>JAUDYJ010000017.1:11755482-12955482 GCA_030761175.1 Masticophis lateralis | reverse complement strand
CCACTTGGGGCATTGAAGTCAGACAGAGCTATTTGCCACTCTGTGATAGCTGCAAAGTGGCACAGGGTGGAGCCTTGTTAGCTCTGCAAATACGTTTCACATTCCTTTCCCTGGACTGGAATTTGGGGGAGGAGGTGCCAACTCTCCTAGCTTTCCTGCAACCAGGGTTGGAAAGCGAGTTAACCTGGCAAATTCCCCAGTGGGAACTGCTGCTGCTGCCGCCTTGGCAGATTTGGGGGGGGGAGGGGGAGCAGGGGAGAGAGAAAAGGTGCCTGGGGTCTCCTAGGTCTCAGTCCCAGCCTTCCCCAAAGCGGAGGGGATCTCGGAGGCACCCAACCCAAATGAAGGAAGGAAAAGCCAATTTCCCAACCAGTAGGAGGATCTCTCCACCCAGGTGACGCAAAGGCCCAGGTAACTCATCACCAGCCTGGAGCCAAGAAACTCAGGATTTGTAAGGAAAGGAAAAAAGCAGAAACCTCACAATCTCTTTATCTCTCTGCTTATCTCTCACTGGCACTCCGGGCGCAGGCAGAGCAGGCTGCCTTCACACAACTGGTTGGCCCTCTTAAACTCCTGGGCTCGGCTGGTCATATCCCTCCTGGTTTCTGGGGATGACACGCGAACCAGGAAGTGCCCCAATCCAGTAGGTTGTGTGAATGGACGCAGCCCAATTCCTTGTTAGGTGTGCGGTGTGATCGAAACTTCAGAGAGTGCCCAAGGTGGGAGGGTATTTAAGGCAGTCGAAAGGAAAAATGAAATTGTTTCACTGTAATGCTAGATTCAAGCTTTTCTCCTGCATTTGGTGGCTTTCCAGAGGCTGCCCACTTCGCCCCTTCCTCCATTCCAGAGGGGGGGGGGCATTTTAACTTGCCTCCTGAGCTTACTGTAGGGTGGAGATGGTGCCCCCTCTCCCTCTCCCTCTCTCTCTCTGCCAGTGGTTGCTCTCCACTCCGGGCACCCAAGAGTCAATTGGCCGGTCGAAGCGCCCGTCCGTCCAGCTTCTCCCCGGCTGGTCGCTTGGCAACTCCTAACCGGCATTGTCTTCCCAGCTTGGCTAGGAGGAAACCTTAGCAACCAGCTTTTGGGAAAGTTTGCAAGACCAAGACGGGTGATGATTTTGGGGCGGGGGGGGGATCTGTCCCCAAAGGCCACCCAGGTTTTATGGTGCAGGAGAGAAGGGCCGGCTCTCGATGGGGGCCATTACGGGGCAAACACACCTTGGCTCCCAGACACAAACCCCACCACAAAAAGGCGGCGAGAGCAAACTTTGCAAAGTTTGACTGTGCTGCCCACCCACCCACCCACCCACTCTTTTGCCTGCCCAGCCGACTCAGCCAAACCCTCTCGATCCGGCCTGGCGGTGCTAATGAAGGGCTAGTATTTTTAGCCAGTTTCTCCGCTCAAACCCAACAATTTCCGGGAAAGCTTTTCTTTCCCTCTCGGTTCGCAAAAAAAGGTTCTTTTTAAAGTCCGCGTTGTTGGTGGGGTTTTTTTTTGGTGGCTGCGGCTGTAATTTATTCTCAAACGTGGCTAAGATTTGCGAAGGGAAAATTTTTGTGAAAAAATTGTGAAGAATTTTTTTTTTTTTTTGAATGGGACTATTTCTTTCCTGGGCTCTCAAGGTGGTGCCCGCTCCCTTTCCAAAGGGAGAAAGGGGAGAAGCCCACCCCAAATCCCTCCTCCTCCTCCTCCTCCCCTCCCAGGGCAGCAAAGAGCGATACCACTGGCAGATGCAGAACGTCAAGCAGAGCGGAGTGGATGACATGGTCCTCCTGCCGAAGATCCACGAAGAGGCCATCGTGGAGAACCTGCGCAAGAGGTTCATGGACGACTACATTTTTGTATCCCTTTCTGGACTCCAGGAGAAGGAGGGGCTCTGTGGGCAGAATAAGCTAAACAGAGTTGGAAGGCACCCTGGAGGTCATCTATTCCAACCCCCTACTCAGACAGGAGATCTCTACTAGGGATTCAAACCTCCGAACTGCCGACTTTTCTGATCAACAAGCTCAGTGTCTTAGAGTCAGGAGCACCTAGTGAGCACCAGCAAACGTGCTGGCAGGCGCCCATCGGGAGTGGGGTGGTAGAGCCTCCCTGTATAAGAGCAGTCTACCTCTGGCAGGGAGCCTCATGGGGAGGGAGCTGGGGGGACAGGCATTCAAACCTCCCTTTTCCCAACGGGGAGCCTTTGGGGTCCCCCTTTTCTGTGCCACCCCTTAACTTGGAACTGAAAAGACGTACATTGGGCCAGTCCTGATTTCGGTCAACCCCTTCAAGCAGCTGCCCTACTTCACCGACCGTGAGATTGACATGTACCAGGGGGCGGTGAGTGCGTGCGTGCATGTGGGGGGGGGAAGCCCTGCTTTGAATCCATGTGGGGGCATCTTTGCTAATCCCAGAATGGTCCCTGGGATTATAGGCCCCTGAACCGGAATGATTCCGGTTTGGGTCCAGCTGGACTAGATGATCTCTAATCACCCCTGGCATGTGCTGAGATGCTCAGGGCCTCCCTGTATCTCACACAGGCCCAGTACGAAAACCCTCCACACATCTACGCCCTGGCGGATCAGATGTACCGCAACATGTTGATCGATGGGGAGAACCAGTGTGTCATCATCAGGTGAGGCTGGGGGCTTCCCTGGGAGGGGGGGAAGTTGGGGGTCTCTGGAAAGTTCATTCCAGGCCTGATTTCCCTCCTCCCCACATTCCCTCCTAGTGGGGAGAGCGGAGCTGGCAAGACGGTGGCGGCCAAATACATCATGGGCTACGTCTCCAAGGTGTCCGGCGGAGGCCCCAGCGTTCAGGTGAGCACTCGGTCCTGGCATGAAATAATGCCCCCCCCAGTCCGGGTCGCGTTGGGCTGGCAGTGGACAAAAGGTCCCATTGGAAGGTGCCCATTTTGGTCACGTGATGGAAGCTCAGAACTTGAAACTGGGAGGCTGGGAGTTCTAGGGCCACCTTGGACATGAAAGCCAGCCGGGTGACTATGGGCTGGTCCACCTCACAGGATTGTTGTGGGGAAAATAGGAGGAGGAAAGACTTTGAGGTATGTTTGCTGCCTGCAGTCGTTTATAAAAAATAATAAAAGGCGGGATAAATAATATTTCTTTCATTTCAGCATGTGAAAGATATTATCTTAAAATCTAACCCTCTCCTGGAGGCCTTTGGGAACGCAAAGACTGTGCGGAACAACAATTCCAGTCGATTTGTGAGTGCTGGCGGGGCCTGGGGAGGGTGCCGGGCAGATCCAGTGTGTGTACAACTAGCGTTTTTTAGGAACAACATGGAAGTTGTTTAAGCTTTGTCTTCTTTTAAGGCATTTTTTCTGTCTTTCCAATCTGAAATGCTTCTCCGGGATCTCCTGGTGGTGTCTCATTCAGGCCTGATCCTGAGGAGCTTGGATGAGTGCTGCCCCCTAGTATAGTCTGGTGACATTTACAGGGTCCAAAGCGACCTGTAAATGCCTCACTGATCTAAGCCAATCACCAACAATATTGAAAATTTAGGCAGGTGCCTGAAAATTATGGATGTGCCCCAGAAAAGGAGCAGGGGGGAAATTTTGGGGGATGGGGCAAAAGGGGGAAATTTAAGACACCCCCCTCCTGTTTTGCCCCCCCAGGGCAAATACTTTGAGATCCAATTCAGCCGCGGAGGGGAGCCGGATGGGGGCAAAATCTACAACTTCCTGCTGGAAAAATCCCGTGTGGTCAGCCAGAATTCTGGAGAGAGAAACTTCCACATCTATTACCAGGTGGGTGAACGGCCGAGGAAGGTCCCTGCATCAGCAGGCCCTGACCCTGATCCTCTGGATGGGTCTGACTCCCAACCCCATCATCCCCACCCTTGCCCACGGCTGTCAGTCCTGGGAACTGTGCTGTAAACCAAGAGAGCCAAATTTTTGTCTTTCCTTGCGTGATCCCCAATGTGGCATTTCGAACCCGCTTCTTTGGCCTCCTTTGTGTGAACGCAGCTGCTGGAGGGAGCCAGCCCGGAGCAGCGGGAGAATTTGGGCATCACCAGCCCGGATTACTACTACTACCTCAATCAGTCGGCGGCCTATAAGGTGGATGACATGAATGACCGGCAGGAATTTCAGGAGACTTTGGTAGGGACGCTGGCACTGAAGGGGCTGTTTCCTTTTTCACACCCAACTTTTGGGAAAATGCAGGCAGGATGAGAGGGTGGATTGTGGGCGGAGCATGCCTCAACCCTTGGGTCTGCCATCCTGGACTGCATCCCCCATGATTCCTGGTCACCTGCTTGAAGCCAATTCCTCGATGGCATTGTAGTCCTGCCAGGCTGCTCGACTTCCCTCCCTGAGGTTGGAAGGCCAAAAAACAGGTTTGAAAAGAAGCCTCTGTCCTGGGTCAGCCGTGAATATTTCTCCTGTAATTCTTAACTCTGAGCCCCTCCTTCCTCTGGAGAGGCCTGGGGGCTCTGGGGCAGGAGGAAGGGACCCTCGGTTGGGCAGCGAAGCTGGCTTGGTTCCCAGGGAAAAAGAGACGGATGGGACGTCACCAAGTCCCTTCGACTTTTGCCTCTTGCCGTTTTCTCCCCAGAAAACTACCAAAGGGGGAGCAGCCCTCTCAGGCTGCACTGAACATTTAAGCAGCGGAAAAGTCCCCAATTTTCCTTTTAGGGAGTAGATGGAGTTGCCACGTCCACTTTTCAAAATAAAGTTTATTGAAATGAGCTGCCAGATGAAGAAGAGTGGCTGAGCCCATGGCTTCTGGGTTAGCTTTGCTCCTGCTGTGCCACAGGGAGCCCTGATTACCCACAACTGATACCTTCCTCCTCCTCCTCCTCCTCCTCCTCCTCCTCCTCTTCCCCTTCTTCTTCTTCTTCTTCTTCTTCTTCTTCTTCTTCTTCTTCTTCTTCTTCTTCTTCTTCTTCTTCTTCTTCTTCTTCTTCTTCTCCTCCTCCTCCTCCTCCTCCTCCTCCTCCTCCTCCTCCTCCTCCTCCTCCTCCTCCTCCTCCTCCTCCTCCTCCTCCTCCAGACAGCCATGGAGGTGATTGGCCTCTCGGAGGAAGAGCAGGCCCTGGTACTCCAGATTGTGGCTGGCATCCTGCACCTTGGCAACATCACTTTCCAGGAGTCAGGCAACTACGCCGTGGTGGAGAGTGCGGATTGTGAGTCTGGGCAGCGTGGCCAACTTCAGCCGAGAGCGGTGGGGGTTTGGGGAGGGTCCCACTCAAGTCCTGTTGGCAGGGCAGGGGGCCACGGTTACTGTGTGATGGCCGAGGGAGCCGGAACATTTTTTTTCTGGGCTGGGGTGAAAATCAGGGAAACTCCGAAGGGAAAAAGCTGCCAGATTGAGCTGCTGTCCTGTCGGTCCCTCTCCGCAGTCCTGGCCTTCCCCTCCTACCTCTTGGCCATCGACCAGCAGCGCCTCCAGGAAAAACTGACCAGCCGCAAGATGGACAGCAAGTGGGGCGGCCGGCAGGAGGTCATCGATGTCACCCTCAACGTGGAACAGGCCAACTTCAGCCGCGATGCTCTTTCCAAAGTCCTCTACGCTCGCCTCTTCGACTTCCTGGTGGACGTGAGTGGCCAGTCGGACCCCCCACTCACCCCGAATGGGGCTTCTGAAGCCAGATGGAGGGTTTGGGCGGGAGTGGGGCAGATCTCAAGAGCC
Organism: Masticophis lateralis; assembly: GCA_030761175.1. Classification (NCBI taxonomy): domain Eukaryota; kingdom Metazoa; phylum Chordata; class Lepidosauria; order Squamata; family Colubridae; genus Masticophis; species Masticophis lateralis. Next base: position 12,949,849 of record JAUDYJ010000017.1, on the reverse strand, counting down.
AGTGAGGAAAAGCTCAAATGCTACAGAAAGAGTCCACTGAGGGAAATAGGAAGTTTAAATAAAAATGAATGCAAGCTGCTTGGGTAGCACAACCAGGGAAACTCCTCATGGCCCAGCCCTCATTCTTTCTTCATTTTTTCTCTCCTCTCTTTTCCTGCTCTCTTCCTCTCTCTTCTTCCCCTCTTCCCAGGCTGTCAACAAAGCAATGGAAAAACAGCACCAGGAATACAATATTGGTGTCCTCGACATTTACGGCTTCGAAATTTTCCAGGTAATCCTGCAGCCCCAAATCCCCCATTCCTGGCTTCCTGCCAGGTGAAGGTGAGGACTTCCCATGCCAGCCTCTTCCCTGGCACAAACTGTCAGTTGGAGTTGAGGGTTAATTAACTTCATGGATCCCATGGCTGCCACCAGTTACAAAGCAGCCCGGCTGGGCCAAACGTGGTTTTTGAGAAAAATATCCATGATGTGTGGGAAAACGGAGAGGCATTCCATTCCTTTCTGTTTTAGCAAAAGGAACAAAAGCCTCTTTGGAAGGGAGTCTCCCCACAGTAGCTTTATAAGTTCATTATTTCAGCCACTGTCGGGGGGAAGCGCCAAATGCTTCGTGGCTAAGAGCTGGAAGGGCAGCTTTGTGTTGAGCTTCGGAAATGATCCATAGCAGAATTTCGTAGATGGCCGGAGTGAGTGAACGGCCCAGGAAGCAGATCCTGAGAGACGCTTATTCCGAGCCCCCCTGGCAGCTCCTCTGGTTAAGCCTTGAAGGAATAAATGCCCAATAAAATGTGATGCCGTTTTGCAACGTTGCACATATTTGGGGGGGCTTAATTTCTGGGAGCCCCAAACCAGGCTGCGAAGCTGAGCAATTCCCCTGGCCGGCCTGACTCTCTGCTTCTCTCCTGCCAGAAAAATGGCTTTGAGCAATTCTGCATTAATTTTGTGAATGAAAAACTCCAGCAGATTTTCATCGAGTTGACCCTGAAGGCTGAGCAGGTGAGTCTCTCTCTCTCTCTCTCTCTCTCTCTCTCTCTCTCTCTCTCTCTCTCTCTGTTGAAAGCAGGAAAACTTTTTGCATTTTTAAAAATCGTGCCTTTGGGGCAAAAACCTGAAGCTTGGACAGGGCTACAGTGGGGAGTTGGTCGGCCATATAAATCTGTTTAATAATACATAACCAGAATTTTTCAGTGGGAAAGAATTGTTATTGGTTAAGTCAGATCAGCAAACTCGGAGCCAGAAAGTTCAAGGCTGAACTGAGTGTTTAATTCATGTTTAATTTTTGGCCCATTTCTCCCTGATTTTTTCCCATTCTCTTTCCTCTCTGCAGGAGGAATATGTCCAAGAGGGCATCCGATGGAGCCCCATTGATTATTTCAACAACAAAGTTGTGTGTGACCTGATTGAGAACAAAGTGGTAAGCAAAAACCCTCCTTGGAAGGTAGACCTTATTTATTTAAAGAGCTATTTTATTTTATTTTTTTAAATAGTTTTTATTAAGCTTTTTACTTTTAAAAACAGAAGAAGAAAAAAACAAAGACAAAAACAGAGTAAAAAACATGAGAAACATAATACATTTTTACAGCCTTCTGTATCGACATGCATATTGTCTGTTTTTGTTCAATTCTTCTACTGGATACATACATTTACATTATATTTATTTACACAATCAATACTATAAGGTTAACAATAATTAGTAACATATAGTTTTTTATTTCAGCAACATTAACTTAAATTTCCCAATTCTTATTTAGATTTCTTTTTTCTAACCATTTGTAGAATTTGTTCCACACTCTATAATAGTCCGAATCTTCTTTTTCCTTAATTTCCATTGTCATTTTATCCATTTCTGCACATTTTAGGACCTATCCACCACATATGGTAGTATGTTCCTAATTTGTGGCCGCATCTCCAACATTTAGGTGATAGATTTGAAAACATTTTGGCCAATCTCGCTAGTGCCAAATGCCATCTTAAAGAGCGATTTTAAAGCATCCTTTCTGGGGTGCTGAAAAGCACCCCAAACCTTTCTTTTCTTGGCTCTACTAAATTCCCTGCAAGGCGCCTGGGATTTAGGTTTGAAAGAAGAACTGATCCACACGGGGGAAGAACAATTCCTTTTATTTATTTTTTTAAAATTTTGGAGTAAAGAAAAAGACGATCTTGCTTTAAAGCTGCAATGAAACAGGCCAGTTCTGGATTTGCAGGGAAACCTGGCCATGGTTTTGCAGGAGGGGAAAAGGAGGATCCATGGGTAGCACAGAAATTTGATAAATATAAGAAAAGGAAGAGGGCTCAGTTGTGCTGCGGTTGGGCCAAATGCAGAATGAGAGAGGACGGGGAGTGGGGGGAGGAGGCAGAATTCTTCATTGCTTTTTATCTTTTCTCTCCCTTTTCTCCTCCTTCCCAGAATCCCCCAGGGCTCATGAGCATCCTGGACGACGTCTGTGCCACCATGCACGCCAAAGGCGAGGGGGCTGACCACACCTTGCTGCAGAAGCTCCAGTCGGCGCTGGGCACGCACCCCCATTTCAACAGCTGGAACAAGGGCTTCATCATCCACCATTATGCTGGCAAGGTGAAGGCCCCGGGGACCCCAAAATCCAGTCCGTGGGGACACCCCCATCCCCAAGGGCCATCTAGAATCCAGAGCCAACTTTTCTGCTTCTGCAGGTCTCCTATGACGTGGAGGGCTTCTGTGAACGCAACCGGGACGTCTTGTTCCCGGATCTGGTCGAGCTGATGCAGAGCAGTGAGATGTGAGGGCCCGGGGTGTTGGGGGGGGGGGCTACACAATCCGAAGACCCTCGAATGACTCTCCTTCCCACCAACCCCATTTTCCTAAACCTCCCTTCTCCTGCAGTCTTTGTCTCTGTCCAAACGGCACCCAAAGGACTCGCTTTTGAAGCCGGCCTCTGCCCCCCGAAAAGACTTCTAAAGAGTTGCTTTCCTCAATGGGGGGAGGGGGAGAAAGTGTGGGAAAACAGTTGGGGGGGGTCCTTGGAGGGTTAATCAGGCCCCAAAGGAGAGGCCCCTCGTGGCTGTTGAGCGATGATGGCTGGGGAACTGAAGCTCTTTGCTTCTCCTCCAGCCCCTTCATCCGGGACCTCTTCCCCGAGAGCCTCAGCACGGAGAAGAAGGGGCGCCCCACCACAGCAGGCAGCAAGATCAAGGTAAGGGGAGGGGGAGGGACTCGCCCAGGCGGGGCAAGGAAGGGGAGTCCTTTGGTGGCTTCAGACACTTTCCTCCCCCCCACCCCCGGCTGTTGGGGAATCTGTTTGCACATATGATCATAACAGCAACCAGTTTTTTCCTTCCTTCCTTCCTCCTTCCCTTCTTCCTCCTTCCTTCCTTCCTTCCTTCCTTCCTTCCTTCCTTCCTTCCTTCCTTCCTTCCTTCCTTCCTTCCTTTTTTCTTTTCTTTTCTTTTCTTTTCTTTTCTTTTCTTTTCTTTTTTTCTTTTCTTCTTTTCTCCAAAGAAACAAGCCAACAGCCTGGTCAGCACTCTGATGAAGTGTAGCCCTCATTACATCCGATGCATCAAACCGAACGAAACCAAGAAGTCCCGAGATTGGGAGGAGAGCCGGTAAGACAGCGGCCATGTTGGCCGGGGAATTCTGGGAGGTGAAGCCCACACAACTAAAACTTCATAAGATTAGGAACCACTAATTTAGACAGAGCGCACCCCCGGCCCGCCCTCCATCAGGGACCCACAATTTGTGGCGGGGGTCATAGCAGCACAGGAATAGAAAAGTAGGCTTCCCAGACCCTCCATTTTTGCCCCCTTCGCAGGGTGAAGCACCAGGTGGAATATTTGGGGCTGCAAGAGAATATCCGGGTGCGCCGGGCCGGCTATGCTTATCGGCGAGTCTTCCAGAAGTTCCTCCAAAGGTGAGAGCTGCTTTCTGGCTTTCTTATCACCCCCCCCAACCCTCCCCCCTGCTTTTTCAGCCCACCTGCTGGAGGTGGGTCTGCCAGGCTCCACTGAGGAAGAGCTCTGTCCGTGGTGCCCGGCTTGGAGATCCCTCCAGCCTTCCGTCTCTCCCCTCCTCCTGCCCAGGTACGCCATCCTGACACCCGAGACGTGGCCATGCTGGCGTGGTGATGAGAGGCAGGGCGTGGTGCACGTGATGAAGTCAGTCAACATGGACCCTGACCAGTTCCAGCTGGGACGGACCAAGGTGTTCATCAAAGCCCCTGAATCGGTGAGCGCCAGGAGCCCCTCTGGGAATGTGGGCGGCCCGGTTCCCTTCCCCAAAAGGCAGAGGCCCCCTTTGGGGAGGGAGGGAAAGGGGGATCGTCTCCCTTCGTGCCCGCTTGCCTGGCACTGAACGCTGCCCTTCTCCCGGGCTCCCCCTGCAGCTGTTCCTCCTGGAGGAGATGCGGGAACGGCGCTACGACGGCTTCGCCCGAGTGATCCAGAAGGCCTGGCGGAAACACGTGGCCGTACGCAGGAACATGCAGATGAGAGAGGAAGGTGAGGGAGACCCTTGCCGGGCCAGATCTGCAGGCTCGGGCAGCGGAGTGGCGGGTAGAAAAGGGGGTGCTTTGGCTAGGCTGCAGCCCAGGAGCATCCCTTGCCACGTCCCCTGGCTCAAGGGGGATGAGCAATGGCTGAATTCCCCCTCCTCTCTCTCCTTTGGTGGAGAATTCAAAACTGGGGGTTTATTTGTTCAATGGAATGACTGTAGAAGTTGTGGCTGGAAGTTTTTTAGAAGAGATTGGACAATCATTTGTCTGAAGTGGTAAAGGGGTTTCTTGCCTAAGCAGGGGGTTGGACTAGAAGACCTCCAAGGTCCCTTCCAAATCCTCTATTCTATTCTATTCTATTCTATTCTATTCTATTCTATTCTATTCTATTCTATTCTATTCTATTCTATTCTATTCTATTCTATTCTATTCTATTCTATTATTTTTTCCTGCCCGGGTGCAGTGACCAAGACAAACCACCAGAGGGCAGCCTTTACCCACCCTTTGGAGAAGCCCATCCCTTCCTCCTGCAGAGAGAGAAGGGCCAAGGCTTCCTCTGAGCATGTGAAGAGGGACTCCTGCCTTCTACCCCATGCCAAATGCAGCCAGTTCTAACTGCAGTTTTTCCTCTCCCCACCCCCCTCCGAAAGCCTCCAACCTCGTCCTCAACAAGAAGGAACGCCGTCGCAACAGCCTGAACCGCAACTTCATGGGCGACTACATAGGTCTGGACAACCACCCCGAACTCCGCCGGTTCCTGGGCCGCAGGGAGCGGGTGGACTTTGCCGACACCGTCACTAAGTACGACCGCCGCTTCAAGGTGAGGCGAGGCACTGCTGGATCTGGCCGTTTCCCTTCTCGATGGGCGATAAGATAGACCGTGCCTGTGGCTGGAGGTTCTGCACCTTGGCTGAAGGGAGCCTTCTCTTTGGGGAGCCGCCCTCTCAGGTGTTGGGTGGAGGGGCACCTGCTGAGCACATCTGGGGAAACCCCTGCCCCCGGGGCTCTGGCTGGCCGAGGTGCCAACCTCCCTGGGACTGAACCCTCTTTGGGGGCTCTCTTGCAGACAGTCAAGCGGGACCTGATCCTCACCCCCAAATTCCTCTACCTGATCGGGCGGGAGAAGGTAAAGCAGGGTCCCGAGAAGGGAGCCATTAAGGAGGTCCTGAAGAGGCAGCTGGAGGTGGAGAGGATCCAGTCGGTTTCCCTCAGGTGAGCAGGGAGAATCGGGGAGGGAGGGGAGGGTTTCCTTGGGCAGAGAGAGGCTCTCCTAAGCACTTGTCCTCCAGGAAGCCTGTGGGACTCCCTGCCACTTGAAACGGGGGTTCCCAGACATTTGCAGATTCTTTGCCCTGGAGCCCATTTCCTCCCCTTCCGCCCTGCCAGTGTGATGCCCCCTTCCTGATGCTTATGGGGAGGGGGGAAGCAGTGCCAAGATGGACCCCCTGCTGACTATGCTCCCCCACTCCACACCCCCCCCCAGCACGCTGCAGGACGATTTCCTCATCCTTCACGAGTCCCAGTACGACACGGTGCTGGAGTCCGTCTTCAAGACCGAGTTGCTGAGTCTGCTCTTCAAGCGTTACGGAGAAAGGACCCAGAAGCAGCTGCCCATCAAGTTCAGCAACCAGTAGGCAGCAGCCTCCCTCTTTCCTGCTCTTAGGCACTCTGGGGTAGACTTCTCCTGCACATGGAGGGTTTCCAGGCCCCGTTTCCAGCCCTAGTTAATAGTCACTGCAAATTTCTCCTTTGGTGGCTTCCTCAAGGAGACAGGAGGGTGGCGCTGTCTTTGGCCAACCTCCCCAAAATTAGGGATGGGGCACCATCAGGAGATCCCCTGACAAAAACATCCTAGGAGGCAGCGGTTGGAAGCTGCTTAGTACTGAGGACTTGAACCCAACCTTAATGGAGCAGCCCCCCAATTTCTGACCCTCGCCTGCATCCCCACCAATTCCCTCTCTCTCTCTCTCTCTCTCCACGTTTTCCCCTCCCTCCCAGGCTGGAGTTCAAGGTGAAGAAGGACGGCTGGGGGCCCTGGGCAGCGGCCGGCTCCCGACAGATCCAATTCCAGATCTGCCAGGGGGATCTGGCTCTCCTCCGCACCAATGGCAAAGTGCTGGTGGTCAGCATCGGGCCAGGCCTACCCCGCAATGCCCGTGAGTTGGGGACACGAGATTTGATGGGGGATTGGGGGACGCTGAGCCTGCGTATGTGGGGGAAGCCCAGCGAGACAGCAACGGAGTGCAAGGAATGTGCAGACACGTTTTGCAAACAATTCAGGACCCATTTGCAAAGTTTTCAGGAATTATTTGCAAAGTTTTCAGATCATATTTGCAAAATTTTCAGGCCCAAACCGGAAGGACACCAGGAAAAGCCGGTACTCAGCGGGAGGCCCTGCCCTGGGCTGGAATGCCCAGACCAGCACAGGTAACAGAGTTGTGGCTGTATGCCAGGTTTTTGCTAATCCTGCTGTGCAGAGTATCCTGATTCCCTGGCCTCTCTTAAGTCAGAATTTCCCAGTTCGTCTCTTTTGGAGATATGACGGACCCTCAAATAATGCTTCTGGCTGGGAACTGGCCCCCACCAAGAAAGACCCTGGTGGCAGAAGCCAAAAACTGCCCCCAGACCAGCAGATGGCTGTCCCAGGACACCTCCAGAATGACCGTCTCATTACACAATGTGGCTGGGTGGAGTAGCTGGGCATTTTAAGCAGAAGGCAGCTGCTGACTTTCTCATTCTCTGCAGGGTCGGTGTGGAGCAGCCACGCCCGGGGAGCCAGGCCCCCCTTCCAGCAGCGTCACTCCATGACGCGCCAGGGCAGCATGGAGCAGCCCAGCCTGCCTCGCCAGGGAGCCAGTCCGCGTGCCAAAGCCTTCCCTGCACCGCTTGACCTGGGCTTCATGAATGTCCCTGACCGAGGGGTGGCTGGGTGAGGAATTTTCCTGGTTTTTTCTCCCAAAAACCCTCTTTATTTTTCTCCAGCTGGCAGCCTTTCTCAACCTGGCCAACTCTTAAGATGGGTGGATGATTATTTCCCTTGGGCGTGCAGAGGCACAAAATGCCAGGGAGCTGAAAATGGTCTCTTTCCAGCCTTCAGCGCCACCTTAGCAAAGAAGCCAAACCCATCCCAGGAGGCGGCCGTGCCAAGCCCAGGCCCAAGCCCAAACCCCAGCCGTGCCTTCCCCGGTGCCGGGCTCTGTACGCCTACGATGCCCAGGACACGGACGAGCTGAGCTTCAACGCGAGCGACGTCATCGAAATAGTCAAGGAAGGTGAGGCTTTCCAGGGGGAACCCCCGAGGCCATCCGTACAGCTGCTTTGCTGGGTGGGTCGGTCTGGAGGATCAGAGCCCGGAGGGGGAGGGGGCGGGAGAAGGGGTCCAGTCCGTCCTACGTTTTTCTCCCCTTTCCAGACCCGTCCGGATGGTGGGAAGGCCGCATTCGGGGCAGAGAAGGGCTGTTTCCAGGGAACTACGTGGAGAAGATCTGAGACGGAGGGGGCACTGCCCCTCTCCTGCACTGGCACCAGGGGCTGCCCCATGGCTCTCGCTTGGTGGCTGGAAAAGACCTGGAGTTTCCTGAAGGACGTTACCGGAGAGCAGCCCATATTCGCAGGAGAGCAAGGAAAGGCGGCACGTTGCCTGCAGAAATTTGGTACCACTTGGTTCCCTCTGAAGGCGGCCGAGATAACCAGGCAGGAACAAGTGTTTGCTGCCCATCTTGCCCGAAAAGCCACACCAATAGATGCCAACCGGGTGGACCTTTAACGCGGGCAGAGGGGGGGGGAATGGGTAGCTGGGAAAGAAAGAGAGAACTCCAAATGTTTTAAAGGCAGAAAAAAACATGGACTTTTAGAATTTTTAAAAGCTTCCAGCCGACCTGGCAAAGCCTCAAAACTTGTCTTGGGTTTTCCAATGTGCTGCGACGTTGGGAGGGCCTGGGGCCATGCCTGTTTGCTGCCGACTTGTGTGAATCCAGTCTTCCGAAAGAAAAGCCCCTCGGACGGGGGCTAAAATTTGTGGACGGCACAGGAAATGTAGAAAAAAAGCGAGATAAATAAATTATGTACATGGAGGCCCTTTCTGAAAATGGACTTTATTTGTTGCCGCAGGTTTTTTTTCTCGTTTTCTTTTTCTTAAAAAAAATTAACCTCGTGTTCTGTTCTCATGATTGGTGGGGGGGGGGAGAGGGGGGGTTTTCTCTGACAGACCATGATTAAGGAAGCAGACTGGGTTAGCCCAAGGTGCGCATGAAATTTACTGGCCCAAACCTGGAGCTCTGCCACTGCAAACCACGACCGGCTCAGACAGAGAAGCCGTGTGTCCCCCACCCCCGGGGGAAAAAGAGAAGCCACAATACGGAGAGAAGTCTACAAGAGAGTAAGAGCTTCTGAGACTCTGGGGACAGGAAAACTCACCCCAAGGAGGCCTAAAGACCACCAGCCTCTGGCCTGCCAGAGCTGCCCAGCAAGAGAATTTTATTTTGCACAATTCCCTAACCCGGGAGCACTGATTTAACACAGACCTAACTAAGCAAATGATAATAAAAACCTGATTTTAACCCAACTCTTTTCTTTTAAAAAAACCAAGCAGCGAAAGGCTCCCTGCTTGCATTCTGCTCTTTTGGGAAATAATCACTTAGCACCAGTCACTCAACCTCTTTGCTTTCATTCGTATGTTTTTTTCCTTTTATGTTACACGATTGGTTCAAAGGACACGCGCTTCATTAGTCTGCATTAGTGACAACTCCAAAATAATAATAATAAACCAAACCAAACCCAGGAAGCTAAAAGAAACACAGATCAAGAGAGACCCCCTTCCCCAAAAGGAAACGCCGTAAGACCAAAATAAACCCCCCAACCCCCAAAAGTCATTTTCATGATTCCAGAGCATGTGAAGGCCTAAAGCATGGAAATGCGCCTGTCTCGAACCCACAGCCGTAGTCTCAAGTGTTCAGATAAGAAGGCTGTGCTGGAATTCCAGCATTTTCCAAAGGGTGGCTCTGGCGGATACCGGATGGGAACGTGGCTTCGGATTTTGGTTAAACCGGAGGAGGAATGCTCGGGGGCTCAGGATAGGGGCTAGAAATGTGGGGGTTTGGTGGGAAGAGTGAAGGGACGGAGGGAACAGACTATAGAAATCTGGGCAGCAGATTAAAAACATGATTATCCTGATCTTTACTGGGACACCCCCCACCCCGCCCCACTGGGGAGCTCAGGGACCAAATTGAGGGGCAGCCACGCCACCGTGAAGAGGCCCTGCCCATTTGGAAAGAAAGACCCCCTCTCCCCATTCTCCTGCCCCCAACTGACCAGGTGTAGACCACGCAAAATTTGGATTTTACAAGCAACAGGTTGCTTGTAAAATCAAGGGCTAATCGGTTCTTTTTCTCCTAAGCACCAGCTGGCTCTTGAGGCATTTTGGACTCCAACAAAGGAACGGGACCGTGAGGCGCAGACCCCCCCCCCAAATGCTGGGAGGGCACGGGGGGCCAAGCGCAGACCTCCAAATTCTGAGGCCTGGAATGGTTTGGAAAAAGAGATAAAAACTAGTTTTTCTTGGTTTTAAGCTAGTCATCATTAGCACAGGAGACGCCAAGCCATCTTCCTTCGTTTTCTGGGACAGGAGTGAATCAAGCCATGATCGGGAGTATAAGGGGGGCAGAGGGGGGTGGAGAAGCATCAAAACTGAGGGGGGGGGACCCAAATTCCTCTCTGTGGGAACCTCAGACAGGAACGGAAAACCGGAGTGCTGATGGCCGAAGAACCAGTGCGGAGAACCTGCCTTGGACGAGGAAGTCGCCCGCATACACACGTGTCCTCTTCATGCATCATACTTCAACACCCATGTCGTCGTTCAGGCAGGAGGGGATGGTGAGGGCCGAAGCCCAGCCATCCCTCCCGACGTGGAGACGGCTGAGCTGCCCCAGGGGTCTCTTCTGGGGCGAGAGGGGATTTAACGCTTTGAGCCTCCCTGCCACTGCAGCCTGGCACCCTTGGACCACGAGGGGCGTGAAAAAGGAGAGGGCGAGAAAAACCCCACCTCAGCCCCCCAGCTGCCAGCCGAGGGAGGCCGGGACTCCCGAGAGGCGGCCGCAGAAGGCGGTGCTGGGAGGATAAATAAGGCGTCTCCATCACTCGAGCCACGAAAGGAGCCATGGGGGGCACGTCCCCCCCCCGCCGCCATGGCTCCGGGGCCTGGCTAGTTCTCGGCCCCCCCGGTCTGTCGGGCCTTGATGAAGGCCATGCCGTGGGTGCGGAAGTGAGTCTTGAGGTTGAGCTGGGTGTCGAAGCCTTTGCCGCAGACGGTGCAGGAGAGGCTGCCCTCGTTGGCAGAGGGGGAGCCTTCCTCGGGGCCCCCCCGGGGGACACCGGCCTCCCCTTCGCCCCGCTTCTTCTTGTGGGTGATGAAGCGGTGGCGGTTGAGGGACACCTGAGAGGTGAAGCAGAGTCCGCACTCGTGGCACTGGTGGGCGCTCTCGCCTGTCCGGTGACGGGGGATGTGCTCCTGGAAGTCGGCCGCCGTGGGGGCCACGTAGCCGCACTTCCGGCAGTGGTAGGGGGAGCGCCGGCTGCCCTTGGGGGTCTTGGAGGGCGGGGTGGTGCTGTCCGGCTCTTCGCTGCACGAGTCGCCGTCGTCCGAGGAGAGCTTGCGTTTCCGGCTGGACCCCTGCAGGACGAAGGAAGAGGGCGGGGTGACTGAGGCTGTCCGGGGGACTGGAGGGACCCCCCACCCAAGAGATCAGCCACAAGGGGAGGGGGCAGCTCTCTCTCTCTCTGGCAGGACTGGGACAAAGGCAGGAAACGCAGCCAAGAAGGCTAAACCTCCAGGAAGCAAATCCTCCTCGAGTCAGGGCAGGCCTCAACTGAACAGAAGTTCACATTCGTATTCAGCTGACTCGTATTCACGACGGCTGTAGCGTCCCGGGGGTCACAGGATCCCATCTCTTGGGGACCGTTGGACAAAGTCAACGGGGGAACCCAACTCACTTAACAACCCTGTGGATAACTGAACAGCTGCAGGGACTCCCTCCACGCCTGCGGCAAGAAACGTCGTAAAACTCACTTAACAAATGTTTTGCTGAACAACAGAAATTCTGGGCTCATTTATGGTCGTAGGTCGAGGACTGCCTATATGGGCCCCCTGACCACATTCGGACGGATTGAAAGACCACCTGCCTTGCTCAGCCTCCCCTGTTTTCAGGCACCCCACCTGCCCCACTCCCAAACCGGAGAGCCTGGGCCATCCCTGCTAAGGCTGCCAAGGCTTCTCTGAATTGGGGCTGGGTTGGGAGGGGGCGCAGGCAGCCCCTGCATGTACCTGGGAGTTCCTGGAGCCCAAGCGGGTGGCAAGCACCTCCTGGCTCCGGTTGGCGTCGGTCACCTTGATCCCATGCCGCACCTGGATGTGTTTCTCCAGGATGAGCCGGCTGCTGAACGTCCGTTTACCCTCCGTGCAGTACCTGGAAGGGAGGGAGGGAGGGAGGGAGGGAGGGAGGAGGACACGGGGCGGAGGAAGGAAGCTTGAGGGGGGGGCGGCCCAGGAGACCCCGAGGCCCTCCCCGCGTGGGCAGAGGGCGGGCACCTACCTGCAGGGATAGACCCTCTTGATGCCCTCGTGGTTCACCCGGATGTGCCTGCGCAGGCTGGGGGCGGAGCAGAAGGAGCGCTCGCACAGATGGCAGGGGAACTTCTTCACGCACTGAAAACGGGGGGGGGGGGGAGATGCCAGGGTGAGGATAAAACTCAGTATGACCCCCCCCCCCCGCTAAAAAAAGGCTGCTCTCCCTGGTTCGGTTGGCACTGAGGGGGGTTTGCTCAGGTAAGAGGGAGTGTGGAGATGCTGCCCCCCATTGGTTCCCTTGCTGCCCTCCCCCCGGCTCTGTGCCCCCCCCTCACCTTCCCGTGGACCTTCTTCATGTGCACCACGTACTCGTCCCTCTCGGGGAACCAGGAGTGGCAGATGCCGCAGGTCCACCCGTTGCTCCGCGACCGCCTGCCCATCTCCGCCTTGCGCTGGAAGCGGCCCCGTTTGCTCTTGCGCAGCTCGGGGGAGCTGGGGGGGTCGTCTTCCGAGGAGGAGGAGGAGGAAGAGGAGGAGGAGGAGGGCTTGGGGACGGCCGGCGGGGGCTCCTCCTCGGCCGGACTCTGCTTGGGGGCGGCGGGGGGCGGCTTCTTGACCGCTTCCTCCTTGGGCTTCTGCTGCTGCTGCTGCTGCTGGTGGCTGTTCTGAGGCCGGAGGGAGACGGGGGCAGCGGTCAAGCCGGGTCCTGGCCACCCTCCCCTGCCTTTCCCAGCTTCGGCCGCCCTGTCCCCCTCCCCTCCTGACCTTGAGGTGCTCCAGCATGGTCCGCTTCTGGGCGAAGAGCAGAGGGCAGTCGGGGCACTTGAAGACGCTGACCCTCTGGTTGACCAGGTGCTGGTCGAAGTGGGAGGAGAGCAGCGGCTTGTGGGTGAAGACCGTGTCACACATGGCACACTTGTAGATCATTCTGGGCACAGACAGACCGGGAGGGGGGGGGGTTGTGAGAGAGGGGGGGGGGTCTCCTTCCTTGCCCCTCCAGCTTGGATCCCCAACCCTGCCAGGACAGGCAGAGAGACACGACAGGGTGCCTCTAATAAGAATGGGACAGGAATAAGAGTAACAAGAGTAGAGCAGAATAGAAGGTAGAATAAGAATAAATAATAATAGAAAATAGGATAGAATAAAAGAATAGATTAAGAATAGAATAAGAATTAATAATAATTGACTAGAATAGACTAAGGAATAGAACAGAATAGAATTAGAATACAATAGAGGAGAGGAGAGGAGAATAGAATAAACACTGGAGTAGAATAGAACAGAACAGAACAGAACAGAACAGAACAGAACAGAACAGGAGTAGAGTAGAGTAGAGTAGAGTAGAGTAGAGTAGAGTAGAGTAGAGTAGAGTTAGAACCGAATTAGAATAGAATGGCATAAACTAGGACAGCAGAGCTGGGAGGGGCCTTAGAGGTCCTCTAGTCCAAGTCAAGGCCCTCCCCGTTCCAGGCCAGTGACCGTCCGGTCTCTTCTGAGGAACCTCCACGGAGGGACCACCCACCTCTTTGGGAGGCAACTTCTGTCCCGCAGGTGAATCTTACTTGGACTGCTGGTTGTTGAAGCCCGGGTGCTGGGTGTAGATGTGGCCGTGGGCGCTGGGGGCCGACTTGAAGGCCATGGGGCAGACGGGGCACTTGTGGAAGACCTCGCAGTGCGACGTCTGGATGTGGGACTTGATGGAGTTGACGCCGCCAAAGACAACCGAGCAGCTGGGGCACCTGGCAGGAAGCGGGGAGAGCTTGTGGGCCAGGAGTCCCGTTTTACGACCGGCGGCCCCCCAAGCCCACTGGGTGCCAGGCAGGGAGCGGCGGAGGCCTCTGTCCGCTCCCCTGAAGGAGGGCAGGTGAGGGGAGCTCAGGATGCTGCCCAATCCTACCTGTAGCCGATCCTGCGGGAGAAATGGAGGCAGGCGTCCTTCAGGTGGGCATCGAAGTTGGCGAGCAGGAAGTTGCCCCCACACTCAGGGCAGACGTGGGGTGGCCGGCTCTTGTGCATGCGCTGGTGGGCGCTGAAGCTGCAGCGGTTGGCCATGATCATCGGGCAGCTGTTGCACACCTGGAATTGGGGGGAGGGGAAGGAGGGAGGGGGGAGCGTTTATGAATGAGAGAAAGGTGACAATCTGGGCTTGCCAGCCTCCTTCTCTTTCCCCAGAGAAAGGCTTCACCCCCCCCCCCAGCTCAAATTCTGTCCGGGTTGCAGAAGACATCCAGCACTGCATTGCCTCTGGATATGGGACCTTGCAGGCTGCAGGGGTGGTCCTCGCTTAGCGACCGCAATGGCCAGCATGGTTATTCAGCAAAATAGGGATAGCTGAGTGAAGCTGCGATTCCTTTTCCTTGCAGACCTGGGAACTCTTCTCAATGCAAGGACTGCTGACCATTATAAGCGTCACTAATCAAAACAGCCACTAAGCGAGGACTAAGCTGTGGGAGGTCTTCCACAGGGAGGAGCCCCCCAGGGTGAATTTCCACCACCCAACACCCCTCCCCCAAAGCAGCCTTGCAACCAATGGGGCAGGAACAACAGGGTCGGGAGGGACCTTTGAGGTCCCCTAGTCCACCCCCGCTCCCACCGGAGAGCCACCCTGTTCCAGGCAAGGGGCTGCCCGGTCTCTTCTGTTGAAGGGCAGGGAGAGCCGAGGGCCCAACCTCCCAGATTTGAGTTCCCCTTCCCCTCACTTACCGTGGAGGAGGCGGAGCTCCCGGCCTGCTGGAAGTGGGCAGCCAGCCCGGCCTTGTCCTTGCACTGCTCCTTGCATTCCAGGCACTGGCAGGAGTTGGTGGCCGGCGGCTGCTCACTGCCACCGCCGCTGCCTCCCAGGGGCAGGACGGGCAGGTCCTGGCCGGCGCCTCCGTTGGCCACCCCGACGTCCGAGGATGAGAGGCCGGCCGGGGAGGCGGCCTTGCTGGCCTGGCTGAGGGAGGCCAGGGAGACGAGCGGGGCCACATCCGGCTGGCCGATCATCTGGTCGAGGGCGATGGGCCGCATGACCAGGTGGGAGCACTGCATGACCAGCCCCTTGTCCTTGTGCTCGCGGGCGTGGAGGAGCAGGCTGCACTTGTTGAAGAAGACCAGCCGCTTGGCGCAGTGGTTGCAGGTCACCTCCACCCGCAGGCTGCGGCGGTCGTAGTGCCGGGCCAGGCTCTTCTCCAGGGCGAAGGCGTCGCCGCACTCCAGGCAGCGGTAGCCCAGGGGCGGCAGGGCCAGGCTGGACTCGGTGGGGGGCAGCAGGTTGGGCTTGTAGGGGGGCAGCAGGTTCTTGCTGTTGAGGATCTTGTTGAAGGCCTCCACCAGGCTGGACTGGCTGCGGGAGATGACCGTGCCGGCCACGGGCGGAGAGGCCTTCGGCGGTTGCATCACCACCACCGTGGTGCCGTTGACCTTCTGGCTGGCGGGCTGGGCGGGGCCCCCGCTCCTGACCTCGGGGGCCTTGGGGAGGGCCTGGGGCACCAGGCTGAGGATGCTCTTGGCCAGGGCCTTGCTGGGCAGCACCACGGCCTTCTGCTGGGCCACGCTGGCCGCCATCAGCATGGCGCTGCTGGCGTTCTGGATGGTGGAGACGGGCAGCACCGTGCCCTTCAGCTTGGTGCCGTCGCCCAGCTGGACGCTGACCACCTTGGGGGCTTCCGCCGCCTTCGCCGGGCCGGCCGCCGGGGCCTTCGGGCCGGGGCTCTCCGGAGCGGCCTCTTCCTTCTGGGCAATGACGACAGGGAGAAGGGCATCCCCGGCTGCCGGGATCTCCGGGGCCCCCTGATCCGAGGACAACTTGGTGGCTCCCGGATCCGAGTCCGACGAGACCCTCGTCACCGTCCGGGTGATGCTTCCTGAGGACGTCTTGATGGTCTTGATCCTCACTTTGAGGGGCCGCGAGGAACTGGACGAGGGGGAACCGGGGCTCTGGTCCCCCCCATCCTCCTCCTCCTCTTCCTCCTCCTCTTCCTCCCCACTGGAATGGACCGGGGGGCACTGCAGGGGCTTTTCCACCGGCTCTTCTTTCAGGGACCCATCGCCGGGGGGCTTTGGGGAGGCCCGGGGCCCAGGACTGGCTCCCTTTTGTGGGGAGCCCTGGAAGAGCTGCTCCCGAGGGCTGGAGAGGGGGTGTTTGATGTCCGGCAGGTCTCCCTCCAGGTCTGCCTCGGAGCCGGGCCAGGGGACCCGGGGGGACGTCTCTGCGGAGTAGCAGGAAGAAGCGGACTTGGGTGGCCCCAATGGGCTGGAGCCCTGACAAGCCATCTCGCAGTCCACCTCCTGCTTGATCACAGGAGGAGCCTGAAGGGGAGGAGCAGCCGGAGGAGGAAGAGGAGGAGGAGGGGTCAGCGAGAGGCCCATCCCACCAGGAGGGCCAGTTTCAAAGGCCGGAGGGAAGACCGGAGGGGTTGAGGGACCCAGCCTCTCTTCGACAGGTTCGGGGCTGTCCAGGGAGGGGGCAGCAGACAAGAGGGGCGCTGGGGGGATGGCCGGCCCCGCAAGGCCCTGCTCCTTCGCCTTGCATCCCCGCGGCTGGTCGATCAGGTCTGCCTCCCCGTCCTTCTCAGGCTCGGGGCTGAAGGGGGAGAAGAGATCCAGGCTCTTGGGGGCCTTCTCCTTCAGGGCCCAACACTCGCCGTTGGCAGGGGCCACGGCTTCCACGGAGGAGACCGGGGAGGCGCGAGGCACCTCGGGAGCCGCAAAGCCATTTTGCAGCAAGCGGGAGCCCCCCGGATGGCCACTGCTGTCCTTCAGGCGCCCGTCCACCAGCTCCAACTGCTCGGGGCAGACGGTGTTCTTCACGATGACGCTGACGGTGGTGATGTCGGTGTGCGGCAGGACGTGCTCGGGGGCGGCCGCCTCCACGGGGACGGGACGGACGGGAGCCTCGGCCTCTTCGTGGCCCGAATGGATGGCCTCGCTGGTGTCAATGTCAGGGATGTCAAAGGCCGCCAAGAGGTCGTCAAAATCCGGGGTCTTCATGTCCCCCATGGCGAAGGGCTCGGAAGGCTCTGGAAGACAAGGGCCAGCGGTCAAGCCAAGAGGCACAAAACGAGATCAAAGCTCCCCACTTCCTCCCCCCCCCGGCCGATCTGAGAGGCTCTCCAAAGAGGTGGGAGTCGGGCTGGCCGGACGGCCACCTCCCCACGGAGGCCAAAGAGGCCACCAAAAGGCCCAAAAGCAAAGCTTATAATTGTCCTCAGAGGCGGAATGCAGAAAGTCCTTGACTTACGGCCACAATGGAGCCCATTTCTGTTGCTAAGCAAGGTGGGTCGTTAAGTGAGTTTTGCCCCATTTTACAACCTTTCTTGCCACAGTTGCTAAGTGAATCACTGCAGCCATTACGTTAGGAACGCCGTCATTAAGTGGCTCCTGCTTCCCCCCTGGCTTTGCTTGTGGGAAGGTGGCAAAAGGGGGCCCGGTGACCCAAGAGGCACCAGGGCTGCCCTTCAGGGGCCCTCCGCTGCCCTTGAGGGGTCTGAACTCATTTCAACCACCCCTTGTGGGTCTGGGGGCCAGAGGGGGGGTGGAGGCCAGGGGCTCCATTCCCCCCAGAGGAAGGGAAGTACAAGGCTGGGGCTCCCTGGACTGAGGCGTTGCCACAAATGTTGGCCCTTCCGGGCAATTCCAGAGGTCAGAGGGGCAGCCCTGGAAAGGCTTGGGGAGCCCCCCTGGACTGAGCCATAGCTCTGTGGCTGCGATGTGGCTGGGATGGTACTTATCCTCCATCCCTTCATACATTCAGAGGTTCCCCTCGCACGTATGTGCTAGTCGTTCCTGATTCCAGGTGCTCATCTCCGTTTCAAAGCCGAAGAGCCAGCGCTGCCTGAAGACGTCTCCCTGGTCATGTGGCCGGCATGATTCAACACCAAAGGCGCACGGAACACTGTTCCCTTCCCACCAAAAGTGGTCCCTATTTTTCTACTGGCATTTTCTCGGTGCTTTCAAATTGCTAGGTTGGCAGAAGCTGAGGCAAGTCCTGGGAGCTCACCCTGTTATGCGGCAGTAGGGATTCGAACCTTTGAACTGCCGGCCTTTCAATTGCCAAGCTCAGCCTCTTAGCCACTGAGCCACCGCGTCCCTAGATTTAGAGGATAACTACTAACTCTTAACCACTCTTGGCAGCCTCCCAGGTCATAGCACCTATATTTCTGACCTATCTCTGAGGGATGCAGAGGGGCACCAGCACACGCCCACCTGCCTGAGCCTCTGTGCAGCCAGATGCCAGAACCCGTCTCCTTTCCTGCCAGGAGGGGAGAAGCAAGGAGTGCCCTGCGAGGATGCCAATTTCTCTCCCTCCACTAACCTGACAAGGAGGCTCCCTAGAGGCCAGGAACCGGGGCGGGAGACAGGCACAGGGGTGGCAAGGGTGGTGGCTGAGGGCCTCCGCCTCCTGCCAGGCCAGCAAGCCAGGTGCCGCCTGGGGAGGGAGGGAGGCAGGCTGGCACAGTCCCTCAGCCCAGCCTCCCCAGCCAGCGCCAGCTGCAGAGGGAAGAGTGGGGAGGGAAGCCATGCAGAGGAAAACAAGCACCCGGCTCCCCCCCTGGGTTGAGCCAGGGAGGGGAAGGCAGGGCTACCTTTCCCGCGGCTCTGCTCCTCTCCAGCCCAGGCACTGGCACGTTGGGCAATTACGCCCCCCCCCTCCCCAAAGGCGCCCTGCTTTGCCATCTGCTGATGCTAGAAAACCCGGAGTTAGGAGCAACACCCCCCTTTCCCACCCCTTTGGAGCACAGGGTGGAGGGCAGGAAGGGCCGACTGGGTTCTTGGGCAAGAGAGAAAACCAGGGCTGGCTGGGTAAGAGGGGGAAGGGAGCCCATGGCCAGGCAGGGCCGCCAGGGTGAAGGAGAGGCTCCGCCATGCCAAGGGACCAGAGGGGGGAGGCCGTGAGAGGCCTCGGCCCTTCACTCACCCCTCCCTTCTCTGCCTCTGGAAGCGGGGGAGGTCTGCGAGGGGGATGCAGGGACCCCTTCTCGGAGGGAGAGGGAGGCCTGCTGTGTGTGTGAAGCTTCTGCTCCAAGGAAGGTTGGATAAACAGGTGCCACCCACCCACTGCCACCGCGGCACAGCTCTTCAGGAGCAGCCCCAGGGCACACCTGATCCTCCGGCAGGGGAGACTCAACAGATTCAGGCCACAAAAGCTGAATGGCAACCGCTGGCCAGGGCCCTCTGCCTGCAAGGAAAGGCCCAGGGAGCATCTGTGTACACACGTGTGGCTGTGTCGCCTGCTAAGGAAGGACTGAGTCCTTTAAAGGTCTCTTCAGCAACCCTGGCAGGGGTCTCCTAGACCCCCACTACGGGCCCTCCGGCCTCTCCCCATGGCGCCTCTGGTTCAGGAACAGCAGAGCTCCAGTCTCAGACTAAAAGCCAATTTGTCCACACCAAGTTATTCCACAGCTCTTTTTTCCCTCCCTCCCCCCCACCCCCAACTATTTTATAAGTGCAGAACCCCTGACCGTCTCCACGATGGAGAAAATCTATGGAGGTGACACTCAAAGGTTCGCTGTGGGTGACCACTCGTAATCCCTGCGCGCCGATCCCAAACAGACGGGTGTCCTAGACCCAGGAGCCAAAACAGAGTCACACCAAGGTACACAAACATCTTCCTCATTGGTCTCAAACCAATGACGCCCCGGCTCCCCACCGCTCGGGCAAAACAGGAGAGAAGCCAAGGAGAAGAGGGGAACCATTTCCTCTTATGAGGGTGGAAAATTAATTCACGGGATGAAGGAGAAGGCCAGAAGCTGGGGAAAGAGCCACCCCAGAGAAGCCCACCTGCTGACCAGGATCTTGCAAAGCCTGCTTCCGTCTTAGCACCCCGGACTGGACCGGACCAGAGATGTTTATCCTCTGTTCTCCCTGCTTTTCACCTCTTCGCACCCCACCTTGTAGTAGACTCTGGGCAGGGGCTGAAACCAACACCAAGCGTTGGTTTTCCAGCTGCAGACGTTATCCAAACGCTCACCCCCTCCCCGCCCTCCAAAGCAGGGGCAGATCACCCACTTTCAAGCTCCCCACATCTGACCTCCTTTCTTTCCCCAGCACAGGGTTCAAAAACCATCCTAGAAACAGGTTTTCTAGGAAGCAGTGGCGGTTTTTTTTTTCCCTTCATGGAGAGAGTTTACTATTCCAGATGAATTAACGCCCAGGGCAGCTGCCCACCCCCGACCCAACCAAGCCATGTCTGGCAAGAGATTAAATTCCAGCCCATTTAAGAGAATTAAGACAGGACCATCTGCTAACTTAAAAATACTAAGCAGGGAAGAAAAAAAAAAAGAAGACGACTCCAAGCTCACTGAAGGGGGAAGGGAGGTTAATTTTAATGAAAATACAATATTGATTGGCTGGAGATGGCAGGAGTCTTAAGCATAACAAACCCAGGTCAAGAGATTTCTCAGCCCACAAGGCACATTATCACCCAGGGCATAAAGATGAATAGCAACAAGTGATTTAAGTCATTCCTAGATGGCACCAATTCAAATGCAAACAGTAAGAAAGGCAGCATTAAGTGGCTGGCTTGCAGCATCAGCAAAAACACCAAACTTTCTGGCCAGCCACCCCCCTCCCACTCCACCTCTTCCCCAATACCCAATTCACAACAAACCCCCCTCCCCAGGAAGGAAGCCACAGGAAGTGGACACCACACTTCAAAAAACCAAATGATGCCCCCACCTGAGGCACTTTTAGCAAGAAGCCTCTGAAAAAGCATTAATAACCAACCTACAACCTGCAACCTACAAATTTCTCAAGGATCAGAAGGACCCAGGCTGAAAATTTTAAAAAAAGAAAAATCTATTAAAGAAATATTTAAACCTTCCTCTTCAAACCATTCAGCTTTTTTTGCTTTAATCAAATTCACACAATGTGGGCATGTATGTAGTTATGGCAAAGATTCCCCCAATGCCTTCGGTACAGATCAGTAGGAGAGCCCAAGTTTTGTCTGCTGGACAGAAAAGAGTTGCACAGGATTTAGAAAGAACAAAAGGGAATTAAAGATGAATTCTCCCCATTGCAGGTTTGGGGAAAGGGGCTTCGTGTGTTCTTTTCCTCCTCTGCCCCGAGTTTCACCAATAACCCAAGGCTATGAGAAATTTCCAGACTTCAAAAGTGCATAAAATAAAAAGTACATAAAATCCACACCCACTCCCCCATTTAGATCCTGCACAGGATGACTTGGCATTGCCCAAAACTGATGCATCAATTCAACATTTCCAAATACACCTTCCAACTCTCCAACCCAGGGAGGCGACTTTCAATTAATTTTGTTAAAAAGAAGAGGGAAAAAAGCTGAACAGGTCCAGGGCTGGTAAGGACGCTCAGGGTGGACGGACACGAAATTTGGAGGCTGTTAAAAGTTACACAGGCAAACCACTTCTAAAATTGTGAAATATTAGAACGCCTGGCACTGCCCCAGAAAGAAGCAGAAATAAGTCACCAGGGAAGATGCTGCATGTTAATAATGTTGAGGGGTGGGGATTTGCAGGACCCCCCCCCAAACTATTCCCATTTATTCTGCTCTCTCTTAATGGGGGGACCTCAGGAAGCCCCCCACTCATCTCCCTTAATTTTCATCCCTCTTGGGGGGGGGATAGAACCCCAGGAAGCCCCCCTTGAGCTCCTTCAAAGCTTCTCCTTTTTTTAGGGCTGGGGGTCCCCCCAGATCTGACCCCTCATGGAAAAATACCCCCCCTTTTTTTTTTGCATTAATGAGATTTTAGCCCAGTGTCCTAATGGGGGAGGGGGTCTTCCTGGTTTGGGGGGGGAATCAAAGAAACCCCCCTTGCAATTTTCAGCAGCCCCCCCCCTCCAGGCAGGCTTTATTTTGAGGGGGAGGGGTGCATTTATTTTGGAAGCTCCCTTTTTTAAAAAAGGCACAGGTGGGGGGGGGAAGCTTTTTCTCTCCAGGCAGAGCGGGCGAGGATGATGGGATCTGGAGTCCAGGGGAAATGGGGTTTGTAGTCCTACCCCTCGAAGGCTGGAGGGGGTTGGGGGGGTTGCAGAGGCCGCCGGGAGGGGAGGGGGCTCCCCAGGGCTGTGGGGGAGTCGGGGGGGCGGCGGGGAGAGACCCCCCCACGCGGCTGCCCTGCCCCCCCCTTCTTGGAGGCCCCGGGGGAGGGGGAGAGAAGAGAACCGCCCCACGCCTTGAGGCGGCCCCACGGCCTCCTACCTGCGCGGGCCCGGCCCCCTCGGCGGCCCGGCGTGGGGGTTTCGCGATCGGCTCGGCGCTTCTCCGACTGTACTGAGGGCCTCCGCCTCCTCGGCCGCTTCCTGCTTCGCCCCCCTCCAGCGCTCGCCAATCCACATTGGACCGCTCGTCCGCCACTCCAGAGGCTTGGCGGGTTGCCGTTGGGCGAGAGGGACGTCACTCAAGGGCGGGAGCAGGCGCTCCGGATGGCTATAGGGTTAAGGGCCTTCGCTACAGAGGATTGCACCGCCCACTTCGACCTCGGTACTCATTGGAGGCGAAGAAGCAGAGGGGACTGGCCTGTTCCTGTCGCCGTGTTGATCTATTGGTTAGATAGCCTGCCTATCGACGCTCGGCACGCCTCATCCGCTGGCCGGGGGAGTTCGTTTTGTGCGACCCAGGTGGGAGAATTCACTCGGCGGGGTGAGCTTCCCCCCATCGGTTTTATTGGCTAAGAGTGCCATAGTTGCCCAGGGGCTTCTCGCCGCCATTGGCTCTCACGAGCGTCACTCAGGGTGACACGGAATGTCGCTTTTCAATTGGTGAAAATCCGCCTCAGGCGGGACATTCATTATATTGACCCATTGCTTGAGAACACAGCAACTGCAGCAGGTGTAACGAACCGCCTATTGGTGTTCGACTATGAAGAGGCGGGGCTTTGTCCTCGTGTTCCAATCATCCTATTGCGTATTACTCCCGTCATTCAAATGAATTGTCCGCCCTCAAAGGAATTGAAAACATGAAAAACACCAGCTCGCAAGGCATGATGGGAGGGAGAGGCCACGGGAGCCGCGCAAAGGCACCTGGGAGAAAAGGGCGCCTGGGGGAGTGCGCAAAGGATTGTGGGCGATATTAATCAACCTACACTTCCGGCAAGGGAAAAATGTGCTGCTTTTTAATAAAAAAACCCATGAAACTGATTTGTGCTTAAAAATGTAAAAAAATTAAAAATTCCCTAGGCCAAGGCTCTCCAAACTTGGCAACTTTTAAGACTTGTGGACTTGAACTCCCAGAATTCTTCAGCCAGCTATTTTGGGGGATTCTGGGAATTGAAGTCCACAAGTTGCCAAGTTTGGAGAGCCTTGGCCTGGAGGAAGGAGGCCTGGTCAAAAAGTTGGCTTCCTTTCTTCTCCAAGCCAAGGCTTATTGCACAAGCCAACATGGAAAACCCTATCCAAGCCACTATTGCCCTGCCTGGCCTACCTCACAGGGATGCTGCTGGGAGATGGCTGGGAAAACCAGGAAAAGCCAGTGGAAAAAACTGTGCCCTTGCAACTCTAATCACTTTTTCAGCTCTGCGCACCAACCCTGCAAGGCAGATTCGCCCATGAGAACTAGAACCCTGAGGAGGCCGGAATCTCAAGCAAAAGAGCGAGACCCCTGGCCTCTTGCCTCTCCTTGAGGCAGCTTTGTGTTTTGTTTCTCCACCTGCCTCGTGCCAAGCCAGATCTTGATCTCCCTGGCCTGGCTCACTATGCCAATCCAGCCTGGAACAATCTTCCCTTTGTGATCCACAGAGGCCAGGGTCTCCGTCTCCCCCCACCAACAAGGCCGGGCTTTGGACACTTTCCAAGGCCGCCGTGACGAGGCTCTTTTCCTCGAAGGGAGAGCAGTTGGGGTGAACGACTTTCAAAAGCATCTTGTTCCCAATATCAGGTGGTGCAACCTGACCTGAACAAAATGACAGGGAAACAGAGACGGGCCCTCCTGTCCCGCCGTCTTCTTGGACCCTGAAACAAAGGCCGCCTTCTTGTTTTGCTTCTCTTCTCGCTTTCCTTGCAACAGGAGAGATGAAATGGATGGCTTTGTTTTTGGCGTGGGCTTGTACTTATCTCCTGCGCTGTTTTCAACCTCTCTTCTTTTTTTCTTTCACCTTTTAGAAAGAAACACCTTATTCAATGGACATCGGATTGCAAGGGATGATGCAGCAATACACTGAATCTTCCCTTTCTGCTCCTCGGCATGGACCTTGGCCAACGGTCACCAAAATAATACTTTTCGGAGTGTTGGAAGAGATAAAGCAATACCTCCAAAAAATTAACAAGGCTTTGAATTGCGTAAACTCAACTCTAGTAACTGTCTTCACCCCAAAAAAAAAAAAAAGGAAGACAATATCCCACACCATAGGCTGGGCATGTCTGCATTTTCTCTAATAAAGGGACTTTCTTACCTGAGGGGAAAATACCTGTTTTCTAATCCTGCCTCAAGACCTTCAAACTTACTGGGTGTCAGAGAAGCGCAGAAGAATTTCTAGCTCAGAGGATGCTGAGCTGGGAAATTTATAGAGGCGCATTGTTTGTCTCGGCTCCCAGCCGGGTGGGTGAGGCTCTGACGAGTCAAATGCTATAAAAGAGGCAACATGACCCCCTTTTCCTTACCATCGTATGCTTCCACCTGGAGCCCATTCCACAGACATGGCCAATGAAGAGAAGCACCCTGATTCCTGGCCAGGAGGGCTGCACCCGAACAGCCCTCCTTATGTAAGTGGGGTTCAAGGCATACGGGCTGGGCATTTGTGATCATTGACCTTGAGTTGTATCGTCTGTCTCTTTCTGAACTTGGTTTGACAGTCTCTCCACTCTGGTCTGGAGCTCACCAAGACTCCCGTGGGCTCGAACTACAAGCTGGTGATCCTGACGGTGGGTGCCATCGCTGCTCTTTCCATCAGCATCGTTGGGATCCTCGTGGCGACGTTCCTGGGGCGAACCTCTTGTCTCCAGGTACCAAAAGGGAGGCAGCAGCGGAACTGTCTGTCTCTGAATGGTGCTAATTAGGACACTTGTTAAGAAGGGGCCGGAGCACAGCAGAGATAGCCAGGTTTACATTTCTGAGCCGGTCAGGTTAAAAGAGGGAGGTCACACCCAGCATCTGGCCAGGAGCCAATGCAATCATAAAGTGTGATCACATCGGCAGTGATCGGAATATGCCAAAACTTCACGTACTGTACTAATTTTGTGAAGGAGCACCAGAATAGAGGTGGGGATACTGCATCCCAGATACCCGATGTTGGATCCATAAAAGTAAATCAACCCAAACAGGTAATAATTTCAGCACATCTGGGGAAAAAAACCACAGTAGGAATATGTAGGCTGGGAATGAGAATGGATAGGATTGTGCCCCGTGACACAGCTTGCATTTCAAATGCTCTGTTGGCAAAGCTTTGAACCCAAATCTGACAGTCTCCCCACTTTCTTTTTCCCTTCCCCTGCTCGAAGAGGGGCACCATTGGCTACCCTGCACAAGTCAATGTCCAAAATGAAGCATCCTTGCTCCTGGCTCTCAATGAGCTTGACGAACAGGGCCTCTCGCCCGGCATTACCTGCGATTTGAGAAACGTGAGTCACGGACGGCCTCAAGCTGGAGCTTTGAGGGGTGACCCGGGCTGGTCTCCCCTTTTCTGGCATAGCCTCATTAGTTTAGCCAAAGGGCCCTGGAATTGCTGAGGGACGGCCTTGAGGGTTTTCCCTTCACCATCTCCAGAGCAGGGAATTTAAAGCGCTCACCAATATCCTGGATCAGTGCTTGAATTGCAAATGTAAAGAGCCAGGACAGCATATTCTTAATTGGTTACAAATGTGAAATGCTTTTGCGTTTTACCCTTCTTTTAAAACGACGTTTAAATAGCAAAACTCTTGGTGGAAGGAAAGGCCACTCTCGGTTTTCCAGGGAGTGGAGAGCCATGAAGGAAAGCACCGAATTCACTTTTTGGTGAATGCATCATCTCCCTTTGTCATTTTGCAGCTACAGAAATGGATTCCCCCCCCCTCCCCCCAAGGCTGATGAGATTTAATTGAACGGTGGTGGGATGTGTTGTTTGGATCCTGTTTTGCCCAGTGGGAGTAATGATCCCTCTAGTGTGTAGAGAAGAGGCGTTTAGTTGGGATTTACTGGGAGCGGAGATGACGTGCAGGGAATGCCAACCTCTTGTCTTATGGGCTGTTTTCTCTCCAGCGCTTGATGGTGTATCACGGCCAGCCGGAGGGGTGCGTGGCCCGCAAAATGGACCCCACTGAACTGCTGCCCTCCTGCCAAGAGCTGGAAAGCTTCTTCCAAGCTGTCCTGGTAACTCTCTGCTGCTTTGGGGCAAGGGGAAGGGGAAGGGGCAGGGATGCTATTTATTCCCCTTGCAGAGCAAATGCTCCCAGATGCTCTGCATAAAATGGTCCATCCACCCAGCTCTGCTTCTCGCTCTTTCTCCAGCCGTTTCCCTCTTGCCTTGGGAAGCAGAGAAATGGGGGCACAGGGAAGGAGGACAGGGGTGATCCAAAGCCAAATTTGCTCTCAATTCTCTTGCAGAAAAACGTCACTCTGGGGATCACCGCGGAGGTACAGATGATGGGAACGGGGGCCCTGGGAGGCCTGGTCTCTTTGCTGTGCAGCAACAAGCCAACATACCTGGTTGGAAGCTCAGCGTGTAAGTTGCATGGATGGATCAAGATGGGCAAGAGGCCCCCCTCTGCATCCCAGATGTGGGGATGGGGGGAATGCAAGGCCATTTCCTAACATAACCCACCTTTCTTCCCTCATTCCAACAAAGCCAGACCCTTTCTTCTTCTTAACTTCTTTCCCCAGTGGCTTCTCCGAGAACCAGAGCTACTTAGGAAAGAGATCCCCTTATTTCTTCCTGCTAAAATCTGCCTCAGAAGAGGCCACCAGATGGTTGCACGGCTGTGGAAGACAAGCCACGAGACCATCTTACGCCCCTTCCCCTGCCTTTAAAAATCGCTGAATTTGCAGCACTTAATAAAGAAACGTGGAAATTTTTGGTCTGGATAATTCAGTTAAGAAAACCCCCCTACATTTCCAAAGTTCCCAACTCTTTTAAGAACATGGGGACGAGTGAAGGAGGCCAGAAGCATCTTGTTCACAGCCACTGAGCTTTAAATGTTGAACTAAAAATAGGAGCCGGTCACGGTTACAGCAGACTTAACAAAGCTTAATCGGAGGCATGAGGGATTGTGAACTGCAGTTCACCTCATCGGATGTAATTCCAGGCACCTTCTGATGTTTGGCTACCACAGCCTAACACGTCTCTCTCCTCCTGCAACCCACCCTAAAGAGAGAGATACTTGCTGGTGTAAGCGATGCAGTGTTTTACAATCGGCAGTAATCATGGTTCCAGGAGAGGGCCATTTCCACGTGTTGCTAGAATTCTCTCCGGGAGCATCTAACAGACAAGGATCCAGAAGCCTGGGAGAAATAGATCTGGATGGAGGCTCCGGAGCTGGGCATTCTCCAATTACACCGGGATGAAATTTCGCTTTTTCACAGACAGAGGTTTACACACCATGTACACACACACACACACACACACACACACACACACACGGGGACACGTTAGGTGCCTGCTTCAAAGAAACACACCAGGTATGGAGAAAATTTAAGGGTTTTATTAACTGTTGAACCAGAAGCAAAATGTGAAAAGGACCCCACCCTCCCCCAGGACCCCACGTCCTTGCAGACAGACAAGCCTAGAAAGATTATGGAAACCAAACGCTATCAGACTACACAACCTGGGAGGTGTGTGGACAGGAGGAGGAGGAGGAGGGACTCAGCCGCCCTCCTCCCCCTGCTCATTTCTTGTCTTCCTCCTTTTTCTCCTTGCTCTCCTTGGACGCCTGGGAGGCCAGGGACCCCATAGCGTTGCGGATGGCCTCATTGTTGGGGTCCACCCCCGGCAGGTTTTCCAAAACGCTCTGGAGGAATTCAGGATCCTGCATGACATCATAGTCGTCTTCTTCCTGAGGGAGGATGGGATCGGATGTCACAGTAAGCCACAACTGGGTTAATCTGAAAACAGACCACAATGGGAGCCCCTCCACCCCCTAAACCAGGTGTTCTGGGAAAGCTGGGTGGGCAGATGAGACCAGGCCCAGGTACACACTGTACCAGAATTTCCCCTTTCCTGCATTGCTATCATTGGTGACTTATTTAAAAATAAAAAAATTGTTTGGCAAGCTTTCCCCAAGCTGCAACGGAACCTGGGCCAGGGGACCCCCTGTCTCATGAGACCCCCAAGCGGTCTGGAGAGGCTCCTGTCTGCAGCGCTGCCCCCTTCAAGCCCAGTTTAGCCCCCCCAAAACTCAAACCTTGGCGGGTTCTGACGTGTCCATATCAGCCGAGCTCTCCCCCTCCACTGACTCGCCTTGCCCAAACTCTGGAGAGAGAGAGAGAGAGAGAGAGAGAGAGAGAGAGAGAGAGAGAAATCGGTGGC
The DNA here is from genome assembly GCA_030761175.1 of Masticophis lateralis. Taxonomy (NCBI): domain Eukaryota; kingdom Metazoa; phylum Chordata; class Lepidosauria; order Squamata; family Colubridae; genus Masticophis; species Masticophis lateralis. The sequence continues at coordinate 12,921,443 of JAUDYJ010000017.1, read as the reverse complement.
AACATCAGTTTCACTGGTCAAGCTTCTCCAGGCCTGAATGGCGGTGGAGGCAGCCTCACTGCGATTGCCCTGGCCCGCCACCTGCTTCTCCCAGCTCACCAGCTCCTTGAAGAGACATTTGCATAGCGTAGGCTATCTGCTCCTCTTCGGTCATGGTGCTGAGGTCAGGCAGACCGGCTTGGCCAAAGTCTTGCTGCCCAATGGTCATTTTCAACAGAGCATCGTCTGAATCTGAAACATAGAAAAGATATAAAAAAGAGAGTTCACGATGGCAGGTGGTGGGCTTCAAAGCTGCCCCAGGTGAGGCAGTTGGCCTGGCCGCCTTTTCCCGTTTTCAAAGATGGTTTTGAGACTAATTCCGTGTGCCATCCAGCTAGAGAGCGCCAGGCTTTTTTTTAATTATTCAATTCAGAAAGTTAAAATACAAATCCCCCAAAAATGACAAAAAACAAAAACAAAAGCAAAAACAGGACAAAACATTAAGAAAAATGTGTGTTAAAAAGGATAAAAAACAAACACGCACACACATATTACCCCTTGGTTGATTACGGATAAATATAATGCCACAATGTTAAGTTTCTCCCATTTTGAACACATACATGAGTTCAATTCTTGCTTGCTCAGAAAATGAGGAAAGCCAAAGGGCCTCGAAAGAGAGGAAGTGCGTGGCAACCCCCCTCCCCCCCGCCCCCGTCCAAGTTCTTCTCTTACCATCCCCACCCGTGGCAGGAATGCCAGCCTCGGCAGCAGAGGCAGCAGCCGCCCTGCGAGCCTCTTCCTCCTGCCGCTGCCGCTGCTCTTCCATTGACACTCGGAGAGCCTGGAGGGGCAGAGAAAACATCAGCGGCCCCTTCCCCAATGGTGCTGGATGGCCAGGCAGTTTGGGATCCATTTACCAGAATGCCTTAGACTGTGGGGGGCTGGGGGGCAACCTTGGCAACTTTTAAGGCCTGTAGACTTCAACTCCCAGAGTCCCTTAGCCATCACTGGCTGGCTGGAGAATTCTGGGAATGTCTTAAAAGGGAGCTAAGTTGGAGACCCCTGCTAGACAGACTGTCCCATGGACACAGTGGGGAGGGCAGGGCACAATTCAGATACCCCACTGTGATGCCACACGACCATTTTTTTTTTGCTTCCGTCCTGCAAGAATTCCTCCCGAATTCTGGGAGCTGAAGTCCACAAACGTTGCCCAGGTTGGGCATCCTTGCCTTACTCAATTCACAGTTAACTCAGACATTCAGGGAACTGCAAACCAGCCGCCTGAAAAGCTGGAGAAGGCAGATTTCCAGAGCGCCACGGCCTGCCTTACCAAAGCCAGCTCTGGGTCGGCACTGGGATCCACGCCAAACTCAAAGTCGCTTGCCCCCAGGCCCAGCATGGCTCCTCCTTCTCCGGCCAAGATGGGGGAGCTGATGAGGGCATCGGCCAAGCTCGGCCCGGGAGGCACCGTCACCAGGTGGGAACCGGTGCCGTCTTTGCCGTTCAGAGTGTTGATAAAAGCCGTCAGCTTGTCCGTGTTGGCTTCCTACAGAGCAGGGAGGGAAGGAAGGAAGGAAGGAAGGAGACATTCAGGGAAATGGGGTCACCCCAAAGACTTGATTTGCAAAGCCAACTTTGGGGGTCCCCTCACCTCTTCTCCAAAGTTGATGATGTCCACATTCACTTTCTCCTTCTTCAGCCGCTTGGCCAGTTTCACCAGCTGTAAACAAAGGAGGCGTTTGGAGGGCATCAGGGCCCTTCCTTCCTTTGATGGAGCAACCTGAACCAAGGACAGGAGCTCCGTTTGGGAATACTTAAGGCTGGACGTGGGGCCCTCCTGATGAATCCCAGTTATAGGGTGAGGAATGCTGGGACTCGTTAGCTTAGCAGCATTTCTGAAGTTAATTTTTGAAGTTTATTCCATTTAAACTCTCTCGGGACTGTGGCTCCTACGTTTTTAACATATGTTGAGGAGTTGTGTCTTTTGTGTCACTCACATCCTTCTCATTGTCTTCCACCGGGCTCCCAACGAAGGCAATAATACGCATTTTGTGATTCTTCCCCTGGCGGTGCTTCAGAGCCAGCTGGAAAGGAGGAAGAGTTTTAGGGGAGGGGCTGTGGCCCACTTCCATCCCCGCACCCTTTCTGTCCAGCCCTTCGCCTTCTTCCCTGGCCTGGGTCTCGGCTTCTGCCTGCTGCATCAAGGCCCCAAGAGGGGACTGGGGGGAAGATCAAACACCTGCCACGTTCAGAAAGTGGGGCTGCCTAGAATTCTGGCCACCATCCTTCATTTACTGGATGATGCCACTCAGTTTGAAATGCTGCTCACCTACTAAGCAGAGAGAACACCAGAGCGTTCTGGAAGTTGCTCAAAGCTTCTCTGAGCTCAAGTCTCATAGTTCCCAGCAGGCACAGGCGAGGCAAGAGCCGGTGTGGGTGTGGGGGGAATGACTCCATCCAGGCAGAGAGGGAGAGGCCTGGGGGTGGGGTGGGGTGAGAGAGACGGCTTACGTGAGCCACTCGGATGCCGGTGCAGAAGGTGATCCTCCCTCTGGGCTGCACCGAATGCAGCTTGGACAAGATCCGGCCGGTGTCCGGCGTCAGGGTAGTCAGCACCTCACAGTTGCTGCAACACAAACCAGCCAGGGTCAAAAAGCAAAGCCCTCCTTGCAAAGTAGGCTCCAGCGAGATCCAGGAGAGGCAGGCCAAGCAGGGGAAGAAAGGCAGAGGTTTTAGAGACTCCCAGGGCTGGCAGGGCCCTCAGAGGTCATCTAGTCCAACCCCCTTCCCGGGAGCCGCAACACAAGACAGGCCAGGTTGACAGAGGGGTGTTTGTGTGTGTATTTGGGAAAGGCAGGCCAAGCGGGGGAAGGGCCATCCCAGAGGCCATCTAGTCCGACCCCCTCCCCTGTTGAGAGTCCCAGGGGGCTCGAAGCTTCCCACCCCCCACCTCCAGAGGTCATCCAGTCCACTCCCCGAGGGACCCACTTGGCCAGCGTGATGAGCCCCACGTTGTTCTCGGGGTTGGAGCGGGTCTTGGAGTGGCAGACGATGTTGACGGCGTCCTGCTGCGCCTGCAGGCGGGTGGGCAGGAAGTCCCCGTTGCGCATGTACTCGCTGTTGTCCACGCTGCGGAGGGGGGGGGGGGGCGGAGAGAGAGGGGGGGCTTAGGGGGGCCCTGAACCCCCCCTCAGGCTCGGGGGAAGCCCCAGAGCCCCCTCCGCGGGTGAGGAAGGAGGGAGACCCCCCCACCCCCGAGGGAGACCCCTCCCCTCCCCCCACCCCCCTCCCGCCGCCCCCAGCCCCCGCCGTGACTCAGGGAAACCCGCTCCCGCCCCCTCCGGCCGCTCCCGCCCCTCCCTTTCCGCCCCCCCACGTCCCCCTCCCGCCGCTCACCAGACCATCGTGCTCTCCAGCACCATCGCGGCCCCTTTGCTCGCCCCACGGGCGCCCCCCGACTCTGCTTCCTGCCTCTGTCCCTCCGGCCGACCGGCCGCTGCCCCGCCACCAATCAGCGTCGCTCTTCTTGGCAGGTCGGGGCGCGGGGCATCCCGGGAGGGGTAGTTCTAGCGCCTGCGCGGGGGCTTTCGTGGGCGGGACGCGCAGGCGCGGACTTGACTTCGTGAGTTTTTTTTTTTTCTTCTCAAGGCGTGTGTTACATTCAGGGCTCCCGAAACACCTATGAATTGTATATAGCATAAATATACTTTATAAATTATACGTATATGGGTAAATATAAATGTGTATACAAATATATATTTATATTTCTCTTTAGCCAGGTTCTTCCTACGTAAACCAAGATTTTTATGCAGCCCTAGTTCAGTGAAATCACAATCCACTCGTTTCTAGGCTTTTTTTTCTTCTGGCAGCCAGCAGGCCCTTTGCTGCCCATTGGGAAATATATATCTATCTACACATATTATGTGGATATCCTGAGGATTTGGGGGGGGGGGGGTGTTTGGGGATTGTGATCAGGTGTGCTGGGCCTGGTCTTTGGTGCATTTCGTTGTATTGGTGCATTGTGTTGTATGGGTAAACTGTATATACGGACAATGACAAAGTTATGTTTTTCTAAAAAAAAGATTCCTATTGACTTTTCTAATAGGATTGGATTGCTTATTTGTTCCCTGTGACTATGATGAAGTGTTATATCTTTTTCTCCTTATGTACACTTGAGAGCGTATGCACCAAGGATAAATTCCTTGTGTGTCCAATCACACTCGGCCAATAAAAAATTTCTATTCTATATCACGGGGATCGTTTGACATAGGGAGATATCTACCATCCATGTCCCACTCTTCCTGCTGGCTGGGGCTGATGGGGACTGGAGTTTAGCTAGTCTGGAGACGCGCCAGCATGGGGAGGGACTCGAGCCCAGAAAAGCCTGCCAAGGCCTGGAAGGAAAGAAAGAAAGCCGCTCGCCTCGAAGCCACTGAACGAAAGCGAAACCGAGCGCAAAGAGAAGGGAGACGAGCCCTCAACCGAGCAGAAAAGAGACGGAGGGAGGAGGGTTCCCGCTATTTATATAGAGCGAGGGGCTTCGGAAGGGACGCGTCTCATTGGTACACCAGGGAATGGGCGGAGTCACTGAAAAACGGACTCTCGATTGGCCGCTGGCCACGGACCAATGGAGTGGCCTCCAGTGAGGCAGCCACGCGCTATTGGCTAGGAGCCGAACAGCGCCAAGTATAAATAGGGGTCCCACCGCTGCGGGAAAGCGGAGTTCGAGATGAAGCGGGTGATGGGGACTCTTGTGAGCTGGTCACACACCTCTAAGTTGCTGTCGTGTGCGAGCATGAAGTCAGAAGTTCAACGCGTGTCCCCTGCAGCCCTCGTTGGCTGGACCGAAGGGAAGACTGGGATGCTCAGGTTCTCTAGCCTGTGTCCAGAAGATTCGGGGGACTTTCTCTGCGTAACAGCAGCAGCTACTGACTGGATCCCCAAACTCAACATTAAACTTTGTTATTTCGGTTTTTCTTTCAGGTTTTCTAACTGCTTTTTTATTGAAGTGTTTTAATATTGTGTGTGACCAGCCATACACCAAATAAATCTAGCCTGTAGGAGAGGGCAAAGCCCCGTGATCCCTGGAGTGTCTCTTTCCCCTCCCCCCTGCTCCCCAATGAAATTTGCATTTACCAAAGTCTGTTGAGTGTCCAGGGCAGGGGTCAGCAACCTTACAGAGCCCTGGAAATCCCCACACAATCCTGGAGCTGATCAGAAGTCTGGTTCCCCCATCATAGTTTGGCACAGCATCCTTTTCCTCTACCTGTCCTAACCGAAAGCCCTGTCAACTGGGGCCAACCAGCAACAGGGAGCTGCAGCAGAGGGATGAATGAGCCACATGCAGCTCCAGAGCAGTAGGTTGCTGATCCCTCATCCAGGGAATAGGAATTGGGATTGAAGGGGGAGGGGAAGAAAAATTATATAATTGGGTGACATGAATTCTTTCTCCCCTCCCCCATGGTGAGGGAGGCTGGGCAGAGAGGGTCTACTATATATTCTTCAATGAGGTCAAGAACTTTGCTCACTTTTAAGACCTGTGGGCTTAAACTCGCAGATTTCCTTAGCCATCACTATCTGGCTGGGGAATCCTGGGAACTGAAGTCTTAAAAGTGAGCAAAGTGACACAGTGGGGGTGGGGGGGGCAAGAATTCAGATACCCCCACTGTGATGTCATACAACCATTTTTTTTTCCCCACTTTGTCCCCCAAAGTCTCATTGACCTTGGAGTCTGAAAATGGATTTCCCTGGGGGAAGAGACAGGCACCACCAAAAGCAGACTTGAAATATAAGTTTATAAATTACAAACGTTTGTGGCAGGAAACTTCCAAACCGGTCTAATGTAGACATTTCTTTAACATATATGTAACAGTTTGGGGAGAGATTCAAAGGCTCAAGTTTAACAAGACCCCCCCCCCCCCAGGGGGCTCTCAAGGCAGATCCCATATTCACAACCAGCCATGTGATTATACTTTTTTTTTGAGGTGTAACAGATGCCCTGCTCCCTTTCAAATTCTTTTCTCAAAAATAGAATCGGCCGTTTATTTACCCTGATCTCACCTTCTTTTAGGGACCGAGTTGCCCCTTCTCTGCAGCCAACATTCAATGCTAATCTGTTTCTCGTTAAATGCTTCAGAAAAATATAAAACTCACTCGGAACACAACTCTCTTTTTTTCCTTGCTCTCCCTCCAAATATGGGTTGGAAGGAACAAAAAAATGTGTTCTCCCTCCCAGACTGTGATACGTCCCTCTTAGCACCCTAAAACCTTTTCCAAACACTCGGCACTTCCAAGAATTCCTCCCGTAGTAGCTGCAGAGGCTTCGCTCGGGCCAGAAAAACGTGCTTGGTGCAAGGAAAGCCACGTTGAGGGTGGCCATCTCCGAATGCAACCCAATGCTCAAAAGGGGGGTGGGGGAAACACCCCTCCGTACGTGCAAAAGAATTCAGGGGTGATATTTACCAATAATTACAGATTGCTAAAAAAATATGAGCCAGAACGGAGCTTGAAGGCAGAGCTAAAAAACCCTGGAGTTTTACAAGCTTCTCAAAAGGGGTTTAATACTGAAATCTCCCATCGCCACAAAGCCAGGAGGTGAAGTTTGGTCCATCAGTACGATACTAAAAGCACTGGAAAACTGTACTGGGCAGCACTGAGCAAAGCAGCGGCATCTGGACTCCAGCTCCCATCCCTCTGGGCGAGCCCGGCAGGGGAGCCCCGAGGTCGAGGGCAGGCAGGCTGGTGGGGCCGAGGCCCACAAGTGTCCTGGAGCAGGGAGATGGGTGCGGGGGAGGTTCCGGACCTGCCTTCCACGATACAGCACTGAAAACGGGGCTCCCCACCCCCACCCGATACAGGCCGGCTGAGAGGATCCTGGCCTCAGCCGGCTGACTTTCAAACAAGCCGACCCCCCTCCCCTCCCCTCCCCCAATATGGCAATGTACGAGAGAAGAAACATCGCTATCCTTTAGGAAACTAAAATTACGAGAGATCGTGTGTCTTTTGCAAACTTCTCCAAGCGGGCAGCATCCGTTTCCACATCCCGCCCCCCCAGGAGGAAGTGACTATGGAATGGTCGTTGTAGGGCCTGGGGGGAGGGGCTGCGCCGGCACTCCTCTGGACGCCCCTCTCCTCTGAAGCCCCCCCAGGCTGGGCCGTCCTGTCCTCCGCCCAGGCTGGAGGGGGCTGGAGGCCTTCCGTGAGCCCTGCGCCCCGGAGCTAGGCTGCCTGGTCCGAGTGGGCCCCAGGCTTCATTCAGTCCGCTCAGTTCAAAGGAGTTTGTGGTGTCAGCAGTCCCAAGGGCTGGGGGGCTGGTCCCCCCCTCCCCCCCACAAGAGACAGGCCATGCAGAGTGTGGAGAAGATCTTCTGCTCGCGTTCCTCCCCCAGGGGGGGAAAAGGAAGCCCCCCAGGGCACTTTCACTGCAAGAACAAAAAAGAAGGAAGGAGAATCAGATCTGGGGAGGCTCCAAGCCCTGGGTGCTTGAGACGGAGGGCTGCCAGTCCCGGTGAGGGCAGGGACCCTTTCCCCTGTGTGCCCCCCCCCCAAACAGTCACCCAAACAGGGGTGGGTGATGGTGGTGGCTGAGAAGGAGGGAAAGAGACTCACACAATTGATTTCTGTTTCGGCCAAATCTCCAAGTTGCTGCATCAGCTCAGAAGGCTGTCCTGTGACTGAAGGGCTGGGGGAAGCACTGGGGGGGAGGGGGGGGAGAGGAAATCAGATCAGAGGATGAGTGGGGGCGGGCACCTCCACCATCCCCAACCCCATCCGTGGACCAAACTGGTGTTTCGTGGTCCTTGCACATCCCTGACACAAGGGAGGAAGGGCTGCCCAAAGGCCACAGCAGTCAACGGGGTTCGCCTTAAGCTGTTTGGGACAGGGGTGAGCCAGTGGGAGGCCAAGAGCAGGGGACACACGCACACAGAGTGTCCTGGTCCTGTGGCACAAACCCCTTGTGCCATCAAGAGGCGCAATCCACGTGTGCTGGAAAGCTCTTTCCAAGCTGCGGAGAAGGATGTGGTGCCCTCCACGGCCACTCGCGTTCCCTGGATGAGAGCAACCCTCTTTGGCCGGAAGGGCAGGAGTGGGGGCCCCCAGGAGCCGCTTCCCTGGCCCCCAGGGGGAGGGCCTTCCTCGCCCCGTGTCCCAGCTGCATCGTCTGCCTAGACTCCGCCTCACCTACTTGAAAGCATCCTGCACTATCTAGCTCCGATGACAACTTGTCTGATCTGACAAACTCTCGCCTCTCTGACCTACGTGGAGATTAAGAGACAGGCCTTTGGTCAACTGGGGAGGGGGGAGTTGTAGGGGAGCGAAGGCCCCCCCCAACCCCATCCCTTTCCAAGGGGTTCAAAGTTTTCAGAGAACTACGCTGTTCTTGCAAAAAGCTTCCTTCGCTCATCAAAGCCACTCCTGCAGAAAGATGGAGGAAAATGCCGAGGCCCTTTGGGGGTCTCCGGTCTCTCTCCCTCCCTCACCTTTCCAGATGGAAGACAGCCAGGTCCTTGGGGGTGTCTGGTGGGGGCGCTTCTGCCCCCATTGAGCTGAAGGGAGAAAGAGGGGAAGAGCGTGAACGCCAGGCCCATCTCCAAACGAGGTTCCCCCACGAATCAGCCTTCCAAAATCTCACTCCAAGGTGGACCATGCCGTTCTCCTCCTCCCCCACCCTCGGGCTGTGCTGTCCAGGCACCCCAATGGCTCCAGGGACCCTCCAGCCGCTGGGAAAAACGTTGCCTGCCCCTCCCCACCCTGCCGGGGACAGCGACTGACCGGTTGGCTGGAGAGCTGTGTCCAGGGCTGCCCAGAGAAGAGGTGGACAAGGTGGTCGCTGCTGAGTCGCTGTTGGCCTCTTCAATGGGGGGCGTCTGGGGGAGCAGATCGGGACGCCCCAGCTGGGAACCTGAGAAAGGGAACAGGGGGAAAGACTGAGCAACCCTTGCTGTGTATGGGTGTGGGGAGGGTGATAGAGGGGGTGGGTAATCTCCAGAAGACCTTTTAGAACGGGGTGTCCAGCTTGACCCCTTTAAGACCGGTGGACTTCAACTCCCAGAATTCCATGTATGGCTGGCTGGGGAATTCTAGTTGAAGTCCACTGGTCTTAAAGGGGCTGGGGGGGGGGGTGTTTGAATATGGACCCTCTCTCCAATTTGGATGACAAGAACAGGGCTGCAGGCAAGGGGCCCCCACCTGGCTCCATCTCAGCCTCCATCGTGACCTGGACTTTTGTCTCGCTCAGTGCCTGGGCGGGGGTCCCGGTCTGACCCGGCCGACGAGGAGGTCCCATCCCGGAGCGGCTCTTTTTCGAAGGGGAGGATTTTACTTTGGGGAGAAAGACACCAAAATCAGCTGAGAAGTCTTAGGAGTCTTTCTAATGCTCATACTATCGGGGGGGGGGGGCACAGGAAGGAGACCCACCCCTCCCGCCAGGCTGGCCAGTGACCCAAAGGGACTCACGTGGAATCTTCTTAAAGACCGCCTGGCACATGAAGCGCTGGAATCGCTCAGCATAAAAGCTCGGACGGTGAACCGAGACCGTGTCCTGCAGGAAAGCGGGCAAAAGTCACCCCAAAAGAAATCCGGGGTACGGGGGTGGGGCAGAGGATCCGCCTTCCCTCCCCCTCCAGACCTCTGGTTTCTCCCACTTGCTCCGTCCAAAGACAGGAGTGACCATTTCGGCTGCTTACCCCGTCGTGGACCAGGGCTTTCCAGGAGTGCTCCAGCTTCTTCATGAACCTGGGGAGATCGGAAGGAAGGAAGGAAGGAGGGAAGAGCAGGTCACTTGGAAAATCAGGCTGAGAGAGGGTGGATCTGCTGTCCCGAATGCCCAGCTGGGATCTGCTTCTGGAGGCTGATCTGGCTCTCCTCCTTCCCAGCCTCCCACGGCTTCCCTGCCGCCGTTACTCACTTCTGCCCTCTTTCTGCCACCAGCCCCGGAGCCTCTGAGCAGGCCGGGCAGGGAGGGCAGTTCCCCCAGGGCTGCTTTGTCAGTGTTAATGGCTGGCTTCCTCCATCAGGGAGGCAGGTGGCCCATTTGCCAGGCTGGCATCCTGCGGGGCCCCAACCGAGTGGAGAAAGCTGGGCCGCTTTACCTGTAGGACTGCAGCACGTCAATGATCCCCACATACAGGAGCAGCCTCTCCCCCTTGGCGTTTCGGGCTGGGATGCCTCCCATCCTGCAGGGGAGAGGAAACGGAGGCATGGGATGCGTGGGGTGGGGGCTCATGCTGGAGCCAGTGCTGACTGGAAGAAGACCCCAGGATACCACGTCCCTCCTCTGAGACCCCGTGGCTCTGTTCGCAAGGCAGCGCAGGGCCTTGTCTGAGTATCCCCCCCACCTCTTCCCTGCTGCTGCACTTACTGGTCATCCGTCTCGATGGTGCCCCCTCGCCGGGCCTCCCCCTGGATGGCCTCCATGGCGGTGGAGTAGAGGGCCCTCTGGCCGGCCGGCCGCCGCGTGTCTGCCAAGGAGGCCCCGTCGGCTACCGCCCGTTCCCGCTGGGCCAGATCCAGGTTGTGAACAGCCACCAGCAAACTGTAATCCATGATCTTGAAGCTCTGCAGGACCTGGGTGAGTTGGGGGGGAGGGAGGGGGACAGAGGAAAAGGAAGCCCCCAAAGTAAGCCATGAAGGCAGGCGGTTGCCAGGTCCTGTCCGGGCTGCTTCAGCTCCCTTTTCCCACCCACCAAAGCGGCAACGTCACAGCTCAGGTGAGCGGAGAATGAAAGGTAGACTTTGTCCCAGGAAGGTATAAAAGTCCTTTATGCAAACTGACCCTGAAGGAGGCCCAGGGCCAGGCTGGAGAAGCTGCCCTGAGCCCCCTCCCCCTTCCCCAAAGAGCCCCCCGCCTCTGAACCAGCCCGGCCTGCCTCCCCACCTCAGGAGCCCCTTGGTTTCAGCCCCCTACTCGTAAAAGTGGATTCGCTCGTTTCCGGCTTTCCCTTCTCTCTGGTTTTTTTTTTTTTTTTGCTTGAGGCAAGATCGTTTTGAGAAGCCCCCAACCTCAAAATGAAGAAGAAACGGAGCCCTCCCTGCTTCAGAGGTTGGGGGTGGGAGGAGCAGGAGACCCTCCTCTCCTGCAATTCTCTTGAACGAGGACAACGCATGCGGCTCCTGGGAGGCCCCCGGGCGGCCACCCCACCTACCAAGCAGTCCCTCTGCAGGGTCTTGCACAGGGCGCTGTACATGTCGGCGTCCAGGAAGAGCCCGTCGGGGATGTCCTGCAGGAAGTCCAGGTCCTTGTAGGTGGGGAAGACCTTCTCGCGCTCCTTCTGCGACGCCCGGCGCTTGTAGGTGGAGCCCTTGAGGTCGTACTTCTGGTGCATCCGCACCGAGCGGGGGAGCAGGTTGTTCATCACCACGATGCGGATGTTCTTCCCTCCCGCCTGGACGCAGTAGAGGCCGTAGAACTTGGGCAGCAGCGTCCGGGGGTTCTGGTTCAGGTTCTGGGAGAGGGGAGGGGAGGGGAGGGAAGGGGTGGGAGAGAGAGAGGAGGAGGGTCCTTAAGGCAAAGCCCCCGAAGGAGCCCCAAGGAGAAGGGCAGGGGCCACCACGAGGGACGGGAGGCTCGGCAGGGAACTCCCAATGTTCCCTGGTGTGTGTGTGTGTGTGTGAAGAAGGGGAAGGGGCTTGTGGTGGAAGCAGAGGGCAGGGCCCTCCTCCACCTTCAACCTGGCCCCACAGGGAGTCCTCGACTTACAACCGTTCATTCGGCGACGGTTGGAAGTCACGACGGCACTGAAAAAAGGGACTTACGACCCTTTTTCACACCTTCAAACATTGCAACAACCCCCCGGGGTTACGTGAGCAAAATCCGGACGCTTGGCAACTGGTTCACATTTATGACGGCCGCAGGGGTCACGTGATGCCCCGGGGCGACCTTCTGGCAAGTCAACGGGGAAGCCAGATTCGCTTAACGATGGAGTTACTAACTTTCCGATGGCCTTGATTCACTTAACAACTGTGGCAAGGAAGGTTGTAAAACGGGGCAAAACTCAACAAATATCTCGCTTGGCAATATTAACTTTGGGCTGAATTGTGGTCGTAAGTCAAGGACTCCCTGCACAGCTCCTCAGTCCCTTATCCTTGACAAGGGAAGAGTCAGACTCACGGGGGCCCTTCCTCCTCCTGCCCCAAAGGCTGACCGACCAAGGAGGGGGAAGGAGAGCCGAGGGAGAGACGGAGGCCCTGGGGATCCTGGGACGGGCTCCCCCCCTCCTCCCAAGGAAGGCTGCTCAGCCTGGGCTCACCATGTAGTATCCCGGCAGCAGCTTCTGCAGAAACTCGGCTTCCTTGTGCTGGACAGTCTTGATGATGAATTCGTCATCGCTGGAGACGTAGAAGATGGAGCCGCTGGCACCGGAGTTGGAGAGCTCGATGAGGGGCTCGCTGCAGAGGGAGCACTGTGGGCGGGGAGGGGGGACACGGGGATCAGATCAGGGCTTTGAACCTCCCCTCCTCCCCTCCCCCAAAGGAGCCCCCATCCAAGCCCCTGGAGCCTGCTCACCAAGTAGTCGTCTGGCCGGATGCCAAAAAGCTCCCGGAAGTAGCGGAAGGCCACGGGGGCATAGGTCTTGAAGCGGAAGTCGTTGTAGTGGTGGGCTGGGGTCAGGTTGCTGCCTTCGCTGCAGGGAGAGAGGGGGGGTCAGCATCGCCCGTGGGGGGCAGGGGGGCGGATGAAGCCGCCCGGCCCGGCTGAGGTTGACCTGGGGGTGGGCAGGTGGCAGCTCACCCGGGGAAGAAGATGCTCTCCACCACGTAGAAATCCTGCATCAGGACATCCCGCTCTGGCTTGGTGCTGAGGCTGCCCACCGTGTGGGTGATGCCCAGCTGGATGGCACCTTTGAGAGCCGAGGAAGTCGTCTAGAGCGGGGGGCACAGGGAGGGGGGGTGGAAGAGGGGGAAAAAAAGACCTGATTTCAAGCAAAAGAAAAACAACCCATCGGTTTGCACACCAAACGTGTCCCGCCTCGCTTGGATTTTGCTGAGCCAAGAGAGTTTAGGCTCTTCCTGCTGCCAAATCAGCCTTTCAAAGTAACTTTGAGTGGGTTATTCCTTGGAAAACCACCCGGTGTTACCCAGCCCCTCCCCATAGCTGGAGAAACACCTTTCGGAAGCTCACAGGGAGGATATGACAGTCATGGAAGCCAGCCTGTTTCCGGCAGACTGCACCTGCCCGAGGAGGCTCCGCACACCTCTCCTCTGCCTGGAACCCCCCTGAACCTTAAAGACAACCTGCCCTCTTAATTTGAGAGTCCTTTGAATTTGGCCTGCCCTGATAAGTCAGGGGTTTGGGGCTGGACAGAGGAGAGGAGAAACTCAATGGCGGATTCTCGGAGGAAGGAAATTCCTGTGTGTGACAGGTGGGGGGCGGGGGGGGGGAGAAACTGGCCTGCCTTAAGTGTCTTTCAGTCTCTCTGGAGAAGAGACAGGGCTTCCCCTGCTGGACCTTCCACAAATCACAGGGCTGTCTACATCAAAGGCAGGGCGCTTTCTCTGCCCTGGTGCCTGGAAATCCCCTGGCTGCTTTTGCTTCCTGTTTCCCTTCCTGGCAACCCCAAACAGGGATCCTCCCACTTGATCTCTTGGAGTGGGGGAGGGGAGAAGGGCCAGTCCACCTCCCAAGCCCTGAACGGTGGATCCTTCCACTCATTTCTCTGGGAAGGTCAGAGCAGAATCCCGGACACCTGGGAAAGCTCCTAATCTGGCTTCTTCTCCCCTCTGATGCCAGGGAGGGGCCTCTTTCTCTGCCTGCCAGGGCCAGGGCTGCTGCTAACGTCTGGGACCGGCCTTGGCTCTCTAGAAGTAAAACCAGGTGAGCCAGGGTGTCTCCGGCTGCGTGATGGAGGCCTCCTGGGAGGGCAGAGGGCTGGAGGGGCCAGGGACCCTGGGGCACAGCTACAGGCACTGTGTGCCAAAGGAGAGCTCTTCCCAGCCTGGAAGACGGCTACGCTGGGGGGAGCTTAGAGGGGGCTTCCTCGCCACCCACGCTGCCCCAGTCTTGGGGGCCAGGCTCCGGAGAAGCCTCCAACAGCCACCCACGGAAGGGATGAGGGACCCCAGGAGAAAGAGGGCTGTCCCCCCGTCCCCATGCCCCTGTGTCAGGGACACCCTTCAGGCGTGTGGGCAGAAGCGACGCACAACACGGCACTGGAGGCCAAGCGGCTGCCACAACAGGCCAACCCCACACTCTGGGCAAGGGAGGAGGCCACAAAAGGTGGAAAACACAACAGACGGGAAGCAGAATTGGTGGGGAGGGAAGGAAGGAAGAAAGGAAGGAAATTTCTAGTGTAAACGTTCAAGTCCCACCAACCGTTGCTTGGCTCTGCTGAACACAGGAACAAAACAGGGGAGGAGAGGCCTCCAAACTCCCCTGGGCATTACCCCCACCCCCATCCTCAGGGTCCCCAAGCACCCATTGCAATCTCAGGCGCCTCTCTGGGCACAGCAAGGGGCCACTTACGGACAGAGGCGGCTTCCGAAAGGACCCATCCCGGCTAATATCCATTTCAGAGTCCGCTGGAACATGCCGGCCCAGATCCAAGCCCCCTCACACCTGGGGAGCCTCAGAGCAACCCCCGCGCAGAGGATAAGAGGAGGAGGAGGAGGAGGAAGGAGCTACGCATGCTCCAGAGAGCGCCCCTGCATCTTTTTTGGGGGGAAAGAGATCCTTTGAGGGAATCCTAGATCGTTCCACTGCCACTGTCTTCGATAGTCCAAAGCGCCAGAACAAAAATCTCAAAAAGGACGAAAGAAATCCTCCTCCTCCCCTCCGATACACCAGAGAGATCCCGAGCAGCAGCAGTGACCGACCGAGAGGCCTTCAAATCTCTGGGATCTGCTCCGCCTGAATCTGCCAGTAGAAACCTGTCTCGGCAACTGCACCTGGGCCTTTTATGCCGAGAGCGCGTGGGGTGACTCAGAGGCTGGGGAATGCGAGGAGGCAGGCGGGCCCGGAGAGGAAGGGGAGGAGAGAGGCATTCGGAGGCCGCAGCCTGCTTACCTTCTTGTAGGTGGTCTCTCCGCTGGAATCCACACTCCGATGGCCTTTCTTGATGGTCTGCGAGGACCCATGCCCGGAGGAGCCTGGCACCTGGGAGCAGAAGAGGAGAAATGTCCCAGGGTTATCAATCCTCCCACTGGCAGGGTGGAACAAGACCCCCAAAACTGAGGCGCCTCTCCCCACTCGGGTGGGGGCAGCAGCAGCCCGTCAGCAGGGAGTGTGCCTGGGGCAAGGCCAGCAGGGCCCCACCTGAAGGCCGGGAGCACCCCACTCTTGGAAGCTGCTTCGGAGGTACCCCGAAAGGCCTGAAGCTGGAGAGCAGGCCGGCCCCTGCCTTTATGGGGAAGGGGACACGGCTCGGCTCAGCAGCCCCTTCCCTCATTTCACAAGCTTTTCCGCATGCGCAGCAATGTTTTCCTCCACGTTTACAACAGGGTGCAAAGTCAGAAGTCTGCACTCGCTGCCTTGCGATCCCGGGCTGCTCCCTTCAACCAAACACAAGGCTGAGTGGCAGCCACTTTCAGCACCAGCCCTGGGTGGTTTTTTTGAATGGAAACTCACCTCCAAGGACTTTTTGAAGGTCGCGGCTGAGGGCGCCCCTGCAAGGGAAAAGGGGAGCGGGTGAGACCCCTGGCAGGTAACCAAGAGGAGGACAGAGATTAAGCTGACCCAAGTCAATGTCCTTGCAGGGGTGATTGGCCGGAGGGGCTGGGTGGGCAGGGAAAGAGATGCCCTGCTACCCTCCTTCAAGAGGGGATTCGCAATCAATCAAACCAAAGGGCCTTCTGTTCACCCCGGCATCTGCTTTTGCTCAATTCTGCCCTGCAGGGAGGGTGAGGAGGGGTCCACCTCTCCTCAAGGCTGGCCCTCCATCTCCCCCATCCCCCACACCTAGTGGCTCTCCCTGGCTTGCGGCACCACCGCAGAGGGATTCTCCAAATCCCACAAATTTTCTGCCAAGGGAGCCACACGCGTCATTCGGGGCTGAGTCACCCAGATGCCAAGGGCTCAGCGCCTGGGGCCAAGGGGTGGACCCTGCCTCGGGAAACTCCTGCTCCTGCAATCTATCCGAACAGCTCTCCCATATGCCCCCAGGAAGGCCTGCTAGCCATCCCGGGTGTCTTTGGCCGAGGGGGAGAAACGCCAGCCTCACAAGCCTTGCACTTCGGCCAGGATTTGCCCCTCTCTGCTCTGGGAACACACCTCACCTGGGTGGGCCTGGGCACGGAAAGTGGCCCCTCCTTCACTCGGCTCCCTGTTAAAGGGCACCCCTTAGAGGAAGGGTCTCCAACTTGGACACTTTTCTGGGTTAGGGTTAATTCTGGGAGTTGAAATCCACAAGTCTTAAAGTAGCCAAGGTTGGAGAGCCTTCCTCTAAGGCAAAGGTCTTCAAACTTGGCAGCTTTAAGACTTGTGGACTTCAACTCCCAGAATTCTCCAGCCAGCTGGCTGGAGAATTCTGGGAGAAGTTTGAAGACCCCTGCTCTAAGGGGTGCTCTTTGGCAGAGGGGCCAGGGGAATAGCGCCCTCTAATGGGACAGGACAGCCACAGCCGTGCTCTGAGCCCAGCGGGCACCGAAGGAGACAAGGATGTGATTAAGACCAGAAAGGTGAAGGTGTCATCGCATCAGCCCTCCAAACCACAGGCCTTTCTTTGAGGTGGTGGGCCAAATCTTGGCTCAGTGAGATCAAGCCTGGTCTTTTGGAGGGGAGGGGGAGGGGAAAGGGGAGGGGGGGGGAAGAGCCGGCTTCATTTTCCAGCCTTCACCAGGCTGATTGAGAAAATGCAGCATCTGTCAAAGTTGGCGGCTGTAACAATTTGAATCAATGATGATGGTTTGGTTTGTAATTCTCCTGTTGTTGCTCTCTGCTTTGGGAAATTTGCAAAGGCCACGGACAGTTGCTGGCTGGCTTGCAAGGCAGTTTGAGGTCCTGCCCTGAGCAGATGGGCTTGATGACCTCAAAGGCCCTTCGGCCATGAACCCCGGACTCTTGACAAGTCAGGGTTCCACACAAAGAACAGAGCTGCGGGACATCTTCACCAGATATGTGGCTTTGCTCTCCATCGCTTCCTTCGGGTCTGGAATTCAGTTGGCAGCCACTTGTGGGGAGAGGAGGGAGGGAAGCTGGGGGGGGGGGCACTCTCCAGATCCTGGGGGGGGGGGCAGGGGGCAGAGTGGTGCTGCAGCACATGGGGGAAATACTTAGCAGAGGAGACCCCCCCCCCCTTCGTCCCCATCTTCTTTTCCCAGACATCCATGTCAGACGCCTCCTCTCTCAAAACATTCTGCAGAGGCCTTGTTCTCTGCCGTTTCCAGTTTGACCCGGAGACACCCTGGCCAGGCCCAGCACCATGGGGCTCCAGCCCCCAAGCAGGAAGACGTGCTGCAAAGCAGGCGAAGCTCAGCCAAACCATGCACTGAACGGGCAAAAGCTCTAAAAGAGAAGGCGGCTGCCAGCATCACGTCTGTGGCGAGAGGTGGCTGAACTGCCGCTGGATTAGCCCATTTTGATGCAAGAAGGGAAAAATCACCCAGGTTAGTTGCACATTTCTCTATTGTGGTTGATTCCACAGCTCTAGCAAGCTTGCGCTGGGAAGAGGCCAGCAAGGCTAAATCCTGAGGAAAGAGATTTGTCAACGCTCTGAAGAAGACTTCGGCCTTGAAGGCTCCAGCTTTCCCTCTCTGAAATGGTTGTGTGTTCCCCCAGGGAGCGGGGGCCGAGCATTTCTGAGACCAGCCCCCAGGCCCTGCCAGGGAGTTAACCCAGAAGGGGCCTGAGTGCGAGGCCGAAGACCAGAAGGGAGGAGGAAGCTAAGCAGCTGCTTCATGTCAAACCAGGCCTGGCTGGGGGGAAAAATGACAGTGCATCACCCGGTCACTTCCACACCACCACGGCAGGCAATGGCGGGCCAGGCGGATTAGCAGAAGGTCATGCTCAGGCCACGGTTTTACCCATACATCTACGTCTTCGAGAGGGCATCACGGAGCAGCAGAGGAAGCTAAACGCTGGCAGAGAGGAGAGAGAGAGAGAGAAAGAGAGAGAAAAGAGGAAGCAATAGAAATTTTCCGGAAGGAAAGAGTGTTTGCTCAGCAGACAGTGGGGATCACGAAGAATTGGAGTTCAGTTAGAGAGAGGAAGGGAAGGAAGTCTGTCCATGAAAGCCACCACAAAGGGTGTCCCTTGTGGGTTCACTGACAAGTAGGAAATACCGGCCCCTCCCATACACCTCTGCCCCCCTTCCTTCCTTCCTTCCTTCCTTCCTTCCGCATCTCCCCAGGAGCAAAACATCGCAAGAGCCCAGAAGTCCTTGGCTGTTTTCAGGGCTAGGAGGAGCATTTGCAGCAAACCCAACCTCGTTTGGGTCATGAGACGCCTGCAAGGACGAAGCTCAGGGGGCACCCGGGACCTCACAGCCGTCATCAACGTCCTCCTCCTTCTCTCTACAAACCTCCTTCCCTTCTAGCACTGATGGCATGACCTGGTTGGGTCGGGAAACGTCTGCAAGACCAGCATCAAACTCGGAGTGCATCAAGGACCCTTCCTTTCAGCCCTGAGCTACCAATATCCTCCTTTCTTGAGCCCGGGGAGGTCACGGAGGCTTCCTTTCTGTCACCTGCCCATCTAATCACCCCCATCCTCCACCGTGCCTGCAAGGCCCTGATTTGAACATCTCCCTATGATGAAAACCTGGCAGCCCCGGTTCTGGCACCACCAGGCTCGCCTGCCGACACGCCCTTCCCCAGAGAAACAGCTTCTGCCGAGTCACCCCGTCTTTATTATGGGGGGCCGCAGACGGGCATCATGAAAGGGCCGTTTTCGCCCTCTTGGAAAGCCCCCTTTGAACCGTTGCTCCTAATTAACACACATCTCCTGGGGAAGAGCATCCGGAAGAGCGGCTCAGATCTCCAGAAAAGGAAACTCTGGTCAGAACTGGCCTCCTCCCATGTTGACAGCACAGATTTCGAGCGGCTTCCCCTGAAGTCTGAAAAGGCAGGACGCTTCTGAAGACCACGCAGAGAGAGAGAGAAGCTGGGTTGGAGGTGCAGCTTTCCCACGCTGGGAGGGGGAAAAAATTATATATTGTTTTGCAAAGTCAGCTCTGTCAGTTCTGACCTCTGCCTGTTTGGCTAACACCATTCGGGAGACCTGTTTGAACACCTCAATAAGACAACACCTCCCTCTGTGCAAAGCAGAGTCTGATGCCAACCACACACAGACACACACCCGGTTACAAAGCCTGGAATGGCTCCTGCTTCATACACATTGGAGCCTTAGGCCCAAGAATGGGGGAAACGAATCATCTTAAAAAGAGAAATGAGAACTGCCCTCAAATAAGCCCTTTTCTCGGCCAAATCTCCCTTGGATGAAGAGCACCCTCCTAAGGGCAGCCCCTCCCCCCCTCCTTCCCTAAACTAAGGCTGAATTTCTTCACTGAGATTGTAAAGGAATATTAGAAGACATCAGCTCCACAATGCTGGAGCTACATCCGAGCCACTCAAGAGCCCCCCAAAAAGAGAATGGAAGCATGTCTCGTGTGTCTCACCGGTTAAAGAAGGAACAGGCAGCTTGCAAGGCAGGGAGAAGTCAGAATCACATTAACCGGGAAAGGCAAGGGGAGCATCCAGAACAGAGGCTACCAGGAAAGGTTGCAAAAGGGGGGTAGCAGATATCCTGATGAGTTTCGGACCGCACAGTTTAGAATCCAAAACGCTTCCGGGCAAAGGCTTCCAGGAATGGTCTTTTTAAGCCGCATGAAAGGGAAGGAGGATGGCACTGGGTCCCTCTGAGGCCACCAACAGGCGTTTTATAGACATCGGGATCCCACAATGTTGCAACACTCACTTGCAAAAATTAAAATGGCACCTCAGAGGGGGAAAAAATGGGGGGGGGGGGGACTAGATTCAGACCTAAGCTTAAGCCACGGTTCCAAAGAGCAGAATTGCTGCAGGAAGAATCAATGCCTATTTTTAAAAGGCAATGCCTAAAATAGCTTATTTCCCAACTGAAGATGTAGCTGTCCTCAAGGAAAGTAACGATAAGGGAGGAGAGCGGCTGAATAGGGGCCGATGGCCATAATCTACAGAAACTAATCGCTCTTCTAACATGTTCAAGTATTGTGGAAGTCCGGAAAGGAAACCACCTGGTGTTAAGAGACGACAGTGGGAAATAGCAACCTACACTCACAACACAGAAAAATCAATAAAGATATTTGTCTGGCAAAAGCATCACAACCATGCCCATTTTTCATGGCACGGTCAGGATTTTATTGTTTAATACAAGTACGAGTCACACGAGAACCCGAGCATCCGTTTCACCAACAAAAACGCCTTTCCAATTAAAGGCATTCTTCTTCTTAAAAAGGCTGCTTCGCTGAGTCAGGAAAACCCAGGCGAACATCTGCTTTCTTATCAGGCCTCTGCCTGGGGATGAAATTGGGGGTGGGGTGGGGGGAGCAGAACTGTATCATTCATGAATTCGGAGGAATTTTGGCTTTATTTCAGCTCTACGGTCCGGATTAGGTTGAAGCCATCACTGGTAGCGATCCAGGTGCTGGCAGCCCTGGGACCAACTTTTAATGCTCAAAATGAGCCAGCAGATATTTTGGGAAGGAAAGAGAGAGAGAGAGGCAGCTTCCCATCCTGAGCCACAGAGACACTGGGGGGACAACTGAAGGGGGGGGGGAGCTGCTCTAGACCCTCCCAAAGCTTCCTCCCCCCCCCCACAGACACACCTTGTGACTCAGGACAAGCTTGGGGGGGCAGCTCGGCCCCCTCCTCTCGGGTGGCCTTGGGGGTTGGGGGGGGGGGAGTCCGTGAGTGCCCAGGGCTGGTGGGATCCTGCCAGCCCATCCGGGAAGCGGAAGGTGGGCGAGGAGAGGCAGGAGGGCTCCCCCGCAAAGAGCCCCTCCCGAGGGTGGGACGCCCTCGTCGCCATGGCAACAGCTGCCCTGCAGAAAGAGGAACCGCCCCTCCCTCCCCCGGAGGGCTCCCACTGTGGGTCTCGGTGGTCCCTCTTGCGGGGGGGGCTCTGCTTCCCTGCCCCCATTGCCCCCTAGAAGAGGGAGGGCCCCCCTCCTAGAGGCTCCCCAGCCCCCCCGGGCCACGTCCGCATCTGCCCCCTCCCCCTTCTTCCGGTGCCCCCCTCCTCCCACCCCCCATTTCAGGAGGGGGCTGGCTGCCCTCCCCAGACGCCCCCCGAGGGTCTATCCGAGGGCCGGGAAGGCCCCTCAGCCCCCCCGGGGACCCTTACCCGTGGCGGCTCCGCTGCTGCTGCTGCTGCTCCCTCCGGATTCGGGCCCGGCCGACGCCATTTTAGCGCTTCTCCCGCCGCAGCGCCTCCGTCCCCGGCTTCTTCGCTCGCCTCCCCCCGCGGCGCCCCCTTGGTCTCGCCCGCCCCGCTTCGGCCGCCGCTGTGGGCCGTGCCACGCTCGCCTCCGGAGGGGTGGCCACGCCTCCTCCCGGTCGCTCTCTGGAGGCGCCTCCTCCCCCCGGCTTCCTGGAATCGGCCCGCCTGGCAGGCGTCGGGAGAAACCACTTTGCGCCGGCGGGGGTGGGGGGCAGAAAGGGAGGCAGCGCCTCCTTGTTTATTCTAACGGAAAACTGACCGTCAGGAAAGGGGCGGGGACATCGGTGCCGCGCAGGCGTAGACGAGAAAAAGAGGGTCGTGGCTGGCCGCGTCAACGTTGCAGTGGGCGTGCCCTCCTCCGCATCACAGAGCACGTTCCTTCCGAACGGGAGGGGTGGTCTGCGTGGGCCTGACGTCGGAGTCCCGCCCGTCGCCGTGGCAACGCCGCCAACGTTCTGCGCCCGCCTCTGTAACGTCACGAGCCGGGCGAGAGTGACGTCAGACCTCAGAATGATTTATTTGCAGATTCCGCAATAAATTCGTTTCATTCCATCTTCGGGGTAACCGTTCCCCTCCCCCCTTCCCCCCAAGGCTGAAAAGACACCTATAAATTGTCCCCTAAAAATACAACCACGCCCAAAGCCTCCTAACCAGCCATTTTTTTAAAAAGTGCAGGATTTGATTTTTTTATCCCCCCCCCCCATTAATGCTTGCAAATTCCCAGCACGGCTTGCGACCACCCCAGGACACCCCGAAAAAAAGGGGGAGACAGACGCAGCGCCACTTGCAGCCCTGGCCGTGCGCTCATAAATTAAGCCCAGGACTCCGATGGAGCCTCCAGGTCCAGCAGCAGTCTACCTGGAAAAGCCCCCCCCCTATTCCAGGGGAGGCGCCGAGCCAAGCCCGGAAGCCACCCGCTCTCCCTCCTTAAAAGGAGGCCGGAGGAGCCGGGCCGGCTGCTTGCGAGGGCGCCTCCGCCTCAATGGGCGCTCGCTTGGCTCATTCCCCGCTCGCCGCATCGGCGCTCGACTTATCGTGCCTGGCCGCCCGGCTCTGCGCTTCCGCCCCCGCAGGCGCTGCAGTGGCGAGCCGAGCGCATGGATCAGGCGCAAGAAGAGGAGGAGGAGGAGGCGGCATGATGGCGGCGGCGGCGGCGGCGGGCTCGTCGGGCTCCTCGGCCTCCGGCTCTCCTTCGGGCCTGGCCGGCGGACGAGCCCCACGGAGGACGGCGGGGAACCGGCTCTCGGGGCTGCTGGAGGCCGAGGAGGAGGACGAGTTCTACCAGACCACCTACGGGGGCTTCACCGAGGTCGGCGGCGGAGGACCGCGGGGGGCGGGGCCTGCGCGGGATTGGCTGGAATAATTGGCTGGGGCGGGGCTAAGAACTCTTCCAAAGCCCGTGTCCCCAACCCGTCGCCCCCGGGCCGGCCTGGATTCCCAGACCCATCCTCCCCATCTCGATTTCAGGGTGGGGAGGATGGGCTTTCTTGTGAGAGATCTGCAGCATTTCCCATCTCGCCCCATCTCCACCCCATTGGAAGATGCGGAGCTACCACATCCATCATCCTGGGACATGGGTAGGGGATGGGTATTGTAGTCCAAAGGCAACGCCCCGAAGGATGGGGCTCTGGAGTCTGAAATCTTCTGGCAGGAATCGGGCGATGATGAGTACAAGGGAGACCAGTCGGACAGCGAGGACGAAGTGGACTCCGACTTCGACATCGATGAAGGGGACGAGCCCAGCAGCGACCAGGACGACTCGGTGCCCAAGAGGAAGAGGAGGGTGGTCACCAAGGCCTACAAGGTGAGGCCCTCCTGGGCGGCAGCGGCATCTGCGCAGCACCAGCCCCAAAGCGGCCTGGTTTCAATCAGAATAGAGCTGGAAGGGACCTTGGAGGTCATCTAGTCCAGCCCCTTGCTCGAGCAGGAGACCCTATGCTTATGCCATTTCAGACAAATGGCTCTCCAGTCATTCTTCTTAAAAACCTCCAGTGATGGAGCACCTACAAATTCTGGTAGCGAGCTGTTCCATTGGTCAATTGTCCTCACTGTTGGGAAGTTTCTCCTTCTCCTTGGTTACCTTCCATCTATTGTTTCTTATTCTTCCTTTTGGTGCTTTGGAGAATAAGTTGACCCCCTCCTCTTTGTGGCAGCCCCTCAAATACTGGAAGACTATCATTTCTCCCCCCCCCCCCCCAAGAGTCCTTCTTTTCTCTAGACTGGCCAAACCCAGTTCCTGCAACTGTTCTTCCTATGGTTTTGTCCCCGGCCCTTAATCATCTTAGTTGCTCTTTCTGATGCTGCCCAGAAAGAGTGGATCCTATTCTTCCAGGCCCTTAAAGACTTTTTCACCCGCTTAGCGACATGTCACTGAGTGAGTCTGAACCTTTTGCAGGAACCCATCAAAAGCCTGAGGCTGAAGAAACCCGATGCTCCGGCCAGCGGCTCACAGAAGACCAGAGAGGAAAGATCGGCACCTGCAGAACTGGAAGACACGGTGGACAGTGAGTGTCCCTGGAAGGGGGCAGCTCTGTGTGTGTGTGTGTGTGATGCTTCCTTCTCTCCCAAGCCTGACCCGAAGCCCCCTGGCTCGGCCTTCCAGCTCCTCTTCTTTCTTCCTCCCTCCACTCTGCAGGCCGGAAATACATGCGCCAGTCGACCACCGAACACACCCGCCAGACGTTTCTACGCCTCCAGGAGCGCCAGGTGCAGTCCAGGCGCAAGAAGGGGGGCGGCCCCAGCTACGACAGACCCCTGACCCAGGAAGAGCTCCTGAGGGAGGCCAAGATCACCGAGGAGCTCAACCTGCGCTCTCTGGGTAAGCCGGGCCAATTTGCTTGCAAAAGCAGCCAGTCCACATTGAGGAAGGCAGAAGTGCTTCTTTAAGGCGGCTCAGTAGCTCTTGATTATTGGCCTGTTTGAAAGGGTTTTAATCTGCGTCCTCGTCATATTTTACGGAATGCGGTGTGATGAACACCGTTGGTCTCTGGGACAAAAGGAGCAGAAATAATCCGTTTTGAAAAGAGAAACGCCTCTATTCTCACTTGTTTAAAAAGCAGGAAGGATTCCAGGATTTGGGGCGAGAGATTTGCCACTCTTACCAGAGGTTGCTGGATGGGGGTGGGGGGTGGGTCAAAGGTGGGAGCCCACCCCTTGCCGCTGAGCCCCTCCCTGAGAGCTTGGCATTCTCTTGCAGAGACCTACGAACGTTTGGAAGCAGATAAGAAGAGGCAGGTACAAAAGAAGCGGAAATGCACAGGGCCCACCATCCGCTACTATTCGGGGACGATGCCCCTCATCTCCGACCTGGGGTACAAAGAGGAGAACGTGGACGTGGAGGGGTAAGTGCCCCCTTCCCTTGTGCCCACTGTGCGGGGGGCAGAGACCAGCAGCTTTGCCCAGAACCTAAAAACTCACTCATCAACATAAACTTGGGGCTCAATTGCGGTCATAAATCAAGGATTCTCTCTACCACAATGGCATTTAGGACTCCCGGCTGCCATTGTGGGTCCTGCCTCAAAGGCCATTTCACAGCAAAGGGAACCCCACTTCCGAGACACCAGCCGGTCCGGAGTCTGAGAACTGACCTCTGCTTCCTTCTCCGTCTCTTAGGTTAGAGCAGGAAGGCCTTCTGGAGACCCCCTCAGCCGCGGCGCCCGCCGCAAAATGTTCCCGCACCTTCATCACCTTCAGCGACGATGAGACCTTCGAGCGTGTCTTCCCCAGAGCCCCGCCCCCCAAGCTGCCCATCAAGGAGATCTGCCCTGTCACCCACAAGACCGCCGTCTACCGCGACCCCGTCACCGACATCCCCTACTCCAACATCCGCTCCTTCAAGATCATCCGTGAGGCTTACAAGAAGTACATCACCGCCCATGGACTCCCCAGCGCGGGCGCCTCGGCTGCCCTGGCAGCTGGTTCCCCCATGCCCGATCCCGGCATCCGGCCCACCAGGCAGAAAATCATCATCAAGCAGAGCGTGCCGGCCACCTGAAGCCCAGGCAGCCTCTCCGTTTCCGCCACGGGTCCTTTGGCATTCTTGAGAAACCAAAATCGTGGCATAAGACCAGCATTAACATGCTTCTCGATTTTTGTTGAGTGGTTTTAGGCAGTTTCCAAGCAATTCAAGGGGGAACCGCAGCTGAACACATCCACCCACCCACCCCATCTGCAGTCTCAGTCTACAGTGGAAGCAGGACCCAAAATATTTCCTTTTATTTCTGGTTTATTCCTTTCCAATTTGCTACGTTATCCGGATGGCGGAATGGCCCCTGAGCACAGGCAGAGTTTCTGATCTGTCACTAACAACCAGACCCGAGACACAATAGCTTTGTGCCGGCTCATTCACAATTGTACATCATTCTGATTTTTCCTAAAAAAAATTTTTAGATTTTTATTTCTGTTAGATTTTTGTTTCTGTTCTGACTCTTGCTTATTATTTATTTTCTGTCCTTTTTGTCTCCTGTCTGGGTCTGTTGTAGAGAATGGCTCCTTCACTCTGCTGGGAAATTCTGTCTCCCTCAAATCTTCCAAGCCTCACTGAAAAGGGATTGCCTTGGAGAGAGGCTGGATCAGGGCAGGGGAAGCTGTAATCCCAGCCATGGCTTGATATCCATTTGCTAGTATTTCTTTAAAAAAAATAAAAAATGCTAAATACATAGCTTCATAGTAAATCCTCATTCTTAATTAAACTGACACCATCAAAGCTGGGACAATAGTACAGCCAGCATTCCTGGGCTGCCTCAGCCAGGGACAGCCATAATCAGCTTTAGGAATATTTTCCTGAAGATCAGACAGAGAAAGTTCACATTTAGGTGCGAGCACCGAGATTTCGGGATGTGAGAAAGCTGAACAGGGAGGAGTTTCAAACTCAGATTTCTTCATTTGCTGGTCAAATCAGGTCAGCAGACGTTAATCTCCCAATAATCCCATTGGCGAATGGAAGAACATAAAGTTTTATCAGAAATATTAATGGTAGAACTTGACTAGCTGGAATGGCAGCCTTATTTCAACATTTCTTCACTCACACGCCTGTGGGAAACAGCCCGGCCAGAAAGTGTAACCCTGTCCGTGGCTGCAGGATGCCACACAGAACCTCCAAGGTCAGGGGCACTGCAGCTGTGAAAACTAAGGGCAGACCGCGAATAAGAGCAGCTGTGTCCCAGTCCTGCCTGCAGTTTTCCTGGAAGCCTCTCTTGGCCAATGGAGAAGGAAAGGTACTGATTTAGGCAGGCTGGGGGCTGTTTTGATGGGGGGGGGCACTTCTGCTCTGAGCAAAACCATGGAGGCTTGGCGATCAGTGGAGACTCCAGGTTAAGGGACAGTTTACCCCTATCATCACTTTGGAGCGGGATGATGATTTATCAAATTTGCGGAGTGTCTTTTCTTTAATTAACCTCTGTGGGAGTGGGGGTGCGAATTAGAGCAAGCAAAGATTTTTAACCACTTTACAACCATGGATGGAAGAGAAGGAGGAAGGAGAAAGAGGGAAAGAAGGAAAAGGGGAAGGAAAGAAAAAAGTAGGAAGGAGAGAAAGGAAGGAAGGAGAAAGGAAAAAGGGAGAGGAAGGAGGGAAGGAAAAGTAGAAAGAAGGGGGAGGAAGGAAGGAGAGAAGGAAGGAAAATGGGAGGGAGGAAAAAAGGAAGGGAAGGTGGGAAGGAGAAAGAAGGAAAAGGGGAGGAAGGAAGAAAAAGTAGGAAGGAAAGAGAGAGGGAAGGAAGGCAGCCTCTCCCGCCCGGGCCGGCCATTCCCCCCGCGGCCACTGGAGGCCGGCGGGGCTCCACGGGGCGGCTGCGGAGTGATTGATAAGCGAGCCTGCCGGGCGATCCCTGCTCCGCCGCCCCCACCGCCCTTCTGCCGGGCTAAAATAAAAAAGCGCTGAGCTCACCCTCCCCTCGGCCGCCTCGCCATTGGCCGCCCGCTGGGTGCACAGCGGCGGCGGCGGGGGGGGGGGCGCGGCGGGGACCAGGCAGAGGCTGCCGCTGACCAAGGTAAGCATCCGGAGCCCTCCCGCCGCTTCTCGCCCCTCGCCGCCCCTGGGCACACCTGGGCAGGGCAGGGCAGGGCAGGGCGGGGGTCGTCCGGCTCCAGCAAGCTCGCTGCTGCGGGGAGGGGGGTTTCGATCTCCCTGGCCGGCGGGGGTCCCGGGGAGATGCAGAGCGCGACCCTCCCGCCGAGGCTCCTCCGGGTGCGAATTCAGCACCAAGGCTGCCTTGCGAGTCGGGAAGGAGGGAAATAAACAAGCTGATCTGGGCTTGGCGGCGCCGGTACCTGGCCACACCCGTGATGGAGGGCGGGGTGGGGGGGGCTACTCCAGGCTAAAAGGGTCCTCTGGTGTCAAAATTTGGGGAACGGGGGGGGGGAACGGACCGACTTTTGGAGGGTGTGAGTTTTGCTTTGAGATGGTTTAGCCCCGGAGAGAAAAGTTCTCCCATCCAGAGGGGAGTTTTTATGTGGGGATGAGACCCCTGGGGAGGGGGAAAGCAAAACAGGGGTCTGGAAAGAGATCTGCCATTCAGGAACAAGAGAGCCTCTGAGTTTACAGCTGCTTGGCTCCAGACTTTCCTGCACAAAAGCCCCCTCCCCCGCATAAGAAAAGAGGCGTGCCTTGAGAATAGGCTTAAAGCATCCAAAGAGATTAATTGTTAGGTGAATTCCCTCTAAAATGGCACCAATAAAATAACCCCCCCCCCCCACAAATCTGGTCTTCCAGAAGTCCTTGAAATCCTGGTCTTCCCTCATCCCTCAGACTGGACAAATGCAGGCTTTCCTCCCCTAAGAGTTGTGGGGGGTGCAAAATATTTTTGGCAACTTTCTTGAAGATGGAGCAAAACAGAAACCGCAGACGGGAAGCGTAAGGGAAGGGATCCTGCTTGGTGATTCCTCCATTGCCGGAGAAAAAGGGGATCCAGTCCCACCAGCTTCTTGTAGGTCACCAGCGGCCAAGGCAGAAGTTCAACCCTCCAGCTCGAATTTCTACCTGCTGGCCCGGGTGAAATGTGAAGGAAGGGGAGGGGGGGAGAAGGCCTGAAGGGGACATTTGCCAAACTCCTTTCTCCAATGGCAAATCCACTTGTTTTGTGGAGAGTTGGGAGGGTGGGTGGGAATTTTTTCCCCCCTCCTAGCTTATTCCCAAAAGTTGTGCAGGTTCCACTTTGGGATCGACTGAATAACTGATCCTTAGTTGTCATAGGAATGATTGATTGACAACTGGCTGACACACAAAGAGATGGTTTGAGACTTCACAACTTTTGTGACAAAGAGTTGGAAAAGTCGTGAAAGTGCCTAAAAAAGCAGGGAGGGGGTCATCCAGTTGTGGATGATCCCCTCCTGGCAGTGGCCACCACCTCAAATCTGGCTACAGCACCCGGGGGGAAAAACAGTGCCCGGCCAAGACTTCTTTCTGACAGTTTAGATTTCCATGTGCAGGGAGCTCTGGCTAAAACCACAGCCATCGCTCCTCATCTTACATTTCTCAAGACATAAAAGGAGGCCTCAGGGGAACTGAATCCCCAGCCGTAAAGTGGGTGGGAGGAGAGTCAGCTGGTCCCAAAGCTCATTCAACACGCTTCTCCTTCCTGCCCGCCATCAGCAGCTGGCCAACCCAAAAGGCCAAGACCCTTTCCAGCCAGCTCAGCGGCCGTGGAAACTCTGGAGGCTGCTAAGTGCATCTTCCATTGATCCTCGAAACAATTAGGGAATCTGCAAAGGAAGGCATCAAAGGGCTGGGATGCAAGGTTCATCCAGCTGTCCCCCAAATTCCAGGGGGCACAGTTGGGGAGATTAGGATGATTGAGCATTCCGATAACCATGAGGCAGGGAGTTCCGCTGACCCATCCAATAATAGTGCCCCCTGTTGCTCTGTAAGCATGTTTGCAGCTCGTTCTTTGGGCTTCCCGTAAGCTGCAGCTCTCCCCCCTGGCCTGGCTGGGTTGTCTTGCAGGGGAGACTCTCCGCCAACTGCCTCTTGGCTACGCTCACCATGACGACTTCCTACCGACAAGAGCTGGAGAAATACCGAGATATCGATGAAGACAAGCTCCTCAAGGAACTCTCCCCGGAGGAGCTGGAGCAGCTGGATCTGGAGCTGCAGGAAATGGATCCAGAAGTGAGATCAGGGGCAAGTGGGGGGTGGGGGGAAGGACTCTGCCAAACTCTGGATTTCATTCTGAAACTCTCCAAATCAAACGGATCGGAGACAGACTTGGAGCCTTTTCCGTTGAGAGATTAGGAAGCCGGCAGTCCTGCCCAAAATAGCAAAACTGTGCCATCTTTTGGGGAGAACCAGAAAGTTGTGACTTATTTAGTTGTGACTTGCCCCTATGGTAAGAGGGGGGAGCAATAAATGTTATCAATAAAATAAATTCATTCGTTCATTCGGCACATTTTTATCGCTGATTAACTATTCCAAAACCCATCATCCTGCCCCCCTTTTAAGCACTGTTTAGGCTCCTGTGCCAGGGGGCACTTGTGTGCCCCGCCCCTGCAGAGGTGCCCAATGCTCCTGGTGGGTTTTTACAGGGCGTGGGAAGAGGTTTTGCTATGGCCATCCTTGGCACCCCGGTTTCTGCTCTTGCTTCCTAGAACATGATGCTCCCGGCTGGGCTCCGGCAACGGGACCAGACGAAGAAGGACCCCACGGGGCCCCTGGACCGAGACGCCCTGATGCAGCATCTGGAGAAGCAGGCGATGGAAGCAAAGGAACGGGAAGACCTGGTGCCCTTCACGGGGGAGAAGAAAGGTAAGGGCTGCGTTTCTGGCCTCCACTGTCCATGCCGGCAAGCTTGGGGTCCCCCCTTCCCTCCCCAGGGGGTTTCAAGACCCCGAGGGAGAAGGGGGGAGCTGGCCCCAACCAGAAGCCAAGGAGGAAATTTTCCTGCATCCGCTTTGCCAGCCAAAAACGCTTCTCTCCACGCCTCCATTAGGAGTCCATCCCTTGGACCAAAACTAAGATTTTCTTGAAAATCCCCTCTATTCCTTTCACTTCTTCTGCTTCCTGGATTCATGGTTTACCAATAAAGGAGAATATTTGTAGCTCAAGGTTGAGATGAGAGGTCCTTGGTGCTCTCTGAGCTTCACGGTTTTCTCACAAATATTTCATGACCCAGCTAGGTCACATCATCAGTGGTAGTGAGGTTTGCTGCGAATGCTCCTTCTGGGACTGATGACGTGACCTAGTTGGATCATGAAACGTCTATGAAAAGCACCAAGTTTAGGACCCCTCATTAGCTGAGAAAAAAAATAGCTTCTCACCAAATTCCAGCCCTTTGGCAACCTTTCTCACCCCATTCTCAGACTGTCACCTTGATGACAGTTTGTCACTGAAATATTAAATATTTTTCTTCCCTGCTGTTATGGGGCTCAGAAAGAGCTTTTGTTTCAAACCAATCGGATGGCCTCCGTGCTGATGTCTCTTCATTTAAGCCAAAGGCACCTCTTCTTTCTTCCTTCCTTCCTTCCTTCCTTCCTTCCTTCCTTCCTTCCTTCCTTCCTCCT
This sequence comes from Masticophis lateralis, assembly GCA_030761175.1. Lineage (NCBI taxonomy): Eukaryota > Metazoa > Chordata > Lepidosauria > Squamata > Colubridae > Masticophis > Masticophis lateralis. Next base: position 12,890,620 of record JAUDYJ010000017.1, on the reverse strand, counting down.
TCCTTCCTTCCTTCCTTCCTTCCTTCCTTCCTGAACTGAACTGAATCGCCCAACATCTGACTGCTATTAATAAATCTGGAACTTCCTCGCTGTGTCCAAATTGCCGGCGTGAATGAAGGCCGTTTCAGGGACATTAGAGAGGGATCCATTCCAGACTGCAGGACACGGATTGTCATCAAACCGTTGGGCATTCCTGCAATGCTAATGTTCAATGGGAGGGGAAAACTGAGGGGAGGGGATGATTTTGCAGAGCTGATGGATGGGAAGGAAGGAAGGAAGGAAGGAAGGAAGGAAGGAATGAAGGAAGGGATAGAGGGAAGGAAGAAGGGAGGGAGGGAGGAAGGAAGGAAGGAGGGAGGGAGGGCGTGAGAAAAGGAAGGAAGGGATAGAGGGAGGGAGGGAGGAGGGAAGAAGGAAGGAAGGAAGGAATTTTGAGAGCTCTAGTTGCTTATAAAGGAGGCTGCCTGTTGGAACCCTGCATGAATCCCCCACAGCACTACATCTGACTTCAATTTCTTTGCATCCTCCTTTTCTCTTCCGTTTCTCACCCTTTTCCGTCTCTCTCTCTCCGCAGGGAAGCCCTTCGTCCCAAAAGTTGAGAAGAAAGAAGTCATCAAAGAAGAGGAAGTGATCCTGGAGCCGGAACTGGAAGAAGCTTTGGCCAACGCCACCGATGCCGAAATGTGTGACATCGCAGGTACGAAGAGGGCCGACAGGGGCCAAAGAGCGAGCCACATCCAAGTCCCCCGTGGAGCCTCCCTATCCAGGGGCAGTTGGCTGCGATCCGCCCCTTTGCTGCCACTGTTGCAGGCAGGGACCCCAATCCCGCTTTGGATCAATGCTTCTTCGTGGCCCTGCAAATCCCACAGGAGATCAACCCCTCCACGCTTTGCAGAGAAGCGGCCTCGCCTGGCCCAGCCAGTGGCAGAGAAACAGGTGGGGGGAGGGGGGTCAGCGGCCTGCCCCACATCAACACTCAGCAAGAAAGCCTGTCCCTCGACAGGTGTAAGCCGATAGGGCAGCAGCCTTTCTCCTTTTAGTCCCTGCCTGGCACTCTGCCAGCCCTGTCGCCCGCTCAGCTTTAGCAACGGAGCCAGGCCAGGCTTGGCCGGGCCAGAGAATGCCTGATTTTGCAGCAAACCTGGTTATTTTTTGAACCCGGATCCAACTGGGCTTGTTTTCCTTCTGCTTCCTTGCAGCCATCCTGGGCATGTACACCCTGATGAGCAACAAGCAATATTACGATGCCATCTGCAGCGGCAACATCACCAGCACAGAAGGCATCAACAGTTGAGTGGGTAGGGTTGGGTGGGTTTCAGGGAAGAGAAACACTTAAAGAGAGGAGTCCTTTTCCCGCCAAGTTTCTAGTCCTCATGACAAGCCACGCCTTCCCCTGCCTCGGCTGCAGGGGTGAGAGAAGCAGAGAAGCCACTTCAGCTGGTGGGAAATTAAGGTTTTTCTACCGTGTTGTTACAGGGCACATTTAAAACAGTTTGGGCAGGTAGAGATAATTCGATTCCCTGCCAGTTTGGGAGAGACCCCTACCCAATTCTCTTGATTCAAAAGATGCCCCTACCCAATTTGACTGCCTAGATCCCCCTACCCAATTTACCAGCCCAGAACACCTCCCACATTCAGCCTGGGGACAAGAAAACGTCTCGCTTGGCTGAACAACTGTGTCGTTCACTACACAGCTCATCATCCCCTGCCAAGGGAGGGGGGACCACCTGGGAAGGATGGGATGGAAGAGGGTGGTCTTCAGGCTAGGAGCCTCTGCTGGCTTCCATCTCGCTTCTCGGCCAAAGATCAAGACTTGAGGGCGACATCAAGATGTGAGAAGAGGGTCAGCCAGCCCTCTTTCTTCCCCCAACCCCCTGCCCCCCCAACTCTCTTCTGCACAGGTGTCGTCCAGCCGGACAAGTACAAGCCGGTCCCAGATGAGCCCCCCAACCCCACCAACGCCGAAGAAACCCTGGCAAAAGTCCAAAACAACGACAGAGACCTGGAAGAGGTGAATCTGAATAACATCCAGGTGAGTGCCAAACCCCCAAGATGACCCACAGTGAAATGACCAATGGAACGGTCCTATCCTGGGGTTATCCTCTTCTTAGTCCTCAACCTATGGCCGTTTGTCGAACAACAATTCCAAGTTATGACTGCCCTGCAAAAAGTAACTTAATGGCCTGTACTCACACTTGATAACCGTTGCTCCACTCTGTGGTTATCGGATCACAATTCGGGCGCTTGGCACTGTCTCGACTTTACGACCGGTTGCCGCATCCTGCAGTCACGGGAGCACGATTTGCGGCTTTTATTTTTTGCCCGTTGGGGAGCTGGATTCATTTAACGACTGTTGTAAAAAGGGCTGCGAATCTGATTCCAATTTCGACCGCAATGACTTCAGACAGAAGTTCCGACTCCAGTGGAGGTCGTTAAGTCGAAGACTACAGGAAAGCAGGAGCTCATATTGTGAACACGGAGGTTGTCGTTCACACCCCACACCTGCGAGAGAGTCACCATTTTTCCTTGCCAGCAGCTTCAAATTAAGAATCTGGAAAGGAAGACGTGGCATAAAAGGAAAGGCCGACGAGGAAGGCCGAGGAAAAACGTGGCCATCCAAGGTGTCACCTCTACAAAAATGGCCGTTTCCTCTCTCCTCTCGCGCAGGACATCCCCATCCAGACCCTGAAGGAGATCTGCGAAGCGATGAAAACAAACACTCAGGTGAAGAAGCTCAGCTTAGTGGCCACCAGAAGCAACGATCCAGTGGCTCACGTAAGCTCCCCAGATCCTCTTCCAGGGATCGGCACCTAGCGGCCGTTGAGTCTGGCTGCCCTTGGGGCCTGATTTCCCACCACCACCACCAGTGATGCTCTCCTCCTCCAACCCCGTTTCCTATCCAGGCGGTGGCTGAGATGCTAAAGGAGAACAAAAGCCTCCAGAGCCTCAACATCGAGTCCAACTTCATCACCAGTGCAGGGATGATGGAGGTCATCAAAGCTATGAAGGAAAATAGCACCTTGACCGAACTGAAGGTGGACAATCAGGTGAGGGGGCCCTTAACTTTAAGCAGGTGGACTACAACTCCCAGAATTCCCCAGCCAGCAAGCTGGCTGGGGAATTCTGGGAGTTGAAGTCCACCCAGCTTAAAGTTGAAAAGGTTAAGAAGTCCGACACCATCAAGCCAGATTTTGAAATCCTGCATTTCCCCAACTGGGGAACAATGACATTTTAGACACCCTCCCAAGTTTCCACCTGACACTGCTTCCCCTCCCTTCTTGCAGCGCCAGTGGCTGGGCGACTCGGTGGAGATGGAGATGGCTGCCATGCTGGAGAACTGCACCTCCATCACCCGGTTCGGGTACCACTTCACGCAGCAGGGCCCCAGAGCCCGAGCCTCCATCGCCATCACCAGGAACAATGAACTGCGTAGGTTGGCCGAGAGTGGAGAAAGAGAGGGAGAAGGAGCGATGCGGGGGAGGGGAGGGAAGAAATGGATGGGGAAAGGGAGGAGGAAGGGAGAAGGAGCAATGGGGTGCAAGAAAGAGAAAGGGAGGGAGGGAAACAGACGGGGGAGTGGAAGATAGGAGAGAGAATGAGAAAGGGTAGGGAAGAAAAAAATAGGGTAGGGAATAGAAGAAGGAAAAGAGGGAGGGTGGGAAGGGAAGGATGAGAAAGGGGAGGGGAGGGAGGATAGAGGAAAGCATGAGAAAGGGAAGGATGGGGTAGGGAATAGAAGGAAGGAAGAGAGGGAGGGAGGGAAAGGAAAGGATGAGAAAGGGGAGGGGAGGTGGGAGGGGAGAAGAGGATGGGATAGGGAAGGGAAGAGGGGAAGGGAAGAAGGGAGGGAGGGGAAGGGTAGAATAAGAAAGGGGAGGGAAGGGAGGGAAGGAAGGAGAGGGAGGGGCAGGATCAGCGAGGGAGAGGGATCTTTTGCCAGCCCTCTTCCTTTTCATCTTTTTTCCCCCCCTTTTGCAGGACGCAAACAGAAGAAGACATAAATTGGGGGTACAATCCATCATCCGGGATACGACTTTCATGGCTCAGGCATCTCCCCATGGCTATAACTCCAAAGCAGCCCAAGAGCAATTCTGGGGCTCACGTGCCCCGACTCAGGTTTTTCTCCTCCCTTCACCTCCAAGGCCCCCCCCCCCCGCCTTTTGAATACCTCTGTAAATAAAGAGAACTGAATGATGCTACCCCTCCCTCCCTCCCTCCCGAGGGACGAAGTGCCTTCCTTCAGCCCAACTGGCTTCGTCTGCCGGGGAAGCAGTTTTTTTAAACAGTTAAGGTTCTTGATTACAGCTGGTCCTCAATTTATGGCCACAACTGAGCCCAAAACATAACTTTCAAATGGTCACTAAATGAATTGTTGTAAGTCAAGGACCACCTGTACTTGGTAGGCAGGAATTCTGATCGTAGGCTTGGGGTGCCCTCTTTTCCTTAAATGAAGGGGTCTGGGGCCTTGGTGGAAGGAGGGAGGGGCTTGGGTCTCCAGTCCACAGTAAAGGCAGCCGAGACTCTTCTGAGATGAAAAGGGATTATTGAACATTTAAGCACTGGGGGGGTGGGGGGGAAGCTTCATCGGATTCCTTCGCTGGGGTCAAGAAATGGCTCAAAGATTAGGGGAGGGTCAGACCTATCTAGGCAACCTGGGGTGGGGGAACAAGAGAAATAAGAAACAGTTGTGGTGGGGAGGGGGGAGGACAGACAGGACCCAATTCGCCTTGTTTGGCTTCCGGTATCCCAGAGCTGCCGTCCCAGCCTGAAACCAGAGAAGACCAAGGCCGGCCACTGTCCAAAGAAGCTGCCACGGGGGAGAATTATCCCAAGCAGGTGTTCCTGGGCGCAACCCCCAGCCCGTCCTTGAGACACAGCAGGAGAAATGGGAGAAGCAGAGGGTCGGGTTTCAAGGATCCTGGAATGGCCATCGGAGGAGGAGGAGGAAGGGGAGGGGGAGGAGGAGGAGGAAGGGGAAAGGGAGTCCCAGGTCTCTGAAATTCCCAAGAACGGTGCGAATCCTTGCCTGCAGGGAGTGTGCAAGAAACAGCTTTTACAATATAAAGAAAAGAATGAACAAAATTGCATTTAAAACTGCTCTATCCTCAGGCATTCAAATATAGGTTATGAGCGGAAAGACAAATGGGAATTCGAACTGTATTAAACCGGCACCAAGTTTCCAAATTCTCAGACCTAAACCTCTCGGACAACGAGTTGGGTCCTTTTTTACTTTCCAAAATAGAAAATCAGATTTCCCATCTTCGTGGTTCTGCGCGATATAAATAAGAAACAGCAGCTGAGTTCCTGAGGGAGAAGTCCAGCTCTTTATCCGTCCAACTGAATAGCAGCAGTTCCCCTAAATTCTGTTTTTATTTACTTTAAAGATGTCTTCGGGACTTTTCTTCTCCAGCCGCTCCCTTGCTCAGAAACTGCTTGGAAATTTTCCAGAAACTTAAAAGAAGGTGTTGTCGGAAATGCACCCAGGGAAACAAAATGCAAATAAAGAGGAATAAACACCAAAAACTGTACTACTAAAAGACAAATAGGAAGGTGGCAAAAGGAAGCTTTCAATGCACAAAGGTCACAGTGTCCGGGCCAAAAGTGCATTTTCTGATAGTTGTGCTGTTTAATTCCAGATTTCTAGGTGTCCCTTGCACACTTCCAAGGCACGGCCGGGGTGGGGTGGGGATTTTCCGTCCGCCATCAGGACGGAGGCAGCAGTGGGGGCTCCTCCTCGTCCGAATCGAACTCCACGTTCTCGTCTTTGACCCATTTGCCAGACCCATCCTCAATCCATCCCGAACTGCAAGGAAAGGAAGGAAACTTGGCCGAGGAAGGAGACTCCAGAATAACCCACAAGATCCCCACCCCCCTGGGTCTCTTCCTTGCAGTTACCTTTTCAGCTTCAGGTAATGCTCCATGGCGCGTTGCTTCTCCGGATCGTTGGGCTCGGACGATTTCCGCGTTGTGAGCCCCTTTCCTTGACGGGCAGACTTCTTCTTTTGAGTCTCTGCGAAAAAGAAGAACTGTGAAAATGACTTAGCTTTGCTCATGCACCACACCCCTGTGGATTGCGAAGGCAGTTTGTTGAGCAGATGGAGCCAACTGGGGTTTGTTTATTTATTTATCATGGAATTTATTTGCCCCCATCTGGTATCCAGAGACACTGGGTGGCTATAAAGTGATAAGCCATGGTTAAGCCACCTTTCATGCACAAATGGTACTTCTTGGACCTAAACAAGATTCACGTCCCACGTTCCCTCTTCCTGTCCTCGACACTTCCTGGTCCTTTCCCAGGGCTAGGGTTGATGCTCCCTGCGAGGGGGACCTCCCACCTCTGCCCATTTTGTGTCTGGGCTTACTTACAAGATCTCAAAACGGCTTCTGACCTGCTGTTGTGCGACTGCAGCCGGACAAACGGGCAGAGGGGCTCGCTTCCTCTTCAACCTGCCGCTCTTCGTCTACCGAGTCAGAACCGGAGGGTTTGGGCATCCTGGGGGGCTCTGCTGCTCTGAAGCCGGCACTCGCCCCCGAAGTGCTGGCACCGGCCTCGTTCCTGCACCAAATGAGAAACGGCAGCGTTCCAGACATTCATATTAAGTGGCCTTCCTGGCAGAGAAAGCAGAGAACCAGCGGTTGGCCCTTTCCAGATGTGGGTCTCACCTTTTGGGGCGACAGCAGCTGCTGTAGGGTACGGTTTTCAGCAAGGCATTCTGGGTAATCCTCCGCGTTTGGGCAAGCAATGGCGCCGGTCCCTGAGCCACCTAGAAAGCAAAGCCAGAATCCGGAGGGGTTTTAATTTAACCTGCTAAGTTCTCAGTGGCGACTCTAAGGCTCCCTCAGTGCTAAGCGTTTATTTCAGGATAAGGACTTATGTTTAAAGAAATGCACCCTGTGGGAAAGAGCAGCGGCCAGGATCTACCTGGGCGCCATTTTCTTCCGCGTCCAGGTACGCCTGATGCTGACGCTTCTGAATTTCATTCTCGAGGGAGCGTTTCTTCCCGTAAAACTTCTGCAAACCTGCGATGGAGAAGGTCAAAAAACGTGCTCAGCAGCTGCTCTTTTAAGCCATCTGGAGGAAGCAAAATCTCAGGACCTCAGTCTTCCCAGTCTGTAAAATGGGACTAAGCTCTCTGCAGCTTGTAAAGGCATGCAAACTGATTTGGCAGAGAGCCTCGCCAAGTTCAGAGTCAGGGTTAGAGGTTTACCCTGGTTGCAAAGCTGAGGGGAGATACTGAAATTAGCTGAAGGCCCGAGCCCGGGAGAATCCTGGCATCCTTAACTTACTGGCTAAGTGTTTCTTTCCAGAACGGTGAACCGTGAGCATGTCCAGAGTGTCAAAAACCGGCCTTTGGAAGCAGACAGTGCAGGAATACCTAGAAAAGGGAGGGAGGAAAGTGGGGCCGGGCTGTGGGGACTGAGAGGCAGTCTTTGCACCCCTCAAACCTTGGGCAGAGAGCAGGCTTAGGATTCACACTCGTAGCCGAGCCACCAAGCAAGACCTCACCTGCCATCACGCAGCAACAAGGCTTCATCCTCGGGAATATAATTGGCCAGAAGTTCTGCCACCCTCCGTTTCTGGATAGGGAGCAAAGAAGGAAGAAATCCAACAGGTCAGGTTGTTTGCAGAAGCATGGGAGGGAGGGAGGGAGAGAGACCACAGGGCACCTTTCCAGGTGTGAAGCGCTTCCTACAACAACCCAGCGAGGGAGACCCGGTGGCTGTTGTCCTGCTCTAGGGAGGGAGGGAGTGGGGGGGAGGGGTTGAAAGGAAGAGGGCGAGCCCCCCCTGAATGGTGGCCTTTCTGGATGCTGGACTACAATCCCCATCTTCTGGCTGTCGACTGGATCCGCAATGCAACCCTTAGAGGCAATCTGCGCTGGCCTGCACTCTGCACGTGCTCCGGCACCGCCTGGACATTGAGCAGCAAAGGGCTGCGAACAAAGGACGGGGGGACCCCGAGCAGAAGAGCCCCCGCCATGCCCCAGACGCCCCCTCCTCACCTTCAGCACCTGCAGCTGGCTGGGGTCGTCGCCCTCCCGCTTGAAGGACATGCTCCCCCACCTCAAAAAAAATACCACTCGCCCCCCCGCTGCCCCCCCGCCCGGGACAGGCACCGGCTTTCTTCCTGGAAGGACGACCGGACTACGTTTCCCAGCAGGCAGCGGGCTGGCCGAGCCCTTTCCCCGCTCCGCCAATCAGGACACGACTCCCGGAGGACCGGCAGGGGGCGCTCCGGCCGCCTGCGGTCTGCAGGCGAAGGACTCCGTTTCCCAGCAGGCCCCGCGGGACGTTTTGTTTGCTTTGGCCGCTGCGAAATCTTGCAAAATTATGCCTAATAATAAAAGATCATGAAATTCTCTTTCTATTGCCCCCCTCCCGTTGCAATGAGAAAAAGCTCCTCAATTCGGGGGGGGGGGGAGGAGCAGCCTTCCTTCTAGGACTACACCCCCCATCCTCCTTTGCGAGAGGGGTTGCATGGGCCATGTAGTTCTCTGCCCCCCCAAACTCGGGGGGCGGGGGAAGCAAGGGGGGGGCAGGCACTTCAATGGGCAAAGCCGCCAGGATCGACGTCGGGGGGAAATTTTTAAAATAGTGAAACTTATTTGCCATAAGGGGGGGGGGCGGGGGGGGAGGCTGGGGGGCGGGGCCAGGACCACAACTCCCAGCAGCCTTTGCGGGCGATCAGCTGGGAGGGCGGGGCCGGGGGGGCTCCTGTTCAACTGTCCGCCGGAGCGCCGCAGCTGCGATCTCGGGGGTCTCCATGGGGCCGCCTGCGCCCCTTCTGCCGGGCCAGGCGGGGGGCGCCTGCTGAGATGCCCCGGGCGGGCGGTGGGCAGCGGCGCAGCAGCTTCCTTCCCTCCTCGGGCGAGGAGCCTGGCGGGCGGCGGGATGGCCTCCCCCTCCGGGCAGGGGTCTCCGGGGGCCGCCGGGCTGCTGCGGGGGAGCCGGGCGCGGTTTTACGGCAGCCTGGTCAGCTCGCCGGTGCGCGAACGGCGGCTGGAGCACCAGCTGCGCCCCGGAGACACCTTGCAGGGCCTGGCCGTCATGTACGGGGTGACGGTGAGCGTGCGTGGCCCGTCCCGGGCCGGGTTGGGAAAGGCGGCGGCCTCTGAGCATGCACAGAGTGGCTTTCCAGAAGGGGAGCTAGCCGAATCTGCAAGAGGCAGTCAGAGCCCCCGCTTCCTCCCCCCCTTTTAAGATAGACTGCCGCTCTCTGGGGAAGCTCCATTATTGCAAGGGCCACCTGATCCCGTCTCCTTTTAAAGGCCTTCGGAGCTGGGTCTTTCCTCTTCTAAACCAGACCCCCCAAATCTGCAGGGAAGTTCAGTTTTAGTTTAGCCACAACTCCCATAAGCCACAGCGGGTGGCCCAGCACCACAAGGTCAGAGGCTCTGCCTGCGCAGAATCTCTCCCAAAATTTTGCCCCTAAAAATCAGCCCACGGACCCTGTGATCTACAATTCGAACTTAAACTTTGGCACAGGGGGGACCAGGGGATGTTGTGTCTGCTCAGGGCGGTATTTTTTTGACTGATGAGGACTAGCCCCTTGCTTTGTCCCACTTCCGCCTTGCATCCTTCTCCGTTCCTTTTCCAGATGGAGCAGATCAAGAGGGCCAACCGGCTGTACACCAATGACTCCATCTTCCTCAAAAAGACTCTCTTGATCCCCGCCAAGCCCAAAGCTTTGTCCAACGGACTGAACTTGGAGGACGAGGAGGAGGAGGAGGAGGAGGAAGGGCAGGGGGAGGCCATCCCGCCTGAGTCGACCAAAAAGCAGAAGCAGCCCCGGAAGAATGGCTCTTCGGGGAGCTCGATCCCCAAACATGACCTCTCGGCTGCCGATTTTCTCTTCAAACTGGATTCCGAGATCCGCCGATCCAAGCAAGCGGCCACCAAGAAGCTGCGGGAAGGGGAGAGCAGGTGAGTGAGGGGAGGGGGGGTTGCAGGGACCAGAGGATTAACGGGGGTGGGGGGTGGGAGTCTACATGCAGGCAGTGCAGGCCCAGGTTGCTTGCACAGAGCACTGTTTTAGGTAGCTTGGAGCAAATGAGCCAAGTTGCATTGGGGAATGAATAACTCGACTCCTATTCTTCTACGGATGGAGGCAGAAGTGTGGAAGTGTCTTCTTGGGAGAGGAAAACTGTAGCTTTTTATTATGTTCACTACCTAAAAAAAACAGCTAAGACTTGAGTCAGGCGTGGATGGGGCACCACCAGGTAATTCCAGGCCGGCAGGATATTAATATTCCAGGGACATGTTCGTCAAACTCATCTTTTATTAAACCTGACTAAACGTTGTTCCAGCCTCTATGAGGGCCACCAGGGGGCGCCCTTGCTCTAAACGGCTTTGGATTCTGGTTGTATGTGTCTTATTTTAAATACTTACAAAACACACACACACTTAAGAAGAAAAGGGTTACAGACTTTGAACTGCTGGTGGGGAAATGTTAACAGCTTCCTCTATTTTCCTCCCACCCCATAACAATGAATTTTCATTTTTATTTCATATTTTGGGTCTAATTTCTACAGCCGCCTGTCTCAAGAAGTGATTCTGGGCGGCGTGCTTTAAAAACTATTGAAACAATCAAGACGGTACAAAATAAATACAGATGGCATCAAATGAGGCTACTAATGGATGTTAACCTAGCCAGGAAACGCGGGTGGGTGGGTGGCTTGGCTTGGTGGTAGACTGCCCCTCGCTCTGGAGGCTCGGCGTCTGTTTCACTCAAATTCATCCATTGCAGCTAAACGATGTTTTCTTGAAATGCCAGGCATAGAAACTGGGCGAGGCAAGATGCTTGTCCTCCCTGGTACCCACTGGCACCTGGTGTCAGCCCTCTCTCTCTCTCTCTCTCTCTCTCGCTCTTCCCTCCCCCCCTGCAGGATTTTGGGGGAGGCATCAGGAACGAACCCCATGCCTTCCTCCTCCAGCTCCTACCAGGGTGAGCCTTCACCGCAGACCCAGCAGCGAGCAGTCCTCGGCCCCGTGCCCCTCACCCGGATCGCTCGTGCAGACGCTCTGCTCGACCAGGAGGACGAAATCTTCAAGCTCTGAGACCCCCGCCCCGAAAGGCTGCCGGCATCACCCTGACCCCCATCACGCTATGGGGAAGGACAGATGCCACCCAAAAGGGACCCCTGGGGCAGAAGACCCCTCCTCGCCAGCTCTGGTTTCAGTTCTGCTTCCCTTGGACACCTCCCCCCAAGGCAGCCAGGACAATGGGCTCCTGAGTGGGCCCCTTGCTTCATTTGTTCCCCCCCTCACCCCCTACCCCTAATATTTATTGCCTCAAGTGCTTCTTTGGCCAATAGCTTGACCTTGGGAGGGGGAGGGAACGGCCCCATTTCTGCACCTCCTTTCTCTGCCTTCACATCCAAGTGTGCCAGAGGGCAAACTCCTGGGAAGGGCTGTGGAGTATGGGCCAGAGGGGAGGGTAGTGAGCAGCGCCCCCCACCCCCACCCCAACCCTCTGTCTTCTGATTTTTCTCGTTTGGAATTTGTGATCCCTATTCTCTGATTAAAGAAATACAGGTTTTGCGAATTGTGTGTGCTGCTGTTGTCTATGCTGAATATTTTTTCAGGAAGTGACACCTGAGAACGCCCTGGGGGTCTTCAGTAGCCCCAGGAATCTCCCCCCCCCCACAACATGGAGTCCCAAGGAGCCTCCCTGTTGCACATCTCTGCGCGATTCCCTCGCTCTGGGCAGCCTGATGCGAATGGGATCCAATTAGCTGCCCAACGTTCCTGCAGTGGAGGCCGCAGAGAAGGGCTTTTCCTTCCTGAGGGTGCCTGTTGTCCCTCCTGATGAGTCCCTGGCTTGAGGGAGGGAAAAAAAACAACCCCAGAAACACAGCACTCGAAAAACCAAAATCAGTGTATTTTCAGATTTTTGCGTTCCCTGAGACAAAAATTCCACATGGGGGAAAAGTTCAAAACAAGAGATAGGAAGGAAACGGGAAGGGGGGACATTCCTGAGTTTCCCCCACTCCAAAAAAACCAAGCTAGGAATCCAGTTCATTTTCAGAGGCTCAGTAAAGCCCCCTCCCCTTATTCCAGACAATTCCAGCCAAAGGGAAAGGGGGAGGGGTCCCTTTGAGGGCACAAAGCAGATCCAATTCTGAGTTTTGGCTCACCACAGATGCCGTAACAGGAAGCTAAAAGGAGAGAGCTTTCCCCTCTTTCCCAACTGACCACAATTTCCCCACCACCACAATCCACGTTGTGAAGGAAAAAAACCTCCATCCTTTGACCAGAAGAAATTGTCCATCGAGTGGACTCCATTCATTCAGGGACCCTTCATTCCAGCTGAAGGAGCCAAGCGCTTTCATTCCAAGCTCCTAGTCCTTGTTGATCCATTGCAAACACAACCTGCTGAGTCTTTAGACCCCAAAAAGCAAGCTCAGCTGGGGGTGTGGGTGCTTCCTACCACAAATCTGAAGCTCTCCGCCCACCTTTAAAATGTCCCCAGTAGGAAATCCCAGCGGATGCCCAAGTGGCCGTGAGTTCCATCGGCTGACCCAGAGACCCCCTCCCCTCCCCATTCCATTGCCCTCCCCTCCCCCCTTTCGGGTCCATCACAGCTTCCCTTGGTCAATGAGCTGGTTCAGCCCCTGGCAGACCCTCTCCAGGTGGGGCTCAAAGGGGCTCCCGGGGCTATAGAGCCGGCCCAGCAGTTCGGCGTCGGCGAAGTGGTCGAAGACGTGGCGGATGCGCCCGTGAGACTTGGGGGTCAGGTGCTTCTCCACCAGCCGGAGCAGCAGGTCCCGGCACTCCTCCAGCAGCCGGCCCAGCACATCCTGCTCGAAGGTGAAGGCCACCTGGTGGAAGCTGACGGCCGTCATGGCTCCCTGGCGCAGCTTCCGCTTGAAGTCCTCGGCCACGGCCAGCTCGGCTTCGTTGAAACGGCCATTGCGGAACAGGACGGAGACCTTGACCGCCACTTTCACCAGGTTCTTGATGACTTTCTGGGAGGCCGCCCGGTCCTGCGTGTGCTCCTTGGAGATGCGGTAGAGCTCGTCCAGCACCGCCCCACTGGTCTCGTCGATGAACATGGTGACGGTGGACTTGCTGGCCATGCGGCTCAGGATCTTCTTCTCGGCTTGCATGGCCAGGTTGCGTGAGCTGAAGGCCTCCATCTCGGCTGTGGGGGGAGGGAGAAGGAGCAGCAGGGTGAGGATGGGGGGACAGGAGACCCCCCTGAGCCAAGGAGACATTTCCAACCCGGTCAAAAAAAGGATGAGGAAACCTCACGACTTCATTTTTTAAAAAACCAGCTTATTACAATTATTTTTTCAGGGAAAAAATAAATCAGGTTTGTTTGCCACCTCAGATCTGGTCTTTGAAATGGATGCCACGTTAAGTAAAACTTGGCTTTTTAAAAAATATATATATATATTTTTGGCCAATTTTGCTGGTTTGCTTCGACTTCCTCTGTATACCAAGCAATTCCCCTTCCGGCTTCTTCCTCCCCCTCAGCTCTTTGTTCCTTTTTGCCCGAGGGAGAGACCTGTGTGTCTCCAAAGCTTGCCCCTTCTGAGTGGGCCCAAGAAAAAGGTTGCCCTGGTAGAAATATTGGGGACTAGAGGGGAGCCTTTAATCTTCCTGTATCCAATGCGGGATCTGCCCCCCTGCCGTTTGCAAGGAGTAGCTTTGATGAGCCTGCCTGCTTGTCTTTTCTTAGCATTTCCCCCCTTTTTTTCCTTCCTGGCCAGCCCTCCCCTCTCCCCGGTCCAGGTGCCAAGGGGGCTTCCTGCTTTTAGCAGCATCCTGCAGCCTTTTTGGCCCTTAAATGCTGAGAAAGCCAGGGGAATGCAGACCCAGCCAGAGGTAGGGGAGTAAAACTTATGGGGAGGGTGGGGTGAACAGCGATGCCACCAAGTCCGGTCCCCACTGCTCTTCCAGAGACTCCGGACGGCCAAAGGTGAAATCTCCTTTCTCTGCCTGGAAGGCTTGGAGGAGGGAGAGGAAAAAAAGGTGCCTCTGAGCAGGTGCAGAGGGCTGGGTCCCCAAAGAGCTAGCTCGGTGGCCAGCAGGCAGCCCGGTCCGATGGCTGAAGGAGAGGCCAGAAGGGAGGAAGGGAAGAGGAGTGGGCGCCCGTTAAGAGGCATCCGGCGGGTGCCTTCTCGCTTTCAAAGCAGCTGCACCCCCGCCCGCCGATGCCCCCACTCCCCGAGTTGCTGTCCCGGGATGCTGGAGGCTGAGGGAGGCACGTGCCGCCCCAGGGCCGAAACCGAAGGCCATTTCGCACGCGCGCCTGGCAAGCTGCTGGCCCCTGGAAGATGCGTCCTGGGAGGGAAGGAGGGCGCAGGAATCCCTAAAGGAGGGGAAGGCGGTGGCCCGCCCTGGGGCGTCTGGAGGGGGATGCTCAGGGAGGGGGAAGGAAGGAGCACGCTTTGCACATGCCCAGAGGCTCATCTAAGCCTCTCCACGCCGCCTTCAGCCTTAGATGAAGAGGGCGCATTTTCTGGCGCAAAAAAAAACCAAAACTCGACTTTCTAAAAAACCAGAAACTTCCCCAATTGTCTTTTGCCATCCCGCCGGTTGCAACACAAGGGGGAGGGAGGGGGGGAGGCGAATGAAGCCCCCACTCCTTCTCCCCAAAGGAAAGGAAGAGGCTCGGTCATCCCCTTCCCGCCCCCAAGAGACCTGCCCGGTAGGTCCCCCCTCACTCACCAGAGCCCCGCGGTCCTGCTGCCGCGTCCGAGGCGCCCCTGCCGGCTTTGCACCCCGAGGGCGGGAGAAGAAGAGCCGCGGGAAGGTCCCCCCGCTTCGGGTCCCACCAAGACTTCCTCCCGCGGCGAGCCCGCCCCATCAGCTGACCCGCCCGAGCAAAACCCGGCGCACCCCCGAGCGAGGAAGCCTCGGCGCCGAAGCTCCCGTCGAGGGCAAGACGGGAAACTGGACGGTCCGCATATTTGGTGCGCGGCGTCACCCGGGTACTTGCATCGCTGCAGCCGCTTTCTTCCCAAGAAGGGCTGGGACTGAGACCTCTGGGCAGACACGTGTCCGCGCCTTTCCCTCCTGGCTGGAGGGGGTCGATCAAGGTGGCACCCCCTCCCCCCACTTTCCCTAGAGGCCTGGAGCATCCCCCGTCCTCGCTGGAAAAATGGGAGAGCTTTTCAAAACCATCCTAGGGATGTCAAAAGGTGACCCCAGACGGATGTCAGGGTTAGGGGATGCCAGGAACTCTGCCTGCCAGTTGTGGCCGTGAGGTCCTCTGGATGGGTCTCTGCTTGCAGGGGGCTTGTAGGTGGGACTGATGTCACTAAAGGCAGGGAGGAAGGAAGAAACAAAGTTTCTGAGCATGGCCAGAGATCCCCGCTTGCTCGTTTATAGTCCCAAAGCACCACCGGGGGACATAGTTGCTCTCTTCACTTTGAAACACAGATTGTGGCCTTGTGCAGCTTGGCTCGCTCATGTGAGCCACATGAGGCTGTTTGAGTCCCTTTCCCATCAGCAGGGGTTTCTTTGCAACTGCATCCCCCACCCTCAAATTACCTGGAAGAGAAACCCCAGAACAGAGTGGTCTTTGAGTTGAATTTCCGGTACTGCCTCATTCTCCCCCTCCTGATTTTAACCCTCAGCCTGATAGTCTGTATGTGTGTCTGTGTGTGAGTGTGTGTGTGGGGGGGGGGAGTGTCCCAAAATAATCAGATCTGACCCATTTCTAAAGAGGCTTAAACTGACAAGGCACTTGAGCGTTTCAGGCCTCCTTGTCAGCAATGTGGTTTCTTGAAAAACAACACAACAGCACAAAATCGGACCACTTCCCGGTCTGTTTCTCCTTTTTTTTTTTTTTTTTTTTTTTTGGTCTGAAAAGTGCTTCTTGATGGACAAGGAAAGGGAGGCAGAAAGACAGAATCTGCAGCGGAAGCCAGAGGTTTCTCAAGGTGGACAGGAAAGCAGGCGAGGGCAAAATGAGGGTGGTCCCTATTGCACCCAGGTTCTCCCACCCCATTTATGGGCCTGGGCAGGGGGAGTCTTCTGCCTGCTGAGGCTGGGCTTCGAAGGGCTCTGCTTACCAACTCAGCCTGAAACTTTAAAGCCGGAAGTCGAAAAGAGGAAGAGTAGAAGGAAACCACAACAGACAAAAAGGAAGTGAGTGGGGAGGGTGGGTGGATGAGGAGAAAAGAGAGGGGGGATTTCGCAAGAGACAGCCTGCGCCATCACAATTAAGGTTCAGTCTTGTTTTTCCATCTGACTGTTGGAACCCAGAAACCCCCCAAGGGTTTTGCTTAGGGGAAGAAAAAAAATTGCTTTTTTTAATGAGCAACTGTTAAAAGCAAATATTCAGCATCAACACACAAACACACAGATGCACTCAGTTCAGTACCACTGTAGAACAATGCAAAAACGAGAGAAAGAGAGATGATCTGAGCATTTTCCTAAGGTCTAGAAACCTGGCTGGCCTCTGTCATTTGAACACTCACAAACACACACACACACACACACACTGATTAACCAACCTCCACTTCCTAGGTTAACAGGAATGAGGCTGCCCGAATAATTCAGAGTAATTGAAAGCAGAAACTTAGCCAGGGCTGAAATCTGAAAATTCTGTGTTTCCACTCAGAAGAGGCCCAGCAGAATCATGAGGAACAGCCACGCCAGTTTCTGCCTTTCAAAGGAAGTGGCAAGGAGTGAGAAAAACGGGTGTGAGACTATACAAGGAGACCCCCCCAGCTGCTCCTTTTGAAGACTTGCAGTTTTCTTCCAGGCAGAAAGGGGGGGGGGCACTGCCAGCTGTGATGTCCCTACCCCACCCCGCCTCAAGGGCAGAAAAGCTCCTAGGTCCATTTTTAATGCTTCAACACTTTTTGAGCCTTGGAATCAGACTTAGTTGCCAGCCTGGGATGGCCCGGAGGGGCGCTTTCCTTTAGTCTAGACCCACTCCGCCTTGCAAGGTTGTTGTGAGCGTGCAAACAGCTCCCCATTTGCAGAACCAACCTAGCTGGATTCATAACTAGATTGTGGAGCAAAAGGGACAATGGGGCCATCCCAGCACAGGCCACCAGAGGGCAGTGTTTGCCACCCTTTGGAAAAACCTGTTTTTTCTTCCACCAAGAATCCTGAGCTAAATTTGATGAAAGGGGATGAAAAGCCCCAGCAAGTTAAGAACAATGAGCTCCCCCGCCCCGCCACACACACACATACAGCCCCACCTTCCTTGTTTATTCCCTTCCTCATTCTGTTTTAGCAGATTCAAGTTTCTAGCCCTCTTTTTTTTAAAGTTTTTTTATTAATAATTCAAATTTAAAAACAATGGACATGGTTTGACATCTCTGGTTTCTAACATTTCCATCTAATTCAAATTAATAAGTAATATATTCCTTAATCTATATACAAATTTACATATATCTTACTTCATTACATGTCAAGCATACCAAATAATCCCTCCTAAACAACTATATCCATATCCAATAAACCTATATCTCACTCACAAGTTTCTAGCCCTCTTGACTGCATTGCTGTGAGTCTTCCGTCTGCCCAGGTGGGACACAGGGCTCAGGATGGAGCAACCCCTGAACTGTGGGGTTTGGCTTGTAAGCCCCCCCTCCAATTCCTTGCCACCTGCCCACGTGTGCTACTGCGGTGCCAGTGTTTTAATAGGTCCTTCCACCTGGGGCACATCCTGCCTGCCTCCCACATTTCCACCTTGCCAGGTGGTTGGTGGGGGCGTATTATGAAGTTCTCCAGGTTGGCACATTCCCCCCCCCACCTGTTTTGGCATCACCCGTTGCTATTCTTAACTTGCCACCCCTGGCGCAGCTGTCTTTCTGCCCCCAAAAAGTTTGGATGTTTTTCCTCTGGGTTGAAAGAGGGAGAGAGCCGAAAAGTTAAACATTTTAAGCATCCCACCAATTTGCATTTTAATAAATCCCTTTCCCTTCATATTATTTTTCCCTCCCAGCATCCCCCGGGAGAACCACGTCCTGAAAATGAGAAATTGAGATCTGGGGGTGCGGGGGAGGCTGAAGAGAGAGGAAGAAACAGGCCGAGGACATGAAGTGATCAGGCAAAGTCTTATGAGAAATTATTGCTTTGGGGACTTTAATAAAAACAGGGAGCGACGTTCTGCGCCAGTCGGGGAGGGGGCAGAATACATTGCGGAAAGCTTTGAAATTGGAAAGACGAGGCTTTCAAGCTATGAAGCGGCAGGCTGGGCAGGGCATGGCCAGCTATTAGGCTCCAGCTGAGACAAATTATTACTTTCCAGAACTTTTCTTAATTTTTTTCCTTTTTCCTTCCTTCCTGCCTTCCTTCCTGCCTTCCTTCCAGATGGGCAGCCAAGGAAAAGGAATGGAGCCTCCATCCCCAGGAGCAGTCTGCCAGAACACACACATACATGCCTCCTTCTGCTCAGCCTCTGCGGTGTTCACTTGCTGGGGTCTCCCTGCAGCATTTATTCAGGGTCAGGGTAAAAGGCTAGTCTTCTCTCTGCCCACCAGGCCACTGGAGCCATTCCTGATAGCCCTAGAGAAGGTCCCAGGGATTTGGGGCCCTTTGGCCCCTGCTGGAACTGATCCATCCCATCCTGGTTCCTGGGGGGACCTCCGCAGCCGAGCTCCTCAAACAATTTGGGGAAAGAGAATTTTGGGAGAAAGGAGACAAGGACGCCATGAGAATTTAGCCAATACAGTATTTCCTTTCTAAAAGGGGATTTTTTCCCTCCCCCCCCCCGCCTCCTGGTTTTAATTCCTTGCCCTCCCAGGGCATTTTATCCAAGAGGAGATGCTGTCCAACTCTGCAGGGCTGTTGTGCATCAAAAGAGCCCCAGGCAGGGTGGGAAATTTTCCACCCAGCAGATTTGGGCTTTGGCAGGCTGGCCACCAACCAAAGGCCCTTCTATCCCCTCCCTTTTCTTGAACTTGGAGCCTCTGGGTCTTTGGTTGTACTGCCTCCATCGTTCAAGAGATTTCCCCCAGGGATGGATCCCATTTGAAGCCCTTCGCCCCGATTTTGCTGGAGGGGTGGGATGGCTTGACCAGCTTCGAGCACCCCCTCCTTCAATCAGAGTCTGTGCAGCAAAACCCAAGCTAGCTTTCCCACCTGGAAGGAACACGGGATTATTTCCCCCTTTTGCAAACACGCTCGGTTTCCTTCCTCACATCCAGAGCAAAAAATAAATAAAGAAACGGCCATTGAGAAGATAACAATGAACTGCAAGGCCTGGAAAGCAGCTCAGCGGCTTCGTTTCCCAGTTTTACGACGTCTTTTTCCGGCACAACCGCAGCTATTGTGCATTGCATTCCCTCGGCTGGGTATCGTTGTGGCCAGAATCTGCTTTTAGGGGAGGGGGCTTCCCCACTCCCCAGCTTCACTGGCTGCCTCTGCATTCATCTGTGTCCTTTCCACCCCAGTAGCTGGAAGAGGAAATTCTGCAGGGGACTGGATGTTTTTCCAGCTGGTTGCCTGGATGACTTGTGTGTGTCTGTCAGACGGTGCGGGCTTGTGTGCTTCTGGATCCACACCAAGAAAGGTAAAATTAACACACCGGCCGGATTCTGAGGTTCGTCTGCAGGGGGGGGGGGAAAACTGGTGCTTCTTTACTAAACAGAGCAAAAGTTGACTTAGCTTGCCTTGGGGGATCCAAGCAAGATTTAGACACTTAGTTCAGGGATGTCTAACCTTGGCCACTTTAAGACCTCTGGACTTCAACTCCCAGAATTCCATGCACGGCTGGCTGGGGAATTCTGGGAGTTGAAGTCAACAAGTCTTAAAAGGGGCCACAGTTAGACACCCCTCCTTTGTTCATTTTGGTCAAAGACCAAATCAGGCTGGAAGATTTCCAAAGGCCTGACTTCAATTCTTCAATATTTCATCACTTCTCCAGCTGGAAGGGTCCCTGGAGGTCTTCTAGTCCAACCCCCTCTTCGAGCAGGAGATCCTACCCCATTTCAGACAGAAGGCTGTCCGGTTTTTCCTTAACACCCTCCGGGGATGAAGCACCTACAACTTCTCAAGGTAAGCCGTGCCACTGCTTCATTGTTAATTTCGTCTCTGACGGATTCCAAACATTTCTGTACCTTATTTTAGCAAACGCGGAGAAGCAAACTTTGTTTTGGGCCTCCAGCTGTGGTTTACAACCGGTGTGGGACCGTTGCCCTTAATTCAAAATGTAATCAGATCTTATAAAAACGAGCCGTCCAAGTCATTGGTTCTCCCTGAACATGCTGAACAGAGATTGGATCTGACTTGGTGTTGCTAAGATTACGGATTGGTGGGGCTGTGAAGAAAGCAGAGCAATCTCCCCCCCACCTCTCTTGTGGGTGGTTGCACTCTGCACATCCTCCGTTACTATTTACATCTGCTCGTCTTGGCCTTTTGTATCCCACCCTCCTCTTTTCTCGCTCTTCCAGAGGGCTAGTGGCCGGCAGCATGGAAAGATCCGAAGGGAACAGTTCAAGAGAAGGATTCTTTGATCCCAAGGTGATAAAGTGGATTACTTTCGCTCCACCCTAAAAATAGAGCCTTAATCCTTGTTCCGAGACAGATGTGGGTGTCACGGGTGGGAAGGAAGCCACGGGGCCTGCCAGGTGCCCCCTCTGCTGCAGAGCCAGCCAGTCAGCCCCCCCACCCCCACCCCCGAGACCCTGGCAGCCCGGCTAATTGTTGCTGCCTCTTAATTGTGTGACCGTGATGGATGGGGAGAAGGACAAAAGGGTGTGGGTTGCAGTATTGCTGGGTGTGCAGGAAGAGCCTCTATTGTTCTTGACACACATACACACAAGGGGGAAGGAAAATGCCTCCTTTGGCAGCAAAAGGAACTCCGAAGAATTGCGTTGAGGGAGGGGGCGGGGATTGTGCAGCCACACCGTAAATTGTGTCTGCGGACATTGTTTCCTCCCTAAGCCCTTTCCCTGCAATTCTTCTGAAGCCTCCTCCGTTGCTGAATGTGGCAGGCGTCCATCTTTGCAGATTTAACCCAAAGCCAAGTTGCTAGTCCTCAAGGTTCCATGAAACGAGTCCATGCATTTGGCTCTTACTCCGTATTAACCAGCTTGGAGCAGCAACAGCAGCAAGAGCTCAGACCTGATTCGAGCCCCATATCAATAACAGCCAATATCGGCTGCAAGGAAGTAGCTACGTTCATGAGACGTGAAACGCCACCGTGGTTCTCCTTGGACCTCTTGCAGGCAGCTGTCACTCACGGCAGCCAGCATAAAACTCCAACCTCTAACCATGGTTTACAGCTCAGCCCAGATTGCAAACCCGACCCATGGGGGGAGGGGAGGAGTGTGTCTGTATGTATCGTGGTCAAAGCAAGCCAGAGATTCAGGAAGGGTATAAGCCAGATTGGCACCCGCAGAACAAGCAAGTTTTCAAGCCATCATGGATTGGAGATGGTGGCTCTGAACCCCATCGGCCGGAGGGTGGGTGGGCCGCTCTTCTGCCTGCAGACGAATCGAGGAAACCCCTCCCCCACCTGCCCCTTTGCTTCTGAGTTATTAATTTAAGAGGGCTAATGCCTGCTAATCTTCAAACACCCAACCTTCCAGGAATGAAAGGAGATTATCTATGAACTCCAGCAAATCACCAGCCCTCCCCCCCCACTTTCTCCCCACTGATGACTCTTGCTATTTCTGCTTCCCAAAAAAGGGACCCCTGTCACTTTGGAGATGATTAATTCCTCCGAGGAGATGGGCCAACGTTTTAATTATCTCCATCCAAGGGACCCCGTGATAAATAAAGCGGGGGGGGGGGGCTGTTATCACCAGCTCCTGCCCAAGTTTGGTCCCCTCTCCCCCTTACCCCCTCCTGCTTCTCTTTTTTCTTGAAACAGCCAAATATTTAGAGTTGAAAGAGTTTTTTAAAAAATAGTAGAAGGTCTATCTGGCTGGTGGCTTCAAATGACGTTTTCCTTGCTCAGTGGCTTGTCCAAAAGGCGAAGAAATTCATTGCGGATGGGATGGAAATGAAACTATCAACCCAAAATGAGTTGCAACCAGGGGGATTTGTCCAGGGTGGGGTGGAGGGTGGGGTCCAACTGTCCCTCCTTGACCAACCAAAGGAAACATTTAACCAAGTTACAGGAATCCATTTGGAGCAAAGTTGAAGATTCATCAAAGTTTGTGTTGAATTCCAAGATAGTATTCCTCTAAAAGAAGATAAGATTCCAGCCCTCATGGTTCTAGACAAAAAAACGGCTCAGTCTCTCCAGCATGATTTCACCCACCTTCTCTCTTCCCCACTTCTTCATTCAGACCCATCCCTGTCTCCCAGCCTCATTTTTCCTCCCCTACTCCCCAAAAGAGCTCAGTTCTCTGGTGGGATGAAACTACATTGAAATGCCCCAAACTGTCCAAATTTGTGTGAACTCACCAATTTGTGAAAAGGGCACACACTATTTCAGGTTCAGGAGCTTGGCACGGTGGGGGGAGGGGGTGGGCGGCAGGAAAAAAGACCTCAAAAGCTGGCCTTATTTTGCCAGGGCAGAATTCTGTTTAAGAAGATGACAAAGCTGGGTTTTTTCCCAAAGACCCTGGTGAATTTAATACTGGAAAAGAAAGAGAAACTGCCCAAAGCAGCATTTCTCCAAAAGGGGGGCGGGGGCTGATCCCTGCCCCATGGCACAGCCGTCCTGCCAGCCTTGGTCGACGCTGCAGAACTTCCCTGGCTGGCATCGGTTTGCAGCCAGTGCAAAGGTGCGCCGAAGATGTTCACCTGTCCAGGATGGGGAAGAGGTCCTTGGCTTGGGGAAACGGAGCCAGAGGTGGCAACAGGTGTTTGTGTGACTTCCTTCTGTGTGGGCAGGAGAGCCGAGCGATGTGGCACCATGCCTAGCCTGACATGCCTGGGCAGGCTGCGAGGAGGCTGGGAGAGACTACGGGGCAGGTTTTGGAGGCCCAGATTAGGGAGACGAGGAGAGGGGAGGAGGATCAGATACCTGCTGGGGAACCTGTTTGGTCTCCAGGGCTGGCTGTCCCCCTCCCCCCCCCCCGCTTTGCTGGAATTAAACCACAATCTCTCAACCCTACAAACCAACATCTGTCTCTCTCTCTCTCCTGCCTGCATTCACAGCAAGCCTGGGCCACCTCCCAGAAGTGATGATCCTGCCTTCTGCTTCTTGGGCTTCCTTTCTGCCTGTCTGGTCCGAGAAAGGATGCCCGAAAGAGGTGAAGCCGATGAACCGGGCGATGCACCGCGAGTGGGTGCCAAAACAAACGTGTGTCGTTTTTAAGAGGTCGCAACCCTCCTCCCGGCAGTTCTGCTGTGACAGCAAGATGGGAGGGTTTGTTTCCCTTTTGGAAAAGACAAGCGGGAGAGAAAAAGGAGGAAGAATGACAGTGCTGACTCCCTTCGGGGCTGGAGACAAACTCACCAGATTTCTTTGGCCAGAGTCCCCCATTCCTTTGGATCCTTTCCTGCGCCTTCTCCGCCCTGCCTTAAGCGGATCTTTCCTAAATTCGAAGCAAGGAAAGGAAAATCTGCTTTTAAAGCTAAACTTGGAAGTCGTCTTCTCGCCCCACAGCCTTCCTTTCCTCCTGGACCCTGGGGCGGGGGGGGGGAGCAAATTGCAGAGTTTTCAAGCCTGGGTCTGCAGGCCTTTCGGCCTCTCCTGCCCTGGGGGTGGTGGTGAAGAGGGGGGGTCCTTTGCTGTAGCAGATTTTGTTGCATTTCCTCCCATGCTCCCCCTTTGTTCCAGCGGTGGGGGGGGGGGCTGGAGAAGGTGGGGACTGAAAGAGACACATCTGGCATTGTGCAAAGACCTTCCCCTGTAAAAGACGGTCTTGAATTGAGTCGGGGGTGGGGTAGGGGTGGCTGGGGGATTGATGTGGGGAGCTGGGTGGGGGGCTCTACCTCTTCAAGGGTTGCTCTTCTGAATTTGGGGGCGGGGGAAGTGCCCACCACCATCCCTGGGCCCCAGAAGGCTCATGTGGAGGCCACCAGCCGAGAAGCAATTTCCTGGCGCTGATGGAATTGTGCGGTGTGAGGATTCAGTTGGGGGGAAAAAAGACGTTTTACATTCATCCGTTTATCCAGCAGAAGGCTTCTACTTTTCCTTCCCCGGGGAAGGCGGCTGGCCGCCCATCCTTTCTGTCCCATCCTTTGTGTGGAAGACGGACAAAGCATTTCTCTGAAAATACCAAATACCCGAGACTTTTTGTTCCGGTCCCCCAACCCCACCCCACCTCCCTGGGCCAGCCTCCTTGCTGATTTTTTTTCTGGGGAGGGGATGTTGTGTCTTCCACCAGGTGTCTCTTTTTCTCACAACGCAAGTCACACGAGGGCAGGGGTGGGGTGGGGTGGGGTGGAAGGGGGAAAGCGAAGAAAAGAGAGAGAGAAATTCCACATTCTGTTGGTTGCCCCCCAATCCAGAGACCTGAAATCCTCCCTTTCAGAGTTGAAAGATGCTCTCTTGACATGCTCAGAGATGCACCCAATCACTGAGCATGCAGAGAGTTTGCCACCTGCTGTGTCCAGCTTTAATGATCCACTTCCAATCCCCTTCGAATGGGAAGTCCAGAAGAGGCACTGGCTCCTCCAATTCCCCTTACCGGCTCCTCTTCCTTGTTTCCCCACCCCTTCTATTCCCCCCACCCACGGGGGCCCTGCTCCCTGCAGAGGAACAGGGACTTTTGCGCAGCCCGAGACAGATCGATAAATAAATGGCAAGGCTTAATCCACTTTGCCACACAGTTCAATTGGCATTCATGGCACGGCCTGGATCCATACTTCCTGAAGGCGGCGGGGGAGAGAGAAAGGAGGAGGGGAGGGAGAAGGAGAAGAAGACCAAGTTGGGGGGGAGAGAGAAAGTGGATGTTGTGAAGTGTCAATTGGTGCTTTGTGAATGCAACCGCCATCTCTTATAGTTAAGGAATAGTGTTTGTTAACCTTGGTCTCTTAAAGGTGGGTGGACTTCAACTCCCAGAATTCCATAGGCAGCATGCCTGGATTTCATGCTGGCTTGGGAATTCTGGGAGTTGAAGTCCAGAGGTTCTGCCTGCAGAATTCTGGGAGTTGAAGTCCACCCATCTTCAAAATGCCCAGGTTGACAAACAAACACTGGTTTACTGTCTTGTATGAATCCACCCAGTCCTAGCAAGCAACTGCAGCTTTTGTCCAAGCACAAGATTTGGAAAGGAGGAATCCTTGGGGAGGTGTCCGAATCTGAGCCAGATTTGTTTTCTGGGGGGGGGGGGTTCCACCACGGGCAAAACCAGTTCCTCCTCTTGTGCCTGAAACTCTCTTTCCCTGTTCCACACCTCTGTCATCACCGGTAGGGAAGTCCCTGGCTGCCGAAACTGCGGTTGGAGGAGAAGAACTCGGGGTGGGCCGAGACACCCCACAAACAGCTACGAGTCTGGGCTTGTGTGTTGATAAGCATTTCCTCCAATTATTCTTCTGCAAGTCACAACTTGGGGTTTGGCAGCTGTCAGAGGGGCTGAAAAAGATGTCTAGGAAAATAAATCTCCACCTTTGGGGTGCAGAGAGGCAGGCCAGGCTGGAAAACCATGGGCCGACCCCCAACATCTCACCAGCTTAGAGTCTTGGGAGTTGACGTCCGACCCATCTGCATAGGTGGGGAACAGCCTTCCATCCTTTCGAGGCAGGTAAAATGAGGACCTGGATTGTGGGGGCAATAAGCTGACTTTGTATAAAAAAGAACACCGCTTGGGGGGGGGGCGAAAGCCCTACTAAGCAGGTATATACAAAAGTATGAAGGCTATTGCTTAACGCATTGTAAGCCGCCCTGAGTCTCCGGAGAAGGGCGGCATATAAATCGAACCAATAAATAAATAAATAAATAAAGGAGGGGGCTAGTGGCCCCCAATGTAGCATCTGGGTTTTGGGCATCAATGGCTATTCGGTATATTCTCAGAGACCTCCAACCCATGTTCCTGGGTCACGGAATGCAATGTTGGACGGATTGCAAAATCTGAAACCTGCCTGGCCTTTTTTTGATGTGTGTCCCCTCTCTTTATAAATCTGTTTAATACCCTATTTCCCCCCAAATAAGATATCCCCTGATAATAAGCCCCATCGGGCCTTTGAACGCATGGCAATAAGGCCAAGCGCTTATTCCAGGGTTCAAAAAAATATAAGACAGGGTCTTATTGTCAGGGAAATATATATATTCCATCCTAGGTGGAGGGGGGAGGCTCAAATGGTCCCTGGGCCCCTTCCAGATTCTTCTTTCAACTCCCTGGAAAATCACCAGCAGTTCTAAGGCTCATTTCCTTGCGAAATTTGTCCTGGAGAACTCCTGGGAGGGGGTGTTTAGCCTTCAGTTCCCGCAGGAGGAGGGGTGAAGGCTCTTTTGGGGGAGAGGAAGGGAGCCCAACACCCCCATCCACCCACCCACACTCAAACATCAATCCCACAAGGAAAAATATTTGCCAAGCCGAGTAAACAAAAGTTTGCACAAACCAGAATGCAGAAGTGGTCCTTCTGCGCTCCCCCCACCCTCCTTGCTAGCCCTTGGGGGGAGAGAGCCCCCCCCCCACCATCCTCCCCTTCTCTGCAGGCAGAGAGAGATCTGATGGTGCAAAAGCCCCCCACCCCGGCGAGGTCCCCGGGCACCGGCCCCTCCCTGCAGGAAGCAGCTGTTCCGAGGCCTTTCCCGTTGCGCGCTTTTAATTACCCCTCTCGCTAATGGATCCGCTGGCAGCGGCTAATGAGCTCAGGCAAGGGAAGCGGGGGGGGGATCGGGGGGGACCCGCCCCGCAGGGAACTTTCTCCCCCCCCCTCCCGCCTCCCCCCGTCCTGTTCGCAACCTTTTCCGCTTAGGGACGGGCGGGCGGCGTTTGTGAGCCATTCGCTTTTCATTTACGGAAAAGGGAAATAAATGGATGAGATGGTTAAAAAAAGGATTCAAAACGGGACAAAAGAAGACGCACAAATTTTGGCACCATCCTTCCACAGTCCAAAGTTTTCCTGGAAAACCTCGCTGCCTTTTCCTCCCCAACTCCCCTCCCTTTTTTTCATTGTGAGGGGGGGGGACCTATTGCTTCTGTTGAGGGGATGTTATTATACTTTTCATTGTTCTGCCACGGTTTTCTCTCTCTTCCTCCCCCCCAGAAGTGACGCCCCCGGGGTGGCTCCTCGGCCCACCATGGGGTCTCCCCGCGTGGCTCGTTGGTCACGCAGCCGGGGGACGGATTTTCCCGCCACGACAAGCCGGCCTCGGCGTCTCTCCGGCTGTCACTTCGGTGGTTCTTTTGTGGGCGCGTTTTCCGGAGCGGCGATTCCGTGGGCTGCGCCACAAACACGCGCGTGCACACACACACACACACACACACACACACACACCCGATTCACCCAAAAATAACCCAGCGGCCGGGCTGGGCGCGTCGGGGAAGGCAGATCCCGGGGATGGTTTTCTGCCGCCTGTGGATCGGGAAAAACCGGGGAGGTTTGTCAACTCAGCTCCGGCTTCGTGATCCAAAGTTTCCTCTGGAGATTTTAAGCTTCGTGTTTTTTTCTCTCCTCGTTTTGCATCTTCAAAATCGCTTTTCTTTTTTTTTTTTGGTCGCCGGGGCTCCTTTGGCGGGGAAGGGGCTGCGGAGGGACCGGCTCCCCCCCCCCCTTCAGCAAGGGGAAAGGCCCCCCGGTTTAAGACCCCCACCCCGTTCGAGGCTTCAGATGCTCCCGGGGAGGGGTCTTCTGAACCCGGGAGAAAAGGCACGAGGGGGTCCGGAGCCGCCCCCTCCCCCCTCCCGATGCCAGGGGTCCTTTCCCCCGAAGCGCTTCCTTTGAAACAGCCCCCATCCGTCTAGATCGGGAGCCCAAGGCCTGCGGGCGGGGATGATGGGGGCGGTGGTGCAAAGCAGCCGGCAGGTGACAGCTTGGGAAGGGAAGCTCCGTTGAGCCTTCGGGCGTCTCTGCCGGTGTCAGCTGCTTCCGAGCCCCCCTCCATCCCCCCCCCCAACGTTGCCGCCGTCTCTAGCCAGATGTTGAGCCCCGGAGCCAGCCTCCCCCTCCCGCTGCGGTCCAGCTGCCAGGCTGCCCCCCCCCCCCCCCACTCCTCCCAGCCTTCCCATCGCCTCCTTGGTCCCGGCAGGCCGAGGCTGCGGGATGGACAGGGGGAGCCCAGCATCGGCAGCAGACCAGGTGGGCAACACTTCAGGCTCAGTTCCCCCTCCGCGGGTTTCGTCGGGAGCCCGCGATTGGCCGACCCTGCAGGGCCGTCGCCGGCCGGCTCTGTTTATGGGCGGCGGGGATGCTGTTCAAGCGGACGCCCCCAAAGGGCTCCCGAGGAACTTTCTCCCGCGACCCCGGCCCTGCCTTCCTCGGCCGGGGAGGGGCAGGCGGTCCCAAGGCGCGGGACGACTGCCCGGCCCGCCCTCCGCCTGGCCCCTGGGGGCGTCCGGGGTGGGGAGCCCTCCGGAGGGGCGGGGGGGGAGGGTCGCGGGGGGCGGGGCCAGAGGGGAGGGGGCGGAGCCGGGCGCCCGGATTGGAGCAGGGCTGCCAGGGCTCGGCGCTGAGTTGCGAGGCTCGGCTGGGCTCGGCTCGGCCGCCGCGGCTTTGTTCCGGAGCCTTTCCCCGCCGCGGGCGGGCTGGCTGGCTGGCTGGCTGGCTGGCTGGCCCCCTGCCCGCCCCT
Source organism: Masticophis lateralis (assembly GCA_030761175.1). Taxonomy (NCBI): domain Eukaryota; kingdom Metazoa; phylum Chordata; class Lepidosauria; order Squamata; family Colubridae; genus Masticophis; species Masticophis lateralis. The sequence continues at coordinate 12,862,071 of JAUDYJ010000017.1, read as the reverse complement.
CCCGCCCCGCCCGGAGCCCGCTGGAGGCTCGGCCGCCACTCGCCCGGGGCGCTCCGGGAAGCTCGGCAGCTCCCACGCCGGCAGGGGAGGCTGTCCCCAACGAGGGGCGCCGCTGCCCCCGCCTGCAGCCCCGTCCGGACCGGACAGCCCCGCGGGGGACGGGCGGGGTCTTCCTCCTCCGGGTAAGCGAGAGCGCGCCGGGCGTCGCGGCTGCGCTTTGTGTCTGGCGGGGGCGTCGGGAGGGGGGGGAGCGGGCAGGGCTGGAGGGGGGGTCCTTGCCGTCCTCCCCTCCCCTCGGTGCCCAGCCCGGCTCGTCGCATCTCCCGCCTGCCCTCCAGCGCCGCGGGCATCCGATGCCAGGCTCTTCCGTGCCAGCCGGGCGCCCCCCCCGAAGCCCCTCTTTGCCCCCCCTCCCCCGTGGGGAGTCCCTCTGCTTCCCGACCCCCTTGGAAGTTCGGCCTCGCCCCCGGGGGAAGCCAGTCCGGAGCTCCCCATTGCGGGGAGCGAAAGGAGCGTCTCTTCGCTGCCTCCTTCTCCAAGCGGGCGCCCTTCCACAGCCGCGGGGTTCCAACGCCCTTCATCCCCCCGGGAGGCGCGGAACTGGGCTAACTGAGATGCGATGGGAATTGTAGTCCTCCGTCCCCCCGTCTCCCCCCCCCCCGCCGTTTGAGAAGGTCGGAAGCCATCGGGTAGGTGAGTCGCTCCTTTGCATTTTGCAAGGATGTGCGCGGGGCGGGGGTGTCTTCTTGCTGCTTTGGCTGCACAGAACGGCCTTTCAAAAAGCGTCGCCCCCTTTTTCTTCCAGCCCCCTCCCCCCGTTATTCTGTTTTCATCCCTATCTCCCCCCCCCCTCCACCACCACCATCAAGTCAACTCCTGCATGCCTTGAGTCCTTTACATTAAAAAAAAGGATAAAAAGTCCAAACTTTAAAAGCCCGCAAAGAACGAGAGGAAAGAAGGAGAAAAAAAAAACTCTGGCCCACAAATAAACAAAGCAGGGTTGACGTCTTTGAGTCCCCGCCAAGCCCCCCCTCCATTTTTTTCAAGGGGGGGCATTCAGTGTGTGGAAAGGACAGGAGGCACAAGAAGGGACATCTGTGTGTGTGTGTGTGTGTGTGTATATGGGGGGGGGAGGGAGACCTCTTTGCTGCTTATGGGAATCTGGGTGGGAAAGGCCCCCCTGGGAGTGTTGACGTCCACACACAAACACACACCCAGCCCAGCCGCCTTTTGCAAAAGAGAGAGAAATATATTTTCCCAAATGTCTTTGGCTTGGCTTGGCCAATAATGAAGGCCAGCCCTGCGCCAACAGCTGGAATATAGTAACCCAGCTTGGGCTGGAAGGGAACAGCCGAGGCTCAGCTGACTGCCTAGATTAGCCAAATCCTGTTAATATTCCGCTTTTGACTCCTGATCCACGTTGCAAGGAGAAAGCTGCATTAATGTTATTTTTTTTTCCTCCAGAGAAGGCCTGTGGCCTGGCTGGAGCTGGACAAGGGTTTGGACCAGGGGGCTCCAACCTTGGCAACTTTAAGCCTGCAGGACTTCAACTTTCTGGGAGTTGAAGTCCTCCAGGCTTAAAGTTGCCAAGGTTGGAGCCCCCTGGTCTGGATAACTTCTGGATGCCTGTTTCTCTCTCTCTCTCTCTCTCTATGTCTCTCCCCTCTGGTGCAAATAAATTAAGAAACATTGAGAAAGTTAGCAAGGCCCGACCTGGAACTAGGTTAATGCAGAGATTTGGATGAGGCTCAAGATAGCAGATTCCAGGGAGCAGGGAAAGCTTTGCAGAATAAGCTAAATTTAAACGAAAACAGCTCAAGGTTTTGCGGCGCGTTTGAAGACCGGCGAGGATTTTTTCCCAGTTGTGTGTTTGCTTCACACCACAACGGCTTCGACTTTTTTTCCCCCTCCTACCATATCTGGGTCTTTGGCCTGCCCGGAGGGAATTTATTCTTGGCTCTATTGTCGTTGTTGTTCCTGGAAAGTTTGCGGGTTTCTTTATCGGTTAAGGCCAGGGAGATTATGGAACCACTTGGGGGTCTCCATTTCCAAGTGTTCTAAAAGTGCTTCCTCTGAGCATGGACAAAGTGCGCTGTTATTGGTTGCTAAACATTCTGCTTAATTCTGCCTCGGGGGTGGAGGTGGAGGTTTCATTTATTGTTCTTCCTTGCTTGGGGATAATCTGTGATTTTCAGCACTCTCTCCAGGTCTCTGTCTCCTGCGGTTTGTAATAAAGGCCTACCTTGCAAAGTTGTTGTAAGGGGGGGGTCTTCTTGACCAAACATGAGATGGTCCAAAATTAGTTGCATTTTAGTATTTCCAATTTTGGTTCCTCTGAAAAAAACAGCTCCAAAATCCTGCCCCTTTCCATGTATCCCTGGATGGCAAAAGACCCACTTCAGCCTCAAAACAACCCTGCAGAGTAGGCCTGCCTGGAAAGAAGTATTTTCTGCGGAGGGGCATGGGTAGGAGGGACGTTCGTGGGATGAAATGAAGGCGAGAGGGGGAAACCAGGTTTATTCTAAGCAGGAAAGTTGTGTGAATTGGAAGCCTCGTCTAAAGGTTGTCCTCTACTTACAGCCATCTGTTTAGTGACCCTTCAAAGTTACGACGACACTGAAAACTCACTGAACAGCTGTCTCACTTAGCGATGGGAAATTTCGGGCTCAGTGGTCGTCGTAAGTCGAGGACCCTCTATACAGCTTCGCTTGGTCTTCTTATCGCGTAGCTGTGGCCGTGTTTCTCCCTGAGTGGGGGGGCTCAACACAAGTCCGTCTCGGCCTCCTCCCCCTGCCAGGTTGGCCAGGCGAAGCTCGTGCTAACCGGACACCAGGAAAACTGTAGTCTTTGGCCCGCTCTCTGCCTCCCCCCCACCCGAAAAGCCGAAAACAAAACAGAGGGAAGTTTTGTGAAAACAAAACTTGTGTCTCCTGCGCATAGAAAAATTGGCAGAGGAAACGGTCTGGAAAGATTTTTTTCCCCTTGCCTGGAGGGGGTTGGGCCCCTCCACAGTCGCACACTCAGCAAACGTGGGGAGGATTGAACTCTTCCAGAGGTTATTTGAGGAAGCTGCTTGAACCCTTAAAGAGGTCAGAAAAAGCCGGGGGGGGGGGGGAGGGGGGCTTTACTGTTCAGAGGGAGGGGAGGGGTCTTTCCATCAGCAGCTTTCAAACCAACCCTGATGTTGAGCCATGATGCCCAATGACGCTGCTGTGAATTGCCCAAATCCTGCCTGATTCCTACAGTTAAGACATGGGAGGGATTCCAGGTTTGTCCCGAGAAGGCGTCTTTGCCTTCTTGGCATGGAAAAGCACTTTGCGCGTGCTCAGGGACCCTCCTTTCTTGAGTGGGGCAGCAGAGCAACGGCAACTGGCCTTCGCTCTCCGAATGTTGAGACTCTTGAGACTTTCTCATCCTTTTGCGGTGTGGTGGTTGCATTGAAAAAAAAAAAGAGTGGGTGGCTATTGCCAATAAGCCATCATTTCCAGAGTAACGATCCTGGCTTAATAGTGGCTGAGCCGCTTGCTAGAATTTGGAGGTGGGGAAACCGGCCAGGGTTTTTGGGAACAGGCCAGGTTGCGCCCCTTGCGAAGCCAGGAGTAAACAAACCACACCAGGAATTCACGCCGAGGGGAGGATGGTCCTGGCACTAACCCAGATAGGGCTTCCTCGCTTGGGGCTGAGTGTGCAAGGCGCAGCGGATTGTGGCGATGTTGCTGTCGTTCAGCCCTCGGCAATGTGTGCCCTCCACAAAGTTTGTTTAAACAAGCCACAGGGCAGCACAACGTGCCCTACGGATCATCCTGGTTTGTCCAGTGCAGAGAACAAGCCATGGTTTAGCTTGATGCGCAGAAGGCAAGGCTTGTATTGTGCAATTCCTGTGTTTTTCAGGTTGATTTTCTGAGTTGGCATCACCCGCTCATCTAAGGGGGGCTTGGATGTTGGCATCCAGGGCAGGGCAGGTCCGGTCTCTGGCTGGGGAGGGCACTGGAGGTCCAGGTAGGGTCTGCAGCCCTCCAGGGATATTCTGCAGTCTCACCTGGTGGCCAAGGAGAGGAAACCCATGGGGGTCTCACCCGGCTGCCAAGGAAAGGGAAGTGGGTGGGGGGTCTCACCCAGCAGAAGGTGCTTAGCTGAGTCTTGCCAGCCCCCCCCCCCATTCCAGCTGTCCCATTTGCAAATGCACCGTTAATTGCTAATCAAGCCAGATGGAGAGGGGGCTCAGCTTTCTGCTGGCTTGAGGGAGGGGCCTCCCCCTTCCAAGACCCCCCCTCCAGAACCTGAATCTAGAGATACCTTCTGAATAAAAGCAGGGGAATCGGTCTACCTTCGCTTTGGGTCTCCAATTCTATTTGGGGAGGGGGTTTTATTCTGGTTGGGGATGATTTAAACGGGATGAGCTGGAACTGGGCCCCAGGGGGAACGGGGCTGGGCTAAGCGCCTGTGGGGGTGGGGGGGGCAGAGATGAATGGCTACCGCCAGGCTCCTTCCTGGCTAGCAGCATTTTGTTTCTTGGAAATCATTTCTGGATTATTTCCTTAATTCTTGTTTTAACCGCCAATTTTCTCCAACCACCCAGGGCTCTCTAAGGACAAACAAAAATAGCAAGCATCTCGTTAGGGAAAAGAGGCCATTAAGAGATTTCTTTGCCCCCCCTCCCCGCCCCTACTTCTCTTGCGCAAACGGCCCTCAGGAAGCCTCCTTCCTGGAAACTTTGAGGGAAATTTCCAGTTTGTCTTGTGCTGAGTGGGCTCCGGACAAAAAAAAAAAAAATCCAAATTTTTCTTTGCACAGAAATCCGAATTGGGGACTGGCGTCTGTCCCTCAACTCGCACATTGAGGTCACTTTTGGCTCTCATTGGGCCTGGCTGGGGGGCAGTAGGGGAGAGGGTCCCAAGCATCCAGAGGAGAAAAGGCTAGGGAAAAGGAGGCCACAAGGTGATCATCAGGTGTGGGACAGTATCCTTGATGGATTCGGGGCCTTTTTTTTTTAAATTGGATTTATATGCCCCCCTTCTCCGGAGACTCAGGGCGGCTTACAGTGCGTTAAGCAATAGCCTTTTGTATATACTTTTGTATATTTATATTTATACAAAGTCAGCTTTTTGCCCCCAACAAACTGGGTCCTCAACTTACCCACCTTATAAAGGATGGAAGGCTGAGTCGACCTTGAGCCTGTCTGGGATTGAACTCGCAAGTAATTGCAGCAGCTGGATCTTAAATGCTGCCTTTGTAGGAGGCATTACTCCCCTACGCTACTCAGGCTCATTTTAATGTTGCTTTTCCCAAAGACGCCTGCAAGGGCACGTACGATCCCTCCTACCTCTTTTTCTTCACAAGAGCCTTGCAAGGTAGACCAGGCTGACTAAGATCGAAGGAGGTTGCATTCCAATTCCCTTAAATTTTGGATGATTGAGGACCTTCAAGGAGCCTCCCATCCCAAATAAGAAATTTGGGCTCCAGTGAGCATCTGGAACAGACTTGGGGACTCCCTCTCTGGGCTCTGACCCCCCCCCCTTATTCTACGGCTTCTACAGCTGGGACTTGGGGGTCCATTGGGAAAGGGCCGTCTCCAGTCCAGGAAGTGGCCCGAGGGAGTCCTGCCTTGCGTGCGAGTCCTCCAGCTACGCCGTTCCCACACTCAGAAGCTGCCGGCACGTCGGATGTCAAGCCTCGGGTGCGAAGCTTCCCAGAGAGACTGTCACAGGGATGGCGGTTCCCAGAACGGCCCTTCTCCAGCTCGGCTGAGGGAGGCCTGGGGTCACCGCAGCTGTGGGTGGAAGGACGGCCGGGCGGTCACTGCCGCCAAAATGCTGCTCTTCCCACGACTCCGGGGGCAGCCTGACCCCCCTGGGATTTGCACAGCTTTGGCAGCTGCCAAAGCCGGACGGGCCGCTGCGTTTCCCGTGGCTGACTCTGGCCAGCCCTTCGCTCGAGCCCAGGGTCCACGCAAACGGGCTGCGTGGCTCGTATATATTGCGTACAAACAAAAGTCCAGGTTTTATATGATTCCTGGTCTGAAGATAGGCCTGTCGAAAAGCACTTCCAATGCCCAAAGCTGGCTTGTCTGAAAAGAGGGGAGGAAAAGGCACCTGAATCGGGGTTAGTTAACTCATTGGGGAACGCTTGTGACTTTGGGGAGGCAACCCCTCCGAAATCCAGTTCCTTCTTTTGCAAAAGCGCAGCCACAGCCATCCAGCTAAGCTGCTTGCCCTTGAAAGGAGAAACCAAGGATCTAGTCCTCATGGCTCGTCCTGAAGCCGCAATACAGGGAAGCATCAAATCGTTTTCCCGCAGGGGGACGTAAACTGGAGCACTGCAGATGCGGAGAGAGATGGAGCTTTTTTCAGAGGAACCGTGGGGCTGTTCTCCGGCGTCCTTGATTTCACTTTTAATATTGTTTTGTTTGCGTTGCCCCAGCTGCCCTTCCGTTCCCCAAAGGGCCCCGTTGTCTCTCTCTTATCGGTTGTGTTTGCAAACGAAAGGAGGGAATTTGCTGCAGCCAAGGCTCCTTCCCTTCTCCTGGGCTCAGTCGGGAGGCATGAAAAAACGGGCCCGGCAGGCGGGACTCGCAAGTGGCTGGAAAGGGAATTAAAAGGGATTAGCCGAGGTGCTATAAATGGACGCAGGATGGACACCTGAGGCAGCTTCTTCAAAGAGGTCAGCTGTGGCGAAAACCTGGCCGATTCCCTCCCGCCTTGGGCTGGGTTCACACCACACGCTCAGCTTGCTGGTTCAACTTGCAGCAGGAATGAAGGTTTGTTCGACAAACCGAGATTGAGGAGGTTGATAGGGCTGCCAAGAGTTCCTTCCAAAAATTTGGGATCAGTTTTGCAGAGTTCTTGGCTTCTTGTGAATGTCTCTTTAAGCCTTCCCCCCAAACTGATTGCTTTTCCATCCGTTTGTCTGGAGCTTTTTTAATCCTTCAAATTTAACAGAATAACAGAGTCGGAGGGGGCCTTGGAGGTCTTCTAGTCCAACCCCAGAAGTGGCTGTTCAGTCCCTTCTTAGAAAGCTCCAGGGATGGAGCAGCCCACAACTTCTGGAGGGAAGCCTCCCATTGATGGATTGTTCTCACTGTCAGGGATTTTTTTCCTTAGGTCTACCTTGGTTCTCTCCTTGATGAATCTCCATCCATTTGGGCACCTCTGTTTAAAAAAAATAAAAATAAAAAACTAATACGTCTCCATTAGACTTCAGTTATCATAGAGGCTGCTGTTGTTTTAAGAAAGGGGTGAATTTGCAAAATAATATTTAAAAAAAAAATCAGCGGAGTAAGAAGGCTGAGCAGGTGGATTCAAGGACACCTTTCATAGAACATAGAATCATAGACTGGAGGGGACCTTGGAGGTCTTCTCGGGGGTCTTTGGTTTGGACTCCGCTGCCCATAATGCTTGCAAGTGATTTGCTTGCAACTTCAGTGCGACTGCTAGAATCCATGCCTGGCTTGGTACTCCCTTCCTCTCTCTCCCCCCCCCCCATTTTCTGCAGTGATTTGCTGGATGTCCATGTTTTCCCTTGGCCTTGATTGTAGGACCGAGATCTCCTTGTGGTCTCCTTTCTGAGGGCGAACGGCTGTAGATCAAGATAAGTCATGCCGGGATGCTTTTTGGAAGGGACATCTTTTTCTTCCGGTTGGCTCCTTCTACGGAGAGAGCTGAGCTGTCTGCTCCGAAAAAGAGACCACAAGTTGAGGCACGGGGGGCCTTGATGCTTGGCAGGAGGGAGGAAGTAAACACACACACACACACACACACACACACACGGCCCTAGCATTGCCAAAGGAGGTTATTGAACCGCAGACCATATTCAGAGAGAATCGAATTAAAGTCTGGCGGCACATAAATCACCGTGCCTGGTTCCCAGCGCCCGTCCCATCCAGGGGCTGCAGAAAAGACGCCATTTGTCAAGTGAACAGATGAATCGATGGGCTGACGCGAGCTGCCCGGCCCCCGCACAGACTAAGTGGTTGGGGGGCTCTATCTCTGGGGTGTTGGGCCTCTCTGCGGCCCCCTTTCCTGCACTTGGACATCCAGACCCTCAGGGTGAGAGACCCCAGCGTCTTCCAAAACACAGAAGTGGCTGACTCAGCTCCTTCCTCGAAAACCTGCGGGGCCTGCAATTCCCAGGATGTGGGCACCACGGTGCTGGGAATTGTAGCACGTTTGTTTCAGCGGACCTGGGAAAGTGGCGGTTTGGAAATTGGGGTTGCAGTATGGAGCCAGGTATTACGGGGAGGGGGGAGGGGTTGAATGGGAGCAAAAAATGCTGGGCTTGCTCTTCGCCTGCTTTTTAATCAAACGAAGAGGACTAGCAGCTTGAGTCTGTTTTTAAGGAAGGCTCGTCCCTGTGCATTGCAGAGGTTCCTGGTTCTCCGGATGGATTCCCAGGGAAGCTATGCTTCTCTTCCAGGGCAGGGAGATGGGCCTTGTAGTCCATTAAGGGAGACGTTGAAACAGGGAAACCAAAAGTGCCTTCATTTAATCTCCTGTGATGGTTTTCAAGATTGGGTAACAAAACTGACTTAAGTTCAAAGGACGGATTTGCAGCAGGTCAGTTAGGGGGAAATTTGAAAGCGGGTCTGTTGACTTGTGTTATTGCAGCCTGGGAACTGGGTCTCGAAGCCGCGTCAGGGGGAGACCCAGATGGAGCTGTTTTTGGGCGCTGGAACAAAGCAGCTCTTCTTTTGAAAACAGCCGTGTCTTTTCCCCTCCTGAGTCTTATTATCATCATAAGACCTGAATTGGCTGCCCATTGCAGGAATCGGGAGCCGGCGGGTGGCCTCGTGGTGCCTGGAAATGGACGGCAGCGGGCGAGCGATTAATCTCATGATACACCGTTTTATCCTGTGATATCAGAGGGAGGGGGGGTATCTTTGTCCTGGAGTTTTTCTGAACAGCGGTTAGGAAGAGGGGTGTTGAACGCTGTTGGGGGGGTCTGCCCTGTGGGGCCCTGAGGGGCAGGGAGGTGAGGAAGGAAGGAAGGAAGGAAGGAGAGAGAGAGGGGAAAGAAGGAAAGAGAGGTAGGGAAAGAAGGAAGAAAGGGAAGGAAGGCAGGAATTAAGGAAAGAAGGAAGGAGGGAGAGAGAGAAAAGAAGGAAAGGGAGGGAGGGAAGGAATGGAAGGGAGGGAGGGAACTAGACTGCTGTTTCTGTGTGTCATATGTGGGTATATGCATAATTTTGTATTTATTTATTTATTTATTATTTTGTTATGGAGGTGGATTATTTTGTTATGGAGGTGGGGAGCCTTTGAGAGCTGTAAGCAACAAAATTTCATTTTAGTGGATGCCTATTAGCCTACATTGCACATGTGACAATAAGGTTATTCTATCTATCTAGGGAGGGAAGGAAGGAAGGAAAGAAGGAGGGGGAGGGAGGGAGGGAAAGAAGGGATAGAGAAGACAGGGAGGAAGGAAGGAAGGAAGAGATAGAGAAGGGAGGGAGGGAGGGAGGAAAAGGAAAGAAGGAAGGAAGAGATAGAGAAGAAAGAAGAGAGGGAAAGAAGGAAGGGAGAGACAGAAAAGGAGGGAGAGAAGAAAAAGACAAAAAGAAGTCTTGGAAAGGTATACATCCCTAATAAAAGATTCTCTGGCCTTTTTGTGATCTGGCAGCTTCCTGATCCTTCCTAGCGAGGCGCTTCTAAGATGGCACACAAGGGCCTGTTTGTCTTCACCGGGACCGTTTCTATCTGTGTTTTCTTAACCTCTGGATTTTTCCACCCGGCTGCCTCCCATTTGGACAGTCAACGCTCTTAATGGGGCGGGGGGGATCGCTTGCCAAAAAACAGCCGAGCTTTCCTGGAGGCGCGGAGTGGAGTGTGGAAGGTGCAATCCAGAGGAATCCTGTGCAGCCCCTCTGGTCACTTGTGAGGACGTTTGCAAAGCTAACTCTGGCTGTAATTTTGCCTCCAGCATACAGAGCTCTCCAAACTTGGCAACTTTAAGACGTGTGGATTTTAACTCCCAGAATTCCCCAGCCAGCTGGCTGGGGAATTCTGGGAGTTAAAATCCACACGTCTTAAAGTTGCCAAGTTTGGAGAGCCCTTCTCCTTTCTTCCTCTTTTGAGCCTCTTCTGGCTTCTGGAGTCCATCTTTGTTCTTCCAATAATGGAAAATCCAGTTTTACTCACTCAGGCCAAATGTTTTTGACTGACGGAGTGATTTTGCTTGAAAGCCAGCAGGACTTGCAGTGGTGGTGGGAGCTTAATTCCCCCCCCCCCAATTGGGAGCCTGGCCTGTTTGTCCCAGCTTTGCGGCTGGCTTGTCCGGCTCATTTGTCCTCTTTGTCTTCCGCCTGGGGTGCTGCCTGGAGAATCGACTCCAATTCCTTTGGGTGCTGTTGTTTTGACAGGGCGAAGCACCTCAACCAAAAACATCGTTCAGTCAAATTGCTTCTGGATGGTTGAAGAGAGGCAACAGAAAGTCCCCGGAGGAAATTAGAGGGAAAACAAAACAAAACAACAAGCACACACACACACACACACACACACACACTGAAAGGCATGGCATAAGAGGAAGGAGGAGTGAGGAGAGTAGAGGAAACAATAAAACCCATGCACAGCCAAGGGCTAAAACCAGCCAGCCAGCCACTCTGTGATATGGCAAGGAAAGTGGTGAGAGATCATTGCAAATTTCCTGGGAGTCAGCGCCCTCAGCATCTCCTTCTGGGGGTGTTCTCAGAGCCAGCCCAAATGGTTGCTTTCTCTGGGTTTTTTTTCATCCAGATAGGACTTTGGCACCGAAAGTGGTTTAACTTGTAGGACGGGGAGACTGACTGCTGGGTTAATGTTGTTTTATTATCCGTCTTCATCGCTTCATCTGCTAGGCGGCTGGGTTTTAGAGCGGCCGAGTGACCGAGGGGATTTATATCAGCGAAGTGGAACCCCAAATCTTCTGATAGGGTTATCCCCGGACCGTTCAGGGCTACGTCATCTCCCCGATTCCCAAACTGGAATTTTACAGCTCTCCAGAAATGGGGATGAGCCTCTTCCAAAGGAGGGACACAAAATTGTGATTTCATTTATTTGTCTTACTCCTCGTTTCCTATCTTTTGATTTCTTCTCTACTTTGTTCTTTTGGGGAGAAGGAGACCTACGCATTCAGTTACGGGGTGCGCCTGAGGCTTGTGTGGGTCACACTTCTATAGCTAGAAATCGTTTCCCACCTCCCAAAATGCAGCTTTCCCCTTTTCATCCAATCTGCCGGCCTCCAAGCGGAGCTGCTGGACCAGGTGGGGATCTCCATCGTAGGAAAGTGCCGGGAAACCATCCGAAACCTAGGTTTAAATTTCCCGACTCGGCCAACTGCTTGCCAGGATCCTCAAAACACCCTCTGGGAGAGGCAGGAAATCTCAGAAGCATCTCTGCACCTGAATTAAGGCCAGGGGATATTGCAGGGATGGGGCCCTTTCCTAAAACCTCGGTTTGGGATGGTTTCCAGCTGTTTGAATCTGGGTCTCTACGCCAAAGACCAGCAGTGAGATAATTTAGCTCTGTTCTCATACGCTTCTGTTCCTGTGGTTAAGTTGGGCTTAAAGTGCCTTTTGCAGTGGGGGGGAAGGGGGTTTCTACTGGGGATCCTCCGAGGATGAGGAAGGGTCTCAGGGGAACTTGTTTCCACAAAGCCAACTTTGGAGGAGGAAAAGCGGAATGCTTTCGTGTTTCTGTGCACAAAACGAATTGGGTTCAACTCAGGAGAAACTTTAATTATTTTTTTTCTAATGTTCCTATCGGGGGAAGGGGTGCCTGGGGTGAACTGCACCCAGGGGGCTCTGTTCCTGCTCAGCCTGCTAGAGAAGAGTGCCTCTGAGCACGCCTTGAGTGCAGTGGCTCCTTCCCTGTCGTTTTATAACTTCATCCATCCTCCAGCATGGGAGATTTTTTTTTTTTTAATTTTGGGGCTCACCTTTCCTTCCCATTTGTTCCCATCTTCAGTAAGATGGGAACGTAAAAGCTTTGGGGTCTCCTTCCTTCTCCCCCCACCTCCACAAAAAGCCCCCCTCCCCACACGCTTCTGTGCCTCACCCCCGTCTCGGCTTGCTGCATGGATGACTCCTGCGGGACGCTGAATTTATAACGGCAACGCTGGGCCCTGAATTATTAATAGTTTAATTTCCGACAGTGGTGCCAAAGCTCAGGAGAGCTCAGAGGAGGGGAGGGGAGGGGAGGGGAGGGGAGGGAGAGGGCTCGGCAGCCACTTTGACACCCCCTGCCTGCTCTAAGCCCTGCTCTTTACCCTTGGAGCCCCCCCCCATTTGTACGCCCAGAAACTCTATGTGTGTGTGTGCAGAGTGTCTCAGCACGCTGCCCTCCAGGTGATATTCATTAGATTTTCTGGATGCCAGTATCAACACATCACATGTAGGAAGATCTGTGTGTTTCTATAATTTAAGGAGGTTCCTCCAGTCCAGTTCATGAGAACTAGAGCCTTAATGAAGAATCCAAACCTCCCCGGGTCCACTTCATGAGGATTAGCACCTTAATGAAGACTCCCAACGCTTTCCAAACCTCCCTGGGTTACGTTCATGAGGATTAGTGCTTTATTGAAGACTGAACCCTTTCCAAACCTCTCTGGGTCCAATTCATGAGGACTAGCACCTTAATGAAAACTTTAAATGCTCTTCAAACCTTTCCAGATCCAGTTCATGAGGACTGAAGCTTTAATGAAACCTCTGAACCCTTTCTAAGCCTCCTCCCCCACCACCCAGGTCCAGTTCATGAGGACTAGCGCCTTAACGAAGACTCCAAACGCTCTCCAAACCTTGGCAGAGACTCCAGTGCTCTGTGTGTGTGTGTGTGTGTTTTATCACTCAGATAAAAACCCTCTGACAGCATCTCACCCACCGCCTTGCAACTCAATTTTCTGAAATCCCCCTCCCCTTCTTTTCCCACACCACTTGCCTCCCCTCCCCTCCCTTTCTTCTTCTTCTTCTCCCTTTCTGGAAAAAGCAGGAGGCATCTGGAGCAGCTGCTAAAATTAGCCCGCCGTGTGGATCGAACGGAGGGCCTGGAATATAATGTGCCAGTTGATGAGAAGTAATATATTAAATTTATATCGAGGTGGCCGCGGGTAAGAAGAAGATGATGGGGAAAGAAGCCGGCTTTGGATTTTTAATTGGCATAATATTTCATTTAATTACACCGTCTATTTTTGGAGGCACCACGTGGCTGGCTCGGTGCTTCACATTGAGGGTGGGGGGGGGGAATTCCTGCCCATCAGTTCTTTGTGATCTCTGGGAAAGGGAGACCAACTTTGGGGTTAACTCCTTGGGTCAAATGCGCAGGTTGGCATCAGACATGGCTGAAGGACGAAGTGCCAGCTTTGCCTCTATTTCAGAATGAGAATTGCCAGCTTTTCGACTTCTCTCCGGCAATTTTACAGTGCCAGTGATCATCTGCCCCCCACCCAATTATGATCTCTGCAGATCAAGCCCCTCCTGAGCAGAGGAGGTGCCAAGCAGGGTTTTTTTCTGGCCGCTTGGCATGCCCGAAGGCCTGGCATTCGACACCCAACTGGTCCAGATATATTTGGCTGCGAGAGGCAGCAGGTAAAGGAGGACCTTAGATAACCTCTGGCTAGACCTGATCCAAATCTCAGCTTCTGTTTTCTGACCGTTTGAGTCCAGCTCTTAGCCAGCTGATGCCCAAGGTGTAAAGAGATGCCATGGCCAAAGGACCCAGTGTTTCCCTCCCTTTCAAGGTGATTGTTGCGCAGACCAGAGAATAATAAAGAATAAAGGATGGATAAAATGAATATGACACACACAAACGACTGTACGGATGGGCAGATAGAAAGCCCGCCGAGTGCTGGGTTCAAATCTTAGATGGCCAGCAAGCCCACCAATCGTTTTAGGGTTTTAATTTCTCCAAGTATCAACCTCTGTATTGCTTTGAATCTTTATTTCAGATTGATTTTATTTATTTTTTGCTGTTTTTATGGCTTCAGAGGCAGAATATCTTGGGTTTTGTGAACGACAGAAAAACACACCCCCATGCCTGCTTGCTTGTCCAGCCTCCAAACAGCATCTTTTAAATGAAGGGTCCTTGTTGCTCTCCCAGCTTGGTTGTTTGTGGCAGACATCTCATTACCTAACGAGGTAACATCATCAGGGCTAGAAGGAAGATTTGCAGCCAACCTCATGAGTACTGATGACGTTTCCTAGTTGGATCATGAATGCCTGCAAGAAAACCACCAAGCTCAGAGACCACCAAGGAGCCCCAATCTTCCTCCTCCTCCTCCTCCCTCCTCCTAGCACTGAAGCTGTTACCTAGATAGGTCATGAAAGCTCAGAGACCACCAAAGGCCCCTCATTTCAAGCCTGAGCTACAAATATTCTCCTTTATTGGCATCTTTTAAAGTGACCACAGGTGCAGCTTCCCAGAAACCAATGCAAAGCCCACCCACCCATCCATTTGCTTCTTCTTGGCTCAGTTAGCCTGCGCCAAGGCGCCCCAAAAACGCACCTCCAGTGGGTTGGCACGTAGCCGGGGCTGTTGGGGAGGGGGCAGGCGGCTGGCTGGTGGGACAAAGACCCTCCCCTCCCCCCGCAGGCCAGGAAGCAATAAAGCATTTCTGCTGGGCCAAGCAGAGCTGCATCTGTATTCCAGCCCCCTCCTCTCCTGCCAGTTGCAGCTTCCGGCAGCATCAGTTCGTTCCTGAGGATGGGAAAGACGCCAAAGGAGGGAAGGAGGGAGCATCCCAGCGGGATGGAGTACTTTGCAGAATGGCAGTTAGGCATATTTAAAATAAAAAGGAAGGGTCCTCTGTTTCTGCCTCCCCCCCTTCCCCCCCCCTCCCCAAAGCCCTGGCAGAAGGCCTGTTATTTCCACAGACCGGTTGCTGCTCACCAGGCAGCCATTCCACTCCCTGTCGGAGATGAGAAGCTGTTTTGCCTGCCTTTGGCCAGAAAAATCCTCTCCGGTTTTTGATGGTTGTTGTTATCCTGGTTGGCAAAGATGGGAGCGATTACGCTGGAAGTCCTGGTGGTTTTAATGAAGGGGAAATGGGGGAATGGAAGGCCCCGGAGGAGGCTCCCTCACAAAGCCCCGGTGTTTTAGCCCAGATCTGGCCAAACCCTGAGGGCTAGAAACTTGCAGGTGTATTCTCTTTGGCTGTTTGCCATAAACATCAGCAGTCCATTAGCCTGGCATGCTTTGCCCCAAACAGAGCCTTACCTGAAAAGGCAGATTTATCTAGAAATGTGTTATTTATTCCATTGGCTAAGTGAGTCAGATAGAGACTGATTTTAGGGTTATTGCTAACCCTCTAATTCAAGCTGACCTCTGTTTATGAGGGCTTTTTAAACAGACAGCGTGCGGGTGGGGGGTGGAAACCCCAATTATTTTGCAAGGTGTCCATCCGAGGTAGCTTCCCTTCTCCTTCATGAGGACTAGAATGCTTCTCAGCTCCCAAGCGCTCAGCATCAAACAGCAGAAATAAGTTGAGGTGTTTTTTTGCCTGCAACATCTCCATTTGTGGGGTAGGCGAGGGCCGTTTTCTGGGGGGGGGCACCCTTCTTCTTTGGCGGTAGAAGAAAGGCAGGGAAGATGGAGGGCTTTGGTCCTGAGCAGGCGGAAGTCCATAAGTCTCCAGTAATGAGATTTTGATACCTGGATTTGGTTAGGCGGAGGCGAGGCTGCCTTTGCGCACACGTGTGTGTGTGTGTGTGTGCAGATCCCTTTTCTGCTTGTGCACCCATCATCCTTTGGGGAGAACACACAGACCTCTCCCCCAATTTTCTCCTCTTCTCTGTCCTTCCCCCCCCCCCCAGGAGTCATTTCAATGGGTCGGTGCTTCTCTTTGCTACCCAGGTGAACAGGATTCATTAAAAAAATTTTTTTTTAATGCAATGGGGATGGAAATGGCCACAGAACTCCTAACAGGGTGGCTAGGGATGGCTTTGAGGCTCAGAATGGAACCTCCATGTCCAGGCAAAGTCTATCTGAGGGGGGGGGAATAGGAGCCTCCCTCTCTTTCTCTTCTCCCCCCACCCTCTAAGAAAGTGCTGAGTTTGGAGAGCCTTCGAATCTTCCCTCAACCCTTTCCTCTTCAGCCAAGGTTTGGTCATTTGTGGGCACCCTGGCTTTGCAGCTTGGGAGACGTTTTTTAAAAATGCATTTCTGGGACTGACCGAGGTGGGCTTGGAGGGTCTCTTCCGCCGAATTGTTTTCCTCTTGGGGGTCTCCTTGCACAGTGCAAAGAGGGATGGAAAATCCCCTGAAAAAATGTCACCTCCATGAGGCAGTTATTTTCATGCCAAACGTCTTGTAAGTCCTGGTGTGCCACCCTGAAGCTGCCATTCAGACATGGGCCTGGATAGGTTTCCTTTTCTGAGGGGGGTCTTTCTCAGTCTTGGAAGTTTTAGATGGGTGAACTTCAAGTTCCACTCCCAGAATTCCACGGACTTTTTTTTTTAAGATGGGTGGAGTAGAACTCCCAGAATTCCCCAGGTACTTTACGGTGGGTTAAAACTACAATTCCCAGAATGGCACAGCCAGTAGGCATCACCAAACTGCTGAGAAGATCATTTTACCGCAACATTACAGGCCACTGCAAATATCCAACAAAATCTTCTTTTTTTCTCTCCTCTTGGAAATATAGGTATCATATTTTTATATATATAATAATTCCAAAGCCTGGGGATTCTCATTAAGTGAAGGGAGCCTAGCACAGCCACTTAAAATGATGACAAAGGAAGATATTTTCTGGTAGCCAGAAGGCAAGGGTTTGGTTTTTTTTAAAAAAAGAAAGACAGAAACACTTCCCTGCTGTCTGTGTGTGTGTGTGTTTGTGTTTTCACATGATTCAGCTATTTCCATCTCGGGAGAAAAAGAGGCCAGATTCGAACCTCGCACAAACCAGTTGCCATGAGGACTAGCATCTTGGAGAGGGCATCCTGCCCGCTGCAGGTCTGGCAGCTGAAGGAGGGTGGTCGAGAAGGGCAGATCTGAGACTCTGATGCCTGGGGTGCGATTGGATAGATCTCTCTCGAAATCTTTCCCGGCAGCGTCTGGCGAGGCACAGCAGCCTGCTCGGCTGTTGGGTGGCGCTGAGATGCCAGGCTGAGAATCCTCGGTGGCAGCAACAGCGTCGTTTTGAGTTGTATTTATAGTGACAAAGTTGTGCCTGACAGATGGTTCAGGGAAGTGCTGACACGGTGGCGGCTTCTCGCTGTAACAGGGGTCCCTCCTCCCTTTCACACGCTTTCCGGATCTGGATATGACACAGACCCCCCCCTCAAATTACAGAAAGTCTGACTGGAGTTTTTTTAAAAAAAGATAACAAAAGCACCAAAATGGCTCCCCCAATTTTCTTCCAACTTCCCCAGAAAGATAAGCAGGTCCAGACCCCACCAAGCCTGCTGCCCCGACTCCAGCCTGCTGTAAACTGCCCCCTCCCCTTGATTAGGCATTTTTCCGGGTACTTTCGAAAATCTGTATTGATTTTATGCCCTGTTTTCTAAAAAAACCCCACCCTCATCCCCATTGGGGGTGGGCTTGCCTTTAACCCACCCCAAGTGTTAAATGGAAGCCCAGAGCAAGCCCTTCAACTCCCAGAATTCCCCAGGCAGCATGCTTTAAGAGGAGTGGGCTTCAACTCCTGGAATGCTCTAACCAGCAGCCATGGATTTCTGGGAGTTGAAGTCCATTACCAGCTAAGGAATTCTGGGAGTTGAAGTCCACCCATCTTAAAGATGCCAAAGTTGAAAGACACAGCCGTAGAGGGACCCCCGACCTCTGCCCTCCTTGCAATCTGATCTCCAAGATCTCAATTCTGTGGCTTCCTGCCTCTTGGACCCATTTCTTACCATTGGGCGGTGGGGGGGGGGGAATGCTTCAGGCTGATAGAGCCGGCCCGTTTCTCTCCCCCCCACTTTTTCCCGCAGCTTCTGCAGATGAGATAAAAATACAAATATGGAATTATTATGAAAGCAATTCCCCCACCGAGTTCTTGCTTCTAATTATACACTCGCTGGAAAGTTCAGCTTCACAAGTGTAAACAAATCCAGGACTGGATTTTTTCTCACCTTGTGGCTCACTTGGGGAAGAGGAGAGTCTGGAGAGAAAGGGGAAAAAAAGAGACCAGGACATGTCAAAAATGCAAATCTACCCACGCAGATGTGCGGGTGACATGCAGAAAACAGATGGCGAGGAAGGCAGCCTGGCACTTGGGACTCGTTAAACCGCTTCTTCGCACAAACCTGCAACTCTGCACTTTCTGTGTGTGTGTGTCTGTGTGTGTGTGTGCGCGCGAGCGAATCTGGCTAGGAGAGATGACTTGCTAGCTGGAAAGCTGCTTGTCATGAGGACTAGAAACCCGTCTGGGTCTGGATTTTGTTTGCGCTTGAAAAATCAGCCTTATCTCTTCTTTGGGATCGGGGATTGGTTTGCCGTTCGCTTTCGGGAAACCTCTTGGCAGCTCGGCCGGCCCTTTCCTGCACAACATGAGTGTACCTCCCTAAATATCGCACCGTCCTCTCTCCCGTGGCCATCCCTGGCCAAAGCGGTGTCTCCTTTCCTGCTATTTATAGCGCCTGGCATCGCCTGCCCTCCCAGGCCTCGTTCAGGATACTACAAATCCTGTTTCACTTCCTTCCCGGCATCGAATGCCGTCCCTGCCCACCCCGCTAACAAACGGGCCTCCTTGGCTTCACAACAGCCTTGTAAGGTAGGCACCTCTTATTTTTCACGCCTCTGTTCTGGCCTGGATCGCAGCCCATCCAAGCAGTCTTGGGGGGGGGGGTGTGCATTTTGTGCACCAGACTCAGAATTTTGGTTTCAGATTCTAAGGGCCAGAAGCGTTTCATGTTCCCAGGCTTACCTACCCACCCCTAGGATTTCCTCCTGGTCTCCTTCCCAACCACAGTGAGTCCTAGACTGACGATCACAATTGAGCCCAAAATTTATGTTGCCGAGTGAGACGTTGGTGAAGTGAATTTAGCTCCACAGGGTTGTCACATGATCACACGCCCAGGATGAAAACCGGTTGTAAGTCATTCTTCTCAGTGCCGCTGTAACTCCGAACGGTCACTAAACGAACTGTTGTAAGTCAAGGACAGCCTGCATTAACCAAGGTTTGCTTGAGGCTGCTCTTTTCTGGGCCTGTCCTGGCTTATTATAGTACCCCCCCTCAAAAAAAAACCCACCCTGGGTTGGAACAATTCTGCCCCATCCGTCTTCGTCTCCATCACCCTCCGTCTCCTTCAGCAGGGCTTGCCAGCTTCTCTGCCCCACAGGGCTCCTGGGCCTGGGCATTGAGTGGAGACCCCCTCCCAAGACCAGGGAAGGTACACAGGAGCCTGTGTAGCGTAGGGGGCTAATGCCTCCTACTAAAGGCAGCAATTAACACCAGCTGCCTGTAATTTCTGTGAGTTCAATCCTAGCCAGGCTCAAGGTCGACTCAGCCTTCCATCCTTTCTAAGGTGGGTAAATTGAGGACCCGGTTTGTGGGGGCAATAAGCTGACTTTGTATAAATATACAAAAGTATGAAGGCTATTGCTTAACGCACTGTAAGCCGCCCTGAGTCCCCAGAGAAGGGCGGCATATAAATCAAATAAAAAAAAAAAAGAAGAAGGTTGAGCTGAGCCCAAATCCAGCCACTTTCATCCAATTGGGGAGGGCAGAGATTTAGCTGCAGAAGAAGCCAGCTGCCCCACCGGATTTCTCCTGGCACACCTGGCACCCCGTCTGGGGTTTCTCTCGCCCGCTGTTGCCCAAAGGAGCCTGCGCACGTCAAGAGTGCCCTGTGCTTCCTCCTTTATGACGTTGGCCAGGTGCCTCTGCCCCCCCATGCTCACCCCCCTGAGAAGGGAGGCTGGCTAATTATGGGGGTGGGGGAAAATCCCCTTGGAGAAGCTTGGAGTTTTTTCTTTTAAAACTTTCTCATAGCCAGTTAGTTTGGGATGCCTGTGTTTTTTCAGCAAAATGGGGAGGGGGGCTTGGAAGGGATGGAGACCTCAAGGAGAGTTTTCTGGGGGGTAAAAGAGGGAGGGCAGAGGGAAGGGACGATGGCTGGAGGGCTGGAATCGGAGTTAGCCCTCTTTGGCCTTCAATTAATCCTTGCTTTGTCAAGAGAGTGGGGGGGGGGAGAAACAATGGGGGAATGGATAGATGGACGGACAGCTGCTTTTCTGTAAAACCTGGAGCAACCCATCTGGCCAGGCTGGTTGTGGATGATGGGAGCTGTAGTCCAAGGACTCTGGAGTATCTGGGTGGGAGGAGGCTGGCTGTTGTTTCAGATGGGAGGTGTAGCTGCAGAGATCCAATCGAGCAGTTTTTGAGTGGGGAGGGGAAAAAAAATCCCTTTTTGGGAGCCACCACCGAGAAGGTCCCGTGTCGAAGAAAGGAACCCACGCCAGAAGTCCATTTTTGGCCAGTCTTTTCTTTTTCTGCCACCCTGGATGCTGAAACGCAGTCCTCTTCTTCCAGGGCGGGAGCATGCTGGACTCCTAGGCTCCCACCGGCCCCCCCGGATCCTCTCTGCCCCCCTGGAAAGGATGGTCCTGACCCCTACCCTACCTGCTCTGTTTCTCTTCCTGGCATCTGCGGCTTCCTTCCCCAAAGACCTGGCTCCCTTCCACGTGGTCAGCGAGGCAGGTGAGGCAACCCCGTCCCTTGCAAACCCCAAGCAAACCTTCGGGGGTCTCTTGCAAAGAGCCCACCCCTCCCCTCTCCCTCCCTCGGGTGCCCCTGGATATAGGATTCGCATGAGAAAAGTCACAGCTTTGACTTCCCTCCCTCATCCCCTCCCCACTGTAAATCCCAAACCACCCTTTCCTCCTTTTTCATAGAATCCTGGGCTGGGGAGGGGGGGCTTAGAGGTCTTCTAGTCCACCCCCACCTTCCCCTGCCCAAGGCAGGAGTCCGTACCCCATCCGATGCTCTTTTATCATGTTTTCTCCCCCACCAGGAACCCATCTGTATCCCTCTTTCCATGGCTTGGGGGGAGAGAATGACTCCGACATTTTGGGCCTGGACTTCCAAAGCATGTTGCAAATTAACCGGACGCTCTTCGTGGCTGCCCGGTAAGCGAGGGAGGAGTGGGGCCCGGTTCGAGGGTCTCGCCACGCCGTCCGAATCTTCCTTCCCCTGCAGCTCAGATCCCCATTAAAAATAAGCACCGGGGAGCAGTTTTGGGAAAGCAGAGCTGCCTGCAGACTCCGGAGTTCGCTCCTATTTTCTTTCCTTTCCCGTCCCCGATGCCAGAGACGTGTGCCATGTGCAGTGGAGAAGGAAAAAGGGGAAGCTTTCTTTTCAAAGAATAACCCCTTTATTCAAGGAGAAAAGGCTGGCATCGGAGGGGTGGGCGTTGCACCCTTTTTCTGGGATAAAAAGCTGTGCCAAAAGGTGAATTTGTCGGCTGCGGGTCCCTAAATTCAGGCACATTTCAGGAGAAGCACCAATTCCTTGCCCAAGATCGGCAGAACCCACCGCGAAAGGCTAAAGATTTGGGCAGAGCTTAAGAAAATAGAAATTAGCACCCAGAGCTGAAGGGTTTCTCTCCTTTTCCTCTTCTTTCCCACCAAGTTTGGATGCAGAGATTAAAAATCGCCGGCTCTTCCCAGCTCAAAAGCATAAATAGAATAGAATAGAGTAACAGAGTTGGAAGGGACCTTGGAGGTCTTCTAGTCCAACCCCCTCCTCAGGCAGGAAACCCACCACCCCTTCAGACAAATGGCTGTCCAACCTCTTCTTTAAAACTTCCAGTGTTGGAGCCTTCACAACTTCTGGAGGCAAGCAGTTCCGCTGGTTAATTGTTCTCCCTGTCAGGAAATTTCTCCTTAGTTCTAAGTTGCTTCTCTCCTGGATTAGTTTCCACCCGTTGCTACTTGTCCTGCTCTCGGGGGTTTTGGAGACAAACAAAACAAATAAAACAAAAGTGTTTTTCCCCTCGGGGTACTTTTAAATGTTAATCAAGGATTGTTTTTCTCTTTCTCTTCCTTCCCCCTCCCCCCCCCCCGCCCTCTTTCTGGGTTTTAGGGACCACGTCTTCGCTTTTGACCTCGGACAGACCACCAGCAGTTTCTCTCCCAAGCGGGTGAGCTGGATGTCCCTGCTGGTGCCCGGCCCTTCACTTTCTCCCGGCCTGTAAACATCTTCCCAAATGTTTTATATTGTTCTTTTCTGTTGTTATTGTTTGGCCTCCTGCGAGAAAGTTTGTTTCAAAGTCCACAGGAAAATAATTGGCCTGTCAGAGAAGTTGTTTTTCCTTCATGGGTGCCCCGATATCAAGCTTTTGGATATTTTTTCCCACGTTCCTTCCTTCCTTTGTCGTTTTTCCCTTTGCCTTTACTTTTTGCGCACACAATTTCCAAGCCTACAAACACAGAGACCTGGGCATCGGCCTCTTGCTGAACTACAAGCACCATCCTACAAACACACACACACACACACACACAAATGGTCACAAGTCACCTTTGTTCAGCACTGTTGTAACTTCAAACGGTCGCTAAACGAACTGTTGCCAGTCAAGGGCTACCTGCTGGGATCCTTTTGGGGCCAACCTAGAGATCCTTTGCTTCTATGAAATCTCTTCCCCAAAGGGTCCCTCGTTGCCCTCCGCAATCTGACCCGGCTTTCTCTGCCTCTTTCTGACGTTTGTCTTCCCTTCTCAGCATCTCACCTGGAAGACGCAAGACGAGGAGAACTGTGCCGTCCGCGGGAAGCTTCGGGTAAGAGTGGCCCGTTCAGTGGGCACAGTGGTGGAATCCAAATTGTTTTACTACCGGTTCTGTGGGCGTGGCTTGGTGGACGTGGCAGAGGAAGGATACTGCAAAATCCCCATTCCCTCCCCACTCCTGGGGGAAGGATATTGCAAAATCTCCATTCCCACTCCACTCTGGGGCCAGCCAGAGGTGGTATTTGCCGGTTCTCCCAACTACTTAAAATTTCCGTCACCGGTCCTCCAGAACCTGTCAGAAGTTGCTGGATTTCACCCCTGAGTGGGCACCCCCTCTGTAACCTTGCCCATATCCGCTGGGCATTGGGGCTGACCTTTCTCTCCCAACCTTAGGACGAATGTTACAACTACATCAAAGTTTTGGTGCCCAAGAACGACCAAACCTTCCTGGCCTGCGGCACCAATGCCTTCCACCCGGTGTGCCGGACCTACAAGGTAGAAAGGAGCGAGGCTTTTGGGGGGGGGAACCTCCATCTGCCCCATTGGTTGTCCTGGCAATGCCAGGGAGGGGCTTTGGGCCTTTAGAGGCGGGGCCCTGGAGGAGGGGCTTTGCTTGACCCCTGCCCTTCCCCTTGGCCACTAGATCAGCGACTTTCAACAGGAAGGCGAGGAGCTGAACGGGCAGGCGCGATGCCCCTTCGATACCAAGCAGACCAACGTGGCCATCTTTGCAGGTAGGTTTGTCTCTGAAAAAGCCACGTCTCTCTACCTTGCCCCACCTCCACCCCCCACCCCTGGGCTGTTTCATAGACTCGGGGAGATTAAATCCACTTTTCTGTCTTCTTAAAGTCATCCCAAACTCCCCATCGCTCCAGACTGTTTCCGTGCTTGGAAGCCAGCCGTGTCCCTGGGGGTGAGGTGGGCAGCCAGAGAAATCATTTAAATACAGAGTTAATTAGGGGGTTGATCAATGAACACGGAAAGGTGGCAGCAGGGTCGAGAATTAGCCCAATTTAAGGGGCAGAGAATCGAGAAACCATTTGTGGTGTTTGGAAAAAGAGGCTGGAACAACGAAGGATTTGAAAGAGAGGGGACCTGTTTCTATTCCCCTGTTGATAAGGAAGTGGCTCCTGGATGCTGTGACCCCCACAGACCCCACAGGCCAGCCCCATAGATTTCCTCCCCTTTTTGCCCCCGTTCCAGGCGGGAACCTTTACTCTGCCACCGTAGCCGACTTCCAAGCCAGCGATGCCGTTATCTATCGGAGTCTGGGCGAGCGCAGCCCCGTGCTGCGGACGGTCAAGTACGACTCCAAGTGGTTACGAGGTGAGGAAGTTTCGGATGTCCCCTAAGCCGCCTTCACCCCCTCTGGCTTTCTGCACATGCTCAGAGACCGTTGAGTCCTCCCCCCACCCTCGGAAAATGCTCATCCTTGCCCCAAATTTGTCATGCTTTTCTTCCTGCAGAACCTCATTTTATTCACGCTCTGGAATACAAGGAGTATGTCTATTTCTTCTTCCGTGAGATTTCTGTGGAATATACCACGCTGGGACGGGTAAGTGCCACGTTGCCCCACTTCAGGAAGGGCCTGGAGGAGAACTGTGGGGTGGGAATCATATATATATATATATTTCCAATTTGTGAAAAGACAGCCGGTATTCAAGTCGCTTGTTCAAATTCACTCTCCCAAAAGTCCCCTGCTTTTATTTGCGACGTTAAGAGAGACTGCCTCTCTGTGTGGAGGCTCCATCTGCTCTCTGTGTGTCTTAACAGCCACGAATTGCCCTTCTCTTCTTCGTGCCTTGATTAATCCTCTTTTTGTGCTAGAGAGATTGGATTGGGACTCAAAGCATGCTGCTCCTGTCCATGGAGGCTTGGCTTTGCATGATTTATTCTCTGCTAGGTCTCCAAGGGGAAGGGATTTTAATCTTCACCTCTTTTCCTCTGGAAAATCCAGGTGATTTTTTCCCGCGTGGGGAGGGTCTGTAAGAACGACATGGGGGGCTCCCCACGGGTGCTGGAGAAGTACTGGACGTCGTTCCTGAAGGCCCGGCTCAACTGCTCGGTCCCCGGGGACGCCTTCTTCTACTTCGATGTCCTTCAGGCCGTCACCGATGTCATCCTGGTCAATGGCCGGCCAGCCATCTTCGGCGTCTTTACCACCCAGTCCAACAGGTAAGCTCGGCCAGCCACAATCTCTGTCCGGGTCTGGAAGTTCAGCCAGACAGGACCCAAGTGAGAGTCCTGAAGAAACTGGCTTTGCAGGACCTGAGAGGCTGGATTCTGAGGCTGTTTTGGGGGCTCCCTTTTTCAATCCAGCATCACCGGCTCAGCTGTCTGCACCTTTGACATGGATGAAGTGGAGAGGGTCTTCGGTGGGAGGTTCAAAGAACAGAAAAACACGGATGCCGGCTGGACCCCCATCTCCGAGGACAAAGTCCCAACCCCCAGGTATTTTTCTTTCCTTCCTTCCTTCCTTCCTTCCTTCCTTCCTTCCTTCCTTCCTTCCTTCCTTCCTCCCTCCCTCCCTCCCTCCCTCCCTCCCTCCCTTCCTTCCTTCCTTCCACCCCCCAGGCCTTTTTGATCCAATTGAGCGTTCCCTCCCTCCCCTCTCATCTCTCCGAACTAAATTTTCCAATCAAGTTTCTAGCTCCTAAGAGAAATTGAAACCTCTGAGTTACGGGTTCGTGAAAAGAGGCGGCTAAGTCTGAAATAAATGCAAAACATGGGTTTGGAAGAAGGGGTGTAGTCGTCCCAAGTCACAATGCCCTCGTATGGCTTAATTCGTCCCCGTATGTGAGTTGTGGAAATGGGACCACCAATGCTACAGGATAAACCAAGGTTCATCAGCCGCTTCTTCATAACCGGAACAAGGTTTCTAGTCCTCAGTGTCTCGAGGCTATGTTTCAAAACAGGAAACCTGCCTGCCGGGCTCCACCGTCTCTCTCACCTGCCTCCTGTTATTTTGGGGGGGTCTCTCCCTCTGCAGACCTGGCAGCTGTGCTGGGGTGGGCCAAGCCTCGGGGTACCGAACCTCCAACGAGTTTCCTGACGCCACGCTGAGCTTCATCAAGTCCCACCCTCTCCTGGACGAAGCCGTGGCCTCCGTGGCCGAGCAGCCCTGGTTCACCAAGACCTCCAGCAGGTAGAAGTGGGTCTCTTCAGCAGCCCTCTTCCTCAAGGTCCTTGATTATTATTACGCTGTTTACTTTTCCCTGTTCTTCCTTCCCACACAGGTACCGGCTGACCCGCCTGGCCGTGGATGCCTCCGCCGGCCCCTTCCGGAACAGCACCGTCCTGTTCCTGGGCTCGGAAGACGGCACGGTGCTGAAGGTGCTCTCCCGGCCCACCAGCAACCACACGGTGCAGACCCTCCTGTTGGAAGAGGTCTCCGTCTACCAGCCCTCCCGGTAGGAGGCCCGGAAGGCACAGAGTTGGGCTCCCCGAATTCAATGGCCCATCCCGCCTGGCTGTTGAAAAAGGATAATAGAAATTGGTGCAGAACTCACCTACCCCATCCCTTCTGCACTCCTTTGTGAAGTTCTGCTCATTTTCAACCCCCGTTCTGCTTTTTAAAAATTCACCTCTTTTCAAAGGCTGCTTCCTCCAGCACCGGCTTCTGGAGGCCGTCTTCCCCTGGGCTCTCTCTCTCTCTCTCTTTCTCTCTCTGCTAAGACACCCCAATCTTAGAATGTAGATCTTTTGAGTGGATAGATGGACGGAGAGGTAGGTAGATGACAGACAGACAGACAGACAGACAGACAGATAGATGTTAGAGAGAGAAAAAAACAGATCTTAGAAAGAGAGGTGATGGGAAAATAGACAGGTGCTAGAGAGAGAGAGAGAAAGAAAGAACAGATAGATAGATAGATAGATAGATAGATAGATAGATATAGATAGATAGATAGATAGATAGATAGATAGATAGATAGATAGATAGATAGATGATAGATAGATAGATAGATAGATACCCTGTTTCCCTGAAAATAAGACCCAACCAGAAAATAAGTCCTGGTATGATTTTTCAGGATGCTCGTAATATAAGTCCTATCCCCCAAAATACAAGGTTTTTTTTTTAAATTTAATTTATATGCCGCCCTTCTCTGGAGACTCAGGGTGGCTTATAATGTGTTAAGCAATACAGTTAAGACTGTAAGCCAGATAGGTGCATTTACTACCATATTGCCCCCAAAATAAAACCTAACCACAAAATAAACCCTAATGTGTCTTTTGGAGCAAAAATTAATATAAGACCTGGTCTTATTTTGGGGAAAACACGGTAGGTAGGTAGGTAGGTATTGTGTTTCCCTGAAAATAAGACTCTGTCTTATATTTTTTTGAACCCCAAAACAAGCGCTTGGCCTTATTTTTGGGGAGGTCTTATTATTTTGGGGTGTGTGGAGCAAGATGGGGCTCCTCTTGGTGTCTTACCTGATTTCCAGTTCTGCGTTTAAATATTTTCGGGGAGGGGTTATTTTCGGGGAAGCAGGTTAGGCAGGTAGGTAGGGAGAGAGAGATATGATAGGCTACAAAGAGAGATAGGTAGGTAAGTAGGGAGAAAGAGAAATTTTATTTTTTAATGCTAGTTTTTCCCACTGGCGTGTTCTGGGCTGACCCTCCCCCCACCCACATCCCAGAACGAGCAGTCCAGAGTTTGCCAAGTGTGAGAGAAATCACTCCCGCCCTTCTCTGCCTTACCTGCGCAGGTGTAGCGTGAAGCGTGAGGATCGACAGGTCCTGGGGCTGCAGCTGGACAAGGCAAACCACGCCCTCTACGTGGCCTTCTCTGGCTGCGTGGTGCAGATGCCCCTCAGCCGCTGTGGCTCCCACAGCACCTGCCGCAGGTAGGAGAGTCGAGGGACCCAGCATCTCATCTTACGGTGGGTGGGAACCTGGGAAGGGTGCCTGGGGGGAGGGGATCCCTAGGGACATTTCTAGGTTCGAAAAAAGGACTTGGTGGTGTTCCAGGATAGACCGCCCCTCTCTCTGGAGGCTCTATTGTGTTTCAATAGCTGGGAACCAAACCCTTCTCTCCCTCCTCTCAGTTGTGGTTCTCCTTCAAGAAACATGGGGGTCGGCGCACACAACAACCCTGTAGAGCAGATTTCTCCCACCCACCCCCAGTTCTAAGGTTTGGGGGAGATGCCTGCCAACATTTCCCCTCCTCTCTTCCTCTCGTTGCAGGAGCTGCCTGGCTTCCCGAGATCCCTACTGCGTTTGGCTGCCCTCCGGGACTTGTGCAAACTTCGGCAACGAAATCAGGTCATTCAAAGGCGTTGCATCTTTTATTTTTAAGCGTTGCCTATCCTGATAACTTTTATTATTCCCTTTGAATTCGTGCTGGAAGAAGAACTGTTTTTTATTTTATTTCTCTTTAACTGAAATGAAACGACTCCCGTTCCTTATTCTGCCTGGAATTTAGAAAACCAAAACTTGAATTTAGATTGTGTTTGTCTTCCTTTCCATCAGGACTAGAAACACGCTTTTCGAATAGCTTAGATAAAAAAATCAATTTGAAAAACAAAAGAGAGAGGTTAGGATTTTAGTGTACACGAAGAGACCTCCTCTGTCTTCTCTTAGGGTCTTCCTTCCCACAACCTCCATCACCCCATCTTGGTCCAATGATTCTCCCCATTTGCCAATCCTGAACCCAAGCTCGCTACGAATGGGAGTCCCTTCTGGGCTCTTTGTGTGAATGCTGCTTTCCTTCCCTGTTTCTGGATGCTGCCCAATCGACTAATTAGCGGCCGACAATTTAATGAGGCGTCTCTTCTCTCCCTTCCCTGCAGAAGCGGATTTGAGCAAGATCTGGAAAACAACCTCAAGCCCTCGGCCAATTGTCAAGGTGGGTAAATATTCGGAGAAGCAGAACTCTTTCGGAGAAGACCCCCCCTAAAATCCACCTTTGTCATGCCCATCAATGAGCCGGACCCGCTTACTGCCCACCACAGTTTGCAAACCCTTCAGCTACTTATTGTTCCCTTTGAATTTGTGCTGGAAAAAGAGCGGGGTTTTTTGTTAAAAAAAAAAGCTGAAATAAAATACCTGTGCCCATTCCCTATTTTGCCTGGAATCTAGAAATCAAAATTTTGTGGCTTGAGGCGAACAGGCAAGTTGGCACGTTTGGCCTGGAAGGCAACAGCCTCCAGAAGAAATTTTTTCAAGCATTTGGAGGAGGGGGAATTAAAGACCCCAGTTGTTATTCCTGGCCACAGGCCACGATTCAGAGAAATGAGAGTGTGTTCTTCATTTCGTGGGTGTAAAAGGTGCTCGCCAGTGTGCTACAATCCGGCTGCCTCTATTCTTTGCTCGTGAGGTGTGGCCCTTTGGCTGAGCCAGGGATTTTTTGACTTCAGCCTTTGACTCGCCTCCTTTCCGTTCCAGATGGTGTGACGTCCACGGGGGAACACGACAGCCTCAGCGACTCAGCCTTTGGTCAGTAACCCCTCTCTTCTCTTCCAGATATGCTTTTTCATCGCTCATCACTCATTGTTCCTTCCATCCACCATGTCTTCCTGCTTTTTGGCCATATCTCCCCATTTCTAAATCGGTGTCTGTCAAACTTGGGCACTTTAAGAGGAGTGGACTTTAATTCCCAGAATTCCCCAGCTGGCTGGGGAGTTCTGGGAGTTGAAGTCCACCCTTCTTAAAGTGCCCAAGTTTGACAGACACTGTCCTAAATGGTGCATTTTAGGATGTGATGGACGGACATACATTGACTGACATTCATGGCAATTTCGGACATGTGGGTTAAGTTTCTCTCACCTTGCCAGCTTGGCTCCACCCTCCCAAATTGCCAAGGTGGGGAGATTCCCCTCTGAAAGACCCCAGGTAAAGTTTTCAAGCATTGGCAAAGTAACTGGTGAGCAGCTGCTCAGCTGCAGAGTCCAATCCACCCAGATGTTGCAGATATTCAGCTGGCAAAGTCACCTTCTCTGACCCCTCACATCTCACATTCAGGGTCCCACCGAAGACGGTCTTGGTGCCCTGTGGGAAACGTTTCTCTCGTCCGTTTGGGCAGGACGGAGGCCTCCAGGGAGCTTAGAGCAAAAGAGGAGGGGTCGCCTGTAAATATTTGGGGTAGAGGGGGTGTCTGCGTAGACTCTCAGGGGAGGGGGGAACCTCTGCAAAGAAGATGGAAGTCATGGCTTGCATCATGCTAAGGAACAGCAAACCTGGCACACGATTTCTTGCTTTCTGACTTCAGGGAATAATCAGTGCCCCACCCTTTGCTTTGCTGAGGAGGAAGACAACCCCCCCCACTCCATCAGCCAGGATCACTGGAGGGGTCTCTTCCCCCCTCCCTCTTCCCTCCCCTCCAACTTCCTCCCAACTGGGCAACTGTGAAGTTAATCCCTTGGAAGGAAGGCAATTAAATCCCTAAGCAAGTCCATTAATTGCACAGCAGGGAAGCAAATTCCCTTGATTGAATTGGGGAGGGGGAGAGAGACTGGGAAGGTGGGGGAGGGTATTGTTATGGGGCCAAAGGAAGAGGCTGAGAGTGGGGGGGCATCTTGGGGGGAGGGAAGGAAGAGGAGGGTATTTCTTAGCACCCCAAAATGCTCTTTCCATCTTCCTCCTGCATGAGGTGGATGGGGTCTTCGGGCCCACCTTGAATCCCCCTCCCCAATCGTTGCAAACCTCCCCTGCTTGTTTTCTGCACCCTGCAAGGAGATGCCAACGTTTCTGGCTGGAAGGGGTTCTGGGCAAGGGTGGGGGGGTTGGCACAGCATTTGGGGAAGGCTGACATGTGACTGGCAGTTGCAACGATCAACAGAGAAACTGGGGTTCGGGGAGGCTTTGAACACAGAGCAAGTCCCGGTTCAGCCTTTGGGTCCCGGATAGCGTCATTCAGGCCATGCCCACCTCAGGTCACAAATCACCGGACTTGCATTTCAGCCAAGTGGGTCTTCATTGACCCATTGGGGGGGTCATCCGGATCCCCTTTATTTATAAATGGCCTGGAGCAGTGGTCTCCAACCTTGGCAACTTTCAGACTTGTGGACTTTAAGCAAAGCTGGCTAAGAAACTCTGGGAGTTGAAGTCCACAACTCTTAAAAGTTGCCAAGGTTGGAGACCCCTGGCCTGGAGCCCGTCTCACAGATACACCTCCCTCCCCAGACTGGGATGGAGCCAAGAGACGCGTTCAAATCCTTTAGGTCTAGAAAACGTCCGAGCCTACCCTGCAGGGTTGTGGTGTTGATGTCGTCGGCAGCTCTCTGTGCTACCCGCTCTTTGCTCAGGGAGGGCGACAGGCTCAATCCTGATGGTGTGTTTGTCACTGCTGACGCAGGAGATGCGCACACCACGCTGGCATCCTCCGGGCTCTCCTCAGAGGCGCCCCCAGGGTCTCCCTCCGCTAGCTTGGCTCCCGGCGCCCACCCAGCCCCTGGTGCGGGGGACCCCCGTTTCACCCTCCACGTGGCTGTGAGCACGCAGGGTAAGGAGGTGCTCCTCTTCCCCCCCACCCCAAATAATGCTTGCCTGCACGAGGTCACTAACTTGAAGCAGGCGGGAATCTAACCCACAATCTGGAACGTCGGGGGCATGCAAGCGAGGCTGTGCACCATTGGACCTGCGCACTGCATGTGCCATGGGGTGGGGTCTTCCAGAGGTGCCCTCTGGCCTCCTGTTTGATTGTGAGATGCCCCTGCCTGCAAAGGAAGGACCCATAACCC
Source organism: Masticophis lateralis (assembly GCA_030761175.1). Taxonomy (NCBI): domain Eukaryota; kingdom Metazoa; phylum Chordata; class Lepidosauria; order Squamata; family Colubridae; genus Masticophis; species Masticophis lateralis. Next base: position 12,830,775 of record JAUDYJ010000017.1, on the reverse strand, counting down.
CTGGCGCTGTTTCAGATACAGCTGAGTGGAGAAAACATGCACGGCCAGACAGCATCCAGGTCTTTTCCTCTCTTGTTGGGACTACAAACCCCACCATCCACTGCTAGCAAGGCTAAGAATCAGGGGGGGGATTGTAATCCAAAATCATCGGTAGTTGCAGGGGTGAAATCCAGCTGGTTCTGACAGGTTCTGGAGAACCGGTAGAGGAAATTTTGAGTAGTTCAGAGAACTGGCAAATACCACCTCTGGCTGGCCCCAGAGTGGGGTGGGAATGGGGATTTTGCAGTATCCTTCCCCTGCCATGCCCACCAAGCCAACCGCACAGAACGGGTAGTAAAAAAAATTGGCTTTCACCACTGGGCAGGTGAGTTTGTTTTTTTGCTGTCCTGGCCAGAAAGGCTGAAATTCAAACGTGGGGCTGCGACGGCTGAATTTTTCTCCTGCAACCCAGCCAACGTTGTGGGTTCCTGTTGTGATTGCTTATCGTCCGCATGAGCTTCCCGTTGTGGTGACTTCAGCCTGGCCCCTCTTCTGCACCTTCCTGTGTTGGTTTCCAAAATTTCACTTGCTCAACCAGGAAGCTAAGAAGTTGGAGTTGGCGGTGGGCAGAAACCCCCCTGCTACCTGTTTGGGGTTATGGTTTCCACCCTCCTCCACTGTTTAGGATGGGCACATTCTTGGAACAGGACCTGAGACATCCCAAGGGTGTTTGGGAGCCAGACCGTATGGTGGTGAAAGAGTCTACAGGAGTTTTGCTTTGGCCGAAAAGCTCACGACCACTTTCTCCCCCAAAGTGAGCCATTGCGCCCTGTTTGTGCAGTGGAAAGTTGTTGCTTTAGACTCTCTTGGAAAAAAAAATAAAAATCTCCCAGACTTTACTTTGTCTAGAAACCGGGGGGGGGGGGCGTAGCGGGGGGGAAGCTGTGGCAGGCATAGATAAAACGGGTGAATTTCTTTCTTTCCTTCCTGATCTCCAGCTCTCTCTCCCCCCTTCCCCAAACAAACTCTGTGGTTTTTTTTTTAAAAAGCCCTTTTATTACCTTGCAAAGGAAGAGATAAAACATTAGGCAATTGATAAAACTTCTGCAGAGTTGGAGCAAAACTGTGCAAGCTACTAATTTTTTCCTGGTCTGGAGCACAAGAGAAAAATCACCCCCAAACAAAATCGAGAATGGAAAGTTCTCTTTATCTCTTCCCCATCACCACCAAAAAAACCAACCCCAAAACATGCACACGCACACACACACACACACACACACACAGAGCAGAAGAAGCATTGTGAAAAAGCTCTGGCTGAATGAAAATGCATTTAACAGCTGAAATTTTTAAAAAGTGAAATGCTTCTCTTTGCATTTTGACGCTGTCCAGATTTATAGGGCGACGGTTCACCACCAAGGATCCAATTTCCAGAGCTAAAACATTTTCCTGAACTTTTTATATATAATTTTTTAAAAAGTCAAGCTTCACCCCTCGGTCCATTGAGAACAGAGACGCAGGGTAGATTCTTCTTACCCATAACGGAAGCGGCCCGAAAGTTCAGCAAGCGAATTGGGAAAAGAAAACATTTCTAAAAGTCTTAAAAAACAAAACCACCCCCAGAAAGCAACTTTCCAGACAGATTGTGGAAATGTTTGCCGTTTGCTGGAAATCTGAGTCGGTTCCAAGTCTTGGTTGCAAGTGGGGGAAGAAAAAAAAAACAGCAGGGCCCTTGTTAGCCTAGGAAATGTGTGAGTTGAAAAAGACACAAATGACCCACAAAAAATGGGTGTTTTTTTTTCCAACTGTGTTTCCAATTCATAGTTGCTAAGATGAGGATGACTCTTTCCCCTCCCTAAGATCTCAAGGCATCTTTCTGGATGCCAACCAGCCATCAGGGGCCTGCAGAGCCATGGGGCTGGGGGTGTCACATTTACACACTTATACACAAAGACATCCAGCCATTCTTCATCCCAATATTTCTCCTTTTCCGGGTGTTTTGGCTCGCTCCTTTGGCCGTGTCCTTCGCCCCTTCCTCTCTTTCCTTACTTGCCTTTGTCTCCCGTTCACCGTCTTGGTGCCCTCCCTCCATTTTTATTCTTTTTCCACGTTGGCAAACCAGCCACGCGCCGCCTTGGTGATGTCGTGAGGCAAAGCAGCTCAGCTTCTTTTAATTGAAAACACGTGCACAAAAAGTCACACTCGCCAACGCTTTTACGCAGCGTCTCTGGCACGCTGCCTCTTGCACATGAGCTGTCTGTGCAAGCTTGGGCTTCCCTTTTGTGCACGCTGGCCACATTCACACAATGCATTTAACCTCCTTGCTGAACTCGCCCGTTTTCTGGGTTAGTTCTGCAAGCAGGTTAAATATCTTGTGCGATCCAAGCATTTTCGCGGTTCATCCGTTTAGTCATCCAAACGGGTTGGGTTTTTGCCAGCACACCCAAGCCACAAATAAAACAAAGCAGGTTAACTTTAGCCAGGTTTCGTGTGCTGTATGAATGCGATCACTACGTCTTTATATTTAGCTGATTGTCCTGCGAACACGGCCGTGGGTTTTTTATATTTTTTGCACAATTACTCTTGTTTTAATCTGGGGGATTCAGGAAGCAGAGAGAAAGAAATTGAACTGATAAAAATGATTTAAGTTGTTGGGTTTGGTCCTTAAAGGTACAGATGACAATTAATAGACTGCTGTGAAAGATTTGGGTGGAAGAAACAATGAAGAAAAATATTCCACTTTTTCTCCCTCTAAAAGTCGATATAATCAAATTAGTGGTGGAGGAATGACATTTGTGTTAGATCGGTAGATCTTCTCCTGGGAGGGCAGGAGAGGGTGACGTCAGCGAGTTTAATTTTCCACCCGGGCATAGCAAAAATAAAGATTTTTTTTCCCCCCTCATGAAACAGGATTATATTATTCTGGGTCATTACAAGCGTGGCATAAACGAGGGCTCCGTTGACCTGTTTGGCTGGCTTTAATTGAATCTCCTTATTATGTAATTGTACCATTTACACGATTTAAAAGAAGCGAGCTCATTAAACTTGGCTGTGCGTTTAAAAGGGGAAGGAAAACATCATCAACAGAAAAACCAACCTCTGTAAGGTATTTTTAATCAACAGCAGAGTTTTATCACCATTCCACCTTCCCTGAAAACACGCAGTCCATTTTTATCCTTCTGGGGGTGAATTTCTCTGTGGTTTTGGGGACAGAGAGCTCTTGATAAGCCGGGGGGGGGGAGGTTCCGTTCCCCTTTGTGAGTGACCCAGGTGTTTAGGCTGGGCCACCTTCTACTTTGCACTGGGTGTGTAAACACGTGTGTGCACACACACCCATTGCAAGGTTCTGCCTTTCTCCTCTGGTGCTGATCCTTTGCACCTCCAGATGGACCCAGAAATGGATCTCGGGGGATTGCTCAGGGCAATCCAGATTCCTCCAGGAGGCTGTACCCTTGCAAGGCTTGTGCAAGCCAACATTGGTTTGCTTTCTAGGGGGTAAAGCCCAATTGTTGTCTTCCCAACCATCCTGGCCCCTTGAGAAAGTTTTGGGGCGCAGCAATGGCCTGGGCGGGAGAACTCGTGCACCATCCCAGTTCCCTATTTCTTTTGCCGGATTTTGAGAGCCTTTCCACCCAGCCTGCTTTACTCCTACTAACACCTCCACCTCATTGCAATCCCTGATCCTCCTTTTGATCCATGTGGGGTCCCTGCGGGCACTGAAAAGCATCTGCACCCCAGGAATGTCGGGGGAGGCAGTGGGACATCCCCGCATGACTTGGGAAGTTCTGGAGATCTTGGCTCAGCCGGAACAGAGAGCCGGTGGGAGGTCTCGGGCGAGCCGTTTGGTCTTCGTAGGGAGAGAGCCTCCCTCCTGACTCTCCTTTTTCCTCTCTCCCCACCGGCTGCGGGTTCAGGCGTGAGGCAGGAATCGGAGGCAAAAGACGGCGCCAAGTCAGTCCACTTCACCTTCCTGATCGGCTGCGTCTTTGTGGCCTTCCTTCTGGGTGCCTTCCTCTCCGGCCTGCTGGTCTCCTGCTATTGCAGCCACAGCCTACAGCGTGCCAAGCACCCCAGCAAGGACCCCGAGAACGGCATCCAGCGCCCGCTGTCCCTCCGCAGCCTGGCCAAGATGAACACCCTGCTAGAAGGCGGCCAGGCCAAGGACGGGCTGATGGAGACGGCCGCCCCTCAGCTCTACACCACCCTGCTGCCCAGCGAGAAGGAGCTGCCCAGTGCCCCGGCCAAGCCTGGTGACCGAGAGCACCCCGAACTCTCCGCCTTGCCCACCCCGGAGTCCACGCCGGAGCTGCCAGTCAAGAACATGAAGGCCATCCGGAACCAGTGGGAGAAAAACCAGAACTTCAACAACGCCAAGGATGCCCAGGGGAAGGCGATGCCCTTCCACACCCCGGTGCCCAACACCTTCTCCTTCCCCGGCCCGGGAGGGTTCCCGGGGCACCTGCACAGCTACGACGCCCCCTTGGGGGGCTACCTGGACGAGAAGAAGATCTCCAACTCGGAGCGGGTGCTGGTGCGGCCTTCTCACCTGCCCAAAGGCATGGAGGTCACCACCTTGGAAGAGCTGCTCAAGCATCTCCATGGGGCTGGGGGCTCCGTGCCCCCCGCCTTCCCTCCTTCAGCCGTGGCTTTTGCCAACAAGGTGCAGCCGAAGGTGCCCAATCTGGACGGCACCCCGTATTACAACACCTCCACGCTGCCTCGGCGGTTGGACATCCCTCCGGACGCCCCCTTGCCGTTGGGTCTGGACAAAGGGAACCGCTCCATTGCCCACAGACATTCCCTCTGCGGCGCCCCGAAGCTGGTGAACGTGGGTGCGGGTGGCGGTGGTTTGCTGATGCGGCAGCACAGCCTGGGCCAGGCGGGGAGGCTGCCCCCGGCCCTCCTGACCCGCATGCACTCCACGGGGAGCTCCGTTCCCCAAGAGGGCCACCACGCCATCTTCTTGGCCAGGCAACACAGCTACGGCGACCAGGGGCCGCTGCCCAGCCACGGAGGAGGCATCCGGCGGTCCGTCTCGCTGATCAAGCCGGGCATGGTCCCCCAGCCTCTCTTCCAGCCTTCCTCACCGCCCGCCCAGCCCTCCGGCCCCTTCAACTATTGAGCCCTGCGGAAGGAGAAGCGTGACTTGAACCCAGAGCCGGGCCCCTCTGTGAAGGTCCCTTTCGCCACGTCCACCCCCAGGGATTTCAAATTCGAGTGCCTTGTGAAAGGGAAGGTCCCACGCAGGTGGCATAGGCGGGGCTTGGCTGGAGGGACACCTGCTTCCTTCTCTCTTCCTGCAAGATGCTTCCAGAAGCTTCTTCGGCCTCCGGGGCCCCTGAGGGGCCTCAAAGTAGCAAAGCTGGCCGTTCCTCCCTACCTCACGGGTGATGCCTTGAAGGCGGCCGCCTCGGCAAAGCCCACCCTCACCCATTCCTTATGCAAGAAATCTCCACCGAGGATGCCCGTCCCGGCTTGCTCGCCCTGCCAACGGGCACCGAATTTTGCTTCCAAAGGCTGACGAAATGCTTGGGCATGGGTCCTCCAAGGGGGCAGAGACCCATTCGAGCAACTGACTGGGAACAGCCTCCCCCCTCCCTCCAAGGGAGCCCTTCCTCTTCTCTGCCAGGGCCAAACCTGCAAACAGTCGGGTTTCGATTCCACCACGTGGCCGAAGGACTCCAAACTCAACGTTTGCGTTTTGCAAAAACTTGAATTTTCAAAGGCTGGATTTCACGCGGTGGAGCCAAAGGGGTGGGTGGGAGGGGGGTCCCAGGGCAGGTGTTGGGGTGGCCTCGTCTTTTTCGAACAGGGCGGGGGGGCCTCTGGGTGCAGCCAGTTGGAGAGCAGTGGGCATTTCAGGAGACCAAACAGGGTCTCCAAATCAGGAATGTGATGCTCAAACGACTCCGAATGATCTGAACTCAGGTCAGGCTGGATCACGTCCCCTTTTATGGGGTTAGAGAACCGTGTTTGCTTAGTGCGGAAGGGGGTGGCAAGGGTGGCCTCCTCCCAGCCCGTCTTTGTAGCACTTTTGGTATTTGTGTGTGTGTTTTTCTCCCAAAAGGGCAGATTACAGTGGCTGCTGTTGCTTGGATGGCCTTCTGAAAAATGAGCCTTTGCGGGACTTGAACTCGCAGCGTTCCCTCCAGCGAGGGAAGAACTTTGGGGTCCTGGCTGGGCCCCCAAGCAGCCACTCATGGCTGGCGTTCTTCCTTGCACCCAGTTTTGACCTCTCTCTTTTTCTAAAGCCCCTCCCCTTCCATTTGGGGGGGGTAGGGGGACTCCCATGAAGGCCAAATTATCTCCACCTGGTGGGGGGGGGGTCCCCAAATTTTCTTCTCAAGTTACACTCCCCACCCCCATCGGGCAGAGTTTTCATGTGGGCCAGCTTGGTTCATCCTGCTCACCTACGCCTCGATTCTTGGCTGGCTGAGTTTGGAAGCCCCAGCTTGTCAAACCCAGCCTGCGCAAGGAGCTAGTCCACAAAGAGATTTGTAAACTCGTTTCCAAGATGGTGTCCCCCATGAACAGTGCAAATAATGTATAGATGTTTTCCCACGTGCTCCAGAATTGGAGAGTGACTTTTCCACAACTGGCTTGCAAAAGAAAATGAAAACCAGAGGTGGGGGGGGGGAATTCTTTTGATGTCATACTTGCAACAGTTCCTAAATCTGTCCCTCTCCAAAATGGGGAGGGGTGAGCGACCCATGAGGATGAGGAGGAGAGAATCTGTAAACCGACCCATTTTTATTTGATTTTTTTTGCTAAGTGCCATCCGGAGAAACCCACCGAGGGCTGCAAATCCGTTTTCTGGTTTGTTTTTTTAATCACGTGGGCAGGATATTTGGGGGGGGTGGGAGGGCGGGGGGGGGAGGGTTGGAGCGTGTGTGTGGAAAGTTCTTCCTTGCAGCACTTTTATTTTCTAAAAAAAAAAATGTACATAAAGTATTAATATATGTGTATATTTCATTGTTTTAACTTCGTATAAGAGAAGTAAAAAAAAAGGAAAACTGCACCTAATTCAGTCCCAACGAAGGTTTAATCATTAAAGCAGCTTTTAATTCAGGACGGAGACCAAGCAGGGAAAATTTGCAGCCTGCACAGGCCAACGCTGGTATGTAACAGGAACAGAATTGGAAGGGACCTTAGAGGTCATCTACTCCAACCCCCTACTCACACAGGAGAATCCCTGTACTAGAGATTCAAACCGCCGAACTACCAACCTTTCTGATCGACAAGCTCAGCATCTTAGCCACTGAGCCACCTAGTGAGGCATGCGGATGTATGTTTGTGTGATGGGTGTGCTTGAAGGCGAGCGTATCTACACAATGGCTGTTCCCAGCACCTCGTTTAGCGACTGGGCACCATTACGACAACGATGGGAAAGCATCTTGGCTACCAATCCTCCCACTGACGGATCTTCTCAACTCGGTCAAGCCAAGGAAAGTTGGCAGTCCGGTCACAAGCACAGTTGTGGTTTCAGTTAGCGACCACTTTGCTGAATGACCGAATTGCTGGCCTCCGTTGTGGTCGCTAAAAGAGGACAACGTGTCCTCTGGACAGCAAGGGTACTATGGAGGCTCCAAACTTTCTTTTCAAATGCATCCGGTGACTCAGGACTGACTTCTGTGGTAGAGTGCCCCTGCACGTGGGGCTCTTCCCGGCTTCTTCAGTGCAGCGGTCCGTCTAGATGACTGCAGGAATGTTCCTAAAAAGCAATTATACATTCTCCTGCTTAAAATTGGAAGTGTCTTGGCGACGTTTCGACAAAGTCTCATTCGTCATCTTCAGGCTGGTGTTTTCGGCTTCATGTAAGCATGAAGCCGAAAACACCAGCCTGAAGATGACGAATGAGACTTCGTCAAAACGTCGCCAAGACACTTCCAATTTTACGTGGGCGAAAACCCAAATACCAAAGACCTACATACAAACACCCGTGAAAATCTCAGAAAACACATATATATATATATGTTCACACCCCCACTAGCAGTTAAAAGGAAGAAACAGCTGCGATCTCACATTGCTCCTAGAAGCACGAAGCTGAAAACACCAGCCTGAAGATGACAATTTTACGTGGGAGATACCATCAAGAACCAATCCCTTCCAGGGGGGTAGGGATATCTGTCTTCCTCCATTTGCTCCTCTCCACAATCTGGAAGAAAAGGCCAGTCCAGTCCAAGGTATTTATCTGGACTACAAGTCCCATCCCGCATGTTCCTGCCAGAATGGCTGAAGGTTGATCTGCTTATCCTGAACAGATTCTCTATGACTAAGTTGGATTTCAACTCCAGGAAGGAAGGGCAGCTGGCAGGGGGGAGGGTCTCCAGGGTGGGGTGAGGGAGTCTCTTCCTAAGCAAAGGTTTCTCCCTCGGAGGGCCCAAAATGGGCTCCGTTTGGCCAGACTGCCGTTTCCAGCTTGCCTGAACATCTGGCAGAACCCTACAGCCTTTGGGGGCCTCTGCTCTCTGTCCTTCCTGCATCTGCAGCACATCTGGCCATCTCTGTCGTGCCCCCCCCCATCACTCTTGGCTCACTTGAAGAATAAAAAGGTTTGATTGCTAAAGCAGACAGTCCCTCTTCCCCCCTTGTCTCTTCCTCCTTGCTTCATCTTAACAGACATCCCCCTCCCCAAATTGGGCAGCTACCCCCCACCCCAAAAGAAACACCCGAGACGTGCCAGGGATGAGCTCATAATCCTAATTTGGATTTTCCAAACTGCGGTTAGAGCAACCCAGAGCTGGGTGGATGGATTGGCTTTCCCATCTTCCAAAGTGGAGGAAATTGGGGAGTCCCTCAGTGGATGCAACGGCCCTCCCCATCACGTTCCCCGGCTTTTGGGAGTTATAGTCTGGCAGTGCACTATGGGGACTGGCTTTCCAAGAGGAAAGAGACAATCCTTAGCCAAGACCGCTGTTTAAACCAGGGGTCTCCAACCTTGGCAACTTTAAGCCTGGAGGACTTCAACTCCCAGAATTCCCCAGCCAGCAAAGCTGGCTGGGGAATTCTGGGAGTTGAAGCCCCCAGGTTTAAAGTTGCCAAGGTTGGAGACCCCTAGTTTATACCATTTCTATTTAAACACCAGAGGTGCCACACAGCTGGCAAAGCCATTGAGGGCTCCTGTGATAGATTCAGAGATGATTCTGTAGAGACTGCAAGGATAAAGCTAAAGGTTCCCCTCGCACATACGTGCTAGTCGTTCCCGACTCTAGGGGGCGGTGCTCCTCTCCGTTTCAAAGCAGAAGAGCCAGCACTGTCCGAAGAAGTCTCCGTAGTCACCTGGCCAGCATGACTCAAGGCCAAAGGTGCACAAAACACTGTTCTGTTCCCACCAAAGGGGGTCCCTGTTTTTCTAGTTGCATTTTTTTACATGCTTTCGAACTGCTAGGTTGGTAGAAGCTGAGAGAAGGAACGGGAGCTCATTCCGTTACGTGGCACGAGGGATTCGAACTGCTGAACGGCCGACTTTTCGATCGACAAAGCTCAGCGTCTTAGCCACTGAGCCACCGTGTCCCCTGCAAGGATAGTGACCTTCAACTCTTGCACCCATCATCCACCTCTCAATTTTCCCAACATCGCAACACGGTCACCAGATCCCCAAAATTGCTTTTTCTCCTACAAAGTCTGGACCAGTTCCCTTCGCAAACCCCTCGAAAAAACACAATGCTGAATCCGCACCCGGAGAATAAAGATTATTTGCGAAAACGGGTTGGATTTTGCAGAAAATTACCTAATAGAATTTTTCCTTGCTTGGCGATTGGTCTCCTGTTCTCCCCCTTCATGGGTTGCAGAGCAAAAGGAAGTTTAGATTTAATTTTCAAAGCCTGGAGATTAAATCTAAATGCTGGGGATGGCGGGGATGCGGGGGAGAAGGGACCAACACTCCACCCCCAGTGTCTCGGCTGGCTCATGTTAAACATCAGCATTCAACTTTTGCTGCTCTTTGGAATTAATACAGCCACAACTTCCTGCAAAACTGGGAAGACAATGCCAAGTTAGACTCTGTGTGTGTGTGTGTGTGTGTGTGTGTGTGTGTGTGTGTGTGTGAGAGAGAGAGAGAGAGAGAGAGAGAGAGAGAGGTTGCCAGGTGTTTCTTCCTCCTCTCCTTTTATGCCAAGAGGCCTACTGATGTGGTTGATGACTTGGGAGCCTGCCCGTTGAGGCTGGGCAGAGGAGGCGAAGGGAGCAAAGAAGCCATTTCTAAGAATTTTTTAAAACAGAGCTTCCTGCACCTGTATTGGTGGTAAACAGCAAAGAAAGAGAAGAGTTTCTATGTGGTTCTTCTTGCTACACAACATCTGGCCAGCTCTTCCAATGCTGGATCGTAGAGAGGCCCCACCCTATGCAAAAGGTGGAGAGCTTCCGACTCCAGGAGCAGTCTACCTTTGTGGGTGCAGCAAAAGGAAGAGGTGGGAGTTTTTGGTGGGGTTCCTTAAATCCTCTCAGGAGCTCAGCTTGAATCCTCCAGCCAACGTCCCCTCTCCTTCCTTCCTTCCTTCCATTTCATAAATTCTGGGGCCACCCCAAAAAACAACATGAGGGGTGCCGGATATTTGGAAAAATGATAAATTTCTTAGAAGGGAAGGAAAGTCAAATAACTGTCTTAAAAAATCCCTTGAAAAGGGTCTTTGCAGCTTTAATTGTGCATCCAATTTTTAAAAAACGAGGATGTCAGAAATAACTTTTTGCTGAGGTTTTTTTTTTAAAAGTTAGGAAATTGGGGTCCCTTTTTTCCTCCCTCAAGGGCTGAGAAATCTGGGCACCCTCCAAAGGAGCAAACCCGGCCTGGCAGTGCCACCTGGCGGCCCCTTGTGAGTCTCACACTTCCCTGGCACCAGCAGGCTCCATTGAAGAGTCTGGGAAGGCCTGGGGATGCTCAGCTCCGCTCTCTGAACATCCAGAAAGGATGCACATTCAGAGAAGGGGGGGGCATCTGGGGTCCCATTTTCTTGTGACCGGCCTTGGATCAAAGATGCACCAACCTGGGTCGGTCATAAAAAAAAACAACCAAACCAGGATGACTAAACCAGGTTTGTTTTCTGCTAAATGGCTTGGGATTTTTTGAGACCTGGAAGCACAATTCTTTCTCTCTGCAAAAGGAAAAATGCCACACCGGGAATCTCGCTTGTCCAGACTTTGGGCAGCTTCTGGATGTTTTTGTGACCCGCAGTTAAGTCTTCCCCCCCACCCACCTTGGATTGGAGGCCAAATCCCACCAAACATTATGCTTTTTTTCTGTGGGTGGGGGGAGAGGGGGCAGATTCCCAACCATCTTTCTTGATCTGGCCTGAATTCACCCTCCTTGTGCCCAAGATGGTCACACCAAGGTTTGAAAATTGTGTCGTGTGTATGGTTGGGTGAGGCATGTCACGCGAACGCCGCAATTGTGGCTTCTTAATCCAGGTTTAGGGTTTGGCCACCATTGGCTTCCTGGGGGCAGCTCAGAACAAGGCTGGCCACTGTTCTCCGCTCACCCCAAAAGTTTAGCCTCCGATGGGGAGCTGAACATCCACCGTTTCCGGCATTCTCCCTCCTGTCTGGTCCAGAGTTTGTTCGTCATCTCCATAGCAACTGGTTGCCCCTGGCAACAGCTATGAAGCATCTTGGGTGCTTTGGCCAGGGACGCGTGGGCACCGGAGGAAGCTGCCCCCACCCTCAGCAAAGAGGGGACCTCTGCCCTCCCCAGGACTCCCTCCCCAGTCCCAGTCCCAGCTGGGATGAATTCCTCTGCTCCCTGCCTTCGTATGCCGCTGTCCATCAGTGAGGAAGATGCGGGAAGCCTCCGGCAACGGCTTGTGTGCTAATCCCACCCAGGCTTGATTTCCCAGAACGGCTGGGCGAAGAAGGGGGCTGTCTACCTGGCTGGCGGCAATGCGTTGCTAGAGATTGGCTCGACTTTTCCTCCAGGTGAGACCTCTCCTTCCCATTCCAGGGGTCTGAATCAAGAGTGGCTGGCATTCAAACAGCGCAGGTCATAGGGTGGGATGGGAGTCTTTGATGGGAAGGGTCCCATGTGGGTGACAGCTCTGTGGTTCCCCCCATGCCCCACCTGCCACCTCCCCCTCTCCCAGCCTTAAAATGCCCTTCTGCTTGCAGTTCAGGGTTGCATTCTTCATATATCCAGCCCTTCTGCAAAAGGGATTGTTTTAAATTTAGAGCAGTGTTGAATGAGCTGGAATTTTCCCCTGGAGAGCAACCTAAGATGACCCCTCCCCAGTTGCTCACCCTTTCGTTGGGCTGGGCATTGAAGCACCCAAACAGGGTTCCAGCCCCTCATCTGGCATCCATCAATGAAAGGGCATTTTTTAAAAAGGCTCCCAGGCCAGGGATAACAGACCCCACCCTGCATCGATTTGTTAAAATTTATTTCTTCCATTGATTTGCCGCCTGTCTGGCCGTGGGCTCCTCTTCTTCTTGGCTCTTCAGCTGCTGCAGAGGCCACCCACTGCTAACAGGGTCTTTGTCCCACTTCCAGGCGGTGCTGCGGACCCAGCCGGCCACTCGCTCGCTGGGGGTGCCAGTCCTCATGGCCACCAGCCTGGGCAGCTCCCTGCCGGCCCTGGCCAGCGCCCTCCGGCCCGACCCCACCCTTTCCCTGGAGCAGAAGGCGACCTTCCTCTTCGTCTTCTTCCTCTTCGTCTTCCTGGCGGTGCTGATCATCCGTTGCTTCCGGATCCTCCTGGACCCCTACCGGAGCATGCCCCCCTCCACCTGGACCGATTACATGGAGAAAGACACCTTGGACTATCGCCTGGCCTGAAGGCAACTGGTGGAGATGGCCAGCCCAAACCTGGGTATGGCTGCCTCGGTGGAACCTCCACACACGGGGGCAGTCTACCTGCTTGGGCCCGGCAGAGACGGGAGGTTCTGCCCATCCTGGTTTGAACTCAGGGCAAAGATTCTGCGGCTTCATTTTGTGGCTTAGGAAGGAACAAGAGACAGGTAATGCTTGGCACCTGAGTAACCAGGCACGTGCCCCCCTCAAAGCAGGGCGAGAGGAGAGGGAGGCCCGCAGTTTGCAGAACGAATATTTTAACCTCTGAAAGAGCCTTTGCATTTGCTAAACAAAACACCCTTGCCCATAAAGCTATTTGAAAAGCAGAATTTATTGAACGTGTCTGCGAAATCTTTCTGCTGCCCTAAAAGAGGGAGCAACATTTGTGGCTGGCAAGGGACGAGGGCATTGTGGGGAAACGCACCCCGTGCGAATCCTGTCTCGTTAAGGACCCATAAGGCACAACTTTTCATTTGGAGACCCTTCTACAAAGGTGGGCAGCGGTCTCTTTCGAGAGTATTACGTGCTTCAAATAAAACGGCCAGTTTTCCACAGCGGCTGCCTTGTGACTTCAAACTCCCTCCCTCCCTCCCTCCCGGCACACTCACAATCCTAACTGGGCAGCCCTGGAAGTGTGCAAGGATCCCAGTCTGGACTTCAACTCCCAGAATCCCCCACGATTAAACCCACAGGTCTTAAGTTGCCAAACCCCTGAGACAGAGGGAGGCAGAGCCCTCCCTTCCGCGCCTCTCTACGCCGGGGTTGGGTTCTTCTGATGTGGCTGCACCACAAGGCCCAGCCCTTCTTAACTCGGTCCACAAACCAGTGGGAAGGCCACAAACCCCACATTCCTATAGCCAGCAAACAGGGTTTGTTGAAAAGAGTGGCCCGTCTGGCATAAATCTGGGTTAACGCAGCTCACGCTAACACAACTGCAGAAGTGGGGGGCGATTTCCATGCAGCAAGACGTCCTGACTCCTTCACTTTTGATGACTCCATTGCAATTTTGCAAGCTTCTTTTTAGGACTTCGGATAGATCTGTCATTTAGGTTCGGGAGGGTGGGGGCTAGTGGACCCCCGCTTCCTTTGAGCAACTTCCACTGCAAGAATGTGGCATCTGGACAACATTTCTGGCTCTTGTCTGAGCTGGCCGGATCCCTGTGGCTGCTCTTGGCTCTCTGCCGATTCAGGGGTCTTTCCCAGAGCCCTCTCCACTCTTCCTGCACCCCAGGACTGCCCCAAGACAGTGCCTGCAAGCTGATCTTTCTAAGGGGACTTTTGAGTTCCTTGGCTTGCCTTAAAGGCCTCTGTTGAACAGAACAGAGACCCCCGGGGGCTTCAAACCCCCAGAATGAGCCCATTAGAGGGTTGATGAGGGGCAGCCTCAAGAACCTGCTCCCACATTTCCCCATCTTAAGTTTTCCTGGGGCAAAACTTTGGTTGCTTTTTTTAACAAGTGTGGCAAAACACAAAGAAGGCATTAAAATATGGAAAGTCAGTGGAGAAATTGAGTAGATCAGGGAAGGATTGAATGCAGGCAGATAAAATAGGTGGGAGAATTTTTTTTGATAAATTCCAGCCCTCCCTCTCAGACTATGGGCAGAATCAGAAGGTTGCCTGGCACCATTTTTCTTTAAATAAAGCCAGTGATGAAAATAATTATTAAGCATTAAAAATAATGCTTAATACTAGTCTTCTTCTGGCCATCTTCCCAGCATTCAGCCTCAAACACCACGGTTCCCATCGGCTCCAGGCTTATGGGTATGGCAGTCCAGACACCTGGATTGGGTATCCTGAATCAAGGAAGGCTGTTTGGCAGGACCTCCCCAGAGGCCCTTTACCTTCCTGCTCCTTCGGCATCATTACAATGAACTGCTGTCCTAGGTGAGTGGCCGGCAGAGCTGCCTGGAGATGACCCAGAGGGATGCCCTCGGTCACAAGCGTGAGAACATGCTGGCCGCCACCGAACCCCTGCCGGAGAGAAGTATCAGCTGGTAGAGTTTCCACAATTTCTTCCAAGACAGCTGCAACGATGGAGGAAGGAGTCTTTAAACCAGTGTCAAATCGAGATTCGAAAGACTCACTGAAATTAAGGCTCTGCTGGACTTTTCTAGAAAATGGCAGGCTTTGCTTTTTTAAATAAAATAAAATAAAATAAAAACCGTCTTGCTCTCCTGGTGGAAATAAAGCACAAGCAGTTTGCAGAAAAGTTAAGGACTGGCTTCTTCCCTCAATTAAGAATGGAAATTGCATTATTCTAAACCTTGTTTCTCAGCCCTGACAACTTTAAGAGGTGTGGACTTCAGGCTGGCTGGAGAATTCTGGGAGTTGAGGTCCACATGTCTTAAATTTTCTGAGGTTGGAAAAGACTGCTCTAAAAGGTTTGACTCTCTCCTTGTTTCAGACATGACTGTGAAATATCTAAAAGGAAAAAAAGAGTGTCACCCTAGTCCAACTGCGACCCACACACATCAACACTCCCTCTGCCAGCCTGATTGTGCCTTTGAACCCACCAGGAATTTGGTTGGCACTGGAAATGGGTGGCAGAGGCCTCTGCGATAGCCACCAGGATAGCTAGAACAGAGGTGGTAGAGTCTAGAAACTGCCCCATGGAAACAATGGAATTTCCTAAGCAGGGAAGAGAGAGAAGAGACAGAGAGTCAAAAGATTAAAATGCTCCAGAAGGAGAGGGCCCTCTTAACACCTTTTAACAAGGTGGACCCCTATCCCTGCCCCTTAGCAAGGGTTGGAGGGAGGAATTATGCTCCAACCTGAGGTTGCTTTGGTATCCCCTGAAGAAACAATGCTGGCCAGGCTCAGCAGTTCTCCTGAAGCCAGAATGAAGGGCTGGGTCACCGTCACGGAGCCTGGGACAGCATGCACCCTGTCAGGGTTGGCACTGACCGGATTCTGCATCGCTTCCTGAAGAAGAGAAAGCCTTTGGGGCTTCGTGGAGCCAGGCTGAAAACAGCTCTTTGCTGCCAAAGCCAAAATCTGAGCAGAGGTCCATAGTGGAAACCACTCAAATAAGTACCGGAGTCCAGTGTCCGCTTGCGCCCTGCGCAATTAAAGCCAGAATCCCAAAGATTCAGCCCTAACTGACAACTAAACCATGGGCAGAAGGGACACTCAAAAGACCCAAAGATGGGATTTCAGCCTACGTGCAGCAGCAACAAAATTTCAGGATTTTTCTTGTCCAAAGCAATGTCAAAAGCGGACTTGCCAAATTTGCTGAAGGCATAGACGTCTGCCCCGCATTTGAGAAGCCGCTCGACGACGTCTCGGTGGTTGTGTTCGGTGGCCCAGTGCAGAGCGCTCATCTTCAGCATGTCCTTCCAACTCTGTTATTCTGTTGATCTCAATCCAGGGGGGTTAAGGGAAGGCAGCAGGGGTCTGGGGTGAGCCCAGCCAAGGAGCAGGATGCGGGATGGGAGTTGTAGTCCTCATGGCCCTGCCCACTCTAAAGGGAGGCCCAGCCCGTCCTGGCGCTGGGGATGATGGGAGCCGCTGAAGCTGTCTTTGTGGTTCTGCTGGTCGGTGGATGATGGGAAGTGAGGTACTCCAGGCGTGGGGATGAAAAGCTCTGGAGTCCAGGAGAAGGGGGGGAGGGGCAGTGCAATCCAGGCACGTAGGGTGGGACAGAACGATGGGCGTTGTAGTCCAATCCTATTGGGGGAGGGGTCATTTTCCTCCAGACCCCGTTAATTAACCCCCTCCCCCCGATTCAGACTCACCCTGGGGAGCGGCGGGGGGGCTCCCCGTGTCCAGATCAGCCTGTTTTGGAAAGTTCTTTGCAGAACGGAAGATAAGAGGGGCCTGTTTCCAAACGGACAAGCCGCTCCCCCAAACGGGAGGGAAAAAAAATGACACACCCGGAAGTATCTCTGATGGGGGAACCTTTAGGGTGTGACACAGGCAGCCTCGCTCTTCCGGCAGCAGAAAGGAAATCGCTTGGGCGCGGGTGGGGATGCTCTGCCCCTCCACCTCTCTATGGTAGGGCGAGGCCGACCGCGTTCTAACGCTCCCTGAATGGAGGCGCTCTCTCCCTCCGCGTCTCTATGGTCAGGCGGCTCCTGTAGAATCACCAATAGTGCCCAGAATAGCATAAAAATGTCTAACTCGTTGTGTGTTGATTATACCGTGTGGGGAGGGGGGGGGGGCACAAACAGGACTGGAAACCCAAAAACCATCATCCTGGATCCCCACTTGCTTTGGGAACCCCTCCAATGAAGCCCCTCCCCCCCAAAAAATGCTGGACTATGAGTCCCATCTTCCCCAGCCGTGTGAACTGCAGCATTAGATTAGAGATGCCCACCTGATATGAGCGTTTATAGAGATGAGCCCTTTGCAAAGGATTTGGACCACCGCACCCATGCTCCCCAGCAGACCTCCTACCCAGGACTGCCTGACATACCCCCCCATCCTGGATGGCAGTCCTTCTGGTCATTCCTACCCCCCCCCCCCAAAGCCCAGGTGAGCACAGTCCCTTCCAGTTGCAACACACTGAAGATGCCACACGTGGAGGATATGAACGCATGGATGAGCTGTGGTGACACGTGTGTGCTTGAGACCCAAAGGACCCTCCTGGAGCCAGAACATGGGTGTCGCCCGGGGACCTGTTTGCTCCCACGGAAAATCCATGCTTGGGGCCAGATCGGAGGCCAAGGGCTTCACGACTGCCTCTTTCTGATAGCCCTTCAGATTTGGACTTGACCCTGGTTTTAAAATGGGGCTGAATTTTGAGCGATCGCTCAGAGAGGAATGGCGGTTGTGTTCTCTGCCATTTCCTTCCTTTTCCAGGAAAAATTAGGGAAGGTTCTACAAAATTTACCCCTCCCCCTCAAATAAACCTCTCAATTTGGGATTATTTTAAAGCAAAACTTGCGCTTTTCCTGCTGGCAGGACATTTTTGGTCAAAGGAAAACAATAATAATAATATGCATGGGCCAAATCTTTGCAGGATGGATTTGGGTAGAGAGCCGCCAGTTGCTAACCCTGGTGGCTGATTAGTCATACACGCACAGGAAGAGGGATTTTTAATCTTTTTTTTTTTTTTTTTACAATTCCTTCTCCTAGTTCTCCTGTGGATCCTGGCAGATTTGGGGGACACGCGGTGTGTGTATATGTGAGAGATACAGTATTTTAGCAAAGACACTCATACCAACATGAAGAGTCCACTTTTGATTTATGGCAAAGGATTCAGACAGATCAGCTCGTGGAATCGCGAACACGGCACAGAGGAACCACAGAGAAGTTTGGGGAGGGAGGAAGCATCACCAGAAAAGATGCAACTGGGGGTGTAATAAAAAAAAAGGCCGCTGGGCTTCAGATGAGGTCAAAATCTACAGGGCTGATGCGTGCAATGGGGGCTCTCCAGAAGTTGAAGCTGCTGAAGGGGAGCAGGGCGTTCTCCGTGTCTTCCGGATCCCCCAGACTTGACTTCTGGGTCTTCTGCTCGGACACGAGGCTGCCATAGTTCCGTTTGGGCTTGAAGAGGGCGAGGTCGGCCAGTCCCAGGCACTCCAGTTCGGAGAGGTCCAGTTCAGGGATGGGCATTCTCCAGTAAAGGAAGGAATCATACTGGGAGTTCACAGTGTCCCTCATTTCTCCCTGGAGGGGGAGAGGGGGAAGAAGAGCAGGAAAGAGGCGACATGATGGTTTTAAAACGTTTTTGGGATTTTAATGGTAATAGAGGTGGTCCTTGACTTACGACCACAGTTTGGGCCCGGTTGAGCCCAAAATTTATGTTGCTTAGTGAAGCAGTTGTTAAGTGAGCTTTGCCCCGTTTTACAATCTTCCTTGCCACAGTTCTTAAGTGAATCACTGCAGTTCTTAAGTGAGTCACATGGTCGTTAAGGGAATCCGCCTCCCCCATTGATTTTGCTCGTCAAGAGGTCGCAAAAGAGGATCATGTGACCCTGGGTCCCTGAAACCGTCATGAATACGAGTCAGTTGCCAAGCGTCTGAATTTTGATCACACAACCCTGGGAATGTGGCAACAGTCGTAAGTGTGAAAAATGGTCATAAATGGTTGTAACTTCGAACGGTTGCTAAATGAGCTATTGTACATCAAGGACTACCTGTTTACATTTCTGAATTGTGAGCCGCCCAGAGTCCCCTACTCACCCCATCTTTTCCACCCACCCTCCTTCCTTCCTTCCTTCCTTGTATGAATTGCTCTGCAAGGCAGGTCTCTTTTCGGGGGTCCCTGCCATTGACTCGGATTTTTCTGCAATAATTATTCCTCTCTTCCCTTGCGTGCATCCCCCCAGATACAGGCCTGGTTCTCTGGGGTGGCTGCTTTGCCCGCCTGGTTCCCTTCTGGCCCCCCTTCCCAGGGGATCCTCCTTGCTACCATCCCCATCCTCTCCATCTTCCTTTCCTCCGCAAAACCCTTTTAAAATGCCCAGCCATCCTCTGGCCCTTAATTAAGACTTTTATAAGCCAATGTGGGCTAGGTTTATTTGACCCAGGATGGGCAGGCTGTGAACGGGGAGCTCGGTGGCGAGAATGAAATTACTCAGACATCTGTCCTCTTTAAATATAGCATCTTTAGCAGCCTGTATGGAAGGAGATATATTTGCATCTCTCTATTTGTGTGCTGGAAACATTTTTAGAGAATTATTTTACTCCTCCTGGCGGTAGAGAGATGGCTGAATGACTTGGCAATATTAAAAAGGAAGGCATATGCCTAATGAACAGAAAAGAGACGGGGAATGGTTAAAATTTTAAATCCCCTCTCCCTTGGGGGTAGGTGGGACTGAATTCTCCCAACTGATTTTAGAGAGAAAAAAAACAAGGCAAGGCGCCTGTCAAAAGGACTGAGGTTTGGGCTTTAAAAAGATGTATAAAGGGGCTCATGTCTCCATCAGATTTATTTATGCTCCAGCTCTCTGACAAGATGGAAGAAACTGGCAATTAAAAAAAAATGGAATCCTTGAAACATTATAGTATATAAAATTGTGTGACATAATACAGTTTTCAAAGGGTTTCAGCTATAAGGTTGCTAAGAAACAGGAAAATGAAATGAAATTATATATTACATTGTGTCAGGGCTTTCTGGATCTATAGTAACTTAGAAAGGAAGATAGATAGATAGATAGATAGATAGATAGATAGATAGATAGATAGATAGATAGATAGATAGATAGCACCATGTACTGGTGTAATATAATACAATATAATATTCGATATTATATCATATAAAATCACATTAGGCCACAGTTTGCTGGCTGGGAATAACCTAGAAAAAATATCTAATACAGCATCATTTGTTCACGTACAGCAATACCACAGTACGCCAAGTTTTCCTGGCGACAGAAATGAATACAACCCACCATCCTGTATCTGAAATACCTGATCACATCCCCAGGTGCCCGGGGCTATTGAACAGCTCAGCCCTTGTAAGGTGGAATAGATGAAGGATAAGATGCATGCAACGGCTGGCCCAGCCCTCCCTCCCTCCCGGCGTCTCATCTAACCTTTGGGGTGTCTCCTGTTTCTCCCCAGTCTTACCTCCTTCTAAGTGGGATCCGGGAAAGAGAGCTGATCTGTCGGCGGGTCTCTTCAGAAGATGCTGCTTGGCTACCGGGGAAGGTGCGTCTGGCTGCCGTGGGCTGGGCGGGGGGGGGGGGGTCTGCCAGGCGTGTCCGGCTCCCCTCCTTTCTTGCTGCAATGCAGCCCCTCCTGGAAAGAGAGCTCACTGGCGGGCGGGTCCTCCCCCCTCATCGGCCACCCAGCCAATGAATCGGCTCGAAGGGCTATTTCCAGGGAAGGAAGAAAAGCAGCGATGGGGACCGGAGGGGTGGGGGTGGGGGGGGCATGGGGAGGGCTGTTTGCCCGGGAGTCTCTAGGGAAGGAGGCATTGATGGCCTTGGCTTCCGAGAAACAGAGGAGGGGGAGGGAGGGAGGGAGGGAAGGGTGGCGGGCATCTGGTTTGCCCTCTCCCACAAAGGAAGGGGGGCTCTCCTGCGACTCTGAGCGCCAGGCAACCCAAGGTTCTCCCAGTGGCAAAATTAGCCTGCGGAACTCCCTGCTAGCCAGCGTGCGAGTTCAAGAGCTTTGGGGTGGAGGTAGTGTGTGGATGCTTCACAACCGTCTCTGAACAGAAACCTGGGGCTCCGTTGTAGTCGTAAGTCAAGGACTAACACCCCACCCCCACCCCCCCAAATGCCTCTGCCTGGCGGAGCTGATTCGGTTCCTAAAAATGTGTCGTGACAGACACCACAAACCCTTCGGCCGTGGGTGTCATCCCCGCTTGTGAGGCTGGGCTGCACAATAAGAGACCGAATGACAGAGCTGGAGAGGACACTGGAGGTCATCTAGTCCAGCCCCCACTCAAGCAGGAGACCCTAACTACGCCCTTTCAGACAAAGGGCTGTCCAGGCTCTTCTTCAAAAACCTCCATCACCTGGGATGATGACGGCAGCCTCATGAACCCAGCCTCTCTCTAACCCCAAAGCCACATTTAGCGGGGGGATGTCTGCAAACTGGGCACTGCAGCAAGCCAGGATATGCCCCCCCTCCCGCACCCTCGCCTCTTGGCACACAGCCATGGGGGGGGGCGGGTGGACCCCCAGCCCCACTAACCCCTCCAGCATCTGGAGGTCCCCGGCCGAGGGGCTGCAATGCCCAAAGCCTCCCAGAGTTGGCAGCAGCCGCTCCGGCGAGTCCAGGGACGGCTGTGGGTTGAATCATCGCGGGGGAGGGGGGGCGGGGGAGGCGGTGTTCCTCGGTCTGCCTGTTGAAATCCTTCGGAGCGTTTCCTCCTCCTTCTACCAGCGGCAGCAGGAGGGCGGAGGAGCCTCGTTTTCCCACGGAAAGAACAACTTTCCATGTTGGTTTGCGCTCGGAGGAAGAGGAGACACCGCCGAGGAAGGAGCCGTCCCGGGACTCCCCAGGTGGGCAGGTAAGGGGAGCGGGGCGCTCTGGGTCTCGGGACCACCCCTGGGTGGGGTGGGGGGCAGCCGGTGGGCAGGGAGACCCTCGCCTGCTTTTCTAAGCCTTCTTCTCGTGGCTTCAAAGTTCTCCCAAAACTTTTGCGCAAAACTTTTTCCGGACCTCCGAAGTCTTCCTTTCTCTTCCTTTCTCTTCGGAAAGTTCAGGTGAGTTTCTTCTCCCGCACGTGAGATTTCTCACGACCCTCCTTCCCCACCCACCCTCCTTGGTCAAACCCGTTTGGCGAGACAAGGCCAAAAACAACAAAAGAAAAAGCTATTTTAATTCCCTTTGTAGAAACTGGGGTCTTTTCTGGCTTTGGAATGGCGTCTTTGCCCAGACTGGCACTTTTTAGAAAGAAAGAAAAAAACCCTCCCATTGATTCAGGGCAAGAGGTTTGGGTGTTAACCATGCGTTTAATTTCTTCTTTTCTTCCTGCCCTAGGGAAGAAAGGCCCTATTCATTTCAGGCTCTGTTTCCATGCAAAGATCTAAAGTGGGTTTTTTTTTTTAAAAAAACAAAAAACTCTGACACTTTAGGGAGAGGAAGAAGAAGATTCGAGTGCCTCAGCTGAAGAAATGAGGGAGATAGGAAAAGGGGCTGTTTCTGTCCCCCAAGACTCCCCCCACCCCAAAACCATGCCTTAATTTCCCTTTCCTTGTCGCCAACCGGCTGGGGCCAGTGGCACTTTGGCAAAATGAAACCCAGCTCGCTTTGAGAAATGCTTTCATGGTCCAAAAAAAAAAAAAAAAACCCTTTCTGGAACACTTTTTCATGCTTCACCAGCACTGTGGCAGCGTGAAAAATCCAATTAATACATGAAGAGGCTTATTGGCCACCCCACCAAAGTTCACTTCATGTTGGGAGGGGGTAATTTTGTGCCACAGGGAGAGGAGATTTCCAAGGGGCTGGCTGAATTTAAAAATCTCATTTTTTTCCCTCCCTATAACGGCTGGTTCTTTAACGGCTGGGAAGCGCACAGAGGAGGCCTCCTTGGGCCCAGTGGATGTGGAGGATGGGCCCTGTGGTCCCTTCAGGAGACCCTCGTGCTGGGGACGTCGAGTGACCCACCCCCTTGGATCCACCCTTCCTTTCTAGTTAGAAAAGTTTGTGGCATGGCGGTGGTGTGAATGCAACTCTATTTCTTTCTTGATTACAGTTATGATTTGTGCATTGTTCTGTTATTTTAGAAAGGACCTATATTTCTGTTAGTACCCAGACCCCCCCCCCCAGCCCCCTCTCGTTCCCCCAAATATCTGTCTTTCACCTCTCTTGGAAAGAAGTCTTGCAAAATTCTGCGAAGGAAGTTTAATTTTCTGCTTAACCCTTATGTTCCTCCCTTCCCCCCCTCTGCATTTCCTTTTACGGCCCTGATTCAGAAACAGCCCCATTGTTCCGGCCACTTCAAGAGAGGGAACAGCTCGGCTGCCTCCTTCTGCACATGCCTCCTTCTCCTTCGGAGGCCCTCCACCCGGCTTCTTTCCCATCTGCAGCCTTGGTTTGAGGAAGGCTGGGTGTACCTGCAGTGCTCCTGAGTTGTGCACAAGTCAAATTTTTAAAAATAAATAAGAATAATTCCTGCATTCTTGCGGGTGGAGGAAGGCCAGGGACGTTATCCTGAGAAATTTTGATTTTTGAAAGAATAGATTTTTTTAAAAAAACATTTTTTTGGCACTGAAAAAGGAAACCTTCCTAGTGACAGATTCACAGTCTAAAAGGGGTTTACATGCGTGTGCAAGGGCTCAGGGGTCTCCAGTGCAAACATCCTCACGTGCTCTGCTGCAATGCGTGGCTGGGTGTTTCTATCTCAGAGACCACCTTTCTAGGCAGGAAGTTTATTTATTGTTAGGACTAGTGTGGCTACTAATCTCTTATTTATTTGTTTGAAATTCACATCCAGTTGCAATTTGAAACAGAATCCTTACAACGTAGCCTTGGCATTTCCCAAATCTTGATTATGTTTGTAAATAACTCAAGCTGACTGACATATCTAATCCTCCTCCAATTTCCCTCCCAACAACAAGAACCCTGCGAGGTGAGCCACGTTGAGTGATTCCACGATTCATTCACAGAGCAAATTCAGCCAGATTGGTTGACATTATAACTAGATTCCCTCTTAGTGGGGCACACAGAACAATCAGCAGACGGGTGAACTGGGTTTTTCTACTCTTCACTGACCCAGGACTCCATATCCCATCCTTCCCAGCCCTTGCCTCTCTCTGCTGTGTGTCTAGTTCCCAAATGATGGGGGCCAGCCTGAAAATATGCCCTCCTGGCCAGACTAAAATGTTGTCCCTGAGTAACCACGATTTATGAATCTCTCCAAGGGTTGCAAACTTCCTGATCTTCTAAACCAGAATAAGATTTCGGATTTTAACCTGGCTTTTTCATCTTGTTGGAGGGACCCCTATTTGGGGTGAAGCAGGATCTCTCTCCCTTTCCCCAACCTCGTCCCAGGACAGTTCAAGCGGTGGGTGCAAAATCTGCCGGGTTTTGGACAAAAAGCAAAGGTTTTGGAGACGTCTTGCAAGGGTGATAACCCATTTCATGCCCGTGCAGCTTAATGCTGACTCAGGGATGGGTGGGGAGCAGCCCAGCAGCGGGAAGAGGGGAAAAACATAGGGAAAAACTTGGGGTGTCAGAAGGGATGGAGCTAAGAGACTTTTAAATGCGTCCCTGGTAAAGCTATCCAAGGATTGGCTGCCTCTGCTGTGAATTGAAATGTTTCTCCTCTTCAGGGGCTCTTTCTCAACCATCCCAATTCCTGGACCCTCAAAATTACTCAGCCTCGTCTTCCTCTCAAAGCCAAGACTTAGTGGCCAGGGATGGGATGCCCGCTGGACCTGCTTTGGGGTTCATTTGGGGGTTTCCGACATTTGTTATAACTCATGCCACACGAATCCTGGTGGGATGCTTTGCTGGCTGGGGAATTCTGGGAGTTGAAGCCCACCAGGCTTAAAGTTGTCAAGGTTGGAGACCCCTGCCTTGGTGGACATCAGAAACAATAAAAAACAAATTGCAAGTGAAAAAAAAACCCGTGGGGGAATTTGGGGTATTTCAAGAGCTTCTAGAAAAGATCCCCGTGCATTCATAGGAGCCTTTTCCTGCACGTACAATTTGCAAAAAAAAAAGGGAGGGGGGAATTCTGCCCTGCAGGAAAAAAAATGTGCATGGTGCTAAGTTAAGAAGAGTCTGTTTAACTCTGAACTCAGCCTTGTGGCTGAGACAAACCACGAATTTTAGCTTAGCGCGTTGGACAGTTCTAGCCCACTGGGGGCCGAATTCTCCTTAGCTCACAAGCCAAAGTCAGACCTGGTTTGTGCTGGGATGGGGGCCTCGCAGGAAGCTCCGGATTTAGCGAGAAAATGTCTCGGGAGAGCCAAGCGCTTCTCTGGAGCTGCTGAGGAAACATGGCTGCGCCTGTGACATCACCAGGGGGCAAAGATGACTTGGCCGGCCAGACGCTGGGAGGGCCAGACGGCCGACAATCCTTCCTTCTGTGCGAGGAGGAAATTCTCCCCCGTCTCCAGATGGGATTCAAGGCCCTTTTTCTTTTCAGCCGCACAGATCTTCTTTGCAACAAAGGGGCCTTTTGTTCTGGGCACAGGAGGGAGGCTGGGCGCTTCCTGGCCGGAGGGGCGATCGGGAGCCCAACCTTTCCATGCTGGATGCCACCGGCCGGCAGAAAAGCGAGCCTTGTTGAAATCATTGGAGGGGAAAAAAAACAAACAGGGAGGTTGGCATGGGGTGCTGCCACGGCTTGGTTCTCCACCTTGTAGGGAAAGCCTTGGAGATGCCCAGTTTGCGTGGCTGCCTCTGACGGGACTGCCCTGGGAAATTTTTCCCAGCTGGGACAGAAAATTCATTTTTGGGTCTTTGTTCTGTGCAGAGCAAATGAAGATATTTGCAGGTGAACTGTCTCCTGTTGTGGAGGCTCTACGTTTGCACCTCTGTCTGGCGGGATGCTTCCTGCAAGCCAGCCCTGGAGTTGGCGTCCGGCCCGTGGGAAATAAACGGCCTTCGGAAGGGAGCCTGCAGCTGACAATGGGGCTGGGAAAACAGTCCATAAATCTGGGGAAACAATAAAGCCATTGGGCCAGGAGGGAAAAAATAACTCCAGGCTGAGCTAACGGGGGAGGAAGCCGCCTCAGGAGTACCACAAAAACCCTACGCGGCCATTGATATTACCTTTTTTCTGGAGCAAATCCAGATAAATATTGTCCATCTCAAAGCTTGGGGTTCTCCTGAGCATCTCCTGCATCTTGTAAGGGGAATATCTCTCATTCATCCCATGCCAGGTGTTGGCATCTGGCTGCAGCTGCCCTTCTCCCAAACTTGGATGGCACACCAGGCTGAGAACACCAACCCACCAAAGCCACGGCGGATCCGTGGCCTGGAGAAGACGCAAAGGGGCACTTCTTGTCACCAGCTTCCTCTGGCGGTCCCGTTTTCTTGGGACTGTGGCTGAGAAGTTGCTCTATGCCGGTGTTCCTAGCGCACTCCAGTTCCCATCATCCCTGTCGGTGGTTCAGGAACCCCGGCTTAGAGAAGCCGGCAAAGAAAAGTCTGTTTTGCAACTCGCCTCTAAGTAAGGGTTTTGAAAAAGAAAACAGATTGATCAACAGGTCTCCTTACACAAATGCAGGAGAAATGGATTGACATCGGCCTTGTTGACCCTCGTGATTGTTCCAGGAGGAGACTGTGGAACCTGAACGTGGATGGGAGGCCACCAGGAGATGCCAGGCTTGTGGCTTAGACCTGAAAGCTGTAAAAACATCCCAAAAGGCAATTGTGGTCAACTTCTTCTCAGCTGTTGTCAAGAAAACTCTCAGAACTGGCTCTGGTGAATAACAGCGGTTAGCAAACACTGGAATTTTATCTGGCAGAAATTTTACATTTTCTGGATGTCTGCTTGGTAAATCATTAACTTGGATTTTTCAACGGCTTGGACCCTGAGGTATTTGGGGGGTTAAAACAGTGGATCAAAGATGGAACTTTTTATCCTAGCTCGACGTCTCCTGTTTTAAAATGATTTGCAGGAGGCAGGGGTTCCCTCTTTCCCTAAAAATGACCTGTTTTAATTTGCCCAGCTGAAGGTACTTCATGTTTCTGGCCCTCATGAGCCAAAGAGGCCACAGGCTTGACCAAAAATCACAGCTTCCTCTGGTTGCACACAGGGGACCGTTGCTTCCTTTCGAAACAAGCGTGCAAATTTTTGCAAGGTTGGCTGGTCACGCCTGCTCTCTTCCCAAGCCCGGGTGCTGGTAGGTGTGTGCTGCACCCAGAGGCACCCGCGCGAGTTTTTGCACACGTCCCGTGTTTGCACCTGATCGGTTGCCAGGTGCAAAACCAGGAAGATTTCTACTTGATGGCAATTTGTGCTATTTGAGGGCATGAAAAGTCCAGAAGTTAAGTTTTAGAGGGAAGATATTTTAAGGTGTGGGAAGAAGATGGAAGAAGACCTCGCTGAAGATGCATCCTGAAATTTCACCAGGAGGGAAAACTTTGGCCATCGGATCAGTGTTGTCTTGGTTTCTACGTGGAAAGGATACCACTAGGTGAAGCCAGGGCAGGAAAATAAACTTAAGAAGATGCAAAAATGTGCCAAAAAAAGAGGGAAAGTCACTTTTCTCACACAGGCAGGACCGTCGCAGGTCCTGTTCGGGTCCGGCCCTGCATGGGGAGGATGGGGCCTGTAGTCCAAGCCCTCAGCTGCAGGAAGCCACCTTCTGGAGCGATGAGCTCATTCATTCATTGATCGAAGGAAGTGATCTTCGGCCCCCAAGTGGTATTAGGGGCACATGGTTAGCCCCCCCTTTCCACTTGTGGACTCCTCGTCCTCTTCCCCTCTCCGGCTGGAGGGTGGGAAAGCTCTGGGAATTTTCTCTTCCCTTTTTCCTGCTTTCTCGGCGATTCCAGCAGGCCCAGATGGGTGGTGAGTCACGGATGAGTCAAGCCTCCACCGACGACGTCTGGGGCAGGCTGGGTCTTGCCCCGTTGCCTCTGCCCGAACGCCCAGGAGGGTTATTTCATTTCTGCTGCAATGCGGCACAGAACAGGCGGGCAAAAGTCACTGCAAAGCCACACCAACTTACACAGGTCCCTGCAAGCAGGTTTACCCTTCCCGGCCCATCCCATTGTGCAAAAACAGATTCCTTATTTGGCTGCTTTCTTCCAGGCTCTGTGCAGTTCATTTAGTGACCGTTCGAAGTTACAACGGCACTTAGGACCGTTTTTTACACTTAACGACCATCGCAGGATCCCCGCTTTTGCGACCTTCTGACCAGCTAAGTCAACAGGGGAACCGCTTAACAACCTCACTTAACAACAGTGGGTGTCGTAAAACGGAGCAAAACTCACTTCAGAAATATCTCGCTGAGCAACCAATACTATGGGCTCCATCACTGTGGTCGTAATTTAAGGACTGCCTGTATTCCTTTCAGAATTATGGGTAGTCCTCAACGTACGACCAAAACCAGGACACCGGGAGCTTCCGTCAATAAGTGAAGCAACGGTTAAAACATCCGTGTTTGATTTTATGACTTTCTCGGATGCGATTATTTTGCCTGTGGTCAAAAACTTTAAAAAGCACGTCACAAATTCCTTCTTAGAGTGAAGTTTGGGCCACAGTTGTTGAGTGAGACACGGGGTCCTGAACTGGTTGACCTTGTTTGTCCAGAGCTGGCTGGGAAGGTCCTCATGACGTGAGAGCCTTTGCAGAGCCCTCTTCCCCCCCACCCTGGCCCCCTCCCCAGCAGCCCAGCCGTATCCGTCGGTTTGCTGAGTCACTTTTTCTGGCCGGGCAGCTGCTTGGCTGCAAACTTTAATCCTGTGCTCCCATCGTGCCTCTGGCCTCAGATGGAGGTCTCATCGGCTATGTGGTGGAAAATCATATTTTGCTATCATGTCACCCCCTAGTCCAGTGTTTCTCAACCTTGGAAGCTTGAAGATGGGAGGACTTCAACTCCCAGAATCCCCCAGCCAGCGTTGCAACGCTGGCTGGGGGATTCTGGGAGTTGAAGTCCACCCATCTTCAAGCTTCCAAGGTTGAGAAACACTGCCCTAGTCCTTCTTTTATGTAGATTGGCCACACCCAATTCCAACAACCGTTCTTTATATGTTTTAGTCTCCAGGCCTCTTTCTGCAAAGCCAAACCCTGGTTTTTCTTATTTTATTTTCTTATTTTTTTTCATATTTCAAGAAAAATAAAAACTCCCCAAAGGTAGAAAAATTGCAGCATTTTCGCTCCCCTTTAACTCTCTCCGGATTCTCATTTTGAGGGTCTTCCCTTCAATCCAGGGAGCAGGGCAGGAGGCCAAACTGGGTTGGATCCCAGGAAGGATCGGTTAGCAACTCGGGAAGACCAAGCAGGGATGGATGGGAGGCCACCAGGAACTTCGGGCTGGAGGTTTAAGCTGGAAGGTTGCAAAAGCATTTGGGAGAAAATGTTGGCCAGCCGCTTTGATGTTGCTGCTAGGAAAACGTGAAGACGTGTCTTGCGTGGTCCTCAGAAGTCACTTGAGCTCATTTCTCGAGTAGGGAGGGTCATTCTTCATGCCCTCAAGGGGTCCCTCCAATCTTAGCAGCCTAAGCAAGGCATCGCCTGTCTTCCCAGATCTCTCCCAAGCGAAATTCCCAAGGGGTTGTTGTCACTTTCACAAAATAATAATAATAAGGAGAAAGGTGTGAACAGGTCACCTCTGAGGACTTTCCGGCAAGGTTACTCACAAGGAAGAAGTGGAGTTGTTGTGCGTCTGTGTTTGTGTGATTATTTTTTTTTAAATGCCCCTAGTCTGCTTCTATGGAAACTCTTTGTGGTTTCCTGTTATCTGAAATGATTTTTTTTTTAAAAACCCAAACTATTCCTCCTCTTGCCCTCTCCCTCCTCCGTCTAGCCCTGAGCCTTGTGAGAGGAAACCGAGGCACGACGTCTGTAACACCCAGGGTGACGCGTCCTCTGAGGCCGCATTTCGAAAGAGAAAAGCTGGGGGGGATCCGTGGGCTTCTTCCCCGAAGTTGCTTGCAAGCGTGGGCAGTAGCAGTGGCGTCTGTGGCCTTTCCTGCCTGCGGAGGCGGAGTGGCCAGTTTCTGCTCCTCTCCCTTCACCCTCCCAGAGGTTGGGGGTCAACGGCAGAGCAGACCCCCAGAGCTCAGCGGGATGACCTTCCCCAGGGCCTAGAAGAAAAAAGTCTGCTAGTTGTTGATGTTACGGCTTCCTCCTTCCTCCTTCTCTTCCTCCTCCTTTCTTCTCATTTTTATTTAACACTGTTAAATTCCTCCTTCTTCTCCTTTTCTTTCCCTTAATTTTTACTCGGTGTCGTCATCATTCTCTCTTCCCCTCTCATCCTCATCACTTCCTCTTCCTCCTCCTTTCCTCCAATTTGTATTTAACACTATTTCTTCCAATTCCTCCTCTTTCTTCTCCTTCTTTCCCCTAATTTTTACTCAGTGTTGTCATCATTCTCTCTTCACCTCTCCTCCTCCTCTTTCCTCCTCTTCCTCCTCTCCTCTTCTTCCTCCTCCTCCTCTTTTTCTTCCTCTTCCTCCTCCTCCTCTTCTTCCTCCTCTTCCTCCTCCTCCTCCTCTTCTTCCTCCTCCTCTTTTTCTTCCTCTTCCTCCTCCTCCTCCTCTTCTGACATTATTCTTATCCCCTCCTTCTTCCAAAGGTGTTTTTCAACCATCGGCATCCAAATCGCTTTCCTCGCCATCTGAAGCTCTCTCCAGGCTCCAAACCAACCAGAGCACCGTCCGAGCGGCATCTCTGGCTGGACAAGAGGTCCTAATCGCCCGTCCGCAAGTCCTTGGCACCCACCAGGCAGAAAGCTGGAAGCGACTCTAACCATGAGTGATTTTTGGCACAAGCTGGGATGCTGCGTGGTGGAGAAACCGCAGCCGGTAAGTTCTGCTTCCGGGGACCTCGGGTTAGGTCTCCCATCCCAGGGAAGGCCTCTGCCGGGCACGGAGGTGCCAACTGGGGTTGGTGAGGTCTTTCCTTCCTCCTTCCTCCCCTCACCGAATCTCCCCTGGTTCCATCTTCCACAGCAGCAGAGGAAAAGACGGCGGATCGACCGCAGTATGATCGGCGAGCCTATGAATTTCGTCCACCTCACGCACATTGGCTCCGGTGACATGGTGAACGAGGGTCTCCCCGCCGTGGTACGGCTTCACTCGTCTTTGCTTCCGGGGACGTTGCTGAGTCTTCCAGATCAAAACAGGGAGGGGGGTCCCCATTTAACTCCTGGGAGCCTAGGAGAGGGCATTAAAATGCTGCTTCCAAGCAAAGAAACTTGAGAAAGTTAGAAATCAAGTTAGGGGATCCTAGTGCTTTGTGGGGAAGGGTCTTAAGCTGAAGTGGTGGGTTGGGAACCCCAGGTTTGGTTACTTAAACCCAGGCCTTGGCCACTTTAAGACTTGTGGATTTCAACTCCCAGAATTCCCCGTGGCTGCCTGGGGAATTCTGGGAGTTGAAGTCCGCAGTTAACAGTCCTCCTTTTGAAAGGATGGCATCCCCTCCAGAGATCCAGGCACACTCCTAAAAATGGTATTTGCCCGTTTTGCCGCTGCGTGACGAGGCCGGCTCAGCGTCTGGCTTTCCTCCCTCCTGCCGGCCATTCTCTGGCTTATTGGGCTTCGTGCAGGATCCGATGCCCGCCGGGAAGAAGCAGTGCTGCTTTTTTAAAATTGAAGCCTTGGAGAATCTCCAGAGTCAGCCTCCAGTGGAAAATGACGTGGTGGAGGAGAGGTTTTCCCTTCCCTTCCCTGGAATCGCCTCCCACACACGCCCCCTCCCCAACGGCTGTGCAAATTCTCCATTCAGGGCTCCCCCATCCCGTCCTCGGGGGACGTGGAAATGGGCGGGAAAAACCTCTGGAGACAGCAAGTTGGCTGATTAAACAGCCGGAAACTCTGGCAAAGGTCCGGCATATTTATTATCCTGGAGTTCAGACATGCTACGAGCTCCGTTTGCCAAGAGGCCAGCTTCATTTGGCGCCCAAAATATTGGAGGTTGGATATATAATTTACTTTCCAAAGTCTAACAAAATCTGTTGGGTGGTCTCATCCAGAGGGTCGGGGTCTTTGCGGGACCATATATCTGAGAGAGTATAGGACAGGCAGTCCTTGATTTACGACGGTAACTGAGCCCCCGATTTTTGTTGTTGCTGTGTGGGACATCGGTTAAGTGGAATTTTGCTCCATTTTTATGACTTTTCATGACTTTTCATGCCACGGTCGTTAAGCGAAACACCACAGTCGTTGTCAAGAGTCAGTTGCCAAGCATTGGAATTTCGAGGGTGCGACCGTGGGGTAGCTGCAAATGAGAAAAACGGCCCCGAGTCACTTTTTCTCAAAGCTGTTGTAAACTTCGGTCACTAAATGAACTGATGTAAATCGAGGACTACCTGTAATCAGAAATGCCCCGAAAGTAGAAAGCTAGCAGTTGAGATGAAAATGCCTTTCCCTGAAGTGCTAGATTTCTAAGTGCAGGGAGGCCGGTTTAAAAGCTGTGGCACAGCCTTCATTCCCTCTCCCCTCTTCCTTGCAGTCAGGAGCCGTCCAGGAAATGCGATCCAAATGTGGCCGAGAAAGACCGTGGAGCAATTCCCACATTTTATAACCTTCTGGAGGTCCTCCCTCCTCCCTTTCCGGGTAAGTGTTGGATGAATTGCAAAAGCCACTCCAGAAACACTCCTCTGTCGGTAACTGCTCTATGAGGACTAGCCACTTGATTTGCAACGGGGCCTTAGTCCCAGCCTGGGCCTGCAAAAGGTGCCACCGAGGTTTGCATCAACTCGAAGAATTGGGAGATTTGTTAAAAAATAAGATTTTAATCGGTGTAGTTTTAATGTGATAGTGTTTGAATTACTTTTTTACCTGTTTTTATAACTTACAAGCCGCCAGAGTCACCTTGTAGGGGATGGTGTAAAAATTTAATATGATAAAATATTAAGTGATCATTGACAGGAGGAAAGATTTTCTTCCTGGCAGCTGGGGCAGAAAGTTAGACATTTTGGGGGGATCCATTTTGATCAAATCTAGGAGATCTTTTAAATCCTCAGGAGGACCATCATGCTTCGGGGTAGCTCCGTGTGAAGCTGGTTCAGATATTGCTGATTTCCTCTTTCATAATTATACCTTATTGCCAACGTATGGGGAGAATGCCTTTTATGTTTATCCTTCTCTCTTTTTTCCTTTCTTACAGGCCAATTAATTACAAAAATAACCTTAAAAGAAAAAAAACCCGCATCTCTGCCTCACTTGAATTTCCTGTTTGGTCTTGTTGAAACGGGTTGCCAAACTCAAACCGTTGAGTGAATTAGTCACCGCATAACTTATCCTTTTTTAAAAAAAAAAATTTGTAAGAGCAACAGTCCCAACATCCATCACTCTGCACATGCCCAGTTGACTTGTTTTTTTCCTGGCATTGTTTGCTTGGCAGAAACCCCCCACCCCACCTTGGCGAGCAAAGCGGGGACAATCAGGCTTGGGCAGCCTTGCAAAGAATCGTAGGTTTCTTACCTGGGATTGATCCACAACACTTCCATGATAACAAATCATCATTATGTTTTGGCTCCTTTATAAACTGAAGAAAGCATCAGACGGAACGGATTATTCTTGGTGTTTTCAGCGAAGTTTCTCCACTGGATTTTATTCTTAAGGACGTGTCCTGGCCACGATGCGAGACGTTTTGGGTGCTGTTAATGGGTGTGGCTGCCATCTTGCAGAACGGTCCCTCAAAGGGAGGCTGGCAAATCTCGTCCCAGACTCCTTACGGGGCCCCCCAAGCCGAAGCGATGGATGCTGAATCAGGGTGGGCAACCTTCCTGCTCCCAGCCAGCGGCTGCCGATTCTTTCCAGGAAGCAGAGTTCAAAAACCAACAGCAATTCGGTGCTTGTGATATTTGTTGTTGTTGTTGTTGTTATTATTCTGGATTGTCACATGGTCAGCCAGAGGTTCTTTGTCTACCTATCCAATTTATTTGCTGCCTATCTCGCGGTTCGAAGTGACTCTGGGCTGCTTTTTTCCTCTCAAACGTTTCTGCCCTAAATCGATCGCCCCTCTGCTCATGGCGGAAAAATAGGGATCCGGGGAAATCCATCCCCACAGGGTGACGAAGACGTCGGGGTCCAGAAACAAGCCGAGGAGCTCCGTGACTCAAATTCCTGCAAGCCAGGAGGAATTTGCTCTCTGCCCCCTTTTCTTCACGGATTGAAGCCCCCCCATCCCCTCCCCCCAGCAGATGGAGCAGCCGGGGACTGGGGCAAAATTGCAACCAGGATCAACCAGATCCCTGCAAGCTTGTAAATGGGGCTGGAGAGAATCTTGCACGGAGACTGCTTTGCTTGGAGGAAGCTCAGTTGCTGACCCTTGTCTGAAAGCCCCACCTCTGTTTGACCCTGGATTATATGGCTCTTTCCTCTGGCCAGACTTGTGTTAAAAACGTGGAGGCCGCAGTGTGGAGATCCTCCTTTCAATACTTGTTTCCCAGGTTCGGTTCTCCGGTGCTCCCCTTCTCGCTCAATGAGGGACCTGGTTTTTTTAAAAGGAGGAATGAGGCACCCCCAGACCCAAAACTAAGACTTGTAGGCGGTCCAGCCTGTAGGAGGAGAAATATATATATATATATATATATATATATATTTATATATATACATTTCAAATTCCAGGGTCAGATTTTTCAGCATCCTGATATGTGAGGTTGCGGAAGATTTCTCCGCCCCACTGTGGGATTTCTTCATTCTCTGTCTCTGAAAACTGGAGTTGCAGTCCACATGACGCCATCTGGCTGAGCCTGGGATTCCTGAGTGGATTCCCACTGCAACAAAACCCACAAAATTGTCTCTTCCGTTGTGTCTTCAGATCCATCCGGTCGCCTTGTACTCCAAATTAAGGGATTACAGCCGGGGTCTCCAAACTTGGCAACATTAAGACTTGTGGACTTCAACTTCCAGAATCCAAAAGTCTTAAAGTTGCCAAATTTGGAGACCCCTTGATTACAGGCTTAGAAAAAGGGAGGGGTTTTTTTGTGTCTCTTGTGTTCCTTGCAATCAGATCAGCTTCAGCAGCCAATAAACTCTGACATTTTTTTCCCTGGTGCGAGAACAGCTAGGTGTAAAATTAAAGGTGTCCATTTTTTTTCCTCTTTGTTTCCTGTGTTTGCTGACCAAGCAAAAGTTAGATTATTTCCGAGCAGAACAGCTGTTTGGCTACCAAAATTTTTAATCTTTGGGGCTTTAGGATTGCAATGTCCATTATTCCTACCACATGTTGGTAGTGGGTGAGGGGACCTATAGTTTAAATTATCTGAAAAGCATCTTTCTTTCTTTTTTTCTTTTTTTTTTTTTGTCACTCCAAAAATTTAGCTGATGGGTCGATGTTTCAAAAGAAACACACACACAAAAATAGAACTTTTGCCATGTTTATTATTATTATTTTTCCCTCCCAGCTGGTCTGGGGTTAAAAATGATTGCTTTGGGGAAAAAGAATAGCTGGGCTGTTCGCCTGTCTTTTTATTCACCAGAAAATTATCTATCTACTTTTTGCAAACAAGAAAATGATTTTGTGTGTGTGTGTGTGTGTGTGTGTGAAGGGAGGGAGAAAATATATTATTTGAATATAATGTTGCAATTGAGACACTGAAATCTGGGAAAAAGGGAGAGCTGTATTGTGCTGGCTTGGTCTTTTTTTTTAAAAAAAATGTTTTCTAGGCTAAGTGCAACAAAAGAATTATGCAATCTATTTCTGATATGTTTCTCCCTCGTTTGCACAAAGTGTAATGTATGCTTGGAAAGACAAAATTAAATGGCAAAGGAGAATCTTGATGGGGTTGTTGTTGTTTTTTTGAGAGGGCATTTTCACAGGAATTCAGACAAGCCCATCCTTCCTAAATTTGCTCCTTGGCCAGGGATGGGTCAGGAAAATGTGCAATCGCTATGGTGACTTTCTTTCTTAGGTATATTTAGAATTTATTCAGGGACGGGAGCTGCTTTTGAAAAGAACCAGCAGATTTAGGACCAAACAGGAGCTGCTGTTCACTGGCTGTAAAGTAATAAATGAAATTTGCAACCGAAGGAAATGAACACACCAGACAAAAGAGAAAAGGCTTCAGGGTGAATACACAGAATATAGATATACGCATATATATTTTTTAAAAGAGTCACATTTCTGATGCTGGAGTGAAAGATAACACGCAGAATAGCAGGTTATTCCTCTGAAGCAAAAAAAGGGGCATTTTCAGGGACTGGAGGAGAACTTACGATCCTCCACCGGGTGGCCATGCAGGCAAGGAGGATGGGAAGTGTAGTCCAACGGTCTCAAATGCCTCTTCGATCCAATAGAAGAATTTTATGAAGTCTGTATAGCACAAGGTGGGGGGAGGGCCCTCTTTGGAAAATTCTTGCCCGATAAAGCTAAAAATCCTTTTTTTTTTTTTAAAGAGTCACTTGGGGCAGAAGAGAGGGAAATGCTACGTGCTAAAAAAGCAGATGCTTTGCCCAAACCAAGGGTCCTTTCAATTTCTTGAAAATAAACTCTTTCTGAGAGGGGAAAAAAATTTGGGCAGGGGACTTGTGAGTTGGTGTTGCTGCGGTCAAGCTGCTCCGCTCCGGCGTTTTTTGAACCCGTGGTCAGTGGCTGCTCTTCACTTGAATTGTTTTCGACTGAAAACATAAGAAAAGAGGTTTGAGAAGCAATCCATTCCCACCCACTTGGACAATGTGATTGATTCATTGAATGAGTCTTTTAGACCAATCCTTGTTCAGGCAGGAAACTGAGGTTGGCCAAGGGAGAAGGTTTAAACCTTCTCATGTCTCTTTGTGTCTTGTCTTTTTTCTCCAATTTAAGACCTTGGTTGAACAACTATTTTGACCCAGGAAAAACGCACATCAAATACCGATGAAGTGACTGAAATATTTTTCAAGTATCAGGTGAAGTGGGGAAAAACACTATTGCAAAGATTAATGGAGAAAGAGCATCTATTCTGCCTCAAATGTCAACAAGGTTGTTTAAAATATATATATATTCAGGCTTTTTGGTCTGCGCAAAACCCTTGCGGTCCAGGAAAACTCAATCAGTGAACCAAAAAGCATCTTCAATACAGAATGACGGGAGTTGACTCAACAGCTTTTCTGCAACCCCAGCAGTTTTAAGGTCTACTATTATCCTTTACAGACAGAAAAACCAAATTTATTTTTCTTGGAAAGGCAGGAGGGTATTCAGGAAGGATATTTTGCTGGCTCGGTTTGTACCGAGTGCGTGAACTTGGCCAATGCAATTTGCTATCTGGGATTTATAACTTGGGTGTTAGGTGTCAACCCAGGCACAGTTGGTTCACTCAGAAACCAAGACTGAATAAAAGGGATTTGGGGCAAATGAGGGCAGATCTGAGCTAAAGAGGAGAAAAAGCTTCTTCCCCCCCCCCACCCTCTCTCTCTCTCTGGAGGGTGTCAGAATTGGAGAAGGAAATGAAATATTCCGAAATTAATTCTCAGAGGTAAAGGAGACCACAGGACGGACGTTCCCTACAAATTAGGAATAATTGTGTTTCAATTGTAGAATACCTTTCTGAACGCCGAAGGAGGCCGTTGCTACAAAAATACCACATTAGAGACTGTACACCAGTGGTGTCTAACCTTGGCCACTTTAAGACCGGTGGACTTCAACTCCCAGAATTTCCCATGTAAGGCTGGCTGGGGAATTCTGGGAGTTGAAGTCCAAAAGTCTTAAAGCAGCCAAGGTTGGACACTTACTATTGAACACTGTTTTGACGGATTGTTAAGCGTCAAAGGGAATTTCAGGGTGGCAAAGATTCTCGCCATAGCACTTCTGGGACTTATTTGAGACCTCCATATTTGACACTGGGTTAGGTTAAACTATGCTTTGCTTCTTCGTGGTTTAAGCCCACTTGGCTCGATTACGATTCTGGGAACTGGATGGGTTAATTCAGGGGCCATGCTACCTGGATGGAGCATTTCTGGGTTACAAACCACAGGAGAAAAATCACCTAGTGGTGACCTATCCCGCGTCTGCAGGATCCCCAGATTTTAACGCTACCCCTTCATTCTACTTTTGGAAACTCATTGTGATTGGCTCCCCGGTCAAGTGGGGGGGGGGGGCTAGCCAAAGGGGACCCCGCCCCCCGAGCATGTGCAAAGTGCAACCGAGGCCGCCGGGCTGGCTCCGCACCTTCTTGTCCCTGGGGAAGGCCTCCTTCAGGCTGCGCCAGAGCGCCTTCAGCCCGCTGTTCACCTTCGCCCAGAAGCGCCGCCGTTTCTCATCCTGGTCCCGTTGGATGTCGCGCAAGGCGCACAGGTGCATCTGGCCCAGGTCGCAGGCGGGGGCCAGCAGGTCGCACTGCCGCTTGGGCCGGCTGCAGGCGCAGAGGGCGTAGCTGCAGACCAGGCGCTGGAAGCGCAGCAGGTCGTACTGCGCGGGATCCAGGCGCGCGGTCGGCACGGCGTAGGTGATGTCGCGCACGCGGGACATGCTGCCGGCCTCGCAGTTGCAGTGCCAGCCGCTCCACTCCTGCCAGGAGTAGCGCGTGTCGCCCACGATCAGCGCCGTCCCGTGGGGCGGGGCGCGGGCCAGCGGGGTCCCCGGCGGGGTGGCGGGCACCAGCGGCAGCTCCTTGGTGCCCGCCGCCTCCGCCTCGGACGGGTTGAGGTAGCCGGCCGCCACCGTGGCCTTGGCGGCGGCGGGCAGCTTCGCCAGCAGCTCGGGGGGCGCCGAGACCAGCGCCCCGTCCTCCTCGTCCACCTCGTGCACCAGCCCGGCCGCCCGCAGCCAGCAGCCCAGCAGCGCCGCCAGCGCCACTGCCAGCGCCCGCGCCCGCCCGGGGGCCATGGGGGTCCGGGGACCCGCCGTCCTCGCCGGCTCGGGCTCTCCGCGCTGCGCTAGGCAACCGGCCCGCCGAACAAAGGAGCGGCTGGAACGCGGGGGGCGCCGGGGGGAGGGGGCGCCCAGACCCACGCCCACTCCTCCGCCTCGCCTCGCCTCGCCTCGCCCGCTTGCTGGACGGGCATCTTGGCAGGGAAGCGCCCAGGGGGGCAGGCGGTCGGGAGCCTCCTTCCCAGGCGAGGGGCGGCTGGGGAGACCCCTGCCCCCCTCGCGCCTGCCTTCAACTCGGGAGAGACGCTTTTGCGGGGTCCCCATCGGCCCCCCGGGACTGCGGTCGACCCCCCCAATCCCCCCTCCCTCCCTGGTTATTGTTCCAGCCTCACCCGCCCCCTCCCCACCCTACCCGGCCGTGCCCAAGAGTCTCCCTCGCCCCCCAATGAGCCCGACAGTCCCTGGGGAGACGGAAGGGGGGGCTTTGCTCTGCATCTGGGGGTCCGAATTCTGCTCCCCCGTCGGGGGCAGTGCACCATGGGAAGGATAGGAACCACGGCCCATAACTCTGGGGAGGACAGTGATGAGCTTTGGACTTCTTTTCATATCCCTTTAAAAAGAATAGCAAGACAGAGGGAAGCATTGGGGGGGGGGGTGTTCCCAGAGGCCATCCAGCCGGTCTGGCTATTTGGGGGTTCAGGAGTTGCTGCTGGACTGATGTAGCCTGAAAGAGAAAGAGGAAACAGCTTGAAACTCCAGGCCTTTAAAGCCATTTTGGAGGGAAGATGGCTGGAAGCTGCTGGACTCCCGTCTCCATCATCCCCAACCCGGTGGCTGGCCCTGATTGAGAGGCCTCTCTGGCTGTCCACTGGCGGTTGAGCAGGTCGCCCACGAATTAAGGATTTTCTCCCATAGTTGGGTTTTCTGCCCCTAAAGAGGGTCTTCATATTTTGCGACGCTTGACCGTATCCCCAGAGCATGTGAAGAGGGCACTCTGGCTGACCTTGCAAGGCGGGGAGTTTTGCACTCCAGCCAGAGACCGGGGGGGCCTTTTGAGATGGGGAACAAACTGGAGAGGCCAAAAAACCAGACCATACTCACCGCTGGACACAGGCTGGGATGTGGATCTGTTGAAGGGGCACAATTTGGCTCAGATCATCCAAGCTATCTACGAACTTCACTTTCTGGCTGAATTTGGAACTGCGGAAAGGAAGAGGAGGCTGGTGAAGGGAGAGTTTGTGCTGGCCTTGCCATCTTTGTGGCTGCAAGGCAACGGCCTTTTTTCCCCAAATCAACCTTGGCACCCTTCTAATAGTTAATGGATGCCCATCTTGGCATCTTACACCCACCTGATAAAAGGCTTAAACAGGGTCATCAGGGCCTTGATGTACCACATGGGATGAACGATGACCAAAGATTTCAAATTCTTCTGAAGCCTGAAAATAAAATGGGACAGTGGAACTCCATACCACAGGATTTTGATATCCTGGTTTGTTTGTCTCTCGAGGGTGGGGGGGGCTGATATAATTGAGTGAAACTGGAGAGATACCATACTTGTCTCAACTCACTGTGTGGTCTTGGGATAGTCAAAATTTTTATTTAGTTGTTACATTTATATGCCGCTCGTCTCACTGTTGGCACAGAGTA
Source organism: Masticophis lateralis (assembly GCA_030761175.1). Lineage (NCBI taxonomy): Eukaryota > Metazoa > Chordata > Lepidosauria > Squamata > Colubridae > Masticophis > Masticophis lateralis. The sequence goes on along the minus strand of JAUDYJ010000017.1, from coordinate 12,790,615 downwards.
TCAGAATAACGGCTTTGAAAGGGACCTTGGAGGTCTTCTAGTCCAACCCCTTGCTCAGGCAGGAAATCCTATACCATTTCAGGCAAATAGTTATCCATTCTCTTCTTAAAAACCTCTAGTGATGGGGCATTCACAACTTCTGGTGGCAAGCCTTTCCCTTGGTTAATTGTTCTCACTGTCAGGAAGTTTCTCCTTCATTCCAGGTTGCTTCTCTCCTTGATCCGTTTCCATCCATGGCTTCTTGTCCTGCCTTCTGGTGCTTTGGGAAATAAGCTGACCCCCTCCTCTGTGTGGCAGCCCCTCAAATATTGCAAGGCTGCTCTCCTCCCTCCCTCCCTCTTAGTCCTTCTTTTCTCCAGACTAAGACATCCCCAATGCGTCTCTGAATTGCTCAGCCTATGTGCCTCGCTGTGTCTGGGCTCTGCGTCCCTTGGAGGAAAAGCAGAGGGAGGGGAAAAAGGGCAGTTGAAAAACAGAAATTCTGCCCGTGTACAGAATGGTCCCCCCCCCCCATATTCCTATTCCTTTGTTGTTTGAGATGGGCGCACGAGTGCCATTCAATGCCCTTGATGTCAAAGCGGCTGAAAAATCCCCATCCCTTTCTACAGGCCTCACCTTGAAGAATTCAGAATTAAAGGGGGGGGGAAGTGCTGCTATTTAATGTCCCTGAGAGACGGGGGCATCTTTCAGCCACGCAGACCTGCTTTGAAAATGCTCTTGATGCCCAAACCCAGCCACGTTTCTCCCCTCCCCGTTTCGTGCCAGGCTAAAACTCCCTTTCTACAAATGGCCATTCAAAGGCACAAAGCAAGCCTCATCTTTGAAAAGCAGCCTTTAAAAGGAAAAAAAACCCCAAACCACCCTCTCAGACTGAAGCCAGGTTCACATGCGATGCTGGAAAGAAAGGAACGTATCAGGGTGGGGGGAGGGAGGGAGGGAGGGGCTTCTTCAAGTGGCTTGGCTTTAATTTGGAAGCTGCTCTCGGTGGCAGCTCCTCTTACCGCCGGTCGATTGTCTGATAACACTGCTTGATCCAGGCAAATGATGGGAACCGACTCCGGGAAGTGGCGCCGTTCAGACACACCAGCATGTAATTCTCGGCTACCATCAGCTCCAGAGTTCCTATTATGTACCTATGGGGAATGATAAAACAAGCTGGAGTCCATTTCCTGCGTTTTAGCTTAGAAAAAAAATCCAATTTAATCCTCTCCCACAGGCCCAGAACAATCTGAATGGAAAGATAATAGCTGGAGAATGTACAATTTCTCTTTTCTCTTCTATCCTCTCTTCCTCTTCTCTCTTCTCTTCCTTAATTCCTTCCTTCCTACCCACCCACCCTTCCTTTCTTCCTTTCTTTCTCTCTCTTCCTCTCTTTCTTCCTTTCCTTCTTGCCTTCTCTCCTCCCTCTCTCCCTCTCCTCTTTCTTTTCTTTTCTTTCTTGTATGTATATAAAACAACAGACGTCTCTGCTCTGCCCCTATTTCCTTTTCAAGGTTCGGTTCACGGGAAGGAGACAATCACATGGTAAACTTGTAGTAGCAGGCAGCTGACACACAAACACACACCCCAAATGAGAAGTGTTTGCACACTTATCGGGCATTACCTCATGGCAGAATCTCAACATGCTGCCACTTGCATTTTCAGCCGGAAAAGCAGCCCTTTTTTGCAGATAATCAGCCCGAAGGATTATTTTTATTTTACTTCGCTTTTCACTGATTTGAGGGCTAGCCAACCACAGTTAAAACAATAACAACCTTGGTTTCTTTTCCAGGAAAAAAAATGCTTCTCCCAACTTCTCCCCAGCTCAGGTAGAGGGACAGATGGACGTTACCTGAACAGGTTCTCCATGATGTAGGGATAATTGGGGACACTGCTTTCTGGTAAGTAACAAGAAGCAAAGACGAGAACGGCATTCAGACCTTCGCTGCAATGGCCTGGGGAAAGAAAAATGAGACCACCTTGCAGCCTTGTTTGGTAGGGTCAGAGCCCCCTTCCTCCTCTTTTAGCGACCCCATAATCCTTGGGCAACTGAATGGAGCTGAGCATTTACTGGCCGGATGCCATTCCTGTCACCAGGGCGGAGTTTTGTTCCGGCAGATGTAATCTCATTGTAGGCAGAGAAATATCTGCCTCTACCTAGGATTGAACTCACAGCCTCCTGATTATCAGGTCAGAGCTCCACCCCTAAGCCACCACTCAATTTAACAAACCAGGAATGATGGTTCCAAATTTAAGCCACCTTCGTCTTTCCCAGGGGATGAGCTTACCTCCGTGGGAGATCACTTTTGTGTAGGGCTCGATGGCACTTAGATCCACTTTGTGCTCGTGTTCGTCTCCCAGGAAGATCCGCCAGACCCGTCCGTCGGGACCCTTCGTGTCCACCACACGGCCGGTGCAGAATTTCTCGGGCAGGTTGGCCTCCACTCGCCTGGCCCGTGGGAGGTCATCTGGGAGATGGGGAAAGCGGGCATCAAATCCCAGCGGAATAAAACCAGGAAGGGACCGAACCTCTGCCAGCCGACAGGATCTTAACGGCAGGTCGACCCCCCCTAGTTCTACTTCCTTGGGACTCGAACTCGGGGCCTCACCTTCCCATTCAAATTCGTGTCCACTCTCCGGGCCTTCTTGGAACTCGCTTTCAGATGGTGTCTCCAGCTCGTCCAGGTCAATGTCCAAGCTGCCATCCGGGGTGCTTTCGGGGAGCTCCCCGGATTTAACTGAACCTTCACTGAGATCCGGGGCCTGGAGACGCTTCCTCATGTGTCTCCGGCCACAGAGTTCCAGGGTGTTGGAGGCGACTGCAGAAGAAGGAAAGGATTGTAAGACAATCTCTTGACACGTGAGTGTTTAGGTGTAGACTGCCTTGAGCAATGGAGGCTCTACAAAAAAAACCCCAACAACCCAAAAAGGCAGTATTTTTCCTGAATCTTACCCGGACTCAGTTCTGAACTGGAGGGCTCAAGATCTTCCTCGGAGGTGTCTTCTGGCAAAGGCCTGTAAGGTCAAAAAATAAAATTAAAATAAACCCTGATCTCCCAAACTTTGGCTTGAGGAAGAAATCTAAAAGAAAGCCTTTGGATTATGACTTTATATGGAGCTATACAGCACTGAAGTTGAGTAGTTGTATAAATTCTCTAAATAAATAAATGTCAAGCTATACAGACAATTCAATCTACCGAGGGGATTATATCATTATAACCTTGGGCAAGGGGTCCCTTCCCAAGCTCTAGGATTCTATGCATGCTGGAAACCCTCTTTAATATTTTTCATTATAGACAGTTTGCAAATTGGCTTCAATTTAAGCAGCCTCAGATTAAGCAGGTATTATTTATCAAGGATGGGGGTGGGTGGCTGGGAAACAGCAGGAATTGGAAAGAAAAGAGCGATGCCTGCCTGAATCCTAGCCAAGGGAGCTTTTTTTTGGTATTCAAGGGTAGACTGCTCTTGAACACGGAGTCCCCTTTACCGTGGGAATTCGTCGTCCTGCCATTCTTCTCTCAGTTCCATGTCTCGGATATTCTCTGACGCCTCCGTGGCTTCCTTCTTCAGCCTACAAGGGCAAGAATGCGAATGGATTTTCCACCTGCCCTGTCCAGAATCGCAGGCTGCAATCTCACAGAGGCAGTCACCCAGTGCCTTAAAACAGGCAGGTTGGGTTTTCCCCGTCTCACTTTGAAGGCAGGCAAACTCAGCCTGTTGGGTTAAGTCCTGGGTCATGTCTGGGGTGGGCCCCTCCAAGAAGGGATTCAAAGTGCTTTAGTGCATGCTGGCTGTGGAATTCTGGGAGTTGAAGTCCACAAGTCGTAAAGTTGCCAAGGTTGGGGACCCCTGCTTGGAGTGAATGCAGTTGTAGGTTGGAGGGATTCCTGAAGGCCATTTAGTCCTTCCCCTGCTCAGTGCAGGGAAAACATCCCTTCTTCCCCAACCAACAATCTTCTCATTCCTGCCTGAGCGGGAGGTGGGGGGTTGGACTAGAAGACCTCCAAGGTCCCTTCCATCTCTGGGATTCTTGTGGGGCTGAGTCCGCTCTTCAAAATTTGGCTGTCTCCTTGGCGCTCCCTGTAATGTCCCACCCAAATCTCTCTCTCCGTTTTCACTTCTGCTCCCCACTCCTCTTTGGGGCTGGATGGGACAGTAAAGAGCCGGGGCAAAATATATGTGGGGTTTTTTTTCTTCCTCTCTCTTTCTGGCTAATCCTTGAGATGGTTCCCGGCACACCCAGGAAAAAGACAACTCTACTCCTCCCTTGATGTTTTAAATATACAAAACCAGCCGACTGCCTGAAAGGTTTTGTTTAATGCAGAGGTCACAGAGCACAGCTGGCTGAGGAATTCTGGGCATTGAAGTCCACACATCTTAACGTGCCCGACTTTGCAAACTTCTGGTTTAGCACCCACCTGAATCCAACCATTTGCCTTCGAAAAACTCCCAAGCAGGACCCTGGCTCTGTGGTCCTCTCTCCCAGTCTTCCAGTCAATTAGCACGCAGGTAGAATGCTCCTAAACCTGGAGGTTCTATTCTTTGTTTATTAGTGGCTGGTTATTTCCAGGCATCCCAAAAAGGTGATTAAACTTTGATCAACAGCTTCCCGGTTTGGGGGGGGGGGGGGAGAATCCTGCCAGAGCAGATCAAATATGTGTGGCCGGGCACTGAAACCTGCAATTAGTGTGTGAGGGAGGAATCACGGATGTATCTACCTCCGTCCGAAGGGTGCCGCAGAGAAGAAACCCCACCACCACCACCATCCAGAGGGAAATCCATTTGAAGGGAGAGAAACAACCTAGGTTTCCTAGGTTTGAAGGAAGTGAAAGAAATCAAAAGAGAGAATTGTTTTTCTTAAGATGTGTAGAACCTCCAGCTTCAGCTATCGTTGACCTTCAGAAGGCAAGAAGGAAAGGCTCTTCCTTTGCAGACCTGGGGGCATTGAACTGGAATTGGTGCCCTGCCCAGCTGCAAAAGAACCATCTTGGGGAGGAAAAAATAACGTTGTGAATGTGAATTGGACCACTGCAGGGGAGACAAAATCCAGATCTCTAATCTTGTATATGAAGCTTGCATTCAGGCGATACCAGGCGATTTGATGGAGGCAGCCCCACTTCCAGAGAGGCCTCCGGCGTTGTCCATGACTCAGGGAGAACCCCATGTAAACAGGATGATCAGAAGGCCGGAAGGGTTGAAATTAAAACCCTGGATAATTTAAAGGCGCTTTGCCGGCAGGCGAAGGTGACGTCTGAACAGGTGTCTCGTTAATGAACCAGTTCAGAGAGTTTGCGATAGCAGCTCAACAACTTCCAGGTCAAAATTCAGCCTCTGCCTCCTGACACTTTGGGCCAAAATTTGGGCTGGATCGGGGTGCAAAGGTCCAGCACCTGAAAGCTTTCCAAGTTTTTTTCTCGTTCCTGAACTGGGCGCAAAAATCTGTAGCACAACTCGGCAAGACAGTTGGTGCCCCTTTAACGTCAACGCAAGGTTCTCTCGGCACTTGTTTCAGTACCAAAAAGCTCTGTAGCAAAGCCTCCCCTGAATTGGGAAAGCGAAGCAGGCGTGGGTGGGAGACCACCAGGAGATTTTGACTTTAAGGGAAACTTCAAAAAAATAAAGGAAGGAAGGAAGATCCTTCAACGCAACCACGAGAATTTGCTTTCTCATTTAAGAGAAGTTCCTGGCTTGGCTCAAAGGAGGTGTTTAAATGATAAAAATAAGATTAAAAAATAGTTTTTTAAAAAATTAATGTTTGCAGAGGGGCTGGGTAACTACCTGGCCACAGGTAAATTTTGTCTTGTTTAGTGAGGCAGTTCCGGTTTATTTATATTTCGGAAGATTTAGCCTGGATAGAGAATTTTTTTTCCTCATAAAAAGGTGAGAGAAAAGGATCGAATCTCACTGTGTTGTCAATCAGGAGACAGAGGGAACCTGGTTACCTCCTAGCTGTGGCTGAACTACAATTCCCACCAAAACCCAAAGAGTCAGGGGGTGTCTCCTCCTGGCCAGGCGCCACCTTAGAGAGGAATTACAACCTTGCAGGGGGGTTGTGAGCACACTTGGCCCTGGGTTGCCCAGGGCAAAGAAAGAAAACACTCATAAGAACCAGGCACTCTTCCAGAGTCCTCCCCCCACTTGGTAAGCTCACCTTTCCGAGGGAAGGGTTCTGCCATCTCCCACGAAGGAACCCATGGAGGGTAGGAGGGGGGAGGAAGTTTGCCCGGCCAGGTGCAGTTCCAGCCACCCCTGCTTGTGACGGACACTCGAACTCGCACCGCAGCCCTGGAGGTGTGGACATGCCAGCGGAAGCCGGGAGACGTATCCCAAACTGGTTTTTCTGCCTGGAGAGCTTGGCAGGAGGAGGCTGGGTCCTAACGCCGAGACACCGCACCTGGGAGAGCAGCCACTGGTCGGCTGGGGATGATGGGAATTTTAGAAGAGTGCAGCCTCGGGGATTTGGGCCACACAGAGAGGAGGTGTCAATATTCATAGCCAAGTTAGCTGATGGGTGTTGAACAGGGAAGTCCAATCAGGGCCACTTTTAAGTCTTGAAGCCAAAACAGGAAGTCAAAATCTGGTGGGAGGAATCACATTTCCATCGGGTCAAGTTTTGTTCGTGGCAAACTTTGCCCGAGATTCATCGCACTCAACAACAATGGTGCCCTTCGGCAGGGTTCCTTTTGTGAACTAGCCTCTGGCTATAATAACCCCAAATGGGCTGAACTCGCATGCGGGTTGCAGGAAAGAAATGCGGATACATACAGAACCAGGATTGACGTGTCGTCAGGGAAGGGCTGATGCATGTGTGAACACAAAGGCGTTGGGCTTTACCGGTTGAATTAGGCCTGAGATGCGGAAGTGAAGGAAAGAACATCCAGCTTCAGTGGCACTCTATCTTTGGCAAACAGGAGCAAGAGACGAGGGTCTGATTCAGGCTTTCACTGTTGGGGTGGCATAAATAGGGCAAAACACTATTTGGCTCCAGTCTACAATTTACACAGATGTGGTACTGTTTCTAGAAACGATCCGGTGTTTTTACATACCAGTCTGCTGCCAGCAACCACGAATCCGTTCCTCCAGTGGTTTGCGTGTCTAAAAATTGCTTTATTTATCTCCTTTGTTGGGGGTCAAGACGAACGTCTCCACCTGCCTATCCCAGGTGGGCCAAAATTAAGGATGGGGTACAGAGGGCCAGGTGTGCAGGTGAGGGGCCTGGCTTCGAGGCTCCAAAAGCCCCCATCCCCCCCGGTTAGGGACTCCTTAGGAGCTACCTTAATAAAACAACGTATTTATGCAAACCAATCCTGGCTGGAATACAAAACGCTGTAAAACCTGCACAAGTATAAAAAAACAAGACAGTTCACACATTCATAGGAACATGTTTTAAGGAAGAGACGAGTGTTTTTATTCACTATTGAGGAATTTGCCCAAGTCTCGTGGTACAGCAGGGCTCTCCAAATTTGGCAACTTTAAGAGTTGGGGATTTCAACTCCCAGAATTCCCCAAGTCTCCAAGTTGCCAAATTTGGAGAGCCCCATTTTACAGGATTCAGCCAAGCCAAAAACAGAGGCCTGAGCTCAGCTGCAAAAGGACACAACATTTTACATTTCATGCATGCACATGGGGATTCAGTGAGGTTTTTTTGAAGGGTTTTTTGCAAATAAAATAAAATAAAATAAAATAAAATGCAGCTCTGGAACATGTTGAGGTGGGACCAAGTGGGCGTGGTCATCCTTGCCTCAACAGCGCCTGAACTAAATTTCCCCTTCAACGAGCACCAAGGAAAACATTTCTGAGGAATCTTTATATCTTGTTCCAGCAAATCCATTTTGGGGCAATTTGGAAGGATGTGCCAGAAAAAAAGGATCTGGGGTGCTGGAAAGACACGTTTGCCCCCTCCCCCGAGAATCGGAATTCTGCAATTTTGTACAGTCGGTCAGTTTAATTTCACCCCCCACCCGTTGCTTTAATGACTTCAGCAGCCCCCGCCCTTCCTTTCTATTCATTGCCATGGGGGATTTAATCACAAATGATGTCCTACAATTCAAAAACGGCGTTTTCAGCCCCCGGCTGAAAACCCAACGGCCACCACTCGCCGAGAGCCTCCCTGGATTTGGCGGTCACTTCTTCTCCGGGCTGCGGCCGCCCGACGAACGATCAATGGCGATGCGGTTGACTCTCTCGAAGATGGCCTCGGGAGAGACTTCGGGGAGGCCCTGGTGCAGGGGACACTCGTCCACCAGGCTGTTCATGGGGGTGGGAGGCAGCAGGGTGTCTTCCTCAGCCGCCTCCTCGCCCAGGCGCGGAGGCTTCGGGGCATCCTTGACAGCCCCTCTGGGATCGCGGCAACCGGCTCCTTGGGGGTCCACCCTGGTCGGTGGGACGCAAGCGGAGAGCTCTGGCTGCATGCCGGGGCCGGTAGGACTGGGTCCGACCCACTGGTGCAGGAATTCTCGGACGATGGGAAGGACTTTCTTACGGGAAGCGCTGGTGTTGCCTTGCTCGTAGGCACGGACGGTGGGGCAGTGGGTCTCCAGCCGGGTCAGGCCGAGGGACGGGTTGCTAGAGCGTTCCAAGGCTTGGCACACCTGGAAAAGACAGAAGCCCAGCAGGGATGAACTTTCAGAAGGTCTCTGGGCCACATTCCCTCTGCCCGCCCCCCAGACCCTGTGGGGATCTGGAAAGCTTGGGGTTAGGGTTAGGGTTAGGATCTGACGTCTGCAAAAAAAAACCAACCAACTTCAGAGAGCACCAAGCATCCCATAGACCTCCTCCTCTTCCACTCTGCAAGCCCCACTCCCTTCCAGCCTGATGACATTACCTAGTTGGCTCATGAAATGTCCTCAATAAAACCACCAAGTCCAGAGACCACCAGGGACTTCTCATTTCAATTCTGAGCAACGAATCCTCTTCTATTGAAACCCAAGCTTGCTAGTTATCCTCAGAAGCCTTCTTTTGCGCCCAAGAAACGGGTTTAAAGGTAGACTATTCCTAAACATGGAGGTTCCCTTGTGCTGGAAAGGCCATATTTTCCCAGGTAATCCTATACTCCAGATTAAATAAATAAATGCTAGCCTCTCTTGTGGAGATGTGAAACATTAGAGCAAATTCTGCCCAAGCTCTCACGCCGTATTCCATTTTTACTAAACCCTTCAAAACTCAGATTTAGAAAGCCAAAGGCAGGAGGCTCTCCCCTGCCCCACCCAAGCCCAGCACCCACCTGGGCCAGAGAGCTGCCTGATACGACGGCCGCAAAGCGAGGCAGAGGCTGTTTCCCTCCACACCGCCCTGAGTTCCAGAGGGCGTTTTCAGCTTTGGCATAAAGAGGGAAGTTGGAGAATGGCGCTTCGCTGTCACCCAAGGATGACTCAGGCTGGCATCGGGGAGCTGCCAGAGTCCTGCAGGACTGGGGGAGGCTGGGGGTGGGGGAAGGAGGCCGTTGGGGGCAGAGATGCCGAAAAGGAAGAAAAATGCCAACTTCCATGCCAGCAGGCACTCACCCCTTCTCCACAAGATTGGACCAGTCCTGCTCCAGAAAGAAAAGTGTTTGGAATGGGGAACACTGAAATCTTTTATACCATGCCTGGCTTCCCCCACCCCTTTTCTCCAAACTGGGCATTCTGCCATTCTAACAATTCTACAAAAACCTCCGTCTTTCACTGAAATGAGTCTCTTGCGATTCTAAAGGCCGGCCCTGGGGCATTCCACGTCCATTCTAAGGCCATTAGAAAGCTTGCAAAGAAGTTCGAGTTTGAAGCCGAAGAGGCGTTGAGGGGCGATTAACTCGATCCCCTTTTCAATAAAACAAAAAGCTACCCCAGCTGAAACCCTCTTACTTTTTGTCTGACAAGTCAAAGTCCTAAAATCATGGGGTGAATTTATTTGGGATGATTGAATTAAACGCCGGGAAGAGGGGGGGGTGGGGGTGGGGCTCAGATTCCTGAATCCAATATATTTAGGCGTGCAAAGTGCAAACTTTACACCATAAATTCACCCATTAATGTTTAGGGCGTCCCACAAGGTCTTCATTGTTTCTGCAAGAGAACACCAGCGGGGCTTAAAATATATTTTCTTTTTAAGCATTGTGACTTTTGAGTCAGCCTCATCCCTGAGAAATTTGCATTAGCTAATGTTTTGTCACGCAGGGTGGCGGCCGATCTTCAATTATTTATCCTCTTGGCAACATGGGTTAAAATGTAAATAACATTTTACATTTTCAAACAAGAGGTCAAAAAAAAAACCAAACCCCTGAACCGGAGGAATGTAGTTAGTTTCACATCTTGGAAAAAAATAACCGCAAATCCAAGATCGGCGTTAGCGAGGTCCGTAGGAAAATAATTCCAAAATAAACCCGGAGGTTGGGGACAGAGAGCCTGGTTTGCATGTCATCTGAGCAAATAATCCTTCCTGAATGCACTTTGTGAAAAAGAGTTGTGAATTTTGCATTAAAATAGCTTTTGATGAGGACGGAACCAGCAAAAGCTCGCTTAAAAAGAAAAACACACACAAAAAAAGGGATTTAGAAATGGGACGTTGAACCTTTAACCAAACCCAGATTGGGAGTCTTGCTGTTTTGACAATAAGGATGATGATTCCCAGCCAGAACATTTTCGTGATTCTTACCCCTAAGTCAAATTGCCGGCAGGAAAGCCTCCGGCACTCGCAGGGCGGTTAAGAACCGACAATGAAAAAGTGACAAAAGAGAACTGCAATTCTGTGCATCGCACGCTCGCGCAAACGGCCCTGTTCTACCCTCCCGGCTTTGCTCCTTCGGATGGATTATTCAAAGAAATCGGCAAAGAACTAAGAGGAGGATTAAAATGGACTCCATCCATCTCTCCGCTCCTGGAATCCTTCACCGTTTGCAAAACCCAACACTCTATTTACCGGGTTCATTAAAGACGGGGAGTTGAGGGGGGGGGGGAGAGACAGAAGGGGAGGGAGGGGGGATGTGGGTGTGGCAAAGGGGATACAAAAGACCCCCACCCACCAAATGCTTTGCTTACCTCCCGGGTGAAGCTGCTGCTGCCTGGCCAGGATGAGCATGCCTCCGCTCTCTGGCCAGCCCCCTCCTCACTGCTTCCCCGGGCTCTTTCCCCTCCCCACCTGCCTGCTCGGCTAACTGGAAACTGCAGGGACCTTTGGTTGTGGTTAATGAGTGACAGAAACGCCACGGGGCGCCTGCGTGAATGTCCCTCTGGGCTTCGCGACCTGCCAAACAGGCTTGTACCTAGTTTCAAATCTTGGAAAAAAGAACCGCAAATCCAAGATCGCCGTTAGCGAGGTCGGGAGGAAAATAATTCCAACATAAACTGGGAGGTTGGGGATAGAGAGGTGGTTTTTGCAGGTCAGCCGGGCAAATCCTCGAATGCACTTGGTGAGGAAGTGCTGAAAATTTTGCGTTAAAATAGGTTTGGTTGAGGATGGAACCAGCCCAGAAGGCAAAATCTCAGGCAAAATCCGAAAGAGTCTTGAAGGAAACTCACCGCGTCTTGAAATCCGGCTTGTTGGCTGTACACTGCCAGCTGCCGAAACGGCTTCTTGTGGTCCCCGAAAAAGATAGTCATGGCGATCAAGAGGTCGAAGCCTTTTTGGTGACAGAAGGCAGCCAGATCCTGTTCCACCCCAGGCCGGTGCAAGAAATCCTGAGAAAAGGAGATTTAAAACAAGTCGATCCAATCACACCAACTTTAAGACTTGTGGATTTCAACTCCCAGAATTCCCCAGCCAGCACAGCTGGCTGGGGAATTCTGGGAGTTGAAGTCCACAAGTCTTAAAGTCGCCAAATTGGACAACCCTGCTTTAGAGGAAGCAAAAAAACTTCTGCCGATACAAATGGGATCCGCTTAACAAGGGTGGCAAGACAGACCTTTAAGCGGGACCCTTACCAAGTGTCTTGGGCTCAAATATGGTCAAGGAAGTTACCTGTATCTCATGCTCACCTGGAGACTCATGTATACGGCGCTGATGGCCACGGTAGCTTTTTTGCTGGCCAGGGTTTTGAGGTCCTTCCGCAGCATCTGCTCGGTGGTGAGACCTATGGAAGGGAGAGTCCCCCCAAAAATGGGGGAGTCACCTAGTATTCCTTCCAAGGGAGGTCGTGCTTCAGGCCTGATGGTCTTGGGAAATCGACGGCATTCCCTCCCCTTGTCCTGCCTCCCAGCCATCTTTGCTTGCGGATGACCCTGGCTGTGGGGTCTTTAAAAGAAACGCCCCTCCCACCTGAGACATCAAACTTGGCTCTCTGCAGGGCGTCGAAGACGCGGTTCCTTGGCTGCAGCTCAGAGAACGAGGACTCCAGTTGAGAGATGCAACGGGCATCCTTTGGGGTCACTTTGCCAGCTTCGACAGCCATGTTGACACAATCCAGCAAGATGGTTCCTGGTGGGGCAAAAACACTGGGTTCAAGGAGAGCCTCCCCCCCCCCCGCCCCCCCACCTCCACTCAGACAATCTCCCCTGGGTTTTCATGCCCATTTCAAACGGGCACGATTTGGGGTGAATACCAAATTTCGCCCTCACCGTACAGCAGAGCGGCAATTTGCGCATCCAAAGTTGGCACCTGTGCCTGGAGAAGCCTCTCGGTCACCAGGGTGGCGCAGGAGCCCACCAGCTCGGCCGTCACTCTGCAGGGAGGGGGCCTCTCCCACTCCAGGGGCCGGTGGTCCATCACTTCCACCACAGCCGCCTCCAGTGCTGCATCCTTGCTGGGGAAGGGAAGACAGAGGAGGGGATAAGGACTCCCCATCCCATCAACAGCTGCCAAGAGGGGCTTGTCTGAAGTTGGCAGACGTTTTAAGGAGGGAGCGCAGCTGGGGGACTTTGGGTACAGGTAGTCCTCGACTTAGGACCACAATTGAGCTCAAAATTTCAGTTGCTCAGTGAGACATTTAACTGAATTTTTGCCTCATTTTACGACTTTTCTGGCCACCGTTGTGAAGTGAACCTGGCTTCCCTGTGGACTTTGCTCGTCAGACGGTCGCAAAAGGAGATCACGTCATAAATATGAGTCAGTTGCCAAGCACCTGAATTTTGATCACATGACCCTGGGGATGCCTGAACTGTTAAGTGTGAAAAACCGGTCATATGTCACATTTTCCAGGGCTGTTAAAACTTTGAACGTCCGCTAAAGGAATGTCATAAGTCGAGGACTACCTGTATGTCACTTCTGTTGGTCCGAATGCCATCTGAACCAGCTTACGAGAGATCTCGCTTGGGTCTCAAATCGTAGGGATCTTGAGGGATCCACCCACCCACCCCAGATCTCTCCATCGCGGCTCCTTGGATTTCCAAACTGGAGACGGAGGTGCAATGGATGGGCCAAGGCGCCCTCCCCCTGCTTTGCGTGGGGAGCTGCTCCTCTTACCGCCCACCTGGGCAGGATGTGGTGATCCACCAGGGTCATGGAGAGCAGCCCGGCCTTGTGCAGCTCCGCCAGGTCGATCTCATCCCGGAAAATGAGGACTTCCTGGGGGATATGTTGCTGAAGGAGAAGGAAGGTGCTCTCGGTGCGCAGCGGGAAGTCGCCCCGGGGAATGTTGAGGACGGGGACAAAGGCCGTCTCGGAGTCCGGGGAGGTCTGTGGGGGGGGGGGGGGGGCACAAAAGGATCGTGGGAATCCCTGCCCAGCAAGCAGAGCATCAAACAAGGATGAAGCCCCCAAACCAGACATTCCTGGCTTAATAGGACAAAGACGGGACTTCATGGAGGAGAATGAAGTGGCAGCCAAATAAATTGCTTTAAAAACACCCCAAATGTTCAGTTTGTCCCTGGAAGGGGAGGGAGGGAGGGGCAGAAGTCTCTCTATCCTCCTGGGACCCCCCTCTGGACTGAATCCGGTAGAGAGACGCCAATCTCCGCCTGGCACCCCGTTTTAATTCTGCGACATGGAATTCGGAGGAGATGCCGTGTCTGGGTGACAGGAGGACCTCGAGAAGGAGCCGCTACAAATGCCTAAGCAAAGGAGGCAGGGGGCAGCCCGGGGGTCCAGGGCCAAGCCCAAAGCATCCTGGTGAGATCGGAACCCAGAGCAGCACATCCAAAGGCTGACCTTTGCAAAAAAGTAGGCGAGGACCAAAGCGGACACCATGGAGTCGAGATCACACGCTTCATTGCCCAGCACCACGTGAACGGCCCTCCTGCTCTGAACGTGATCCTGCCAGGGGACAAAGAATAGATGAAACGAACACAGTCACACTCGACCTGGTTCCCTGTCGGATCGGGATTCCGGCTCCCATAATCCTCAACCAACCGCTCGGGAATGATGGTGGCTGCTGTCCAGGATGCCAGGACTGGAGGACTTGGGACATGGCAGAAGGGAAGAGAGAGAGGAGGGGCTTCATTCTTCAAAATTGACTTTGCCGACAGGGGGGCATGGTGCCAGCCCCTCTGCCCTGGCATTTGCTGGGAAGAGAAGGGCACGTCTGGGGTGGCCACAGTAAGGAGAACGTTCTGGTGACGTCAAGGAAAAGGAAGCGCATGGGGCTTGGATCTCCGGCCTTGAATTCGAGGGGAAGATTTGCATTTGAGACCTGATCTCCCTGGCGCAGCCTGGGGCGGCGTCCACAAAGAGAGTGCGATGCCCACTTTCAGAGGTGGATAGATATGGCCGCAGGGCACCCATTTCTAGTCTTGTCCTCCTACTCGCCAGCCAAGTGGAAGAGAAGAGAAGGGGATAAATGAAGAAAAATCCCAGTGAAAAAAGGACCTGCGTTTGGCCCACAAGACTTCCCCTTTTTCTGAATTAACTCAGTGGAGATTAGAACCATAGGTGGGATTTTTAATTTTGCAAAAGGCTTGCAGAGAAGTAGCCGGTGCACCTTTTAAATCCATTTTGCCAGTCATTAGAGAGCCCTAGAAAGCTTCCCCCACCCCCCTCCCTCTTGGCAAACAAACCTGGTTTCCCAGCACCGGCAGAATGTCAGAAGACGTCAGCCGATAAGCCACCTTCTTCGCATCACTTGAGGCTTAAAAGGTGGGACGTGGCTGGGTTTAACGGCCGCGGCAGATGGCTGCGCGGCAGACCGGAAATTAAAATGGGAGGGGGATTAAAAAGCTAAAGGGACAGGGCAGAGAGGCCTTCAGGGGCCGGACAGAAAGGGCTGCCCAGGTAGAAGCCACCTGCACAAGCAAATTTAACGACCGTGCTGCTTAACGACGGGCTTTCTGGTGTGGTTGTAACTTGAGGACTATCTGTATGAAACGTTCTGGACATTAGTACAAAGTTTATTGTCTCAGGGGTGTATATCCAAACTTGGCAGCTTTTAAGACTGGTGGACTTCAACTCCCAGAACCCCCCAGCCAGCCGCAAGGGAATTCTGGGAGTTGAAGTCCACCAGTCTTAAAAGTTGCCTACTGGACAATTCTGGTCCAGTGGGACAGCCGGAAGCGCTGACCAAGGTGGAAGAGTTGTCCAACCAGGTCTGGAGGGCCAGAGAGCCACAAGATTGGACCCTCTGACCAGGCGTGGCTCTGCCCACGTGGCCTCTGTGCCAGAGAGGGTGCCAAGCAGATGGGCAGAAGCAGCTGACTCACCCCAGTCCAGGGAACACAAGACGGTGAATCACCCGCAGACGGATGTCAAAACAAGGCCGGAGAAGGGGATCACCCCCCTCAACCCTGGGGGGCTGGGCTGGGAAAAGCTCATCTCCCCAGGCAGGATTCGAATCCTGCCCATGGCCCCAACCTCCTCCTCGCTCCTCCCCCATCGCCAGCCTCATCCCTGAAGCCGGCAGAGAGGGAACATTCGCATTGCTGGTAGTCTCTACCTCCTTAGCCATGGGAGGGGACGATGGGAGTCAGATCCTGCCCATGCAGGGGTGGTGGGCAGGGGATGATGGGAGTTAGAGTGATCTAGCAGGAAGGAGATGGGTTTATATTTGATCAGGAAATAAAACAGAACTAAATAAGGGAAATGATGGGAATCAGAGACAGAGGGTGGGGATGATGGGAGTCAGATCCTGCCCATGTTGCACTGGTGGGCAGGATGATGGGAACCGGAATCATCTAAAAGAAGCGGAGCTGCCAGGAGCGGCTGGGCATGATGGAAGCTAGAATCTAGAATTCCCCATAAGTGATGGTCAGAGTGGTCCAGAGCAGGTGGGGGATACCAGGAGCGGCTGGGGAGGATGGGACCTAGAGTGTAGCCTCGTCGGGAGCGGGGGTGGGGATGATGGGAGTTGGATCCTGCCCGTGTCGAAGCAATGAGTGGGAATGATGAGAGTCAGGCTGGCAGAGATGCCAACAGCGGCTGGGGATGATGGGAGCGAGCAGAGCCTGGGGAGTGGACGATGGGGCTGGTAGTCCTCCCCGGGCGCGCGGGGGTACCTGAAGGGCGGCCCTGCAGCCTGCCAGGAAGCTCTCCATGGCTCCGGACCCCTCCCCACCGCCCGGCCGCACGTGTGAACGGAGAGCACGCCCGGACACGTGTCGACCCGACCTCCTTTCGGGCGCCCGGCGGGAGGGGCCGGAACAGCCGCGCCTGATTGGCCGGCGGGGAGGCGGAAGGGCGAGGCTTCACCCGCCGCTCTGCGCAGGCGCGGGGAGGCCGCCCCGCCTCCTCCCCCTCCCCGCTGGCGTAAAAAAAGGGGCGTGGCCGAAGCACGCGCTTTCCCGGCTACGTCACCGCGGCCGAAGGCGGCTTTGCCTACCTTGCAGGGCGGGCGGTAAGCACGCTGGGAGGGACGGGGGGGGCGGGGAAGCGGGTTTAGTGGCGCCTGCAGGGGCGTTTTTCCCGGGGGCTTCGCAGATTCGCTGGGCTTGGGCGGGGGTTTGCAAGCCGGAGCCCCCGGGACCCCCCCTGCCCCGCCGTCGCGGACTTTCCCTCCGGAGTTTTTGCGGGCTTCGTGGCCGCTTCCGAAGCCCCCCGAGCCCCCAGACGCCCCTCCGGAGGGGCCGCCACCCTGAAGCTCAACAGGTAAAGCCTTGCAGCCCCCAGGCACCGCCTGGCAGGTGGCAACGCGGGGAGGCTGGCAAGGGGGGGGGGCAACCCTCCTTTTTTTCATTGGGGAGCCCCAAAGCCCCCCCACCCCTATCCGCCCCTTCCTCCTCCTCCTCCTCTTCCTCCTCCTCCTCGCTTGGCTGCTACTTTGTTTAAATTTTGCTTTTCTTTTTCTCCTTGGGTGGCTACAGAGTTTCCTTCCTTCCTTTGTTTTCTTTCCTTCCCATCCCTCTTTTCTCTCCCCCCCCCCCCCCATCCTGGCTTCCCTACAACGCCCCTGCGCTGCGGTGTATCCTCCCCTCCCATAGATGTCCCTGCAGAAAGGGGCGAGGCTGTGCAGAATGCACCCCAGCTAGGTTTTACTTATTTATTTATTTATTTTAAAGGGGGTGTTTTTTCCCCCTCCTCCGCCAGGCTGGGTTCCACTCCTCCCGGCCTTGGCCTAACCCAGGGGGGTGGGGGTGGGGGGGTGGCAGGAGGAAAAGGAGGAGGAGAAGAACAGGCTGGCCGGCACAAAAAAACAAGATTTATGCCCAGAAGGATCTGAGCAGGAAAATCCAGGTATGGCGTATTTGAGTCCTTCAATCCCTGCCCTGCTTGTTGGAGTAGAATGGGTGGGATTCGAATCCAGAACCCCAAGCTTCGGGACCTCCTTTGTGCCTAGGGTTTGTGCCGGCTGCCTGGCACCCCTCTTTCTGGGTTCTCCTCCCTGGCACTGGCTGGGTTGGCTGGTCAGTCTTAAAGAGAGCCCCCCTCTGGTGCTGCCCCAGCCGGGTGAGGTTCGCCCAGCTGAGCCTCTGCCCCCAGGGTTGGGGATGGGGTGGGGGGTAGGATGAGTGGTTCTTTCCCACCAGAAAGGGGAAACGGTGGATTTTGACCCAACCGTCTGCCCGTCCGGCCATCCTCTTGTTTTGCAAGCTCACTAAGCTGTCGACATCTCCCTTGTGCAACAGTTTCCTTCGAAAACAAAGTTTGCGGCAGAACTGAAGGGGCTGCAACCCTCCAACGGTGCAGAGGGTGGGGCGGGGGATTTATTGGAAGGGAGGGGGTGCCACTTGGGGGTGGGGTGGGGTGAGGAGGTGGAGAAGGATAAAATCCTGTGGAATTTATGACGGGAGAACAGATTGAATTCTTGACATGGGCAGTTAGGTTTCCTCTCTTCCTGGCGCGTTAAACCTTGCAAGGTGGGTGAGGGGATTTCTGGCTAGGTAGAGGAGGGATCTCACCCCCACCCCTTTCCCTTATTTTGCAAGGCTGGGGAGTATGGGAGTTGAAGTCCCCGCCTGAGCAGGCTCCCCACTCTTAGTGTGTTGCAGGGGGGCCATATTTTCAAAGTGGGAGTGGAAGGGGCCCAGCGGTGAGGAGATGGCTGGCTACATCTTTGGGGTGGGCGTCCCTCCCTTCCTCTCCCCTGCCCCCCTCTGGAAGTTTCCAGCTGTTGCTTAAAAGCAGTGAGGTGTTTTTGCCAAAATACTGGTTTGGGCGGCTCCTTCCTTGCTTTGTGGGTAGGTAAATCCTTGCACGCACACACACACACACACAGGGCCATCAGGGCTGCGGTTGCCTTGTTTGCTTCCTGGGTGCAGCCGATTCCTTCCAGATGTTGAAGTGCCTCTCCGGCATTTCCTGCTGTGGACCTTGGTGGATGGCCCAGGAACAGCTGGATGACCCCTGGTCGACCCAGGCCTGTCTTTGGGTACATTCCTTTTGGGCTATAGAAGGAAAACATCTGGAAGCTGTTGCACCTGACTCTCCAGGGCAGGGGGTCCAGATGTCCAGCCAGGTCTGCAGGGGTCCTGTAGAACTTCAAAAGTCAGAAGTATGAGCGTTTCGTGCACATTGAATTGTGGGCAGTTTTGTGTACAGGTGATTCTCAATTTACAACCATTTTTTAAAAAAAAATTTGATTCATATGCCACCCTTCTCCGGAGACTCAGGGTGGCTTACAGTGCGTTAAGCAATAAGCAATAAGTTTAGCAACTGAAGTGAGCCCAGGACTGGAAATGGGACTTATCACTTATCCTCACCCTTCCTCCGTCTGTCACAACATCCCCACAGCCATGGGATCACAATTTGGGCACTTTTCCAGACGAAGAAAGAGAGAGACGACAAGGCAGGTGAGGGGTTGGAAACAAAAAAATGATTTTCTAACCTTTGTTTCATTGACTCTTTTTCTAGGCTCAGAGTTGGTTGGCTGTTACAATTTCTGCATTTTTCACAAATACAAACCACACTCTTGACTTTGGGCCATGAAGCTGGAGAAAAGTAGATTTCTTGGACGTCCGTTTGCAGAAGAGAAGACCCAGAGCTGACCAACACAAAATAGGACTCACCTCCAGGTTCTTTGCTGAGCTTCAAGGACAAAAAACAAACAAACACACGAAGGTCAATAAAACACAGAATTTCCGTTCTACTAATCCGTTAAAAATTAATGCCCTGAAAAAGACACTGGGATTTTGTGCGTGTGTGTGCATGTTTTCTTTTCTATATATATATATATATATATATATATATATTTTAAAAAAAGAAAAGCTTTAAAATATCACCCATAGAGAAAACTCATCGCCTTTTTAATGCTTTTAAAAAAATTTCATGAGAATCAATTTCTTTTATTGTAAGGACAGCTTTGATATTTTTTTTCCTTAAAAACAAAAGCATTTTGTATTCCTTTTTCTGGGATAAGAAAGAGATTTCCTTTTTTTAAAAAAGAAGTTTTTATCTGTTGATCCTTATCCAGATCTGGTACAGATGAAAAGTTGCAAGTGGAGGTCACGAGAGACACAACCCCCCCCTCACACCCCCAGGTTTTAAATAATTGAGTGTAAAATCGGGGAGAAAAATGGCAGTATTGAATGTTTAATGATAGAAACTGGCAAGTAAAAAAACAAACAAAAACCAAATAAATTAAGGGACTTTTTGAGGAATTTGCATCCAATGTTCATCAGTGCCTAACCAAAGGAGAAAGGACTCAGCCAAGAAAACCTCGTGCCATGCACAATTTTTTATGAAAGGGGCGTCTGCTTATAGCGAAGATCAGAAAGGAATTCAACCGAGGGTGAACACAGGATCCGGTTTAAGTTTTCAGTGAAGTTTCCACATTTTTCGCTGTGGGGAAAGAAAAAATACAAGTATTGATTAAAGAGAACTTGCTTTTAAAGTCGGTGAAGAGGCTTGTCCAAAAAAGACAACTTAACCCCCTTTGGAAAAACCTTGAATTTCTTTGAGACAAATTGAGACTTAAGAAGCCAAAGGACAATTCTTCTCGATGGAGACTGACGTGCCGGCTGCAGAGGAAGCTCGGGGGGAGACAGAGCCCACCGATTCTGGCCTCCCCGAGCCAACGGTGGGTGGCAAGGAGGTGGTTGCTTCTGCTCTCCCTGGGGCTGCAGAAGAGACCCCAACCGACCTCCCCAAGGACGGTGCCCAAAGCGTCATGCAGGAAGACGAGGGGCAGCTTTCCTCTGGAGCAGCAGCCGAAGGGGGGCAAAAGGAGGGACCCCCGTCTCCAAACGAGGAGGCCTCCCCTCTGCCATCCCCTCCGGTGCCCACCAGTGGCAGTCCAGCTGAGGATGCCCCCAAGCCTCGCCCTTCTCCAGCCAGCCAACCCAAGCCGCCAGACTTTTACTGTGTGAAGTGGATCACCTGGAAGGGCGAGAGGACGCCGGTCATCATGCAGAGTGAAAATGGTCCCTGCCCACTGCTGGCCATCATGAACATCCTTTTTCTGCAGTGGAAGGTAAAAACGGGCACGGGGAGGGGTCCACAGCCAGGTTGCCCTGGATGGGGGCTGAGAAACGGGCCCTCAACTCTTTGCTCCCCCAGGTAAAGCTGCCTGCCCAGAAGGAAGTGGTCACCTCGGATGAGCTGATGGCTTACCTCGGTAAGGAGCCCCTCCCCACTACCCACCTTCCAGCATTGGCAAAGCATCTCCTTCCATCCCTTCCTTTTTTTCCCCTTTGCACAACGATGTTGTGAGGTAGGCCAGTGCCCAAGGGGAGCGATGGCTATCGCCTTCTGATGACAGAACAATATTGAATGTTTTGGAGAGTCCCAGAAATCCTGGGGGGGCCTTTCTTAGCTGGAATGGTGCGGTTGTGGGTAATCCATCACTGGAGGTTTTCAGAAATAAACCAGACAGGCCTTAGAACAGGATGTGATCAGGGGGTCAGACTAGAAGACCTCTGGAGTCCCTTCTGGCCCTGGGATTCTGTCTGCTGCGTGTTCTGTCCTTGTTCTGACCTAGGCTTCCCCAAACCATGAAGCAGACTCCTTGTCCCGACAAAAACCCCTTTTTATCGCAAGGAGTCACAAACTAATTGCCTCCTGCAAACTCCCCTCCCCTTTTGCTCCTCTTTTATTCCCTCTGGGAAGGGCCGTTCATCATCCACCTGTGGCTTTACTCCTGAGTTGCCCCTTGTTCTTTAGCTGTTCCCTTCGTCTGGCAACTCTGCGCATGCCCACACTGGGAACAGGCTCCAGCTGTTCGTCTGCCCCACTGATGTCTGACTCCGAAGGCAGCTGATAATTATCAGACGGCCCTGGCCCCCTCTCTGCCTCCGATGCAGAGCCTTCCCCAGACTCCTGACTGTCTGAATCTGCTACCAGATCCCCTGGCCACAACAATCCTCCCAGGCCTCCCTTTTTCTCTCTCTGCACAGCCAGCATTCCCGATCCTCCTCCCCAGTGG
Source organism: Masticophis lateralis (assembly GCA_030761175.1). NCBI lineage: Eukaryota > Metazoa > Chordata > Lepidosauria > Squamata > Colubridae > Masticophis > Masticophis lateralis. The sequence continues at coordinate 12,769,008 of JAUDYJ010000017.1, read as the reverse complement.
AAGGTCCTTTTGAACAGACTCCCCTGTCCCTCCCCCGTGGGGTCCCCCTAACTGAGGGGTCTCTCTCTCTCTCTCTCTCCCCCCCCCCCTTCTGCCCCTGCAGGGGATTGCATCCTGTCCATCAAGCCCCAGGACCAAGCTGAGGCCGTCCAGCTCAATTTCCAGCAGGTGAGTGAATTTGCTTCGGCTTGGAGCACATCCAAAATGGCTCCAGGAACGTTTGGGGCCAATTTTCCAGGCCTGTTGGCTTCTGGGGCCCCTTTGAGAAAATGTCGACTTTTTCCCCCGGGCAGAATGTAAATGACGCCATGACGGTCCTTTCCAAGCTCTCCACGGGGCTGGACGTCAACGTGAGATTCACGGGGGTCTCGGACTTCGAATACACCCCTGAGTGCATCGTCTTTGATCTCCTGAACATCTCCCTTTATCACGGCTGGCTGGTGGATCCCCAGGTGGGTGGCTTTGCTCCCCTGGCATTGGGTTGGGGCAGGGGGCAGAGCTGTGGGCTGGAGCGAGATGAAACTACGTCGAGGCTTCCGAACAGCCAGAGACCTTGGTATAAATTAGAATTTCTCGACTGTGGCAACTTCACAAGGTCTAGACTTCAACTCCTAGAATTCCTCAGCCAGCAATTCTGGGAACTGAAGTCCAGACTTGGCCTGGGGAATTCTGGGAGTTGAAGTCCAGACCTCTTAAGGATTACCAAAACCTGGCATAATTTGCCCTTAATCCACTGCTTCAAAAGTGGCTCAGCCTGATGTGAAGACGTGCTACTCTCCCCCGATAGATAGATTGCAGACTTCAGTTCAGAGGAGTAAAAGAAACCAGGCTACTAGTCCTCATGGAGAAATTTGGAAATCTGGATCTTTGCAAGGTTGGCCTTTTGGAAGGCTTAAAACCACCAGAGGGAATTGTAAACATCCTGTCCCTGAATTCCGTTCTCAGGTACCGTCTCAAAACTGTCCTGTAGACAGTTACGTTCCCCCCATCCCTGACACCAAGAACACCCCTGCAGAGTAGCATTGAAACGCAGAAATGAAACCCAGTTCTCGCTGTGCCCTCTTGTGCCTGCACTCTGGTTTTAGGATGGGCATTTCTATCCTCTCCTCCTCCAGATTCCCGAGGTGGCTGGAGCCGTCAGCAAACTCAGCTACAACCAGCTGGTGGAAAAAATCATCACTTGTAAACACTCCAGCGACCCAAACTTGGTGACGGAAGGTAACACTGGGGGGCTAAACACAAACCATCCTTTCCAAATTGGGGAGGACTGCTTTGGGGGCATTGCTGGTAGCTGGGAGGCCCGGGAAGGTGGCTTAGAAACCTCTAAAGCAGGGGAGTCCATCCTTGGCAATTTTAAGCCTTGTGGACTTCAGTTCCCAAAATCCCCCCTGCCAATTTTAAGCCTTGTGGATTTCCACAAGGCTTAAAGTTGGCTGGGGAATTCTGGGAGTTGAAGTCCACAAGGCTTAAAATTGGCTGGGGAATTCTGGGAGTTGAAGTCCACAGGTTTTAAAAGTTGTCCAGATTGGCCATCCCGATATAAAAGGATGAATTGGCTTTTTTGTCTTCCTTTGTCTTTTCCCTCTCCCAGGCCTGATCGCGGAACAATTTTTGGAGTCCACGGCATCGCAGCTCACCTACCACGGGCTGTGTGAGCTCACGTCCACGGTCAAAGAAGGCGAACTGAGTGTTTTCTTCCGAAACAACCACTTTAGTGCCATGATCAAGCACAAGGTATTTTATTTTCCTTGAGAAATGAGGGATTTATAATGGTTGACGACAGCTGGGGCTTCAAAGCGTCTTTGCCATGTATTGTTCCTGACAAATAAACATCATTATGAAGCCACCCCCTGAGTTTGTCCCTCTTTGCAGTTTGTTCTTGCAAAAAGGATGAATTTCTCGCCCTTTCCTGTGAAGGAGGACTTCATATCTATTAGCCTCTCATGCCAGCGTTTATCCTTTTCATATTTTAATTCTTTTATGCTGTCAGTTTTGTCTTTTAAGCCGTCTGGAGTTGCTTGAAGGCGGGATGAGTGGCACGTAGATTTAACCAATCAAATAAACATTTTAAATCTTTTAGCTATAACTTGTAGGTTTCTGTAATGTGATTTTATACATATATTTATGGTTTTATTTTAATGTTGTAAGCCAGCCAGAGTTGCCTTGTGGGTGAGGTGAGCAGCAAACAAGGAAGGAAGGAGAGAAGGAAAAGAAAGAGAGAAGGAAGGAGGGAAGGAAGGAAGGAGGAAAGAGAGAGAAAGAAAAAGAGAAAGAAAGAAAGAAAAAGAAAAAAGAAAAGATAGATAGATAGATAAATAGATAGATAGATAGATAGATAGATAGATAGATAGATAGATAGATAGATAGATAGATAGATAGATGATAGATAGATAGATGCAGGATAAATAAAATTAAAAACTGGTTGGCACAATCGTTTCTACATAGATAGATAGATAGATAGATAGATAGATAGATAGATAGATAGATAGATAGATAGATAGAGATAGATAGATAGATAGATAGATAGATAGATAGATAGATAGATAGATAGATAGATAGATAGATGCAGGATAAATAAAATTAAAAACTGGTTGGCACAACCGTTTCTACATTGCATGCCCAAATGGGTCCTTTTAGCTTCTGTTCCTGAAAAATACATTTTGGTGTCTGCTGTTTGAAAAGAAGCTGGTCTATGGACCCTGTTCATGCATGATTATTTTTTCCCCCTTTTTTTGCTCCTTCCTTTCTTTCCCGTTGGGCTTCAGAGCCATCTCTACCTGCTGGTGACGGACCAGGGTTTCCTGAACGAAGACCAGGTCACCTGGGAAAGTTTGCACAATGTGGATGGCGACGGCTGCTTTTGTGATGCTGAGTTCCACCTGAGCCACACGCTGGGCAAGGAGGCGGCTGGGGGCTCCCCGGTCGACCAGAGGCAGGTGGATCAGGTATGCCAGGGGTAGGGAGGGGGGGGAGTAGTAGTTCTGGCAGAGGCTCACTTGGGCATCGCCTTCCCTGGTGGTGGGATGGATCCAAGGACAGGGAGGATATGGGTGGCTCTGGCAAGTTTTTTTCAACCTGGCTGATAGGTCCAGGAATTTGTAAGTTAGGAAAAAATCCCGTTTCAGTTCCTGGGGACTGGAGTTCCGCTGGGCACCAACCGTGGGTGGATTTGCACCCCGCACAAACTGACGAAACGAAGACACAATGCCAGGGAGAATCTGGAGATACAGAAATGCTTTGGAGGGTTTTTTTTTTTCTGGGGTGGGTTAGGAATAATTACTGCCAGGGTCTCCAGCCTCTGGAGGGGCTCCGAAAGGAGAAGGCACATTTTGGGGTTCTCAGTCCTGGCCCAGAGCCTCTTGGAGCCGTAAAGCTGGCAGAGCTGCCAAAAGGAGATTATTTTGGGGGGAGCAGAGAGAATTCCCTGCAGATTATAGCATTGTGAAGTAGATGCCGGGTGGGATTCAGGCGTCAGCGAGCTGCCTAAGGCAGGAGTCTCCAACCGTGGGGCCTTGTGGACTTCAACTCCTAGAATAACTCAGCCAACTTTTTAAGCACAACTGGCTGGGGGATTCTGGGAGTTGAAGTCCACAAGTCTTAAAGCTGCCATGTTTGGAGACCCCTGGCCTCAGGTGTGGATAAGAAACAGGCGGCCTTTCTGACACCCCCTCCCTCCCCTCCCCAAGGACTACATGATTGCCTTGTCCCTCCAACGCCAGCAAGGGGGTCCCGCCATGAGCGACCTGGAGCTGGCACAGCAGCTGCAGCAAGAGGAATATCAGCAGCCCCCCCCACCCAGCCCGTTGCCCTCCCCGGCACAGGTATGGAGAGACTCCCACCTAAACCCCCCCCCCAGCCCTGGGTTGAAGGTAATTCTCCCCCTCCCCCATTAACCCCTTCCTCGTCTTCCCCATTCTGCCTTTAGGGGAGAAGCCCTCCACCCCCCCGCCCGGCCGGAGAACGCAGGCAGCGACAGAAGGTGGACACGGACTGCATCGTCCTTTGAGGCCGGCCTGTGGGAATCCCACAAGGGCCCCCCCCCCCCGTCCTTCCAGGGCCTGCAACTGAGGACCCCCTTCTCAATTTGCTACGGGGGCACTTTGGATAGGGCACTCCTGCAACACCAAAAATGCCCCAGAAGGGGCGAGGGGGAAAACGGCTCTGTTTCAGAAAAAAAACCCACACGCTGGAGAGCTCCCCGAGGTGCATTTGCTTCTCCCACCCCGGGGGGTCAACATGGGAAGGGAGAAAGAGAAGCAAAGAGGGGGCTTAGCTTGGCTCCCCACGGAGGCCGGGTCAATTTATGGGGGGGTCTCCCATGTGATTCTCCTCTCGTGTGTCGGGGGATGGACAGAAAGCTGCTTCCATTGGAGAAACCGAGTCCCTGCCTGGAAGGGCCCAGCCTTCGGGATGAAGAGGGGGTCACACCTCGCCGGCACCCCAGATCCGGTCATCGCCAAAGCCGAGCCCTCAAGGGCTGCGTGCACACAGATGAGGGACCGTTTGCAAAGTTACCACCAGTGCAGTTTTCATGCGATGGAAAAATGGATTCCTTTGCCAAAAGCACCTTTTGAGGGGTGGGTTTCAGCTCTGTTTTTTTCACCTTCTCAAAGGCAGCCGAAGTGAGGCAGAAACGCCTCCGGTGATGCAGTCCAAACGAGGTCTCTCTTTCTCTCTCTTTCTCTTTATCTCTTTTTTTCCTGGTTTTTGAGGGCTATGTCTGGACTAAATTCTAAAATCGCTTAAGCCTCCGTTTTGAGTCGATTAATCGATTAATCCTGCCTCTGTTTACATTGGAATAAAGCAGTCCTTCTAAAGGAGAGGGAAGCATTTTTGAACCCCAGATAATCCACTCGGTCGACATGGATCCCAAAGAGATAGGTTGTGGTGGTTTTATTTTATTTTTTACAAGCAACGTTTCAGTTCCCAGGAAGGGGATTTTTTTTTGAGGCGGGGGTTGAAGGGGAAAGAGGAAGGATGTGCGGGTGGTCTGTGGCTGATGGGTTGGGGGGGTCCCTTGACCGGAGGAAATGGGGTTGAAGGAAGAAGAAGCAGAGCTGTTGAGGTGGAATGTAAAATATAAAAGCTTTTTTCTAGAAATCTAAGCCCCCTAAAATGCCATCAGACTGAAGTTGTATCTACTCCAGGGTCCGATTTCCCAAACTGGCCAATGAGAAGCCCGCCAGCATTTCCCGGCAGCTATTCAGAGGTAGATTGCTCCTGATGCTGGAAGCTCTCTCAGTCTTTGCTGATTATTATCCCCTGCTTTTAAACTTTTGACCCAAGTTTTGTTGTAAATACTTGGCAAAACTTGCAGGTCTCTAAATCTGCCCCACGGCCTCTCAAACCCCTGCAAAGCATCAGAAGAATTTGGGCTGGGAGAGAAGCAGAAACCTGTCCAACCGGTCAGGCTGAATTCCACAACTGCTTTCCAGGGGCTCCTTTGCAACTTTGTGGTGAGGCAGCTTCGCTGGAAGGAAAAGCTGGAGGGTTTTTCAAAGTAGACTGCCTCTGGACAGGGAGGATCCTCGGCTGGCAGCGTGTCTCACAGGTCTTCCGCCTTGCACAAGCCAAGCAAAGCAGCCTGGTATTCGCCTTGTGTTTCTGCCTGGGGAGATGGGGGCAAGGAGGAGAGTTTGGGGCAACCCCATCTGGAAATAAAGGGGTTGGTCCAGGAAAGATGGGATGCTTGATTCCCACGGGGGAGCATTTTCTGTATCTTTTGGATTCTTTTGTAGTGAAGGTACTTCTGCTGGCTCCCAAACTTTTAACTTGCAGATAGGCTGCTCCTACAAATGGAGGTTCTGTTCCTGATGAGTGGGGCAATATAGGGAACGGTCAAGGCCGCATAAAATTAGCCTGCTTGACCAAGAAGCTTGAGGCCAGCCTACCTTGCAAGAACGTCGTGAGAATAAATTGGAGGGTATCCTGGCTGGCTGGGGGTTCTTCCCACAGTCCCTGGGGACCTGTGGCTGCCACTTGGGGTCTGTAATGTGCCCTTGAAAACCCCCCACCCAATACTACCCAGTGCTTTACCTTAATGAAGGAGTAGAGCGAGATCCCATAGCGCCTCTTGAACTCGGTGCGGATGCTGAGAAGGTCCGTCTCGCTGCGAGAGATCATGATTCGGATGGCTGTCCGGGGGTTACGTCCTGCTTCCTGGGATAAAACGACAATCGCCTTTGGAAAGTTGTAAATCACCCAGAGTAGCTTTGAAACGAGACCAGGCGGCCCATAAATGTAATAAAAATAATTTAAAAAGCTGGAAAGCTGTGCAAAGCAGGAGTCGAACTCGCTTCTTTGCCCCACAGACAAGGCATGTTTCATACCCTCCTTTGATTGTTCCCAAGCCAGACTGCAAAAAAGGACTAGAGTCCATCTCTGCCCTTCTTTCACTTCAGAAGGCAGTTTATGGGCTTTCATTTGGGGAAGGGGTGATGGCCAGTCAGCGGGGGTTTATTTCCCCCAGAGGAGATCCTCATGCACTGTCTGGAGCAGCTCAGCCGGTCTCTTGTGCAAATCACGACCAGGAAGCAGAATGCCAAAGATGGACACATCTGGGGGGGGGGGTTTCAGGGCAGCCCCAATGGGGCTAAGGGGGGTGGGATTTGGGAAGGGGCGGGCACCAAAAGGAGAGACCCTCACCGTAATGGCCGAGTGGAGCTTGGTGGCAAAATACAGTGGTGTGTTTCTTAGGAGGGAAACTGCAAGAAAGAATTTTTTTTTTAAAAAATTACAATTATTTTTCCTGTTATTCTGCTCCCTTCCTATTTCTGAGCTGAAATCCTGTAGGGAAGTGAGCTACACAAGTTGGATTTCTGCCTGGCAAAGCACTCGCCAAGAGAGATGAGAGAGATGGGAAGGAAGGCCGGCTAAGCAGAACAGATCCGGTTTAAAATTTGCTTATTGGCTTGCAAAAATTCCCAAGCCCAATTTATGCTAAACGCTCCTGGCTCAGCTAGTTTGGGGAGAAGGAGGAGGAAGAAGCGGATTTAAGCGGCCTTCCAACCATCTCTTAACTCACAGACAAAGTCCCACAAAAGCCGTGTTGAAATAGGATCAAGAGGGCTAGCAACTTGGATTTTTAGAAGCAATGAAAAATGAAGCTTCTCGGATCTTATTCCGGGTATTCTCAGCACAGGCTGTGCAAAACAAGAGGCAACGGAGATTGAGAGGGCTCTTGAACATGTGCAGAAAGCACTGCTGGAACTCTAGCCTCATATCCCCCTCCCCAATTTAATCCAGATTAAAAAGGGGGGCTCTCAAAGTCCCTGCATCTGGGGTGCCCCTACCCAGCGTTAAACCCGCTTCCCGGAAGTTTCCTTGGAAATGTTTCTTCATAATTTCTTCAACTGAGATTCCGGTCGTCTGCTGGTAGCAGCTGAACACTGGAAGAAAGGCAAGGGAAAAAGTGGGTTTTTTTTTTTTAAATAATATTATTGGGGGAAGACTGCCCCCCTTTGTGCCTTGAAACTGCCAGGTTTTTTTTAGCTTTGGAACAGGGACTCCGCCAGGCAGGCGGTCCCTAGCCTGGTCTGGCCTGAAATGCCAGCATGGTGAAACGCCACTGCCTGGCACGGGGTTAGCCTTGCCTCTCCTCAAATGTTCGGGGCTGCGTTGAGACAGGATCCGGACCCACTCGCTCTCCTCCAGGCGTCCAGCGTCCCCACCGTTGGCTGCATCAGACAGGGCCTGGGGGGAAAGCCCGGGGGTTTGAGGGATGCTGGAAATGGGCCCTGAGAGGGGCCCCAGCATGGAGGGGACCCCGAAGGGAAGCATCCTGACATCCCCATCTCACTTTTGAATCTTGCCGTATCAAAACATAATCGATCGTCCCCGAGTAGCGTTCCCGCTGGCCCTGCGGAGAAGGATGACGTGAAAAATCAGCCGGGAGGCTTTGCTTCCAAAAATGGACATGATTTTCCTAAATGATGCCAGGCCAAACAGTTTGGGCTTAAAAAGGATAAGGTGTTACGTTATGTTACGTTATGTTATGTAGGATTAGGATATGTTATGTTAATTTTATTTTATACTTTTATAAATTACATATGATATTTGTTATGTGACATATTATTTATTTTATAGTGTTGTAAATATTACACTGTAATATTTTTTTTATCTTATTTGATATTCTTATTTTATTCATTTTATTTTATCTTGGTTTTCTTTATTACCTTGATCAGGGTGAGAAGAAGGTCTCTAAAGCCACCGGTGGCCCCACAAGCGATGTCCTTTCCCAAGTCGGATTTGAAATCTGTACAAATGGAAGAAGGGAGAAGGATGGACTTTTAGCTCTCCACCCCCGAGCAAGGAGAGGAGGGATACGTGTGTTTCCCTTCCTGAGAAAATGCTCCGAGGTAGACTGCTCTTGCCCAAGGGGGCTCTGCAGGAAGCTCAGGAAAGAAACATTCTTGGGTGACTCAAAGATTTTATGGGTTGTGTATGATTAATGGAGTTATCCTTCCTGAAACTCTAGGGCAGTGATGGCTAACCTTTTGGCCATCGCGTGCCAAAAGCGGGGGGAATACGAGGGGAGCGCATACACGTGGCCACACCCATAATTTAATGCACCCTGTCCCCTGCACTCTCCCCTGCAATGGCCCGGTGGGTCTGGTGGGCCCATTTTTCGCCCTCCCCAGGCTCTAGGGGCTTTCTTGGAGTCCGGGGAGCCTTCCCCCCCCCCACAGAGGCCAGAAATAGCCTCCGGTGGGCCCGGAAAGCCCGAAAATTAGCTGGCCAGTGCGTGCTGGAGCTGAGGTAGGGAAATGCTCATGTGCCCACAGATATGGCTCCGTGTGCCACTTGTGGCATGCATGTCATATGTTCACCATCATGGTTCTAGGGCAGGCATTATTATGTTTTTCTTAGTCTACATCAGGGTGTCCAACTTTGGCCACTTTAAGACACGTAGACTTCAATTCCCAGAATTCCCCAGGCAGCACAGCTGGCTGTGCTTGGAGTTGAAATGTACAAGTCTCAAAATAGCCAAAGTTGGACATTTATATAGACTAGGGGTCTACATAAATGCTCAACGAAGAAAAGTCAAAGCTCACGAGCATATCATGTTGCGGGGAGTTCCGTAGGCATGAAAAGGAGGGCAAGTCTAGCTTCCCTTGGTTTTTCAAGTTTATCAGGCAACTTTCCCTCCTAGCAACTCCCTTCTCCTATTTCTCTACCTTTTTAAGAACAAGCAGATAAGTTCAATTTTTTTTTTACCCTGTTTGTAATAAGCCAGCATTTCCTGAAGCTGGTTTGCCGTTCGAGTGGAGGTGATTTCAATCAGGGTTTCCACCTCCAGACCCTGGAAAGGAAATGCGACCCAGGTTAGGAAACGGCAATTGTTGACTTTGTAAGATGTGTGTTCCTCTGTCCATTCTGCAGGGATTTTAGTGGGGTTAATCTTCCGTTCATCTTCCTTGGGTTGAGTACAACCCTCGTCTCAAGAATGGTTGTGTCTTCACAAACTCCTGTATTTATTTATTTATTTATTTATTTAATTGTTGCATTAAATTATTAAATGGAATTACCATGTATGGAACGTGCCCTTAAAAAGGGCTGGGAATTTAAAAAAAAAAACAATCTTAATTCCTCCCCAACCCTTTTTAAAATGGAGAAAACACTTTTTATAAATGGTTGTTTATGAAAGTCTCTGGGAGGGGGAGAGGAGCAGTGGTGGGTTTCAATTTTTTTTTACTACCAGTTCTGTGGGTGTGGCTTGGTGGGTGTGGCAGGGGAAGGTTACTGCAAAATCCACATTCCCTCCCAATCAGCTGAGACTTGGGAGGCAGAGAATAGATGGGGACGGGGCCAGTCAGAATTTTTACTACTTCAGTTCTCCGAACTACTCAAAATTTCCGCTATCAGTTCTCCAGAACTGGTCAGAACCTGCTGAAACCCACCTCTGGAGAGGAGAGACTTCAAGATCTGAATCCCCCCCAACCAATTCACCCCACGGTCCTTTTAAAATCAGATGTACAACCTGCTCCTCTTCTTGTTAAAAACCGGGGGGAGGTGTTCCAGGCAGAAATGGGGTGCCCCTCTTTGGAAGAGGGTACCTGTAATCCTGCCTGGATCTCGTGGGCATCATACTGAGCTGCTGGACGGAGCAAACCCCTGATAATGGTCTCAAACTGGCTGGGGACCACGGCCTCCAGGGTTTTCAGCAAGTCCTAAAAAGAGAGAGAAGACTAAGAGAAATTTGGGGAGACCTCACCCCCCCCCCCCATAGAGCAGAGACCCTCAGCCAAACGTATCATGGCCAGGAAAGAGACCGAGATATACTGATTTAGTTTTAATGGAACCCATAGTTTGCTGGCTTTGTCCTAAAAAAAGACTCTGAACAGTGTGTAAGGGCTGTCCCCTACAATAGCACCTTGCAGTAGTCTAAGACAGAGCGAGCGCTTTGCCCATTTTTTTTCCTTTTCTGGAAGGGCCACAAATTCCCTCCCACCCGCCCTCAAAAAATTCCCTCCCGGCCTAACCTGTTGGGTGAATTCAAGGAAAGCTTCTGCAATTTGCTGCCGATGCTCGCTGCTCCGACTGGTCAGCAAGTCAAAGACGACCCCACAGTCCACACTTTTGGAGAGACCTGGGGGCCCCAGGTTCAGCCGAGGCCTCCAAACCAGGAGTTTGCAAACTCTGCTCCGGCCCCTGGAGTTAGCTGTGCTCCCGGAAGAGTCGAAATCTGCATATGCAATTCATCTATATATCAAAAGCTTCATTATCATAAGGATTTTCTCACGCTTATCCTGGGGTTAAATTTATGCCTCCCGTCACTGTATTTTTCTGGGCAGATGACCTCCAACCGTCCACTTTCTTTTTAGGATTACACCTGCCCTTATCTGGATGTTCCAACTCTACGATATTTGTTGGGGTCCGATGGGGTAGTTGAACTGTGTCCTGGGTTCGAAAGCCTGTTGCGAATGCAACTTCCACCTTGCAGGGTGGTTGTATGGATGCAGGCGAGGGGGAAGGGAAGGGGCAGGGGGGTTACCTTCACCACTGATGGCCTCGAAGAAAGTCTGGGCATCTTTGGCTGCATCAAAATTCAGGTGAGGTCGGATCGTTCCCAAGGTGCCCCACGTGGCCGTCTAGGGCAGAAAAGACACTGCAGCTTGGACCCTACAATGTTTAAATTCTGCAAACCTCATGAAGGCAAAATGTTAAGAGTCCGTTGACTGTTTTCATTTGCATGTTGGGTTGGAAGCTTCCTTCAGCTGCAAACCATGGGATCTGGATGACCAAGCCCCCACTGGCCAACTGCAGTCTACCTGAGAGACCTTTTCTATCCATTCCCTCCTCCTTAGGGAGTAGCACCTTGCAAAGGACTCCAAATACTCTTTCTAGAAAAGAAGTTGGATTCGGTGGAATCTCACCTTTTCTGCCAGTGGCAACTGCTCCAAAATTTCATCGGCCATGGGTCGCTGCTCCAGCCGGTTCCTTGCACTCTTGCCGAGCTGTGGAGGGGGGAGGGGGAGCCCCACTTAGGCAGCCTCCCAGCAAGTCATCTCTGGCTGCTGCAAAGAGGCGAATTTTCCAGAGCCAGAAACCCCCATTTCAAGCTAAAATAATGGGGGGGGGGGGAGGCAATACAGGTAAGAAGTTACTCTAGGAAATACTGGGGGGGGGGGCAGCAGCCGAGGGGTTCCGAATTTGAGGAAGTGGGGGGGGCGGAAAGAGGGTGCCCAAGAGGAACCTGGAAAGGAAGAAAAAGAAATTCCAATTTTAGGGAGAAACACACAGGCTGAATTTCTAGAAAGGAGGGGCTGCAAAGGGATTTGCAGAAACGCATTTTGAAGTCTTCCAAGTTGCTTGAAATCGACCCTCCCCCCTCCAAGAAGCCCCTTCTAGCCCCCTCCACCCTTGCCCTCCGCCCCAGGAGCAAAAGACCCCGCCCGGCAACAAAGCCCCCCTCCCCAAAGGGAACCTCTCTAGCCGGGCGCTCCAGCGGAGGAGCTGCGCGCAAAAGCTGCTGCTGCTTCTTCCTCCTCTTCGGCCTCGGCGGCCCCCAAAGGCGGCGGGGCGGGGGTGGCAGCGGCTCTGGCTCCCCCCAGGGCGGCTGGGCAGCCAACCAGCGCTGAGGCAGCCTCGGAAAAACCAGTCTGGGCTGTCGCTTCTCCAGCCGGGCTACCGAGTGTCGCCAGTTCGGCGGGTTCTTTGCCTGGAGGAGCGCACTTGCAGCCGTGGGGCGTCCGGGAAAAGCCGGGCGGCCACGCGAGAACGACGACGCCCGGGGGGGGGGGTGAAGCCCCACCAGACCGCAGGGGACGCCCTCTTCACGCAGGGACCCTCGAGTCAGGCTGGGTGGTCGCCAGAAGGGCCCTTTCCGCAAGACCCTCCCTGGGAGGAGGCTTCGCTCTTCGTTCGTGTCCTGGAACACGCGTCCTTCTCTGCCCAGCCTCTTTTGCTGCACTGGAACTCAGCACCTTTGGTCCTTTTTAACTCCGCTGGGAGAAGGGAAGCTGGGCATCCGGCGAATGGGGCACTTGGAGCCCCAATTTCCCTGAGAAAGCCTGAACCGTTTCTGGAAGGTTACCTGTCCGGCAAGAAGAATACCCACGAGGCAGCAGCCTTTCCCACGTGCTGGCTTCCAGCCCAGCCTCCCGAGCGCCGTCAGAAGGCGAGACCCCCGAGAAGAACTCGCGGGTTCCAGTTTGGGGTGAAGTCCCGACTCGGGTCTTCCCATTCTCCGCGTGCAAAATCAGGCCAGCAACTTTGAAGAGTCCCGTTGCACAGGATGAGGAGTTTCCCTGCGCAAAATGCTGGGCAGGAGAGCGAAATTCTCTTTTCTGTGTGTGCCTGATGCTTCTTGGGATGAAAGAGAGGCTCTTTGTGGATTTCTGGATTGATTAGGAACTCGTGCTTGGAGTGTTTCCCTTCCTTTGGAGGGTTGGCGAGAAATCGGCTGCGTTGGGGGGCAAATCTCGCTTCTAAAATCTTCCTATGCAGCCAGTCTCCTAACAATTTAAAACCCAGTTTTGCCCTGGACAGTTAAAAAAGAAGAAAAAAGAGGGAAGTTGTGCTGTTCCGACGTTTCCCACTAAGGGGCACTATGGCGCAGTGCCTGGCTGAGCCACCAGAGGGCAGCATCTCCCTGCCCTTCATCCAGGTAGTCAATCTTTCTCCACTTTGAGAGCTCTTCCTAGATGGGAAAGTGAAGAATCAATTCGGGGTTTTCTTTAAAACCTGTTTTTAATAAGACCAACGCTGGTTGGTGGTAGTGTCTAATTCATCGACTCCTTAAGCAGAGCCTCCTGTCCAGGAGCAGTCTTCCTTTGATGACTAACCAAGCAAGAACAGCCTTCCCCTTGGGCCCGGTTTGGCAGGAATATCCTGCTCCCCTTTCTTTCATCAACTCCTCCAGGAAGATCAATGAAATTGACAGCTCTCACGAAGGAAAAATCCTGACTGGCTTCTGAGCTGGCCTGGTGGCATTTCCTCCTAGAATTCCTGGACACGGATGGTGGAATTCCTACCTGCCACCAGCAAAAATGGGCCTGGCAATTGGGATGATCCGGAAGAGAGAAGGCAGCCGCACCCTGCAAATCTCAGCCTGTTCACCTTTTTATTTCTGTGCTGCAAATCCCTCCGGATAGAAAATTATGCTCAGAGGACATCTGTTAAGGAAGCCGAACAGCTGCGCTCACTAATTTCTTTTTCCATTGGAATCATTAAATTTTCCTCTTCCTCCATGAACTCTCAGCCTGCTTTCTCCGTTGCTGCAAGAATCGTGCAGGTTCTTCCTTGACGGGATTCCTGGGGATTTTACCGCAGAATATTATTAAGGATTGGTCAAGGTGTTTCCTTGGAGAAGTGCAGGGTGTGGCATTTAATTGGTCAGCCTCCGCGTGTCTTTTATCTCCAATGTTGAGCGGAGTGTTTCCAAACACAGCCACGACGGTAATGTTTTTAATTAACGCAGGTGACTAAATAAGTCTAGAGAGACAAGGTAACATCGCTGGGACTGGGATTAAATCGGTTTGTAATCCAAGTTGGCTTTTGTGGGATCTTAATTCTGACAGAGCCAGAATACAATTGCTCTCTCCAGTTTAACAAGCCGAGATTCCAGCCTTTTATCTGCCTTTCTTGGCATCCTGATAATTATTGGGCTTCATTTTTATGAAGACGCTGCCCTTCCAGACCGACTTACAAAAGAACAGGACTTTTAAAAAGCCTGGGCCTATTTTTCCAACAAGAGAGTTTCAGAAACATTGGGAAAACGGGGGGGGGGGGGGGGGGGGGGGGGGGAGAAGCAGTGTTCTGTTTTGTTTTTTAGTTTTTCAGTGGAAAAATACACTCACCCCACCCCAAAGCTCATAAAACCAAAACCCTGGACCTTTGTACATAGGAGGGAAAGCTTGCAGAGAGGCCTGTATGGATCCAAGCAGGAGAAAACCCAAAGATATTTAAAAACTTTGGCTGCTATGCTGGATGTTTGTAAGGGTCGCTACTGCAGTGTCTTCCCGGTTTTATTTTACATGTAGATTTGGGGGGCAGAGTAGGGGGTCCGGGCAGCTTCAGAGGGGGCTGTCCCCTTGGCTGAAAGAGCCATCTTGTTCCTGCTTCCCAGGTGGACGACAACCCTCCCTTCTGTAGTTTTCACAGGTGGGGTTCAGTGAAGATGCTGGGAGAGGAAGCGGGGACTGCTTCTCATCCCCCTCTTTCAAAAAGGGACAGGGCTGAAATGGGGGAAACCCCCCCCCCTCCATCAGATTTTCCTAACTCCTGGCCAGTTCCGGCTTTAACCTATTTATAAACGGTCATAAAAGCAGGATAAAGGAGCCCAATAAATAAACAAACTTCCCCCCCCCATCACCTCTTTTGTGCACCCCCATTTTTCGGTGCATTCATTTCAGCCTTGCCCCCAAAGCCGCTCTTAAGGAAAAGTTCTTTCCCGCCTCCCCCTCCCCCTCCCCCAGCAAATGCATGAAAGAGGAAGGGGCTTCCCCCGCCCCCCCTCCTCCCCCCTCCCTTCCTCTCTGGCCCGATGGTGAGAAGTCACGTCGGAAGGGATGACTCAGGCGGGGGGGGGCAGCCGCGAGCCCATCCCTTGCGGGTCCCCCCCCCCCCATCGGCCAGCCGCTCCCTCCGCCCCTCCCCGGCCCAGCGGCGCGCCCATCCCCTCCCCCCCTCCCTCCCTCCCTCCCTCGCGCAGCGGCGACAGCGAAGGCTGGGCCGGGAAGCCAAGCGGGGTGGGGGGCCCGGGTGGGGCCCCGGAGCCGAGCCTGCGTCCTGCCGAAGCGAGAGCGAGGAAGGGCCGAGGAGAAGGCCAGGAAGGGACGCGCCGTCCAAGGAGGTGAGGCCCCGGTCCGGCCAAGAGGGGAGGGGAGGGGAGGGGAGGGGAGGGGGCCCTGGGGCGGCGCGAAGGAGGCCGACCCCCGGGAGGAGGCGGGGCTTGCCTCCCGGCCGCCCCCGCCGCCGTGACTAATTTTCACGGGGGGGGGGGCTGCGCTGCTCCGCCCCCCCTTTCTCCTTCCGCTTCCGAACCTTTCCCGGATCCGCCGCGAACGAGGTAAAAGGCCGCCGGCGGGGGTCGCGCCCCCCCTCCCCTTTTCTTCCTCCCCTCCCCTCCCCTCCCCTCCCCCCGCCCTTGGAAGCCTCCCCGGGGGAGCGGAGGGCAAGGGCTGGAGCGCGGCGGGGGGCGGCCAGCCACTTTCCCTTTCCGAAGGCAGGTCGGGGCGAAAGGAGGGCGGGGGGGGGCGCCTCTTCCCCCCTCCCCCCCCCCAGCCCGTTGCACAGGAACCACCGGGGCGGGGGCGTCGATGGGCCGAAAGGAAGGGAGGAAGTTGGCCGGGAGTTCGTGGCAGCCTTTTTTTTTCGCCTTCGGGCCGGCCCGGCTCTGAGGTCGGGAAACGGGCTGGCTTTCGGGGGGGGGGGCAATAAAAAGGGGGTGCCAGGAAAAGCTTTGCAGCTGCTTTGCTCATGGAAAGAGTGAAAACTCTCCGAAGGGCTTTCTTTCTTTCTTTCTTTCTTTCTTTCTTTCTTTCTTTCTTTCTTTCTTTCTTTCTTTCTTTTTCTCTCTCTCTCTCTCTCTCTCTCTTTCCTACCTTCCATCCTCTCTCTTTCTCTCTCTTACTTGTTGATCGACTCACCCTCCAGCCTGGCACCCCCCCCCCCCTCCTGCTTTGCTGGTTAAAATTCTCCTGCCCACAATGGCTGGTTGTTCTCGCCTGTCCGTTGCTCCACGGAGCCCTTCTGCTTGCGGGGTGGGGTGGGGGGGCATTCGCTGCCCCAGCCTCTGGCCTCAAATGCACTGGGGTGGCAGGGGGAGAGAGAGGAGAGAAATGGCGTTCTCCCCCCCCCCCCGTTTGGAAAATCACCTTTTCTGCACTCCCTTTCCTGTGTGACTCTCCCCCCCCTTCCCTCCCCCCAACACACACAGCTCGCTCTCAGATCCAGGAAGTGCCCGCTTCCCCTGAGGCCTGCCGGCACCCACTGGGTTTCCTTCTGCAAAAGGCTGGGTTTGGGCGAAGGCCGTAGGTAGAGGAAAAAATCCTTATTTTGCTGGTAATTGTCCAGCGGTCCCTCCCTTCGCTCCCCTTGTGAGAAAGGCAGGCTGTGTGGCTCTCTAAGGGTGGGCAAACAAACATCCAGGCAGCTAGGGAAAGGAGAGGCCCGTGGAAGAAGGGCAGGGCTCCCTCCCACCCTTCACGAGGGACATTGCATGGATGGGCAGGAGGAACCCACCCCCTCGGATTTGGATCCCCCCACCCCCACCCTCCAACCAGCTTTTGCAGAAAGAAGCTCGGCCTGCGATGTGGACTTGAGCGAGTTGGGCAAACTTGGCCAAAAAAGAGAGAGAAAAGTCCTGAGAAAAGAGTTAGTTGCGGTGAAATTTTGTGGAGGTTGGAAGAGGGAGGGGCCTTCCTGGGAGAACATCTCCTGCTTGAGATAGAAACTTTCCAAGAAGGGTGGGGGGGGGCAGGAGGGTGGGGTGGGGGGGGAGAGACTCTACTCCTCCAGCCAGAAAAAGCCAATTCTGGTGGCCTCTTTTTAACCGACACCAAGCTGAAAGTGCAATTTAACCTTTGAGGTGTAAAGCCACGAGAAACTCACCGTCCTTCGGCCTGGATTTTTCCTGTGGCAAATTGTACGGCCCTGATGGTGAACCTTTTGGGGACCGAGTGCCCAAACCGGAACGCATGTGCGTGTGTGTGTGCGTGCTGGAGCACCGGAAACCCAAAGACCAGCTGGCTGGTGCACACGGGCCTGATTTTGGGGCATTTTCAGGACCGTTTCCAGACCATTTTTCGGGCCAAAAACAGCCTGGTTTTTGGCCATTTCCCGGCACTCCAGCACTTGCGAAGATCAGCTGGCCAGCGTGCATGAGTGCACCAGGAACCAAAGAGCAGCTGGTGACGGCATAGAGAAGCCTTTGCATGCCACGTCTGGCACGAGTGCCGTAGGTTTGCCATTGTGCTTGTAGGGTAATCTCTTTGTAGGAATTGGGCAGCCCCCATTCCAGCAGAGGTCAATTATCTAGGCATTGGGGGGGCTTAATTTCTTTGCCCTTTGAGCAATTTGTTTTCCAAGCTAGGCTGCCACTGAAGGTGGAGGCTCCATTGAATTACCGCCATTAAGTTCTTTCCTGTTGCATATCACTTTCTAAAATGTCTCTTGGTGATCGTAGATTTTCCCAGAGATCTGTCTGTGTTTCATCACCAAATTTCTTTGCCACCCTTAGCCACATTCTTAATCTAATCTTCTCTCTTTCAAATGTCCACAAAAGTTTATTATACATTTTAGCAACTCCTCCTCGGTGCAAAATGGTACTTCAGATCCTGTCTTGTCTTTGCTCTGGGGCAGCCTTTCTCTCCATTTTGGCCCCCTATTTTTGATCACCGTCAATCTATCGCTGTCCTCTTCCCGCTATTAATTGCTCTCTGGGTTCAATTTTAAACTCATCCTGATGGTTTTCCAATAATTCCTGATGCATCCACCAATTCATCTTTATCTGCTGTTTCCCTTCTACGATGGGCTCCTTGAGCCAAGAGCCATCAAGGTATTTTTGGGCACAACCTGAGCTTATCTCTCTATTCCAGGTCCTCAATTTGGCGCACCTAATTAAAATGATTTTTTTTAAAAGTCCACTTTAATTTTAATTTCATCGGACCATAAACATCCATGCCACCGAAACAGACCTTCAGGTTGTTGGGGTTTTTTTTACTGATGGCGATTCTAAGAATCGCATCCCTGGACTTAACTTTGATTTTTTTCTTCGTTGCCTTATTTTTTGTGATTAAAACCCACACCATATTTAGATGGGGGCCCACGGTTTGAGAACTTTGCGCCCTCCAAAATGCTGGAGCCAGCAAATATACACCCAGGCAGGCCTTTATCTCAGATCCTTTAGTGTCCTGTTCCCAAATACCTAAAAATAGTTGGAACAGGGTACAGTGGAGAGCTGTATCGAGATGCCCTTGTTGTGAACCACAAATGCAAAACACTTCAGAGGTAGCTCCTTGTGTGTTGCTTAACGGTATAACTTTGTAGACGTTCATTGCTTAACTTTGTACAACTGTATCGGCTGCCCCTGATACATTTCTGCGGAGGAATTAGACACGGAATAACATCATTGTCCCTTTAAATGTACACGAATCGTCCTACGTTAAAATGAAATTTCGTTGCAAACGGCTCTCGAGTTATTGTCATTTGCCTGCTTTGGCCCAGCAACCAAACAAGATGGGCACAGATTTCAACGGATAGTTAGGACTGCAGAAAATCCAATTGCAACCAGCTTCCATGGAGAATCTGTATAGTTCAGGAATCCAGGAAGAGGGCTGAGAAAATATCTACAGACCCCTCACATCCTGGACATAAACTTTTTCAACTTCTTCTCCCAAGATGACGCTATAGGGCATTGCACGCCAAAATAACCAGACACAAAAACAATTTCCCCCTATGCCATCCATCTGCTAAACAACTAATTCCCACAACACTCTATGCCCTGGGAGGTTGAACCACTTAGAGAAGATGTATTATGCTTCTAACTTTTCCTCTTACCTATTTTCTCTGCTTCTTCTTAATGGTGAAAATGTTGGTTGTTTGTATCTCAGGACCTATGTCGATTGCCTTCACTTAGTATCCGGTGACTATCGTTAAATTTGTCTCTTATGATTTATCATGATTGAGCTTTGTGATAATGATTGTGGTTTATCTCCCATTGCTTGTGTGTACAAGAGACAAATTCCTTGTGTGGCCAACCACACTTGGCCAAGAAAGGATTCTATTACAAATGAGACCGGGCAGCCAATTGACCGGGATGGTATCAGATCTCCTGCCTTAAACAGGGGGTTGGACTAGAAGACCTCCGAGGTCCCTTCCAGCCCTGGGATTCTTCTCCCGGAGCAGGGAAAGGGTGGTGTGTGGAAGCGACAACTGGATACTCGTAAGGTGATCTGTAGGTCTTGTGAATTCTCAGTGTTTTGCAAACAGCACATTCTCTCTGTGGGAAAAGAGGTTTTCTATGCAACGAGGAAGGGACACGGCGGCTCATTAGCTAAGACGCTGAGCTTGTTAATCGAAAGGTCAGCAGTTCAGCAGTTCGAATCCCTAGTGCCGCGTAACGGGGTGAGCTCCCGTGACTTGTCCCAGCTTCTGCCAACCTAGCAGTTCGAAAGCAGGTAAAAAAAATGCAGGTAGAAAAATAGGGATCACCTTTGGTGGGAAGGGAACAGCATTCTGTGCGCCTTTGGTGTTTAAGTCAATCTGGTCACATGACCACAGAGACATCTTCGGACAGCGCTGGCTCTTCGGCTTTGAAACGGAGATGAGTGTGGCACTCATCCCCTAGAGTCAGGAACGACTAGCATCTATGTGCGAGGGGAACCTTTGCCTTTATGCAACGAGAAGAGGGATGCTACACACTGAGTGTGATTGTTTTTGTGTTCCTGGTAAAGCCTGGTTATTTACAAGGGCCTGCCCCAACCAGGTGTCCGCTGAAGGGCTTAGATTACAATTCCCACATCTCTCTTCCCTTGCCTGCTTTGGAACAGGCCAACCCACTCTGCCACTCTGCGGCCTTTGCACAACCCACGAAGCTGGGCCACCAATTACTTGGGTGTGGGCTGCATGGGCCTTACCCAGCTGGGGGTTGAGTAAATCTTGTGCCAATAGGGAAACCCATGAATGTGATCAACACAAGTTAAACCTGTTGCCTGAATCTGGCTGTGTCATGCCCGGGTCTTACTCATGGCGATGGGCTTACCGGGGTAAGGGTTAAAGGAGAGGAGAGGTTTTCGGAGACTGCAGTCCCAAAACTCAAATAAAAATAGAAAATCCTGGAAGGGATGTAAAATAAGGGAAGTTCTTTTGTTTCCTGAGGGTTTCGGGGCCGGCGAAGAGGACCAGGGACACGGAATCAGAGAAGCCTGATCTCTCTTGGACATAAGTGTCTTTAAACCTTGGGGCTGGCCTTCTTCTCTAACTGGCTCTCCTCTTCAGTTCTTCCCTTTTCACATGGCAGGGAGTTCCGTAATATGTGAGATTCTTGGGGAGTGGCCTCCGTTCTGAATTCCCCATCCTTCCAGCTCGCTGGATGGGGCTGAGCTTAGACCAAGGGGAAGCGAAATGATTTCTTTATATCAGTGATCTGCCTCAATCTTCTTCCCCTTCCTTCTTTCCTTCTCTGGAATAAGTGCCTATTTGATACCGCTGCTCTGTCCATCAGTCCTTTGTGCCTCATCAGTCCGGTGAGTCCCTGTTCTGGGTGAGAGGGTCTGTCCTGGCCCTCTGATCAGGGGATTGACTGGAGGCGTTTGTTAAGCCATAAACTGCCTTTCTCTCCTAGATGCAGTTCCAGGCTTTGGTGTTCCCCGATCTTGGACTTTGATAATGGCCTAGAAATTTAAGAATTTGGGGACTTTCTGGTTGCCTTCAATGGGGTTTTGCAAAGAGCCAGGGCCTGTTCTGGGGCTTCACAAACCTCTTAACTTCTCCCCTCCATCCAGGGAATGTCTTTAGCCCAGCGGTGGAATTCAGGTCCGGCCTGTCTCGCTGTCCGTCTGGGAGCTGTGCAACATGGATGTGCAACTTTTGAGCCGGGGGTAGCTGGAAGCCATAAAAGGATGTGGCTAGAAGTGGCCACATCAAAGCCAGAAGATGTTTTCATTGGGGAAGGTGGCACATTTGATGGCTCATATTTAAGAGTCTTGTTGTTTTTTAAAAGCACCCCAGGGCAGGACAAGAAATAATGAAGGGAAGCTCATGAAGGAAAGATCCCACCTGGAACAGAGGAGAAATTGTCTGATAGTGAGGACAATTAATCAGTGGAGTGGTTTGTCTCCTCCTCCTCCTCCTCCTCTTCTTCCTCCTCCTCCTCATCCCTCCTTCTGGATTTGGCACTTTTGTCTACCTATCGAGTCCTTTTCAAGGTCCTGGATTAGGCAGATGTGTAGATTATTACACTCATCTCACCTCGCTACTCTTGTACTTAACTCCAGGCAGCAGACTTAATTAAACCTCCTCCTCCTCCTCCTCCTCTTTTCCCCACAACAATCACCTCGTGAGGTGGGTTGGGCCCAGTGACCGTGACAGGCCCAAAGTCACCCAGCCGGCTTTGGTACCTAAGGCAGGATTAGAACTTGCTGCCTCTCTAAGTTTCTAGCCCAACGCCTTAACCACTAAACCAAAGCATCTGCCTGATCTGCAGAGAAAAAGAGATCTCAGCCAGAAAAAGGGGCAACCTGGCGTATCCTTTTGAGGGGGAGGGATCAACTCTGGAGCTGACATGCCAAGGAACCCAGCCTTCCTTTCCTGGCCCAGCTGCCTTTGACTCTCACCCAACCCTACGGAAACTTTGGGAGCCGATGGGCCAACCAGACGCTCCTAGGGATTGCTCAAGCCACAGAGGGGGTGGCTGGCAGTTGGAAGCTTCTTCCCTCCTCTGACTTGGAGGGAGAGTGTGATGGTATCAGGCATCTGTTCGTTGTGGTGCTGGGAGCAGGGGCTGGACTCCGGGGCACTCCCGGGGTGGAGCCCCAACCAACTGGCTTGGAAGCAGGGCGAGGAGCCCGACGCCTACAGCTGCCGGGTGCTGGGACAGCCCGCATGAAAGCTGGCATTGAGGTGCACTGAGGCCGCCCGGTGTGCCGAGCTTCCCCGGTGCTTCCTGGCCAGATTCTGGCGTGGAGCAAAACTCAGATCCAGGTGAGGAGGAGGAGGAGGAGAGAGAGAAAAAACGTGTTTGTTTCCTCCCCAGTTTGCATTTAGCCCCATTTAACCAGGCTGTGGGGAGCAGTGGCCCTCACTCACCCTCCCAATACAGAAACCGTGTTTTTCCTCCGCCGGGCTTGCCTCGCTGCTGAATCTCTTTGCGCACAGATCTGGTGTTTGCACAGGACCCGTGTCGGCCACCCGTGGAACTCGATTCCTTCATTTGCTAAAAAGAACCAGAAAAACTTGCAACCGGCAATTGCCAAGGATTAGGAATGAGTGACGGTTTGGGAATCTGGTGGAAATGGAAGTCTGTTTCGTCTAGGAGGCGCTGTGCTGCACTCTCCTTGGAACTAAAGAGAAGAAACTTTAAAAAAAAAAAAAAAAGTCCAAAACCTTTGTTTGGGAAATTTCAGGGACTTGCTTTTTGTGATTTGTAAAGGATGGTTTTTGTAGTCTTTAACACACCTGAAGTATGAGAGAAGGCAGATGGAAAGAGGGGTGTGTGTGTTCCTTTTCTGGGAGGCCGGAGTGGATTGGCCACAGACGCGATGCGGAGGATGGTTTGTTTTCTGTGTTTTGTGTTTTGGGTTGGGTTGCTTAAGTGGGGCAAACCCCCCTTGCCTGCCCAACGCTTGGGAAGAAGAGGCGGACGGATTTGTTTCTTTAACCTTTCTCAAGGAATCTCTTCCCGAGCCTTCCCAAGCATCATTTTCTTAAAAAGTTCCTTTTTCTTTTGGCCCCGGGATAGTTGAAAACAGGGATGGTTATGTTGTAAGTTTGTTTCCAATGCCTGTTTGTTGAGACATAGTCTCAACAAACAGGCATTGTTTGCCACGCTTGAAAGGTTTCGCAAAGAACCAAAACTCTCTGTGAATTTTTATATCCGCTGCCTTGTCTGTTTGCTTCCGTTCCTTATTTGCAAACTCGGTTGTTTCTTGGTGACTGTTCCTAGCACCGGGGCTCTTAAAGCAGGGCCAAGAGTCTTTTATGTGTGTCCAAGAAGCAGCTGGCAAGTTTTTCCAGTAGCAGGAAGTCCCAAAGGCAAGGAGCCATGCCTAGTTGGCTAAGGCTTCAGAGATCAAGACCTAACAATGTCGAGTTGGGTAAAGAAAAATATTTTCACACCGGCACGAGGGTTAATTTTTGGGGTGTGATTGCTGGGGGATAAATCAGCTTTGGAAGGTTGGCCAAAGATAATCTTGCAGATGGGGGTTAAAGCTGCAAATTGAGAATTGCCAAAATTAAAGGTTGGTTGAATTTTAATTAAGGGACACAGTGGCTCAGTGGCTAAGATGCTAAGTTTATCGATCGAAAGGTCGGCAGTTCAGTGGTTCGAATCCCTCGTGCCGCGTAACGGGGCGAGCTCCCGTGACTTGTCCCAGCTTCTGCCAACCTAGCAGTTCAAAAGCACGTAAAAAATGCAAGTAGAAAAAGAGGGACCACCTTTGGTTGGACGGGAACAGCGTTGTCTGCGTCTTTGGCATTTAGTCATGCTGGCCACGTGACCACGGAGACTTCTTCGGACAGTGCTGGCTCTTCCGCTTTGAAACGGAGATGAGCACCGCCCCCTAGAGTCGGGAACGACTAGCACGCATTTACCCAATTTTTTAAAATGAAAAATTAAAACAATCTGACGGTGATGTGTTGTTATTTTTTTCATCATCTTTGGTGCCTGAGGTTCCACCCGCCTGTCCCTTCCTTATCCGTCCTCATAAGGACTAGGAACTTGTCTCTAATGCCAAAATGGTCAGGAGCCTTTTGACGGGCCTTGCTTTAAATTGCGGTTTGCTTATCCCGTTTTTTCTATGGAACATTTCTGTAAGCTGTGAGTCACTCCGGAGTCGGGCAGCGCAAAATGGAAAAAAACCAACATGTAAAGAAATGAATCCTGTGGAGTGGTTGGTGCTCTGTGAACTGGCCTCTTTGCAGATGTTTCCTTACCCAACAGGATCAGTATCAATTTCAGTGCTGAGTAAATATTCTCCAACAAGACCATGGCTATTGATTGCAGGCCTGCTTTGAGACACCGATAAGGGAAAGCAAGGACAATAATATATAGCTGGTCCCTTATCAAAACCAGGGTTGTAAAGGCCAGATATTCGGAGTTCTGGAATTTTATCTCCAAAATTCGGCATTGCAGCTTGTAAGTTGGAGATCCGCCTTCCTGGGTTGCAGGCGGTTTGGTGGTGAGGTTAGCCTACAAACACACACTGCTTTGAGAGTACATCTTCAGCCTGGGAGGCCAAAAGTGGAGAAGGTTAAGTTGAAAACCAAACTTAAGTTATCACTCGTTTCCTTAGGGGTTCGTGAACCAAGATTCATGCTTAAGAATATGAGTTCCTTTAAGCTTGTTTGTGTTGATTGTGTGTGTGTGAGTGTCAGAGAGAGAGAGAGAGAGAGAGAGAGAGAGACCAAATGCCTCACTCCCATTGGCTGTGGCAAGTGGCATCCGAACAATAGCCAATGAATCGAAGGATTGTGTTGTGGGCACAATCACACATTGTACGGATTGAGTTATTTATGCAGGCCAGGCCTGCACGCCTGCGGGGGAACTGAAGTGGTGATGCTGTTTGATGTGACCAAATCCTGCAATTTAGGTTTATCCATCAATTTTCCCTTTCCCTTCCCTTCCCTTCCCTTCCATCCTCCGAGCTCTGAATCGGGTGGATAATCCTTCCCCCCCCTGTCTTTCCAGTGACTTGAAATTCTCCTTCCTTTGACAGTAAGGAATAAGTGAGACTTTGCATCTAAGGTGCCCCAAATACCAGCTCCAACAGACCTTTTAATCCCCTTTTCCCATCCTTGCACCTCTTCGTTTTGAGTTTAAAAGCTCGCCAGTGCAACTGCTTCGCTGGAATAGGCTGTGGATTTTTATTTATCTATTTTCCTGATTTCCCCCTCCCCCCAAATAACGGAAATGAGATCAGGCAGAATTTCTAGAAAGGAAAAAGACGTTTGAATTCGGGCCCCTAAATTGTGGAATATTCCTCTGCACTCAGAAAGGAGTGATTAATGGATGGTTTTCCCCACATCAACCAAAATGTGTTTGTTCTTCCATTTTCAGTTTTCCAGTTTCAAACACGGGCCTTGCTAACAATCGTGTCTTTTTCTGCATCCCCCCCCCCTTTAGCTTTTTACTGCCTCCTGCAGAGTTTTATGGCTCTAAAAGGCATCTCCCTCCCTCCCTCTCCTAAAAAATTGGGGTGAAAATAATTTTTTAAAAAATGATTTAAGAAGCTTTCTCCCCTTTCAGCAGCCAGTTGGGGTTGAAGGTCAGAGGGCAAAGATTTGGGGATAGGTGTGGGAATGTGCTGGGTTTGATTTCCTGGCTCTTTTCTTGGGAAAGGTTTTTAATCTATGTATTTGGATGTAAGGTTACAATGCAAAATTTGCAACGGGCAAAACCTTGATAGGCGGAAGGTGGAAGAAGGGTTCTGTCCTCTGCTCTGGGTAAGTGGGGGGGAGGATGAGCCAGCGGGCATCTTTATCCACCCCACCCCCACCCCCACCCCCGGCCGGAGCAGAGTCCAGCTCCCAAACCTTTGCCCCTCACGTGGAAGGAAGGTTGGGTTTAACAATCACATTTGCATGAAGCTGCCAGGACAGAACTGCTGGCTGTTTCCCTCGCGAGCCATTGTGTGGAAAAAGCAGTCCGATCTAACCCCAGCCGTGCGGAACGGATTCTGCATCTCCTGGTGGTCTCCTTTCCAGGACGAAGTAGGCTCAGAGAGTCTCCTGCCAGGAAGCAATTGCTTAGGTCAAGGGGGAAGCTGGATTTGATGTGGAATTTGGCTGCTGCTGATTGAAGGGACCTACCCCTGGCTCATTCCAGTGTCTTAGTGGTCTCCTGTTTGGGCATCCATCCATCCCTCGATTGGCAGTCTTTGAATTAGGGGGTGGGGAGTCTTAAAGAACAGGATGAGAAGGAGATAAAATTAACTGGGTGCTTTTGGAAGACCTGAAAAGGGGAAATGGTTGAAAAACGAGATTGGCGGAGGGTTATGTTTTGATTCGCTTTGTATTGGAATGATAAGATAAAAACTTGGGTTTTTTTCCTGGCTTTGATACAATTTGAAAAGTGTTCTCAGCTATGGGGTGCTGGTTAACATGTGAGGAGATGCAACATGTAGCTGATTTATTCATCAATCCACGGATGAAACGTAGTATCTGGTACAGGGGAGGTGGAAGGGAGGCTGAGGACTGCATCCCGCCCTTTTTAGAAATTAATCTGAATTTTAATGAAAGATAAAATGATCGGGAAAAAGAATTGGAGGTGGATTCGAATCGAGAGAGAGCAGGGAGGCAGCTGTGAATTGTCTCGGCCGTAATTCTGAAACGGGTGGATTTTGGGAGGGGATATCTTGGGGGTCTCCCATCTGGGGATTGGCTGTGGGGATTGAAAAGTTTGCTTCCTTCCTCCCTCCCTCCCTCCTTCCTTCCTTCCTTCCTCCCTCCCTCCCTCCTTCCTTCCTTCCTCCCTCCCTCCCTCCCTTCCTCACCTCTATCATGGCTTCTCTCCCCTTCTGCAGGATGTTTCAGACGTTGTACAATTACTTCTGGTGGGACCGGCTTTGGTTGCCGGCCAACCTGACCTGGGATGACCTCCAGGGCCAAGATGACCAAGTCTACAGCAAAGCTGCTCACCTCTACTACACCATTCCTCTGGGCTTCATCTTCCTCATCATCAGGCACTTCTTCGAAATGTGAGTATTCCTGGAGCACAGAGGAGAAAAATGGCAGATTTCTTTTCCTTCCTTCCTTCCTTCCTTCCTTCCTTCCTTCCTTCCTTCCTTCCTTCCTACCTTCCTTCCTTCCTTCCTTCCTTCCTACCTACCTACCTATAACAAAGGGAAGTGTGGGAACGTTAGACTTGCTCTGATGAAAGAAAGGCAGAAAGGTAGAAAAAGGAAAGAAAAGAAAGAAAGGGAAAGAGAGAGAGAGGAAAGAAAGAAAAAGACAAGACAGAAAGAGAAAGAAAAAAGAGAAAAAGAAATGAAGGAAGGGAAAGAAAGAAAGGAAAAAAAGAAAGGAAAAAAAAAGAAAGAAGGAAAGAATAATAATTCTGGGACATGCTGGCTGGGGAATTCTGGGAGTTGAAGTCCAGGCATTTTAAAGTTGCTAAGGTTGAGAAACACTGATTTATTTTAAACCAGAGCCTGGGAAGGATTGCAATTTTACAGACAAAGGAGAAAAGAAACTTCTTGGTGATTCTTCTAAAACTTCATAGAAAAAGCAACTTTTTGTCACTACCCTCCTCACACACAAAGGCCATTTCTCCTAAGTGTTTTTCCACAGACCCCATCCATAAGCCATAAGATTTGCAGAAGGACTGATCCATTTTTCTAGAAACATAACATTCCACAAAAGGATTGGCTAACTTGAATAAATGAAAGCCCCACCCTTCACATACTTCCAGATTTCTCTCTCCCTCTCCCTCTCTCTCTCTCTCAGCTCCCCCCCCCCCGCCTTCTTCCTCCTTCCAGATTTGTTATTGTGAGGAAAATAGGAGGAGGGGGAAATCTTTTGTTTGGGGCTTAAAAATAAATATTGAAGAAGGATTAAAATCAACGGAAGAATTAAGACAGCCAAGAAGAGAATCAGCCAGGGGAGAGTTCGGATGGAATTTCAGAACCCCAAAGTGGCAGGATTTATTCATTTTTTAATTATTTATTTCAGGGAAGAGAAAGCCAAGCACTCTTCTCAGGGGGCAGATGGGAAGGTGGCACGACCACATTCCTGGGCACAAGCAGGCAGTTCATTGCAAAGGATCATTTGCAAGAAATGATCCAGAAAATTTAGACTTGAAAAGCTGGGGCTGAAGGAGCAGGGCCTGCCCCGCAAAGGTGAATGCACCAGTCCTGGGCCAGGCTGCAGGAGGCCTGGGGCAGCTCTGCCCTACGGGGTGGGGGGGTGGGGTTGAAAAGTGGGCAATTGCCCTCCCGGGACAGCCCCTCTCTCAAGATTCAAGCGCTCGGAGGGGCTGGCAAGAAGCGAGGAAGGCTGGCATTGGGGCAGGCCAGCTGCGGCTCCATTACGGTGGCTTGGTGCCCTGCCTGGTTGGGGCATAGAGGAATTCAGGCTATGCCAGCCGGGATGAGGAAGGGAGGGGCATGGCAGGCTGTGGGAGGGGGCGGCCAGCAGCTTTGGAATCCCCTGTGAATCTTCCTCTGAGATCAAGGATCAAGCTTTTGGGCAAAGTGGTCAGTGGGAGTAGACAGGCAAGGCCGGGATGGTCTGGACTTCCTTCCTTCCTTCCTTCCTTCCTTCCTTCCTTCCTTCCTTCCTTCCTTCCTTCCTTCCTTCCTTCCTTCCTTCCTTCCTTCCTTCCTTCCTTCCTTCCTTCCTTCCTTCCCTCCCTCCCTCCCTCCCTCCCTTTGCTCCTTCCTTCCTTCCTTCCCTATCTACCTTCCATCCTTCTGTCCCTATCTTCCTTCTTTCTCACCTTCTCTCCTCCGTCTCCTTTTCCCCTTCCTCCCCCTTTTCCTTTCCTTTCCTTTCCTTTCCTTTCCTTCCCTTCCCTTCCCTTCCCTTCCCTTCATTTTTTTTCACTCTTTTTTTTTCTTTTCTCCTTCAGCTACATCGCCACTCCACTGGCTGGGCTTTTGAACGTCAAAGAAAAAACCCGATTAAAAGCCACCCCCAATCCAGTGCTAGAGAAATTTTATTTGACTTCCTGCAAACATCCCAAACAGGTAACGTGGCCCAGGTGCCTTCAGGGCAGGGAAACGCTCCCAAATTTGGCTGCAGAAACGGGGGGGGGGGGGCGAAGAGAAGAAAAGCAGCTTCCGGGGTGTGAAGGAGAAGTGGCCAGAATTGTCCTCGGCCTGCACAACCTCCCACACAACTGAGTTGTGGGTTTCGTGTTTCTCCCCGCAGGGGGCTATTGAGGCGCTGTCCAAAAAAAGTGGCTGCACCCCGCGGCAGGTGGAGCGTTGGTTCCGGCGGAGACGAAACCAAGATAGACCCAGTTTGCTCAAGAAATTTCGGGAAGCCAGGTAGACCCTTTGCCCTGAATAACCACCCTTTTATTGGGAAGAGAGCCTCCAGCTGAGCTCGGCAGCTACAGCCTGTGGGCCAAACGCTCCCAGCATTTCCCGTTAGGTAGTCCTCGGCTTACGACCGGGCCCGGCAATAATGGTTGTAAGTCACGACGGTTGCAAAGCAAGTCAAGTGTGAATCCAAACTGATTTTATGACTTTTGGTGCAAAGCAGATGCTAAGTGAACTCCATAGTTGTTAAGCGGAGTTATTGTTTGCGCTGGTTGGATTTTGCCAGAAACCAGAATTAAATGTCATTTTTTTGGGGGGGGGGGAAGGGGGAGGCACAAATGTGATCCATCCGAGGTGACCAACGGCCCAGTTGTTGAGCCCCCCCCCCACCCAAATACGTTCACATGATGGGGGGGGGGGCGGCCATTGGAACCTAAATACTTTTGGAAGACACTGTCATAATTTGGAACGGTTATAAAATTGAGGATTACCTGTATTATATTGCCTGATTGGCAGATAATTAAGACCTGCTGTGGAGGGGGCCAGGTGGATGATAGAAAGTGGGTGCTGGAAAAAATGGCCCCCACACACATGCACCAAGGGAACCCAGAAAAGTTGGGGTCCTGGGGAGGGGGGCGTTGAGTAGCAAATTTCACATTGTGTTTAACAATTCTAGTACAATAAATTTGACTACAGCTAAAAGGAAACTCTGCTGTTGATTCGGTTTAGAACAGGTTAAAAAAAAACACCCCAATGGGTATGAGGAGCAGACTGAGACCCCCTAGAGGCCGGAGACAGGCACTCTGCACATGCTCTTTGACACGCTTGGTGCAATTTTAAAAAAAAAATCTGCTCAGAGAAAAAAACCACCACCACCAAACCAACAACCTCATCTTGTGCTTCCTTTTTCCAGTTGGAGATTCACGTTTTACCTTATTGCTTTCATTGCTGGTATGGCAGTTATAGTTGATGTAAGTATAGAGCCTTCCTGATTTAAACCTGTTTCTTAATTTATTACTCTCGGTAATTCCCTGGTTCCTTCCTTCTAATGGGTTTGTCTCTCGTGTGTGTGTGTGTGTGTGTGTGTGTGTGTTTGTTTGTGGGTCTGTTGCAGAAACCTTGGTTTTACAACCTCAAAGAAGTGTGGGACGGATACCCTATTCAGGTAAGGACAGTTTTCGGCAAGAATTTCTTCTGAAAAAGTTTGCATGGATTTTAAAAAAATAAATGCACAAACCCCAACGGGTGAGATCGACATTGCAAAGAAGGGAAGGGATCAATTCTTCTTCTAATATTCGGTGCCCTGTTAAATCTAGAGAATTTGGCACCCGAGATTGTTATGATGCACATATTATTCTGGGCTATTTTTTCTCCTCTTTTCTTGGATTTCTAAAGGAGAACAAAACCGATTTATTTCTGGCAAGGTGCAAGAGAGATCATCCTCGGCCATTAAAATAAATACAGGTGGCTTTTGACTTACAAGAGTTTGTTTAGTGACCATTTGAAGTTGCAACGGCATTGAAAAAAGTGACTTATGACCGTTTTTCACACTTATGACCGTTTTGGCTTCCTTGTGTTCATGCGATCAAAACTCAGGCACTTGGCAACTGACATGTACTTATGACTGTTGCAGTCCTGGGATCACGTGATCCCCTCTTGTGACCTTCTGACAAGCTGAGCCAACGGGGGGGGGGGGGAGCCAGAGTCACTTAACAGCCATGTGATTAATTTAACAACTGCAATGATTCACTTAACAGCTGTTGCAAGAAAGTTTGTAAAATGGGGCAAAACTCATGTAACAGATGTTTGACTTAGCAACATAAACGTTGGGCTCAATTGTGGTCGTATCTCGAGGAGTTCCTGCAATCATGCAGTTCCCAGCTTGATTTTTAAAAAAGAAAAAGTTGGGGGGGGGAGGCTTGTAAATACAGTTTCTGGTTGGGCTCATGTTTTAATCTGGCTTTTCTCCCCCAGCCCTTGCTTCCTTCCCAGTACTGGTATTACATCACTGAGCTGTCCTTTTACTGGTCGCTCTTGTTCCGCATCGCCTCCGACGTGAAACGGAAGGTGAGTGAGCTGGACTGGGGGAGGGGACCTTATGGGGCGGGAAAATGGATTTTAGGGGTCGAAAGAGAGAGATTTCCCTCCAAAAGTTTCATTAATGAGGGGAAACAGTGCAGGTTGAGATCCTGGGTTCGGGTTGTGCCCGACTGATGCCTCCTGAGCAGAAGAAATGGTTTCCTAGAGTGGCTTCCGACAGGGAAGGAAGAGGGGATTTCCTCCCCCTCCCCTCGGATTGGGGGCGGTGTCTCCCCTCCCGTTTCCATCTCTGCCTTTCCTCCCGTTGGTGGACAGGATTTCAAGGAGCAGGTGATTCATCATGTCGCAACTATCATCTTGATCAGTTTCTCCTGGTTCACCAATTATATCCGGGCAGGGACCCTCATCATGGCTCTACACGATGCCTCCGACTACCTGCTGGAGGTGAGAAGCCAGGATATCTGGGGTCACCCCCGTCTTCGCTCCCTGTGGCATCAAATCACCTCCCTCTCCTCCTCTCCTTCCTTCCTTCCTCTTCAAATCTCCTTCATTCCTTCTCTCATCTTTTTCTTCTTCCCTCTCTGAATGCCTCCTTTTTCCCATCTTCTTCCCTCCCTGAATTCCTTCCTTCCTTTCCTTCCCCTTCAATCCTTTCCTTCCTTCTCTCAACTTTTTCTTCCTCCCTCCCTGAATTCCTCCTTCTTCTCATCTTCCTCCCTCCTTGAATTCCTTCCTTCCTTCCTTCCCTCAACTTTTTCTTCCTCCCTACTTGAATTCCTTCCTTCCTTTCCTTCCTCTTCAAACCTTTCCTTCCTTCTCATCTTTTTCTTCCTTCCTCCCTGAATTCCTTCCTTCCTTCCTTCCTTTCCTTCCTTCCTTTCCTTCCTCTTCAAACCTTTCCTTCCTTCTCTCATCTTTTTCTTCCTCTCTCCCTGAATTAATTCCTTCCTTCCTTCCTCTTCAAATCTCCTTCATTCCTTCTCTCAACTTTTTCTTCCTCCCTCCCTGAATTCCTCCTTCTTCTCATCTTCCTCCCTCCTTAAATTCCTTCCTTCTTTCCTTTCCTTCCTTCTCTCATTTTTTTCTTCCTCCCTCCCTGAATTCCTTCCTTCCTTCCTTCTTCAAATCTTTCCTTCCTTCTCTCATCTTTTTCTTCCTCCCTCCCTGAATTCCTTCCTTCTTTCCTTCCTTCCTCTTCAAACCTTTCCTTCCTTCTCTCATCTTTTTCTTCCTCCCTACTTGAATTCCTTCCTTCCTTCCTTTCCTTTCTTCTCTCATCTTTTTCTTCCTCCCTCCCTGAATTCCTTCCTTCCTTCCTTCCTTCCTTCCTTCTTCAAATCTTTCCTTCCTTCTCTCATTTTTCTTCCTCCCTCCCTGAATTCCTTCCTTCCTTCCTTCCTTCCTTCCTTCCTTCCTTCCTTCCTTCCTTCCTTCCTTCCTTCCTTCCTTCCTTCCTTCCTTCCGCCTCCTCCTATCTGTTTAAAATAGACATAGAATTTCATTTGCAACTAACTTTCTTTTGCATGAAATAATTAAAAGCAGCGCTGTGTCAGTCTTCCCTTCTTCTCATGCTTTGCAGTCTGCCAAGATGTTCAACTATGCCGGCTGGAAGAATACCTGTAACAACATTTTCATCGTATTTGCAGTCGTTTTCATCATCACCCGCTTAATCATTCTTCCTTTCTGGTGAGATTTTTCACGGGCTTCTTGGAAACAAACAAAAAATGGCACTGACTAAAAAAATAAAAAAAGGAAATTCACAAGATAAGGCCTGGAAATGAAAATGAGATGGTAGAAAATTGAATCTTTTCCCAGACTTTCATTTTTGGCAAAATATGATCCATTTCGGAATTGAGTTTTTCTGTAAATGCGTTCCTCGATTTGATCTTGTTTGGAAATATTTCATCTGTTATGATGGACTAGTAAATAGCATAGTGCTCCTTCTTTTAAATTTTAATTCAAGTCTTATTACAAATCCCAGAGGAAAAGCTAAGGAATACACCATGTACAGTTTACAAATTACATTAATCCACGAATAAGCAAACCCCAGTTTGAGGGGTTTGAGCCATATGTGAACCTCATCCTGCTTTTAAATTTTTAATTCTCCCTTTGAAAGTGGGGTGGCCTTTTTCAAACCTTGGCTTTGCGGAAGTTGGGAGGGTTTTCTTCTTTAAAACTCAACTCTTTGCAGAGATTAAAGAGAGGGAAGACGCTTTAAAATATTAACATTTTAAAATATTAACCCTTCCTCTGGTTCCTCTCCTAGGATTCTCCACTGCACCATAATTTATCCTTTAGAGGTTTATCCTCCTTTCTTCGGCTACTACTTTTTCAACAGCATGATGATAGTCCTTCAGTGCCTCCACATATTTTGGGCCTATCTTATCATTCGCATGGCTCAGAAATTCATAACTGGAAAGGTAAGAAGGACGCTTCTTAAATTTACTTAACGCTCGGCAAAGCTTGGGAAGTGGAAAGAGCGGGGAGCCTTGTGTCCAATTGGTGCTCAAAAAAGGAATTGTAAATGTCTTAAGATCCGTCGGATCCTCTCTCTCGAATAACATCTGCTTTTGCCATCCTGAGGACTAGAAACTTTTGATTCTCGTCCTCATCGAAGCCATCGACTGGCCCGTATTGTATACTTCATTCTTAGAATGAGGTCTGTTGGCAAGCTTAAGGACAATCTGTCTTGGGTTTCTCTTCTTTTGTAAAAGGGTATTGAATGATCATTTTTCAAATAAATTAAAAAAAAAAGAGCAGAAAATGCTCCTAGGTTTTTGAGGAGAGCGGGGTCCTCTATGGTGGCCCCAGATCAGAAAACATCTTTGGTGACTTATCAGATGTTATTAAAAGCCTCATGAGAGGCTGGAATTGGAGGCAGAAATGCGTTATTTCTCGAGGAGCGAACGCTGGTCGTTTTCATCCATTCCCAACATCCATTTTAAAAAGGCATCAAACTCCCTAGATCCACAATGGCATAAAACACAAAAATAAGCATTGGATCGGATAAGCTGGAAAACTAATGAGCCATAATGACAAACTTCAGGCAAACAATTGGGCAGAATGATGGTGTCTTTTTAAGCCCTGGGCTGGTTATCAGTTGGGCTGTTTCCCAGGTGGTTAAAATGCATTGTGGATCAGAGGAGGGGCCACCACTGAAAAGGCCCCGCCGGGGACTCACTCTCCGTCTTTTCCCGCAGATACTGGAGGACGAGCGAAGTGATCGGGATGAAACAGATTATTCCGAGGGGGAGGAAGAAAAGGCTGCTGCGGGCGCTGGGCCTGGCACAGGAACCAAGAATGGCCCTCTCACCAATGGGCACCCTATCTTGAACAATAACCACCGGAAAGTAGAATAATTCCCCACCGGCTTTTTTCCCCCCTCCCCCCGAATGCCTGTCTTTCTCTCTCTTTCTCTTTTTTGGCCCCAGCACATCCTGAGTCCGTTGTGTGATGCGTCACCTGAGACTGGAGGGTGTTTTCGTTTTGTGGCCAAGCCAAAAATTTGAGGAAAGATGGCTTAAATTCGGGCACGAGGCTCCTCTGCCTACGATTATCCAGAATGGTTCACTCCATTTTTTCCCCCCATCACTTTTGGGGAGGGGGGGACGCTGTGCTCCTACCGCCTGCTAATCTGGCTTGGAAGGAATCATTTCCCCTCAGAAGGCGTCCCCAAGACCCCCTCTTCCTCCTCTCGTTTACTCCCCCCCCCAACCTTCACCAAACTGCCTTAAATTCTCATCGGGGAAGCCAAGACGAACATCGGTCCTTCCCTCTCATTTTCCCCCTTTCCTCCCTACTTCTTGAACCCCCAAATACAAACTGACCCCCTAAAGAAAGGCAGGAAGGGGGAAAAAAAACCTCCCCATCGCGGTGATGCTGGCAGCCGCCAGATTTGCACCTGTCAAGATGCGCCCGAAATGGAAAATTCATCTTAAGTTGCCAGTCCTCATGGAGGTTTCCTCCCTGTGCCAAAGGGCAAGCGGGTCAGAAAAAGCAGGGACTTCTTTGCCTCTCCTGGAGTGAAGCGATGTCGGCTGAGAATCTCCACTGGGCCCGTCCGGTTTTTCACGAGGAATCTGGATATTTTATGAAGGGGTGGATGAAAAATGAGCTTTTGGCCTCTTTTTGTGCACCTTCTCCTTCTTTGGATTATTTTTCTGTCCCTTGGATGCTGCGAAATTCGGGGAGGCTGGTTTGGTGTTTCGAGCCAAAGTAGGAATTCATGTTTTGGTCATTCGGGGTGAGAAGGGAAGACAAATCCACCCCGGCCTTAATTTCCCTTCTCTGCCAATGCCTATCGCTTTATATCGTACAAGCCATGTTTCCCCTCTTTGGGGGTGGGGTGGGGTGGGGGTGGGGGGTTGAGAATATTTAGCTTTGTTAGCTGCACCAAACCTAAACCGGGGTTCAGGCGAGGGAGTCCCTGTCCCCAAGATCACTCTTGCACATGGTTTTTGTAGTTGCCAAGAGCAGAAGTGCTGGAGAAGCCACTGCCTTAAATGCGGGGGTGGGGTGGGGTGGGGAGGGGTCTGAAGAGCTGGATAGAAAGGTGGAGAGCAGGTACGCCTATCCCCCCGTCCTGGGGGAGGATTTTTCTGGAGGGTTTTTTTTTTTTTGGCTAAATTCAATAGGTCAACGACAGCCTTGGGTGTTAAAAGCCTGTTGGGGGTTTTATTTCAATTTCTTTCTGCAAAATGTCAAAAAAAAAATTCGCCCTGCACTCTCAGCGGTCACTTTGTTGTGTCTCCCGGGATGCAAAACCCATCACCCCTTCCTCCCTTTCTTTCTATTTCCCGTCCTGACTTTTCAAAGGTACCACGAACTCTGGAGATCTTAATTAATGTTTAATTTATTAGGTAGTAGGCTTTTCAGTTCTACCCCAATGGAGAAAAAAAAACAAACAAACTCAAAAAGGAAATGAGGGGGGGGGGTGTCTCAGAATGGGCGGAGGGGAATTCTGGCCCAGCCGATCAGCTGAAACGGCAGTATTTTTTTTGGGGTGTGTGTTTAATTTAGGGTGGGTGGGGGAGGGGTGCAAAAGGACCACTCGTTATCTTCAGACCAAAATACGTGTTCTTTTTTTAAAAAAAGAAAGTTTAATTCTATTAAAACTTTAATTAAACTAATAAACTTCTTTAAAAAAAATCACCTCCACGTTGATTTTGTTATTCCCTGAGGAGGTTGAAAAAAATGAGGGGGGGGTTTATCATTTTTTAAAATTAATTAAATTTATACGCCACCCGTCTCGTTATCGAATGACTGTTTTTCCATTCGATTTCAAAGTGGAGTCCCCCCCCCCTCCTCCCCTATTTTTCTCTTAAATAAATGCGTTTTGCCTTTTAAGGCACTGGGGATAACTAAATGGAAGTCTAAGTAGAGGATTCTACCTGAATATATGCAAACAGATAAAAAAGTCGTGTTATTTTAATAAAGACTGGATATTCTTTATTGCTTTACAACATCCAACTTGGGGGTGGGGGTGGGGGAACACTCCTTTAGACACAGATGTTAACACGCAAGGCCCCCTGCTGTGCTCAACACGGCACACATGTGGAGCGAAGAAACGTGAACCACAGAAAGACACAGGGTAGGGGAAGAGTGACGGCGGGGCGAATCCCCCTTTCACCAGTGGGGTGGGGTGGGGGTCTTTTTTGGAAAAAAGAGGCCTCTTCCCCGATTGGGGAATAACACAACTTTTTACAACAAGCGGCCTCGGCATTCGATGGCACCGCAACAACACAACAGTTTCTTGCCTTCGACACTTCCTACTTCGTAGTTGTAATCCCAGGTGAGCTCCGTCCCGGCCCGGATTCTCCTGCGGAGGGAAGAGGCAGATTATGATCATTTTAAGCAACATTTAAAACTTCTGGGGCTGTAAAAACTCTGTGCTGATGGAGAAAGAAGCCTTCCAACCTGCTAAACCAGGGACTTAGATACAGAATAACAGAGTTGCAAGGGACCTTGGAGGTCATCCAGTCCAACCCGCCGCCCTAGCAGGAGACCCTACACCATTTCGGACCGATGGCCGTCCAGCCTCTTCTTGAAAGCCTCCAGGGATGAAGCTCCCACAACTTCTGAAGGCAACTTCTGTTCCATCGGTTGATTGTTCTCACTGTCAGAAAATTTATCCTTATTTCTAGGTTGAATCTCTCCTTGGTCAGTTTCCATCCATTCTTCCTTGTCTGGCCTTCGGGTGCTTTGGAGAATAGCTTGACCCCCTTCCTCCTCTCTGGGGCAGCCCCTCAAATATTGGAAGATGCTCTCCTGTCTCCCCTGGTCCTTCTCTTCACTAGACTAGCCAGGCCCAGTTCCTGCACCCGTTCATCGTATGTTTTAGCCTCCAGTCTCCTCATCATCCTGGTTGCTCTTCTCTGCACTCTTTCCAGAGTCTCCACATCTTTTTTATAGTGTGGTGAGCAAAACTGGATGCGGTACTTGTTAAAGCTGGCACATTTCATGCCAGAATTTGATGCTTTGTTGTTTTTTCCTCCTCCCCACTCTGCCTTTTTTCCTCTGAAGTCAACCCTCCAAGCCGGCAGGGAATTTGCAAACGCTTTGTAGAAATTGCACAGAGAAATCACTTGTCTGTAACTGGTTTTTCCCTCTGGAAGGCTCAGAAGTGAGTGGGGAGGTTTCCTAGAGAAATCTTTGGACGAGCCTCTTAAACCCCGTCTGGAAAGGAGAGGAACCCCCCTTTTTTGGGGTGGGGTGGAGAACTTGCTTACTTGCTTGCGAAGAAGGCCACCCAGGGAAAGCGGAGGTCGTGCGTGTCCACGAAGACGTTCTGGACGAAGAGGTTGGGGCTGCAGCTATGCTGGGGAAGGGGAAGATTGACAGGAAGGGCCAGCTTCAGAAACTTTGCTAGGAATCCCAAAAATGCTTTTTTTCCCCAAAGAGGCAACTGGACTTTCTGGTGTTTTTTCTTTCTTTGAAAACGTTTCGCTTCTCACCTGAGCAGCTTCTTCAACTCTGACCCCATTATGCAGTCAGAACCTGAAGAAGCTTCTCGGATGAGAAGCGAAACCTCTTCAAAGAAAAAACCCCAGAAAGTGCAGTTTCCTTTGGGACAACCAGGAGATCTCTTCGTGCAGACACTTTCCTGGGAAGCAGGGGAAAAGACCTCCCCCGGGTCCCAGGGATGGACCAGGAAGGATGTGAGAAGGGGAGGGGAGCCAATTCAGGGAAGGGGACCCCCTGGATTTCCCCGGGATCTTACGTTGAGGTAGCGTCCCAGGTTCCCCTCCAGCTTAGCGTCGATGATATAGCAGGACTCTTCCCCATCGTAAAACTGGCGGGTGTTCCTTCGGATGGCCGCGTTCTCCCCCGAAGCCAGGTTGGTCGACTTGATGGCGATGCCGTGCGTGGATTTCAAGGCGAAACCCCGGGTGGATTTCACGGCCACCTGCCTCTTCACCGCTCCTGCAAGAGAAAGGGGGGGGGGGGCTGTGAAAAACTCTCCTGACCGGGCAGAGCGGGGTTGGGCTAGATGACCT
This sequence comes from Masticophis lateralis, assembly GCA_030761175.1. Taxonomy (NCBI): domain Eukaryota; kingdom Metazoa; phylum Chordata; class Lepidosauria; order Squamata; family Colubridae; genus Masticophis; species Masticophis lateralis. The sequence goes on along the minus strand of JAUDYJ010000017.1, from coordinate 12,730,328 downwards.
CCAAGGTCCCTTCCAATTCTGCCCTTCTACATTCCAAGACAGAGGTGAAGTCAGGATCCAGCAGTAGCCGAGATAGAATGTAGGCTGTCCTCCACAGTTCGTTTAGTCACCGTTGGAGGTTATAACGGTAATTGAAAAAGAAGTGACTCGGGGCAGATTTTCGCATTTATGACCGTTGCAGTATCCCCATGGTCGTACATCTGAAACAGCTTGGGGCTTGTACTTAGAACTGCTGCAGTGTCCCGGGGTTTGCGTCATCGAAATTCAAACGCTTGGCAAAGTGGCTCACATTTACGATGGTTCCCCTTTGACAACCTACTGCCAAGCGAAGCCAACAGGGGAAAACATCTTCACTTCACCGCCGTGGGGCTAACTCAACAACCGCACGGGTTCGGCTGAATCGCCACGCTGGCGGAAAAAAAAAAGGTCGCAGGATGGGCATGCAAAAGTCACTACGCGAACGTCTTGCTCGGCGGCAGCAACTTGGGGCCTGATTTGCGGCCGCTCAGTCGAGGACTCGCTGTGAGTCGTGCCTCCTAGCCTAAAGGGAACCTCCAGAGCCAGGAGCAGTCTATCTCAGGGCCGGCTTTCCCCGTCTTCTTCCAGGGTCTCACCCAGCCTGGAAGGGACATTCTTCTTCTGGTCGGCGGCCACCTCTTCCTCCGAACCGGACGAGATGGTCTGGATGTCATCGCTGTCGTTGGTGTGGTTGACCTGGACGGGCTCCGAAATCGGCCGGAGGTTGTCTCCGTCACTGTCGGTGCTGCTGGACAGCATCAGGACGTCCTGCTGCAAAAGAAAGAGAGGTTATTTCCTTCACCGGCCAGACTGACCCGGTCCTGAGTTTGGTTCCAGACCCCCTTTGAACCCTCAACCGAACACCAGCCCCCCCCACCCCCTCTCCCCCCGGCCAATTCTCCTTTCCTTCCAAGTTTCGGGCCAGCCTTGAAAACAGGCAGGTAGAGAAGACCCCCGCAGGAAAAAAAATCTCCCCGCCCCCCCCGGACTTACATCTGGATTCTGGCCTTCGGATTGTCTCCGGCTCTGATGGGAGGTGGTCTTGCTGGGAGGCCGTCGGGCCCCTTCGGGGATGGGTGGGTTGGGGTTGTAGCCGTAGACCCTGGTGGGATGGCTGGGCCTGAGGGAAGGGGGCAGAGAGAAGCTGGGGTGAGCCCCAAAGTGCTTGGGGACCCCTTCCCTGCAAGGCTGGGGGGAAGCCGAGGAGCCCTTTCCCAATATTACAGAAAGACGGTCTTTTTGGAGAGGGGGGGGGAAGGGGTAATTAATTGAGGTTTGAGAGACCCCAAGGGGCAGCATCTGGAAGGCGAAATAGATCTTGGGGGGGGGGGGGGAACCACAAATCCCTGGCAGCAAACAGATTTCAGTGGTCCATTTTCTTTCCCTTGAGGTGCTACTTTTCTGCTTGCGGGGACTCTGGGGATGGCCCAGAACATGGTCTCCTTCCCTGTTGTGGGAAGAGATTCTTAAGCCCAGGAAGGGTCTTTTCTCCTGGGGATTAAAGTAGGTCTGAGCACCCCCAAAGTTGGGCAGGAAACGCCCAAAACGTCTTACGTGGGTTTGGCTGCTTCCTCCGATTCCTGCAGAAAAAGAGGAGAGAGAATTCCCAGTTTCGGCTTTGCTCCTTTACTCCTGGCCCACCAGAGTTTCCCATCCTGGAGGGTGAAGGGAAGCCCTGCAAGACTCCATCCCACAGATCAGCATTTGCAAGAGGGGGTGGGAGCAGCCTGAGTGCCCCCCCCTTCCCCATGGCCATGCCTCCCCCCAAAATGCCCCTAGATCCTCTCCTGCAGAAAGATCGGCCCACTGTTTCTTTCCTTTTCTCTTTTTTTTCTCTCCCTTGCTCCTTTTCTCCCTCCCTTCTTCCTTTCCTTTCCTCTTTACCTTCCCCTTCCCTCTCCTTCCTTCCTATATTTTCTTTCCTTTTTTCTTTTTCTTTCTTTCCTTCCTTCCTATCTCCTTTCCTTTCATCTTTCCTTTCTCCTCCATCCCTCCTTTCCTTTCCTTTTCCTTCCACTTCCCTCCCTCTCCTTCCTATCTTTTCTTTCCTTCTTTTTTCTTTTTCTCTTTTCTCTCTCCTTCTTTCTTTCCTATTTCCTTTCATCTTTCCTTTCTCCTCCATCCCTTCCATCCTTTTCTTTTCTCCCTCCGCTCTGCCTTTCCTTTCCCTCCCTCTCCTTCCTTCCTATCTCCTTTCCTTTTTTTCCCTTTTCTCTTTTTTTCTTTCTTTCTTTTTCTTTTTCTTTCTCCTCCCTCCCTCCCTTCCATCCATTTCTTCTACAAGGTGATTCTGGGTAGCTTTTCTGCCCCAGACTGTCCCCTTCGGAGGTTCTCCACCATCCTGGCTCGACTTGTATCATTCGCTGCTGAAATTTAACGTTGCTGTCCAAACTGCCCCGGGGAAGGTGGGTGTTTTCCCCTCACGGTCCTCACCCCAGGACTGTGTAAGCAGGACAGGAATTCGATAGCCTGCTTCGGTCGAGCCTCCGGGCTTCTCTCCACCCCACCAGCCACCCTTCTGCCCAGAGACCATACCTCTTTCTTCTTCACCGCCTTCACCTCCACCTCCGGGCCGGGCTCATCCTTGCTGGGGAGGCCGGGGGTCCCGCTCTTCTCGCCCTCGCCAGGTTCCCCCTTCACGGGGGGCTTCACCTCGGCCGCCTCCTGCATCCGGAAGGACGAGCGGCTGTCGCTGTCCTGGTATCCGTCGGCTACGGTGTTGGAGCTGAGCCAGGAGGCCACTTTGTTCTTGGAGGTCTCCTCCGAGACGGGGGGCTTGCAGGAAGGGGGGGCCTCCTCGTGGCTGGCCTGCCTGGCCAGGCCGGAGTCCTTGGAGGCCGTCTCGGACAGGCCGTTCTCCCGCTGGCCCCGTGTCTGCCGGCGGGTGGCGTAGCTACGCCAGACCGAGCTGGTGCTGAAATCCTCGTCTTTGCAGAAATTGTCGTCCGAACTCTCCTCGTTGGATTCCTCGGCCTCCTCCGTACCGGAGTTGTCATCCTCCTCGTCCTTCAGGTTGACGCCGCTGCTGTCCGAGGAGCACTTGGCCTCGCTCTCGTAGCCCTCCTTCGAGTTCTCCACGCTCTCGATATGGTCCAGGTTGGCGAAATACTCATCGCCCATCTCCAGGCCCTCCTTGTCAGCGAAGTCGTCCGTCAGGATCTTCCCTGCCGGAGAAAAGCTGGCTCGGAGCGCGTTCTCCCTGGTTTCGCCAGCCACGAGGGCTAGGAACTTACTATGCGCAGAGATATCCCGTTGTTTTATAGCAGAGGTGAGGGGAAACTGTGGATTTTAACTCCCAGAATTCCTGAGGCAATTCTGGGAGTTGGAGTCCACAATTCATAAAAGGGCCACAGTTCCCCACCCCTGTTTTACAGGTTGTCCTTGACTTAAAACTCCTGTTTAGTGACCATTTGAAGTGCTGAAAAAACTGATAAAAACGGGGAGCCAGGAGCTGAATTATTCACCATTACTGAGAAGTGGTCAGGACACTGATCTTCCCAGCTGGACTGAGAACTTCTGATTCTACCTCCCCGAGATCAGCTGTTGTGCCCCACACAAAGAGGTCCGGGAAATTCGCCCTTGAGGGAAAATTCCAGGGGTTCCCAGGTAGGAAATATCGGAGGGGGGAGGGAGGGAGGCTGTGCCCCTCCTGACCTCCACACAGAGGCTGAAGTCGCAAAGATGTGGCCGACACACAATTTGACCATTAAGTCACCTGTCACAATGGGGCTGCCTGCATTTGAGCCTTAAACGAAGTGTTCGGATGGACTCGGAAGTCCTTGCAAATAAGAAAGGAGCGAAGTACCCCAGACCGTCTGGGTCCAAGGAGGGGCACCGCTGCCGAGACCCCCTTCCTTTCTCCTCGGCCTGCCCAGCTGCGCGGCTTGCGAGCTTCCCCGGTGGAAGCACAGCCTGTGGCCGCTGCCTTACCCGCATAGATGCAGACGAAGGAGCCCTTGGCGATGTCGTCCAGGCAACGGATGCCCCAACCTTTGTTCTGGGTCTTGAAGAGCTGAAGCCGGACTTGCAAGCCATGCTGGACCAGGCGGTTTGAGCACATGTTCAAATTACACTTGCAACACTTGTTGCACTCGTACACCCTGGGGGAAGACCGGGGGGGGGAGGGGGGGGGAAGAGATGCATTATTCACGTTCAAAAAGTGGTCAGGACATCAGAAGCCGCGTGACACACGCTGGTCGTCTCCCTAGCCGGAAAAAAAAAAAAATCACCACACACCGTTTTTCATGCAATGGAAAGAGAAGATTTCTAAACACAGCTGGTCCTTGACTTATGACCATCCTGGAGCCTGTCCATTCCGGTTGTAATGGTGAAAGGTAAAGCTGTCCGGATTTTAAAATCTTTTTTTTTTTGAAAAAAAGATGGTCAGTCGTTAAGCGAATTGCCAGCGTCATGAAACAGATCTGTGGTGGTGAAGTGAGCCTGTGGCTTTTGCCGAAAAGCGGAATTCAAACCCCGGGGGAAAAGGCCCCGGAAGTTTGAATTCCAGAACGGGATCATGAGTAGCTTTGGGGGAGGGGGGAGCTGTTGTAACTTCGGTCATTAAGGGGTCGGTCGTAAGTTAAGGACTTGCCGTAGATGGGAATGAACACATGGAGCGAAAAACATTCATTTTGCTCAGCTGAAAACTGAGGAGGAGTTTGAAGGCTGAGGGTTTGGGTCGATCCTGGCTCTGCTCTCATCTCTGGGATCTCCCCTTCCCCTGAAAAGCCCCACTACTCACCCCGTGGGGAGACACTCCTCCAGCCGCTTGTGTTGGTAGCCGGAATTGTGGTTGATCTGCCCGCCGGGGGTGCAAGCCGTGGCCTGAACCGTCAGCTGATGACAGGCGCATTTCGATCTGCGGGAGACAAAGGGAGATGCCACTGCAGTTTCCGGGCAGATAAAACGTGGCGGGAACAAACCAGATCCCTCAGGGACCAGATCTAGCTTCAAGTCCAAACTGTGGTTTGGACCCCTTGGTAGAAAACGACCAGGCTGAGCCCAAGGGAGGGAGACGGAGGGCTCAAGCACGTCATGAGCCTGGAGTCTCTTGGCACTCACAAGAGATTGAAGTACAGCTTGCCTTGAATTCCTTATCCACCGCCAAATTGCTTTGACTGTTAGTAGTTCGGATTCTTGTGGAAAGCATATTATTATGCAAGAAAGCATAATTGATGTTTATTTTGAACTGCCTGGATTTCCTGATTTCCTCCCGTTTGACACCCTTTGGAGACCCCTGGGGCCCAGAGGGAATCCTAGGCGTCTCCAAAGGGTGTCAAACGGGAGGAAATCTGTTTTGGGCTCTGCTATGAGGCAGCTAAACTCCCCGCCTGCGTTAGTGGTCTGGTTCTTCTCGAGAGCAATCAGGGAGCTGGTTGTGTGACCGTAGTGCTTAGAAGACCGGGTATGGAAAGGGGAGGGGGCCGGGCCAGGGGAGGGGCGCTCACTTGTCCCTGCATCCGTCCTCGCAGTCGCAGCCCATCAGGAACTCCCAACTGGTGTTGATGAAGACCCCCTTCCCCGGGATCCGCTCCTTGCTGTAGGCCACCTGGGGCGGCGGGGTGTTGTCGATCTCGTTGACGCAAGAGAGGGGCACGTCTTCCTGGCCCTTGGTGATGTCCGCAATGTAGTAGAAGGGCTTGTAGGGCTGGAACTTGCGGTCCACCAGCACGTAGGGGTCCAGGCAGAACATCTCCAGGAAGAGGAAGTCACAGTCCGTCTCGAAGAGGTAGCGCTCGATCTCGTTCATGCCGCGCAGGCAGAGGCCGCAGGGCGTCTTGTAGATCACGTGGAAGCCCGTCTTGCGGTTGATCCGCCGGCGGGCCGTCATGCGGCGGAAGTCGTAGAGCAGTGGGATGAGCAGCGGGTTGCGGCTGCGGTAGAGGTCGGGCCGCATGGGACGTACCCGGCTCAGGCACTTGAAGCTGCAGACGTGGGGCAGGTAGAAGAGCTTCTCCACGGGGGCCCGGTAGGAAGTCTCGTTGGGGACACGATCCATCATGCTGTGGAAGGACGGGAGGGTGCCCGCCGTGGGTTGCACCCCAGAGAACCTGCCATGTAGGGGAGGGGGGGGGGAAGGAGAGAGAGAGGGCGGTGAAGATGGCTGGGCGACTCAGAATAAGTGTGGGAAGGGACCCGGGAGATCATCTGGTCTAACCCTAGTCCAGAGGTGGAGAACTATGGTTTGTGGACTTCACACTCCCAGAATTCCTGAGCCAGCATGGGAATTCTGGGAGTTGAAGTTTACAAGTTAGGAAAGGGCCACAGTTTCCCCACCCTTCTCCCCCTACCTACATCATTTCAGACAAACGGTCTTCCAGACTCTAATCCTTCTTTTCTCTACACCCCCAATTCCTGCAACCGTTCTTCGCATGTTTTAGCTCTTTGCTAAGGGGAGGTGTTTTGAGATCCTGATGGGATGCCCCCCTCCTCTGCAACATTTCGGGGCAGCTCCTTGGGACTGGGTCCCCTCCTAAATCCTAGCCACAAAGCCAAAGGGCCTCCGACAAAGTCCCGGGACAGGAAGGGCCCTGCTAAATTGGGAGACCCGCTTCTTCCCAAGCAGGAGGCGGCCTTCAAAGGACCAGGCCTCTTCCGGTCTCCAGCCCCAGCGGCTCACCTGAATTGCTGGGTCACTCCTGTCCGGCTGACAGGAGGCGTTTCGCTCAGGATGGGAGAGGATGGGGGGGACAGGCCTGATCCAGCTGATCCGGGACGTAGAAAAGAGGTGCTTTTTTTCGCCACTTGCTGTTTCTTGGCCTGGGCCAGCTGGCTCTCCGAACTGCGGGATCAAAAAAAAAAGAAAGGCTTCTTGAAGTAGTCAACTTACAACGGTTCGCTTAGTGACCCTTTGAAGTTGTACCAGCCCTGAAAAAAGCGACGTAGGAGCGTTTTTCACACTTTATGACCATTGCAGCATCTCCAGGGGTCAAAATTCAGGTGACTCGTATTTATGACGGCCGTAGCATCCCGGGAGGGGTGGTGGTCATGTGATCTCCTTTTGCAACCTTCTGACGAGCAAAGGTCAACGGGGAAGCCGGATTCGCTTAACGACTGTGGCAAGGGAGCTCGTCATATGGGGCAAAACGCATTTAACAAACGTCTCGCTCAGCGATGGAAATTTTGGGCTCGACTGTGGTCGTAAATCAAGGACTCCCTGTAAAGTAATCCCCCCCCCCCAAGAACCTGCTTTATGGGGGATGGGGGGCTCCGCAAAGCCTCTGCCTTTCAGGGTTTCCTTCCAGAGGGGACCCCCTTCCCCACACACGAAACAGGGACTTACTCTGACTCCCCAAAGAGAGGAGGCACCAGCTGGGAGGTGGTGAGGAGAATTTGGGGCTCTGCAGGCTGGAGCTGCTGCTGAGGGCTGGTCCCGGTCAGGTCGTGGATGTACTGCACCACGGGGCCCTTGGTCCGCACGGCCCCTGGGGGGAGAGGCAGGGGGGATGGGGGGGGGAGTCAGTAAGTGGATCGCGGTCACACAAGCAGCAGCATTGAGAAAGAACAGCAGAAACAGGCAAGGTGACGTGTCGCGATTAGCGGCGGATTCTCGGCCTGCTTTCATCCTGCAGACGGTACAGGCGGTCCTGGACTTACAACGGTTCGTTTAGGGACTGTTCTGAGTTACAGCAGCACGGGAAACTGTGCCCCAAGTCGAGAACTACCTGTATTTATTGATTACCCTCTCTGACTTCCCCTCAGCGGCTGTTTTTTGGCCGTGGGGCTGAGGGTCCTTTTAAGGGGGACGTACCCACGTTGGGCCGCATCCTCATCTGCCCGCCCGGCTTCTTGTCGTGGGTGGAAGCTGTGGAGGTCTTCATGCTGAACATGGGCTCCAGGCGGGTGGAACCTCGGTAGATCCACTCGCAACGTTTGTCATCCTGGCAACGGCAGAGAGAGAGAGAGAGAATGAGAACAGAGAGAGAGACAGAGAGAGAGAGAAAGGGATAGATGGAGACACAGAGAGATAGAGAGAGAGGGATGATGTTGGAAGCAGGCATAAGGCATGGAGAGGCCATGCTGGAAGCAGAGGCCAGCAGAGGGCAAAGGGGGCAGAGAACCAGGGCATGCCATGGGTGGGTGGGTGTCCGGCCCTTTAGTGGGGGCTCTGAGCCCCTCCTACCAGGAAGAGGATCTTGACCAGGCTTCCATCCACTTCCTCGACGCGTGATTTCCACCAGGTGCCCTCCCACTCCGTCTTGATCTGCTGGCCGCTCTTCAGGAGCACCATGGGCCGGTTGGGGTAGGCGGTGACGTATTCCTCGATAAAATCCCGACAGGAGACGTCTTCAATGTCCTCCCAGGATTTTTTGACTGCACGAAGGGAGACGTAAACGCCCGTTATTCCTACCAGGCAGCCTTCGACTTAACAAGAGTTCCTTCAGCGACCGCTCAAAGTTACGACGGCACCGAATGAAAAGTCAACCAGCCAGGTTCATTTAACAACCAATGCTAGAGACACGCAAACGGAGGCAACGGAAGCCCCACACCCCCAACGCCAGAAAATTCTGGATTCTGCCCAAACCAGAATTCAGGAGCGCAGGTTCTACTCACGAGGCCTGCAGATGAGATAAAGCTCGGGCTGAATGACGTAGGAGGCGTAACCGTCATCAAAGAAGATGAGGAACCTAGAAGTGGGACAGACAGGAACAGTTCATTCCCGTTTGCAACACATCAAGGAGGAGCAATTTTCCCCGTTTCAGGAACGTGCCGGAGACAGGCAGGAGCCAACTCAGAATCATCTTCTTCTTTTAAGGACCCCGTAATCCCTTGCGGGGTGGAGTCTGGGCAACTGAATGGAGCTGAGTGTGACTGGCCAGATGCCTTTCCTGTCGCCAGTGCGGAGTTTTGTTCGGCAGATATATTCTCAAGTGTGCCCCGAGAGAGAAATATCTGCCTCTTCCTAGGATCGAACTCCTGATTGTGAGGTGAGAGCGCCACCTCTTGGCCACCGCACCACTCAGGAGTCAACTCGGAATACCAGCCAAAAATTAATTCTGCAATAAATGTGTCTTTGCTTGTGGCTTTTCTTGGCTCGCTCTCCTAAACGGAGGGATCTTGCTGACCTTTTTAGTTGAGGAACCCCAAATAAATACTTCATCCTTCCTCCCGGTTTTCACGGACTGACTTTCCCCCCACCCTCCTCCTCCTGTTTGTAAAACCCAACGGCGGGTTGCCCTGACCTCATCTTATTCTTGACGTTGGGCATCTCGGCCACGATTCCTGCGTAGAGCCAGACCTGATTTCCGTCTTTGTACTTGGCCACAACCCGACTGCCGACGTTCAGCCTCTCGGGCACCGGGTGGCTGTCGTAAGCAATGTGGTTGCCCGACAGCAAACTCTTCCCTTTATTGTCGAATTTAACCTTGTATTTCTTCCCGGGACCTAGGGGAGGCGAAGAGGGACGTTTAGTTTTAATGTAAAGCAAGGCTCTAGTCCTCATGGTGATCGGAGACAACCGGTCAAGAGGAAAAACTATAGCTTGCGGGGGAGAAGGCTGTTCAAAATATATAGTTCTTTTTTTTTCTTTCATAAATAGAGGCAGGGCGATTAGATGGACTGGAGAAAGTCCAATTTTCCCCCAGTATCAACCAATATCCAGTAAATTTCTAGAGATCTCTAGAAATGGGGAAAAATTGCAACTGGTTAATACTAAACCAACAAAAAAAAATATTTCTTTCTTTTTTTCTTTCTTTCTTTTCTCCCTTTCTCATTTCCTTTCTATCTCCTTTTCCTTTCCTTTCCTTTCCTTCTTTCCTTTCCTTCCCTTCCCTTCCCTTCCTTTTTCCCCTTCCCTTCCCTTCTTTCCACCTTCCCTTGCTGTCTTTTCTTGCAAACACATTTCAAGCGATAGCTTTTACATACTTGCCAAATTTAGCATCTTGGGCTTAGCGAGGGTCTTTTCAAACTGTACAAGGCTTGGCCAGGCCTGCTATGACCCCAGGGACAGTTCGAGGGGCCCTTACCCACTGTCTGGATGGCAATCAAGGTGCCCTTGTGCCAAGTCTTTGTCCGTTTCTTGCCCAGGATACGATCACCAACTGTGAGGTCGCCATCGTGGGTCAGCTCACACCCAGGGTTGAGTTGCTGTAAACCTATTGGGAAAAATAAAGGGGGGGGGGTATTGGCCAATATTTTAGAAGTGGTTTGCCATTATTTGCTTTCCAGGGCTGAGAGAGAATGACTGGCCCAAGATCACCCAACTAGCTTTGTGCCTAAGGTGGACTAGAACTCACAACCGCCTGGTCCCTAGCCTGCTGACTCAATTGTTATACCAAATTTTTGCTGATGACTATCAGATTAAAAAGGGAGGCGGTGGTTCAGTGGCTAAGATGCTGAGTTTGTCGCTCAAAAGTCAGCAGTTCAGCGGTTCGAATCCCTAGCGCCGCATAACAGGATGAGCTCCCGTGACTTGTCCCAGCTTCTGCCAACCTAGCAGTTCGAAAGCACATAAAAAATGCAAGTAGAAAAATAGGGACCACTTTGGTGGGAAGGGAACAGCGTTCTGTGCACCTTTGGTGTTGAGTCATGCTGGCCACATGACCACAGAGATGTCTTCGGACAGTGCTGGCTCTTCGGCTTTGAAACGGAGCAGCGCCCCTTAGAGTCGGGAACGACTAGCACACATGTGCGAGGGGAACCTTTACCTTTTTATCAGATTAAAAAAAAGAAATCAGGAGGCCAAGCAACCAACCAACAGCCATGTGTTTTGGGAAGAGCTAGGTCAAGTTTTAGACAATTTCTATTTATTTTATTTCCCAAATGAAAATTGGCTTGCCAGTCCTCATGATTTCCAAGTTAGAAAGAAGTGGAAGAGGAAAGAGGCCGCAACACCCTCACTTCAGAAGCAGGATTTTGCCCATTCTGCTGCCGAATTCACCATTGGGAGCCACCTAAACACATACTTCATCCTACGTCGCGTTTATTTATTCTCGGGGTCTGTTTTAAGCCGCCTTAGAAGGCGGCTTAAAACAGACCCCGAGAATAAATAGATGCGACGTAGGATGAAGTATGTGTTTAGGTGGCTCTCAATCTGGACATCAAAGAGATATCTGGACATCAAAGAGACCCTGAGATTGCTTTTCTCCCCCTCCCCCACCCCCAAGACACACCTCTCTGGGAATCCAGGCTGCCCGACTTCTTGTTAACGGCGTCCATAAACTTCTGAACATCTTGAGCCGACTTCCGCATGGCGGCCATGGCTTCTCGGAGCTGCAGGTGGGAAAAGCAAAGGGAAATCCGTTTGATTTCCTCACTGGAAAAAAAAAAGGACAAAAGCTGAGAGGGATTCAGGCAGGGAACGGAGAGCATCTTAGAAAAAGGAAGGAGATGTTGTGGTCCGTCAGCATCCTACGGAGCTGGCAGTGGAGTCGGACAGTGAGGAGGCTGGGGAGGAACAGGGGCCAGTCCTGAGTCCAGGGCCATCTGGGACTCAGAGTTTGACAGCAGAGAGGCAGAGGAAGAGGGGGAGCCTGTTCCTAGTGCGCGCATGTGCAGAGCTGCCAGAAAGCAAGAACAGTTAAAGCAAAAGAGACAACTTGGGAGTAAGGCCTGGAGATGATTGGCTCCTCCCATAAGGCTTAAAAGAGGAGCAAAGGCACGTGGGCTCTTTGCAGGAAAGCAACGTTGTTATTTCTGTTCCCAGTCGGCATCTCTGTTTGCTTCTGGGCTCCGTGTGGCTTTGCCAAGTAGGTCTTTGGCAGCATGTCAAGGGAGATAAAGGTTGGTGATTATCCCGAAGGACTTTTTGCAACTAATTGGGACTCCTGTTGCAATAGAAGAGGTTTTGAGGATTACTCATGTGTTTTAATGACTCAGGAAGCCTAGGTCACAACAGGAGAGACGTTTACCTGGCTGCTGTTGGTTGGTGCCAAATTAAATCTGTTCAGCTCTGTAGGTTTGACAGGTGAAGAATATTATTCTCGCTGGATAATGTTATTCTTCACCTATCAAACTACAGAGAAACAATTGGCAAACTTCCAAGCAAAAACTGGTTCAAAGCAAGATTTCAGCTGGGGACTGAACAGTCCTCGCTTAGTGGCATCCCCAGGACTGAAGGACAGGCAATCCTCGACTTACAACAGTTCATTTAGTGACTGTTCCAAGTTACGACAGCCCTGAAAAAAGTGACTCAGGACCGTTTCTCATCCTTACAACCGACGTAGCATCCCTGTGATCACGGGATCAAAATTCAGACGCTTGGCAACTGACTCATATTTATGACAGTCGCAGTGTCCCGGGGTTACATGATCCCTTTTGCGACCTTCAAGTCAAAGGGGAAGCCGGGATTCACTTAACAACCGTGTCACTAACTTAACTTCAGTGATCCACTTAACAACTCTGGCACAAGAGGTCATAAAATGGGGGCAAAAACCAATGTTTTACTTAGCAACGGAAATTTTGGGCTCAACTGTGGTCGTAAGCCAAGCGCTACCTGTAAACTAATCTTTTTGCCCAAAAGAAGAGCTCTTCTGTTCACCTGTGGAAAATGCCCCCCCTTCCCCTTAACTGGGAAACTAGGTTTCTAACTAGGTTATTTTTTTTTTCTAACTTCCTAGCTAGGTTAATAAGCTGTCATTTCCCCTTCTGGCCCCACAAACTTACCAGGGTCTGGTCCTTTACAATTTTGTTATTCGGATCTGCTACAACGGAAAGGAAACACAAAAATTAAATACAGCCAAGAAGTATCAAAGAATGATTTTAAACGATCCCAGTTAGTATCAAAGTATGATTTTAAACGATCTCAGTAATGATTTTAAACTATCCTAATTCAGGGGTCAGCAACCTGCAGCTCTGGAGCTGCATGTGGCTCTTTCATCCCTCTGCTGTGGCTCCCTGTCGCCAGTCAGCTCCACAATCGATAGGGCTTCCGGTTAGGATAAGTAGAAGAAAAAGGATGCCGTGCTAGGAGGAGACACTATAGTGGGGGGAACCGGACTTCCGGTTGGCTCCAGCTTTCGGTTAGGGCCTTTGTGGCTCTTTCAGTGTTTAAGGTTGCTGACCCCTGTCCTAGTTAGATAATAACTGATGGATAAAAAGCCAAACAGAAATTGGCTGATCCCAGCGGCGTCCGACCTGAGTCCACGCTCATGACGTCGTCGTCATCCTCGTCCGGAATTTCAATGACTTCCATGGGTTTGCCAGAGCCGTTCTCCGAATCCGAGTCCGTCTCTCGGTATTCCAGTCCCAGATTGACATAGATGTCTTTGACCAGCACTTCGCATTTATCCACCGCCCTGGGAGGCAAATGGAAGTACATTTGATTAAGACGGAAGCAGGAAATGGGAGCTCGGGTGAGCTCTTCCTAGAAAATGGGATTAAATGCAGGTGTCAGCCTCTCAACTTGCATTTCATTCAGGGCTGACATAGTAAAGAGGGGGTTAAATTCCTGTGGGATTAGTAAGAGAGACTGCCGTAGAATGACTTAGATAATGACCAATAAGGATAGGAAGCAAGCCAGGAAAGGGAGGGAATTTGGAGCAGAGGTCATTTCCTGACTGCAGATGAGTCCGTGAAGACATTGTTCTAACAAATAAAAGTTTTTTTTTCTTTATTATCAAAATGTGAGAGGCATTTTATTTCTTTAGACAACTCGAACTCGGACAGCAGGTGGTTCTCGATTTACAAGAGTTTGTTTAATGACCATTCGAAGTCACGACGGCATTGAAAAAAGTGACTTTAGGTCGTTTTTCCCACTTACAACTTGGCAAGTGAGTCATATGTATGATGGCTGCAGTGTCCTGGGATCACACAATCCCTTTTTGTGAACTTCTGACCGGTAAAGTCAAGGGGGACGCAGGATTTGCTTAACAACCAGGTTTCTAATTTAACAACTGCGGCGATTCGCTTAACAGCTGTGGCAAGAAAGGTCGTAAAAAGGGGCAAAACTCGCTTACCATCATGTTACCTAGTCTGGTAACGAAACATTCAGAAACTAAATTGAAACAAGCTTGGGGAGCAAGCCACTGCTAAAAATCGAAAACCCAAGCTACAAGTATTTCCTATTATTTCGCTTAACATCTGTCTCGCTTAGCAGCAGAAATTTTGGCCTCGACTTTGGTCGTCAGTCGAGGACTGCCTGCGTTTTGGACAGGTGTTTCAAAATGTTTCATGCATCCCGTGTCATTTCTTCACCCTTCCAGCCGTGGTGAACCAGCCCTGTTACACACTTATGGTGAGTTACGGAGGAGGCTTAGGCAATTAAGATAAGAACTGTAATAGAAATACTTCCTCTCCTTTGGCATAATTACAGGTAATCCTTGATTTATGACAGGTCACGTAGCAAAGTTATGGCAGACCTGCCTTTGGATTACTCACGACCCAGCTCTGACGTTTCAAAGGTTGGGATGAAGTTTCAACCCAATGTATGATCGTTACAACTTAGGGCCCTAATGAGCAGACTCCGTTATGGCCGTATCTAGAGGACCGCCTCTGTACTTTATACTTTGAATTGCTACCTTTTTCAGAATTGTAAAGCTTCCCCAAGAGGCCAAGCCGCTTTGCTTACTTCACAGCGTTTTCAAGGAGCTGGTCGACGTGAGCCACTTCCGCCTCCTTCTGTTTCACGGACTCCTCCAGGCGCCCCAGTTCCTCCTTCCGCTGCTTGACGTACTCGGATTTCTCCAGCTCCTCCTCGATCAGCTGCTTGAGGTCCTCCAGGGAGATGCCCATCTCCTCCATCACCTCCCGCTGGAGCTCTAAAATGTCTTCAGACTCTGCCATGGCGGCAGAACCTGAAACAGTTCAGAGAGGAAGAGCACATGACACGTGGCGGCCGAAATACCCTTCTGTCCCAGATGGGTTGGGGGGGTTTTCCCCCCTGATTTTCTTCTAGTCTCTGATACGGTACAGATCTTGCCAATGCCTAAGAAGAAATTCCATGCCACAAAAGCAAATACATGAAATCTGTGAGCTGGAGAAATCTAGGAACATGAGAATAAGTTCAAACTTAGATCTTAACTGCAATATTTGTTTAGCTGGAAGTTGTTAGAAAGAAAAATAGCGGCTAGAAAGAGAGACCTCATCCTCAATCCCTACTGTTTGAACTGTCACTCATTTACTACTAAGTGCTCTTATAAACATCAACTGCCCTCTATCCCTTTTATTCTTCCACTTAGTTTTAATTTATATCCTGCCTTTATTTTTTTAAACAATTGAAGATGGAGAACAGACCTAATACTTCTTCCTCCTTCCCCACCATAGCAACCCTGTGAGGTAGGCTGAGCTAAGAGGGAGGACTGGCCCAAGGTCAGCCAGCTGGCTTTCGTGCCTAAGGTGGGACTAGAACTCACGATCTCCAGATTTCTAGCCTGGCTCCTTAACCACTAGAGCAATTTCTATTTTGCCATGGGTTTTCCTACTTTCTCCACAAACAGGACACGGCTGGGTTTTAAATCTGAGCATCTTTAAGAGAAGATGGAAAGATAAAACACGTACACAAAAACATACAAACAACAATATACGACAATATATAAAACCAGCTGGATACCCGTGCTTTGCTTGATAAATCGACAACTGAAGCTTGAAAATTAATGAGTAGCTATGATTGGGCTTGATAAATTGACACATAAAATTTGAAAATTAACCAGTTCAGGATTAATGCCCGGGTATATTCCACAACGGATGCCCCCGTCATTGTCATCATAACCAACGAGGTATATCTGGAGACATGAAAGCTGCTGCTGATCGTCCCTATCCTGTGGTAGACCTGCCCCTGCACTTCGAATGTTGGCATAAAATTTCCCTCCAAAAGACGCCATTTGGAAGTGGAAAGAAAATGGTCTGCCATTGGATGCTGGTGGGCGAGAAGGCTGGGTAAGGATTCAGGGGAGGGCTCAAGGGGAGGGAGCTGGACTTTACCGCCGCTGCAGCACATCCCGGGAGTCTCATCCTGCCACTTCAGGGTACGGCACCAGGCACAGGATAACCAAGGTCCGAGATTAACAATCTTTTCCCTGGAGTAATCAATCTGGGGTTCATATTTAAAACCGGATGCACACTTATTAGTCCAAAGTATTGATCTGATGTGTGATATCTTTTCCTTGTATTTAGCTGTAGCTGCCTGATTAACATAGGGGTTCTTAGAGGCATACTTTCTTACAGCCTTCCTATTGACTTTGGGGTGAGTTTGACGATACTTTTTTGCAGCTTCCCTTGCTTGCTTTTTCCTAATTGCATCTGTAAATCTTTTCCTGCGTTTTTTCCCTCTTTTCTCTTTAACCGGGGTTACATTAGAAGGAATAGATTCATCTGACCTGAGGAGGTCAGTGTAAAAAGGGATTTGGGGCTGGGACACTACGCAGGAGAAATTCGGTTCACAATCCATAGGCTCAGTGGTGGTCAGCGATTGGAACTCATAAGGGAATATCTCTCCCGCCGCCTTGAGTTTGGAAGCAGTTGCATAGGTGGAAAGCGTAGACATTTTGGTGAGGTAGGGACGTTTAGTGTTAGGTGTTTAGTACAACCAAACTGCTCCTGAGTGAAGGAGTGGAACCTCTGCCAGTTGGAGCTGAGGTAACGGAATGTGAGACAAGTGGCAGTTGAGACAGAGTTCTTTTCAGGTGGGGAGGGGGAGTAGAACGTCTAACTCCTTAGCGTCAGAGTGTGTGAATTTAATACTGTCTATGAAATATTAATGATCTGATGGTCATTTCGAAAAATCCTGTCTTAGCGAGCACCTAGAAGCTGGGAGGAACATACATGCCAAATTTCAAGCTTGTAGGTTTTACTGTCCTGGAGATTTCGTGATGAGTGACTGGCATTTGGCTGTTATACACATACACATATACATATACATGCATACATATACATATGTATGCATGTATATATGTATAGATAGATGATAGATAGATAAATAGATGCATGTATAGATAAGATAGATAGATATAGATGATAGATTATAGATGATGGATGGATGAAAGATAGACAGGTAGATATAGATAATAGATAGATAGATAGATAGATAGATAGATAGATAATTGTTATCTATTGTTAGCCTGATTTGATTTTTTGCTTTTAGTATGGGAAAGTGGCAGGTTAAAAAAAGATTAAGGCACCTTTTTTAATACGAATTTTTTTTTTTTGCACAAATGCAGGGATGCTGGCTTCTCTGTGGGGAAGAGAGCCCCCCTCCCCCCCAAGAGGGACCCTCCAGTTTTGGGGGGGGGGGGCTTCGGGTCTAAATATCTCCCACCTTCCCTTGGGCTTTGCAAAGCCCCCCCCCCAAAGCCACAGCCCTTTAAACCAAGATTAAGATGAACCAGGGTTAGTTCTATGCCAGGTCTGTCCCTGGGATGGCTGTGCCCATGCAGGCTGAGCCCAATGGGCATTGTAGTCCAAGAACAGGGCTAAGTGGGGCACACCTGAGTTTGCTCACTCCTCCCTGCCCCCCCCCTCTGCATTCTGCCCCCCTCCCCTGCGACCCCTCCCCTTTCAAAGCAGCCCCCCCCCACCCCACCGCCACTCACCTTCTCCCCCCGGGGGCGGGAGAGGAAGGAGGGCTTATTTTGCCTGGAACTCAATTCGGCTTCGCGGGGGGGGGGGCGGCAATTTAGGCAGGACAGGAAATCCATTCAACGTGCTTCCGGGGGCGGGGCGTCGTTCGTGCCCGGACGAGGGTGGGTGAAGGCGCGCGCATGCGCTCTTTGGGAGGGGAGGGTGCCCCGCGCGCGGCGCGCAGGCGCACCTCCGAACTCTTGGTTGCGAAAGAATGAAAGAACGGAGAAGCCCCGCCCTTCGGTAATTAGAAGCAGTGCGCATGCTCAGATCTTTTGTTATTGTTTTAAATAAAAGCCGCTTTGTTTTTCAATAAAGGAAAGTTTTGCATTTTAAACTGTCGGCTTCCCTGGCCGAGGAGGAGCTAATGCAGCTTAGTGTGTCCTTTGGGGTTATAGGACGCCCAAATAAATAGGAAAGAGAAGTCCCGAGGGAAAGCCAATGAATACCTTTATATGCAGATCGAATAAGTTCCGAATAAAATCCCAGTTGTCAATGAAAAAAGGGCATTCAAAGGGAAAGGAGGCAGCACACGCTTCTCA
Organism: Masticophis lateralis; assembly: GCA_030761175.1. Taxonomy (NCBI): domain Eukaryota; kingdom Metazoa; phylum Chordata; class Lepidosauria; order Squamata; family Colubridae; genus Masticophis; species Masticophis lateralis. The sequence goes on along the minus strand of JAUDYJ010000017.1, from coordinate 12,712,275 downwards.
GAATGAAACAGAAATAGAGCACTGGAGAAAGAAGAATAGTTTATTGTTTTGCTTTTACCTTTTGCAAGCAGAGGAGAGGAGGGTCTCTCTCCACCCCTAAACTTGGGACACAGACAGAGAAAAGAAGTTGTGCATTTGAACATTTCTCCCCCCACCCACAATTCCCTGCTAATCATCTGCCCCCCCTTACCCAACCTCTAGCAGCCTCCCAAAATGGCCACGGAGGTTGTAGCCCTGGACCTTCCCGTGAGGCTGTGAGCAAAGGAAAAAAGGCTGTGCTATTAAATGATGGTGCCCTGGGAGAAGATTACCAAGAGCCTTCGGTCTAGCAGGAAAAGCCATCGGAGACATCCTGGATTAAATCATGACTGAGAAGACGACCGGGAAGCAGAAACTTGGGTGTGGGGTTACAAGCAGACGACGGAGCCCAAATGTCTGCCTCCATTGAGGAAGTCAAAGACAGCAGAGAAAGCAGAATTCCCGGGCCAATTTTGGATTACCACAGACAATCCCCACCTAAGTCTTTCAGGCAACCAACTTTCCCCCTTGGAAAGGGAGGTTGTGTGTGAACAACAGTCCCCAATCTTATCAGTTTGGCCCTGTGTTTCCTGCAGGCCGCACGGAGCAACGATAAACAGAATAACAAGAGTTGGACCCTAAACCCAAGAGAGATTAGTAAGATTAAGGATCGTAATTCCTTTTCCATCTTCCTGGACTCTCACCAGTCCATTCTGTGACTGTCAGGCGGTCAGTCCAAGGGTTCCTCCTGCCAAGTGGAGGTGGGGATGGCCGTGTAGGGGTCCACGATCAGCTTGGCGCACCTCACCATCATGGCCAGCAGGAAGAGACCCATCAGGGAGAGGAAGGTGAGGCAGATGCCTTGGTCCACGTCCACAAAGGGCTCCGTCGTGGGACTTTCCATCGCCTCGATACCACTTGGTCTGCTATTTTCCAAAGCCCCGGAAGGCCAGGCAAGGAGCAAAGGATGGAAACTGATCCAGGAAAGATTCAACCTAGAAATAAGGAGAAATTTTCTGACAGGGAGAACCATCAAACGATGGAACAGAAGTTGCCTTCAGAAGTTGTGGGAGCTTCATCCCTGGAGGCTTTCAAGAAGAGGCTGGACCGCCATCTGCCAGAAATGGTGGAGGGTCTCCTGCTTGGGCTGCAGGAGGTTGGACTAGATGACCTCCAAGGTCCCTTCCAACTCCGTTAATCTGTTAAATCTACTTGGCACCAACCTGGTCAAAAGGTTTCCGGCAGACAGAGGGAAACCCTGAGTCCGAGGCTCAAGATTCAAAGAAACAGGGTCCGTGCTGCGAAAAACAAGGCTGGCCTTGCAAGGAAAGGGATGGTTCTTGTTGGAAAGAGCCAGGGATCCACTCCGATCGACAGGGAATCCACGCCTGGCACCCCAAAGGCCGTTCTTTGCCCTTCCGAAGAGCTGGGGGGCTGCTAGTTGGCCTTGGCTCCAGGTCACACCAGGGAAACTGGTCTGCGCTGCTGAGCTGCTCCGGCTCCTCCGAGCTGCCCCTGGAAATATCATTAATACTTCAGAAGGTGGGGCTGCAATACGGGATCACGTTTCTTGCCGTCCCTGCAGAAGAGAGAGAAGGAGACGGAGATGGTCCCTTGGGGGTGGGGGGAACTGCGTCCAAGGAGGACCAAGCAGGTCTGGTGGGATGAGAAGTTTGGACAGTGCTCCTGAGCATGTGCAAAAGGCCTGGCAACGGATTCTCCCCTCCCCATGTTTGGGGGTCCAGCTGGATCTTGTTTGCAACTGGAGAGAAAGCAAAGGAGGGAGGGCCAGGCGCAGGGCCTTCCGACAGAGCCTTTGGCAGCGGTGGTCACAATCTGAGGACTGGACACAGTAAAGGAGGGGAGAGCTTTGGGCTGGACTACAGCTCCCATCATTCCCCCACCAGCCCAAAGGATCCCTGTCCTTGGGGGCGTGCAGAGCTGGGCTTTGCCCCCAAACTTTCCCAAATAAGGAAGCACCAAGTGTGTTGGCCCAGGATGATGGGGATTGTTGTCCATTAGGAGGCGGAGGCATGGTGCACACAAAGCAAGTTGTATTTTACTAGGTCAAGCCAGACGGTTAGGCTGGGGTAAATGGGCCCTGTAGCGATGGGCAGGGTGGGCAGGGGACGATGGGAGCCGTATCCCAGCCCAGCCCTTGAATGACAGCGGCGTGACGCGGGACCTTTAAAGCGACGTCACCAGCTGGCTCGTGACGTCGGCTTCGCCCCGCCCCCTTCCCGTCGCTCAAGCGTCCCGCGGCATCCCTTTCCCCCCTACTTCTGGGCCACGCCCCCTTTCACGGCCGCGGCGGGCCACGCCCCCCGGGCGGTTCGAGCCAATAGGAGCTCGCGTTGCCTCCGGCCACCGCCCCCTTGGCCCCGCCCCAGCAGGGATCGCCCGCCGCCGCCATCTTGGACCTGGCGCGAGCGAGGGGCGGCGGAGTCCGGGCGGGGGGCGCCCGCCTGTGTAGCCATGGCAACCGCCGCCGCGGGGCAGGGTGAGTGGGGGGGGGTCTTCGGGGTAAAAAAGGGGGGATGGTTTTAGGAGGGGGCTGTGGGGGCTCCTTGCCTGCTGCATCCCAACTGGGACTCCCTTTCCCATCTTCCCCAGCCATGGGGAGACCTCCAGCCCCATCGTCCCCTTTCCAGAGGAGCTGGGGTGCCCCAGAGGCCCTGGAAGACAACTCCCATAATCCCCGGTCCCCATGGGCTGTCCGCTGCCAAGGGCCAGAGTAGTCATGCATGGGGCTAGACTGCCTCCCTGCACTGCTTGTGGGGCGGCCCTTGAAGACAGTCTGGAGCCTCTCCTGCCAAGGGCTCCTTCCAGCCTCTGGGCAGGATCCCAAATCCCATCGCTCCCAGCCAGAGCAACAGTGGCTTCCTGGTCCTCCCCATGGGCAGGACCCTGAGTCCCATCATTCCCAGCCAGAGCAACAGTGGCTTCCTGGCCCTTTCCCCCATGGGCAGGACCCTGAGTCCCATTGCTCCCAGCCAAAGCAGCAGTGGCTTCTGGGTCCTTCTGGAGGGCAGCCGGCCTGGCCGGAAGAGCAACTGTGCTTGATTAAATCTCTGCTGTCCTTGAAACCTGATTGCAAAATCTGGGTTTTTTCTTTCTTTCCCCACAGGAGACGGGCTCAGTTGCAAAATCCGTCGGGTGCTGTTTAATTCGGGATAGAGTGAATAAATGTCTTTTCAAAAGTTGTAATTTTCCCATTGTGGGCCAGAGTTGAGTTTTGTTTTGGCCCAGAATTGGAGAAATGAAAGAGTGAGAGTTGCGTCTTTCCTGTACAGGCGGTCCTCGACCTACGACCACAGGCAGTTGAGCCCAAACTTCCTGCTGCTAAGTGAGGCGTTGGTTAAGAGAGCTTTGCCCCATTTTGCAACCTTTCTTGCCGGAGTTGTTAAGTGAATCGCTGCAGATGTCAAGTTAGAAACTCGGTGGTTATGTGAATCCGGCTTCCCTGTGGACTTTGCTTGTCAGAAGATCGCAGAAGGGGATCACGTGATCCCGGGATCCTGCAACTGTCCTAAATATAAACCCGGTGCCAAGCGTCTGAATTTTAATCGCATCCCGGAGATGCTGCTACGGTCATAAATGTGAAAAATTATATTGTATATCTATAAAGGAAGCCAAACTTTCTACTTCTCTAACCGGCCCCTTTTATCGACCTCAGAAACTCTTGCTAGCAACTCGCATGGAAGCCTAATTCATTGGTAAAACGCCCTCCGTGCTCAGCAAAACTTTTATCAGACTTTTCAATAATTCTTCGTTCTCTTAGTTACTGGAACTCGGAGGTGGCTTTCGAGATAGGATCAACTTTGCCCCGCTTTTCGTGATTCAAACTTCCTAGAGAGGAGCCCTGTGAGATAACGGCACCCCCCCAACCGCCTTGGTATACAGAATTATTTTGGAAATTCTTAGGAGGAATACGTCAGCGTTTGGCCGGCCTCGGGTGTTTTGTTTCTGATGTTTGAGAAAACAGACCCTCTTGCTGATATCCTGGAAAGGAGCTTCAGATCTTGTCAGCCGCGGATTTAAAGTCCCAGGTTTGACTGAGCATTTGTAGATTTTTTTTAAAAAAACAGTCTTTTTGCCCTCAATGTAGATTGTAGAAGCTGGAGAGGTTGCAGCCACAAGGAATGAGAATTAAGAACTACCGTGTTTTATGTTGAAAGGGTGGTTATATCGAGGACTTCTTGTTATTGCAAAATTGCTACTCTAAATGCTTCTGTTTTCATATTGAAGTTCAGTTTTGAAGCCAGGGGAGTCTGCCTGTAAATATTTATCATGAAGTGTAGCAAAAATAGATCTTTTCTTCTCCCTCTTTGGCATTGTCTGTGCAATCGAGGTATTTTCTCTCAAAAGTCCAAATCTTGCATTTTTTTTTTCCTGCCAGCAAATCAATGAAGTTAAAATCTTTCTCTGGGAAGAAATTGGGTGGCTGTTTTTTTTCTGTTTATAGACATTCTAGGAAAATTTGGTATGGGATTTCTTATGTTCTCCTGATGCCAGATAGTTTTTTCATCTTTTTAGCTGCTTAAAAAAAAAAAAATGGGGGGGGGGAGCAGTTTCTAAGAGGGTTTTAAGTGGTTCTCCTAATTTGTTTCTTTGCTTTTGCAATCTTTGCTATGTAATTCTTTTGCATGGGGATCTTTTGGGGGCATTTTCTGGCCAGGAAATTGTGTTTTCTTGCTGCAAAGTTCTTTCATCTGTGCATCATAATTCAGTGCAGACTTTGGAGTATTTTGTCTTTTTTCCATGTGGCATCAATTTTCTTCCTCAGATTCAAGTGGAGTGGAGCAAGCTGTTAGTTTTATCGAAACCTCAGTGTCTTTGCGTCTTTTCTTCATTTCCATGAAGAGAATGGGTGGGATTCTCTCTGTACTCGAATGGTTGACAAAAAAGTTAGACGTTGCTTCAGATATCAGGTTTAGTCATCATCATCATCAGTCACGTGTCTCTCATCCTTTCTCCTCTTAGTGCAATCTACTGAATGGTTGATATCAGACTGGGTTTTTTCTGCCTATCAAGTCTGTAATGTCTTTGTGGGATCTAACAACTGAAACTGTTGAATTAACTTGCGTTTTTTAGTTATCTGGAGAAAGAATTAGTCTTTGAATTTGTTTCTGTAGGTTTGAGATGCGATACAGGTAGTCCTCGAGCTTACAACCACAATTGAGCCCAACATTTCCGTTGCTAAGCGAGACATTTGTTAAGTGAGTTTGGGCCCATGTTACGATCTTTCTTGCCATCGTTGTTAAGTGAATCACTGCAGTTGTTAAGTCAGGAACACGGTTGTTAAGCGAATCTGGCTTCTCCATTGACTTGGTTGGTCAGAAGGTTGCAAAAAGGGGTCACTTGACCCCGGGACACTGCGACCGTCATATATACGAGTTAGTTGCCAAGCGTCTGAATTTTGATCACGGGACTCTGGAGATGCTGCAGTGGTCATAAATGTGAATCAGTTGTCCTAGCCTCTGAATGTAAATCACATGGCCACTGCAATGTGAATATAAATGTGAAAAATGGTCGTAAGTCATAAGCCGCTTTTTCACTGCCGTTGTAACTCCAAACGGTCACTAAGCGAACGGTTGTAAATCGAAGGCTACCTGTATTTGTTAGGATTTTAACGTTTTTATAAGCTCTGGAAGCAGCCCAGAGTGGTTTCGTTACGAGTTGAGCAGTAAATAAATTCAATAAATAAAAGGCCAGCCCCTCCGAAACGGTTCTTGCCATCGCCCACCATCCTGTTTCTATGTTGTTCCAGAAATGGCATCGGACGTCCCTCCCTTGGGAGCAGCTTCGGGCACGTCGGGATCCGCCGCAGGAAGCCTCAGCCAGAGAAACAGCAAGCGGAGGACGGGGTACGTTAGGAAGGGTTAGGGTCCCTGGGGTCCTGGCCCCATAACAGGAGCAAAAGAAGAGGAGGGACCTTCTCTCCACTCAGGGCTGCCCCCCCCCCCCTCATTTGGTTGCTGTTGCATTTTAGGCTCGAGTTTGACGAAGACGGCGAAGGGAACAGCAAATTTCTCAGGTGAGCTTTGCTTCCATTGGCAAGGAAGTTGGGATCGACAGAGGCGGAACCGAAGAACAGAATTGGAAGGGAGCTTAAAGGTCTTTTAGTCCAACCCCTTGCTCAGGCTATGCCAGAGGTGGGGAACCATGGCTCTTTTATGACTTGTGGGCTTCAACTCCCAGAATTCCTCAGCCAGCTTTGCTGCTTTGCTGGCCCTTCCATGGCATCCTTCTCCTTCTTGTTCTAGATGTGAGGATGACCAGCTCTCCACGGACAAAGAGCGCTTCGCTAGGTAAGAATTGTCGCACTGCGAGGAGAAGAGCCTCGGGGGATCCCTTGAGCCTCTTCTGCAAAAAAGCAAGATGGCCTTTTCTGTGTTTGAATGTAAGCAGGGCTCCTTCCCCGATTCTTTGCAAAATATCATCTTGTTGGAGTCCAATCTGGCCTTGAAATTAAGCTGACTTAATTAAAACAATGCAGGAGCCTTTGATATTTTGCTACCGTTTAATATTACGCATCGAAGCTCCTGGCTTTTCCAATTGTGAAGCAGTTGGCTGGAGAAAGAGAGCGACCACTGGTATCCAGGAGTGTTTTTATCATTTATGATTTGCTAGCACCTTGAATGTAGTTCATTGCAAACTTCTACTTTTTTGTTTTGTTTGTTTGTTTCCTCTTTATTTGTCAGTTTCAGGAAATCGCTTGGGATTTTGCTTTTATTTTTTTATTTTTATTTTCCCTGATTTCTGCATAGTTGCAGCCGGGCTTGCAAATCTTAGTGATGTTTTTAGTTGTCTTCTGTGATTTCTTTTGCTACCCATTAAGACGCCCATCGAAACGTACAGCAAATAATAAAAACAAAATCTAAATCTCGAGGATGTCCAGCAGCTGCAACAAGGCAACAGCCGGGCCCTTGACGTGAAAATGGAATAGTGGCCGTAGCCCCTGGAGCGGGGTTTTTCAAGCATGGCAGCTTTTAAGAGGCCTTCAACTCGTGGCTGGTTAGGGAATTCTGGGAGTTGAAGTCCGTTCCTCTTAGAGCTGCTGAGCTTGAGAAAACGCTGCATTAGAGCAGTGGTGAAATCTGGCTGTGCATGCACGCTGCGTGCCAAACACAACGTGTTTGCTGTGTGGTGCGCACTCTCATGCGCTGTGGTAAGTAGAGTAGCGCTTTTACGACCGAATAGGTTGTCAGAGCCTTTTTTTACTTTATTAAAGCATTTTTACTACCGGTTCCGGTAGAATTTTTTTTACCACTGGAGAACCAGTAGTAAAAAAATGCTAAAAAATTAGGGGGAAAAAAGAGTTCCGTCGCTCACCTGATTGCTGGGACTTTTTTTGTGTACATTTTTCAGAGCCCTCCTCCTGAAATAAGTTTCTCTGTGGCTGAAAAGCAGCTTCCTTTGCACAACTTGGCTCCCTCTGTGCTCCATCCATCCATCCATCCGTCCGTCTGCCCCTCCCCTCCCACTTTCTCTCCTTTCTCCCCCCCCCCCCCTTTTCTGTGCTGTGAGGTTTGGCAGCCCTTGCAGGGAGGGTCTCTTTTCTCGGGCTGTCGGGTCACGCTTCTTCCGGTGAGAACCAGGGCCATAAGCTGAGTTCCCCCACCCTCCCTCTTTCTCAGCCTCGGAGGCCAACCCCCCCCCCTCCCCATCCACCACCCCTCTGAAGTTTTAGCTTAGCTCACCCATTTTATTTCTAGGTCTGATGACGAGCAGAGCTCAGCGGATAAGGAAAGATTGGCCAGGTAGGAAGACAGAGGTTTGGATTCTTCGCGCATGACAAACCACCGTTTGTTCACTTCCCCTTCACCCCCCTCCCCTTCTTCTGCTTCCCCCATCACCCTTATAGTCCCCGTTCTCCCCCCCCCCCCCCCCCCCCGTTGCCTTCCCCGTTTTCTTCCTTAATCAAGGGCTGGAAAGTGGACAGAGAGTTTGGGGAATAATCGGCCGCTCGGTTGGACACGAGAAGCCGTGAAAAGCTGGCCAGGAAGGGTAGCAGGCAGGGCCACAGCAGTGGCATAAGCTGGTTGGGGGGCTCATGAAGGCCTCCGTGTCTCCCTTGAGGGGCTAAGCGGGCCAGAGAAGGGCGGGCTGCCTGGGTCAGTGACGCCGCCATAATTCCTGCAGAATTGCTTTTCAAATGTTGGCCGTCCTCAGCTTGCGACCACAGTGGAGCCCAGGATTTCCATTGCTAGGCAAAGTAGTTGTTTTGTTCCATTTTGCGACTGTCCTTGTCACCGTAGTTAAGTGAGTCGCTGCAGGGGTTAAGTTAGTCACATGGTTGTTAAGCGAATCTGGCTTTCCCAGAAGGCTGCAAAAGGGGAATTGGGAGACCTCGGGGGGCACGCTGCGTCCGTCATAAACACGAGTCTGTTGCCAAGGTTGGAGAGAACCTGCCCTAAAGCACCCCAGGACTCCCATTTGCCTCTTCTGCCTCCTCTTCTTCATTGTCCCCTTAGTCCAGCCACCCCCCTGCCCCCCATCACTGGCCCAGGAAAGCGGAGATTTCCTCCCTCCAGAGCAATCTAAACTCTGCTTTTTTCTGTTAAAAAACACAGCCACCGATACAGCCTTTTCTCTCTTCACTGTGTCATTCACCCAGATCCATCTTCCATTCCATGCTTCCAGGTCCTGGTTTTCTTATTGACTAATTGCTCTCCCGCCACCCACCCACCCCTTGTTGGAAAGCTTGTACAACCTTTTGAGGGTGTGTGTGTGACAATTCTGCAGCCACCAGAGCTTCTGCAAACGAGGTTTTTGCTCCTGGAGGGATACAGAATCTTTTCTTCTGTCGAAGTGTGTTTCTACTAGGCCAAGATACTAAACCTGGTTTGGGGAGGTGGGGGCAGGGGTTTTTTTCCCCCCTCCCCTCCTCCCAAATCGTGATGGTCCTTTCAGCACCAAGGCAGTTGTGTGTTCTCTTCCTGCTCCATCGTATTGGCTAGAAAGGAAGGAGGCCTGAATAGGCGAAGGTAGAAAGGAAAGCAGGCACGCAGGGAGTGTTGAGCGATAGACTGCCTCTGTTCATGGAGGCTCCATTCACAGACCCTGTTGGACCTCCAAGCCCTTTCTCTGAGCTTCCCAAAGGCGGATGCCTCTCTGTGTTTTATTTCAAGCGGAAGGTTGCAACTCTCCTTGAAATCTTTTCTGCTTTTCTCTATCTGCATGCCCGGCACGCATCCTCTTACCAAGCCTTAACACCTTGTGGTCCTCTTTCCGTTCTCCTTTCTCCGCTCCCCACCCGTCAATTCTCTCCCTCTTTTTTTTTTTTTTTTTTTGCGAGCCCGTAAAAAAACTTCCTTTTTTTTTTTCCTTTGCAACCGGCCTCCCTTTCTCTCCGCCTCTCTCCATCCGCAGGGAGAACCACAGCGAGATCGAACGCCGGCGCCGGAACAAGATGACGGCTTACATCACCGAGCTCTCCGACATGGTGCCCACCTGCAGCGCCCTGGCCCGCAAGCCGGACAAGCTGACCATTTTGCGCATGGCCGTCTCCCACATGAAGTCGCTCCGTGGCACCGGGAACACCTCCACTGATGGCAGCTACAAGCCATCTTTCCTCACCGACCAGGTCTCTCTCTCCTCGGCGTTTCTGGGGAGGAGGGAGGAGGCTGGGCGGTTGTGTGTTTGTAATCTCCGATGTCAGCAGTGGGGATGGGGGGAGAAGAAGAAACTCTAGCAATGGCACTTCGGCTTATATAGCGCTTCCCGGTGCTTCCCAGCCCTCGCTAAGCAGTTTACTGAGTCCGCCTCTTGCCCCCAACAATCTGGGTCCTCATTTGACTGGTCTCGGAAAGACGGCAGGCTGAGTCAACCTTGAGCCGGTCATGATTGAACTGCTGACCGTGGGCAGAATTAGCCTGCAATTCTGCATTCTAACCACTGTGCCACCTCAGCTGAATTTGAGTTTCAATTCATTGGTGGAACAGCTTCTCTCCAAAAGTTGTGAGCGCTCTAACACTGGAGGTTTTTAAGAAGGGATCGAACAGCCATTTGTCCAGAATCATATTGGGGTCTCCTGCTTAAGCAAGGGGCTGGACTAGTAGACCTCCAGAGTCCCTTCCAACTCTGTTATTTTGTTATTCTGCTCCCCCTTTGCAGAGCTCCATGGTGTCCATGGTGCAGCCAGAGTGCAGGAGAGTTGGCAGCCTTGCGTGCCCACCTCAGAGGGGGCCCCTTGGCCCTTTGACGCCACAGCCTCCGCCCTGCTCTCCGTTTCAGTTCCTCTCTTTCCACAGGAGCTGAAACACCTGATCCTGGAGGCAGCCGACGGCTTCCTCTTCATCGTCTCCTGCGAGACGGGCCGGGTGGTTTACGTCTCCGACTCGGTGACGCCCGTCCTGAACCAGCCCCAGTCGGAGTGGTTCGGCAGCACCCTCTACGACCAGGTGCACCCCGATGACGTGGAGAAGCTGCGGGAACAGCTGTCCACCTCGGAGAACGCGCTGAGCGGTAGGTTTTCCCTGGCTGAGATGCGGGAGAGCCGACGGCCACTTCTCCTTCTCGGCTGCTGGAAGCAGCCCGGTCCTCATTTTGTGGCTTGGCTTGGCTCCCGCAGGCCGCATCCTGGATCTGAAGACGGGGACGGTCAAGAAGGAGGGTCAGCAGTCCATGAGGATGTGCATGGGGTCCCGCAGGTCCTTCATCTGTCGGATGAGGTGTGTTGGAAGGCGGCTGTTGTGCTGAAGGGGGCAGCGTGCTTCATTTAAGCCAGGCGTGTCCAGCCAACTTTAAGACGGGTGGACTTCAACTCCCAGAATTCCCCAGCCAGCAGTCCACCCGTCTTAAAGTGGCCACGGTTGGACACCCCTGACTTAAGCATGGTTCCTTTTAACCACCAAGACTGTGCTTGGCCTCAACAGGCCAAGACTCTGCTGCTTTGCGGCTAGGGACTCTCGTCAGCAGAGGAAAGGGCTCATGTCAAGCATGGCCAGGACGCCTTTTGGGGGCGGGGAGGGGCCAGTCCGTGCAGGGGAGGCCTCTGCAAGCAATGCCTCTCAGGAGTGGCTGTCCTGGCAGAAAGCTAAAATTCGGAATATATATATATTTTTATCCCTCGTTCTGCAGATGTGGGAACGCAACCGTTGATCCCGTCTCCATGAACCGGCTCAGCTACATGAGGAATCGGTGCAGGTGAATGGCGGGGAAGGAAGAAAATTATGGAGGATGAAAATGCCTGTTGATCGTCTTTTTTGGGGGGGGTGCAGAGGTGGGGGGGGGAGAGCAGAAGATTCCCCTTTTTTTTCTTTGAAAACAGGGATTGCAAAGGAAGAGGGACGGGCTTCAGTGCTGTTTAGGGGTTCATTTGGAAAGCGACAGACGGGCGGCTTTTGGATTTCAAAAGAACGACAGATGTGTTTGGAGGGTTTATAAAACGTTGTCAAATCTCTTCTCCTTCCAGGAACGGGCTGGGGGCCATCAAAGAGGGGGAACCCCATTTTGTGGTTGTCCATTGCACGGGTTACATCAAAGCTTGGCCACCGGCAGGTAACTCACCTGGGCCTCCCCCCTCACCTTGGCAGTTGTGCTACACTCCCATTGCTTGGCTCCCTCCTCCCCTTTCTGACATTTTGCAATTATTTAAAAAAAAAAAACCGTACCATGGGGGGCAGAGAAACCCCAAACTGTTGCCTTCTGGAAGCCAGTTGGCTTGAATCGGTTCTGAATTCAAATCCTCTTTCCCAGGAGTTTCCCTGCCTGATGACGATCCGGATTCTGGACAGGGCAGCAAATTCTGCCTGGTGGCTATCGGCAGGTTGCAGGTAGGCTGGAGCAGTGCGCGGCTGTGTGGGGCTCGTCCCCCTCCCTCCAAACTCTCCCAAAGCTCCTTAGGGATAATCAGTCGCCCGGAGGTTAAAGCGCCCCCTGAATTCACTGGGGTTTTCTCTCCTCCTTCCTAGGTCACCAGCTCCCCCAGCTGTGCAGACATGAACACCGTGTGTCAGCCCACCGAGTTCATCTCCCGCCACAACACGGACGGGCTGTTCACCTTCGTGGACCACCGCTGCATGGCCACAGTGGGCTACAAGCCCCAGGTAGAGTCCCGATGCTGGGGAGGGGCTTTTCCACAAAGTTGGGGGCTTCTGACTTAGACTGGAATTGAGGAACCCCAGGTTTGCGAGGAAGGGGCATCGCAGGGTGGTGGAAGCAGCCAGGGAAATGCCTGAGAGGTGGGGCTAACGGGGAGATCAAATTTAATTTCATCTAAGGAGCACCGGAAGAACAATTGCGTACCTTTTAAGAAGAGGCTGTCTTTGGGGTGGGGGTGGTGACAGACCCATAAGTGTTTTGTTGTCTTTTTACTCAGTGCGTTTGGTCACTGCTGGATCCAGAATACTCTTTAAAAAAACTTTTTTTTAAAAAAAATAGGGCACTTTAAAATGGGTGGGTTTCAAACCCAGAATTCTCCAGCCAGGATGGAGAGGGGATGGAGAGGGGAAGTGCGTGCGTGCGTGCTTCTGTTTGGATCACGGCATCTCCCTGAACAAAAGATGCCTTATTAAGAGGAGGGGGCCAAAGGCTACAAATAGACCCAGGGCAGAAAGGGGCTTTTGAAAATCTGGGTTTCTCTCTTTGGAGAAGCGGCATTTCTCTGGCCAGAGCAAGGGAAAATACTGCCCGGTGTGGCTCGGCAGAGCTTCCCCCTCCATGAGCCCAAAGGATGGAGGGAGGGGCCTGGTGTATAAATGATGCCTCTCCTCTGTGCTAGGAGCTCCTGGGGAAGGACATTGTCGAATTCTGCCATCCCGAAGACCAGCAGCTGTTAAGGGACAGCTTCCAGCAGGTAACCCCACCACAGGACAGCTTGATGTCAGCCATCAGCAGAGCTGGGATTGCCGAATGGGTGTCCAGGCTTAGAGCAGAGGGCTTGGAGAGAGCGGGAGAGAGTAGGGGGCTTGCAAAGGGTCCATAACATGGCATTCCACCCCATAACCATCGTCACCCACTCCGGCCTTCCAGGCGCCTGTTGAAAGGTGAGCCCAGGAGCCACCAAATCTCCAAACCGTTGCCAACTTGCCAAGTCTCCAAACCTGGCCACTTTTAAGACTTCGTGGCTGAGGAATTCTGGGAGTTGAAGTCCATAAGTCTTAAAGTAGACCAAGTTTGGAGACCCCCCACTTCAGGGGATGGAGCGCTCTGCCTTGTGAGCCCAAGAGACTTAATTGTCTCTTGGGGCCCCTCGTTTTAGAGCAAGACAGCAGGACACATCCTCCCTCCCCCCCCCAACTTTGGGCACCAGCAGAAGGGCATGTTGGCCCTTCCAAAGGCTGGGGGGGGGGGGACCCCTCAGGGCTTTGCGGGTCAGCCCCAGACCCTCGGCGGCGTCTGACGGGGTCCCACCCCTTCTTCCAGGTGGTGAAGTTAAAGGGCCAGGTGCTGTCCGTCATGTTCCGTTTCCGATCCAAGAACCGCGAATGGCTCTGGATCCGCACTAGCTCCTTCACTTTCCAGAACCCCTACTCGGACGAGATCGAGTACATCATCTGCACCAACACCAATGTGAAGTACGTACTCGGGATGCCTCCCCCGCCCCCTGCGCCCACCTTCCCCTCGAGGAGGAGGGCTTTGTGATCGTCTGCTTCCCCCACCCCCCAACTCCAGGAAAATCACCCAACGGCTGCCATCCGATCCAAAACGGGGGGAAGGACTTTGGTTCTGCAGAGACTTAGCCTTGCTTCTTTGCGATTGTTGGGCCTGCTGTGATGTCAGGGCGAGTGGGCGGGACTTTCTCATGGGGAGGGGGAGGGTCAGCCATCAGGAGGGGCCCCTCAGCCTCCCGTCACCATTTCACGGCTTGAGTGATGCGTAGAGAGAGCGATGTGGGTTAATTGTCGCGGCCTCCGGAAAACCAACCATCTCCATCCCCATCTCCATTGTTTAGCTTCAGGGGTGGTGGGGGGAACATGGCCGCGCCCGAACCAAGAGAGGCTGGGAGGGTCTGTAGACCAACCGACGGGGGCCTGGTTGCCTCAGGAGCCCCCCGAGGATGAGGGTCTTCCTGGAAAGGCAGAAGAAGCATCTCGGAGGGCGCAGAGGGGCTCTTTGGGAATCGCTTGACGTTGATGACTGGTGTGCTTTGCAAAGCTGACTTCCTTGCGTCGACCGCGGGTCTTAACTCCTGGGTGCAAAGTTCTCTCCCCCTTCCTTGGGGTGGTCTCTGTCCCCAAAGGGGCTGCCTGCCTGTCCACCTGCCTCATGGTTTTCCCTCCCCTGCCCTGCAGGAATGTCAGCCAGGATACCCGCCCTGCCAGCTCGAACACGATGCAGAGACCCCAGCTAGGCCCCAATGTCAGCCTGCCTTTGGAGTTGGGCTCGGGGCACCTGGCCGCCAGGTAAGAGCCTGTTTGGAGGGCTCAGAGGTCCCTGGGTCCATTTCTCTCTGCACCCACCGCCCTGGGCTGTTCCCTGATCTGAGTCTCTGCCTTTTAGGACGCAGCCACCACAGCCGGCGGAGCTAGATGTGGTTCCCGGGAGAGAAAGCTTAGCCAGCTACGAGCATCCGCAGGTAAGGGGGCCGAGGGGCCCAGGCGCTGCTGCAGGCAGGAAGCACAGACGGTGGGTAAATGTTTCTCTTTCTCTTCAGGCTGCCCTTCAGGCCGTGAGCGCCTCTGGCCCCGAGCACAGCAAGCCTCTGGAGAAGGCCGAGGTCCTCTTTGGCCAGGAGCGAGACCCTCGCTTTGGCGAGATCTACAGCGGCATCAGCCCAGGTGCGGGGTGGGGAGGGGAAAGGCCTCTTTCCTGCCGTCTCCCTTCCGTGGGGCGGTTTCCAAACTATCCTGTATCAAACATCCCTTTGGGGTCTCCCTCTCTCTCTTGCAGACCAGACAAAGCCCATTTCGGCCAACTCGGTGCCCACCAGCCAGCCCCTCTTCGCCCCAGGAAACAGCTTCGGGGCTTCCCGCCCGGCTGAGAGCTTCCGGTAAGGCTTGGAGACCTCCTTTCTTCCACCACGGCTCTGCCCTTTACGACGTAGCAGCCATTCTGGCAGAACTGCACCCTTTGTTCCCCAAGAGGATGAGAATTTGGGTGTGTGTGTGTGTGGAAGAGGCGTCCTGGGGGTTTCCCCTTCAGCGGTTGTGGCCAGGGGCTTCTCCTTGGCATTCGGATCTCCCAAGCAGGGTCTTCCTTCCGCTCTGCTCTTCCCTCCCACAGCAGCAGCAGCAGCCTGGCACCCCCAGTGAACGTCCTGCAGCCTGGCCGCGCACACTCAACCTCAGCCGGACCCATCCTGGCCCATCTCTCTCGCCACGCCAGCCCCAGTCAGGTCTCTGGAAGCGCCTGGCCTTCAGGATCACGTCCGCCTTTCACCGCCCAAGTAATTTTCTCTTCCTTCAGCTGTTCTTTCTTCCTCTGTAACCCCGTGCCCCAAAAAGCATGCCTCGGGGTCAAGGGTTAGAACGCCAAGACCTGTCTCTTCCGCTGCTTTCCTGCTGACCGGTGGCCTCTCTTGTGGTGGGGGAGTCCTAAATCTTCCCTGAGGGCTTTCTCTGGAGCGTGGGGTCCCTCCCAACGTTGCCCCCTTCCCCTTCCGGGGCTTTGATTTGGGCGCTTCTTCACCTTCCCTTGGCCTAAGCTGCTCTCAGAGAAACCAAACGGCAATTCATCGCCTCCTTTCTGCTCTTTGCCTTCTCCAGCCAGCGGCTTCCCAGTCAGTGAAGACTCGCCCCCCCTCTTTTGCCATGGGCAGCTTCCAGGCCACGCCGTCCTCCTTCGGCCCCATGCCGAATCCCGGTTCCGCAGCCTCGCCAGCCGGAGCTCCTTACCCAAACCTTGCCGGTCGGAACGCCCCTTTCGGTAAGTCCCTGGGTTGCCCTTGGAGCCCCCAGCAGGCTTTGGCCTCCTTGTAGCTGTGATGCCTTCGTGGTCAAATTGTTAAACGAGCTTCTTTGGGGAACTGGGAAAAGATCCCAGAGGCCATTTAGCTGTGCCTTTCTGACCCAGAGCCGGTTGTTGAAAAGGGCATCCAAAAGCCTTTGTCTCTTGCGGGTTCTCCTTCCTGCCTGTCGGCCTTTCCAGATACACCAGGCAGGAAACGGACCAGATGAGGTAATGCTCCTTTTTATTAAGGCCACATGAACAGAAGCGTTCAAGTTGGAAAGTCCAAGCTTCCCACCGTCTCTTTTACAGCCTGAGAAACTAGGGAGGGTCCCTCCTGAGCCTCTTTCCCGCCCATTGTATAGTGGTGGGCTCAGCTGTCTCTTCTCTAAATGTTCCCCTGGTGTCATTTCCTTGCTCTGTCTCCCAAGGCCTGTCTTTCTCACTGACCGCTATCCTTCCTCAGCTGCTGGCGAGAGTGGGCAGAATCCCACCCCGTTCCAGGCGCGGACGGCAGAAGGAGTCAGTGTTTGGCCACAGTGGCAGAGCTCTGGCGAGTCCCACGTCCAGCAGCAGCAGTCTACCCAGCCAGAGGTCTTCCCGGTGAGTTAGCTGACCAGTGGAAGGATTGTACAAGTCCTCAACTTACAACCCTCTATTTAGTGACGGCTTGAAAACAAGATGGCCTCAGAAGAAGTTACAATGGTCACACCATAACCACCACGATTCTAGCACTATGACAACCAGTTCACATTTATGAAGGTTGCAGGGTTTTGCCGTCACGTGATCACAATTTGAGACCACCTAGCCTGGTTTGCTTAACAATCGGAGTTTAAAAATGGTTGTAAAATTGGGTCTGATGAAATTCTAGTCTCAGTTGTGGTCATAAATTGAGGAATGAGAGAAAAACGTAGATCCTTTTTACAGCTCGCCCTGCCTCTTGCGTTGGTGATCCCATCTCTTGGACCCTTCACAAGTTACCCCAATTTAATTGGAGGTTTTATTTTATTCTGGATTATATTTATGGCTCCTCTTGGTTTTTTTTTTGGACTTTCTAGGATATGCTGTCTATGCTGGGGGAACAAGGAACCAACTACAGCAGTGAAGAATTTCCCGAACTCAACATGTTTCCGCCCTTTTCGGAGTAAGCGATGGAGCTGACCTGCCCCTGATGGGACATTATTCTGTGTAGTAGCGTGGAGAGGGGTCTCTTCTTCACTCCCCCTGACCCTTTGCAAAGAGCCCCCAAGTCTTCCTGTGGGGGTGAGGGAAGAGAAGCCTCAAGGGGGAGTCACGAACAAAGGCAGGCTGAGGCTGTTATCGCCTCACCAAATTTTGGGGGCTGCCCAGGAAGACCCTCCCTGTCTGCCAGCCCGTGATGGACATTACTTGTATTTTGGAGACCCTCCGAGATGTATTCGGGTAACCTTGGAAGGAACCAACGGGATTATTTTTTTCCCCTTCGACATCCAACATGGGAAAAGATGCTTGGGAAGGCAAATGGTCAGCAAGGGTGTGGTTTTTTTTCCTCCGGTCTTGTTTTTGTTTTTAATTCTACGATGTAATCTTTTATACCTACCTTGTATTCTCGTTTATACACGTTGCGGGAGCCGAATTTTGTCGAGAGGCTCCTGCTTCGTAGGCGGTTTTGTGACTTGTGAACCAGGGAGAACTCCCCGCCCCATGTTTCTTCCCTGGCACGCTCGCACACACGCGTGTGTCTCTCTTATCTCTCTCACAAACAGTATTAATGAAATGCGGGTGGGGGTGGCTGACATGTCCCCCCCCTCCTCATCTGGTCCCTTTGTTGGTTAGCTTGTCTTGCCACACCTCTTTCAGGCCACGTTGTGCTCTGTGCTTGGAGACTGTGCTGGCACAATCTTCTTCGTGAAAATCCCCTTTTTGGGGGGTGCGATTGACAATCATGGTGGACTGCCAGGAGAAAAACAGTCCCTGTTTTAAAATAATGTTTAGAGCCCTGATTCAGGGAGGGGATGTCCCATTCTCGGAAAGTAGGGAAAGGATGCTGATTTAATCCTGGAGATGATCAAGGAAGCTGGTTGGCACCTTTTCAGAGCTGGTGCCATTGGGACTCGGTTGGTTGGTGGTTCTCCGACCTGGGCGATTAGCGTGGGTCGGGGTGCTTTCCGGCGCCCCCTCCCCTCCCTTCCCAATCTGTATGAAGTCCTTTTTCCTCTTTTCTTGTATGTGCTTTCCCACGGGGACACCTAAAAGCCATAAAAATTGCACAAAGAGCACACGGTGTTTTGTCTTCCTTGAGATCGCCAAACTCGTGTCCTTCCTTTCACCGCCAGGTGAAAGGCACAGATGGTCCCTAAATCAGGTTTTCCAGCCATTGCCGTGCAGGTTTTATTTTCTTTTTTTCATTCCAAAGAAAAGAATATTTTTCTCCTCCCTTCATGGAAAGCTTGTCAATTTCTCTTCTCCCTCCACCCCCCCCCCCCCATACACCCAGGGAGTAGAGAGCAAACATATTTTTGAAATGGGCACAAGGAGGAACTGGGTGGCTCTTTTCAGGAAGTCTGGGTGGACGGGGGCCATAATCCTGCAGCTGGCCTCTCAGGCGTGAGTGTGCCTCTGGATTAAAAAAGAGAGAACAAGCAAGTTCCTAGTCCTAGTTCCATCCATTGGCGGTTAGCACAGGAGCCAAATTGGCCCCTCTCGTGTCCCTAACAATATGGTAGAGTATTGCTGGATAGAGAGATTTGACCAGCCTAGCAGGGCTAGTTTTCATTTCTCCAAGCTGAGGACATCTCCAGCTGTCTGTTCCTCCTCCCACGTTCCAGCAAGCAAAACCTAACCTCCTGCTGCTCCATTATAGCTTTGTGGCAACTTATAATTTTAAAGATAGACTGTGCTGCCTGCGGGAGCTTTCCTCCCTCTTCCTGCCACAGGTAAATTCCTCCACCCTGTGCAATTTGCTCTTCCCACTCGAAAGACTCTGGCAAATGGGCGGCCCATTGCCACACTTTGAGAGCTTGGAGGGTGTCGCTTGCAGCTCGCACTTTGTAGGAAGCCTGTCTTGGCCTCAGGAAGCTGGCAGACTCTGAAATCTGTGGATGCTCTTGGTCTCTTTGCAAAGGTTTATCTGCATGGTTTGCCAAAAAAAAAGGAATCTAGTTTTCATCAGCCGGGAAAGAAGAATCAAGTTATGAGAAAGTTGCACTGTTTGCATTTCCAGAAAGATGTGTGGGGTTTTTTTGGGGGGGGGGGAGGGGGGGGAGAGAAATAGTCATGTGATCAACTGCTCAGGATTAAATTCTCCATATGGGGCTGGTGAATGCAGATTCAGAAATCTATTTGGAGACAGGCCTCCTTAGAAGAAGCAACTGCAATTTTGTGGGAATAGCTTGGGTAAACTAAGTCTTCTCCCAAAACCGCATGACTGAGTCACGTGGTTTTACTTAATTTTTTTTTTCTTCCTCGTCATGGTTTTTTCCTTTTTTTAAAAAAAAAAAAAATCTCAGCTGCCTTAGTCATGGTAGAAAAAACAGCTCGGGATCCTGGGTCACCTTGAAAAGCCAACACGTCTTAAGAAGCCCCGTGCTTTTTGTGCCTTCGCACTCCAAGTTGCTCCATACAGGAGTGCAAATGTGCAAATTGCTTTTCCTGGTGAAACATTTAACACAGCTTCTTGTACGTTGGAAGTGGCTAAAAGAGTGGCTAAAACTGTTCCAGATTTCTTTCTGAGATTGGAGATCTCGGATCTTGTGGGAGTGATGAGGCTTAGTTGGGACAAAACCTGCTGAGATTTGATTGGGACAAAATGATCTTTTAATCAGAGTTGCTGTTATCCAGAAGGAGAGAGCTGAACGTTTTTTTAAATCCACAAACTAGATTGTCAGTCAGAGCTCTCATCACCAGTTGGCAGTTAGAAGCCAAGAACATGATGTTAATGTTCTTGAGCATCTTTGTTTTATTCCTTAACATCTAGACCCAAAATTCTGATCAAGACAGGTAAGACAAACAGCCATGCGGGAAAAAGCCAACAAGCCACATCATGCCTTCTGTCAAAACACTGACAAGAACGCCTAAATTGGTAACACAACTATGCTTGGCACCTGCCTTGTGGTTTCAAAGTTTATTTCAAGATCCTGTTGGCAAATTAAAGCCGAGCCCTGAATCGCTTCTGCATTTTGTCCTGCACCTGGCGTGTCATGCTGCCAATTCACCCTTGCCCCATCACATGGCTTTCTAAAACGGCACAAGGAAACCAACCGCAACCAGCTTTCTTTGCGACCTGGCAAGAAATAAAATCGCTTTTGGTCCCAAGGATGGATGTTGTCAGGAGTTGTGAATCCCCTTCTGTCTTGGTTGGGAATTCCTTCCCAGCCTTTTATTTCTCCTGGAGAAAAATATAAGAAATACACGTTTCTCTTTTGTCCTTCCAATTCTCGGAATTTGAGATGGTTAGATTAATCTGATTCAAAACCTGGGCAGTGGAGGGGGGAAAAACCCCAGCCACTTCTGGGTTTTATAAATAAAAATCTGCAACCCAAGCAAGAGGAAGTATTTAGTGCCTGGAAGAAGATACCGTAATTGATGGAGATTAGTGCATGGACCAAAAAGGGAAAAGATGTTTTCCTGACAACTTTTAGATGGAGAAGGAAATACTGGATCCTCCCATGTAATGAGGAAATTAAAGGAAGAAATTATAGAGATGAGATCGGCCTTGAAACATCTCGCAGAGCATGGGAACAGGCATTCAAAAGCACAGCAAGCTTTAGAAGAGAAATGAAAGTAAAGTCCTTCCAATTTGGGCTTGTTTTCTCCGCTCCTCTTCCTTACTCCAAGCGACCTCAAAAATTGTGCCTAAATCAGGATTTGTTAGCTTGGGGTGGGCGCATAAAGCAGCTGAGCCACAAAAGCCGAGAATCAGAACCTGATTTCAAAAATTCTGCAAGTTTGCGAGACCATCTTGCAAGCTTGGGAAAAGGATTTTTTGTAATGCCTTCATTCTTTTATTTGTCCAAATCTTTCCGTGCTTTTTATAACGGCCACGGGCCCCACAAACTGCTTTTTAAAAGGGAAGCATCTGGCCAATTCTCCAAAGGGAGGGAGGTTTACTGGTTCCTCTCTGCACATCAAAATCCCCGATGTGATTTTAGCCAGGGGATCATGTGAGGCAGCTGAGCCCTCCTCCCCAAAAACCCCTCTGCCCCACTCCCTGCCCCTTCCCGGTTCCTGCACAGGATGTCTGCCTCACTCACCGCCTTGCTCACCCGACCGATTGGAGCATAAGTTGCATGAGATCAGTGCTGCAGATTTTCCATTGTCGGCTAGACTCTCCCCCCCCTCCCCTCAGCTGTATCACCATAAAAACAAACCAGGCAGCTGAGTTTCTTCCTATTCTGAGTGACTGCCCCAGGGAGATCCTCTCTTGCACCAGAGCTGGCCTTTGCCTTTCATTTCTGCTGAGGAAACAAGCAATTTCTGGGACAGGTAAGCCAAAGAGAGCATGGATTCCAGGAATGGGGTTTTTTTTCGATGGTGGGGGAGTGAGCAAACTTCCTTGCAGCCCTTCCAATGCAAGCCAGATCCTCCTCAAGGGAGTTGGGAAGAGGGATCCAGTGCTCACTTGTCTCAGCCTGATGGGAATCCTCGCTGGATCCTTGAGTCCTTGGGGGACATCAGTTCAGGCACAAAGTCATCCAATTTCCCCCGCAGGCCAGCCTCTGCCTTCTGCGTATCAAGTTCAGCTGCCAAAGTTGCAGGACATTTAAATGATAGCAAAAAGAGGGGCAAAACAAAAGTTCAAAGGCTCTAAAGTTGCGTCCCTTGTGTGATGCCTCTGAACAAGAGTTTCTCAATTCCTCATTTATCTCTGATTGCATCCAGAGGCCTTCAGAGCTTCGTCCTGTTTTGCCACCAATGGAGTTTTCATGCTTTGAGGGGGGAAGGGGAAAAAAAAAACTTTCACGTGATGCTGGAAAACCATTTTCCACCCTCCGAGGAAGGGTGAGGCGGGAGGAGCTATTTCATTCTTAAGTCAGGAAACAAGCCGCCTTGTCCTCTGTACACCAGATAAATTAGGCTTCATTTTTACTTCTGATTTGAGGTTTTAAGTTTCTCTTCGGCTGCCTGGGCAGACGGGCGTCTGTTTTGCTGAAAATGGCGAAGTATCTCTCTTAACAGGAACCAGCTGTGGTCTCCTTTGGGAAGAAAGGATGGGGAGGGGGAGCGGAGACTGGTGAGGGGTGGGGGGAGATTTCAAATGGGAACCATATCCTTGAGGCTTGTCCAATAAACCCTCTGGCACAATCTCTGAGCTTTCCCATGGCGTGTGTGTCCTGTTTCATCCTCCCAGCATGCGGTCACTGGTCGTTCTGTTAGCCACACTTTTGCCTTTGGCAAACGTGGCGGCCATGGAGTCTTCTCTGGACAAAATGCTGGACTCTCAGTGGGAGCTTTGGAAGAAAATTCACCGGAAGGATTATAATGGCAAGGTAAGAGCCCGGAAGCTGCCAGGCTCTCGCCTGGGCGTGAAATCCAGTTGCGCCAAATACAATCCTGCTGTGCCAACGGCTTCTTTGTGCCACCTAAAAGAGCCAACTGAGGGCAGCCTTCAGAGATCAGCTAAACAGTCCAGTAGGCAGACTTAAATTTATAACCCAAGCCTGATGTTTTATAATTCAAGATGATGAGGACTAGACTCTTAGTTCCTTTTAAGACTAAAGGCTTTAATGCAGTAGTAACTGCACTGTGGGCCAAAAATCCAGGTAAAACTTTTAGCGTCCTCTTGCTGGGCTGGGAAAGATCCTGTTTGAAATCTCAGGGGATCCCATGTGAGTAAGAAATCTGATTTGTAGACCTGTCCGAGTGAAGGAAAGCAGAACTCTTCTGCAAAGTCTTACCCAATTCTACTTCCAGGGGTGCCACAGATCAAATCTGTTCCCAGGCTTGTATTTCTGCCTCTAAAAAGCGTTGCACAAATTCTTGAGTAAGCGAAATATAAATGTAGGGATTTCATCCTCATTTTTAAACAAGCGACCAGCACTTTGGGACATAGAAATGATCCCTATGTAACATTCAGGAATCCAGACCAAAAAATAACACTATTTTGCCACGTGGATGCTGACTGTGTCTTTGAATCTAACTTTTGCTTGGGCATCTTAACAGATGGAAGAAATTCCCCGAAGGGTCATATGGGAGAAAAACCTGAAATACATCAACACCCATAATTTGGAATTCTCCCTGGGAAGACACACGTTTGAGCTGGCCATGAACCACCTAGGGGATATGGTAAGATGTGATGCTTCTTCTGTCCGATAATCAAAATGGGATCTTTGCTCAATGATAACGATGCTGCGGATTTTTTCAGCTTTCTGCTAGCTGAAAAAAACTAATTTTCAGTGCAGTTTTCCTCTCCACGCTAAAGAAACCAGGTTGACAGACGTACCAAAACATCTTTGGGCAAATAACCCGAAGTGAGAATTGCTGTGTAATTCAACACAATTCATTGACTTGGAAAATCCACAGAATTTCCCTATTTACTGGCTGCGACGCTCGAGCTAATTTTGAAGAAAATTATCTTTTTTCCAACATGCATTTGTTCAGAGCTGTGACTCATGTGACACATTAAAACTATATTTTCCATTTGGCCTTGGTGCACGTAATTATACTCTCTTATAAGTTTTGGCCTCTTCATTTGCATTTTCTCTTTCTCTCTCAGAAAGTGTGCTCCTTGGCACATCCCCCTAATCTTCCATCACGCATCAATAGAGTTGAAAGGCTCCTTGGAGATCTTCTAGTCCATTAAAGAGACAACCACAATTCTAGACCTTTGCATGGTTGTAGGAATTTAGATGTGGGTGGCCTTCTCTGCCTGGACGCCTTCCAATCGGCTGGGGATGATGGGATCTATGGAGGCTTAGGGAACAATTTGGAGAAGGTCATTTTGTGGCCTAGGGTGTAAAAGCCATCATGAACTGAACTCCAACTTTATCAGAGGTCAGCGTCCCATATTCTGCTTAGCCATCTTCCCCTTTCTTTTCCCGCCTGCAGACCAGCGAGGAGGTTGTTCAGAAGATGATGGGGCTTAAAGTCCCTCCATCTCGTATCCAAAATAACGAGACTCTTTACATTCCCGACTGGGAGAAAAAAGTTCCAGATTCTGTCGATTACCGGAAAAAGGGCTACGTAACCCCAGTCAAAAACCAGGTAAAGCTCCGCTTTTCATGGGCTGATGCTTGTTTGATGGAGATCCAGTTGCATCTCTGTCAGGATATTATTCTCTTGTGTATCCCATCCTTTTGGGTTGATCCATTGATGCAGCTTCATTCATGGACTTTCCATCTCTGCTCTGGCCAAAGTTGGCTTTCTTAGGAGTTAAAATCAGAATTGCATTCCCTTTTGGCAACCGAGAGATCTATTAGACCTTCCCCTGGTCCTCACAGGCGATCAGGAATGATAGGGAAGAAAAGGATCCAATGGAAGACAGAATTGGAGCATTAATACGCCGAGTAGAATTGAAGTTAAACAAAAATAAAACTTCTAAATAGAGTGAGCATCTTAGACAAGGAAAGCAAAAGGGAGTAGGGGGCCAATTCTGAGATATTTAAAATTATTTATTCCTAGAGGTTGAAAGAATAACATTTCACCGGCCTTTCAAAGAGGTTCCTGCTTTTTGCTTGGCTGCAGACCAGTAATCCAGGGGTGCGTGTGGAAAAAAAATAAAATAAAATAACCTTGACACACACAGACACACAGCTGTGTAAAGATGCAAGGTTTATTCTTTCTGTTTGGCAGCTGTTCTTCTCCCTTGGCAGGGTCAGTGTGGGTCTTGCTGGGCGTTCAGCTCAGTGGGCGCTCTGGAGGGGCAGCTGAAGAAGAAGACGGGCAAAGTGCTTAATCTGAGCCCCCAAAATCTTGTGGATTGCGTCACCAGCAACAGCGGCTGTGGTGGGGGCTACATGACCAACGCTTTTGAGTATGTGAAGGAGAACCGAGGAATCGATTCAGACGTCTCTTATCCCTACATCGGCCAGGTAGGGGCCTGTCTCCCATTTCAACCAGCATCGCCTTTCAGATGGCCTCTGGATAGGGGAGACTCCACAAGTTGACTCACAGCCAGATAAAATACCTTAAATAATTTTGTGCCACCAAAATGGACGAAATACAGAGCCATTAAAATGCCGGGAGCGCCTTGGTCTCCATCGTGGCAAATTGGAAAAACAATGGGGGGTGTTTTGATTGAGACCATCCATGGGCCAACGGTCATCTCAATTAATTTAATTAAAGGGTGGAGGATCTGAGGAACTGGACAGAGTTTGGAGGGTGTGGAGATGGTTTTGCTGGGAGAGGGAACCTGCCAATGGCAGGAGACCTGAAAGGATTTGATTATAAAGGAAAGAAGATCTGACATGGAAATCCACCCTGTTTCCTTCGCCATAGGATGAAAATTGCATGTATAATCCCACCGGTAAGGCTGCCAAATGCCGTGGCTTCCGAGAGATCCCGGAGGGCAACGAGCGGGCTCTGAAAAGGGCCGTGGCCCGGATCGGCCCCGTTTCGGTGGGCATCGATGCCAGCTTGTCTTCCTTCCAATTCTACAGCCGAGGTGAGTCAGGAAAGAAGTCAGTTGTCGAGACTGGGGTTACACGGGGAAGCCATCCTGCCCATCTGGGAAGTCACCTTGGGGTCTCCTTCTCATGAATTAGCAGAGTGTTTTCCATAGATTGGGCCCCCAAAACCTTCCCTGTCCATCTGTGGTCTTTAATTCATTGCTGTTAGAGAAATGTACCTTTTCACTCATCCTGAGACATTAAGAGAGGCCTTATCTCCCCACACCTCAAAGACGCTCAGCATCTGGCTGTCAAAAGGAAGTTGGTTTCTCCAAAATTGAAGGCGTCTCTTTCTGATTTTCTCAGGGGTGTATTATGATGAAAACTGCAATGCCGGCAACATCAATCACGCTGTCCTGGCAGTGGGTTATGGGAGTCAAAAGGGCACCAAGCACTGGATCGTGAAAAACAGGTACTGCTCAATTTACCCCCCCCCCCCCCATTTTATCTGATAAATATCTTCTGAGGCACCAAACCCTGTATTTCAGTGTGGGTAACCCCCGAAAAACCATACTGCAGCTTATGTTATATGTAAAATAATATAATAACAACCTTCCCAAATTAAGGAAGAAAAATGTACTGGAAAAATTAGCTCTGGTCACAAATAAAAACTTAATAATCCAAATGTCACTTACCACCACGAAGCTGGATGACCCAATGGAGAAGCTGTTGGAGATTTCGAATTCTAATCTTTATTTTTCTTTCCATCCACAGCTGGGGGGAAGAGTGGGGCGACAAAGGCTACATCCTCATGGCCAGGAATATGGGGAACGCCTGTGGAATTGCCAATTTAGCCAGCTTTCCAAAGATGTGAGCAATGCTGGCCAAACCTGGTGGCAGATCCTGGTCCTTCCTTGGCCGACGGCTGGATTCCCGAGCTGATGAGAGGGACACTGATACATAAAGGACCCATTTGGCTTCATAAGCAGTGCTGAGAGTGTATTAAAAATATTTAATCTTCCAGTTTTTTAAAAAAATAAACTGTGGCCGCATTTTTTTTCTTTGCAAAAGCTGGAGCGCTGTCTTCCTAGGAGGCATAACTTTCAAATAGAAAAATCCAGTTGGAAAACCTTGGTCTTGAAGTATTTTCTTGGCTTCTGAAGTAAGAACTGCTTAAAAAAATAGTAAAAATAAGCAATAGTTTTTGTAAGCCACCCAGAGTCATGGAGAGTGAATGGGTGGACTTCAACTGCAGCCACATGGGGAATTCTGCGAGTTGAAGTCCACAAGTCTTAAGGTTGATAAGGTTGGACAGCCCTAACTTAAGCCGAGGTTGTGTTCTTTCATTTTTTCACAATTTGGCAGAAATTTACTGCTGCAAATTGGATTGACTGTGCAAAGACAGCCTTTTAGCACAACTGGATTGGGGGTGGGGGGTGTATGTGTGCATACACACTGGGGTATCGAATTCCACTGAATTCCTAGATCCCTGCTAGAGGTCAGGGTATCTGCAAAGAAAACCAGTCACACTCCTATTAGCAAGGAAACAGAAAGCCTATTTCCCAAACAGGCTTTGGAAGTTATGACCCGGAGAAGGAAAAATTACACACCCGCCTCCAATTGTGCAAACCAGGAAGCTTTTCTCTGAGTAAGTGCATTATTCTTGCAAGCATCCAAATGAGGAAATGGATAAACAAATTCCTCCCCCCACCAACGAGGAAAAATGAAAATCTACCCAGGTGTTAAAAGAAGAAGAGCATTTACTTGTGATGGTTCACTAAAATATGATATTTTTGGTTACACGTGGCTTCCCCCCCACTGTCACACACAAATCCCTACATGACTAATAAATACACCTGGTCCAAGGAGGATATTCTTAAATGGTGCATTTGCCCATCCTGACAAGCTGTTCTCTGGAGGAAAGCATGGTCTCCCCC
Source organism: Masticophis lateralis (assembly GCA_030761175.1). Classification (NCBI taxonomy): domain Eukaryota; kingdom Metazoa; phylum Chordata; class Lepidosauria; order Squamata; family Colubridae; genus Masticophis; species Masticophis lateralis. Next base: position 12,684,962 of record JAUDYJ010000017.1, on the reverse strand, counting down.
CCCCCCCATTGGTTTGGGGTTTTGCAGCTGGAGGGAGGATCTGGTTACAAATTCTGTTCCTCCTTTCTGTTCCTTTTGGTAGTTACCAGCTGCATCTCTTTGAGAAAAGGGAAGTTTGTGCATTTTCACTCACACACCCCTTGTGCACAAAGGCCTGGAGTAAATTGTGACCTCTAGGGTCTTCTTGCCTGGGCTAGCCATGAGTTTCTTTGACCCAAGAGTGTGTCTAACGTTGTAGCTTCGTAGCTCCTGTTTCAATTGTGCTGAAAGCAAGGGGTGCTTGACAAACCGTTTTCCAGACCCCATAACAGCCATTGGCCTCAAGCCTCTTACTCCAAAGTGGGCCACACTGTCACATTCCAGCAACTAAGGCTCCATTGCCTATGGGCACAGGTCATGCATGAACTCTTCAGGGCAGTTGACCCAATAAATCATGATTAGCTAGGTTCACCCCACACATACACACACCCAGGGGTAAGCCATGACTTACAAACATGGGATCCAAGTCCAGAAAATAATCAAAGAAAGAATATCCAGAATAATTGACTTGGAAGGGACCTTGGAGGTCTTCTAGTCCAACCCCTGCTCAAGCAAGAAAGCCTATACCATTTCAGACAAGTGGTTGTCCAGTCTCTTCTTAAAAACCTCCAGTGTTGAAGCACCCACTAAGTTCTAAGTTAAAGTGCACACATCTTACCAAGGTCACACTTCTCACACAATGAGGAGACCCAGAGTGGGGAACGTTGTGTGTGTTCATGTTCGCCCCTGGGCAGCCAGGTTTCTCAACATGAAATCAACCCTCTCCGTGCAAGCCTGGTCTTTCTGGATAAAATCTCAGGCTCACGCGGCATTCAACCTTAAAGGATGAGCAAAAAACCTAGGGGACTGATTTGGACAAAACTCAGCAGCACTTTTTCATGTGGCATTTCATGTGATCGCCAACGTCCAATGACGGATATGGCAGAAGAAGAAGAAGAAGAAGAAGAAGAAGAAGAAGAAGAAGAAGAAGAAGAAGAAGAAGAAGAAGAAGAAGAAGAAGAGAAGGGAAGGAAGGAAGGAAGGAAGGAAGGAAGGAAGGAAGGAAGGAAAGAAAGAAAGAAAGAAAGAAAGAAAGAAAGAAAGAAAGAAAGAAAGAAAGAAAGAAAGAAAGAAAGAAAGAAAGAACCTGGTAAAACTGAGCAAGCAAAAACAGAGAAGATTTCTGGTTTGGCTGAAAGTGAAAATCACAGTCCATTTCCTTGTTTGGGGCAGGCTCATGTGACAAGGGTAATAAATTGATTGTCTCCTGTCGGCACCGGCATTGGGCGGCTGCTACTTTGGTGAGTGGCTGTGTTCAGCTACGGAGTTAGCAAACAGTTGGCAGAAAAGAGAAAATTATTCTTTGAGGAGGGGAGTCAGACATTGGATAAGTACGATTTGGAAAAGTCTGCCAGCTGAAAGATGTTCAGGTACGTAGAAGGCCATCTTCTTCCTTGCAACGCTTTCTTTGAGCAGGGCAAGAATATTCGTTTTTCCGTCAAAGGAGATTTGCAAGAATGTTAACTTTTGAAACTCTGGATAATGCTGGGTATCTTTGTGTTGGGGTTCATATCTAACAAGTAAGGAAACAAGGAATTTACTATCAAGCCTGGATTTGACAGGAACTTACAGCCAAGACACTTTGATGGATTAATTACTTTCTTCCTGTTTTGAGTGTATTTGTTTTAGCAAAAATTAAATACGAGCGGGGTCTTAATAAGCAAAGGTGTATTAGGTTTAAGAAACTGGCGATACAAAGGAGGTCTACTTCCTTGATTCTTTGTATGTTTTCCAAAAAGCCTAATTCAAAATGATATCCTCCGATTTCACACCAGACTTGACAGAAATGTGATGGGTAAGAAACCTTTCGCATCATTAAAATATTTATTTGGGATACAACCTCTCCAACTTCCAGTGGGTGTTCAATTTACAGCTTGCTTTAATTTTGGAAGCTGCCTGGAGTCACTGTGAATGAGTTGGGAGGCCAACTCACTTGGTATAAATTTTCTTAGCAAATAAATGAAATAGTGCTTTATCTTCCTTGCATTGTGAGCAAACTCAGTGATGTGATTAAAAGTGTGGTAATAGGTTGCCTGGTGGACTTCACTATTCCTTTGTAAAGAAGCGAAGCGAGATTCCTTTGAGGGCATCCTGGGTTTGTTAAAGTGTATTTAGGAGTAGATTTATCAGAGTGGTATTGGGAGATTGCATGATGTCTCCAGTAATTTGATCACAATGCACATTAGGCATTGTGGCTTCAAGATTGTACAAACTCCTGACCGAACTCCACTGCTGCATTGTGCAAAGAAATGTCTTTACAGGCATAAATAATCAGCACTTCAACGATTTAAATGGGCTTCCTTCTTGACTTGCTAATAATTGAGCAAAGAGAGTTAAATAGTTTCTCTGGCATGCCCTGACTTGAAGAAATCCAGAGTGATCATCGTTACGATTCATATGAGCCATGGACACCAGTGCAAGGCAGTCTTCTCTCAAGCTCATGTTGTTGTTCCAAATTTGAGTGGCTCTCTTAGTTCATAATCCTTTTTCTCAACAGGACGGAGATACACGTTTGGCTGATGGCCTTTTGTGTTATTGTCGCGTCTGCTTCCCAGTGGCGCAGGGACCCCAAGCTAACCAAGCACTGGGAATTATGGAAGAAGAAATACGGCAAAGAGTACCAAAATAATGTAAGAGCGCCCAGCGGTAGCTCCTGCAGTTAAAAATAAAAGAAGTACACAATTGTTTTTATAAGCAGGGTCTTCTCGTTGGCTAATGGTGACTTCTGCTTTAATTCTCAGAATCAGGAAGAGCTGCGCCGAATGACTTGGGAAAAGAACATACAATTTATCGCACTGCACAATCTCGAATATTCGCTGGGCCTGCATTCTTATGAACTTGGCATGAATAACTTAGGAGATATGGTTAGCTATGTTGACTCAGTTAATGGATATTTAAATGGGCTTGATAACTACACGTATTAGATACCAGGCAAGACTAAATGGTACTGCCACGCTGTGAAAAAAAAATGTGGATGGTGAACATTAAAGAGTATAACGGGTTGAATTTTTCTAAGGAGCAGGGTCTGTTATTTTATTATTCTGTTATTCTGTTATTCCTTCTTTTGGCTAAATTAACGCATGTGTTTCTGATTTTCTACAGACCAATGAGGAAGTGTCATTGCTCCTGACCGGCTTGAAGATCCCATCCTGGTGGAACCAAAATTCCACGTTGCACAAATCCATCGTAGGCATCGGCATTCCTGACTCCATAGACTGGAGGGAGAAAGGATACGTCACAAATGTTAAAGACCAGGTGAGAAGGACTTTTAAACATCCATCGGTTTGTTCAGGATATTTTCGTGCAACTGATTTTGACCATCTCTGTCTTTCAGTATTCGTGTGGTGCTTGCTGGGCCTTCAGCGCGGTTGGCGCCCTGGAAGCTCAATTAAAACTCAAGACTGGGAAACTGGTGTCGCTTAGCCCACAGAATCTTGTTGATTGCTCCAATTTCTATGGGAACCGTGGCTGTAATGGAGGTTATATGCCTGCTGCTTTCCAATATATCATAGATAATAAAGGAATCAACTCCGAGGCTTCCTATCCATATAAGGCCAAGGTTTGTATGGTTATTGTTGCAGAAAATTGCTTGCAAACTTGCCGTAAATTGGGGTGTCCAATCTTGGGAATTTTAAGATTTGTGGACTTCAATTCCCAGAATTCAGGGAGTTGAACTTGAAGTCCACAGATCTTAAAGTTACCAAGGTCGGACAATCCTGGTTTAAATTCTGTCTCTCTTTGATCTTCTTTCATGATCGTTTGCAAAGCATGGGGAATGTTGTAATTAAAATTGGCACATTTAATCATTTATCTGACTTCCTCAATGGAGGTTGCAATCCTACGCATAGTAACATAAATAAACCCTTGCTACTTGTTCCAAACTTAATTTATAGGATTGTGCCATTAGATCCATTTGGTCTTCTATGTAATTATCCAGTTTTAAGAAAAAGAAAAGGAATAATTCAGAATGAATGGCTGCTCCGTCTTAAAAGATATATTTTTTGTTTCATTCACATCAAATGGAGCATTATCAAGATGGAACTTGCACCTTTTGAAGCAATGAAAGAGGTGATTATGTCGTAGAATTAAATTATAATGGAATGAATTAACCATCGATTAGAAGCAGTGATTTTTGAATGTATTTTCTCAATCCTTATCACCGCTGTAAAAATTGCATACTTTTCATTTATCCCTCATCATGCTTTTGCTGACCAAACTGAAGCGGAGAAATGCTTCTTGTGATTCCAGACCCATTTATTTTACTCTTATTAAAATCTTGTTTTTTGCAAGACACCCAATGCAACATGCATTTATGTTTTACAGTCACTAGGTTGGGCTGAGTTCCAAGCCATAAATTTTAGCACCTCCCAAAGGTGTTGGCCTCACCTACAACCTGAAGGAGGCTGGGGTTTTAAAGGCCAACGGTATTATTTATTTAAGGTTATTTAAGAAATAAGCCAGAGGGAAAAGCACTGGGGTTGAGTGGGGCACAAATCTGTGGGTTTACTCAGGAGGAACACGAACTTTTTTCTGCTTCCTGCAGGATGGGGTATGTCATTATGATCCTGCTGCACGAGCTGCTACCTGTTCTAAATATATCTTGCTTCCATCTGGAAATGAGACTTACCTGCAGGATGCTGTAGCCAAGATTGGACCAGTGTCAGTGGCCATCAATGCAAACCAGCCGACATTCTTTCTATATAAGCAAGGTGAGGTCTTAACATTTGTTAAATGAACAAGATTCAGTTTTGTGAGTTTGGGATCCTGGGTTCCCAATAAACATTTACAAGTGATTCCAACTTTTTCCCAAATAGGAGTTTATAATGATGCCAAATGCACCAGTCAGCATTTGAATCATGCCGTCCTTGTGGTTGGATATGGAAGGGAGAATGGCATGGATTACTGGCTTGTGAAGAACAGGTATGCCAGCCCTTGGCCAGTTTCAGGGGCTAAACCAGGATTAATAATCAGGCATAGTTATTTTAAAATGCTTTGGTCTTAAATATAAACGCAGCATTCTTTTCTTACCATCAAGCATCATACCTAGGACTTAATTTAGGGATAGTTGAAGATTTAGTAGCTTTTGTCATTTTGCAAAAGTGCAGAGGGGAGATTATTCATGATGTCTGATCCATTTTCATGCAAGGAAAAATTGATTGTAAATGGATTGAAGTGGTGAATATTTTTGCAAATCTCTTGATTTATAAACCATATTCAGGGCTTCCCAAGCAGAAAAGGAGATCCAAATTATTAAATATATCCTCTCTTGGTAAGTTGTGAGGATGCAGCTTGTAAGAGGCCACCACTCTTTTGTAGATTGCACTGGCATCTTGACTATTTTTGCCCCTTGTCAATCAAAGCATCTAACTTTTCAGACACCAAAGAAATCTTGTATAATTTGAGGAATTTCAGTGTCATTCCCAACCCACCACACTGCATCCTCATTTAGACTCCTTACTTAAGCATATGTTCATTATTTTCCTCTTTTTATTCCAACAGCTGGGGAATCAATTTTGGCCATGAAGGCTATATTAAAATTGCCAGAAATCAAGGGAATCGCTGTGGAATCGCCAGCTACTGCTCGTATCCGTTAATTTAGATGGCATCTCCAGTTTGCAGTGGATATTTTCTTCGCTTGAGAAGCCCTATTAGGCAGCTAATCTTAGCCTTTCAATGTATAAAAATCTAACTGTTGCATTTGGGAAGAGCGATTGATCGCCAAAACCCAGATCTTCCATTCAGCTCCACCTGGTAGATCTGAGACAAGCAGGCCAAATGAGGGTTTATCTGGGTTTAGTTTGGAATTTGCTAACGATCCCTGGGGCGCTGACAAACTTAATCGGTTAATCAGGTAATGTCTGCCAATCTGCTTTGAACAAGCAAAGAGCCCTGGGTAATTGTCAGGGATTTCCATTTCGGGCCACCTGAAAACGGGATGGAGTAAAAACAGCATCCAGAATCTACATTCATGAACATAAAGCAAAATCTTCTTTAAAGTTCGGCTATTTGCAAGACAGTTTCTCATCTGGAAAGAGTCAAATGCATACAAGTTGAACTTTGGACTCATTTAACACAGGGAAGAAAAGAACATTTTCACTGCTTGGAGCCATTGCATGGAATATGACATTAGAAACATGGAATCTTAGGGCTGGAAGGGACCTTGGAGGTCATTTAGTCTAACCTTCTGCCCAAAGCTGGAGACCTTATACTATCCTGGAAAAATGGTTTCCAATCTTCTTTTGAAAACCTCCTCAATGGAGATTTTTTTCTTCTTGCAACGTATGCTGGATCCTTTCTGAACCTGGTTGAAATATAATTCAAAATGTATTTAACCTTGGCCTCTATTAAAGATTATTAAAGGCAATGCACATTCAATAAATTGTGGTTTAGTATGATGTGATAATCCAGTTGCTGTGCTTTGTGGATTGCTTGGTGGTTTAATGTTGGTGTATTGTCCCTTTGACCAAAAAAAGGAAGAAAAAAGGATAGAGAATAGAGGGCCTAGAAAAAAGCATCATTCTACTCTAGCCCTGAAAAAGATGGCGCATTAACCATTACCGCCCATCATGAATGATGAGTATTGTAGTCACACCGTTATTCTTCCGCCTCCTCCCTTCCTTGACCTGGGAGAAGGTGGGCGTTCAACAACCCATCCTTCTCTGTCCATTGAACATGCTGATTTGGGGTGGAGATGGGGTTTGTAGTCCCAAACCATCTAGAAGGGGACAGCTGGCCAAAGTTGCCTTCTGGTTTTTAAGGATGCTTTTAAAATTGCCCTTAAACATTCATATTAAAAGTCACGTATATGACACAGAATGAGTTTAACTAATAAATAAACACACGTATTAAATATAAATGCTGGCGATGGGTGGCCCAAAATCTTTAGATCTTTAAACAGTAATAAATAATTGTAAAGTCATGTTTAAACCTCTCCACCAGAGGCTATATCTATATCTATATCTATATCTATATCTATATCTATATCTATATCTGTATCTGTATCTATAATTTTATATAAAAATGAGGAGATTCCAATTTAGAAGAGGATCCATAACGGGGCAAATGACGTCATAGGCATGTGATGTCATCCCGCATGACGTCATTGGGCAGGGCTCCAATCAGCAGCTGCACCTGCTTTGAAAAAAGGCGGGAAAAGCCGGGGGGGGGGGGCAACTGTTGGGCTGCCTGAGGAAAAAAGGCGGGAAAGACAAAAACGTGCCTCATGTTTGAGGGAGGGAGCAGCCCAAGGCGGCCATTTTCTCCCCTCATGGTGGGCCTTCTCTCCCCTTTCCCAATGTCCTTTTTTTAAAAAAACCACACAAACAATAATAGGTGTTAAAGTATTGTAGTTCCTCCCAGCAGTGTTTCTAGATTGTGCCATGGGGGGCTCCAGATCCCTCCAACCAGGCAATCCAATTTCTCCTCTCCTGCATCAGCCATGATTGCTGGCTGTGAGGAGAATGGCCAGTTCTGGCTCCCTTTGCATCCACTGGCTCTGGATTGCCATCTTGAACCTTTGTGATGAACAAGATGGCGAAGACGAACCTTGGTTCCCCCTCGAAGGCCAAGCTTTCTCTTTATCTTAGGAACGGAAGGGCAGCAAAAATGGAGGATAGCCAAGAGGGTCTGGTAGATCCACTTAGCATTCCCCACCAGCTGGCTTTTCCCAATAGGACAGCCACTTTGAGGTCCTGAGTGGGAAAAAAGATGGTGGACTATGTAATTCTCCATACTTTGGGAAACTGTGGCATCTCCACAACAATAAATCCTGACACATCTATTCCAGGAACACTTCATTGCTCCCATCAAAACTGGTTCTTCCTGAAGGCCACCTTCCCCAATCTGTTTAGCCATCCTGGTTTGGCAACTAGAATGATGGCTTAGGGTAGAGGTCTCCAAAATGGCAATTTTCAGACCTGGGGACTTCAAGTCCCAGAATTCCCATGCTGGCTGGGGAATTCTGGGAGTTGAAGTCCACAAGCCTTAAAGTTACCAAGATTGGACATCCTTGGTTTAGGGCATTGTGAGAAGGCAGCCATAAATACCTACTAGCTGGACCATTTCTCCTTATTCTTCCCCTTAACAATCCAGGACTAACCTATCCTTTTATTTATTTTTATTAACAGAGGATTGCAATATCCCGTTAGAAAAGGACATGGCAACTTTGCAGAAGCAAAGGAATTCTCTGGTAGGCTTGAGGCGCCTGAAGACAGATCCCACCCAGGATTGAAATCTAGGATCGTTTGACCTGGAAGATTAAGGATTACTTTCTTTTCCAGACTGCAGCCATATTCCCCACCAAAATTGCAACCGAACAGCAATCCCTCATGTTGGTGAAGCGGCTGCTGGCCATCTCCGTCTCATGCATCACCTATCTCAGGGGCATTTTGCCCGAATCTGCCTATGGGACGAGATATTTAGATGGTAATGCCCTTTCCATGGATTTGGAGCAAAAAGAAGGAGAAATCCTGCTGGAAAAAGGTTTTGGAAGGATGTGGAGAAGCTTGAAGGCTCCAAGAGAGAAGATGGACCTTTGAGAAGAAGCCCATCTCCATCATCAATAATCTCCACTCCTTGGAGAGTCCTTTCTCATGAAAAAATGCCTTTAAATGCATGCAAGAAAATATATAAAGCAGGGTTGTAGCCAAGCTTGGCAACTTTAAGGCCTGTGGACCTCAATTCCCAGAATTTCCTAGCTGTGGCATGGCTGGCTAGGAAATTCTGGGAGTTGAAGTCCACAGGTCTTAAAGTTGCCAAGCTTGGCTACACCCCTGATATAAAGGGATAAATTGGTTTGCAAAGGAATCAATCATGCTCAAGTAATGAAATTGAGATGTTCTTAAAAAAACATATTGCATACGAAAGGGAAAAAGTTACTTTAAAATTGTCTAAACCAGTGTGAACTTTTTGCTAGGCTGGCAAACAGCAGGAAGTTAAAATAACTGAAACCTTTCTGGGGGGAGGGGAAGGAGGTTCCCTTTCTTATGGAGCAATTTAAGAAAAAACAGTTCCATTTTCAAGACTTTGGGGTATAGGGCTATTGGCATATTTTGCATGGAAAGATTTGGATCTTTGAATCTCCTAATCAGGGAGATTTTGCAGGTGCATGATGATGTCATACAGATGACATCATTTCCCTGCACGATGACATCACGAGGGTGATGTCATTGGCCTCCCACTCCCTCGACAGCCATCAAATGAGACAAGAGGTCTACAATTCAGATTTCATATTCAAGTAAAATATTTTAGATCAGCCGGTCAAAAGTTTAATTGCAATTAATGCTGGTGGTTTGTGTCTTTCAAGATCTCTGCGTGAAGATCCTAAAAGAGGATAAAAAATGCCCTGGGTCCAGCCAGCTCGTGAAATGGTATGTCTTATACCATTTGCAGTTTCCAGCATCTTTGTGTCCTCTGGCAGGCTTGGCCAGCAGAAAATGAATGACGCTTTTGCAAATTTACATGTTTTCCTGATTCGTCTTATTTAACCAAGGAGATGAATGTATTGGACAGCAAAGTCGTTGGTATTTGGGCAATGTACAAATTAAATAAGTCTTGGGGATGATGTATTGTAAAAGAAACATGTTTTCAATTAAATTAATGTTATGCTTCATGCATAAGTATATAAATTGGCTTTCTTAACCAAACCCACTGGTAAATAGTCATGAATACTATATGGAATACTACATATATATATATATATATATATATATATATATATATATATATATATATATATATATATATATATATATATATATAAATGGAAAAAGTTGCATAATTTGGCACCACTGCATATTTTTTGTTTCAATTAATGCACTTAAAGTGTATTTTCAGTTCATGCATGCAAAAGCTAAGCTTAAAGCCTCAATCTTATTTAATTTTTTGCAGGATGCTAGGATGTTACGATGCCCTGCAGAAAAAATATGTAAGTCGGCATTTTTTCTCTAATGGGCCACAGTTTTATACATATGAAAACCTTTCTAATATCAATTTCTTTCTTGCTTGTGTTTTAAACAGCTCAGATTAATCGTCTTAGCAGTAAGTTTGGCAAACATATATTCCATATATGGAAATAAAGGTTTCCTTTCTCTTTGCTTGATTTTCATTTTGTTGTTTATCACTGAATACAGGTCTACACCAACCAGGAGGATCCCCAGGTATGTCTTCCATGTCATTTCTTACAAACTTTCTGACTGGATGCTTTTATTTGAATCAAAACATTTATTAAAATTCTTATAAAGATATTTATTACAAAGAACAATTTGATAAAGGTGGATACTTAAAGCTGTGCATGCAATCTAACATCAAGATAATAGGAACCATCAGCACTGGAGCTAAAAAGAAATGAGTTAGCTCTTTTTTTCTTGGGGGACAAATTTTTTTTTTCCTTATAAAGAATACGTTCCTTGACACAGAAAATAACAAAGCTACAACCCACTAGGTGTCACCCTACCTCTGTATTATATTATTGTAAATATACTGAAGACTGGTTCTCCCCCACATCCTTATAGTTTTAGTTGGACCATTAAGAAATCACCTACTGTTTGATTTTTTTGTGCAAAATGCTGTTTCCCAAATTTATCTTATGCACAAGGCTTTGAAATTTGTTTCTTGGCATTGCGAAATAGATTTGATCCTGTCATTCCGCTTACAGTTCTCCCTGAGTGCTAGATAAATAACTGCTGCATTTTGTATTAGACGGTTACAGAATGTTACCAGTTTAAGTTCAAATACACAGACAAAGGACCTTCAATGGATTTCAGAAGGTATGCCTTTATCTTTCCCTCTTCATCAAAGAACTCCAGTAAAATATTTTTCTAGTTATTTGTCCCAGTAAAGTGTGGAGAAATATATGCTTTGATTTTGGAACCTGAACGTTAACCTGGGTGTGTTTGTTGACAAGGAACATTTGTTTCATAACAATTGCTCACTAAGAATGGGCTTGTTACAAAGTCTAAATAGAGTTGTTGCAACAAATATTATCAAAAACATCTTTGCCCACCTCCAAAATTCTGCAGAAATACAAAAATTGCAAACATAGGCTTGCCTTCTAGAATTAAGAAGACCCCTAGCTCATCATGCAAGAATGACTGAAGTCCAGGATTTTATTTCCAGAGGCTGTTGGAAGGCAGCCTCACCCCCTCAGCCTACTCCCCACAATTGGTATTCATGCTCATATGCCCTTTGACCTTTTAGGTCCCATCCAGCCTTCCTGGTTTGTCCTCCCTGATAGATTTATCTTCCGTGATGAATCTGACTAATTCCCTTTTAAAGCTACTTAAGCGAGTGGAAAGAACAACACCACAACCTATGGAGTAATTGTCATAAATTAGATCATGGCATTCTGTGAAAACATCCTGCCTTTGGTGTGTGCTGCTGAATCAGGTTGTGTTGCACCAACCACATTCAAGTGAGGCACACAATTCTATGTCTATTCTCCACACCTTGCACACTTTTATAAACGCCTCCGTTTGTGTCTAATTTCGCTAACCCTCCTGTCAAGAACTGTTTTGCTGCCCTTACTATGCTCCCTTTGGGGGTAACACTTGTCTGCAGACACAGCTAGGTGCAAGGGAATGACTTGGATAGAGCTGAGTTTACAGACTTGGGAAGGAAGCTAAAACTTCAGGATCCTCCTTTTTGGGGGAGGGGGGTGATGAACTTATTTGGCCTCGTAACACAACTCCGGCTACTTTGTGCTTTTAGTCAGCAGAGTCAATCGAGCATCACATGCGCTGATACTAAGAAAGCAAGTATCCTGCTCATCCGGAAGATTTATATCCTGATGCAAAACCTGGGCCCTTTGCCTGATAATGTCTGCCTGACAATGAAGCTGTTCTATTATGATGAAGGTATCTTTAAAATCTTAATATCGTCTAATAAGGGAGATAGGTCAAACTAATCACCATGTTTCATGTCAGAGCGTGGATTATTTTTTCCCCCCAGTTACGCCGCCTGACTACCAGCCCCCTGGATTCAAAGAGGGCGACTGTGAAGGGATGGCCTTTGAGGGGGAGCCGATGTACCTCAATGTTGGGGAGGTTCCCACTCCTTTTCATATGCTGAAAGTGAAAGTGACCACCGAGAAGGACCGCATGGAGCGTGTGGACAAAGCCATCCTAAAGGAGGATGCCAGCCTTGCTTCCGTGCAGGGCTGGCACCTTCACGAAGACCAGCATCAAAAAATGGATGTAAGAGTGTTGGGATTTATTTGTATGCTTGAAGGAATCTGTTTTATGTTATGCTGTGGGTCACAATAACATCACTTGCATTGCCCGTCTTCAAAATAATCAAAACAGTTCTGTTGGAAGACATTCTTGTTTGTGTACTTTACACAGGAAGATTTTGTGCCGGAAAATAAAACAGGAGGGCAGAAGAATGCAAGCAGGATGCTGCACCCGGAAGGTACACATGCTACAGGACTTTTTTTTCTGTATCAAATTAACAGGGCATTCATCTCAGTTGCCTTGATTTTTCTGAGCATCAGATGAAGTTGTAAACTCGATGCTTTTAATGTGAATCGTGTATGTTTGAAAAATAAGCATGAGATTTAAAAAGAAGACAGCAAAACAAATACTCAAAGACCTCTTTTCACCTCCAGAAAGATGATACAAATCTTATGGGTTAAATTCTGCCCCCATGAAAAGTCCTTCTGACCGGAAAGCATTTTGCTTATATTTAATTGTAATTTGTTTGTTTTATTGAATTTATATAGTTGTCTTTCTTGTGCATATAAACCCTGGCTGATGCAATTTGAGTTGGGACGGGTTTTTTTGGGACTAAACATGTGGGTAGAGTAATATGTAGCTACCCCAGGTACTTTGCTACTCTTGGGAAATGGGAGAGGAACAACTGTTCCCCCCCCCCCCACAGCCTTTCAGCCCTGCTTCCTGCACAGAGACCAGTGTGACTCCTTCTGCCTAATTTTGAAAATGTATCAAGGCAGTTCAAAAGTTTAATTATCGTCCATTTGGTTTTCTGAAGAATTGCATAATCCTTTACAGAACCAAACCTAATTTGCACAGAGGAAGAGAAAATCACAGAAGAACATCAGAGCTGCCCCATCAGTAATTCTAAGGTACAAAGCTGGGTTTTCTTTCCCAACATCCCTGCTCTCCCCACGGGATAAAAGAAGAAAACTGGTTCAGCTACTTGAGTGCAGGAACGTGCTGCTTACCCCAGTTCCAGCCTGTGCCATTATGAATTTATTTCCCTAACCATGCCGTGCTGGGATAGCTTCTCAACTCCCAATTAATTTAATTTTGTTTCATTTGCTGCATGGCAAATTATTCTTAAAGCACAAAACGTCAGATGGCCAAACTGAAGCTTATAAACAAAACTGTATTTAGCATTCAAGGCTCAGCTTGAAGCTGAGGATTGTATCGCAAAGGAGAGAGGAAGCAAAAACATCTGTCATGCCTGTTTCTAAGTAGGTTGTGATACACAACTCTTAAGCCTGAAAAAAGTAGAAATGTGGTCAGTTAAACTTTAGCCAGTAACCATTTGGCTTTTTAACCCTTTTTAGGTGGATCATTTAATAAGCAAGACATCAGAACTTGAAGTCACTGAGAGCAGAACCCGAAGCGGAAAAAAATTCCAGCGAAACATAGTAAGCATTTTATTTTTAAACATCCATTCTTTTAAAAGATCAGACTAAGAGTCACGCAGGCATGACAGCATCAATTGTTAGTACTAACCGTTCTTCATTTGTTCTCCTAAATTTTAATTACTTTCCTGGTACCTCCATTGTTATGGGAACAGTAACAAAGTTGAAATACCAGGAAAGTAATTTAAATTTATGTTTGTTGTTAATGAAAATATTAATTCCTATCACAAATTTTCTCACAACCCATGATCTTATTTTATCCTCACACCGATCTTTTCTTGTGAATGTCTTAAGATCACATGCTAAGTCGCATAGACTTTTAGATTGACTTTAAATTTGGACAGCTAGGATCAAAGAAAGGAAATCTAAGCATAGCTAAGTAGCAGCCCTCAGTGTCTCTTCTGGTCTTCACACCAGCTGTCTAATGAAAAAACATAAAGTCAGATCAGAAAGGCTTCCAGCTCTCATTCTTGATTGTCCACAAGGTGAAGAGAAAACGGTGCTGATTAAGAGATTAAATGACTGAAGTGAAAGCTGGTTTGCAGAGGGGGGGGGCTTTATAAAAACTCCCACCCCGAATTCCCAGTTTCCAGTAGAAAGTGTTCCAGAAAGAACCTTTAGGTCAGTCTGAATCTTTGCAGATCCTCCCATCCATCATACAAAGTGCTACTAAAAAAAAAAAAACCTCTTTGCACCAGCCAAATGCCTGATTGATATAAAATTATCCACCTATAAGCATTGTGGGAAAGATTCTGCCAGAATCAGCAACTTAAGAAGTGCCCTTTAGCATGTACAGCAGGGGAAGTAAATCACATGTCATCAGGACCAAGCTACGGCTTGCCCTTACTGTCGCCACTCTTAGAGAGCCCTTCATTAATTTTTTAGCACGAGCTGAGGAAGAGTAACAGCCTGCAGATGCCTCGCGAGCGTCTTAATAGCCGTCTGCAGGCTTTTCTTCCAGAATAACAGTTCCTCTGTCTCTGTCAAGGGTGCCGTGGAAAACACAAAGCAGAGACCATCCAAGGGTGCCGAAGCCCAGAAGAGAAGGAGCTCAGAACTGGATAAGCCCGTAAGTGCTTCTGGGTTGCACTTAGACCTCCCTCCTTTCTCCAGGCAGGATTTTGGCAGAATAAATAGAAAGTTTGACCTCTTGAAAGATCCGTTTTGTAAAGGGAGGTGGCTTGTGGGAAAATAGAGCTTCCGTGCTGCCCATCCATTTAATGTCTCTGCACATTTGCCTCGCAGTTCTTTACTCGCACTTGATCCCATGTAAACTATGCCTTGGACTGTAGCCGCAATCAGAAACGCACTCTACAAAATAAGCAAGCAAAGTCGGAGCTGCTGAAATAAATCCAACCAGCCAGGGATGTGACAAACTCAAAGCCATGCAACTGAGCACAACTCTGGTTCTGCTTGAAGCTCTGGAGTCATCTCGGAATATTGTTCCGGGGTGAATAGCCACACATTTGTGTACGTAACAGGTGTTGACACCAAAGAAGTAGCCAGGCCTTCTTAGGAACCTCCTTGGCCACGTAAAGTTTGGGACCGATACTCTGACAATTCCCTCTTCTACAATCACTTGTTTTTGTAATAGAATCATCTGCATTTTTGCATACTAATAAATTTCCCCACCTCTCTCAGTCCCTCACTGACCAAGAATCAACCTATTTTGGAAAGCGGTATCCACCTTATTACTTATATTCCCAGGCACTTCCTGCACCATTAGTGAGGCTTAATTCTCAATCAAATCCACATCTATTCACTGAAACGATACCCTAAATCTTAAACAGGTTTGCTGGAGACGGCCAATCTTGCATTTTTCTGCCGAACCCTCCATTTAATCTCCATCGATGTTTTTATTGACGTTGTGCCACATTCTTCATGTTTACCGAAGAATAAGTCCCCTAAAGTTCAGCCTTGCTTGCATGATGTGAAACGCAGGCCGGATTGCAGCCAAATACACCTTTTTTCCCCCCTCCCTTTTTTTGCAGCAATGGCTGAGAATTTACAGGCCTTTTCTCATCACCTCCAGCCTAAGTAAAGAATTACATGTTCCGGCACTTCCCTTGTATAAATGAGTGGCTGTTAATGCTCGTGGCGCTTTCAGGTCGAATGGCAAACAGGGCACCAAAAAAAAAGAAGAAGAAGAAGAAGAAGTAATAGAACATATTGGCTGGAATGTATTAACTCTGAAGGGAAGCGACTGCGGTTGTGATTGTGTATTAAATGGGCAAAGATTTCCCCGGCTGTTGTTTGGGCTCCCCGTCCTCTGCAAAGGGGAAGCAGGCTTTAAAATTTCATATTTGATTTCACTTCGTTAAACCTCAGAGAGAAAGGTTTGCTTGTCAGGAGCATCAAGATTGTCCCTTAGAGCAAGAGAGGAGTGTTAGGTTTGTTTGCTGCCTTGAGTTATTTATCAAAATAATAAAGGTGGGATATAAATAAATGAATAAAAATAAACAAAAAGCCTCCGCCGGGGTTACCCTTCTCGGACCTGCTCCGCTCAGCCATCCAGCCAAGAACAAACCGTTTATTTGCGATCAATGAAAAGAGAGCAATAAAAGGGACGAGGAGGAAGAGGGAGCTCTCCCGAAACAATCTGCACTCATATATACGCGTTTTTTCCCCCTCCAGGTTTATCCTCTGGATTTCTCCTCTAGCCAAGAGCTCAGTCCCAAGCGGAAGAAAATCAGCCAGCCCAAGGAGGAGTTCTAGGCAGCCGCTTGGCCTTCCTCCTTTCCTCCCTCCGGCTGCTTTAAAAGAATTCCTTTCAAAAAGATTAAAGCCACTGAAATTTACGGGGCTCCTGTTTTTATTTTGCTCACAAGGCTTTCTTGGGGAGAGATACGGGGGGGGGGGCACATCCCACCCACCAGCCTGGGGGAAAAAAAAGGGGGGGCGCTAATGGTGGTCCTCGACTTATGACCACAATTGAGCCCAACATTTTTGCCGCTAAGTGAGTCTGTTGCCAAGGGGCTGAATTTTGATCCCGTGATCCCGGGGGAGGCTGCGACGGCAAGGAAGAGGGGAAAAAAGCCCCTTTTCTCCCTCTGGGGTCGTAACCTCCGACGGTCGTCAGAGGAACGGTTGTAAGTTGAGGACTTGGCTGCCTTGTCCCAAGAAGGGTCACCACGGCCGGGATTTGGGGTTTGGGGCCCCTCCGTGCCACCAGGGCCCCCGTTGGGTCCCACAAAGCCATGCCTGGGGGGGAGGGAAAAAAATCTGACCCCCAAGAGGGGGTCTTGGGGGGGGGTCCCGTCTGTGTGTGTGTGGGGGGGCTGAGGCTTCCCCCAGAGGAAGTGGGGTGCCTTTGACAGAGCTCCTTCCGGAAGCCCCTCCCCCACTGGGCCTTTCCCGCCTTTTTCTCCTCAGCTGCCAGGCGGTGAGTGGAGGCCCCCCGGGGCCCCTGCCCCCCCCATGCTCAGGTGGGGGGGCTCTTGGGTAATCAGCGCCTCCAGAGAGACCCCCAGCTGGCCAAGGGTCTGTTGAGTGCAAGGACCCCCCCACCCCAAACACACTAGGCCCTGGTCTCCTCATCTGGCTGGGAATAGTGAGGGAGACTGCCCCTGCAGCTGGAGGCTCCACTCCCCGCCCTGAGGGACCCAGGCCTGCCCTTTCCTGGGCCAGGGTCTCTCTGTGTGTGTGTGGAGAAGGTGGGAGAGGAGGGGGTCTCCTCAGCCCTTTTTATGGGCCCACAGGGGAGGGGAAGGAAAAAAAGCCCCCTCAGAAACAGATTTATTTATTTATTTATTTCATTTATTTATTGTTTGTGTTTATTCATGTTTTAGACTCCTTCACCTCACGGGGGAGCACTCTGCCCCCCCCTTTTCAAGCCCCGCCCACTCATTCCCCCACCCCATTTTTCCTCAGCAGTGCCGGCCAGGCCTCAAAAAAAAAAAAGCCACTCTCCGCGCCCCCATTGGCCGCCGCGTCCGTCAATCAGGCGGGCTGGTCCCACCGCCCCTACCTAACCATCCGTCCTGCCCCCCTGGCCAGTTTGCGAGTAGCCAGCGGGGGGGGGGGGTGAGGGGGACGGAGAGGGAAGCCCCGCCTCTCCCGGCAGCCGATTGGCGCTTTCGGCGCCTGCCTCTGCTCCCATTGGCCGTCGGCGCGACTACCGGGATACGTTTCCCGGGGACACCAGGAAGCGATGGGGGAGCCTTTGGGGCTTTTCTTCTCGCCTCCTTCCTTCCCGTAGGTGACCCAGGAAGTCAGGCGCGCTCGGCTACCGGGGCTGCCGGCTGCCCCAGGAGGCGGAGAAGGGCGAGGAGGGAGGCTGAGCAGCGGCTGGGAAGGCAGAGCCAGGAGTGCGGGTATGGATTGGTGCAAGGGGTGGGGGGGAAGCAAAGCAGCCATAGATGGGGAGCGAGGACGATTTCTTCCACTGGCAGGAGCAGGTGGAAGTGGGGGGTGGGCTTCTCTTTCTGCGCCCCCCCCTCCATGGGGAGCCAGCCCTGCCTGTAACGGGGGAGCAGCTTGCAAATGAGGGTGTTATGCAAAAGAGGCTGGGGGCAGGCCGTGCAGCTCCCTCGGCGTTTGTGGGGTAGGGAACACCCAGGTCTCTATTTGGAGGGAGAGACAGAGATAAAACACGTGTATTCAATCCCTTTTCCCCTGGAGGGTTTGTTGTTCCTTCTGAACCCGGAGTTGGGATGGCTTTTCTTTTCTGCCCCGTGGCTGCCACATATACAGTTCCTCTTTCATCACATGCAAAGGGGTGTCCTCACCTGATGCAGCCAGGTTCCTGTTTGCTCAAGATTGGGCCCTCTTTCATGGACTAAGCACTCCCTGAACGAGCCGTGGATGTTGCTGCCTATTTTGCCTATGTTACGGATTTATCATAGCTTATTTTTAAAACAAACAAGCAAACGTTTTTTACATTCGCTCTCAAAACCTGGCTGGGAAAATAAGGGCAAGTTTATGCATGAGGTTCTTTGGCAAAATGGTTACTCAATAAGGACTACGAACCTGTATAGTCCTTTCTAACTTTAACTTGCTGCCTCTACAATGTGGTCAGCATTTAAAAAAGGAGGAGGGGGAATAGCCTTTGGATTGTATTGGTACTACAGCTCCCAGAATTCTCTCCCAGAATTCTGGTGCCAACACATCTGGATCCCATGGAAACCAGCTTTAGAACTTGCTTGCAAACCACCCATGGTAAGCTAATAAGCAAAACTTGTTTTATAAAACGATTAGTCTGTTGTTTTCAAGTCCCTGTGGTCGTTATTTGATACTTCAGTTACCTTGGGGTTGATTCATTAAATCATGATTGAGCAAACAGTGGTTTAGCACAATAGATGAGCTGGTTTTTTTTTTTTTTTGAAGGCTGTAGAGTTCCCGCAGAAGGAATCATGTCTTCTGAGCGTGGGGTCTGTTCCTCACTTCCCCACAGAGAATGCGTTCTAGGTTGTGGGAATTGGGTCAAGTGTGTGGGGCAGGGCCCATAGCCTATTAGTGAGTTGCCAGGGATTTGAGGAGTTTCTTCACACGGGCCGTTGAGAGGCCTGGCAGGTCAGCAGAGATGGCACAATCAGCGGCTGTTACACAATTGTGTTTCCGTTAGGCTTACACACCCAGCAGAGAAGCCATGACAACGTTGATCCACCGAGGGAAACGTGTGGAAGTCGGGAGGCATGCAGACAAGCGGCTGGAGGCCGAAGAACATGCCGTGGTCAACCAGACTTTGGGGGAAGAGGATCCCGGAGACTCCAAGGACATCCGTCTTACTCTCATGGAAGAGATCTTGCTTTTGGGTCTGAAGGACAAAGAGGTAGGATCCGACTGGATCTCTCACCTTGGGGGTCCTTTCCTATTTACAGTTATTGATCTGTGCCATCTCTTTTCCTAGTAAGGCCCCTGACAATGTACAGAATTTAGATTTGGTTGGTAAGCAACAAAAAATGAAATGAGCTCAAGAGTGATACAATTTGGTAACAACTCTGCACTACTAAAACAAGTTTCCTAAACAAGCCAGCAGCGTTAAGAAAAACAACACAGCAGCTTTGCAACTTGATGTGAAGGGGCAGAGAAAAGTGCAGTCAAGCCAGAAAATTGAAATTCAGTGTTGGATTCTGCTTCCTCTTTGACTAAGATCATTGAAGACTCAGTTGTGATTTTAACAGTGCTTGTATGAAGGAGTGGAGTTCATTATGATGGGTGGTTTGCATTTTAAACCAGCAGTAAACTGATCCATCTGGCATTTGTTTTACCAGCAAACCAGTTTGCCGA
Organism: Masticophis lateralis; assembly: GCA_030761175.1. Classification (NCBI taxonomy): domain Eukaryota; kingdom Metazoa; phylum Chordata; class Lepidosauria; order Squamata; family Colubridae; genus Masticophis; species Masticophis lateralis. Next base: position 12,665,050 of record JAUDYJ010000017.1, on the reverse strand, counting down.
GGGTTTTTTTTGCCAAGGCTCATAACTTTCCCCTAATTAGAAAAGTTTGACGGGACTAAGGACGGGTGTGGGAGAAGCAAAATTTCCCAAGAGCCTCCTTGGGCATTGCCAATCCAACTATCATTACTAATGTATTCCTGGCTTGGTCAGCCAACAACATCACGTTAACTCTTGAAATGTTAATTTAATGCCATTGTCAGGAGAAGAGATGCTTGCTTTCCCTTGATTCAGTTCTCAACAAACAGAACCCGATTTAATGAAAAACCAGGAAACAGCAGCCTGTGCCAGCTTGGCTCTCTTCCTCCAGGGTGGAACAATAGGAAACTTGGGGCCTGTATTTTTGCCAGTCAAGTACAGAAACTCCCGTAACTTTGGCCATCGCAGATAAGAGTGGGGAAATGCTTCTCCCTAAGAAGCCGGAAGTTGCATTTGGAGGCTGTAACATAACAAACCAGCATTTAACCTTGGTATGTTGTGTACATAACTCCTTGACCTTTTGGGACAACGTTTAAATTTATTGCGTCCTAATTCCAGCTCCACCTGTTCCGTGACTTTCTCTCAGGAGTTTCATTTCCTGCTCTTCCATGGGGATGCCGGACACACGTGGCAGGTTCACTCAGGGAGAAACTGGTGCTGGCTTTCCTTGATTGTCCCTACTAACAGTGTCCAGATGTAGCTCCCATCCTGGGTTTCCTAACTTTGCAAACCTGGAAGCTAATTGTAGTTAGACTGAATAGAAAAAGACATCGCTGCGGGATTGTAGAAGAATGGCAGACATTTTATTTTTTTTTACAGTAAGGGATACCAAATGGAATCACTAATTAAAAGAATCGATGGGATAAACACTTTTTTTTTTCTGTCCTTTAAGGATTCCCAAGACTTGTAGCTGGGATTTGCTTCTCTTGCTTGTAAAAAGATGCAGCAAAATCCTCTATTTGCGTCGTTTTGACTGACAGAAATCATAGAGGACAAAACGGCAGTAAAATTGTGTTTGGCTCGAAATGGAGCCAAAAGGAATTGAATTCAAATTTAGCTCAAAGCCAAGTTAGAATCGCTTGCAATCAGAATCGAGCTAGAAGGGAGCTTGGGGGTCTTCTGATCCAACCCCCTGCTCAAACAGGTGACCCCTGTACCGTTAACTTTGTTGCAACGGTGAAATAAATGTCCCACTTCCTTTTCTTCTTCTTATGATTTGCTATCAACCCTGTAGGAGAAAGAAGAGATGCAAAATGAGAGAAAGAAAAAAAAAAAGTAAGAAAAACAGACTAAACTGCTAAGAGATTTATAAGCATCATAAAACAATGAATTGGGTGCAGATTTTCGAAAGAGCGCTGAATTCTACATATTTAAATGTTTTGTGTCATTTAAAAACTACAGATGGTTTTTAAAATCCTATTTTTCCTCCATTACTTTCAGGAACTGTGTAATGATTTAATTGGATGTTGAGAAGGAAAGGAAAGTTGTTGTTTTACGAGTATTTGCATATTTGAGAGATTTCAGGTTGATGGTAATGTGTGTGTGTGTTCTAGACATACAGGAACTGCAAAATCTCTGTTTGTTTTTCTATTTGTGTCCACATTTCATCTAAATGTTCTCTGCTACAATTATTTCTGGTATAACCTCCCTATTTCTGCTGTCAAGGTTGGAATCTAAGGAAATATATTATTAACCTAGCTGGGCCTTTTTAAAAAAAGCAATTAATCACAGCTAGCATGCTTGGTTATTAGGCATGGTTACAAAGTTTGTAGCCATTATCCTAATTGACTTATAATTATGTAATCTCAGAATCACCAGGCAAAAGAAAAAAATCTGTACAAATTAGATACAATATGACTGATTTTTTTTCTCCCACACCTGCCTGATGCAAGAATGCAGGTTATAAAGGTCCAGCCTTCTTGCCTTGCGAGATTCCCCCCTCTCGCAGGTTTGGCCCTCTACATTATCGAGGGCCCACCTTAATGACGGGTTTTGGGACCCCGAGAGGTGGCATGCCAAAAAACGGGGACTGAGGGGTTTCTTAAACTTGTGTTTTACTAAATTTTTAAGGGGTTCAGGGGTGGGGGTGGGAGTGGGTTTGGGGGAGAACTCACAGGGGGGAAGGTTAGACCCAGCTGTTCATGGGGCCGCGGGGGGTCAAGATTCTGGAGGCAAGAGGGCTTCTGCTAAGCCCTCTGTCGAGGGTTGTGCGATTAAGATACTGTGTGGGAGGGGCAGATATGGCGTGGGTAGGGGACCATATCATGTGGCGGGGGCTCGCACTCGCTGTCTTCGAGCGATTGCGTGCCCCGGTCCCCCGAGCCATTCCCGTTCCCCTGGTTGTCTAGAGTCTCAGGACCCGAAGCTCCGGCTGTTGTTATGCAACGCAAGGTCCGTTGTCAATAAGGCCCCCCTCATATGTGAGCTCCTTCAAGAGGGGGGTGCGGACCTTGCCGGGATTACCGAGACCTGGTTGGGCCACGAGGGGGGGGTTCCCCTCGTGGAGATGTGCCCACCAGGTTTCCTTGCATTCCATCAGCCGAGAGCTCAGGGCAGGGGTGGGGGAGTAGCGGTCATTATCAAGGAAGGTCTGGATCCGAGGGAGACCACTGTACCTCAGATAGCCGGGTGTGAGTCCATCTTTGTGAGGTGGGGTCGTGGTGGGCAGATGGGTTTGTTAGTCACGTACCTGGCTCCCTGCCACGTGGCAACGACCCTGCCCGAGCTTCTCAATGTTGTAGCCGAGGTGGCGGTTGATACCCCCAGGCTTATGGTCATGGGGGATTTCAACCTGCCATCTATCGGTGAAACATCTGAGATAGCCCGGGAGTTCATGGCTTCCATGACGGCCATGGACCTGACCCAGGTAATTCAGGGCCCGACTCATATCGGTGGACACACCCTGGATCTTGTTTTTGTCTCTGGTCAGTGGTTGAGTGGTCTTGATATTGGGGATATAGGTATGGAACCCTTGTCATGGACTGACCACTCGCTCCTTCGACTCGACTTTCTGACCGCTGCACCTCACCGCAGGGAGGCGGAACCGACCAGGTGGTTCCGCCCCAGGCGCCTGATGGATCCTGATAGGTTCCAGACGGAGCTTGGGCCATTTCCTGAGACACGGACACGCGATTCGGCTGAGGACCTGGTGGCGGCCTGGGATAGGGCGGCCAGTGGGGCCTTGGACCGCATCGTGCCTTTGCGGCCTCTGACCCGGCGTCGAACTCACTTATCTCCTTGGTTTACCGAGGAGCTGAGGGAGATGAAACGCCGGAGAAGACGCCTAGAGAGCGGTTGGAGGGCCAGTCGCTCTGAATCTGACTTGACACTAGTAAGAGCTCATATTAAGACTTACTTAGTGGCGATAAAAGCGGCGAAATCCAACTATTTTGCCACTCTTATCGCGTCATCAGATAATCGCCCAGCCGCCCTGTTTAGGGTGACCCGCTCCCTCCTTCATCTGGGAGCGCGGGAGGATCCCTTACAGGGTCGTGCTGAGGACTTTGTTCAATATCTGGATGATAAAATAACTCAGATTCGGGATGATCTGGCCGCTGACTGGGTTGGTTCAGGCGGGGTGACTGAGGCAGGTCTTGAGAGTGTTATCTGGGCTGAGTTCGACCCTGTGGCTCCCGAGGACGTGGACAGGACTCTGGGGAGACTGAACGCAACCACATGTTTATTGGATCCGTGTCCCTCCTGGTTGGTGCTGGCCTCCCGGGAGGTTACACGAGGCTGGCTCCAGGAGATTATAAATGCTTCTTTGAGTGAGGGTGCCCTACCGCCTGCCTTGAAGGAGGCGGTGGTGAGGCCCCTCCTCAAGAAGCCCTCCTTGGACCCAGCTATTTTGGCTAATTACCGTCCAGTCTCCAACCTTCCCTTTTTGGCGAAGGTTGTTGAGAGTGTGGTTGCGTGGCAGCTCCCTCGGTACCTGGATGAAGCTGTCTATTTAGACCCGCTCCAGTCCGGCTTCAGGTCTGGATACAGCACCGAAACGGCATTGGTCGCGTTGGTGGATGATCTCTGGAGGGCCCGGGGTAGGGGGTACTCCTCTATCCTGGTGCTGTTAGACCTCTCAGCGGCTTTTGATACCATCGACCATGGTATCATGTTGCGCCGGTTGGAGGGACTGGGGGTGGGGGGCACCGTTTTACGGTGGTTCTCCTCCTACCTCTCTGACCGGTCGCAATCAGTGTTGACAGGGGGGCAGCGGTCGACCCCGAGGCGCCTAGTGTGTGGGGTGCCGCAAGGGTCGGTCCTCTCGCCCCTCCTGTTCAACATTTATGTGAAGCCGCTGGGTGAGATCATCCGTGGTTTTGGGGTGGAGTTCCATCAGTACGCTGATGATACTCAGCTGTACATCTCCACCCCAGACCACCCCAACGATGCCGTGGAAGTGATGTCCCAGTGCCTTGAAGCCGTGCGGGTCTGGATGGGGAGAAACAGGCTTCGTCTCAACCCCTCCAAGACCGAGTGGCTGTGGCTGCCGGCGTCCCGATATAGCCAGCTGACACCATCGCTGGTTATTGGGGGCGAATCATTGGCCCCCACGGAAAGGGTGCGCAACTTGGGCGTCCTCCTGGACCCACGGCTGTCCTTGGAGGATCATACGACAGCTGTGGCCAGGGGGGCTTTCTATCAGGTTCGCCTGATACGCCAGCTGCGGCCCTTTCTAGATCGGGACTCCCTGCGCACAGTCACTCAGGCACTCGTCACCTCTCGCCTGGATTACTGCAATGCTCTCTACATGGGGCTCCCCTTGGGGTGCACCCGGAGGCTCCAACTGGTACAGAATGCGGCCGCGCGGGGAATTATGGGAGCATCGGGGCGCTCCCACGTTACACCTCTCCTGCGCGAGCTGCATTGGTTGCCGGTGGAGTTCCGGGTGCGTTTCAAGGTGTTGGTAATGACCTTTAAAGCGCTCCATGGCTTAGGACCCGGGTACTTACGGGACCGCCTTCTGCCGCCAATTGCCTCCCACCGGCCGGTTCGCTCCCACAGAGTGGGCCTCCTCAGGGTGCCGTCAGCCAGACAATGCCGGCTGGCGACCCCCAGGGGGAGAGCCTTCTCTGTGGCAGCCCCCACCCTCTGGAATGATCTTCCTCCAGAATTGAGAATTATCTCCGACCTCCGGACATTTCGTCGGGCCCTGAAGACGCATCTTTTTCAACTTGCCGGTTTAGCCTGATCCCTGCCGCATTTTTAGAATTTTTAAAATTTTAAAATTTTTAATGTTTGTAGCGTCGTCGCATTTTAATATTTATTTGGTTTTAATTCTCAGCCTAATGTATATGTGTTTTAAGTTTTAACTTTTATGTATTGAATTTTTATTTTGGCTGTTCACCGCCCTGAGTCCGTAAGGAGAAGGGCGGTATACAAATCTAATAAATAAATAAATAAATAAATAAAATATAAAATATGACACTGAAATTCAGCGTATCTTAAGTATCTTGAATTTAAACTTTGTACTTATGGATACTGTCTTCCTACTTGCAGGCATATTTTCTGAAAATCTGAATTTAATGGTAGTTTTGCTGCTCTCTATTTTCACACCCTTTATCAAGAACTGGTGGCCTTTTCCTCCCATTATTAAATTGACAACTAAGGGAGGACCTATGGCTGATGTTTGTGTGTCAGGATGTCTAACAATTGTGCAAAATGTGCTGGGTAAAGGCTGGCAGGACCAGGGTGATTTGCGGTGATCCTGTGTGTGCACTTTAGGAACTGCTGAGCTCCCTCCGTTGACCTCTGCTTTCCTCGTCCTCTCAGGGCTACACATCCTTCTGGAATGACTGCATTTCTTCGGGGCTGCGAGGGGGCATCCTAATTGAGCTGGCCATGCGAGGGAGGGTACAGCTGGAGCCCCAGTCCATGAGGAAAAAACGCCTGTTGGACCGAAAGGTAGGGGTCACCCTTGAAGCTGCCTTAACTGTGGCCATTTTCTTTTCTGTAGCTTTCTTCTAAGTAGGTTTCTTTTCGCATTGCTTCAGGGCTGACACAGCCTGGAGCGAAGGGGCCAGGGAGGGGTGGGTGGGTATAGAGATAGCTGGGATGTTGCAGCCAAAATAAAATTCTTTCCCCTGGGAATCAAGGACACTGGTGCAGGTGTTTGAAAGGTGGAGACTGAGGTCACCTGGCAACTGGACTATATGCTGATTGGACCATGTGACTGATGACTCGGGAGAAGTGACAAACTCTTACTTTTAATTGGGTCTAAAACCAGTGGGAACTTAGAACTGGTTTTCCATCAATTTGATATGTCCCAATAAAACGTTCTTTGAGGAACATGCCTGCCTTGGAGTTCTCATTGTTGGGGATGTATTCCTTGGAACCTTGACAGTAGGTTTTGCCTTCCCTGCTCGCCTGCTCTCTTAAGGGCTGCAATGCCTTCAGCGCATGGACCCCCGTTTTCTTCTCCTGCTTAGGTCCTCATCAAGTCGGATGCCCCAACTGGAGATGTACTGCTTGATGAGACCCTCCGCCATCTCAAGGCCACCGAGCCACCTGAGACGGTGCAAACCTGGATTGAGTTGCTCACAGGTAAGAGAGATTGGATGACTGCATTGTGGGGTTGCTGCCCTCACCTCTCAGATCGCAACCATCGGCCGCCTGCAAAATGCTTGCCGTGTAGCTGCAGTGCGGAAACAGCCATGCGGGTGACATCCTTCCCTGGGCTTGCCGGTTTCTGTGCTTGGGGTCATAGGTTGCAGTGAGCCTGGGTTTTGTGGGATCGGTTGAAACCAGTATAAACCATTGTCCAGTATATTGAATCAGTATAAACCATTGTCCAGAAATTGCAATGATCGTCAACCCCAAAGGAAGAAATCAAATGAGCTTCTTCCAAGAGTTGGGATTCTGGTGATCACCGAGTCAGCTTTTAACTTTGTCCAAAATGTTGGACAAACACACTACCCAGAGGAAAACAGAGAATTGGTTTGTACTGGATATAAAACCATATATTTTGGAGACGATCTTCAAAATCTAGGATTGAAGAGTATAAAGGGGGGAGGGAAATGTTTCAGGCTGGCCTGTCCAAAGCTGCTGGGGGCTTCCGTCACAATTTTCCTCCAGAGTGAACTTTTGGAGTGAAAGTTTGGACAGACCATTGTGACTCCGAACGCTCCCCTCCTTTGCAGGTGAAACCTGGAATCCCTTCAAGCTGCAGTACCAACTCCGTAACGTCCGCGAGCGGATTGCCAAGAACCTGGTGGAGAAGGGCATCCTGACCACCGAGAAGCAGAACTTCCTCCTCTTCGACATGACCACCCACCCGGTCACCAATACCACGGAGAAGCAGCGGCTGGTGAAACGGCTTCAGGAGAGCCTCCTCGACAGGTGGGTCAATGACCCCCACCGCATGGACAGGAGGACTTTGGCGCTGCTGGTCCTGGCTCACGCCTCGGACGTCCTGGAGAACGTCTTTGCCAGTCTGGTGGATGAGAAGTACGATGTGGCGATGAATAGGTCCAAGGATCTGATGGATAGGGACCCTGAGGGGGAGGCCGCCAAGGCAGCGGGCACCGAGATGATCTGGGCCGTGTTGGCGGCCTTCAATAAATCCTAAACCCTCCTGGTGCATGAAGTGGTTCCAAGCGGCTTCGGCCCTTCTCTTCTCCAGGAAGGAAGCCCGTGGCTTGGTGGTATCTTCCCACCTTCCTGAGCTTTTGGTGACTGCGGCTTGCCAGGCCCACCGTCGGCCTTTCAAGCTGGGCCTGGAGAGCTCAGTTCTGTTACAGCCCTACCTTCATACACACACACACACACACACACACACACACACACAACCACTGTCACACTTTCTTCTAGGGATCTGGGGATCAGCCAAGAAGTTCGCTCATTGCTCTGGATCCCTGGTTGATTTTTTTCTGAGACCCCCAAGTTAAAACGAAGGAGGGGCTGTGTCTGGGACAAAAGGACAGTTCTTTCTCTCTGGCCCCCCCTCCCCTTTGCTCTCACTTCAAATCCTCCTCTTTTCCACCGTATGGAGGTGGGAGATTCATTTCAGTGGGTGTGTTTGTTCCCCTTTTTAAACCTCATGATCCTAACCTCATTTGTTTGTCCCACCAGGTTTTTCTTTTTTGCCAATCCAAGTTCCTTTGCTTTTTTTTCCCCCTTTCTTCTCATGCTGCTCTTCTGTTTGCTGAATTACAGCACACACGTCTCTATGCAATCTCGCCCGTGTTTGGTTTCTGCTTTTTGAACGTAAAAGTTGTGTGGGGAGTCTTGGCAATTTAAGAGTGACGCCCCAAGTTGTTTCCTCCTGGTACAGCTGTTCAGATGCACGCCAGTTAAAGTGCATCGAATTTAAGAGTTCAACCCTGTGCTGACAACCACCAAAGCCAGAATGCATTATTACAAACTGGTTATAGGTTTTTCCTGAAAGGGGCTGGGATAAAACCATTCTATTTCATTTGACTTACCTTGTGAGACTTTTAAGAGGTCCGTTGGCCTCGAAGGGTGTGCTTTAGAGCCTGTTTTCAGAACCATGAGATCTAGAAACCTGAAGCCGAATTCAAACGGAAGCTGAATTCCAGACCTACTACGTAAAATTGTACCTTAATGCTTGTGGTTCTGCTCACAACTCAATGTACTTTAGTTTAGTGCCTTACCATGTGTTCCCAGAAGTGTGTTGAGGCTGCCTGAGCCACGAGTTAGAACTGACCCTACAACACAGAGTTGAGGCCTCGACTCATCCAGGTCTCTTTCAGGGTCTTGAAGAACCATGGTTTCTGTGGGTTTGTAGTCTCTAGAGGCCGTTGCCTTGTTATTAAACTCTTTCCTTTCCTTTGAAAGTTGTGACTGTGTCCCCTTGTAACTTTTAATTTTGTTTTTTTTGTGGTGGTTAAGAAAAGTTAGAAAAAAATCGCGGGAGGTTTCTAAACATACAAAACGGATGGATTTAAGATCCTTTAAGTAGATTTTAAAGCCCGCTGAACATTTCCTCCAATGTCATAGATGGAGGAAGAAATTTGGATTGGAAAATTCAGAAGAACCGTCGGGCTGGATGGAAAGAGTAAAAGGTTGCAGCAGCTAGGTAAGTCGGTGAGAATCCCTACTAATGCCTAGAATTGGGTTACTAACTTGGTGCAGCAGAAAGTGCTTGCCTTCTCAGTCACTTCCCTAGATCTCAGAATTCCCCCTTTTTAAAAAAAGTTAAGTCACCCCTCTTTCCCATAATCCTCCCCTCCCGCCCTTGCGCATAAAACAGCTCCGTTGTGTTTCAGTTTAAGGACGTTTACTTTCTCTGAATAACATTTCACCACAAACAGCTACAGGATGAGGTATTCAAGAAGAAAAAACTTTGGTATAAAATGTACAGCTTTCGTTCCAACTTTTTTGGTCTTTTCGTTTTCTTGTTTACAGGCGAAGGGGAAAAAAAAAGACTTTGGTTTTTTTTTCTTTTTTTTTTAAGTTAGCACAGTTGACAAACGAAGGAGAAACATTCAATTCATTAATAGATAGTAATGCACTGATTTTAAAAACAGGATGACCACGCTACTCAGCTTACACTGGCCAGGGAGTGAAGAGGAGGGGGAATAGATCCACTTTTGAATGACAGGGTAGTCTTTTTTTTTAAAAAAAATGATCTTTTATCACAGTGGTTCTCAATCTTTTCTTTGCCACAGCCCCCCTTTAAATACCCTTTGTAGCCACAGAGCCCCCCAAAGACTTAAGATTTAAATCATAACATTTCTTCAAGTCTTTGTGGACCCCCTGTGATGGCATCATAGCCCCCTCGCCAGGGTCCACAGGCCACAGGTTGAGAACCACTGTTTTATGCTATAGAGAAGTTTGCCTATTTATCTCTGGAATAATTATTTGTTTTCAAAGTTATCAACCTGATCTTACAAGTAGGGGGGAAAGTCATGGGACATATTTTTGAACATAATTTTGAGCTGCTGTTACTATTGAGGGTCTCAGTTTGGTAATATAAACAAGTCCTGGTCCTGTTTAATGCACCTCCCAAGCTGGACGGGTTTTACAGTTTTAGACTATTTAAAAGGCTAAACAAGGTGGAACCTGTCAGGATTGACAGAAAAGCACCCAACCCAAGGAAGTGAGATCGAGACGTCATCGAGGCTTGGTCTGAGCCCAGGTGTTGTAAACTTAATCACAAGCAGTCTTTCATTTGTGTGTGTGTGCCTGTGATGTTGCAAAGCTTTGGTTCCTGAAAAATGTACGGACTGTGTGACAAGCAAATAAAAATAGCGATAAGAGAGCTGATTGAGACACTGGAATCGGAGTTGAGTTGCACACATGGTACTACATTGATGGTACTCCCAAGAACCAGTTGGTATCCGATGAATTCCTTGCAAAACCAGATTCATCGGACTTTGGAACTAAATTTATGGAGTTTAGCAAACTATTTTCTTAAAGCCATCTGTTAGCCTTGGTTGCCACACCTTGTCAAACAGGTGAGAGGCTAGTTGGTTCCAGGTCTCGTTCACTACAGAGATCACCAACAAGGATGTGTGTGTGAGGCAGGTTAAAAAAAAAAAAATCTCCCAAGAGCTTAACAGGTTGACAAAAAAGGGCCGCTTCAGAATTTGGTTCTTATGGACTCGCCCGTAAGAAGTACGGGTGAGTACTTCTTTTAGTACTTTTAGAAGTAACCAGTTTTTAAAATATATTTTAAATACTAGGGTAAAAAATACGCCTATTTTAAGGCATCGTCTTTGGATTTGATAGTCGAGGCCATATTGACAAGAGTGAATTTTTTTTTGTTTGTTCAGATGTAGTTTAAAGGCCTCAAAATTTCTTTTTTTTGGAGAGCGAATGAGTCACATTGTGCTAAAGCAAATGCTAAGCTAAGGTTTATAAACGTGGCTTATTACACAAGCCTCCATTGGCTGGTTTGCATAGAGATTAAGTCATCATGGATGTGTCCACACAGCCAAAAAGAAACCACATTAGGATTCATAAATCCAGCTGAAGGGATGCAAGAGACAAGAGAAGTTTTTCCTCCTGTAATATTCTGGTTTTGTCAGAATTTCGCGAGTGGGGCCGATACTAGAGTTGCGAGGAAATAGATTATTAAAATATGAGATTGTTCAAGGGGGCAACACTTCTGCCATAATCATATCCCAACAACTTTGAAAAACTCCGATCAAATATAAGGACTAAACTTAGCTACTCATTTAGAAAATGTGTTAATTAGAAGCGGAACGATTTGTCCTGGTATGGACTTCTTACAGCTCTATTTTTGTGCCTGGTTACTTTATCTTTGAACAGTATTTTCTCACGGTGAGTCGCCTGAACCCCTTCTTTAGTAAAACTGTAATAATAATAACAACTGAAAATGTAATAATTAATGCTGATGGCTGGTCAGAGCATGGTTGTCAGAAACGAGTGGACAACCTTTATGGGAAAAAAACAAATCTCGGAAGAACTGAGTTTTTGAGACCCGTTCAGAGTGTTTAAAAAAAGAAAAGAAACCAGAACATTTTTAAAAAACAGGGTCAGCAGTGAAAAAGGAGCAAAGGAAGGAAAGCTATCAGCCTCATAAGAAGAATGAGTAATATATAACTTCCCCCCCCTCTGGTTCCATAAATTTCCATTTGGAATTGGCAAACAATTTAGTCCCCCCTTTTTAAAAATCCCGTTTGTTCATTTGGTGGCTCAAAGGTCTGTTCAGAAAGGAACTTCTGTCCCAGCAGCTGAGTCCCTTAAAGTGCATTATCTTAGCTTCCACTGGGAACACCATGGCCAGAGAGTGGGGTGGGGGAAGCCGTTTGGGAAAAACCGGGGTTCAGGGTCTTCTCCCCCCCCTCCCCCGGTGCCCTCTCTGTCCAGAGCAAGCTGAGCGTCCTGATGCAAACCAAGTACTTAGAGAAGCCATGCAGGAAATAAAAAATAGAGATAACTATCTATTACGACGCACACACCCGTCCACACACCTGCTCCAACACTGACGCACTCTCCCCGACACACACCCACTCACATACACACCCACACACAAGAGTTTGTTTGCAAAACGGAAACAAAACCATCTTTGGTATCTTTTGGTGCAAGAGACAAAGTGAGGTAGAATTTCTTTCTTTTTTTTTCCGGTAATTTTGAGAACCTTTGGGACAAGGGGAACACCCAAGAGGCATGGAAGGGGAGGAGGAGGAGGAGGAAGAAGAGGAGGAAGCAGCAGCACCAGTTGGGTGGGGAAAGAAGGGCCCAAAGAGGGGGAGCCAAGGTGGGTCTGGCGCCCTCTGCATAGATGGCGGTGACTTTGCCGATCAGATAAAACAAAGGCAGATTTCCAAGATGCACAGAGAATAAGTTGCGTTTGTCCAGCCCTTGGTGGAGAGGGGAAATCGAAAAGGCTTCCCAAATCCACGTTTTCCATTTCCTCAGGAAGTGGCCTGCTCCTCGCCTTCCGTCCATGCTCTTAAACCTTGCTTTTCGATGCCCTCTGGACATTTTTGGGCAACCCCGGAAGGCCTCCCTCTGACTCTTAGCCCCTCCATCTCCCCCCCACCCCACCCCAAGAGATGCCTTATAAAATTTAAAATGGCTTGGCTATGATGGATTTTGTTCAAGAATTGCTGCTGGGGTGACAAACCTATTTAGATAACAAAAAAAAGTTATGGAAGGGAGTTTACAAGTCCAGCCCATGAGATTTGGCTGATTTAATTAAGATGAAGGGGGTCTCGCCGGATCCTGGTTATTTTCCCCCTTGTACCTGTTGCAAGGCAGCCCCCTCCCTAACAAAAACTAGCTGGAACAAGGAGCAAGCCAGAATAGAAAAAAGAAAAAATGTTGGGAACCTACCCTAACACAGAATTGAAAAGTAAGTTGCCATTTGCAAAAGTTTGATAGATGGTAGATCTTTGCTTAAGAAGCTGGATTTTGGGCAGTGGGCAGGTTCCCCACACAAGGGGTCTAATTTCCCCCCAGGCATTGGGCCCTTCTGTTGTTCTGCCCCAAAGCTTGGAAAGAAATAAGCAGAGAAAATCAAATGAGGTGGATCCATCCAGAAATGCTCTCAGCAGCTTCCTTTTTTTCAGTCGTGTTTTTTCTTTCTGTTTTTCTTCCTCAAGCTGCATTTGGGAAGGAATGAGGCTGGCGAGGCCAGGGGGTAGAAGGGGAAGGGGGTGAGGTGGCATGAGATGAAATGATTGACCAGGGAAGATCTTTTAGGGCTGAGTGGAGAAAAGGGACCACCAGGAAAAAGAGCCGGATTGCAGGGCACTTTAAATAAATTTAAAATAGAATAAGAGGACAATGCCTGAGTGCCTTAATAAGAATAAGAATAAGAATAAGAATAAAAATAGAATAAGAGGACAATGCCTGAGTGCCCGGTCCTGTTTTCCATACCATGAAAAAAATTCACCTGCTTTTTTCCCACAAATTAAGTGCGGCTGGTGGCATTTCATTTTTGTTTTCTTTTTCCTGGTCAGTTGGCCATCTCCATCCTGAATATTCCAACCCAAGAAACCTGTTTTGGCTTCCTGACCCCTTTCAAAAAAGGCCCAGGAAGGGAGCCGTGAGATAAGTGGGCCGCCAGAAGATGCTGGAGAAGGGAGGGGGGAGGTCAAGGTGGGGCAGCAGGGGGATATTCCGGATGAAAAATTAGCCGGGGGGGGGGGGGGGGCGTGGACCTCTGCACAGAGGGGGACGGATGGACGGATATTTGTGCTCATCTCAGATTGTTGTCTGTCCTGCAGTGGTTTAGAAAACGGAGGAGGAGGAATTCTGGTTGAAGACCGGTTCTGCTTTGTCTTAATTGGCTTGAAACTGTAAGAGAGTGAGGGGGGGGGTGGTCTCCATCATTATGCTTCATGCATTGAATTGGGGGAGGGTTCGGACTTGTGGGAGATTGGGCCATGTCCACCTGTGTCAGGTGGTACTTGGTGCCAAGGACTTTAGAAGGAAATGACTTGCTTTGGGATGTTTGCTCCTTACTCCAAAGGGTAAGGGGTCTTCTCCACGGTGGAAGGTAACCCCCGTTCTGGTCCTCCGTCCTCCCCCCTCCCCCCTTCCCCCTGCTTTGAACCACTAGATGGCGATGCATCCTCGTTGGGGGACCACACAGGACAGTTAGTAGAAGGAAACAAAAGGAATCCCAACTTCTTGGAGGCAGCAGCCTTGACCGTCCTTCTCAAGTCCTTCAGGGAGTCAGGTCAAAGAAGAAGGGGCTCACCTTGACGTAGACTCCCCCCCCGCCCTCCCCGGGGTCTCAAATTACAGGAGGGTGGTGACCCCAGAGCAGGATTCAGAAACGACTGTCCCTTCTTCTCCTTTGGCCATTTTAACGCCTGCCCGGCTGAAGTGCTCGTCTTCCATTTTTGGTGCAAGAAAGGGGGAAACGTCCGGCGTCCTCTCGGGGGGGGGGCGAGGGTGTCACGCTTTGGTGCAAGTGACCGCCGAGGACGGGGTAGAGCCGGCGGAAGGAGACCTCCCTTCCTCCATCCATTTGTCCAAGCTCCTCCGCCGGGCGTTCATGAAGAAGTTGCTAACGGTGGACAGCTCCAGGCCCAGTTGTTGGGCGATGGTGATCTGAAGGTCCTTGGAAGGTCTTTGGTTCTCGTGGAAAATGGCGTGGAGGGTGCGGCGCTGGATGTCCGTGAAGACCAGCCGGTGGCGTTTGGGGACGTGGTTGCGGTCAACTTTGCTTTGGTCTTGCTCTTTTCTTTTGCAGGCTGCGGGGGGGGGGGGGGTGGGAGAAAAATGGGCAGGTTGGAAGGACAAGAAGCCGTTAGTTATGCAGCGTATAAAAGAAGAAAATAAATATTAATTGCTGTTCGCCTTGGCAGAGGATTCGCTTCCATCTCCGCCTATTATTATCCTTTGCTCTATCACCACCGGCATTCTGGTAGACTGCCCCTCTCGAGGGAGGTTTCGTGGAACAAAAGAGGCATCCAGAGATCATCTTCCCTCCCAGCCTTCCCCCTGTCTCCTTTCCATTGCTACCTAAACCAGATTAAGATCGAGGGCAGGGTTGCCACTTGGGTTAAAGCACAGGCCTGATGCAGCCGGTTTGAGAGAATATTCCTGCATTATCGGGGGGATAAAGTGACTGGCCTCCAGTTGATTTGGGGGGCAGGAAGGTGGAGTAGCTGGGTTTGGGGGTCAGATGCAAAGCGCTTCCAGTTCTTTGCTTGTGTGTATGTGTGTGTGTATCTATTTTGCTTCCTTTCCCTTCCCTTGGAATCAAAAATAAAAGTTTGCTCTTTAGCCCGAGGATGACCTTAAAGAACAGTACTGCACCCGCTCCCTGCTTTTATGCCTTCATTTAATGGCAGGGATGGAGGAGGTGGAGGAAGAGGGGAGTTCGAAATTTAATGCTAAATCAATAGCTCTGGTGACTGAATTCTTCTTCTCCTTTACTTGCCTCTCCAGCCCTCTGGCTCCTCGCAGTCCTTTTCCCAGCATAAACCCATGTGGGCATCCGGAGGCAAGCCTGGCTTACATCGCAAGGGCGGCCCCGTCCTCCTCAGGATACCCCCAAATTGGGCTCAAGGGAGAAAGACGCTTCCTCCCTCCAGCAAATTCAGAAGCTGGCGTGAGATGGTTGGGGAACAGACCCCCTCCGACGTGCCAGCCAGCCCTAAAGTTGGTCCTGCCATCTCACCCAGGGTGCCATTTTTAACCCATTTTAATCAGCTTAGCACGCAACCTTCCCGTGCAACAGTGGTGGTGCCCTTTAGAAACCTGCTTGATGGGTTGGTAAAATAAATAAATCAGAATAGCAGCTTTCCAGATGAAACATTTTATAGATGTCTAGTGACTAAAAGGCAAAGGTAAAGATTCCCCTTGCACATACACGCTAGTCATTCCCGACTCTAGAGGGCGGTGCTCATCTCTGTTTCAAAGCCAAAGAGCCAGTGCTGTCCGAAGACATCTCCGTGGTCATGTGGCCGGCATGACTCAACACCAAAGGCACACAGAACGCTGTTCCCTTCCCACCAAAGGGAAGGTGACCCCCTATTTTTCTACTTGCATTTTTTATGTGCTTTCGAACTGCTAGGTTGGCAGAAGCAGGGACAAGTCACGGGAGTTCACCCTGTTACACAGCAGTAGGGATTCGAACCGCTGAACTGCTGACCTTTCGATCGACAAGCTCAGCGTCTTAGCCACTGAGCCACTGCGTCCCTGTGTCTAGTGACTGGCTCTACTTTTTGAGAGCTTATTCAGGAAGGAGATTTTTCTCCAACTAACAAATACGGCACTTAATTGGATCTGTAGAACACTTGTCTATGGAGATTCTTAGTCATTCAAGTCATGGTTGTCCCAAAGGTGCTTTTTCGAGAGGCAACTGGACTTCCTTGTTCTTTGAAGAGCTTTCCCTTCTCATCCGAGAAGCTTCTTCGGGCTCTGACGGAATGGTGGAGAAGGGATTTATATTCCTTGCAGTCATCTGGTCGTTGGCGCTCTCTCTGAGAATCGTTGAGGCCGTTTGGAGGTGTGTCTGTGCCCTCAGGGTCACTGAGTCCTGTTGTCCGGCTTCAGGTGACCTCCAAGTGGCCTCAACGACTCTCTAAAAGAAATGCAAATGGCCAGCTTTATTTGCCAGGAGTATCAATCCTTCCATTCCCCACTCATCTTGGATGAGAAGGGAAACTTCTTCAAAGAAAAAACAGAAAGTTCAGTTGCCTCTTGAAAGAGCATCTTATTATATTCTTATGAATCAACATGTTTTAAAATGTAACCTATAACTGATATATAATTTCCTGAATCCCCCAAGCCTTGCAAAATTCACTACTAGTTCTATCGTATATGTACCATAGTATTACGTGCTCCTTCTGTGTAATTTCATTACTGTTAATCCATGTGCTCTATGCCATACGCCCCATAAATTTGTTAGGTTTCCTAACTAAAATTTGTTTGAACTCCGTATTTGGAGTGTAATTAAAAATTACAGATAGCCACTTTTAAAACACCGCCTTCGAGGATGGGACTTGAACAAAACTGCTAAGGTGGAACAATTACGTCCTGTTAAGGGAAGCAAAATTTAAACAGGGATTTCCTCATTTAGCTTTCCAAACATAATTGCCAAGGAAGGTAACCCACCCTTCTTTGGATGGCGTATCCCCATACAGTGATGGTTTGCTTAACCGTGGTTTATAGAAAAACCACCTGAGTTCGCACAACGGGAGAAACTCAATCCAGAGCTTTGGATGGTGTGTGTGAATCCAGGTCCACCATCAAAAGCTTCAACCTGCCAAATTTGTGGACCAGCCCCTGAACAAATCTATAATTCTTTTTCTCATCTGTTGCCAAGCCTCGCAGGTTGACAATTCCTCTTGACAGAAGGGTGGGCATCGATATCAAAATCACGCAGATCTCGATAAGCCGTAGCTAGAGAAACACCCCTGTGCATTGCAGCATTCAAAAGAGGTGATTGTTGTTGGGTTGTTTTGCAAACCTAGATAGTTTTAAGCAGACTTAAAGGTGTTTTAATGTTTCACGAACTAAGGTTCGATCATCACCCCAGTGTTAAAATCTGGCAGAGCCCTTTATAAAACAAGCCCTTTATATTTGAATGAAGATGTTTCCAGAAGGATGTTGGATGTTGGCTTAGAAAGGCCAACTTTTATAACAGGCATCCCTGGGAAATAAGGAATGCCTCACACATTTTGAAAGTTTAAACTTCCTGCTCCAAAGAATGAAGGATGTTGAAGTAAATCTGGAAATGTGCCTCAAAGGTCTAGGAGGCCCAGTGACATTCTGATTGTGGAATTGTGTATTTCACAATCACAATCTGCTTGTGGTTTGCAAAGTCTGAATCTACCTAGGGTCCTTTGCTCCAAGGTTGGAGTGCTGGGATAAGAGACGGGACCTTTTGGCGTGGGCCCCTAGATTTTTGGAAATTCTCTCTTCCAGTAAGATCCCCTTTTTCCTACCTTTTAAACTTCTGGGCTAATTTTACACAATTGATCTGTTTTAAGGTAGTTATTGTCTTGTGTTTTTTGCTTTTAAAGCATCCTGATTGCTAGTGATTATTTTTCATATACAGTACATAGCTATACGCCTATGGCTCCATATAAATAGATAAATGCCTCTTTCTGTTTTCTTCAAGCGACTTTGGTTACTTTCCGTCGCAAAATTTGGCCCGTGTGGAACCAAAGAGACATCTAATTAACGGTGGTTTTAATTGCCTTAATTGTGGGCAGGAAACCTGCCTGAGGATAGCCTAACCCTTGGAAGGAAGCAGGTGCCCATGGTCCCCAGCAGAAAAGGCACAGAAAATACAGATTTTTACAAGTAAGAGGCACAGTCACTCTGCCATGGGATTTCTCCCCCCCCCCCAAAATTCTGATCTCTGCTCCTGTCTTGTGGCTGTGAAACGTGACAAGCTTGTTTTGCTCTTCTGCTCTTCCCAAGCAGACCCACCCCCAATACACACACACACACACACACACACACACACACACACTGCCTTTGCTACGCTGCTCTGGCTGCACGCTGATAGAAAATATTGATCAGATCCCAACTATATGGCTGCAAAGAACAGCCAGTTTCGTGTTAACCCTTGCAGGGCAGGATTGATGGCGGGCTGATGCTCGGGAGAAGAGGCGGGAGGGCAGAATATTTCAGGAAAGGGGAGACGCCCTTCAGCTGCAGAAATTGGGGTTCAACTCCCCCAAAATCTCTGGGCTTGGCTCTCTTGAATGCGTTATTGGTGTCTTTCCTACCCCGAGTCATCCGATTGAGTGTATCCCTCTCTGCATGGGCACCGACCGAATATAGATGATGATAGAAAAGACAGAAATCTTAGCTTGGGATCCACTAGCTCAAAAACAGAAAATCCTGCCTCATCAGGTTTTTCCTGTACTTCAGAGCTTACCTAAAATCTGGTAAATTATGCATTAGGATTTTTCTCGCAGAGTTAAGCCAAAAGGCTCTGCTAGGAAATTCTCCCACTTGAATCGAGCGATCGTTGGGCCGGTCTCTGGCCTTGCCTCTTGAAACGGGTGAAGAGGCATTGAGTCACCATTCTTAAAAACCAAAGGCATCTTCCATTTATTATTCGGTTTAGATTCATCTCGGGCTCCTGACTGAGGTTTAACTATGCCTGGACCAGGTTTGCCTCATCTAATTCAGTTGATGATTTGCTCTTATTTATGGAATGGAAGGAGAACCGGATTCCGAATTAAAGAATAATAATAATAATAAAAAAATCACCTGGAAATCAAAGGTCTTCACTCATCCCCAGCTCAGGTTCTTTAATAATAATAATAATAATAATAATAATAATAATAATAATAATAATAATCCAAGAACTTCCTTCCTCTCTTTGAATGTTCAGTTGACTAAGTTTCATGTTTAATGAATAAAGTAATAATTATTATTATTATTATTATTATTATTATTATTATTATTATTATTATTATTATTATTATTATTATTCAAGAACCTCCTTCCTCTCTTCCCCAGTTCAGTTTATTCCTTTGTTTTAAAATAACTTTTCCCAGATAAATGAAGTTTCCTAGATAATCTTCCCTTTAGGCAGAATCACGTCCACTTTTGGCTACGTTTTGGTGGCAGCAACTGCCGAGTCGATGAAATAGAAAAATGACTTGCTCGTTTCAGGGGGGTTTTTTGTTTTTGTTTTTAGTATTTTTTTTTTTTTACGAACAAGAATTGGGTCAGGTGGGTGCTTCAATTTGGGAATTTAATCAGCTGCTTTTCGCCCCCCACTTTGTGGGTTTGGGGGGGAATGATTGGGGAGCGGCAGGGTTAGAACCAAGAAGGGGCACTTTGGGGACAATTGAAACCTCATATCTCCCCCCCCCCCATACACAAAAAAAAATCAATGTTCTGTTTGAAAGGGAAAGCCCAAGGGAAGAGCAGAAGGAGTTGACCGTTGGGTAGCTGGTGGCTGGTTGTGCCTGAGAAAAATCAATGATGCTCTTACATGAAGATCCTCCGTAGGTTGAAGGGATGTCTGGAAGAGAAGGGGGGGGGATTCTTCCCTTCCTTCCACTCCCCCCCCTTTTCACGTTGCCAGGGAGAGGGGAACAAAAGAAATCTCTGCCAAACGGAGAGGGTCATCTTGAGCAGGGCCATTTCCATCCTCCGATTCCAAGTTGGCTTCTGGCTGACCCATGGCCGAGGGGGCCAGGCTCACTTCATGGCCGTTTGCACATTTGCAGCCTGGTTGAGAAGGTCACCCTTGGGCCTGAGTGAGCCCTGGTGGGTCTGAAGCAGAGTATTTTCCCCAACCCCCACCCAATTAATTTCATTAATGACGCTCTTTAGCCTTCCTGCCCTTCGGTTACGACCCCGCCTTTTCATCCCCGGGAAATTTTTAAAACCCTCCTCCATAGAATTGGACTGCATCAATTAAACCCCAGTGCTGTCCCCCCCCCCCCGACTCATCAGCCCAAATGCATAGCCCTCTTTTTTTTTTTCTCAGAAAGCAAGCCGCGTCGAAATCACGGCAAAGCCTTCGTAGCCGTCGCTGGTTTAAATTTCAGGAGATGGTTTTAGCCATTTTAATCCACTCAAGGTGACCTTCCCAGGCTCTGCTTTTCACCCCAGAGGCTATCTTTGGGGGGGGGGCGTAGGGGCTTTAGCAATAATTAAAAATGGAAGCAAGCACCACTCTGGAGGTTTGAATGGGGAGAGACCCACTAAAATGTGCATTTTGCATTCAGTCCGGTGGGCCGGTTTGGAAGTGGTCCCTGAGCTAAAAAAATGTGCCATATCTTTGTGCGTGCATGATGAGCGAGTTTTTTTATTTTTCCCCTCCCAGATTCAGGGTTTTTGGAATACAAAACCGGTCACGCTCGTTCTAAATCTTCTCCTTAGTTTAATGCTTATCCGTTTCTAGAGTCAATTGAGCCTAAAAGTGCTAAGCTTCCCCCTTTTTTTTTTTCATATGAACTCAAAAATAGGCCTTAGACAACCTGTGGAGGCTTCTCTTGGAAGGAGGACCATTTTAGCATAACTGCACGGATCACGGTTTGAGCTGGACCCAAGTTAAAAGCATCGTGTTTCTGGCTTCTCGTTCGATCTGATGCACCAGATGGCGATCCTTCAGGGATCATTTCAAAGCTTGAAATGAATTGCTCGCGGTCGGTCCCCAGGCAAAAGGGAGGGAAAAAAAGGAGTGGAATGGACATTTTATATAAAAAGCCAATGAAACTTGCTTTTCTCGACTTGTCGGGGGGGGGAAAGAGGCTCAAATATAAAACCCCGGCAGAAGTTTTGCAGAGTGCAGTTTTTGAAGTGAGTTGTTTTGCTTAAAAATAGGAAAAAAAAGTTGCCGTGGCTTGCTCACAGTTAGCCAAAGGATGCTATTACCTTAAAGTGAATTTGGGAATAGATGCTGTGGAAGTGAATTTTGGGTGGGTGGGCGTGGGGTGAAGTGGTGTCTTATTCAGGAAATGAACCAATATTTTTTGAAAAGCATCTGAGGGTTCATTTCTTTTTCGGGAAAATCAAGAGAGTCTAAGATTAAAGCATTCCTCATCAGGAGCCAGGGGGTCTCCTCCCAGCTCAGCCTGTTAGGAGATCCCCCAGAGATCGATTACCACCGGATTACACAACCACACCTCTTGAATTACGGTGGTGCGATTTTACTGCTTTTTTAAGTCAGTTTCGGTGGGAATTCATTGAAAGGGAAGTCTCTCCAAAGGGAACCTTGGAACTGCCCGCCGCATGAAAGCAGGCAAAATTGTGATCCAGTGGATCTACCTGCCTGAATAGATCCGGGTGCAAGCGGATCAAGACGGGTGGACTACAATTCCCAGAATTCCCCAGCCAGCATGTGTGGACTTCGACTCCCAGCGTTCCCTATTCAGCATGGAGTTCTGGGACTTTGAGTTCAAATGCGCTCTTGGCTGTAAGGCTAAGATTAACTTGGCTCCTTCTGTTGGCTGTAAAAACAATATTCCATTTCTTCCCCCAAACAAAAAAAGTTGTTTTTTCCCTCTAAATTTCATTTCCCCCTCTTGCAGGAACATATCAGAAATCTCTGCTTTTGTGATTCCTCATTAGATCAGAGTTGGTCCTTGTTCAATCAAAGAAACTTCTCTTTCCATCATTTAGAAAGTTAAAGCACCTGACCCAGATGGTAGGCTAAATTTTGCCAGTGACCATCCGAATAATATTTCACAGCCTTAACTTTTCCCTTCTTGTATCCCAGGTAAATGTTGGTAAAACCCAACAGCCTCCATCATGAGCAACACAAAAAGGAAAAAAGAAAAACCTTAATTCCAAATATTGCTATTGAACCAAATATCTTTGCAACACAGACAGTTTTTTTAAAAGAAACAACAACAAAAGAAATGCCGAAGAAACATTAAGACGGGGTGGAGAAGGATGAGTTTAAGGGAGGATATTTTGGTCTACGCGAAGGAAAATAGATTGTGTAACAAAACAAGGAAAACCCAAACAGACACGTCTAGAAAGAGGCTTTTATCAGATCTGCGTTAGCAGCTACTTGTCTATTTCAAAAAACCCCATCAGTCGAAGTTCATATAACCTGAGCATAACGCACCCTCCAAAAAAGAGATTTCACAAGATTTAACCATGTCAAGAAATTACTTAAAGCCTCCTTCCCTTTAAGTATTTTTAAATTCAATTTTTAAATGTAAAAAACCCAAATCACAAATTTTCCCTTCTCCCTCTGTTTTCCCATGAAGGACTGACCCCCTGTTTGTTAGTGAAGAAGGGGGGAAAAAAACTTTCACATAGGACTAGCAGAGATGCTGGAAGGGTGGCAGGGTGAGGGGGAACACTATTTTTATTTTGGCCAGCTTGCAAAAAAGAGAAAAAGAAAACAAGGATGGACGGATGGAAGGAAGGAAGGAAGGAAGGAAGGAAGGAAGGAAGGAAGGAAGGAAGGAAAAGAGAGACAGATGGAGAGAAAAAGAGGCAAGGAAGGAAGGAAGAGAGG
This sequence comes from Masticophis lateralis, assembly GCA_030761175.1. NCBI lineage: Eukaryota > Metazoa > Chordata > Lepidosauria > Squamata > Colubridae > Masticophis > Masticophis lateralis. Next base: position 12,642,234 of record JAUDYJ010000017.1, on the reverse strand, counting down.
AAGGAAGAAAAGAGACAGAGACAGAGGGAGAGAAAGAGGGAAAGAAGGAAGGAAGGAAGGAAAGAAAAAGAAAAAGGAAGGAAAGAAAAGGAAAGAAAGAAGAGAGAGACAGATGGAGAGAGGGAGGGAGGGAAGGAAGGAAGAGAGAAAGGAAAAGAAAAGGAGAGAAGGAGGGAAGGAAGGAAGAAAGAAAGGAAAGAGAAAGGAAAGAGAGACAGACAGAGACAGAGGGAAGGTAGGAAGAGAAAGAAAAGGAAGGAAAGAAGGAAAGGAAGAAAGAAAGGCCTTGCATGTACGCATGAAGAGTTGGGTTAAGCCAAACGTGAGGTTGCTGACCCTCCTCGGGGTCTGAAATGGGTGGCCTGGATCTGCTAAGGAAGCAGGGAAAGGTTCTCCAAAGACATGAAGACGCTGCGTGTGTGAATGGGAAGGCATGGGAAGGAAAGCCGCCAGCGTCTTCTACACCTCCCAGCTCAAAAGCATAATTGGAGAAGCCCCTTCCCCCGCTCCCACTCCCCCAGAATGGACCATCCGTCCTTGGTGCTCCACAGGGAGATCTTTGGACCTGGGATGGAGGGTCCACCTGAAGGGTCCAAGAACGTTGCTGAAGGTTAGGATGGCGATGCGAGGCGTGTGGTGTGGTGTGGTGTGTTTTTGGTTTTGCAGGACAGTTTCCTCCCTGACCTTGACCGACGGGGCCTTGTTGTCCATGCGCAGGAGGGGCTCGTGGGAGGGGAGGGGAAGGCAGGTTGGAGATCTGCCCTCCCCATTATTGACTTTGTCGGGGAGCTTGTCCCGTGACCCACAAGGTTGTGCAGAGGACAAAACTGGGTTAGGCCTTGGAGGGGATGTTGGCCTACATTTTAGCCCCGATGCACTAATGCTAGTAGACGAATGTTGAGTATTGATCGGAGGCTGGAGGGAAACCAGATGTGGGTTTAGGTAAACCCCTGGCCAATTCCACTGGGGGGGGGCTTCAGAAATTCTCTCCTGGGCCCTCAATCCTTTGGACGACCTTCAACAGTTCGTTGAGTGACCGTTCGAAGTCACAAGGGCACTGAAAAAGACTGTTTTTCACACTTATGACTGTCGCGGCCTCCCCGTGGTCATGTGATAAAAAGTCAGATGCTTCTCAACTGACTCCTGTTTATGACGGTCGCATAAAATCCTGGAAGATCACACAACTCCCTTTTGTAACCTTTTGGCCTGACTCGCATAGCAACCTCTTTACTAACTTAATGACAGCAGTGATTCACTTAAACAACTGTTGCAAGAAAGGTCGCAACGTGGGGCAAAGCGCCCTTAACGGGCGTCTCGCTTAGCAATGGAAATGTGGGGCTCCATTGTGGCCATTAACGCGAGGACTACAAGTGTCACACATTCCCTACAATTCTGGTGGCACCAGAAGCCCAAGGACAGCACAGCCTGATGCCCAGACTGTCTACCCAGAAGTCAGTCTTGGTGCCTGCAGTGGGTCTTATATGTCTAGGGAAGCAGATCCCAGCCCTCAACATCTGAAGGTCATCAGATGTCCTCCTTGGCGTCTGATCTTCCTTCTCTCGTTCCTACCTCCGCCCCCTTGGATCCCAGCTATGAAAATATTATCTTACCTTCTAACCTTAAAGCTGCCATCCTCTGAAATTCGGGCTCTTGAAGCCACCTCCACATCCTTTTGAAGGTCTCCCTCCCGGACTTGAGTTTGCTCCAGGGCTTGGGGTTCCTCAGGAGGTCAGAGAGGGTCCCTTGGGACCGGCAGAGAACCCGCTCCGCGAAGATGGCTTGGGGGATGCTGTAGCGCTTGAGCTCGGCGATGATGCGCTGGGCCACTTCTCGGGTGTTGATCTCCTCCAGCTGGCTAGAGAGGACCGTGGTCTGGCTGGCGATGGGCGGGTTGGGCCGAGAATTCATCTCTGGCCGTGGGTGGCCATAGCCGCTTTGACTCATGGGGTTGGGAGACGCCATGGTGGAGTTTTGGGTGGGAGACATCTCTCTTTGGAAGTGCTGATCCATCCGGCCAAACATGGCGGCCGAGTGGCCTTCGAAGCCATTGCCCAGCACCATCTTCTCGTTGGCCAGAGGAGCCACCGAGTGTCCGGCGTAATTGTGCATGGGAACCAGCTGTGGGCTGGACAGCGAAGACAAACTCTGGCCCATGCCCAGATCTTTGTGGTGGTACGGGCTGTAAAAATGCCCACCGGCGCCCAGACCTCGGTCTTCCCTCATGAGGGTGAAGCTCCCGATGACGTTGCCCATGGGTAGGCATTGATGGTGATGGTGGTGATGATGGTTCTGGTGGTGGAACTTCTCGTGAAGGGGCTGCAAAGGAGTCAGAGTGGTGTAGCTGTTCCCCGTGCTGGAGGTGGGCGAGTCCCCCCCAAAGCCGAGCCCAGGGTGCAGGGTAGTGGCCAAGGTGTGTTCTGCCCGGTGGCAATCGCCACCCTCCAGCACCGAAGCCACCAGAGAGGACCTCTGCAGTGCTGAGTGAAGGGGACGCGCGTCGCCCGGCATGAAATCCTGCTCTTGAACGGCCATCTCCCCACCATTCTCCAAGCTCAACTGGACATTCATGGTTCCACCTCCTAGGCTGCCATCCTCTCGGTGGGGCAGTCCAGCCTTAACCGCGGTTAGATGTTGGGTGGGTGGAGGAAGAAGGAGAGGCTGAGATGGAGAAGAGTCCGGTTGGGAAGCTAATCTGCTTCCTTGACTTCCTCGGGGAGACTTTGGGGACAAAGGGAGAGAGATAAGAAAGAGAAAAAGACACCCAATCTTCCTCCTCCTCTTCTTCCTCTTCCCCCTCTTCTTCCTTTTCTCCCTCCTCTTCCTCTTCCTCTTTTTCCTCCTCCTCCTCCTCCTCCCCCGCTCCTCTTCTTCCTCGTTGCCTTTTCATGCCTTGAAATTTCATCCGGCCAAATTAAACATGCATTTGTGCCAAACTTCCCTTGATGCAAATGCCCTCATCAAGCAGGGAAACCTCTAAAAAAAATCCTTCCCCAAGACTGGTGGGCTCCAGAGACTCCTTGCCCCTGCCCCTCAACCCGCTCTCCCCTCCCTTGCATGCAAAGCACCCCCCCCTCCCCAGGTTAGGAGAGGAAACCTTACAGAAAAAGGCGAGAGAAACGTTGCCTCTTTTTTCCCTGCCAAAGTCCAAACAATTTTCCCCTGGCGCTCAGTCCAACCCTTCACACCACAAATTCCCCACCCACCCGAAAAAAAGAAAGAAAGAAAGAAAGAAAGGCAGCTTACCTATTGTTGCATGTTATCCTTGGCGAGGCAGGTAGGATGAGAGAGAGAGAGAGAGAGAGAGTGAGAAAGAAAGAAAAAAAGAGAGAAGAAAGATTATTTTGACTCTCTCGGGTACCAGAGGAGCCGTTAGCCACCGTCTCTTCCACCTGTCTCACTGGCTCGAAGGGCTGGCTTTGAGAAAGGGATGGAGGAGACCAGCCCAAACTCCTTCCCTGAGGGGCCAGAGCGAAGCAGAAAGAAGCTTGTCCCCCCTCTCAGCCCCAAAACAGTCCCACTTTTGAGAGCTTCCCACCACGAAGAGTAGCAGCGTCTGGGCGGGCAAGCATCAATTCCCTGCCTTCTCCTCCTCCCTCCTCCTCCTCCTCCTGCTGATGTCCATTTAATTTTGATTTCTTAAAGTCCGTCCAGCTTGAACTAACCTCTTTGTGTGTGTGTGTGTGTGTGTGTGTGCCAGTGGGTCAGTCTCAGCCCTCTCCTCTTTTTTTTTCCTCCTGTGGGTCTCCTCTCCAGTCCAGCCTTCCCCCCCACCCCACTCCCTCCTTCCCAACCTTGCTTCTTCCAAGCCCGGAAGGCACTACTATCGATTCTACCAGCCTAAACCCTTTGCTCGCCTGCCTTTTTTTCCACGTCACCAGCCTAAAAAATATGCCGGATTGCAATCAGGAGCCAATTGGATTTAACCCAGTCAAGCCTGGAGCCAGGGGGTGGGAAAGGCACAAGGGGACTGGGGGGGCATGGCGGGGGTGGTGTGGGGGGAGCAAGCAGGCTGCGGTGAGATGCAAGCAAAAGAAAACAGACGTTTTTAAGATATGCCATGAGGGATCTATCATCTCTCTGGATTTGCCTTAAGAAGCTTCCTCTGTGGGTCTGAAACAGGACACTGGTGTTAAAAAGCCCCAAAAGGTTTTTAATTGAGGAGGGGGTCTTTGTAGCGGAGAAGGCAGAGATTAACAATGATTAGTTATTTCCATCCATCCAGACTTGCTTGGCCATTATCCTCTTTTATTTAAGCTACGGGATCACCTTGTGGTCTCCCATCCAGAGAGTCACCAGATTTAGCATCGTTTTTTTCAGCCTGTCTGGCCTGGGGCGATGTGTGTGTGTGTGTGTGTTGCTTGTCTAATCCCAAATTCAATGTTCGGTTGTCCTGATCCATTGTTGTTGCTTTTGGAATTGGCTGCGGTGACTCACCGTCCTTCTGTTAGTTGTATCCGGCTAACCGCTGCACTTTTTAAATTCTGAATTTCATTTAATTCTGAGACTTGCCCTGGCAGAGAAGGTAAAACAGATTTCTTCGTAAGTCTAATTCCAGGGAATAATGGGCGCTGAATGAGGTTTGAAAAAAAAAAATAAAAAAAATTAAAAAGGGGGAAAAAAATCAAAGGCTTTAAAAAAAAAAAGAAAAAAAAAGAACAGCTCACCAATATTGATTTTATTTCTCAAGATTCTGTAGTAATTTATTTTCCTTTCCTTGGTTCTTATTTATTTATTTCCGGGCCATTCACCTGTGTACCGGCCTGCGTTTTGTTTGTACGTAAATGGGAGCTTGAGGGGAAAATATATTTAAATTTTGTCCGTGTGGAGAGTTTGCCTTCTTTGGTTTGGATGAAGAAGATGATCTGTGGGAACAAGGCCAAGAATTCAAGTTTTCCCAAACAGAACAGATCAAAGGCCGGTGAGCAAAATTGGAAAAAAAAAGGAAAAAACTGGCATCTTATTATTTCAATTTCTATTTAAAATCACTACTTCGTAATTTCATGATGATGATGTTTGCAAGAGATAAAAAAGACCCTTTTCTGAGGACTTCTTTGCTGTGACACGCCACAAAATCCTTGCAAATAACAAAGATATACTGTATATTGGCCATCAGTGTTGTCACAACTTTGTTGGACTTAGAAAATTTCCCTACAGCCAGCAAGCTCTTTCCTTCCCATAGCCCAAATTCTAATTTTCCTGGCCAAATAATCATCTTGGCAACCAACGCTATTTGGGGACTCCCTTCTTGGTGAATTGTTAAACTTCTAGATCCCCCCCAAAGACCCTCAAGGGTTGAGTAAGAAAAGGACAGATGACCCCCATTTTCTCTGTTGATAATCAATCCTGTATGGATAATTTAAGATCTGATGAGCAGAAGTCCAGGTCTTCCTTCCAATTTTGGCCAGCAACAGATCTGGCAAGAAGGGAATTTCAAATCTGGATTTTTTTTTTTATTTTTTGCAAAAGAAATCCTTCTCTCCAACTGCTGGAGGATTTCGGCAGGATTGAGGCCTCCATGAAAATTAACAGAGGTCCAAGGCAGGGCTTCTAAGATGCCCTCTAACGTCTCTTAGTTTTTGGACACAGTTCAAGGGGCTGGATATTCACAATTAGAGGAGAGCAGCCTCTGAAGTGTCATCCCTACAGTTCCTTCTGGTCTGCAGCTGCCCTTGCTCACACAGGTGAGTTCAGGTGAGCCCCATCAGAGGTCTTTTTCTGCTTTATTCACTGCACAAAACTGGAAAATGGGGCACCAGTACGGAAGGAAAGGACAGCTAGACAGTTTTTGTGAAATAAGGAAAGGAACAAGAAGTTGCTGAGGACCCCAGTTGTTGAAAACAAAACCATCAGGAGAGCCTAACCACTTCAGGTTGCAGTCTTCAGAGTTACACAACGAATTCCCCATCTCTTTTGCAAAGCTGTGGCTTTGTATGAATTTCAAACCTTTTGATCAAGTCAATGAACAATCACAGCTTTTATCAGCTTTCCTCTTAACGCCCCCCTTTTTAAGAACATAGACACACACAGACATGCACACCAACCAAACAATGGGAAGTTGGCGACTTTCTGGTTACACAAAGCTCTTGGTTAAACAAATACTCTGCTCCAGCTTTGAGCAAAGATGGTCTCCAAAAATGTTTGTGCATAAATACCTCTTAAGAGGAGCAATGTTGTTGTTGGGCAGTCAATATCTTGTTTTTGATTTCATGAGGGTGTTTTGTTAAGATTCAAATTAATGCTTTCCAAATTATTTATGTATTTTGAGGTGGTTTAGACATGAAAAAATGTCCTTTTTTGTGGCCTATTGAGGCAAGCATCACCTTCTGAGACACGGTTACTATCTCTGCCTTGAAAAAGAGCAGGGATTTGAGAAGGTTGGTTAAATTCTTGTTCATTTTACGTATTTTTAGTATTTATCTACTGCCCTCTTAAGGTGGCTCCCGCCGCAGGAATGGAGTGAGTTCATGGCAAGCTAGCAGCAGAAAAATACAGAAAACCACAGAAACATAATAGCTAAATCAAAGTGGAAAAACAAGCACAAACTCTTTAAATATTCATCATGTGAATTTCTGAGCCATTAAATCCTAAAAGCAGACTTCGCTTTTGGACGAGGTGGGCCAAATAAAAATAATCCACAGATACCTTCTCAACTAAACTCAAATGCATTATCAAGAGAGAAATGAGGGTGGGGGGGGGGCATTTGGAATCGTGCCAGGATGTGGTAGCATCAGCATTTTTTGATAGTTAAAACTGAGGACTAGCTGCTTGAAAAGCAACGCTCGGTCTAAAAACGGCTATTTTTGTAACCAGCTTCCTCTTTGCAATTTTATATTTATATATAAAAGCTTGTGACAAAGAGGTATTAAATGTTAAGAGTACTCAGCTTTGAGACTCGTTTAGGCCCAAATCGCTAAGACGCTGTAAACTCTACATTAAAATATTGGCCAACATTCAAAGCTTTTATGTTCAAGGTTTTTTAAAATTATTATTAATGTACCACCACCTCACTGCCCACTTAATTACTGTTAGGTCAGCTTACCACGATGCTATTTGTTGTGTCAAAAGACTCTGCATATTTTTTAAAAAATGAATTTATTTCCTGCTAAGGATTCCATAGATGGTGTGTTTTTGTGTATGTACATATGGGGGAAAACCTGGCATTTAAAAAAAGAAAAGAGAGAGCATTTTATATACTGTAAGTAACCCAAATATTTGAGCCTGATTCAGAGAAACGGGATATCCTCTTCTTGTTCCTCCATTGCCTTCTGCATCTTTTAATTAATTTGTAAGCATCTTGGCACAAGAATGGTAGAAACTTAAGAATTCTGGCCAGAGAGAACCAAAATCTAATTCCAGTTCTTCCAATATTCATTAAATATATACTACCCTCTGGTGCAAGAGAACTGCTGAGGCTTTCACAGCAATCTGAATGACCAGAAGTGGAGATTCCTTTTGTAAAAATAATAGTAATGATGATGATAATTAGATGGAGGATCAATCTGAAATGGGAATGAAGTTGGAGGTAGAAAGCCCATTCAATTCTAAATTAACTCAGAATTTAGAAAGGACGTTCAGGAGCGAGCAATCATTAAACACAAGTTGGCTTTTCTTTTGGAGATCTTTTGGCCACGAATGGCTCACAACGCCCTCCTCCCTGCCAATTAATCAATATTTCGCAGAAATCTGCTGGAAATTCAAGAAGAGGGAGAGGGGGGAAAAAAAGACTTCAAATCCTTTTCAAGTGCAGTGAAAAAAAAAATCGGTTTTTTTCTCCCTTTTTCCGAAGTCGCTGTCCGGTTGTTTGAGGTGCTGAAACGGCTCCGTTTGGTCTCCCTCTTAAAATATGTAGAATTTTAATAGAAAAAAAAATAATAGAAACCATCTTTTTCTCTGCTAGGGATCTGTATTGTCAGAACCTGAAATGAAATGCTGCCAGTTGTGGCACATTTAAAACAAAGAACAACATATTAGAGAATATTTCCGCATTTTCCTCCTAGGCAAACAGACTGACTTTTCTGCTGGAAATGGAAGAAAATATCGTAGTTCTCCAGAGTTAAACGCCATTTAGACAAACCTTGCTCCCCCTCCCAAATATTCTCCATTTGTTATCTTCAACCCAAGTAGCGACTGTATGTTTTTCTTAAATACACTGCATTCTTCCAGACTCAAATAAGATCCGATTCTTCTATCGCTGATCACTTGCAGGAAATTCACACAGAAAAGAACACCACAATACACACACACACACAAAATCCTCTCTTATTTCCACTCTTTGTAAAATGCGTCTCCGAAGATAGAAGACATTTTTATAAAAAAAAGGTTTAAAAAACCCCTCCCATCTAAAAATATTCAGGAGTTTTTAAAGACCTAGTTTTTTTAAAAAAAATGTTTTTAGCCAAGGATGCCAAGAATCTCCGCTTATTGTGAAAATCGGTGTGCGTTTTAACTAGCAACCCTAAGGATTCCCCCTTGTTTATTTTTCTGTGGCTGCAAACTTTACACACAACGCTGTTAAAACAACTTGTGAAGAATGTTGTTGTACTCCCTTATTCTGGTTTAACAATTATGAGAGAGGCTGTGATTTGGAACTTCGTAATGCCTTCAATTTTCCCCCATAAGTCTCTCAATACACTTGTCACATCAGCGCGCTGTTTTATCTGCATACACATTCACAAACACACACAGACACACACACACCCTTTGGAAGGAGTTTAAAACACCATTTGGTTGATTAATTGTCTTTTATTGATCAATTTTCTATTTGGCAGAAACTGTGGACCTTTGGCTGCATAGATTTCAATATGTTTCCTAACCTTAAAAGGCAAAAAAAAAATACTCTTGATTTTTTTAAACACAGAGACACAGGGACTGGATTTGTTTCTATTCTAGAAAGCGGGCTAAGAAATATGGATTTTTTTCCTCCACGCCCATCTTTCATAGTGAGGAAATAAAGACACCTTTAATGCAATACTGGAGGATGGGCTCTTTTTAACAACATGGAAATTACATTATATAAATTTAATCTTTTTCCTCTTTAGGGAAGAAAAGTGAAGGGACCCGCTAATGAAACACCAGCCAGGCAACCTTCAAACTTACCTTATTTCATTTCTGCGGGTCCATTGAGGGTGGGGTGGGGGGAAATATGATTTATGATTTATTAAAATTATTAAGATGGGGTAGTCATCTCTCTCTTCCCCCCCTTCTCAGGGATGGAAGAGTTCTAAGCAAGATGAAAACGGACATGTAAAGGAAAAGCGATTAAACGTCCCGATTCCTGCAAGGATTTCTTCATCTTAAGGTTAGGTGGCAGCTGGCAAAATTATTTTTTAATGGTTATTGATATTATTTTCCTGGTTGGGAGTCTTGCTACGCCTCCCCTCACTCGCTGCCCCCCCCCCCCAAAATGCCCCTCCAGGACAACCTCAAACATTTCCAAAGTATCCAAAGAAAAGACTTTAAAAATTAAGGGCTTCCACCCCCCCAAACACGCCTAGTTGTAACTCCATGAAGTTTGTTTTGCAACGTTTTTATGAAGTTGTGCAAATGGTATCTCCACCCCCCCCACACACACCCCAATGCCCCATTGCTCAGGGGGAGCCCTGGCAGACCCCTTTTTGAAAAGGTGACTTGATTTCTAAAAAAATAATAATAAAAGTGAGATATAAATAAATATATAGAATAAATGCCGGAAGGGGAAAGGAATGTTCTCTGGGGCTTACTCCGAAGTAGAACCCCCTCCCCTCCCCCTCCCTATTTGCTGATTCTGCGCGGGTGGGGTGATTTAGGGGCAATGAAAAGGCGTGGAAAAAGGCCAGGACGATTTTAAATCGGCCTCGCTAAATCTCTTGCCTGTATGTATTTTATTTTATTCTGTTTATGCAGCCGCCTCTCTTACGGAAGGGAGCCTAAGTGGCATACAAAGGTTTTGCCTCTGGGTGTAAAATCTGCCTTTTCCTTTGGGGCGGGGGGAAACGCGGGGCTCTTGCTAGTGCCCAAAGGCTCCTTCCACACCCCCTCAATAAGGAAAGAGCTCATATGTATTCCCAGCAGGTCTCCCGTGGGGGGGCGCGAGGGGTCCCGCAGGTGAAAAGGCGCCTTGCAGGGGAGAGGGGGGACGGATGGGGGGTCCTGCCTGGGGGAGACCTCCGGCTTGGGAGGGGGGGAGGAGAGAGCCCCCCCCTTCCTTATGGAGCTGAGTTCGGGCAGGCAAAGCGAGGCGTATCGCCCCAGCTCTGCTCCTCTGAATTCTTCGCTCGCTCGCATTTCCCCATTTTGCCCCCCCCCCCCCGCGGCCGAAAGACTTGGGCCTAGTCTGTATTGTAGGGAAGGTCGCGGGGAGGGCAGGTGGGCGGCGGATTCGGGGAGAGGGAGAAGGGGCGCCCCTTTTGGGCCGGCGTCTGGCTCAAGCCCCAGAGCGGGGGACTTCGAGGGCAGAAGGGCAACCTGGAGTCTGGACATTTGGCCACCCGGGGTGCGGGGGGAGGAGGAGTGGACGTGAGGAGGGGGGCAGCGGGCAGCCCCCCCAGCCCCCGTGCGGGAAAAGGCGAGAGTGGTTACATCTGGTCTGCCTGCGCGTGGCAGGCGCGTGGAAGCCAACAGGTGGGCAGCTTCCCCTCGCTGCTAGGGTGAAGAAGGGACCCGAGGAACGGAAGGCCTGCGGGAAGGGTGGGTGGGCGGGTGGGCTCCGGGATTATCTCCCGGCCGTGGGGAAGAGGCTTGAACCCTGCAGCGGTTCGTGCGCTTCGGAAAAAGCCACCCGCCTTGCAGGAAGTGGGGAAGGGAAGGCGACTCGGGAGGGGGAGGAAGGGGACGGGAGGGGTGGGGGTAGAGGAGCGTTGGAATTGATTTGGGCAGCGCCTTTTGGAGGAGGAGGAGGAAGAGGAGGAGGAAGAAGAGGAGGAGGAGGAGAGGAGGAGGAAGAAGTAGAAGAAGAGGAGGAGGAAGAAGAAGAGAAGGAGGAGGAGAGGGGAAACATATCTCTGCCCCGCTGAGAGGGCAACCGGGCAAAAAGGCGCAAGAGAGCCGGCGAAGAACGGGCGGTGCCACCCTGGCCGCAGTGTTCCGCGGGGAAATTGGCGCGCCCTCCCAGTCTCGTCCTTCCCTGCAGTTGCCCCCAGGGCCGAGCGCCCCCTCCCTCCCTCCCTCCCTCCCTCCGTCCCCCCGAGGGTCTCTCCCGCAGAGGAAACCCCCGCGCGCTTCCACGGAACTCGCCCCGGTATTTGAACAAGAGAAAGCCGGCTTCAAAGTCCAGCTGCCCTTGCAATCCTCCCCCCGCCCCCCCCCCCGGCATTTCGCTGGGAAAGAGGTTGCAAGCCGAAGGCCCTTCCGCCCCCCCCCATCCCCCCCCCCCCCATCACAGACTCTGCCCCGAGGGGGACGCCAAGGAAGGGGAACCCAGGCTGAACTGAGCAGCCCCATCTGGGAGCCGGTTTCGGGGGTGCAGGAATCAAAGCCCCCCCCCCGAATATTTGCATCTAGATTCCTGAGGAGGGGGTTCGCTATTTAGCCCCGGGGTGGGTAAAACCTTCTCTAAACTCCCCTCCCCCCGGCATTTGTCTTTCCCTTTTCCCCTTTCACTAGAAAAATCTGATCTTTCTTTTCTGTCTTTCTTTCTTCCTTTCTTCCCTCATTCTTTCTTTCCTCTCTCTCTCCCTCCCTCCCTCCCTTCTTCCTTCCTTCCCTCTCTTCCATTTCTTCCTCCCACCCTCCTTTTCCTTCCTTCCTTCCTCTCTCTCTCTCTCAAAGGGGGGGGGGCAACTTGTATGGCACATTGCTGGCACCCTGCCTTCATTGCAACCCCAATTTGGGGCCCGATGCTGCCTTCTCCAAAGTTATCCCTTCCTTTTCCTTTTCCCGAATTCCACCCCCCCCCCACCCCCACTGTCTCCCCGCGGGTCCCTTGCATTAGGAAAATGAAAAGCAAAATCACGTGCGGGCGGGGACGCGCAGGAGGGATTTTTTCACGAGCCCCCCCCTCCAACCCTTTAACCTTTGGAGGACTCTAGGGGGGGGGGGTGGTTATAAAACACCCGCACACATACACAGCCGCCGCCGCAACCCGGGTGGGCGAAGGGGAGAGGGAGAAATTTTTTAAACTTGATTAAGGTTATTTAAAGCATTCCCAGGAGGCTGCCCCCAATGAAGTTTACTTTACAGATAAAGGGAAGCGGAAGAGGGTGAAATTGAATTAAATTCCTGTATTTGCCACTGCTTGACAGGTGGGAAGGGGGGGGGCTGGGAGAGTGGGAAGAAAAGAAGTGAGGAAAAGGGAAACTCTGATGATTATTTTAATCTTTAAATATACCTGGATGAATAATTTGTACCTTTGCATCTTTAGTCTTTCTTTCTTTCTTTCTTTCTTTCTTTCTTTCTTTCTTTCTTTCTTTCTTTCTTTCTTTCTTTCTTTCTTTCTTTCTTTCTTTCTTTCTGCTGCCTGCAGCCTCCAAAAAACATTTTTTTTTTGGTCTCCAGTTTTGGCTGCAATTGAGATATTTAGGCTCAATCTTAGGGATTATTTTTTTTCCTCTTTTTTCCCCCCTTCCTATTTCCAGCCTCCTCCAAGCACCCCGAGATTTCTGTGTTCTATCCCCTTTTAGTGAAACCATAAATTTTGTGGACTTGTCACTCTGGACCTGTAAAAAAATCCCATTCTTTTTATTATTATTATTATTATTTTCTTTCTGTCTCAGCTGACATTGCAAGTAGGGTTTTATTATTTATGGTAGCAAGAGGCGTGTGTTTGTGCGTAGGTGTATACATGTGTGTGTTTGTGTGTGGGATCAGGCCTTATAAAACCCAAAGCCAGGTTGAATTTATTCTACTGCATTTGTTTTTTTTTTTTTAAAAAAGCAACAACAACGCATGCACACAAATATCTGGCAGACTCTCTGCGCTCAATTTCTTTTATTTTATTTGTAAAGATCAGGGCTCAGAGGGGGAAACCAAATCTTATAATCTTAAACCCAGAGCTGGAGAATAAATTTATAAAATTTACTTCAGAATAAGTATGTATAATGCATGAACAGGCAGCGATCAAAACATGGGAATATTATTATGAATAATTTTTCTAATCGTTGCGCGAAAAGGAGGAGTCAGATGGGCCTTTTTAAAATGCAACTTGCTTTAATTTAAAAAAAAAATACTTCGATTAACTGGCAAGCAAGCCTTTCCACTTCCCTTCAACCCCCCCCCCCCAATAGCTTCTGTTTTCCTTTATTGATCCATCTTTCTCTTTATTGATTGCTATATAAAAAGAAGCCTCATCCTTGTTCACAACAATCCATATTGGAGGGATTTCTAAACACGTCTGGTGCCCCTTTCCTTTTACTCTCATGCTGAAAACACCCCCCCAGCCCTTGCTTGGGCTCAGAAACATGGATATTATTGTGTGTGCAGGAAACAGACTCTCTATTTATTTAACAAACCGTAGGAGAAGCAATATATTAGCACTTGAGGTTTTTTTGGAAAAAAAAAATCAGTCTGGTGCATTATTCTGTTATTTTAATTCTCCTGAGACCAGGAGTTAAAATCTTCCTAAGGTGACTGTTATCTCTATTAAGGAACAAAGCATGAAAAAAAAATATGACAGATGGCAAATGTTGAAACACACTTCCAAAGCAAGCTAATAAAATCACACAAGATTCCAGAATTCTCTATCTCCATGCAACACAGTGTGATTTTCCAACTTGAAAACAACAAATTCAAATGTGGGGTATCAAGAACTAAGACACTGAAGACCCCTTTCCTGCAATCTCCCACCTTCAATCATAACCTGCTTTTTATCAAAACAAATATCAAATATTCTCGCCCTTCCTGATTCCCTCTGAGCCACGGCCACGAACTCTAAAAATATGACCCTGATCCTCGTTTTGAGGAAAAAAGGTCAAGGACGAAGAAGAAAGTTTTAAAAAGATTGGGCGCGTAGAAAGAAATTATCTTTATTCCAATACTAAAATTAATATATTTTTTTTGGTTCGTGTTTTGTTCTAGGGCTCAAGATTCTATGCTCCTAAGAAAAATTCTGGGGGAAAAAAGGGGATTTTAATCTCTTTGGAGGTTATGTTTTTTCTGCCGTTTGGAAAAAATCAAAGCGGTAATTTTAAATACTGATTGATCGCTAAATCATACTTTTAATGTTAGGAAGCTGGCTCTTCTTTTTGGAAGTCTGCTTGACGGAGAAGCTTCTGCAAAGGTTTATTATTTGTTGCAGGGAATAAGGAGACCTCTCTTTCTGCCTTTCGAAACAGATTAAGTTGGCCCCCACTGTATCGACGGCTGGATGCAGAATGCAGCAATTATTCTCTAATTTTAGATTCAAGCTGCCTGAGAGGCAGGAGGCAGAAAGAAAATCTCCCCAAATCAAAATCAGTTCTCAAATCAGTCAGGGTTTCTTCTCCCCCTCCCCCACCACCAATTAACCTTCAATCTGAAGGGATTGAAACCGCCAGGAAATTAAGGAAATTGAGTGTAAAATATACTTCGTGTCTGTCCTGTCTTTGGCTAGGGAAGAGACTACCCAAGACGCCCGCATGGCTGTCGAAATAAAACATCAAAGGAAATCAATGAGATGCATTTCCCATATTTTATGAGCCCTGGATGGAGGTTTGGAGACTTCATTGTCTAAAGGCCTCTCAACCCTTCCTGGGCTTGGAAAGCCAGAGAGGTTAAAGCTGCTGAATTAAGCCGGGCGTGAATCCCAGCTCAAAATTTCCAAAGGTATCGTTAAAGAGTTAGGAACTGCATTTTTGAGTCAGGGTGGACATGCCTAAATCCATTTTCAGGGCCTGCTGGTGGAAAATGGGCATTTCTGCCGGCTTTCTTGATCTTGTCTTGACCTCTGGATCGGAAACTTTGTGGGGTTCACGCATTCCGGCCTCAAGGACGGAGGGGTTTTCCAGGCCAATTCCCTGCCTGAGACTCTCCTTTAATGGATACCTCATTTGCTAAAAGCTGGTTAAGTTGAAACGAAATTCGGCGAGGAAAGGATGATGAGAAGAGCGATGCCGAGGGTGAATTCTTGAACCCTTCCTGTTTTTCCCCACCGCCATTTCCTGACGGTGCCCCCTCAGTCCTGTCCCCACGCAAGGCCCTTGCAGAATAACACGCCACCCTTCACTCAGGAGGGTTGAACCCTGTGGGGTGTAAAGGGAAGCGGACTGGTGGCAGGGATGCAAAGTTGGAAATGAGAACGAAAAAGCTGACTTCGAGAGACCTCCGCTCTCCCTGGCTGCACGTTTTCAGATGAACAGAGTCGGAAGGGGCCTTGTAGGTCATCCAGTCCAACCCCCCAGCCAAGCGGGAGACCCTACACCATTTCTGACCGATGGCCGTCCAGTCTCTTCTTGAAAGAAATTTCTCTGTGGCCTCTTTCATTTACCCTCTTCCCATCATCCCCAGCTGGCATAGACGGGCATGGAAGTCTTCGACCTCGAAGCTGTTTTCTTGCTAGACATTGCCTACATATAGGTAGTCCTCAACTCAGTGACCGCAATGTCTGTGGCTAAGCCAGGCGGTTGCTAAGTGAATCACCCCTGGTCCTTAAACAGCTTGCCTCTTTCAGTTTGCTTCTCAGAGCTGGGAAAACGAAGCTGCAATTGTCAGAGACAGATGCTGTTTGCCGAGTGCCTGAATTTTAATCACGAGGCCGGAACGGTCATAAGTGTGAGGACCCCTGTCATTTATTCCAGTGCCTTCCAACAGCCGCTAAACAAACAGTTATAAGTTCAGGACAACCTCTGTACAGAACTTCCCTAGAGTTACATTTAAAGTGACACACACATGCACGCAGAGAGGGAAATAAAGTGGTTAATTCCTCCTAATTTCTGCCCAGGTTAGCTTAAAGGGGGAGGACCCAGAGGGGGCTGCTCCATGTAGTCCTCCAGCCCCCCCCCCCCGGTCCAGTCCGCCTCGTAGCCGGCCTATTAATAGGAAGCTTCCTAATTAATAGATTCAGTCAAGAGAGTCGGGGTCTCGGCTCCCGGTCTCTTCCTCTCCGGCCCTGGGAAATCGTCTGCATTTCCCTCCCTTCGCCTGGTGATCGGCTAATGAAAACAAATCCCCCTGATCAGTTCATTTGACAATGCAATTTAATTATTCCCTAAACCAGATATGAGCATTTCCAGAGTGGAAACTTAGATTCATCGCGCCTCTCCTTCTCTCCCTCTCTCTTTTTTTCCCCTTTTCTTCTTCTGAAATTCAATGACCGAGAGTACAGTTAAATTTCAATGCCCTTCTCCTTGAGGGAGACATTTGCAGAGCCCACCGGAGGAGTGGTGGTCCCGTTCAGCCTGGGGGTCTCCGGGAGCCTCGCTCTGACGCCGACATGCAAAAGGGCCTCTTCATTTATTTTGCTTTTCACGGATGTATTTTTTAATCTATGTTCATATCGGTTGTTGTACGGTTGACATCTGACAATCAGTGGAACGGCTCGCCTCCAGAAATGGTGGGCCCTCCATCCCTGGAGGTTTTTAATAAGAGACTGGAGAACCTCCTGTCTGGAATAATATAGTGTTTCCTGCTAGAGCAGGGGGTTGACTACAAGACCTCAAAGGTCCCTCCCAAGTTCTATTCCTGTTCCCTGTTCTATTCTGTTCTGTTCTGTTCTATTTTATTTTCTCTTCCTCTTCCTATTTTCAGTTTAAGAACAGAGTGCATTTTGGTCTCAGGAGAGTCTGGAATCTGTGCACCAAGTTCTCTTGTATTTGCACAAGCAATGGGCCACCAAATAATAACAATAATATCCCAGTGGGCTAATTCTGTTTTCAGTCTTAATTTTGGCCTTCAGGAATCAAATCCTTTCCTTCCTCCACCTCCTACGCGATGCATTTCCCTCCATGTTCAAAATCTTCTCCCAGTCTCTGGTTCTTGGACTACAGCACCCATCCCCTCCAGCCACCTTCCCTTAGAGGGGGACCCATACTGATTCTCTCACCATGAGGACTCGGGTCTGGCTTGCTAGTCTCCTGCAGCTCATTCCCCTCCTGCTTAAAAGAAGCCCTCGCCCCACCCCAAAAAATGGGGTTTACCCCCCTAAAAGGCCTTATCCTCCCTCGGGACACCCCAAGCTCACTCTATTGGGGTCCCTCTGTCCTTCTTAGGGCAGAAAGTTATCTAGTTAGCCTGCCCCCCCCCCCGACACACACAACAGATCATCCCCCAGCTTCCTTTGCAAGTCATCCACTCCAAATTTATCTCCCTTCCCAGGACCACGTAAGGGGTTGTGTGATCCTCCCCATCTATTTCACCCTCTGCTTTTTAATGGCCTTCAAAGCCTGCCCCTGCCTCTCCGGGGGTGGGGGTGGGCGGGCTCCCGTTTCCCACCCCAGAAGAGGGCAAAGTAAATGGGAAAGGAAAGCAGGTGGGAGGGGGATTAATTAATTAACTGTAACAACATCACCAAAAAGGCATTAAGGGTTGTAAACCTAATCTCGTGTAGCTTCTTCTCTGGTAATATTACACTACTAAACAGAGCATACAAAACCTTTGCTAGACCAATTCCTGAATACAGCTCATCTGTCTGGAACCCGCACTGCATATCGGACATTAATACAATTGGATGTGTCCAGAAATATTTCACAAGAAGAGTCCTCTACTCCTCTACTCGTAAAAAAATTACCTTACGCCACCAGACTTGAAATTTTGGGCTTAGAAAATTTAGAACTACACCGCCTTCGGTCTGACCTAAGCATAGCTCATAAAATCATCTGCTACAATGTCCTACCTATCAATGACTACTTCAGCTTCAACCGCAACAACACACAAGCACACAATAGATACACATTTAAGGTAAACCGCTCCAAACTCGATTGCAGAAAATAGGACTTCAGCAACAGAGTGGTCAATGCCTGGAATGCACTGTCTGACTCTGTGGTTTCTTCCTCAAAGCCCCAAAACTTTAACCTAAAACTGTCTACTGTTGACCTCACCCCATTCCTAAAAGGTCTGTAAGGGGCCTGCATAAGTGCACCCACATGCCTCCTGTCCTTGTCCTGTCCCCATTTATTTGTCCCCATTTCCTGTATTCATAATCATGTTTATACTTATATATATTATCTAATACGTACTCGACAAATAAATAAATAAAATTTTTAAAAAGTTGCAATTGGGATAGCCGTGCCCGGTTCCATCTGTGCCAGCTGCAACATCCTAACAGCTGGGGCTTTTTTTGTTTTGCAAGCATTGTCAGCCCTCCTCATCCTCTCCTTTTCCTTTCCTCAACTTCTGGATCCCTCAGCCAGATGTTAGCCCAATATTGCCTCTTCTGATCCTTGTCGTTCTGCAGACTTTCCCGGGCTGTTCCCAGACCCCCCCCCCTTTCCACACACCCACCGCTGCCTGGCCTGGCCTCTCTCTTCTCCCCCAAAATCCCCATTGGAGTGACCTCTCTTTCTCCCGCGTGCTGCCCAACCAGCTGGCCTGCGATGCTGTGGTAGCCAAGGCAACCACATCTGACCCCAGCCGGCTCCGAGGACCGGCCCTATCGATTGCAAAGATAATAAATGGACAGCAGAAGCCACGGGCCCATTTCCATATCAGTCGGGTGTGCGCGTGGGGGGCGGGGACTGGCTTTCGGGTCCTCTCGGAGGGGAGGGAGAAGGTGGGGAGGTTTTGCTGCAGAGGAGCACCAGAGGCCATCCAGACGGGCAAGCTGGCAGGGTCTCGTCTGAGCCACAACAGCCTTGCGGAGTGGGCCTGTGGTCGCAGGTGTTTTGAAGACGGTGGCCTTTGACCCCGGGGGTTTGTAGGCCAGGCGGAGACCGAGATTTGAGCCATAGGAGTGAAATGTAGTTTCTCCTCCTATAAAATCCTCTCTTGGATCACGTAAAGAAGGCCACAGGCCCAGCATTCGAACCTGGAGCCTCTGCAGACCCTTTCTGGTGTCTTTCTATCCACTCTGGGGTCTGTTTTCGCTAGGTTTTCTCCTCATTGAGGTTTTTTTCCCCCCCCACTCGCTCTCAAAGCCACCTTGAGATTTTTTGTCATCCAGCGAAACACTCAAGGGGCTAGTCCCTGTTGCCACAGCTCTACTCCGCAGGGCCGGCCGCGTAGAGAATCTGTATGGCAGCCTAGCATGGAGGATTTTCTGAGCTTTGGCCTGGCGCAAAACGTGATTTTGCCACTACTGGGATTTGTATGTGGGGATTATTCCACATGTGGGTTTAATAGTCCAAACAATCGTAATTTATTCGCGGCTGTGGCTTAGCTTGCTGGTGGGAAACGCTTCTTTTCGGGCAGGCTGGGTCTGCTCCCCGGGATTTATTTGGAGTTTGAAGAGGGGAAGAAGGAGAAGGCGAGTTTGTCCGAGGCTGCGGGGCTGGTCTTCCATGGTGCATTTCTTGGGTAACTTTTAAAAAAATGCAGCATCTTGAAGTCTGATCGATGCTTTTGCAGGAGTGATCTATGCGCCTCTCTCTGTCAGGTCTCCATCTTCCTCCTCTCTGGCGGCCGGGAAGATGGGGAAAGGGGGACGATGACACACGCAGGTCAGTCCCTTCCTGCAAACTCCCCCTCCAAACCGTCTTTCGCCCTCCATTTTCCAAGGGGTCGCAGCCCCTCATCCCAGAAGCTGGCTTTGCAAAGAGGCTCTCCTTGGCCATTTCTCCTCCTGGTTTCTGGGGGTGGTGTTGTTGTTATTATGGCTGCCTCTCTCCTCCCCCCCCTCCATTTTTTTTGTGGCAGCTGTTTGGGGTTTCCTGATCTTTGGGGAAGCCCGATTGGTGCGTGGCAAGCAAGACGGGAGGATTAGAATACAATAACAAGAACACAATACAATAACAATAACAAGGGACCTTGTGGGTCATCTAGTCCAACCCCCTATACCATTTCTGAGAGATGGCTGTCCAATCTCTTCTTGAAAGCTCTCAGGGCGATGGGAACAGCTGGAAGAAGGTTCTTGGGAGGGAGAGAAATGAAGAGAAAACAGAAAAGAAAACTCCACGGTTTTTAATTCTTAACCTCCTCCAGGTTTTTCCATCATTCCAAGATTTACCAAGCTAGGGCTAAAGATTTGCAAGGGGCAAATGGTTTTTTTCTCGATGATGCCAGAGTCCAATTTCTGTGGTCAAGGAAATTGGGTCTTCAAAAAAATCTGCGTCTCCTTCAGGATATTTTGTTTCTGAAAAAAAAAAAAAAGCCTCCCCATCAGGCGAGGGGGGAGTTCTGCGCCTTTAAGGTGCCCGGATCGATCCGCAGAGTGACCTCCAGGGCTGTCCGAGGGGTTAAAGATCAGCGGTTCCCATCCAGGCCTCAGGGACTGGCCGAGGGGCTAATTACAATGCGGCCAGAAAAGGGTCAGAGAGGCAGGACGGTGCATCTGTGCCCAGGGACCCTGGGGGAGCCCTGGCTGCACCCCATTTCTTCCTCCACAAAAAACACAGCATCCTCCCTTCTGCCGTTAGATTTTTGCTCAAGGGGCCAAAGGCAATGACAGGTAGTCCTCGACTTAAAACGACCGCAAGCGAGCCCAAAATTTATGTCGTTAAGCGAGACGTTTGCTAAATGAGCTTTGCTCCGTTTTACGACCTTCCATGCCACGGGCGTTAAATGAATCACTGCAGTTGATCAGTTAGTCACAACGTGGTTGAAGGGAATCCGGCTTCTCTCTCCCCACCCCCGCCCTTGACTTTGCACGTCAAGAGGATCACGCAGAACACCGCGACCGTCATAAGTATGAACCAGCTGCAGGGCGTCTGAATTTTGACCCCGTGAATGCTACAAAGGTCGTAAGAGTGAAAAACAGACCTAAATCCCCTTTTTTCAGTGCCAGTGTAACTGCTGGTAAGGCTCTGCAGGGCAGGCCCTTCTGCCCTCTTTTCCTCGGCACATCTGCTTTCCTAGGGACTAGGAACTTGAAAACCTCTCCCGGCACTCAACGTCGGCTGCCGACTTTGGCTGCAAAATGGAGCAAGTTAATAATAATAATTATTATTATTTAAAAATGTGCTCTGCCTTCCCTGCCCTTTGGTTGTTCCTGCGATGACCCCTCCGTAACCGATGCCCTGCCAGGAGGACTGGGGGGACGGGGGACGGAGTGGGGGGGGGGGAAGTGGAGAAGAGAGCCGCACTAAAAGAGAAGAAGAAGGCCACAGAATACTCATCCGGAATAAACAGAGTCTGCTATTGATTTAGGCCTATGGTTAGAGAGGAGGAATTGCAGTAGGGCGCTGCGTGGACAGCCGACTTCGGCTGCGCTGATCAATAGCCCAATACATCAGGCGTAACCATGGAAACCTCGGCTTGCAGATGATGGGGTGTTGGCAGCCGAGGTGTGTGTGGGGCAGTGCGGGGGGTGGGTGGAAGGAGGAAGAAGGCGGAGGGCTTGGAGACGAAGAGGCCTCTGATCTGTGCAGAAGCCCCCTACGCTCCTGCTTTTGAAGCAGGGTGCATTGTGGGGCCCCCCTCTTCCAACTGCTTAAAAATAAAATAACTTAATAAAATAAAATAAAATAAAATGCTGGCATTTCTCTCCCTCCCCCACCCCACTCGATTGCAAGTAGGAGACAAGAAGAACAAGCAAGTTTTTAAGTATTTAGGTTTGCACTGAGGAAACCTTCGGCGGCGCCCTAAGTCGCATCTTTTCCGGGTTTCACAACAGCACGCTTTGCGACCGGCGTTCTGTGAGTCGGGAAGGCTTGCGGCGCCCTTTGGGGCCGGTTGCTATTGGAGAAGATGAGCAGATGGCAATCCATCAACCGATCGGTGCCTATGGAGAGTTTAAGGGAGATGGGTTGAGCCGGGGGTCCGGTCCAGATATTCAGGACTACAACTCCCAGCATCCTCTCTTGCAAGCTGGTGGGGGAGTGGGAGGGGCTCCCCGAGTGGTGGCCCCTTCTGACAAAGGTGTTGCTCCCTAAGACTCTCGAAAGGGGCCTAAGAAGGATTTTTATCTCTTACACCAGGGGTCTCCAACCTTGGTAACGTTAAGCCTGGCGGACTTCAACTCCCAGAATTCCCCAGCCAGCTAAGCTAAGCTGGCTGGGGAATTCTGGGAATTGAAGTCCGCCAGGCTTAACGTTACCAAGGTTGGAGACCCCTGTCTTACACCATACAAAAACAAGGAAATTTCCTTTTTGGCTATGGATTAAACACAACTAATTTTTTTTTCTTCATTCATTTGCAAAACCGGCAGCTTCTGGGCCGGATGCTGCCAGTGCCCAATGCCCCACCGCAGGAAACTTGCAGAAGTGGGAAGGGTTTCCAAAGAGACCACAACTCGCAACCACAAACACACCATCTCCAGATTGTCTGTACCAGTTGTGTCCCGGAGGCAAAGTTGTTTAAAATCTGGCAGGCAGCATCTCTCTCCCCCTGCATCGGCCCTCAGATGTCTGCAAGACGGGGATCCCTTTATTTTTATTAAAATATTATTTTTTGAAATCGTGTTTTATTATTTTTATAGGCGAGACGTGTGAGCTGCTGCCCATCTCATCTGCTTTTGGAGCCGGGCACCCAGTTGGATGCGTAAACCTGCCAGGTTGGACCGGAGAAAGCATAGGAAGCGTTCTGCCTTGCACCAGGAAGGGCGCCCTCTCCTGGCCGTGCCCAGGATGGCCTGGACTACTGATAATGGCCCAGCCACTGCCAGGGGAAAGGAGCATGGGTCCCCAGACTCACCTCTGAAGAAGCCTCTGCGATGCCAGTCCTGGAGGGGGCACCTCGGTGGCGGAGAGTCTGGCTAAAGCGTGACGCCGCCAGGCTGTGTGGTTTTCCCCAGCGCCGATACGAGGCCAGCTGCCTGTCCCTTGGATGCTACTGGTTTCAAAAAAACCCCTCAGACTCACAATCGAATATGGCACAGGCTCCTACGCGTTACACACTCACTTTGTCCTCCTGGCAAATTAAAAAAACGGCTCCAACAACGTGGCACAGCCGCGCAAGCGAGCGCATCCCAGGGAGCAGAGAAACATATTGCCGCGTGGCTATTGATTTTCCTCTCCCCCCCCTCTCTTCTCCCCCCCCCCAGCCCCTTCCAGCAGATCAATGCAGCCCCGATCAATAAGCCGGGCGGGAGATTCGCCCATGTGGCACGCACTGCAACATGGAGTCCTTTCTCTCTCTCTCTCTCTCTCACACACACACGCAAACACACCTTTGCGGGGAGAAAGCAGGAGGGCCGGTGTGCACAAGGATGCCGGTTGGATTTTGGCTTTTAAACTTTTATGTTAGCCCAACGAATGCTGCAAAATCTGCTCAGAGGGGAGTTGGTGGGCAGGTGGGAAACCGAGGGGGCTTTCCTTTAAGAAGGGACCTCTAATGCCCTTAACAACAGCCCTGTTAGGTAGGCTGGGGCAGAGAGAAAAATAGCTGGTCACTCAGGCCTTTTTCCTTGCGTCTCCTTAGTTTGATCAGAATTTAATACCAGCTTGTTTAATACGAGGGGAGAAGGGTCAATCAGTCCCACGGCAAAAGCTTTGGCACCCATCTTATCCTCATCTTCATTTTCTCTTCTTTCAAACCCTGATTTCTGGCTTGTTATCAGCAAACTTCAAGATGGATGCTGCCTGGAAAGTGCAAAAAGAGGAGAGAAACTGGAAATGGCTTCATAAAACCCTACAAGGGATTCCCCAACGTTTCCTCGCTTGAGATCATCAAGATTGCTGAAGATCGAGGTGGGGGGGATCCCAAGCCAGAATCAGTTGGTCCGTGAGCCTCATAGTTTTGGAGAGCCAAAGGCTGGAGGGTCAGAAGAGAGGAAGGGGGGGGGGGGCTTCAGTCCTCTTCTTCCTTCCTTCCTTCCTTGCAGTCCTATTGATTTTTCAAAGCCATTTCGAGTAAATCTACCACCGACTCGGCCCCAAGCAGCTTAAACGGCTTGACAGTTTTTATTCAGCCCCTCAATCTATTTTAAAACGTGTCGGTCTCCAGCCTTTTGTGGGGAGGGAAAGAAACGGGGACCGACAGAGCTGTGGGCAGCCTCAAGTGAGAGGTTTCGGTCCCAGAAATATTTCAAAAGTCATTTCTTGAGGAGTGGGGAGGGAAATGCACATCCAGCTACCAAATGGGCCTTTTTTTTCTCCATACACACACACACAGACACACAGACACAGACACACACTCTCACTGTGTTCCCCCCAAAATAAGACCCTGTCTTATATTTTTTTGAACCCCGAAATAAGTGCTTGGCCTTATTTTCGGGGAGGTCTTATTATTTTGGGCTGTGGGGAGCAAGAGGGGGCTCCTCTTGCTGTCTTACCTGATTTCCAGCTCTGTGTTTAAATATTTTGGGGGAGGGCTTATTTTCGGGGGGAGACTTATTCTAGCATATACACTCAAAAGCCTGATTGGGCTTATTATCAGGGGATGTCTTATTTTCGGGAAAACAGGGTATATATATATATATATATATATATATATAGAGAGAGAGAGAGAGAGAGAGAGAGAGAGAGAGAGAGAGAGATAGATGGATAGATAGATAGATAGATAAATAGATAGATAGATAGATAGATTGATTGGTTGATTGATCGATCCTGACCAGGGAGGTTTCACTGAAGTGCAGAAACAAATTTTAAACCATGCCATTTTTGTTCTTTTGTTGGCAGAGACGTATTTCCAGCTAAAACCCCAAACCTTTGGGCATTGGGGTGATGGGGGTGAAATTTGCCTTTGGAGGTACAAAACCACCAGGATAATCTTCTTGCTTCTGGCCTGTGAAGTCAGCAGGCCCCCAATGCAAGATTAGCCCCCCCCTCCCTGATTGTCCAGTAAGAAAGGGGTGACAACTAAGGAAAGTCACTAACACCACCCCCCCCCCAATAAATAAACGGGGGATCTTGCATTCGGTCTGGCCTTCCCAGCTGGGAGGGAGGGTGAATCAAGCCCGGCTCCCCCCCAGACCAGAACTTGGAAGCCCCCAGCCCGCCGCTATTCTCCTCTTCCTGGTTGCCATAGCGGCCACGCAATTCCGGCGGTATTGATGTTCCCCATTGATCTGTGCGGTGGTGCGGTGTCTGGACATGAGGCTCAGCCATTGTGCCGGAGAAGCTGACAGACACCGATCAATGCGCCCTGCCATTTTCCAGCCCTGGCCCACCCTTTTGGGGAGGCGGCGCATGGCTGATCCCCGCCGGGTATGGGGGAAATGGGGGCAGGGGGGGGAGAAGGCTGAGAGGGGCTTCTCTTTTAAAGCAGCAGCTATGCATTTGCCTCCCCCTTATCCTCTCCCCCCCCATCCTAAACCTGGCTTTTGGAGAAGGGAGGGAGTGGCCAGCACCTTGGCCAGGTGGAAGAGCAGGAGGTGTGGCCATGCAAATGAAGGGGTGGGGCCATGCAGGGGGTTTACCGCTTTCCCTGTCTTGTGGCTAGGCCAACCGAAGTCACGCCATGTCCCATCAGCCACAGCCACAGCCACATGGAGAGCACTGATCTGGCTCGTGAACTTGCGGGATCAATGGGTTTGTGACCAGAGGGAAAATAAGTGAGATGGTTTTTTTCTCCTGGATGCTTATTGATGCCAGAAGTGATGAGGGGGGCGGGGTTTGCCCTCTGCCCATGGTCTGGGGCACACAAAAGCCGAAGACAGTTTCTGGCTGGCCCCTGGTGACTTTGGGACTGAAACGCCATTATTGTGGCCTCGGCCGTCCCTCTTGGCTTGGAGCCTTTGCATCCCGCAGAAGAGACCAGGATAGGTCAAGGCAATGAATGGAAAGGGTATAGGTTCTCCGGCTTGAGCAAGGGGCTGGACTAGACGACCTCCAAGGTCCCTTCCAGCTCATTCGTTCATTCTATTCTAACTGGGCCAGTTGGGGGAGGTGGGGAGGGGCGGCCGAGGCTGATCCCTCCTGCACCTGCCGGCCTCCGCACAGCGACCCCGGCCAGCATCTCCGCCGCTGTTCCTGCGGCTGGACCAGTCTGGAAGCGGGCGGGCGCCCTCTGGTGGCCCATCCCGGAACTGCAGCCAGGCGCCGGCTTGGGGCTTCGGTAGCGCTTTTGGGCGGGTGGTCGGGGGAGACCGGGGAGAAGAGGGGGGGCTCGGGGGGGGCTTCTTGTTAAAATCTGCATCTGCTGTGGGGGGGGAAGGAGGAGGGAAGCCCTCTGCACGTGCTATGGGGATTGCAGAGGCAATCTGTTCATGCTCAGGGGGATGCATTTTGGAGCAAGTGGGCGGAGAGCTCTGCCCATGCTCAGGGGCATCGGGCCGGGGCCAATGGGGGATTGTTTTGATTGACTCTGGCCCAATGAGGCTGTTCGCCCCGCCTTCTGCAATTCCTATTGGCTGAGGGCGGTGCCCGTCTAATTCGAATCTTTTTGCCGCCTTTCGCCGCATGTCAATCACTGCATTGGAAACCGAACGCCCGATTGGTCGGCCGAGATATCGCCCGCCTCCCGGCGCTCGCCTTGTGATTCGCTGCGAAGCTCGCAGCTCCACCCCGTGGGCGGGGAATAATGAAGCGAGGGGGCGGAGGAGGCGGCGGCCATTTTGGCTCTCCGCTGACAGGGGCAGGCGAGCGGGAAAGAGGGCGCCGGCCGTGCCTGGCCCCAGCGCTTCTACCCTCGCCTTCCTCGGGCCGCCCGGCTCGGCTCCACGCGCCTCGCTATGTCGGACACGCGTGGCGGCAGTGACAGCCGTCCCGACGAGACCGGCGTCGAGAAACAGGTGAGGGCGGGGAGGGGCCGAACAGCGCTGGTGGGGGGGAAGTGTGCAGAACGGGCAGCGCGGATTGGTCTGCCGTTCCGCCACTCGGCGCTGAGCTGCCCCCTGATTGGCTGGACCCGAGGAATGCCCGGGGGCTCATTGGTCGGCGTGCTCTCCGGCGTTCGGGCCCGTGGGGGGACCATAGAGAGGAGCGAGCGCGGCTACCCGCAGCATGAACTTCCGGTTTGAAACTGCTCCCCCTCTTGCCCGCGCATCTTTATGGTGAATACACTTGCTAGGGAAAGTCACGCGTGGGAAGCCGGCTCTGCGCGTTTGAATGAGGCCCGTTGCGTGTCGAGCGAGTGGAGCCGCCTCTGGAAAGCGGAATGCTGAGTCTCGTCTTGCGGAAGGACTACAGCCCCCATCCTCTCCCCAAGCAGGGGATGATGGGCCCTGCCGTGCATCCCTGCTGGGTGATTTGATCCCAGCAGTGTTTGGAAAGGGCCTTGGAGGTCATCTAGTCCAGCCCCCCGTTCAGAATACAGAATAACTGAGTTGGAAGGGACCTTGGAGGTCATCTAGTCCAGCCCCCTGTTCAGGCAGGGGACCCAAGGGCGTTGCAGACAAAGGGCTCTCCGGTCCCTTCTTGAAAACCTCCAGTGACAACTTCTGGAAGGCAGCCGTTCCACTGGGGTTAATGGTTTAAGCTTCAGTGGCAGGAAGCTGCCGGCTGCAGGTTGGCACCTGGTGCCCGGAGGGTGGGTGAGACCCTCCCTAGCTGTCAGCCGTGTCTGCTTCCCTGTGTGCCTGGCTGAACTCCCTGCCCCAAAGGCCTCCAGTTCAAGCGGAGAGACGTTGCACCTGATGCGGCCCATCAAGCCGCTTCAGATAAACAGCCAGGGGCTGGCGACCTTGCAAAGCTCAACCTGGCAGGGACGGGCAGGGTTCGGTTTCAAGCAAGAATAACCTACAGGGCATCCGGCTTGGCGGCAGCAAAGATGACAATTTTAGGAGTGAGCATCTGAAAATAATACCAGGATGAGTTCCAGCTATTGTAATGAGAGGAATCTTGAGTTTAATATATCTATATATCTATATCTATTAAGCTTAGGATCATGATAGATAGATAGATAGATAGATAGATAGATAGATAGATAGATAGATAGATAGATAGATAACGCCCCATCAACATATACGAGTGTCCTTATGCTGCCCTCTGATACAGGAGCTCCTTTGAGATCAGCCCAACCCGATCTATCCATCCATCCATCCATACATACATACATACATACATACATATAAATTTGATTTATACGCTACACTTCTCCAGAGACTCAGGGCAGCTTACAATGTGTTAAGCAATAGCCGTCATACTTTTGTATATTTATATACAAACTGGGTCCTCAATTTACCTACCTTAGAAAGGATGGAAGGCTGAGTGAACCTTGAGCCTGGTGAGATTCGAACTTGCAATAATTGCAGACAGCTGGAGTTAATCACAATGCATTAGTCTGCTGAGCCACTCTGCCTTTTGTTTTTTGAGATATTGTTTTAATACTTTTTTTATTTGCTGGTCTGTGGCCATCATAAAAGATGGATTGACTGAGATCAGCACAATCTTTTCCAGTGTTATCTTAAGTGAGGCAGGAGTTGGCATGGCTTAAAGAAAAGATAAATTCTTCTAAGGGTGGAGGAATGTAGGCTTGGCTCTCAGATAAGAGTTTGAAAAGTGTGACAGTCTCCTCCCCCCCCCCCCTCCTCCCATCCAGTTATTTATTCTTCTCCTTTGGTTCCTGTTCACCAGCATTCTAGAAATATCTAGCTGGCCCAGGGAGAGGAAGGTCTGGTGCACCAAGAACATAGAAGAAACCAGGGGTGGATTAATGGGTGAAAGTCACGGACGGTTCAAAGCACTGAGGCAGATATTAGGAATTTTGCAAAAGCTTTATTCTTTAGTGTTGTGTTTCGAACTCCCTTCAAAGAACTCGGGGATGGCTCTTTTGATACATGAAGCATTTTCTATCCCTGCAAGGCTTAATGGCTGTTCTTGATAGTGATGATGATTTTTGGCTGCCTTGCTTTCTTTCAGGATACGCAGGAGAAGGAAACGGGCATCCCCGAGAAAGAAGAGGAGGCCAAATTAAAAGCCAAATATCCCAACATAGGACTTCAGAAGCCGGGGGGTTCTGACTTCTTAATGAAGAGGCTGCAGAAAGGGGTAAGTGAGCCCCCAGAGACCCTCTCCTGGAAAGGAGCCCTGTAGGGAAAAGTATGAAGGCTATTGCTTAACAGAAGCGAAAACTCAGCAGCCGCTATGTCTAATGGCGATAAACCGAAGCCCGGATGGGTGGTGGTTGATAAAGCGGATGGATGGCTGCTGCCTTGGCTTGTGGGGCATCTGGGGGAGGCCTGTCTAGAAGCCTGTCTTGCTAAGACCCTTGGTGTCTGCTTGCAGGATTCCCACCCAGTGGGAAAACCTCCGTTTGAAAGGAATCGGCTGGAAACTTCCCTGGAGTTTCTGCTGTTTTCTGGCAAAGTCCTTCCCGTATTTTAGCCCGAATGTAACCAGGCCAGTTCCCTCCGTGGCACAAGGGAGCAGCAGAGGGGAGAGTGCTAGTCGGTGGCTAGGTTGGTTGGACACTTTTTAAGTCTTGTGGACTTCAGCTTCCAGAATTCCCCAACCCAGGGCTAAAGGAAACAATAGGCCACCAATTGGAGGCAGGGCCCGTTCGGAGGAATTGGTGGCCGCAGCTGTTATTGGGTGGAAGGGGCAGCAGGAAGGGGCGAGAAATTGGCATCTAGACGGGCCTTCCTTGTGCAAAGGCGGTTCCAAATCCTCCCTTTTGAACGGCTTCTATTTCCCTTCGGAGGACAGAACAGGGTCCCCGTTCACTTGCGGCTTCTCTCCAGCCTTTGGGACCCAAATCTCATCCCCGGTTTTCTTCCCCAGCAAAAGTACTTCGACTCTGGAGATTACAACATGGCCAAAGCCAAAATCAAGAACAAGCAGCTGCCAACGGCAGGTACCGACAAGAACCTGGTGACCGGCGACCACATCCCCACCCCCCAGGATCTGCCCCAGAGAAAATCGTCTCTCGTCACCAGCAAGCTGGCAGGGTAACCTGCTCTCCTGATGGAATCTCTCTCTCTCTCTCTCTTTCTCTCTCTCTTTCTCTCTCTCTCTTTTTCCCATTTGGGGGTTTGGGGAATTGGGTTGTGTTTCCCCCCACCCCACCCCAGTTGTCAGACTGAACTGAACTCTGCTGTACCCTAGTGCTGGGACCCACAGAACCTCCACTGTGGCGGATCTCTTTGTAGTAATCAAAGCCAGAAGCCGAGACATGGACTTGTGTGCTGTTCTGGTGTATGTTTTCTCGCCAGTGGGCGGGCAGGCTGTGCAGCATGGATTCTCTGGGGGGGCGGGGGGGTGTGGGGGGCTGAAACTCGCTTTGCTTTAGATCGCCAGTGCTGTCCTGTCCATTAATCCTTCATCGCCAGCTCGGAGCGGCCAGGAAGGCTGCAAAGAAAAGCCCGAAAGAGGGCAGGTGCAGAGTTAAAACTGCCGTGAAACTTCCGGGAAACTGCTCCATACATTTAGGACAACGAGACCCATCAGCGACAACCACGTACAGCGATCCCAAATGCCCATAAGCCTCCTCATCTTGAGGGAAGAAGGCTTTGCATCTTGAGGCAGAACCTCAGCAACTCTGTGTTTTTCCTTCTAGAAAGCTGGTTGAGGGAGAGTTTAAAGGTCTTGGAGAAGCCCTTTTGCAAGGCTTGGAGATTAGAGGCAAAAAGTTATCCAAACTTAGAAGGTTTTCCCGGGAATCTTGTCCGATGCCAACTGTCCAACCTCCCCTGTACCTGCAGAAGCTCTGAACCCCCCACCCCCACCCCCGGCTGATAGGAACCAGGCAGTGAGTCAGAGAAGACGTCCCATGCCTCAAGTCAAGGCACCCAGTTTCCCCTTCCCCTCTGCTGTTTGCAGATTGGCTCGGATCTTTGACGTAGCGTAAAGGTGCCTGCGTGGAGCCCTTTTGAAAAGAGACCTGGGACGTGAAATCCTCTTAGGCAGCAATAAGAGTTCTTGCGGGATTGTCTTGGGAATGGATCATGCGTTTGTCTGGCGTTGGCCAGGAGCTGGGTGAGCCCTGCTCAGGCTTCCCTGCCAATGGCCGAGCCCAGCACTGCGGTATTGGCCAAGGCGGGCTGGTCTTGTCTCAAGGATGGACGCCTGGCCCACCCCCCTCTCCAAAACTCAGCCCTTGGGAGTCTTAGAGGCAGGGGATGGCCAGTGGATGAGGGGTCAAGGCAGGAAGGGCCTGACGGCCTGAATTCTGAATTGAAGGTGCTGGGGAGGACCGGATGTTCATCCCGCCTTAATTCACAGTGGGGCCACCTTCTTTTCCCGTCTTAGAAAGAAGAGTATTCTAAGCAAGGGTGTCCAACTTTAGCCACTTGAAGGCATGTGGACTTCAACTCCCAGAATTCCCCAGCCAGCTAGTTGAAGTCCACACACATCTGAAAAAGTGGCCAAGGTTGGACATCCCTAATTTAAGGATGATTCCAACAGATGATTATTCTAATTCCCTTTGATCAACAGAATAAGTAGAGAAACTTACAACTTTGAATTGGGAGCTGTCCAGAGTTATTAAGATAGGCGGCTCCAGAAACCGAAGGAACGAACGAATGAATCAATCGATAAAACGTTAAGTAGGATCCCCTTGGCAGCCCAAGGGAAGCAGGGTCCCTCGCTCAGAGTCCCCCACCCTTGGAAATCCTGGGAGCTTCTGGGGGGGGGGAGGCTCTCCCAAGAGCCCACCGCCCTTCCCACTCTGTCCTCTGTCTGTGTTCTTCGCTTTGCCTCCGAAAGAGAACAATACCCTGGATTTTGGAATTGAGTGTGTCCCCTCTCTGCAGCACTGCTTGGTGGGTGGCAACATCTTAACACGGGAGGGCGCTCCCCCGACCAGCCCCCACCCCTTTCCCGCTGGGTGGTTCATGGAGCCCCGGGAGAGGCGTCCGTGGGTGCATTGGCCCAGCCACCGCCTGATGGCATGTCCTCCATCATCTTGGCTTTACCAGATGGCTTCGTTTGGCCAGAAGTAGGGTCTCTTGTTTCCCCCTATTTATCCCCAAGGGTGACCTCCTGTGGTGCTTCGAGACCCCTGAAGCCGTAGAGCCGAGCCTGCCCTCTGTCCCAGCCATACTGTAAATAGACCCAAGTCATATACATATATATATATATATATATATATATATATATATATATATATATATATATATATATGTATATATATATAATTTTTTTACATTGTCTTCATCCTTATCTTCTGGTGCTTGCTTTTTTCTAAAAAAAAAAAAAAAAAAGGAAAACATCCCCCCCCCCCCAAATATGAACGTGCACACATAATTCTCCCTCTTTCTCTCTCCAAACTTCCCACTCACGGGTGCCCCCCCTCCTCCCCCCTCCGCTCTCCTCTTTATCCTTCCCACAAACCAGCTGGGTGCTTCAAAGCTGCTTCTAAAAAAAAAAAATGGGGTGTGTGGGGGGGGGGGGAAGGGAATTGTGTTCTCTGGCTTTTGGCAACCAGCCATTCCGGGTGGTGAGCTTTGACAAAGAAAGGGAACCTTGGAGTGACAAACCTTTTAACAATAAAATAACCCTTCTTTCAACCCAGGAATCTGATGTCTGGTGTGTGGCCTCTTTGCGGGTTGCCGATCCCGACAAGTTCAAGTTAGATGGTGGTGGAGGCCGGTGTATGAACCAAGCTGTTGCGTTTTGCTGATTTCTCTCATTAAAATATCTGCTTCTAATGCGGTGTCTCTCAAATTTGCCCGCTTGGAAACATATGGACTTCAACTCCCAGAATTCCCCAGGCTGAGGGATTCTGGGAGTTGAAGTCCACTCATCTTTTGTCCCGTGGAAATATTCTGCCCAGGGCAGGAAGGTCAAGAATTGAGCGGGGGGGGGAGGGGGGAGGGGGGGAAGACCCATGCCAAGCTTGTAACTGAATCATGTCCACAAATCTACGAAGGAAGCTGGGCCAGGGGTTGTGTGAAGGGGGCTTGCTGGCTGTGTCATTCCCTCCTTGGCCATGTGGGGGTGAAAGAGGCCTTCCCGTTCAACCGCTCCCGAATCGAGAGGGGGGGAGAGGGAAGGGGAGGAACCCAGTGTGAACTGGATGTTCCTTTGCATTTCCAAAGGTTGAGATCATTGCAAAGCGTGGGAATGGCGATGAGGGGGAAGGAGCCCCAGAGCGTTATGGGAAGAGGGGCTTGTTTGGGTTGGTTTGCAGTTGGGGCTGGGCCCGTCCCCTGGCTGAAGCCTGTTTCCCAACAGACCCACCCCTCAGATCAAAAGCAAACGAGCAAATTTGGAGCTTGGGGTGTGTGTGTGTGTGCGCGCGCTTTCCTAGGGAGCCTGAAGTGTCCCATCGAGATCCTCTGCTGAGGGACAGGCTCTGCCCAAAAGCCTCAGAGCTCTGAGATCTCTTCCTCCCAAGGGTTGTGTTTTCTTAGCTGGGCTCGGCCAGGCCCCTGGTGTTTTCAATGTAAACCTGGCTTGTTTGCTTTGGAAGGTTTAATTGCTGTTTTCCTTTTCCCCAGGTGCATTCTCGGGCTGGGCTGTTTACCTGGGCTGTGTCACGTCCGCCTTTACTTGTGGAGGGTCAGAGGTCAGAGGGGACGTTTGCTGGAAGTGGGGGGGGGGCACATACTCTGGTCACTCAGTCTGGCCGGAAGAGTTTTGACACCCGCAGGACTCCTGATCCCTTCCAAGGGGGGAAAAGGGCTGCTGGGTTTAGGATGATTGGCCTGCCTGCCTTCCTCTGTCCTTTCGGGGGAGACCCACCCAGGCAGAGGGCAGCCCTAAATTGCTCCTGGTTAGCATAACCCTTCCTTCTTCGATCTGGTGCACTCCGACTCCCATTATACACGGCTGCCCTTGCCAACTTGCGTGGTTCTCCCATCTGAGTGGGAGAGTCCTGGCTTCCTTGTGGATTTGATTTTAGCCCGAATCGATCCCCTAAGAACAGTTTGTGCGTGTCAGCAGCTTGTTTGGGAAGATTGTTAAGAGGTCAAGAGTATTGCAAGGTCTCCATCCCTCGATTGTCTCCCTCCCCCCCAACTCTCTAGGGAAGGGGTTTGCCGAAATCTTGGATGAAAATTTAAAACGGAGGTCAGGCTTTTGTGGGGAAGGATTCTGGGCTAAGGAAAACATTGGCATCTTGGTGTTTCTTTAGTCTAAAATAAGGATGTCCATGGCTGGCTGGGGAATTCTGGGAGTTGAAGTCCACGCGTCTTAAAAGTGGCCATGCTTTGATATCCCTGGTCTAAACTCTACTTCTGGGTCCTTAATGGAAGGGATCCCTCCTCTCTTGACTTTTAAACCTTTTAAAACGAGGGCCAATGGGGGAAGTTCCCTTCAGTGCTCTTTTGCTAAGAAATGTGGGGCAGCACCTCTTTCCGAAAGTCATCTGACAATCTCGCTGCTCTTCCACCCACCTACTCCTTTGATGTGGCAGAAGAGGAGGAGGTGGGGACAGCCCGGCCAGGAAAAAACATTATGGATGGTGGACTTCATAGGCAAAGCACCCCTCCATCCCCCCGCTTTTCAAATCCTGCCAAAAATGTCTTGCTGGAAAGCTGTAGAGTAGGAGTCCCCAAACTTGGCAGCTTTAAGACTTGTGGACTTCAACTCCCAGCATTCTCCACCCAGCATAGAATTCTGGGAGTTGAAGTTCACAAGTCTTAAAGCGGCCAAGTTTGGGGACCTCTGCTGTAGAGCAAAGCAGGATGATTGACAGTAAAGGGTTTTTTTTGTGTGTGTGTGTGAATGTGGACGGGAGGAAATGCTAATTTTCCATTGAAAGATGAGGACTAGAAACTTAGGCCACCCCTTTCTGACGAAATGAAAGATTTTCCTGTCAAGTTTCTTTCTTAAAAAAATTTTTTTTTGGGTGCGGTTTGACCTGTTGGGTTGTGTCCTTAAAAATGTTGGTGGTGGTTGTGTTTGGGTCAGCTGTGAGCTTTCCTTGGTGCGTGATTGACACCGTATGGGCACCGTGTCAACAATTTAGGGTTCGGGCGTCATATTGCTGACATCTGAAGACAAGATGTACTTTCAGGAGCTGTGTTTTCTTCCTCTTTCTTAAGTCCTCCTTCACAATAGATTTATTACATAATCTCCAGGGATCGGTTAATAGGGGATTACGTAATGGGGATGTAGGTCAGTTAACCAGGTTTGCTCCCTTGTTCTGAGTCAAGGGGGGTGTGAGTGGGTGGGTGGACTTTGAACACCCCCCCTTGTGTGCTCAGGATTTCACTTTTAAATTCCATTTTCTCTCTGGGTTTTTCTTCCCATCAGTGAAAGTGGTTTTACTGTGGGGAGGGAATTTTCAGTTACTTACATGACACCACGTTCAAAGACTCCTGGCTGGTTTACAAGAGAAACACGAACACATCTGTGAAAATTAATCCCACATCTGCAGAACACAGCCCCTTCTTTCTTTAGCCTTTAAAGGCTGGGGGGTCTCCAGGAAAACAGACAGGGAGGAGACCACCTGGCATAGATGAGGGACACCCCCAGGTCCTGCCTTTCAGGGAGAAAATTGGCCTCCTGTTGCTCAATGGGGAGAATTGTTTGGCTCAGGCTTTTTGAGTTCTTCTGCTGACGTTTTCTTCCCAGGTTCGATGCAAACATTTAAAGACAATTTTCCATAATGTCATGCTAAGAAGAACGGGAAGAAAAAAACTAATTTAAGCAGCTAAACCCCATCTGTTTACCAAGGTTTGAAATGTGCAAAGGCTTTGGAAGGGGTGATTTCATCCAGTTATCCTTGGCTGGGGGCCCTTGAGTCATCGTGCCAAACCCAGGCCGCCCCCTTGGCTGCAGGAAAACATCGCCGTGGTGGTCTAGACAACCCCAAACGGCTTAATCTGGAAACCTTCATCAGGTGACGTCACGGAAGACGTGATCCTGTTTGTGGGCTGCTCGGCCCTGCGAAGAAGTCAGCTGAGCTGCTGGAATTTTCTCTTGTTTTGCAGAAGGAAAAACGGAAAATATGCTGAAAACGGATTGTACAAAGTTTTGAAATCTGTCATTTGCCCCGAGGCTGCGTGACATCCTGTTATGCTCTAGAAAGATGCTGAGCTTTTTGTTTCGCGGACAGCCAGCGGGGTCGTTTTTGCTGAATTCTGCTCAAGGAGAAGCTGGGTGCCTTAGAAAGCAGCCCAATTTTAATTTACTTCTATCCTGCCTTTATTCTTTTTGTAAACAAGGCAGCGAACGTATCCAACACACCTTCCTCCTCCTGTTTTCCTGACCACAACAGCCCTGTGAGGTGGGCTGGACTGGGAGAGAGGGAATTGGCTCAAAATGCCTAAAGCGGGACTACAACACCCATCGTCTGTTGGCTGATTTGAGGTTCAGCTTGACGGTCCATCATGCAGGAAAGGGTTGCTTCCCTCGGGGTGCCTTGTGGGGCATACTCTGGGCAGGTAGGGGGGGGGGGAATTGCCAGCCAGCACTAACCCAGAGCCCAAACTGGCCTTGGGGGGGGGGGGTTTAGGATGGAAGAGAGGGGGACCCCAGACCTCTGCTTGCAGGTCAGGAGGAGAAAATCCCAAGACCATCTAGTCCAGGGCTCCACGCTTGGCCGCTTTTAAGACTGGTGGACTTAAACTCCCAGAATTCCTCTTGCGTGGCCAGCTGGGGAATCCTGGGGCTTGAAGTCCACCAGTCTTAAAAGCGGCCAAGCGTGGAGAGCCCTGGACTGGTCCATGGCCGGATGAGCCTGATCCCCCCTTGCAATGCTGCCCCCAACCCCGCAGAGGAGTGGGAGTCCAGGTCAAGCCAGGACGCTGCGGGCGCCCGCGGGCTCCGCTTTGCAACTCTGCACTCCAGTCCTCCCCCCTTTCCCGGAAATTTCCCCCCCTTCCACTCCTCCCTCTTTCTCTTTCTTTCCCGCCCCCCCCCTTTTCCCAAAGCAAAAATGGGCCCGTCCATCCTTTGCTGGGAAGATGAAAGGGGGATTTTAAAAAAACGGAAAAAAAAAAAATTCTAATCCCGATCGCGAGCCCCGATTGGCTACTCAGAACCTTTTTTTTCTCCCCCCTCCCTACCCAGGAGGAGTCCCCGCCCCTCCGCTCTGTTCTATTCCATCGCTCCGATACGCCCCTCGCGTGGCCCCGCCCCCTTTTTCCGCTACGTCACTCGGCGGGCGGCATTTATAACGGGCGCCCGTTGCGCGCGCCACTCCCCTCCTCAGACGAAGCCGTAGTGAGAGGTCGGCGGCCATGTTCAACAAGAAGACGATGGTTCTGTATTGCGGCGGCTCTCCCGGATTGGCCCCGGCCGCCCCTCAGTCTCCCGGCGGCGGCGGCGGAGGAGGAGGAAGCGGCGTCGTCGGCGGGGGCGGCCTGGCTCTCCTTCCCGGCCGGGGCGGAGGAGGCCCGGGCGGGGGGCTGTGCTGGCCTCCCGCCGGCTGCGCTGAGGGGCCTCGAGCGCTGATTGGCGGAGGGCCCCCCTCGCTGATTGGCCCCCCGCAGGCGGCCGCGCGCGCGCCGATTGGCTCCCCCGAAGAGGAGCTGGACG
The DNA here is from genome assembly GCA_030761175.1 of Masticophis lateralis. Classification (NCBI taxonomy): domain Eukaryota; kingdom Metazoa; phylum Chordata; class Lepidosauria; order Squamata; family Colubridae; genus Masticophis; species Masticophis lateralis. The sequence continues at coordinate 12,605,068 of JAUDYJ010000017.1, read as the reverse complement.
GCTGCGAGCCCGAGGCGGAGAACGGAGCGGAGCCTCCCGCCTCTTGCCCGGCCTCGCCGCCCGCCGTGGACCCGCTGCGCCAGGTGACGCTGCAGCTGGTGGCCTCGTACCTGCGGGAGGCCGCAGACCAGGAGCCCCCCAAGGAGGACGGCGGCGGCGGCGGCGCTGGCGGCGGCGGGAAATTCCTGCAGGGCCTGCTGGGCCGCTTCGGTCCCGGCCCCAGCGAGGCGGAGACGGCCTCTCGGGCCCTGGAGACGCTGCGGAGGGTCTGCGACGACATCATGGAGAAGCACCAGCTGGCCTTCCAAGGTAGGCTCCTCCCCCTCTGCACTGTTGCTCCTGATGGGGTTTGTAGTCCCAGAGAAGCCCCCTTCCCCCCCCCACCCCGCAGGGAAGGCGTGGATGGGACTCTGTGTATGTGTAAATATTGAGAAACTGCAATGCAAACAGAAGGTTGGTCTAGTAACTCCCCCCCCCTCCCCCGCGAAAAGGACAGCAAGCAAAGAGAATGGGTGGGGGGGATGAAAATATTGAGAAAGTGCCATATATCCAGAGGGTTGGTCTACCCCACCCTGAAAAAGCATGGGATTGCAAAGGTGCGAATATTAAACTGCAATATAAACAGAAGGCAGTCTAGTCTAGTTAGCCCCCTTCCCCCAAAAGGGCAGCAAGGGGTGGGGGGATTGCAAATATTGGGAATGTTAAGAAACAGCAGTGCATCCTGCTGGAAAAGGCTGCAAACAAGGGAGGATTGAGAGGATACCAGATATGCAGGAAGGGATGTAAAATACATTTTTTTTCTTATATTCTGGGGTTCTCCCCCCCACCCCTCTCCATCTGCCCTCTGCTGGAGAGGGATGAATTGGAGAGGAAAGGGCTCTTGGCCAGGATTGGCTGGAAAGCAGCTGCAACTCTGGTAGAGCCCACCCTGGTAGCTGGGAGGCTGTGTGTGGCCGGGGCTGCTGCAGGCCAGCCTGGCTTCCCTCTTTCCTTCTCTGCCCACCCCTCCCCCCTCCCCTTGTTTTTGCTGCAAGCAGTCATTGTGAAAGTATCAGGCTGCAACAGAAAGGAAACTGCACTTTGTACTGTGAGGGGGGGGGCAACCTTGCAGGCAGGCAGGCAGAGATAAAAAAAAATCTCATTATAGATTAGCTTTATCAGTGGCTGCTATCCTGCTGGGCCCAGCAAGCGGAAAAATAGCTCATTGTAAACAGGGTGGTGTTAAAAAAGCACCAGAAACTTCTCTAGCTAGGCAGGGTTTTTAACTTCCTTTGCTGTACACCAACTCGTTTGTGCTTTGTCTTTGGAGTGATTTTTAGCAAAGCGTTTGAAGTTTGCCAGCTTTTGAGTTTCCTTGATAAATGGGATGGTTGCTGATGAGTTTCCAGGGTGATGTATGAGTGGGGGACATCCTGGGACATCATGCTTTGAAGCGAGGACTGTGACACAGAACAGAGGGTGGCCTATTATAATAGTACAATAATATTTAGCTGATACATTGAATTCCCTGGTAACCAATTTTATCAGCACCTGCTTCCTGGGAGGCCTAAAGCCTTCTGAATAATCCACTATACCGCAGGGACTCTCCTTACCTGAATTCAAACTTCCTGAAGCTTTGAGATTGACTGGGGAATCCAGTTCTGCCTTTGTCTCTTACGTGGCATCATTTAGCAATCTGAACTGAGAGTTGTATCCTGCTTTGCTTGGGAAATCATTGGGGCAGAGAATTAAATACTGTACACAAAATTGCTGTTCCCTTTTAGTTCTAGTTGCTATATGGATGAACTGTAGCAGCACTGACCATGTTTCTGGGAGTTTCTAAGGTCCACCCCCACCCCCCAGGAAAAGACAAAACCAGAGATTGTTTTCAATATTTTTCCTCTTCGACCTTTTGTGGTGCTTTGCCTAAAGTCCTTCCTTCCCTTCTTAATTCAGGAATGCTGAGGAAAGTGCAGATCAACAAAACAGATGACTTGAAGCTCATGTCGGAAGTTGCAACGCAGGTTTTTAACGATGGCATAACAAACTGGGGGCGAATTGTGACTCTCATTTCTTTTGGTGCCTTTGTTGCCAAACACTTGAAGAGAATAAATCAGGAAAGCGGCATCAGCACTTTGGCGGAGATTATCACGGAGGTGCTGGTGACAGAGAAGAGAGAGTGGCTGCTGCATCACAACGCCTGGGTAAGGTTTCTGGCCTTTGGGAGGTTTTCTTGCTTGTTCCTTCTTATGATGGTCCTTGCGGGGTGAGGCGGGGAGTGGAAACTTCAGCTGTGCTTGAGGTTAGTTGTCCAGACACAAAAATAGGCAGTGATTGCATGACCCATCTCCCTGTTCCCCCAAGAGGGGTTCTAGAGGGCTGGGGTTTTATGATAGACTAAGTTCTCCTCTGAAGGGGTGCCATATTCTATAGGCCCAGTTTCTGGAATTCGCTATTCGCTTCTCTCTTCATACAAAACCCTGCTTGGCTTGCTTTTCTGTGGATTTTCTAAAGCTGCCAGGTGCTGCTGTTGCTGCCTGTGTCAAAGCCATTAACGGTACCATTCTTTCTTTTAGGAGGGCTTTGTTAAATTCTTCCATGTAGAGGACCTGGAAGGCAGCATCAGAAACATTCTGGTGGCTTTTGCAAGTGTGGCTGGCCTAGGAGCGAGCTTGGCTTACTTGATCCGGTGAGCCAAAAAAAGGGGGGCTCTCCCGAATGGAGTTCTGCTGTGAATAGAAAACTGAGCTGTTCTCCTTTTGCCGAGTGGGAAGCAGGACAGCTGGAACTCCCCAAGAAGGACTGCTATGAACTGTCCCGGGATAGAAGGCAACCCAGCAAGGATGTCTTACAAATGGAAGTCGCTTTTTCCAAGGGAAGAAACGTGTGCACTCTGCTTCACTCACACGAAACTAGGAGGACGGAAGCCCTGTGCAGGAGGAGGAGGAGGAGGTGTGCTTGGACTGGCGGCATTGGGCTCCGGAGGAAAGACAGCTGGATGCACTGAGCAGTGAGTGATCTGTTTGCACAGGGTGACAATCGTGCCCTCCCGTCTTTTGGAGAATAACGCTGGGTCTGAAGTACAGGGGTGTCTGGGTCCAGTGTCATCCTAAAGACTTCCGGGTGATCTCTGGGAAATGCCTTTAACAGTTGGTGGATGCAGGCAACACATTTTTGCCCCATCACTGAGAGAAAAGGCCTGGCGTCCTTCAGCCTCTCATCAACACATCATATTCTCAAGGGCTGACTGTATTTTTTCATTTTATTTTTTTCAGTCTTTCTTTCCACTGCCCTCCCTTTGAAAGCGTTACACTGCCATTAAGCCGCCCCTTGGATCACACCCATAGCTGCTCCCTGTAGCCGAGCTCAACCTGCAACCATGATAAGCATTATTTGGGACCGATGAAACCTGCAGAATGTGCGCACTCTTGAATCAGCTTTATCTTTGAGAAAAGATTGTGAAGAGGGAGTTGATTCAGTTTGGATTTGATGACTCTTGATTCGTTTTCTCCCATCAGCATATACTGGGCATTTCAGAAAAGCTTAGCATCCAAGCTTAACAAGGTTATCAATATGACTGTAGTGACCAGCTTAAAGTTTGAAAGCCCCTCTTTTCCTTCCCTCCCTCTCTTGGGAAGAAAGGAGCCCTTTGGGGTTTTCCATCACCCTGCTTTATTTTTTTGATTCCTGAGTTGAGTTTAAAGGATGCTTTTTTAAAAAAAAAAAAAAGCTAAACTTGCACATGAATGTCATTTATCCTGTAAGAAAGCAAAATAACATGCGTGAATTAGCAGTGTGAGATCCTGTGGTACCCAAACACACACACACACATTATAATCTGTAGGCAGCTTCCTGGATCTCTTCTGGATGTTTCTGGAGGATGCCTGATGGCCTTTTCTAAACCCTTGAGGATGAAACAGTTCATAAGCTGAGTTTTCTTTGATTTTTTTTTCTTTTATTCGGGAGAATGGCTTCAGTTAATAGGAGCAGGAGTTTTAATTTGCAATCTAGAATTGCTTTTAGTTTTCATTGTATACCAGTCTAGACTGGGAGTATCCAACTACGGCCACTTCAATAACCATGGACTTCAACTAGCTGGGGAATTCTGGGAATTGAAGTCCACAAGTCTTAAAAGTGGCCAGGGTTGGGCACCCTTGCTCTAGACCAAGTAATGGCAAAAGTAGAAATCTTGGCAAGGTGCTTGGAAGGCCTGCTTGTTTACACAAACCGTCTAATAAAACCCATTCAGTGATTCTCGCAATGTGAGAAGGTCCTTAATACCGAAACCTGAAGTGTGTGTTTTTGTTTTGTGGCTGAATGATTGTCCCTTGTTCTTTCTTTTCTCCCCCTTTAATGTTGCCAGGCGATTCGTTGGTAGATGAGGCTTAAAACCCTGGACTGGCTTTTTTTCTGTGGAGAAGGAGAGGCAGGGCCCAAGATCACTCTTAGAATAGGACTAGAACTAGCCAGCTTCAGGGATGTTGGGATTAAGCCTTGTTTCTTCATTCAGGATGGTGTGAATTCTGGCTTGGGTCCTGGAGCTGTCTGATTTGTGACTTGCACTTCATGGTTTCCAAATTGCTGTTCTGTGGGCACTTGAGCTGGTTGAAAAGGTATTACAGTGATGTGCAAGGAAATGAAAATATTTCAGACAGGTTAAGCTGCCCCCTTCTGTCTGCCTCCAGGGCCCAGAAAGAAAAACCGAGAGGGGGCTAGGGAAGTATTTTTTCATAGGGGCTAATAGAACTAACCTATTGCAATGCCTTGTGGGGGCTTTACTGGCAGAGTATGCAAAGTTTTTCCTTAGAAACATGCAAAATGGCACTTCTCCAAAGTTCTGTTTATAAATACTGGTGCCCGGCGGGTGGGTGGGTGTGTCAGCTTGGGTTTTCTTGTCCAACCAACCAGGCAGTGCCTGAGGTTCCCCATTTTTACACGAGCAGCAAACCGATTCCAAGTGAGACCTGATGGCGTTGGCCTGTCCTCTTTCCTCCCATTTGACAACACTTTGACTCAAACCCCAATAGCTGTGAATGTCTCTCACGAGAATCCAGTGGGAACATGGGCATTTTATATTTTAATAGGGTCCTGAGCCTGGATTCCTTCTGACTTCCTGGCAGATCAGAAGAACCAGTCACAAACCATGGCAGTTCTCTCTTCATCCCGGATCCTCTTGGCTGCTAGGCTACGGGGTTAGTGTCTCTTTTTGTGGTAGGAAAGAAGGGAAGAGTTGCATGTAGCAAAAGCCAGAGAGGGCTTTATTCGGAGCGCCTTGACTTCAATAAAGCCCAAGTCTGCCAGCAACATGGAGGCCTTACTGATTCCTACCTTGCCCACATTCCTCCCAGGCAGAATCACTGTTTTGCAACCTAGCAATGAAGTGTTTAATATAATATGTGCTTGAATGTTCATCCGAATTAAATTAATTTAACCCTTAACTGTTCAAGTTGTCAGTAATGTGTTATATACATCGGGCAGGCTTCCCTGCCTCCTTAGAATGTCCTGCTTTGATGAAGCAGAGGAATGTATTGGTCTGAATATTGCGAATGTTCTTTTTGGAATTGTCCATAAAAAGTTCATGTATTGGTAGATTCTTAATCCAATGAGGTTCTTTGAACTATCCCCCCACCCCCACCCCCCACCCCGCTTGTATTGCTCCTTGGTGTAACTGACAGACTTGTGCCTTTTCCTCTAATCTGATATTTATAAATTTCTCAGTTTTGCAATAAGTAGATGAGTCTGCTGGAAATCACTGTTGTGGGGTGTGGTGCAGTGACTTTTTTGAGCAAAGGTCACATACTTCAAACAAAGCAAATGACAGTGAGGATGCAAGTGGGCTTCATCCTTGGTTCAGCTTTTAGGCAAATAAAATAAATATAGATTATTTTAGAAATAAAGATTCCTTGGTCTACAGCTCAGAAAGATTTAACCGATGGGATAATGGGCAGTATTCACCCTCATGAATAGAAGGAAACCAGATTAAGGAACTCCAGCAACAATTACACGATAACCATTTCCCCTTTCTGCTTTTCACGTGCTCTCACACCCAGTTCACTGTAGAAGAGTCGGCGCTCTCAAGGTGTAAATGAAAAGTGGGGGGGGGGGGGGGGAGAGAAACACCTCATTGGCAGTCAGCAAAACCAAAAGGAAGAATTGATGTCTTATTTTAAGGCTGGGGAAAAAAATGTTAAACTTCAGAAAGAACAGATCATTCAGGAATAGCTGAAGTCAAGCTAAACTGCTTTCAAATGAGGCTTAAATTATTTGGTGACATTGTGCAAAGAAGACCCTGTTTCTTGGAAAAATCAAGAGCAATTGATTGTCGAAAATATCGTTAGCCCCCCACTCCCCCCCCCCCAAGTAGCTGAACCATATTTTCTGTTTCATAAACTGGTCCCTGGGATTTTGAACAGCGCTTTGCATTAAAATACCCACCCTTCTTAATCTCTGAAGATGAAGTGTAATTAAGCATTGTTGTTGTTAACTTCACAGGTTCCTCCTTTCCTCGCCCCATGATTTAATTAAACCAGAGAAAAGTTGGGGCTTTGGCACTAATGGACCCCCAGTTCTCCTCTAAATTTCCTAGCGCAGATCCAAAATAGACTCGGGGTGGAGCCGGGTGTTGTTTACCCTGATGAATTCCCGTTCCTTTTATTGGGGAAAAGAGACGACAGGGAGGCTCGCTCCTCTCTTGAAGCTCTATGGGAAGGAACCACGTGGGTGGCCTCTTCCGTTTCATGGGCTCCCATCCCAAAACTTCCAGCAATATCCTTGATAAGGATAATGATAATGAACTAATAAAAAAATGGTGTTGTTTTTAAATGGAAAGCTGCTTCCTGCCCCCTCCCCCTCCTCTGGCTTTGAAGGGCCCCCGTGGCTGTGGGGGTCTGAAACTGAGCAGGTGGCTTCTCTGTCCAAAGCCCAGGCTCTTCTTTCCCACCATTTCCCTTCCTTGCCTCCTTGATCCGGGGTTCAAGGCAATTCATAAAGGGTCCCCTGTCTTTTTCATGGCCACTCAGCACAGCTGCTTCCCACTTTCTGTTCCTCAAAGGCAGAGGGGTGGGGGGGGGGGACCCCATGGCTGGGCAAATGTTTAATGCCATTCTTGTCTGCTGAAGTCATCGCTGGTGGCTTTTCCTGTAATAAGAGGCCTTGCAAATAAATAAATGAAAGGGGAGCTTTTATCCCAGGGAAGGGAAGGGAAAGGGTGGGGGGAGAGGAGGAATCAGCCAGTCCTCCAGCACAGCTGCCTCCAGAGAGGAAAACCTCCCTGCTGGACTGGGTTTCTTTTACCTTTAGCCAGGGTTAGTATTTCCACATGGGGTTCATTATTCCTTGCCTCCCCATCCCCACCCTGAAACTTTAATTCAGCATTTGATTCGTTTAAGGGTTGCTGATAGGCGTATTTTTATTTTAAAGTCTTCCCTGCGTGTCGGTCTGCTTTCTTTCTCATAGCAGAAGTCAAAAGCAGAAACGAGACCTGTGTCAGCCAGCTGTTCTGGGAACTGGCCTTCTGGATCTAGCAGACTCCATTGTCAAATAATGGAAGTTTTCTGTCTGAAGTTCCTCTCCGAGAACCATTCAGAAAGAGCCGTTTTAATTCATGGGGGGTTTTCTTTGCCAGGAGTTCCTCCTTTGCTCTTCTTCTCTGCCATACAATTTCCTTTTTTGCATCCTACAGCCTGCTCCCTCAGCTTCACAAAGGCTAGTCGCACAGCACACAAATCCTCACTGTGTTATGCCAAGTCACAAACAGTGCATGGAGTGAAGCACCCCAAAGGTTCAGAGGGCCAGGCCCCAGAGGATATAACTTGCCATGATTTTGTAGTTTGTTTTTTCCTGATCTTCCAGCAACTTTTGGACTGGGGGTGCCCTTTTCTTTACCTTCTGGGGTAGAGTTAAAGAAAATAGTTGGATTTTTCTACTTCTGTCTGGCTCCTGGCTGAAAGTTGCCAGCAGCATCCAGATGTTTTATAGGGCAAATGTTCTTTGGGGAGGGGTGGCTGGTTCCTTTCCAGGAAGTGATTAGCAAGCTCCCCGTGTGACTTTTCAGCCTTTTGCCAAATAGCAAAGAGATGGGATGGGAGCTCCAGCCATCCTTGCGTCCTTAGAAATAAGCACTATTCACTGAGTAACCATCACATCTTTCAAAGGAAAAACACAGACCAGAAAGACTGACAGCCTTTGAAGGTTTCCAAAAGCGTCTCTAGGCAGACAGCATTCTGTAGCCCTGAACTCATTCTTCAATCCTGTCTAGGTCTCAAAAGAGAAGCTGCTTTCCTGGGTGGGTGGGTGGCTGGCTGGCTCCGAAATCTGTTTTTCTGTGTATAATTAACAGGCAGACTTGCTGGCAGGTTGGGAAATGAACCTTGGCTGTTTACTTGGAGTTGTGCTGCTGCTTTTCCCGTGACCGGGCCTTCCATTCGTGCCCCCCTCCCCTTTACTTCAATATGGCCAGATCCTGATAGCCTCCTTTGGGTGTTTTTAATCTCTTCTTTCTTGGAAATCCACATATCTATTTAAGGAGTTCCTGAAATCAACCTTTTTTCCCCCCTTGGACAGACCTGAGATCTCCTTGTGGCCAGATTCTTAAGCCAAGCGATCCCATGCGGGTGCAGGATCACCAGGGAGATATCCAGGGAAAATGATGGATTAAGGAAATGGAAGAGCGGAATCTAATCTCTGCTTAAACCATATTTGAGCCATGATTGGCTGGGGTGTACACTTCCCATGAAGCCATAAAAACCGCCTTATCAGCCACCGTGGGCAATTCTTGTGACCTTGCCCTGTGCTCCTTCCACATATTCCCAATATAATGTCATAAATTCATTAAACTTCTCACAGTTGCCCAGGGGCAAAATGCCACGGGGTGAGCCCAGTCTGCTGCTTTTATCACCAGAGGTGATATTTGACCATATCTGAACTTTGCTGGGAACTGAAACTCTTCTCTCTTGGTCCCTCCCAAACATAGCTTGAAAAAATGCCAAGTTTTGGATTCGTTCTCCTCCATGAGAGAAATAAAACTTCTTTTATAGTTGTTATTTTAGCGCTTCTTCCCACGGAGAAAATTTTTTTCTTCCTTAAGCAAACTGAATCTTCCTAATCTGAGAACGGACTGAAGAATTTGCAATTATTTGGGGTTAAAGTCCTTGCTGAACAGGCAGTCTTTTGTTTGGATGTTTTCTTCTTTTCATTTTGCTTTAACGTCTTTTTTTTTTCTTCTTCTTTGAAATTGGAGATGGGGGGGGGGGGAGGAAATGCAGTGCAGGCCACAAAGTCTCCTGATAGGGTTATCTACGTGCCTTGTCCTTGAATCGCTGAAGCAAAATGATAGGCCCCGCAATTTCCTTGTTGTGTATCTCCTTTAGTGGGAAAAATCTGAAAAAAGTCTGCGAAACTCTTACAAAGAGATAAGATTTTCTCCTCAAAGATGGGGGTGGGGGGGGGGATAGCCATTTTGTCTCACATTTTTGCCATTGGACCTTAGTCTGAATTCTAAGAAATGGAGTCCCAACACACCCGGATTTCGAGGAAAAACATCTCTGAAAAATGAAGGATCAAATTGGGGCAGTTGCGTGTTTATTTATTTATTATTTAGACTTATATGCCGCCCTATCTCCAAAAGGACTCAGGGCGGCTCACAACAATAAAACACACAAAGTCCAATTTTTAAAAAATACCCAATAAACTATAAAAACCACTAAAACCCCTTCAGTCCAAACCGGCCAGGCGGAATAGCCATGTTTTAAGGCCACGGTGGAAAGAGCGAAGGTCAGGGGCCACCCGGAGGCCCAGGGGGAGCTGATTCCACAGGGTAGGTGCGCCCACAGAGAAGGCCCGTTCCCTAGGGATCGCCAGCTGACATTGTCTGGCCGAAGGCAGCCCAAAGAGGCCCTCCCTGTGGGAACGCACCGGGCAATGGGGAGCAGTCGCTGGCCTCAGATGGTCCGTCAAATACCCCGGGCCTAAGCCATGTAGGGCTTTATAGGTAATTACCAGCACCTTGAATCTCACCCGGAGGGCAACTGGTAGCTAATGCAGGTCCCGCAGGAGGGGTGTAACATGAGAGTGTCAGGACACTCCCATCACTACCTGCGCGGCCGCATTCTGCACCAGCTGAAGCCTCCGAGTGGTCTTCAGGGGCAGCCCCATGTAGAGAGCATTGCAGTAGTTGATCCGGGAGGTGACGAGTGCATGAGTGACTGCGTAGGGCATCATGGTCGAGGTAGGGGCGCAGCTGGCGCACCAGACGAATCTGGGCAAGTGCCCCCCTGGTAATGGTCATGACATGATCTTCCAGAGTCAGCTGTGAATCCAGGAGGACGCCTAAGTTGCGCGCCCTATCAACAGGGAGCAACATCTCACCCTCTATAACCAGCAATGGAATATTCCCTTGGAACCCAGATGTCGGTATCCACAGCCATTCCGACTTGGTAGGGTTGAGCTGAAGCCTGTTCCTCCCCATCCAGAGCCGCAAAGCTTCCAGGCACTGGGACATCACGTCGAGGGCATCACTGGGCTGATTCAGGGTGGATATAAAAAGTTGGGTATCATCAGCATACTGATGATACCCCACCCCAAAACTACCAGATCTCCCAGCGGCTTCATATAGATGTTGAACAGAAGGGGAGAGAGGACCGACCCCTGAGGGACCCCCAAGTGAGGGTCCTCGGGGCAGACCTGTCCCCCCGCCAACACCGCTTGCGAATGCCCGGAGAGGTAGGAGGAGGACCACCGTAGAACAGTGCCTCCCACTCCCAACCCCTCAAGGCGTCTCAGTAGGATACCATGGTCGATGGTATCAAAAGCCGCCGAGAGATCTAATAGGACCAGGACAGAGAAATATCCCTTGTCCTGAGCCCTCCAGAGATCATCCACCAGTGCGACCAATGCCGTCTCCGTGCTGTACCCGGGCCTGAAACCCGACTGGTACGGGTCCAGATATAGTGTTTCATCCAGGGCCAACGGGAGCTGATGTGCTGATGTGCCACCACGCTCTCAACAACCTTTGCAATAAAGCGAAGGTTGGAGACAGGACGAAAGTTATTCAAAATAGCTGGATCTTTAAAAAAATGCTTTAAAAAAACACATCATTCCACAATTGTGCATTAAATCCCCTTTAATTCACTGAAGGTTGTTTGCGCCAGACGGAGCCCCGGTTTAGGCCTCTGTAGAGAAAGCCTGAGAAACTTAAGGAGAATTTAGTTGAGCATGACTAGTTAAATACTAGGATCAATGACTGGCAATTGTGATATTTTAATAGGCTCCATGTTGATACCTAACCAATTGAAAGAATTCCTTAACAAAGAGGGCCCTTTTCTCATCTCTGCAAAATAATAATTAGGGTGGTGATGTGGAAGGCAGATAGTAATTTACAAAACCCTGCTAGCATCCTAGGGATTGTACAAAATACGTCAGTCTGGCAGAGAAGCCACCTTTCTTCTACAGGCCGGTTGTCAGGATCAAACTTGTTTTGCAGACTTGAGCGATACAAAAAAAGGTGCTGCCATTTGTGGTCTTCGTACTCCAGGAGTTTAACGGAACGTTGCTCCTTCCGAAATTGGACGGTTAGTTTTCAGAGAATGAATCCCCTGGGTGCCCAAGTCTCGGCGTTTCCTCGAAGTTTACAGGAATTAGAAGAACATCTTTTTCTTAGAAGTTTTTAGGCAACATGAGAAGACAACAACACGACGTTTCATTTCAGGGAACCGTCTCAAGGAAGCTTATCAGCCAGACCCAGGAGGCCCCTACTAGGAAGAGAGGAGAGGAGAGGAAAGAGGGCCCAGCCAGATTATGGGCATCGTGACGCTGCAGGAAACTCACAAGCGGCTCAAGATGGCAACAGTTCGGTGTGCTCGTAAGTGTTAAATGGGCACAGTTGCCATCGTTCCTTGCCATCAGGCTGAGGTCAGAAGGAGCCGAGCGCTCCAAAAGGGCATCCTTGTTCACCCAGAATGCAAAAGAGGGTGTGGTGGTATGCCCAGGATGGGCCCTGAGTCAGCAGGGGTGCGAAGCCTCTCTGCCTCCATTACACACCTAGGGAAAAACTTGAGTTTTCACACTTATTTTTTTCTTTTCTTTCTAGCCCTCTTATTTCCTGTGACTCAGGAAATGCAAATTTTCAGAAGTTCCCAGCTTGGCTGCGCTATCTGCCCCCTGAGTGGGTTTTTTCTCGGTTTCATGCGAGTTTCTTCTCGCTTTTTGCTCCTTAATCGCAAAGATGACGCGTTGGGAGAGAGGGGAGCAAAACAGGTGACTTTTCTCGAGACCCGAGAGTGGAGTTTTATTTCTCGGAAAAGCAAGATGCTGAAACCAGGTTTCAGTTGTGGGTCCGAAGGAGCCAAGCCTCCTTTTGTGCTTCCCTGCCATCTGTTCTCCAACAGGCCCTCCCTCTGCCCACAGCTGGCTACGTCTCGGGCAGCTGGTCCTTCTGTTTTGGCACCCGGACAGGCTCCATCCGTTGAGCGCTTCCTCCTTGAAGTGGGGAGGGGGGGGGAAATCTCTTGAAAGATTATCACTGGCTTGGACTTAACCATGCAGAGAGCAAGTGTGTGTGTATTGTTAATTGGCCAATAATTCTGCATGGCAAAAACCCTGGGTGCCTAGAATATAAACACAGCCAGTCAGTTTGAAGTTAACAACAGCACTGGAAAAAGTGAATTTGGAGCGTTTTTCACACTTACAACCGTTGCAGCATCTCCATGGTCCCATGGTCAAAATTTGGATGCTTGGCAACTGCTTCATATTTGTGACGGTTCCAGTGTCCCCTTTTGCAATCTTCTGACAGCCAAAGCCAATGGGGAAGCCAGATTCACTTAATAACCCGGTTACTACCTTAACAACGATAGCAAGAAAGTTTGTAACACGGGGCAAAACTCACTTAATAAATGTTTCACTTAGCAGCAGCAATTTTGGGCTCAATTGTCGTCGTAAATCAAGGACTACCTGTAATATATAAATCAAAATATGAACCAAGATGGCGAGAAGACCCCTTGAAAGTGAACAGTGCGATTCAAACCAACCTCTCACAAAATCTGTGGATCCTCCTGGTCTCCACACACTCGTGCGGTCCATCTCCCGATCCAGATCTTTTCAAATACAATTGCTTTCTTTCCAACCACAGCTAGGATCACACAATCGTGAGCTTGCAGAGTTGCGAGAGTCGTCTTAAAAGTTGCCAAGTCTGAAAAAAAACGAGGGGTCTCGGTCCTTTGCTCCTTTCTCTTGTAGCCCGAGAGAGAAACTCAGTGGAGTGGCCCGGCCTGACGCCAGCCAGTGAGAATTCAGTCGAAGGCCAAAAGATGCCCTTGAATCGAACAATTGTGCCAGGAGAGAAGTGGTTTGCGCTGGCTTCGCCTGAGACCTGTTTTCAGTCTACAAGCTGTGAATGGAACTGAAAATACAGCTGTGGAGTGTTGTACACAAATGACCGTGTTTCCCTGAAAATAAAACCCAACCGGAAAAATAAGCCCTAGCATGGTTTTTCTGGATGCTCGTAATATAAGCCCTACCCCCAAAATAAACCCCCACTAAGATTGTCAGCCAGATAATCTAGGTACTAGATTTTAGTATTGTATGTCCCCAAAAATATGACCTAAATAGCAAATAAGCCCTAATGCGTCTTTCGGAGCAAAAATTAATACAAGACCCGGTCTTATTTTCAGGGAAAGGCGGGAAGCCCTGGGCTGCAATACAAGTCTGTCTTGCTAGACGGGTTGCAACCAGGGAGGTTGACCTGGGCACAGGCTGGTTGTGCCCGTGTGTGGGGGGAGGGAGATGTAACATCTGCCCACCCAGCCCATTTAGGCGTAAAATCCTCAGCCCACCCTGGCGATGATGTCCCCTTCCTCTGCACGTAGGCAGAAGGACCCCCTCCCCCTTACGACCACGTGAGGGCTGGAATGCAATCTTGGGTCTCCTCCCACGCCCGCCTACCTCTGTGAGCCTGGAGACTAATTGGGAGTGGGGGTCCTGCAAGAGTTGCGTTCCCTCCTCCCCAACCAAGGACCCTCATTTCCCCCGGGGAGGGGGATTTATTGCCTCTCTGCAGGGACCCTCCTCTTAAAATGTGTTTGTTCTCCGCCCCGTTTCCTCTTCTCTAAACTTTGCAAAGTTTACAGAGCAGTAATGCCTCCAGCGCCTGTGTGTACTTTACATCCTGTTCTCCAGAAAAGAAACCTATAAATTTAAGACAAACTTCCTCCACCAAGTAGGCCTGGCTGATTTGAGACCGACCGTGCAGATTGGTTTATTTTGAAATCCATTTATTCTGTGCCACTCACGCCTTCGGTTGGATTGCTGATCCTACGGGATTCTCATTGGGTGGTTTGCCACCAAAAATAACTTCAATTTAGGCTGTGTCGTTAGTAGATTTTTATTGCGAGATGTTGGCAAAAGTGGGTTACTTCTGGTGTCAACACCGCCTCCTCTCTATTTGATCTGCTATAATCAGTTTCTATAATCTGAAAAGTCGGGTAGAAGTTGAAATAACCATTCTCGGCCCAAAGTCCCCAAAATTACCCTCTTTATTTTCTGCATCTTTTGTCTTTTTCAGTTTCTTCCTTAAACCTCGCCCGTCTCCCCTTCCCTCCCTGATTCACAAGGCTTGTGGGGGAGTTAAAAGTCTCATGCTTAAACTGGCAGCAAACATCACCTCCTCTTTGGGCCAATGAGGAATGATTCATTGCACAGCAGAACAATCTGTTTCCTCCATGCACAAATATTTGGGTTTGTTGTTGGCAATAGGAGGGAAACTCCTTCCTTCCTTTTCCAAAACACCAGAGGATCTCGGGATTCCTGTTTGTTTCTGCGGCCTTCAAGCAGCAGCGATAACCGAAATGTGGCGGTTGTCAAGTGAAAAAAACAAAACAAAACTGGATTTAGACCGGCCCCGGATAATCCTTCCCCAGGTACTGAATCACCCATAGCTTCATCCTGCAATTCGTCACCCCAGAGGTTGGCAAAGCAGTCGGTTCAGCCAGGTGTGGAGAAGTGGGCTCAAACACACCTGGGTACACCTGCCATCCTACTGTCCCCCCTCCTCTCTCTCTCTCTCTCTCTTCATCCCTCCCTCCCTCCCTCCGTCTCTCTCTCTCTCCCTCTCTGTGTTCTTCAACTCTCATCCCCAGCATGATCAGCCAGGATACAAGGGAGCCAGCAAAGAGGATGGATGGGGCATTCCGTGTCCAAAGGGTGGATGGCCAGAACAAATCTAGGCAATATATTGGAGGTTGCAACTGAAGCCAGTTTTTTTTAAAGCCACCATGGGTCTTTCCTTGCTGCACCACTCAGTTGTTCATTGTACCCAGGGCTGTGTGTTCTCTCTCTCTCTCTCTCAGTGGGGTGCAAGGAATCCAGCCAATGGTGACTGATTCTACAAACCCTAGTGAAGCCAGGATTTGGTGCCTAAACCAACAAGCCAGATTCCTGCTTGCGCCTGTGGTAGACAGCTGCAAAGGAGCTCCTGGGAAGGGTTGCTCAGGGCCGCCAGAATTAAAAGTTGGGCAAAACCTGCCTCTTACACAATAAAATTGCCCTTCAAGAGCCAACCCATCTTGGGGGATTCCTATTTTGGAGTGCTCTCCTGTTTTCAAGGGGTTTTCTTGTGTGGGGTCCTTCCGAGAGGAGGTGCTTTTCCAAGGCTGCCTCTGATCCGAGGTTGGATTCCAGTCTCCCCCATGCTGAACTATCGCGGTGCAACTTCCGATGTTCCGTGACGAGGCTCAGGAAGTCGCTGTGGGCAAGAGACGGGTTTTCCGCGAAATGCTTTTGCTGCATCCGGCCCTGTTGCTGGGCAGAAAAAGCCAGGCAGCCGGCCGAGCGAAGCTGCCCGGCCCTCTTGGCCAAGGAGCTCCTTCCCCTTTCTGTGGATTTTTCCGCAGAAGGAATTTGAGTGGGGGGGAGGCTTGCTGTGACTCATGAGCATGAGGACTAGGAAACTCAGCTGGCCTTGTAAAAACCATGAACCATCTGCCTTTTCTTTTGGCCTAGCCTTAAAATTATGCCATTGACACCATTGCTACATTTCTAACAGACGTTTAAATCTGCAGGCAATTTTGATAGGAGGAAGCACAAGGGCCTCTTGTCCTGTGCTGAAGGCAGATTTCCTTCCTTCCTCCCCTCCCTCCCTCCCTCTTCTCCTCTAATCCTTCCTTTCTTCTCTCCCTCCCTTTCCCTTCCCACCCTCTTCCCCTCTAATACTTCCTTCCTTCCTTCCTTCCTTCCTTCCTTCCTCCCCTCCCTCTTCCCCTCTATTCCTTCCTTCCTTCCTGAGAGCTTTCTCCTGGTGAATCCCACTCAGTTCTGCTCCATTTGGCCTTCATCCTTACTTCAGTCGCAGGGCTTCAGGTGGATTTTATCCCGTCTTTCCTAGTGAAGAGGGATGGATGGCCAAGACCAAGAAATGGGAAGGCCGTTTCCTTTGAATCCTGCTTGCATTTTTTCCCCTGCGGGGGGTGGGATTCCGGTCGAAGAGGATTCTGGGCATTACAGAGGAGAAGAGCTCAATGTTCTCTGAGCCTGACTGCCACAGTGCTCCTGCCTGTGGGGCTTTCCTTGACGACTTAATTTCTGCTTGAGCAAAGATAGGTAGGAGTTTATAACTTTCAGCCAGGAAGTGCTGTCTGGACAAATACATAAAATATTGGGGGGGGGGGGTGTTCGTTGTGTGTTTACAACTGGCCATCTTCATTCAAAAGTCAGCATTTGTCCAAACCCCACTTCCTTTTGGCAAGATTTGCTTCTGCCACAGCTGCCTGCATGTCTTTTCGGCGTGAAATGTGGAAACTGGGCTCCGTCCTTCGGAGAAGGGAGAGGGCCAGGTTTCAGCCGGAGGGAACCAGTCAGGCCAGTTGGGAAATCGGATGTGAAGCAGGAAAGAGGAGCCCAGAAGCACTTTCGGGCTCTCCCTGGCAACCACCCTTCAAGGGGGTTGCCCCGAATCTTTCTCAGGATCAGAGCGTGGGAGGGGAATGGCCAGCCAGCGCCTTGGTAGCGGGAACAACAAAATTTGGGGTTTGCTTTCCTGGTTCCTTCCAGAAGGACTCTGGATTGGTTGATGCAAGGCAGAGATTGAGAGGGGATTTGAGTCTGAAGCCCTCCCTACTCCTAAGAATCTAGAGAAGGGCAGGCGATGATCTGAGAGTTTTCCCTTTCACCCAGTAAGGATCAAGTTTCTAGCTCCCATTGTCAGAAGGGTATCTTTGGTGCCACTCCCCCATCCCCCTCCCCCTTTTAAAATCACATAGTGTTCTCTGGCACTGCCGTCTGGGCAACCTTGAGCACAAGGATCACTGAGTCATTCCTGGCTGGGGACGATGTGTTCCCAGCCAAACCACACACAAGGTGCCGTGTTTCTCTCCGTGGGGACCTGGAAGCCCTTGTGTTGCACAAGGACTCTTCAAAACGCACAACCCAGCAGGTTGGGCCTGCTGATTTTACAGAAAGGCTCCATGCTGGTTTGCACGCTCGCCCCAGCCAGCCCCATTTGGTCTGGGCCCTTCCGCAAGCAGGGGGTTGAGTTCGTTCTCCTTTCAGTCTTGCACAATCACAGCTGGGCTGTGTGTGTGTATAAGGTTGCGATGCCTCGATTTAGAAGCGTGGAGGAGCAGCTCAGGGTCTCCCTCGTCTTTCATTCCCCCCCCACATACTCCTTTTAAATCTCTGCTGAATGCACAGTCATGAGGACTAGGATCTTGACGCTGAAGGGTTTGTGTGAAGGGGGTCTAGGAAGCAAGCTGTTCCATTGGAATCCTCTCCACTTTGAAGAGGGTGGGATTTGAAGGAAGCCGAGCAGTTTTTAAAATAAACATCTTAATTGTTTTGCAGCTTATGATCTCGACCATCTGTAGGCCTCTTTCTTTCCACTTGGGCCTTGCTCTGCTCACTCTCGTCAGAATATCACAGTGTCCTTGGAGATCTCCCGGATTCAGGAAGGAATCTGGAGAACAACCCCCCCCCTCCAGTATGTCTGGTGGAGCTCATTCCTAACATTTTTCTCCGCTTGGTTGTCAGCGACTAAAAAAAGGCCTCATTGTTCTTGCAAAACCTGGGTGATTCGCACACGTTGTACTCAACGTGGGTTAGTCAGGCCTCAGTCATCTTGCTGAGGAAACTCGTGGGCTGAATGATAGGAGGTGGGGGGAGAGAGGGAAGATTGTTCTGCATTTCTTAATCCTTGTACCTACAGAACCCCCCAGGCAGACCACCTAGACCAGTTTTGGTTTCAGCAAACAAAATCTTGCCTGCCCCCCTTTTCTTTTGAGTTTTGAGGGGGGCATAAGTCTCATTCCTGGCATAGCAACCCTGAACCTTAGCTATGTGGAGCCTCATTTGCAAGAGATTGTGGCACTATTTACCTTTAGCAAATTTCTTCGGCCCCAAGCGGAAATTCTTGCTTTTTTTGCTGTCTAGCAGAAGAAGAGCAACTAAGACAATGAAAGGCCTGGTGACTAAAACATATGAAGAACGGTTGCAGGAACTGGGCCCGGCTAGTCTAGTGAAGAGAAGGACCAGGGGACACACGATAGCACTCTTCCAATATTTGAGGGGCTGCCACACAGAGGAGGGGGTCAACTTATTTTCCAAAGCACCTGAAGGCAGGACAAGGAACAACGGATGGAAACTAACCAAGGGGAGAAGCAACCCGGAATGAAAGAGAAACTTCCTAGCAGTGAGGACAATTCACCAGTGGAAGATCCCTTCCATCTCTATTCTGATAGATCCAAAAAAAGTTCCCAAGCTCCAGTTTTGTCCGTTTGTCTCCACCCATCCCTGAGCGGGAATGTGGGTTCGATCAGGAGCGAAAAAAATTCCAGTATTGACAGTGGCTCTTTATCAGTTCAGTGAATTGTTTGAATTTCTCCTGTTTTGAATTGGTTTCCAAGGTGGAGCCTTTGCACAATGCCCTGAGATACAGCTGACCTTGGCGTAAGGGCAGCTAAGGCAACAAAAGGGGTTTTTTATTACATTTTATAACGATAGATCTCTGATTCGGAGAAACAGAAACAAGATAAACAATGGGGAAAATACTTTCCCTTCTATCGGTATCCTTGCGCCTTTGCAGTTGGAAAATACAGGTTGGGGATGAGCTGAGCTGCAGCCAACAGGAAACACCAGCACTGACTTATCCCTTTAGCAAGATAGACTGCTTAGGAAGCCGGAAGCTCTATTAGTTATTGTAGGATCTCTCATCTTCCAGTCTCTTTCACAATCGTTCTACACAATCCCAAATTCTGCTCCTTGGGCAGTTGTCATCGGTCTCTCAAGCCCGATTTTGCAAAAGTTGCAGGAATAATTTCCAACCCATTAATTCTTCCTCGGAAAGGTGCATGCATGGGGGTGGGGTGAGGCAGAATTCCAGCTGTTCCTGCTCAGCTGGGTCATTCAAATCCATCTTTTCCTGCAAAATATCTGAAGGCTGGGCAGCTTCAAAGTGAGCTGGCTGCTGGCTTGGTGTCCAGCAAACTTCAAGGGTGGGCCACTCTAGGCTCTTCATGACCGATGGGCTCCAACTCACAATTCTAGGAGTTGGAAGTCCACAGATGGCTTAAAGGGGCCAGAGTTGCCCACTACTTGGTTCAGATGGACAGAAGTCTGGTTTTGATCAGCAACCCAGTTTTGCAGCCTCCGGGGCGGGTGAGGAAAACAGGCAGCTTCCTTCTGTGCTTGCTGGTTTCCAGAAGCGTCTTTCCTGCATGTTGGAACTTGCCTGCACACACACACACACACACACACACACACACACACACACACACACACGTCCTCCGACTCCGGGTTCAGGTATCAGCCAAAGCAGGAATCCAACCCGAGGCTTGTTTACCTTCAATCTGGCAGGACAAGCAGCCCTGACTCAGGAGTCTGGAATGCGTCTGTCCGGCACATCATGTCCCAAGCAGGCCTGGATGACTTCAGCAGTTCTTTGGCCTTTGTTCCATTCTGTAATTCCCGGCAGCAGGAATAAAACAAGACCAGGGTTTTTTTATTTCCCCAGGCCTGGCTGAAGCCCTCCGTCCTCACGGGAGGCTTGGTTTGATCCCTACCAGTTTTCTTTTATAATTCATTTGAGGATCAGAACTGAAGAAGCTTCTCGGATGAGAAGTGAAACATTTTCAAGGGGGGAAACCCCCCCCCCCAAAAAAAGTTGAGTTGCTTTTTGAAAAACACTTTCAGGTGAGGAACAGACCAAAAGGGCAGAGCCTCCTCCATTGAGAGAATTCAGTTTTGTTGAATTTTGCTGACTTTTTTTTCGTCCTGAACTCCCACTGGTGGAAATCCCACGTCTCTTCTAGCCCCTGCCCGAGTTGTGTCAAAACACAACACGATCACGTTTTTTTTCTTCTGTCGCATCGTCCTGTTTTTGTCCCATGGCTCAGTCCGAATTAGGAACGGCTGGGTGGTCAACACCTTCCAAAGCAAAGGCTCAGAACTCACCTGCTGGTGTCGCAGCGACTCCTAGTGGTCAAAAGGAGGCAGTGCCTTTGCGACCGACGCAACAACACAACTCCCAAGCCTCTGAATCGTCTAGACTTTGTTGACTACTTTAGGTAGCTTCCTTGGCAAGGGCACACGAGGTCTTTCGTTTTGACTCCCTGGCTTTCCTTGTGGTCTCCCATCCTTGCACTAACCAGATCTTGCAAGTTCAGTCAAGTCCAGTTCAAGGTCACCCCCTAACTGGACTGGTAAAGAATACAAGCGTATTTTCATCTCCTGGACCCCCAACGCTTTCACAGACGAAAAAGTTCCCAAAAGTCCTGTTTTGTCTCTGGCCGGGAAGGATGGCAGGTGTAGTCCAAGAGTGAAATTGAGGGAAGCTGTTCCCTGATTTAAGTTCGGCATTGGGCCCTGATCAGAGACGTGAAGTTTTTCAAGCTTCCGAGGCCAAGCAAGAGCCGGGCTTTTCTCCTAACTTGACAAAAGAAATAGAGTCCTTCTTTTAAGAAAACAAAAACCCTCTGTATAACTTTATTCAGGATTTACAAAGAAAGCAATCAATGGGAAAGAGAGGGTTAGGAAGAGAGAAATGGGCAAGCAAAAGCTTCCAACAAAATTGAGCGTGAAATGAGTTTTTAAAACTTCAGCTTGGAAGCTCTGCAAAGCAGGAGAGCAAAATCTTTGGGAAGTTGGCTGTGAAATGATTGTCTCTAAACACAAAAGGCTGCTGGTGTCCACAGGATTTCCACATGAAATACACAACACCCTCCCACCCCCACTAGCCCCCTCCCAGGTGAAATAGAACCCCCAAATGTCAAAATCCAAGAATGAAAACAACTTCTCGTTCTGCCTCTAGCAACAAGAATGCCAAGAATACCGGCCCCAACTCTGCTCTTTTCCTTCCCCATATCTTGACTCTCATCACTGCTCGTTTGCAGACGGGGGCTGGTCTGAAAGCCCCCTCCCCCACCCGTTTGCGTTTCCCACCTTTGGGGAAGAGAAGCATCAATGTTCAAATGAGGTTGGGTGAAGCGCCTTGCAGGCTCATGCTCTTCTGGATTTTCTTTCTACACGTGTGTTCGGTTTGTCTTTGGGAGGAATGGGAAGGGAAGCAGGCCCAAGGGACGGGGAATGGGGAGAGGTATCAGCTGAGGCCTTGTCTTGTGGCCTCTGAGCTGCCTGTGGCCTCCGCCGACTTTTCACGGTCTGCGCCGATCCGCTGCAAACATCCTGTCGGCGCCCACAAGCCTGAGGCTGTTGGACAGTCTCTGGGACGAGATTTCATTGAAAGATCTGTGGGCTGCAGGTCAGGATCAAAGGAACTGTACCTGTCTGGCTGGTCCAGTGGCGGGGACTCCCGTGAACTCCATCCAAAGGGCATCGGGATGAGAGGACTTGGCATCCTGGTTCGGATGACGCTGAGGTGGTAAGGCGAGATCCTCCTGGGTGGAGCCACAATAACGTTCCTGGCCTCAGCCGGCCTTTCCTCCCTCGGCTGCTCGGGGACCGGTCTCTTGACCTCCAATCCCAGGGGGCCCTCCGCTTGGGAACTCTCTTTTGTCAAGTTCTGGGTGGAAGAATTCGGAGCAGCAGAATCTGGAGCAGCAGGGGGGTCTTCACTACCTGCAGGCACCACAACGGGGTCCGAATCCTCCTTGCTTTTAGACAGCTCTTTTCTGAGGATGCTGTTCTCCGGTACAGGAGGCTCGTCCGGCTTCTTCCGTGGCCGACCACGCTTCCTCTTCGCTGTCACCTCTCTGAGTCGGTCTGCTGGCCGCTTGGTGGGGCTCTTGACTTTCTGCGGCTCACATGGGCTCCGCTCAGCTTCAACGCTGGGCGCTCCACCGGCCCCACTGGAGATACTTTTGGGCTTCAGCCGGTTCTCAGCTGCAGGTGGGACCGCCACATTGATAACTGGCACCATGTTGATGACCGGCACAGCGGCCGGCTGGCTGACCAAGGTAGTGGGTCCATTCACAGCCGAGGCTAGCAAAGTGGAGGAGGGTGCCCCCATGGACAGTGCCATCTTGACCGTTCCCCCCACCGGAGTGGGGGTAAGCTTAGGAGCCAGGATGGGGTGGGGAGAGTGGACAGTCGCCGTCCCAGGAGACACCACCAAGTGGTCCCTGGGTTGGACTTGCACACGAGGAAGCAGCAAAGGGAGACGGGCCACTAAGGCGTTGACCTGTGGGCTGCTGGCCTTTTTGGGAGGAACGTCTGCCGGCTTCTTGGCTTCGCTCCGTGGAGAGGGAGCCGAGGGCTTCGGCGCATTGTCTGGTTTAGCCTGAAATGCAAAGATAAGGGAGGAAGGATGAAAGGCCCATGGCCCATCCAGCTACTAGTCTTGAAGGCCACAGTGGCTTATTGGACCTGTGTTGAGAAATAACATAGCTGAGAAATGGCGGTGTTTGTTTGCGTGCCATTTCCTTTGTGCCAGATGTGTGGGTTTTCTAGGGGTTCCTGGTTTGATCTTTTAACTGTGAATGGGTCTGGGGTCTACGTTGCACACTGTTTGTCAGAGCTGATTTATATGAAGCATCTTTCGGAATTCCTCTGTCTGGTCCACTTTGCCTGCCACCCAACCTGGTGTTTGCGTTTCTCCTGGGGTGGGTAATTTCCACGCACACCTCACCCACTCACATACACACAGATACACGCCAGAGTCTCGTACCTGAGGTTGTGCTTTAGCTGTATTTTCTGCGGCTTCCGGCTCGCTTTTCTTTGGGGGAGGACGCTTCCCCCATGAGCTCTCAGGATGTTCTGTAGCCAGAGACATTGAACCAAAGAAATGTCAGCAATTCAGGGTTTGGGGAATATTATCTGTGCCATGACGGGGGGAAGGGCACAGCCGCAGCCACAAAGAGAGTGAAGCCACAAATCTCAAGTTTGGCCCTGCTTGCAAGAGGCATTTTCTAACACCCACCCCCCTCCACAAAAATGATGGGACTAAGTCGGGACCAGGACACCAGCAAAAGGCAGCCCTCCCTCCCATCATTCTGCAGAGGGTGTGTTTCAGGTCTGACTGAATGGCCCCAGTCCATTCTCGAGGTCCCACCTGTGACCACAGTGGTCATGACCAGGTCGGCGTGAGCTGAGCGTGAGCTGATGAGGTGCTGCTGCAGGAGGAACTGGGCCACCTCCACGATGCTGTCAAAGGAGCGTTTGAGAATCTTCTGGGCCCAGTTACAAGTCAGAGCGCAGGCCGCCTCCACCACCTTGTCGTTGTAGGGGTTGGTGGTCTCCGTTCGCTCCAGCTGCAGGGAAACAAAATTGGCCTCAACCATGCATTGGCTGCCACCCACTCCCCAAGTCTTCTCAAAAGTGGGCTGCGTGAGCAGCTGGGCGGCAAAGGCACACAGGTGTGCACGCAGCTCAACTCTCACAAAAGGCAGGCTGGCCCACGCACGTACGCACCGGCCCACCTCTTGCACGGGCCAGTTTCCCCCTCCCCCCCCAGCCCTCCCATCAGGCCACCAAGCCATAAAAGTTGGGGATCGCTGCCCTAAGCCATCCAACCATGGTTGAAAACCACTCTATTCCGACTGCATTACAGCTGGGAGGCCTTAAAAGGTTACAAAAAGATCCAGTTGGAAGGGCCTCCTTGGAGCTAAATGGATCCTCCAGCTGCAGGGACAGCCCATCTCTTCAGGGACGAGGTCCGGCTGCCTGGTCCATCTCGGTTTAATCTCCGTTCTCAGAGCAACAGGTTATTCGTGAGCGAGACCACACCGCTTACGGTCTCTGTTTCTTTCAGGTCCAGGCTAGGCAGGGGAGGCATGTTGACCACTGTTTTACGACGGATCCCACTATAGCAATATGTTGGAGGAGAATTAAGGACCAACGAGGCGAAACAGCCTTGAACCAGTGATGGTATTCAGCCGGTTCTATCCGGTTCAGGCAAACCGGTAGCGGTGGCTGCGGGAGGCTCCGCCCACCCATCCAGACGTCATCATGCCCCGTTTTTGACGCTCTGCATGCGCGGAGGTGGTGTGTGCGCTCACATTTGTGAACCGGTAGCGAAGGTAAGTGAAGACCACCCCTGCCCTGAAGAGCTGGATGAAAACCAGGGAGGCCAAAAATTCTTGGGGAACCACCCCAAGGTCAAATAAAGGGCTTCCACCACCACTCCCTCCGGTCCCTCCAGCATGATAAGAAAAAGGATATTTGGATTGTCCACGTCCACCCAATCTTCTCGCTTTGATGTTCGGAAAGATCTCCCGGATGATCTTGCCAAAATTCGCTGCACTCAGGGAGCGGCTGCACAGGTTGTCGCAGTAGCGCCTGCCGAGACAGAGAGAGTTGCGTGGCAGCCGCGTTTTCTTCTGGGCCACCAACCAACGACAGCCAGAGGGGTCCTTGGGCAAAACTGCCGGACTCTCCCTCCACCCCCCAGGGAGAAAGGCCACAGATCGCCCCACATTACTCACTTGTAAGCATCGTACACATCTTGTTTTGGCAAGCAGGTGTCGAGATACTCCTCCAGGTGGTTCCGTATCCAGGTACAGGCGTGCATCTGTTCTGCTGAATTGAGAGAAGTGAGGTCCAAGCTGGGGAAAGAAAGCCATTGGATCAGAAAGAGAACCAGTGCCTCTTCATCCATCTGTTCCTCCCAGCCTTCTCTGTCTGCCTGTCTATCATTATCTACCTACCTACCTACTTACCTTTATCTATCATCTATCGTATCATCTCTCTCTCTCTTATCCTCTATCTAATCTATCTTTATCTCTATCTATCTGTCTATCTATCTATCTATCTTCATCATCTATCTAATCTCTATCCTCTTCTCTCTCCCATCTCCCCCATAGAGTGACTCCAATGTCTTCACCCATTCCCACGTGCTCAGGGACCACAAAGTCTACAAACCTTAATCTGTAGCATAACCAGAACCATACTCACCATTTTTCTCCTGAGCTCGGCCCCGAAGGCAGCTGAAGGTACAGATAAAGTTTGGCGTAGTCTGAAAACTTTTGGACATCTTGCTGTTATGGCAAACGCAGGGAGAAAGAGAGAGGGAGAGAACGGAGTATCGGTCGGTAGTGAAACCCACAGTTTGGACCTGCACTTGGGACCGCAGACTGTTGTGGCACCCCAAATGTTTTACCTGTCGTTTATATCATTGCAAGAAACATTCTGAATGGAGTCCGGTGGAAATACCAGATTACTTACCAAGATGGAGTCGACTTTGCTCTGGACAGGCTTTCTGTTGGAAAAACAAGAAAAATATATTGTATTGTGACAAAAACATGCTTTAAATGAAGCTCCGTACCTAGAGTGTGTAGCAGTATGGAATGGTTTGGGATGGAGTGAAGGTTCTAATTTACTCTTAGTGGCCTCCCATCCCAGGACTTATCAGGCCTGCCTGCCCTTAGCTAAGAACTCACTTGGACATGCAATTTATCCAGCGATCAACCAAAGGGACCTTTTTTTAATCTGAATGACTCTTCTATATTTAATCCTACAAAGCTGCTCCTGGTCTCTAAAAATATCCCCTGCAATCATCATCATCTTTTAACAACCCCCCAGTCCCTTTTCAGTTCAGTTCAGTTCAGTTTTGCAGTTCAAAAACACTTAAAAAATGCAAGTAGAAAAATAGGGACCCCCTTTGGTGGGAAGGTAACAGCGTTCCGTGCGCCTTTGCCGTTGAATCATGCCGGCCACATGACCACGGAGACATCTTCGGACAGTGCTGGCTCTTCGGCTTTGAAACAGAGATAAGCAAAGCCCCCTAGAGGCGTGAACAACTAGCACATATGTGCGAGGGAATCCTTTACCTTTACCTTTTTAAATCCCTTGCAGGGTGGAGTCTGGCTAACTGAATGGAGCTAGCAGAGTGTTTCCCGGCCAGATGCCCTTCCTGTCACCAATGTGGAGTTTTGTTCAGCAGATATATTCTCATTGTTCCCAGAGACAGAAATATCTGCCTCTACCTAGGATCAAACTCTCAGCCTCCTGATTGCGAGGCAAGAGCTCCACCTCTAGACCATTGCACCACTCCTAAAAATACCCACTGCAATGGTGCCTGTAATCTATGCCTCTCCGTTCTTCCTTTCCTTCAAGAGCCTTCTAAAAGCTTGGCCGTTTCTTGCAGCAGGGAGTTCCACAGATCAAGCAAAACATTTTGTGGACAAGCGCCAACTACGCCGGCCCTGAATTTACTGCCTGTGACCTCATCTTCCTTAACTGGACCCAGTTGTCCTGAGTTTCTGAGACCAAAGGAAAACCCCTAAAAGTCATGGCCACGTGAGAAATAAAGAACATCCCGCTTACGAGATGGTGCTCTTCAGCTTCTGCAGCAGGGTGTTGGGCTCTGTGCTGCAGTCGACCTGCACATCAGCCTCCAAAATTTCGCTCCCGTTTTCCACGATCTTTGCCAACAGGCCGCTGTCGTCCGCCATGGCATCGGTGCCTTTGAACACAAAGGAGAAAAAAAATCCCAACCTCCTTAATATCCCAAGGAGACATCTTTTCCCGTGTAAGATTGAGAGTATCTTGGTGACGTTTCAACGAGGTCCCACTCGTCATCTTCTGGCTGGTGTCTTCGGCTTTGTGCTTGTGCGAGCAAAGCGTGAAGTGGGCGAGGTCCTAGCTGTGTGCCCATTAGCCTTTTGTGTTGTAACGACCTGGGTAATGGGTTGTGTGGTAGCATCCTGAGCTCTAGTGTTATGACATCCTGAGTCCTGTGCTGCACCATCCTGGGTAGTTGGCTGTGTTATAACATCCTGAGCTTTAGTGTTGTAACATCCTGAGTTCTGTGATGTATTGTCTTGAGCAGATGGCTGTGATGCAACATCCTGGGCTTTGGTTTGGCTCGCCCACACAGGATGTTATGAAACAGCCGACTAATCTGCAAACATCAACTCCATCTACTAATCAAGATGTAACAACACAGCCAACCAACCCCCTTACAACAACAAAGCCAGCACTCCACACCCCCCCACCAGTATTTATAGAGAGATGGCATCTCCGATCACGCTTTGCTCACACAAGCACGAAGCCGAGGATGCCAGCCTGAAGATGACGAGTGGGACCTCGTCAAAACATTGCCAAGATACTCTCAATCTTACATGAGAAAAGTCCCAAATATGCCAAGACTTGCATACCTGTATCCGTGAAAATCGATGAAAGCTTAGTAAAATAAAATTTTAATTCTTTTAAAATTTTAAGTTCCGGAGTTCGCAATATGTCTGCTTCTTTCTGAGGGATATATATATTGCTCCTGGAAGCACAAAGCCGAGAACACCAGCCTGAAGATGACGAATGAGACTTCGTCGAAACGTCGCCAAGATACTTCCAATTTTACGCGGGAGAAGACCCGAATAACCAAAGACCTACATACAAACACCCACGAAAACCTCAGAAAACATATATATATATATATATATATCAAGTTATTTCAAGCCATCAAGTTTGAATCCAAGTAAGGGTATGGCTAGCTGATGAGAGCTAAATAACTTGAAATAGATCTATACTAGTCTCCCTTTATTTCTTTATCAGCAAATATAAATTTTATCCACACACACCCTCATAAATCTCGTGGCACGTAATAATAGTTTTCAATCAATGGGAGATTTGGAGAAGCGGGCAGAGACCTTAATCGATGCCCAGTATTGAAACAAACCCGGCAGAAATAGCTCAGAACTTCAGAAAAAGGGGGTCTATTTTTAACTTTCTTTTCTCCTTCATCTTTCCCGCCGGATTTTCTTTCCAGGGCAGCTTCCCACGCTCCGCTGAGTCTGGCAAAAGAGGGCATCTCTGGGTCACGTTTAGCCCTCCTGCCCTGGATAAACTCTAGGCTGCGCCAGTCAAAGATCTTTGCCCTTTGCAACTTTCTTGGGCCCCTTGGGAAGCATTTTCTGGGTGCAAAGCCCCCACCTGCACCCTCCCTACGACGGGAAAACCCCCTCTCCCTCCCCTCCCCCCCAGGAAAAATTGTGGACTATCAGCTTGGGTGGCAATTAGCTTCCAGGAAGAGGGAAATTCAAATGCTTTTTTTTTGGGGGGGGGTGGATTCTCCCAGGGAGAGAGAAGCTGCAGCAGCCGGGCGGATAATAAAAAGAATCCAGTTGCAGCTTTTGAACCTGGGAATGGCTGCTCCTTTCCCCGTTAAGGAGTTTTGCAATCCCTGGTATTTTAAAGAAAAGGCTTCTCTTCCCCGGGTGCCGCTTTAAAACCCAGCCCAGTCTGGCTCTTTCGACGCATTTTATTGCTTTTAAGCTTCCTTTCTCCTCCTCCTCCTCCTCCTCCTCCTGCTTTTGTCTCTCCCAGGAACAACTGCGGCTGGGTGTTTTTTTGGGGGGGGGGGTAGTTTGGTCCATGCAAAGCTTTGCAAAAAATAAAAATTAATACACCCACCCCCCCCCCAGCAATTTAAGGTTGCCTTCCGGATGGAATCGACTGACCTATTTCCTCCCCGGGTTGCAATTCTTCGGCCTGTAACGATCTGCTCTTCTTTGAAACGGCTGGATTAAATTGCAAAAAAGAAAAGGAAGATTTGGCACGCCGGAAAAAACATTTAGAATAAGCGGGTGGAGGAGAAATCCTCTGGAGATGATCCTCTGGGACCCTCGAAGAGTTAAGAGATCCCCCCGTTTGCTCGAAAAGGATCCCGAAAGCAAAATCCCGGCCGCCTTTCTGCCCCGCCACGCATCTCCTCCACTTTCGGTCTCAAAATAAAAGAGAAAAAGAAAGTAGCTCCCAGGCGGGAGGCAGATTCGCCTTTTCTTTTTCCCTGATTGGCCAGCCCGTATCAGTTCTGCCTGGATACTGGCCGGTGCTATAATGCAAATGGCTGCCTCTCGGTTTTCCACCCGGATACAAGCCGGGCGCGGATGCCGATTGGTTGAAGGGGCTAGGAAGTCTGCCTGGCAACATGTTGGCGATTGGTCGGGACTCTGTCAGTTTAGAAACGAAGTAGGAAGAAGGAGGGGAGAGAGAGAGAGAGAGAGAGTGAGAGTGTGTCCTCTTGGGCTTCAGATAGACTGGGCTGATCCACGGAGAATTAAAGCTGGTTGTGGATCTCCTCCGGGGTTGATCATCTGCTTTTGCTGAAAAGGTGTGTTGTGTGTGCAGTAGCATCTGAACCGTTCCAAGCCAAGGGACTGTTTTCTTCTCTGGGTGGGCTGGGACTACACCTCCCATCATCCAGGGCTGTTCTGCATTGCAGTTAGTCGCAGTCAAAGGATGAAGGCTTCCATGGGCCTTGAATTGCTTCCCAGGGTTGGAAGATTTGCGCTCCTTCTCCATCCAGGGAGGAGTTTTAGCAGCCAAAGAACCGGAAGGAGCAAAATTCTCACTGCCCAAACTTAAAATGTAGTCTCTTTCTCTCCTTTGGATTCAATTTTAGGATCACCCTCCCCCCTTTAACAGGAGCAGCACAGGGTTATCTTCCAGTTGTTATATATTCTTAGTGTTTTATTTGTTATTCCTCTCCTTCTGACAGTTTTCTGGTAGATTTCCCCAAGACTCGGGGTCTCCTGCAACCCCTTCCCAGGAAGCCCAGAATGAGGTGTGGGGTGGTGAGATTTAGAAGGTGAAGTCTCTTAGAGCCATGTGTGTGTGCATGCAATGCCTTTATGAAAAGCTTGTCTACGATTCTGCATTGGTCCCCAAGAAAATAGGATACGGTCTAGTGTTCACATGCAGCCCCCCCCCCCAAACTTTGTGCTCAATGTAGAGGAAGTGTTCCCCCAAACTGTGGAATGAACAATCATTCAGTTTTGGGGAAAATGGGAAGAAATGATTTTGGCCACTCTTAGATTGATTTATTCAACTATTCTGCCTTCATCAATGTGATGATGAATCTGAGACTAAGCTTCATTATGGCCTTAATTTATGGATGGAGAGGCAGTTTGGTGTAATGGTTAAAGGTGCTGGATTAGACCCTGTGAGATCATGAATTTTAATCCTGTTTTAGGTGAGCGACTTTGAGCCAGCCCTTCTCTCTCAGCCCTGGGAAAAAGGGTTTGGTCAAAATGAATTGCACGAGAGACACAGAGACTTGGTCAACTGGTGATTTCACTTGAAATGAAGATTATCCTCCAGAATCTGTATTGCCAAAAAAAATGATTTATTTATAATAACTTTAATTTCTCTGTTTGCATTGGCCACCAACATGAAAATCTGTGCTGTGTTACAAACGAACAATCTTTTTGGAGTTGCTTCCTTGTCCCCTAAATGCTAGTTTAGCAAGAAGGTGCGCTCGGAGGAGGATCTCAGACCCAGATGTCTGAAGTAGAGTCTCCTCCCGGGTAACGCATTTCGTGGGCACGAGCGGGACCCCATGGCTCCTTCCCGAAATCCACCAGGAAGTCTGGATTCACACAGAGACCCCCGTTCTCTGTGTCTATGTCAATCTGGAGCATGACTGACCCATCCCTGCAAAGGAAGAAGAATTTAGGGGTAGAAAGGAGGGTCTTTGGTTCACTTATTTGGGCCTCCATAAAGTTAGAAAAGCTCATTAGGGAGCTCTAGATATGAGAAAGATTTGTGAAATTCCTGTTTAAATGGAGAAAACATGGCAATAGAATGGAATGGAATAAATGGAATAGAATAGAATTCTTTATTGGCCAAGTGTGAGTGGACACACAAGGAATTTGTCTTTATGGAAAGTAAGGATTGCATGCAATACAAAGGGGAGGAGAAGGGGGAGAGCACCCACCCCACATTTGCAAATTTGGTATGAATATTCAGACCAAAGACTTTGTACCTGACCATTTGTGGATAAAATTGCTTGTCCCATGGGGTGCAGAGACAGTTGGTGACATAAAGCCTTTTCCCATCCAAGCTCAGCTGGAGCGATTGGGGTCCTCCGTGAACTCTCCTTCCCTAAGGGGGAAAAAAAAAAACAAGTGGTCAAGAAATGAAGAGGTCCATAAAGGGCTACATGTGGTCCTTGGTTTCATTCTGCCTCAAGATTTCAAGGAGTCCCACCAAGAGGAAAGAAGGCATGCTGTCGATTGACAATTATGTCCCACACATTTCCTGTAAGTGTCTCAAACCCAGAATCCTGAGAAAAGAGAGCCTCACCTGGAGCATGAAAGGATCTGGTTGGCAGTCCAGCTCTTCATCCTTAATCACAGTCACCGCCCCACCTTTGTAGATGCTGCCTCCTACAAACACCTGCAGGACCCAAAGGAAGGGTCAGTTCAGGCTGAAGGACAGTCTCCCCTTCCCCAAGCTGCAGTTTTTCTCTGTCGCATTTGGAGGTGGACCCTGATGGAGTGGTGCGGTGGCCGAGAGGTGGTGCTCTTGCCTCACAATTAGGAACCTATGAGTTCGATCCTAGGTAGAGGCAGATATTTCTTTCTCTGGGCACAATTAGAATATATCTGCTGAACCAAACTCCGCACTGGTGACAGGAAGGGCATCCTGCCAATAAAACACTCTGCTAGTTCCGTTCAGTTGCCCAGACTCCACCCCGCAAGGGATTATGGAGCCGTTAAATGATAATGATTTGGAGGTGGACCCCCTCTGAACATGGATGTTCTTCTACCATGAGCCAGTAACTAAGGCCTGGATTAGCTTTCAGCTTAACCCAGCATCCTGCTTCTGGTGGTGGAAGAAGGAACTTCTGGAACAACCCTAAACCTTCCTCACGGTTACAGGGCCTTTGGGTGGGAGGGAGCTCACCTGACCCGTCAGCCGAGGGCAGTGGGGATCAGAGATGTCATACTGTCGGACATCGCCATGAAACCAGTTGCTCAGGTACAGGAAACGATCATCCAGTGAGATGACGATGTCTGCGAGGAATGCTGGAGAACAGAAGGTGCCCAGAAATAAGGTTAGAAATGTGGAGATCTTTCAGCCTTGAGGGCCCTCAGCCTGTTCTCCTAAGATGCTAAAAATCCTTAATAGAGGGTGTGAACTTCAGCACATACAAAGACAGAGGATGGAGACATAAGTGTGAGGACAAAAGCCCCCCTGAACTTCATTTACTCACATGTCATTTCAGGTTGGTACCACCCAGTGACCTCCTTCTTTGGAATCTGGATAACCTTCTCTGTGGCCCACGACCCGTCCTGCAAGAGACATGCGAGGCTGGTTGGGAAGTGGAAAGCTCTCCCACCCAAACAAATTTGCACCAGCCCTTCTGCTTCCTATTGTGTTTGCCTCCTAATCTGAAGTCTTTGAAATATTCCTGTAGTTTTTGAATTCCCATCACTGCCAGCATCTGCCTCTTTCAGCTTCTCCTTTCAGCCTCCTTTCTCCTCAGTAGAGATTCACATAGTTTCTCTGCCATAAAGAGAAAATGAACAGATGGAGCAGGGTGGCCATCCCCTCCACCCCAAAATCTTCCAGGCTGGTCGTCTGATCTTGCAATTCTACATTCAGGTTCCTGCAGTAGTGAAATCTAAAATTTGTTACTACCGGTTCTGTGGGCATGGCTTGGTGGGGGGGGGGGGGGGAAGGGGGGGGGTAAAGTGACTGGGTGGGCGTGGCCATTTTTTTTTTACTTTTAAAAACATTGCTTACATGTAAAATCATGTAAAAAATGCTTTCAAAAGGCTCTGATGATCCCTGCTGAGTTTCCTGATTGGCAGGCAACTCAGCTGCGATCCTCAGAGCTTGGCTCGTCAGAGCCATTTAAAAGAAAAAAAAAGGCTCTGATGATCACGCGGCTCAGCTGGTCATGGGGGGCTGGGGCACGGATTTTTGCTACCAGTTCTCCAAACTGCCCACCGCCATCGCTACCTACTCGACCGAGCCGGTCTGAACCGAGAGCATTTCACCCCTGGTCATAGTTTACGAATTACAGGTAGCCCTTGATTTACAGCCATTCATTAATCAACTGAAGTTACGATAGTTCTGAAAAAAATGAGTTATGACCTCTGTGATGTCCTCATGGTCTGGTGCTCAAAATTCGGCACTTGGCAACAAGAATGGACTTATGATACTTGCAGTGCCCCAGGATCACATGATCTTCATGCACGACCTTCCCAGAGGTCTTTTGAGAGGCAAAGTCAATGGGGGGGGGGAGCTGGATTTCCTTAACGACCAAGCGGTTCACTTAATGACCATGGCAAAAAGATTGTAAAAATCAGATGTGATTCAATTAATTAGCATATCACTTAGCAACGGAAGTTCTGGGACCAATTTTGGTCATAAGACGAGGTCTACCTGTTTTATATTGGGTTATTTTAAAGCTGCGTTTTATCCATTTATTCTGTAGTTTATTCTAAGTTGAAGGCTTGGATGCCTGTTCTTTCTCTGCAGAGGTGGTGGGAAAGGAGAAAGAAATTCTACTTGTTTTTACCTGCTTCCTGAAAATATGATGCAGAGCACCGGCTAAGGAGCAGCCCACATAGCCATGTGGGGCATCTGGGTTGTGCAGGAAGCGGACACTCAGGGGGGCAGAATCCTCCCCCACGTCAATAGACTGGACAAGGCAGTGGGTGGTCCAGTCCCACACATTCAGGCGGCGGCCATAGCGGCCTACAGAGGAAAAGAGAAGAATCAGCTCAATTTCTTCTGGCGAGTAGGAAATCTTCCTGCCAGAAGGTACCCAGGAGGATGCGGAGGGTTTCCTTAAGCAGTTCCTTAGAAGACTGGTGACCTTCCTCATGTTGGAAGCCTCCAAGCAGAAGCTGAGATGACACCTCTTGGGGAAATGCTAGCTTTGGATGGACAAGAGGATTGGCGAGATGGCCACCAACACCCCCTCAGCGTTCCTCAAATTTCCTCAAAGAGTCTTGGGTCCCTCCCTAGGTTGGAGTGGAGACTTCCTGGATTTTGAATTCCAATCTACCATAAATTCACTTAGTTCTCTGGCATCTCACCTTTCTTTAGATCTTCAGGGTTGAACCCATTCAAAAAGAACTTGGGGGCTCCAGCTTCAGTGCTGACTAAGATGTTATGCCTTGGTTGGAACCAGAAATCAAATCCTTGTGGAGCTGCGTCCCCGGGGGGGTTCCAGGTGCCTTGCAATTCCCATGAGTCCACATCCACAACAACAAATCCTCCTGCGAGGGGGGTGTGCAGGGAGAATGCAAATTAATTCAAACAGGTGTAGGTGACTCCCAGGAAGTGTTGGCTGAAAGGAAAAGAAAGCTGCCCAGCTATACCTTTTCCATTGCCATACAGGTCCCCTAAGGAGCTGATCACGACATCTCCGGAGGGCAGAAAGCGTGCACTGCGTAATACAGCCATGTTGGTTTTACAGAAGACCTCCTTAGGTTCAATAACCTGTCAAGGTTGTGGGGGGAGGTGGAGGAAAAAAAACATCGAAAACTCTTGCATTGCAATTTTCTGTTTTCCTTCTTTACACCTCTGCAAAATGCTTTTTATCTAAAAACTCCAAAGCCCCTGTGAAAATGGACTTTGGCTTCAAAGTTCATTTTCATCGCTTATAAAGAGGTTGGGGCAAACCAAAGGCAAGGTCACGGGTGGTGTTGTGCTCACAGCTCTGAAGTCCCTTAGGCTTAGCTCCACAACACAGGGGCCTTTGGTGAATCCTTTCCAACTCAATTCCCTGACTTCCACCTTCTCTGGGTGGGTGGCTTACTTTAAACAGGCAGGGAGCGTGGGGGTCAGTCCCGGTATCCACAATATAAATCCGTGAAGAGAGGAAACCTGGAAGGACCAGCCGGTTGCGTTTCTTGGTGGGGTCTCCAAAGCAGCTGCTACCAGTATTCCAGCTCATGCAGTGAAGCTCATCATTAATGTAGGGCATTTGCAGACGGTGGATAACCTGGTGGGGAAAGATTGGGGTGGCAGAGATTAAAGAAGCATTATTTATCTCGTCGGCTGGAGTTGGGTTTCTCCGTGTGGTTCCCAAGAGTTGGCGATTTGCATATGTCTTTGGATGCGGAACACGGCTTGTGGAATGGAATTTTGTTAGAAAAGTCTGTTCTGCTTGGCAAAAGAGTGCTTTGGTTATGGGTTGTTGCTGGCACAATGGAGTGTTTCTCCCACTTATAACCGGCAAGCGGAACCTCACCAACAGATGGGCGTCTTCTAAAACATGCAGCATTTTCCTCCCCTTCCCAATCTTTTATGCGCCCTCGGCGCAACCATGCCAGCCCTTGGCATCGGGAGCTGCAGAAACGTTGACGCAAGGATCTGAAGCCCTCACATCTGGGAATGCAAGAGCCGACATCTGAGCATCGCCTGCTTACTTTGAGGATTGTGAGCAAGCCCAGTGCATTATAGCATAGGAGTCCGCAGTACCAGCTAATGATCCTTTAGGCTTCCCTCAGCTCTCAGTTCCAGCCTCAGCTGCACCTAGTTAAGGTGTCTGTGCATAGGTGTAACTGGCCGTGAGTCTGCTGACACAAGAATCTGCCTGAGGATACCCATTAGACACCGAGGAACAGAACGACTAGAATCACGCTGGAAGCTGCAGAGCTTTGTCGGGCTTAGAGCAAAGGACTCCCTTAATTTGATTTAACTTAATTATTTCCAGTTTGACTTCATTATTCTAGTAATTAGTAATAAGCATCTTAGAAATTGAAAATATATCCGAACATGTTGTAAATAACGCAGATTGTCCTCCAATTGCAGCAACAATTGCGACTAAAAGTGCCATTAAGTAAACTATTTCCCTAAATTACTTCAATTCCAACACCTCTGGGTTCAGTCTTTAAGCGATTTCCTAGGTTGCAAAGATGGAGTGAAAGCTGCCTCTGGAGTTCAGCTCCCTTCCGTGCACTTCTGAAACATCTTCCAGGTTTTATATCTATTCAGAGCATTACAAAGCAATGTTTCGTTTTCTACCCCATCCACCATCCTGAATTGGAATGCAAGGTATTAAATAGAGGTCCAAGGAAAAGGAAACTGGACAAGCGTTCACATCTTCCCAAAGAACTAAGTAACCTCTTACTTGGCAAAAAGTGGGAGATTTAGGATTAACATCCACTGTGGCAAGATAATCCGGCATCTGGGTCCCTGTGCCATTTAAGATGCAAGACACGTATATCAGGTTCTCTCGGGGTCCTGGAGAAAAAAAAATCCACATTTTAGGATCCTGGGCCTGAACCGTAAAACGGTTTTGTTTGAGCTACAACTTGCTAGATTTACGTTTGTCCATCCTGTTAAAGTTGGTAACATAACTTGTGGGATGGATTGAATCATTGGTCAAGGGTCTTGATAACAGAGTGGAAGTCCTACGCCAAATGGCTCAGCTACTTTCTTAAGCTTGTTCCACACACCATGCTTCAAATCAGGTGGCTTAATACTATGAAGCGTGAGGTCACACCTCATTTCTGCAGCTGTGCCTGGACTCCACGTCCATTTCCCTGCTCTGTTCTCCAGAAGAGGAGAGAGGATCACTGCTTCTTACCTCTCATGGCGTCCAAGGGCGTTGGATATCCAGGGCCTGGGCAGCAACATTCTTCTCCCTCTTTAAAAAAGAGAAAAAGATTTAGCTCCCTGACATCATAAAGGAGATGTGGGCGTTTTTAAGGAAGGTTGTGGACAGGTGGCATTGGGGAAAAAGTCGGGTCTCTTGCAGATGGATTGACTTCCAACCTTTGCTTGGAATCTTTGGAGGTTTCTTCTCCGCATCTCTTGTCCGTTGCTTGAGCATGTCTTTCTCTCTCTTTTGCTCTGCCTCGGCTTGAGATATACCTCAGATTCTGTAGCTTGCTTGCATCCGGTTTATATAACCCATGAGAGCTGACCAAATCCTGTTCCATCCCCAGAGGGTGCACGCCGAAGGAATTCATTAAGAAAAGGGCCGATCCCCGAAGCCCAGAGGCTCTCTCCTTTCATCTCATATCAGAGAAGCCCAGCCAGCTGATTCCACACCCTTTGGGGCTGTTCAAAAACAAAGGCCCGGATATGTTTCATCTCTTTCTCCTCACACGCTTTTCATTGCATCCTCAGAACAATTTATCTGAACCCTCATCACATCTTTTGGTTTTGTGGATTTGCTGACTCTGATCAGAATAACCAGAATTTCACAGGGCAAAAGCAGTACAGCACACATTGAGAATAGCTATTAGAGAGAGAATACTGTAAGAAACAGAAGCCACAAAATTTGGAGATGGTTTCATGTTTCAGGGCTTTGCAAATGGGATGGAGGCCAGTCTGCGTATTAGTGGCTCCACAAGGTAAAGCCAAGAATTAAATTTAACAGGAAGCAACTCTCCAAATTCCAAGAAAATGTCTCCTCCAAATTGCAAGAAAGCTCTATGGCTCAAAAAGTGGGTCCAAGCAAGCATTACAGGGTGTGTCCTAGCCCAGGCAATTTTTATTTTCATAAGTAATAACATTAATCTTACCACTGCCTTTTGAATTCATCTGAATTACGCCTGTTAAGCTCTTCCTGATGCTGAGTGCCAGCCACTTAACGTTCTTTGATGAGTCTAGGGCTGGAATTGCTGGTCTTGCCTTTCCTCTTCTCCCTCACAGAGTCTCTTTCAGCTTTTCTTTCTTAGCTAGTTTTACAACTTTTTCAACTTTCTTGCCTCCTTCTGCTCTTTATTGAGATTTTACCCTTCTGCCCTCCAGTTCATCACCTTTGTCGGTTTTTGATAGAAAATGGAGCTCTACCCACCAACATTCATGGGGTCTCGAGGTAGCACCTTCCTGAATAAGGGACCAAGGACTTTCAGTCTGATCCATCTGCATTCCCACACCACACAAGGGAGTTAGTCTAGGTCAGGCGTGTCAAACTCAAGACTTGGGCGCCATATCTGGCCCCCGGGGTGCTTAGATCTGGCCTGCAGGGTCGCCCTGAAAACAGCGAAGGACTGGCCCATGTGGCCCTCCCAAACTCTATTTTGACTGGCAGAGGGTTGCAGGAGGCCGTCACAGCCAAAAAATGGAGCTTGGGAGCCCATTTTTTGCTGGCAGAGCGCTACGGCCACCATAGGCGTCCCCGACACAAGTGATGTTGAACTGGCCATGCCCACTTTGGCCACAACCACTCCAGCGCCCCCCCCCCCCACCCTGAGGTCAAACACAACATCTATGTGGCCAGTGGTGGGATTCAAATAATTTAACAACCGGTTCTTTGCACTAATCATTTCTTCCAACAACCAGTTTGCCAAACTATTCAGAAAGTTAACAACCAGTTCTGTCTAAGTGGTGCGAACTGGCTGAATCCCACCACTAGAGGTGGCCCTCAATGAAATCGAATTTGACACCCCTGGTCTAGGTGATCTCCGATGGCCTTTCCAACACTCACATTCTATGGACTTAGACTGTTTGGTTTGATTCAGGTTCTGTGGAGGAAGCCCAACAGGCAATGGTTGTTGGGTGTGATATTTTTTAATACCAAAGGCAATCTCACACATTTCAAAGTCCCATTGCTTTATCAGATAAAGGCTTGTTAAGCTACTGACAGTGAAAACAAATGAGCTTCATATTAAGGGTTCAGAGGGAAATTACTGCTTATTTTGCTTTCTTTTGTCTCAGTAGATTAGTGCTAGAGATTTCAGAATTTAAAATGAAAGTGTGAACACCGCTAGGAACATTCAGGTTTCAGACCTGTCAGACTCACACATTGTATGAGAAACAGTCCTTTCTCCTCTTTTTCCATTGGTGCTATGAAGGTGTGATCACTGATGACTGATGCTGGGGGATATTTGTTTTAGATGCAGGGATTCTTAAAATCCAGGGATAGGGCTGCCATACAGCAAGATGATGACTGCTTAGGTGCAGTCTTCATGTGACCTTTTATGTCCAAACAGGACATGCCCCATCTGGAGGGAACCACACACACAGGCAAGAAAGAAGTTTTATCTCAAGGAAAAAGCCATTCCAACAACTTTTTGTTGTTTGCATGATAGACTTCTATCTACAGAGTGCAGACAGTGATTTTTTAAAACACATCATGATTCTCACTATTTGTTAGTAAGTAAGTCTTCAGTAGGAGTTTAAGATCAGGTGCCAAGATGTAGAAGCAATCAAAAGTTCAGTGTGGCCCTGATGCAGTCGAAATTGGGGAGTTTGTTAGATCCAGATTTCGGAGGTAGTGTCACTGCCGGGAAAAGGGTTTTCTAATTTTCATTCTTTTAAGCTGCCTTTCTTGGTGTCCACACTGATTCATTACATTCTAGACCTGTGATGGCAAACCTATGGCATGCGTGCCACAGGTGACACGTGGAGCCATATCGGGCATGCAAGTGTTGCCCTAGCTTAGCTAATTTTTGGGCCTTCTGGGCCCGCCTCAGAGGGCCTCCAGGGGGGTGGGGAAGGCCGTTTTCGCCCTCCCCAGGCTCCTAGAAAGGCTCTGGAGCCTGGGGAGAGCAAAGAATGGGCCTTCCAGTCCCACTGGAAGTTGACAAACGGGCCATTCCCGGCCTCCGGAAGGCCTCTGGGGGGATGGAGAAGCCTGTTTTCACCCTCCCTAGGCTCCAAGAAAGCCACTGGAGCCTGGGGATGGCAAAAAACAGGCCTACTGGGCCCACTATGCCATCGCATGCCAAAAGCGGGAGGAGCGCAGGGGTGTCGAGCACGCATGTGAGGGGGCACACTGAATTATGGGTGTAGACATGTGTGGGCACGACCCCCCGCTCCCCACCACCTTTGGCACATGACGGCAAAAAGGTTAGCCATCACTGTTCTAGACTCTAGAGCCTTCTGTGAGAGGATGAAATAGAGTTTTTATATTTTGTAAAATGTGACAATTAGTGTTATGAAATTTGAAAATCAATGGATTCCAAGAATTTTTCTTTCCAGGTGTTTGAAGGGTTCATTCCTTGGCAGTGTGTTTGGAATTAAGTTTTAATTGGCATAATTTTTCTCGTGATGGTGTTTTTCATAGGTGTCATCCTATCTCACTACATTATAATTATATTGTAGATCTTTTAGTCAACACCAAGTGAATATAAAGGCAGGAAAGGCCCTACCACATTAAGTGTTGCTCTTTTGCTCACTTAAATTAACTGAACTGTCATGGGTTTACAGTGTCATAATTTTAATTTGTTTTAATTGGGTTGTTAATTTTAATATTGTGATTTGTATTATAAATCGTTCTTTCTGTAAACCACCCTGAGTCCCTCGGGAGAATGGCGGCATATAAATCGCAATAATAAATAAATAAATAAATAATCTCATGGAAAAAGAAAAATCCCAAAGTACTGCCTCATAGAGCCATAAATTTAATCTAATTAGGAAGATTCACATCTTTCATCACAATATTAAGACAAGTTGGGCAGCTTCTGTCCTGGTTCGGTCAGGTTCCCCTTCACAGACTTTACAACTCTCTGTGATTCTCTGTCTCCACCTGGGAAGAGTCAAACTCCACCATCTGAATTTCCCCGTCTGTGGAAGGGAGAAAAACACAAGTGAGGACATGTTGCCAGATTCAGAAGACCTTTCCGAAATGATATTTGGTGAAATGGTGGTTGTCACAGCCCTGAAGCCTCCTCACAGGGAAAGGAGTGGTCCACCTTCCATCTTCGGCTGAGGAGAATTTATCTCAGGAAAGAGGAGGAGGAAGAGGGATTATGGAGGAGGAGGAGGAGGAGGAGGAGGAAAAAGAAAAGGAAAAGATGGAGGAAAAGGAGTCGATGGAGGAGGGAAAAGAAAAGGAGAAGATGATGGAGGAGGAAGAGGAGGAAAAAGCAAAAACGATGGAAGAAGAGGAGGAGGCAACAGTTTCCCGCCAAATCTCAGAACTCCCCGCTTCAGGGGCGCGCCAACCAGGCAGCCCCGCCCCCGCCGCCAGTGACGTCGCGCGCGCTGGCCAATCCATGCGCCGCTCGGCGGACGAAGGTGCCCTGTGGGCGGGACGAGACGCTCTGGTGAGCGAACTGGGGAAGGTGAGAGGGCTCTGTGGGGAGACGGACGCGAGAGAGAGCGCCTCTGTTTAATCTGGGGAGGGAGGGGTCCAGCGCGGGCTCGTGGCTGTTGAGGTAATCGCTCTCCGTAGTAAGCGTGTAGTAGGTAGATAGCCGTGCCCCACAATGTGGTGGTGTTATTATTTTTCTTACACATCAGGGTCTCTTACAAGTCTCCAGTTGGTAACCCTGAAGTGTGTCACATTTCCTGTGTCTTCCACACCCACTTCACAAGTCTTCTGACAGGAGTGGTGAGACCTCACCATAAAGCTCCATCTGAGGAACCTCAGCTTCTGGGTTGGAAACTGGTGGGCAACTGGACTTGGCGGAAACTCCTCGCTTGGGACTTTGGTGTAAGAAAGTGGCTGAGCTTCTGTTGGAGGAAAGACCTTTCATGTTCTGCCTAAACTTCTGTGGTTGAGATGTGTATCCTACCAGCCTCACCTGACTGCTCTGGAACTTACATCCAGTGGAGTTAAATGCATTTTTCTGAGAGCTGACATCATCGGAATGTCGGTGCCTATCCTGTCTTTCAAAGGAAGCCCCCTGCCAAAGTTGTGCCCCGAGTTTAGATGGATTTCTTTGTCCCACTGCTTCATCTCTGATTTGTTGGCTGTGATTACCTAGCTTGAGGATAGTTAGATGAAAATCATTCTCCTGCATCTAACATTAATTATGGAATGGAATGGAATGGAATAGAATTTTTATTGGCCAAGTTTGATTGGACACACAAGGAATTTGTCTTGGTGCATATGCTCGAAGGATACGTTCATCAAGAGTCATAAATGTAGGGAAAACAAAAGTGTTAACCAAGAATATGACTAAAAAGAAAGAGAAGAGTTGGAAAAAGTAACAGGCTGTGAGATAAGAAGGTTAAATATTTAGGAGTTTTTATTGGGACATCAAACGGGAAGCTATATAAACATAATTATGAACTGCTATGGCATAAAATACAGACAGAGTTAGATAAGTGGAAAAAATTACAATTATCATTACTGGGAAGGATAGCAGCGGTTAAAATGAATGTTTTACCCAAGTTTTTATTTCTTTTTCAAATGATACCAATACTTAAAAAAGATGCAAATTTGCAAGAATGGCAGAAAGGCATTAACAAGTTTATCTGGGCTGAAAAGAAACCAAGAGTTAAATTGAAAATAATCCAGGATGCATGTGAAAGAGGAGGTTTGAAAATGCCTAACTTAAAATTGTATTATGAAGCAGCTGTCTTATCGGCTATTAGTGACTGGATTAAATAATAGAAGAAAGGATATTGAATATTGAGGGCTACGATTTGATATATGGCTGGCATGCTTATTTGGTTTATGACAAGAAAGTGGATAGGACTTTTAAAAGCCATATATTAAGGAATGCTCTTTTGTGTGTCTGGAAAAAATACCAGTATAAACTAAATGATAAGATACCCCTGTGGACAGTTCCCAGACACGCGATAGAGAATATAAGTATAGAGCAAAGACAGGATATGATTACTTATAAAGAATTATTGATTATAGAAAAGAATGTGTTACAGCTAAAGTCCTTGAATATATTAAGAGAGGAAAGGGCAATTCAAACATGGTTCCAATATGTACAGCTGCAGAATAGGTGGAAAAAAGATCAGAAAATTGGTATCGTACAAAGTGAAGAGCTTCTGATACAACAGATTAGAATCAGAGGCCTATGCACATAAACGGATTGTATAACATACTGATAGAAATTGACTTAGAGACAGAATTAGTCAAAGACTGTATGATAAAATGGGCACAAAATTTTGAGGAGCCAGTAATGATGGAAACTTGGGAAATGATTTGGGTTAGAAATGTAAAATTTACACAAGCACAAAATTTACGAGAGAATTTTTATAAGATGTTCTATAAGTGGCATTTGGATCCAAAAAAAAATTAGCCTATATGTATCCGAACTTACAATCTAAATGTTGGAGATGTGATTGTGTTGATGCTACTTATTTTCATATTTGGTGGACGTGTAAAAAGGTTAAAGCATTTGGAAAAAAATATGGTAGATTATACAGAATGTTATGAAAAAACGGATAAAATTTATTCCACAGTTGTTTTTGTTAGGTATTGTACAAAACTGTACGGTAACGGAAATCAATTTGATTTTGAATTTAATAACTGCAGCAAGACTTCTGGTGGCGCAATACTGGAAGAAGAAAGACCTACTATCTATTGAAGAATGGACATTAAAAGTAACAAACTTAGCAGAAATGGCTAAAATTTCAGCATATCTAAAAGACTATTCAAACGAAAAATTTAGATTGGATTGGAAAAGATGGATAGACTATATCCAAGGCAAATATAAGACTAAAAAATTATGAATAGCTTTTGAATAAAGAAGGGGTTAAGAAAGTTTTATAAGGTATTTAAGGTTAGATTAGTAAAAGCGAGTTAAAAGTTCAAGAGGGTGATAGGAGAGTATAGATTATTAGTTTATATTAGTTTACGATTGTTAAATATGATACCCTGTATTTTGCTTTGGGAAGTGGGGGGAGGTTTAGGGAGGGCGAGGGGGGTATGGGGGGGGGAAGGGGAAATATATGTAAAACTTTTAAAATTTTCAATTAAAAAAAAAGTCATAAGGTACAACACTTCATGATAGTCATAGATTACAAATAAGAAATCAGGAAACAATATCAATATAAATCGTAAGGATACCAGCAACAAGGTTACAGTCATACAGTCATAAGTGGGAGGAGATGGGTGATGGGAACAATGAGAAGATGAATAGTAGTGCAGACTTAGTAAATAGTTTGACAGTGTTGAGGGAATTATTTAGCAGAGTGATGGCGTTCGGGAAAAAAATGTCCTTGTGTCTAGTTCTGGTGTGCAGTGCTCTATAGTGTCGTTTTGAGGGTAGGAGTTGAAACAGTTTATGTCCAGGATGTGAGGGGTCTGTAAATTTTTTCACAGCCTTCTTTTTGACTCGTGCAGTATACAGGTCCTCAATGGAAGGCAGGTTGGTAGCAATTGTTTTTTCTGCAGTTCTAATTATCCTCTGAACTCTGTGTCTGTCTTGTTGGGTTGCAGAGCCAAGCCAGACAGTTATGGAGGTGCAGATGACAGACTCAATAATTCCTGTGTAGAACTGGATCAGCAGTTCCTTGGGCAGTTTGAGCTTTCTGAGTTGGCGCAAAAAGAAGGCATTGGTTTTTAAGAACCTTTTAAAACAAATGAATAAGAAAATTTTTATTGCAATGACAACCTTAATGTCTCTGTTTGCATCCTCTTCAAACATGGAAATCTGTGCAGTGGGATTAAACTACAAATCAACGTTCTGGTTTTGAGTTGCTCCACAGCCCACTTCCTGCCCCCTAAATGCTAGTTAAGCAGGAGGGTGAACTCAGGAGCGTCTCAGGTCCAGATATCCGAAGTACAGTCTCCTCCCGGGAAACGCATTTCACATGCACGAGCAGGACCCCACGATTCCTTCCCGAAATCCACCAGGAAGTCTGGATTCACACAGAGACCCCCGTTCTCCGTGTCCACATCAATCTGGAGCATGACTGACCCTTCCCTGTAAAGGAAGAAGAATTCAAGGGTAGAAAAGGATGGGAATTTTGCTTTCTTATTTGGG
Source organism: Masticophis lateralis (assembly GCA_030761175.1). Classification (NCBI taxonomy): domain Eukaryota; kingdom Metazoa; phylum Chordata; class Lepidosauria; order Squamata; family Colubridae; genus Masticophis; species Masticophis lateralis. The sequence goes on along the minus strand of JAUDYJ010000017.1, from coordinate 12,560,342 downwards.
CCTCCATAAAACTAGAAAAGCTGATTAGGGAATTGTAAAAATGGGGAAACTACGTGCAATTCCAGTATAAATGGAGAGGCAATGGCCAAATAATAAAAAGTAGACATGAATGTTTTGGTATATAATACAAGAAGGAGGAGAATGAGGAGAAACCCCCAGCCCTCCTTGTAAATTTGGTCTGAAGCTCTTCGCCAGTTGAGAGACTTCATACCTGAACATTTCTGGATAAAATTGCTCATCCCACTGTGTGTAGAGACCATTGATAACATAAAGCCTTTTTCCATCCAAGCTCAGCTGGAGCATACGTGGTCCCCCGTAGACTCTCCGTCCCTAAGGTGAAAAAAAGGAAGGGGTGGTCAAATATACAAGGTCCAAGGAGATATATATATATAGTACCTTCATCTAATCTGCTGCAGGAGAGTTCTTTCTGGCATTTCAAGAATTCTTATAAGAAAGAAGCCACGCTGTCTGTTGAGAACGATTCCTCGAAAGGTTTCCTACAGGTATCTTTGTGTAATGGAAAGTGTGGATGGCCTTTGGGAAAGGAGAAGGAGAGAGGCTACCTAGGAAACAATCAGATGAGAAGAAGGAATCTCCAGTGGCTTAACAATCACAGGAAGAAATTTAGGAAGAATCATACCTAATGGAGCAATAAATTAGCAAGAAGTTTCCATTCTCAGACTTGCAAGATTCTCTTAATGTAGCCTTACGATAAAATAGATTAAATTCATTTAGTTGTGTGGCTAGTTTTCCTGTGAAGACTGATGCTCAGAAAACGGAGACTCACCTGGATCACGAGGCGATCTGGTTGGCAGTCCAGCTCTTCATCATTAATCACAGTCACCACCCCACCTTTGTAGATGCTGCCTCCCAGAAACACCTGCAGGACCCAAAGGAAGGGTCAGTTCAGGCCGAAGGGCAGTCTCCCCTTTCCCACGCTGCAATCGTCCTCTGCCCAGACTGTGATATTTGAATGTGGACCCCCTCTGAACATGAGTGTCCTACCAACACATGCCAGTAACAGAGGCCTGGATTAGCTTTCTGCTTAACCCAACATCCTGGTTCCGATGGTGGAAAGAGAGACCTTCTGAAGGCCACCAAGCTTTTCCCACAACTGCAAAACCTTTGACAGGGAAGGAGCTTACCTGGCCCGTTAGCCGAGGGCAGTGGGGGTCAGTGATATCATACTGTCGGACATCGCCGTGAAGCCAGTTGCTCATGTACAGGAAACGGTCATCCAGTGAAATAAGTAAGTAAGCATTGAACGCTGGAGGAGAAAGCACCCAGAAATAAGGTCAGAAAGAAGGTAGGATTGCTTGACATCCTACCTTTGATTGCTTGACATCCTACCAAGAATTGATGTTTCCCTCAAAGCTGCAGATGAAAAGACTTTCAGCCATGAAAAGACTTGGCCTATTCTCCAAAGATGCTAAAAATCCTTAACATGAGAGTGCGAACGGAGGATGGTGCCCCCCTTTTATATTCCACTCCAACGTAGCTAATTCTCCATCTATTTCAATGGTATTTTTAATGTTTTACTCCATTATTTAATCATGTTGTAAAGCCGCGCAGAATTGCATGACAGCAAGATGGGCAGCATATAAATTTAATAAATAACTAAAAGTCAAATAAGAACTCCTGGATGAACAAAGCTGGGGGCTTGAGACACAAGCATGAGGACAAAAGCCCTCTGTCCTTTACGCACCTGGCATTTCAGGTAAGTACCACCCGGTCACGGTCTTTTTTGGAATCTGTATTACCTTCTCCGTGGTCCATGTCCCATCCTGCAAGAGACAAAATGTTGGTTGGCACATGCAATGCTTTTGACCACCAAGTCTGCCTCACTTACAAAGGCATTGCTTAGCGACAGAAGTTCCGCTTCCAATTTTGGGCATACATTGAGGACTACCTGTACTTTGTTCTCCTTTTAGCAGTGCATTTTACCCGTTCCTTTTATTCTCAGCTGAAGCCTCGGGTGCCAGTTGTTTCCAATGGAAAAATAGGGGGAAGGAGAAAGAAATTCTACTTATATTCACCTCCTTCTTGAAAATATGATGCACAGAGCCCTCAAACATGCAGTTCACAAAGCCATGTGGGGCGTCTGGGTTGTGCAGGAAGCGGATCACCAAAGGGACTGAATCCTCCCCCAGGTCAATGGATTGGACAGGGCAGTGGGTAGTCCAGTCCCACACATTCAGGCAGCGGCCAAAGACCCCTACAGAGAAAAGGAGAGGAATCCTCTTAGCTTGCTCTGGTGAGTAGAAATGCCTCCTGCCAGAGGGTACTCAGGAGGCTGTGGACAGTTTCCTTAGAAAGGTACTGGGCTTGCTCGTGTTGGAGACCTCCAAGCAGAAGCTGAGATGCCACCTCCTGGGGAAAGGCTAGTTCTGGATGGGCAAGAGGGTTGGACTAGATGGCCACCAACACTACCTCAGTGCCATCCTTCTTCAAAAAATCTTGGATCAGTCTCTAGGTTGGCGCACAGCCCCCATGAGTTTTGAATTCCAATGGGTCTTAAGATCACACAGTGGTCTAATAACTCACCTTTCTGTAGATTTTTTGGGATATATGCGTCCACCATGAATTTTGGGACTCCTAATTCAGTGCTGATTAAGATGTTATGCCTTGGTTTGCACGAGAAGTCATATCCTAATGGAGCCGCATCCCCAGGGCGGTTCCAGGTGCCCTTCACTTCCCATGTTTCCGTATCCACAAGAATAAATGAGCCTGCAGTTTGAGATGGGTAGGGCAAAGGCAAATTAATTCAAATAGCAGATGTGGGTGACTGTTAGGAAGGGTTGGCTGAAAAATGTTTGCTTCATGGGAGATGTCCAAGAGGAGGCAAATACGTGAAAGAGACCCCAGAGCACAAATTTCAGCTTTTGGATTTTCCCTCCCAGCATTTTCCAAGTCACACCTGTTCTTACACGTACTTCAATCCGAACCCCCATTTTGGAAAACAGACCGTCCAGTGCTACCTTTTCCATTGCCAAATAGGTCCCCTAGGGAGCTGATCATGACTTCTCCATTGCCCAGATATTTTGGGGTGAGTATTGTAGCCACTTCAGTTTTACAGAAGACCTCTCTGGGCTCAATCACCTGTCAAGGTTGGGGAGAGGAAGAAAAAAAATAAAAACTCTTGCATTGTAGTTCTGTTTTTTTTCTTTGTAACTCTTCAAATTGCTTTGATCTAAAAACTCCAGAGCCCATCTGCCGTCAGTGAAACATGGGGGTTGTTGATAGGAATGTGACAGCGAAAATTAGTGGGACAGCTCTTTTATTATCGGGTCGTTTGTCAGGATTTCTTTCTATACTGCAATAAATTGCAGGTGTGGGAATGGTAAACTGGTTTCTATCTATACTGTAGATATTCATCTTACAAAAGTGGGGTCTTGCTTATTAACTTATTTTCCTTTTCTGTTTAAAATCAACATGAGCTCCTCCCTTAGATTTTATTCCCTTCATTTTATGCATAATAATTCTGTTCAGCGATTTTGTAGGGAGACTTGACAATCACAAAAATCAGGTGTATGCATTTTTTTTTTGTTCAGTGTCTGTGGAAATGGATTTTGGATTGGATCACTTATAAAAAGGTCGGACAAAATTAAGGGAAGATCAAGGGATCAATAGTGGTGATAATCAGAGGTTTAAAGTCCCTTGCACTCCTTCACAGAGTCCTTTGCAATCCATTTCCCTGGCTTGCACCCTAAGAAGATGGGCGGGCCTACCTTGAACAGGCAGGGAGCTTGGGGGTCAGTCCCGGTGTCCACAACATAAATCCGTGAAGAATTGATGGAGGGAAGGACCAGCCGGTTGCGTTTCTTGGTGGTGTCTCCAAAGATGTTGCTGCAAGCATTCCAGCTCATGAAGTGAAGCTCATCATTAATGTATGGCATTTGCAGCCGGTGAATAACCTGGTTGGGAAAGATTGGAGAGGCAGAGATTAAACGTGCATTGTTTAAATTGTCAACTCGGATTAGATTTTTCCCTCTGTTTCCCAAAAGTTTGTGATTTGCATATCATTGGATGAAAAACAGCATTTGCAGAATAGAATTTTGTTAGTAGAAAGCTCTACTTCTGCTTGATATTTCTCTCTCTGGGTAAAATGAGAATATATCTGCTGAACTCCACATTGGCGACAGGAAAGGCATCCGACCAATAAACACTCAGCTCCATTCAGTTGCCCAGACTCCATTCAGTTGCAAGGGATTATGGGATCGTTAAAAGAAGATGATGAAAGGTCTGATTCTGCTTGGTGGAAGATTGCGTTGGTTGTGGCTTGTTACTGACGGAATACAGGTTCCTCTCCCAACGGGCAAGCAGGACAGTGTCAAGATGGGCATCCCTAAGAAACTCACAGGCTTTTTCTTCCCTTCCCAGTCTTTCATGTACCTTCTGCGCAAAGGTGCTCCACCATTCCAACCCTGGAGCTGAAGTCCTCACATGTGTGAATGCAAGAGCCAGTATCTGAGCATCGCCTGCTTCCTTTATGGATTGTGAGCAGGCCAGTCCATTATAGCATAGGAGTCCGTGGTACCAGCTAATGATCCTTTAGGCTTCCCTCAACTCTCATAGTTCCAGCCTCAGCTGCACCTAATTAAGGTGTCTGTGCATAGGTGTAACTGACCGTGACTCTGCTGACACAAAAATCTGCCTGAGGATACCCATTAGACACCGAGGAACAGAACGACTAGAAACACGCTGGAAGCTGCTGAGCTTTGTTGGGCTTAGAACAAAGGACTCCCTTAATTTGATTAAAGTAAATTATTCCCAGGATTCCAAGTGTTTTGGAAACTGAAAATGTGGCTGAACATGTTGGTATAAATTTTCCTCGACTTACGACCGCAATGGGAATGCAAGATACTAAAGAGAGGCTGAAGGAAAGGGAAACAAAACAAACGTTCGCAAGATCGCCCCAAAGAACTGAATATCCTCATACTTGGCAATAAGTGGGAGATTTGGGATCCACATTCACCGTGGCGAGAAAATCGGGCATTTGGGTCCCCGTCCTGGTTAAGACACAGACCACGTACATCAGCTTTTCTTGAGGTCCTAGGGAAAACATCCACATTTTAGGCTCCTTGGCCTGAACCTTAAAACAGCTCTGTCTGAACTACAACTGGTGTTCACCCATGCTCTTAGAGTACTGGATTAACCCATGCTATGGACCGAGTCATTGGTCAAGGGATTTCGATACCAGATCAGTGGTCCCACGCCAAATGGCTCAACTGATTGTGTGGAGCAACACAGCACAACGAGGCGGATTAATATGAGTTGTGAGCCCACCCCTCATCTCTGCAGCTGGACAACATCCTCTTCCCTTCCCTGCTCTCCAGAACTGGAGGATATCACCCCTTCTTACCTTTCATGGCATCCAAGGGCGTTGGATAGCAACATTCTGGATAGCAACATTCTTCTCCCTCTTTAGAAAAGAAGAACAGAGAGATTTAGCTTCCGTGCATCAGGAGATAGAAGGGAGACACGGGTGTTTTAAGGAATGTTGCGGACAGGTAGCAGTGGCGAAAAAGGTAACTTTTTTTCACCTGATGCAAGAGATGGATTGACTTCCTACCTTTGCTCGGCTTCTTCGGAAGGTCCTTCTTGGCATCTCTTGTTGGTTGTTTGAGCATTTCTGTCTCTCTCTCTTGCTCTGCTTCTGCTCGCGTATCTGAGGTTCTCCTGCTTTTTTCACCCGGTTTATATATCCCATGGGAGCTGAGTGAGCTTCGCTCCATGTCCTTTGGGGCTGCGAAAAACTAGAGGCCCTAATATCTTTGTTTCATCTTTTTATTATCACAGTTTTGATTGTATCTTCAGAACAGGTTATCTGAACCCCACGGCATCTTCCGTATTTAAGTTTCCTGACTCAGATCTGAATAACCAGATTTACAGGGAAAAAAGCAGTTCAGTGTACATTGAGCAGTTCAGTGAACCTGTTGGAGACAGAAGGCCGTAAGAAACAGGAGCTAAAAAATTTGGGGATGGTTATATAATTTGAGAACTGCAGTGGCGTAATAGTTAGAATGCAGTAATGTAGTCTACTTCTGCTAATCATGTGCTGCCAGCAGTTCAGCAGTTCTGGTCTCACCGGTTGAAGGTTGACTCAGCCTCCCATTCTTCTGAGGTGGGTAAAATGAGGACCCAGATTGTTTGGGGCAATAGGCTGACTCTACTTAGAATAAACTTCTTAGAGAGGGGCTGTAAAGCACTGTGAAGCGGTATATAAGTCTAAGGGCTATTGCTATTGCTATTTGAGGGCTTTGTGAAAGAAATGGAGGCCTGCCTGCACATCACTTGCTCCTCGGTGTAAGTCAAAGATTTTTGAGTTGGTTTGCACCAAAGGTGCTTTTTCAAAAGACTAGTGAACTTCCTTTTGTTTTTAAAGATGCTTCATTTCTCATCCAAGAAGCATTCTCAGTTCTTTTGCAGTCTCAAGAATTTAGAATTGCAACTGTCGCCGACGTCTTTTCCAAATTCCAAAAGCCTCTGTGCCTTATAATGTGGGTTCAGCAAGCACCGTCAACTGTGTCCTAACCTAGATAATTTTTATTTTCAGTAGTGGTAACTCCAACCTTCTCCTTGCCTTTTGAAATCATCCCAGTTTTTGCACTGGAAAGATGGGAAGGAGAGAGAATTAAGAATTCTGCTGTTCTGGCAATCAAGCTGGGAAAGTACCATGTGGACATGAAAAGGAGACAACTGGGGCTCTGCCCTGTGTCTCGGCTGCTTTTCAGGAGCTCAGCGTTTTTCATTTGGTGGTGGTTGTGGTTTATTAGCTTTCTCCTTCTTAGGATTGGCATTCCTTCTCTGTATTAAGAGTTCAGAGCAGGGGTGAAATCTAAAATTTGTTGCTAGCGGTTCTGTGGGTGTGGCTTGGTCGGGAAGGGTAATGTGACTGGGTGGGCATGGCCAATTTTTTTTGTTTTACTTTTAAAACAATTTTTTCTACAACCTCTTCGCCAAAGTGGTTGTAAAAAAATGCTTTCAAAGGGCTCTGATGATCCCAGCTTAGTTGCCTGATCGGCAGAGACTTTTTTTCTTTTAAATGCCTCTGCTGATCAGGCAACTGAGCTTGGATCATCAGAGGCATTTAAAAGAAAAAAAGGGTTTTTTTCTTTTAAAAGCCTTTGATGATCCCAGCTGAGCCGCACGATTATCAGTTTGAGCTTTCTGAGTTGGTGCAGAAAGAACATTCTTTGTTGTGCTTTTTTGATGATGTTTTTGATGTTAGCTGTCCATTTTAGATCTTGCGATATGGCAGAACCTGGTAGATATGGTAGAAATTTGACCGTTGGTAGAAATCTCTACTGTTGATACTGTGTTGTCTATTATTGTGAGAGGTGGAAGTATGGAAGGGTATCTCCTAAAGTCTACCACCATTTCTACGGTTTTGAGCTTGTTCAATTCCAGATTGTTCCGGTTGCACCACGAAGCCAGTTGTTCAATCTCCCATCTGTATGAGGATCTGTATGAGGATTCATCATTGTCTCAAATGAGACCCATCACTGTTGTGTTATCTGGGAACTTCAGTAGTTTAACAGATGGATTGTTAGAGATGCAGTCATTGGTACACAGAAAGAAGAGAAGTGGGGAGAGCACACAGCCTTGGGGGGGCCCCTGTGCTAATTATACAGATACCTGATGTAATTCTGCTTAGTTTTACCTGCTGCTTCCTGTTTGTTAGGAAGCTTATGATCCACTTACATTTTGGCTTAAGTTATGGATGGAATGCCAGTGTGGTGTAATGGTCAAAGGTGCTGGATTAGATGTTGGAGTATAAGCACGGAAGCCAAGCTGGGTGACTTTGAGGCATTCCTCTCTAAATCCCAGGAAGAAGGCATTGGTCTTTAAGAGGCTTTTAAAATACATTGTGAGAAAAATACAGAGACTTGGTCAATGGTTGCCACTCTCTTCTTTAAATGAAACCTATCCCCAAGAGTGAATATAAATAAGAAAACCTTTTATTGCAAGGACAACTTTATTTTCTCTGTTTGCATCCTCTTCGAACATGGAAATCTGTGCAGTGGGATTAAACTACAAGTCCACATTCCAGTTTTGAGTTGCTCCACAGCCCACTTCCTGCCCCTAAATGCTAGCTTAGCAGAAGGGTGAACTCAGGAGCGTCTCAGGTCCAGATATCTGAAGTACAGTCTCCTCCCGGGAAACGCATTTCACATGCACGAGCAGGACCACATGATTCCTTCCCGAAATCCACCAGGAAGTCTGGATTCACACAGAGACCCCCGTTCTCCGTGTCCACATCAATCTGGAGCATGACTGACCCTTCCCTGTAAAGGAAGAAGAATTCAAGGGTAGAAAAGGATGGGAATTTTGCTTTCTTATTTGGGCCTCCATAAAGCTAGAAAAGCTGATTAGGGAATTGTAAAAATGGGGAAACTACGTGCAATTCCAGTATAAATGGAGAGGCAATGGCCAAATAATAAAAAGTAGGCATATGAATGTTTTGGTATGTAATACAAGAAGGAGGAGAAGGAGGAGAAACCCCCAGCCCTCCTTGTAAATTTGGTCTGAAGCTCTTCACCAGTTGAGAGACTTCATACCTGAACATTTCTGGATAAAATTGCTCATCCCACTGTGTGTAGAGACTATTGGTAACATAAAGCCTTTTTCCATCCAAGCTCAGCTGGAGCATATGGGGTCCCCCATAGATTCTCCTTCCCTAAGGTGAAAAAAAGGAAGGGGTGGTCAAATATACGAGGTCCAAGGAGATTTATATATAGCTCCTTAATCTAATCTGCTGCAGGAGAGTTCTTTCTGGCATTTCAAGAATTCCTACAGAGAAGAAGCCACACTGTCTCTTGAAAATGATTCCTTGAAAGGTTTCCTACAGGTGTTTCAAAACTGGGATCTTGGTGTAATGGAAAGTGTGGATGGCCTTTGGGAAAGGAGGAGAGAGGCTACTAGGAAACAATCAGATGAGAAGAAGGAATCTCCAGTGGCTTAACAATCACAGGAAGAAATTTAGGAAGAATCATACCTAATGGAGCAATAAATTAAAAGTGACAGCAAGAAGTCTCCATTCTCAGACTTCCGAGATTCTCTTAATGTAGCCTTACGATAAAATAGACTAAGTTCATCTAGTTGTGTGGCCTGGCTAGTTTTCCTATGAAGACTGATGCTCAGAAAATGGAGGCTCACCTGGATCACGAGGCGATCTGGTTGGCAGTCCAGCTCTTCATCATTAATCACAGTCACCACCCCACCTTTGTAGATGCTGCCTCCTACAAACACCTGCAGGCCCCAAAGGAAGGGTCAATTCAGGCCGAAGGACAGTCTCCCCTTTCCCACGCTGCAATCGTCCTCTGCCCAGACTGTGATATTTGAATGTGGACCCCCTCTGAACATGAGTGTCCTACCAACACATGCCAGTAACAGAGGCCTGGATTAGCTTTCTGCTTAACCCAACATCCTGGTTCCGATGGTGGAAAGAGAGACCTTCTGAAGGCCACCAAGCTTTTCCCACAACTGCAAAACCTTTGACAGGGAAGGAACTTACCTGGCCCGTTAGCCGAGGGCAGTGGGGGTCAGTGATATCATACTGTCGGACATCGCCGTGAAGCCAGTTGCTCATGTACAGGAAACGGTCATCCAGTGAAATAAGTAAGTAAGCATTGAACGCTGGAGGAGAAAGCACCCAGAAATAAGGTCAGAAAGAAGGTAGGATTGCTTGACATCCTACCTTTGATTGCTTGACATCCTACCAAGAATTGATGTTTCCCTCAAAGCTGCAGATGAAAAGACTTTCAGCCATGAAAAGACTTGGCCTATTCTCCAAAGATGCTAAAAATCCTTAACATGAGAGTGCGAACGGAGGATGGTGCCCCCCTTTTATATTCCACTCCAACGTAGCTAATTCTCCATCTATTTCAATGGTATTTTTAATGTTTTACTCCATTATTTAATCATGTTGTAAAGCCGCGCAGAATTGCATGACAGCAAGATGGGCAGCATATAAATTTAATAAATAACTAAAAGTCAAATAAGAACTCCTGGATGAACAAAGCTGGGGGCTTGAGACACAAGCATGAGGACAAAAGCCCTCTGTCCTTTACGCACCTGGCATTTCAGGTAAGTACCACCCGGTCACGGTCTTTTTTGGAATCTGTATTACCTTCTCCGTGGTCCATGTCCCATCCTGCAAGAGACACAGTGTTGGTTGGGACATGAACGGTTTGGACCACAAAGTCAGTGGGGAAAGCTGGATTTGCTTAATGACCATGTAGCTCACTTAATGACCGTGGCAAAAAGGTCATCACCTCTTTCTTGAAAATATGATGCAGAGAGCCCTCAAAGAAACAGTTCACGAAGCCATGTGGGGTGTCTGGGTTGTGCAGGAAGCGGATCACCAAGGGGACTGAATCCTCCCCCAGGTCAATGGATTGGACAGGGCAGTGGGTAGTCCAGTCCCACACATTCAGGCAGCGGCCAAAGACCCCTACAGAGAAAAGGAGAGGAATCCTCTTAGCTTGCTCTGGTGAGTAGAAATGCCTCCTGCCAGAGGGTACTCAGGAGGCTGTGGACAGTTTCCTTAGAAAGGTACTGGGCTTGCTCGTGTTGGAGACCTCCAAGCAGAAGCTGAAATGCAACCTCCTGGGGAAGGGCTAGCTCTGGATGGAGAAGAGGGTTAAACTAGATGGCCACCAACACTACCTCAGTGCCATCCTTCTTCAAAGAATCTTGGATCTGTCCCTAGGTTGGAGCCCAGCCCCCATGGGTTTTGAATTCCAATGGGTCATAAGATCACACAGTGGTCTAGCAACTCACCTTTCTGTAGATTATCTGGGATGAATGCATCCACCATGAATTTTGGGACTCCTAATTCAGTGCTGATTAAGACGTTATGCTTTGGTTTGTTCAAGAAGTCAAATCCTAGTGGAGCCGCATCCCCAGGGCGGTTCCAGGTGCCCTTCACTTCCCATGTTTCCGTATCCACAAGAATAAATGAGCCTGCATTTTGGGGTGGGTGGGGCAAAGGCAAATTAAGTCAAATAGCAGATGTGGATGACTGTTAGGAAGGGTTGGCTGAAAAATGTTTGCTCCATGGGAGATGTCCAAGAGGTGGCAAATACATGGAAGAGACCCCAGAGCACAAATTTTAGCTTTTGGAGTTTCCCTCCCAGGATTTTCCAAGTCACACCTGTTCTTACACGTACTTCAATCCGAACCCCCATTTTGGAAAACAGACCATACAGTGCTACCTTTTCCATTGCCAAATAGGTCCCCTAGGGAGCTGATCATGACTTCTCCATTGCCCAGATATTTTGGGGTGAGTAGTGAAGCCACTTCAGTTTTACAGAAGACCTCTCTGGGCTCAATCACCTATCAAGGTTGGGGAGAGGAAGAAAAAAAATAAAAACTCTTGCATTGTAGTTCTGTTTTTTTTCTTTGTAACTCTTCAAATTGCTTTGATCTAAAAACTCCAGAGCCCATCTGCCGTCAGTGAAACATGGGGGTTGCTGATAGGAATGTGACAGCGGAAAATTAGTGGGACAGCTCTTTTATTATCGGGTCGTTTGTCAGGATTTCTTTTATACTGCAATAAATTGCAGGTGTGGGAATGGTAAACTGGTTTCTATTCTATACTGTAGATATTCACCTTACAAAAGTGGGGTCCTGCTTATTAACTTATTTTCCTTTTCTGTTTAAAATCAACATGAGCTCCTCCCTTTGATTTTATTTATTTTATGCATAATAATTCTGCTCAGTGATTTTGCAGGGACACTTGAGAATCACAAAAATCAGGTGTATGCATTTTTTTTTTTTTTGTTCAGTGTCTGTGGAAGTGGATTTTGGTTTGGATCACTTATAAAAAGGTCGGACAAAACTAAGGGAAGATCAAGGGATCAATAGTGGTGATAATCAGAGGTTTAAAGTCCCTTGCACTCCTTCACAGAGTCCTTTGCAATCCATTTCCCTGGCTTGCACCCTAAGAAGATGGGCGGGCCTACCTTGAACAGGCAGGGAGCTTGGGGGTCAGTCCCGGTGTCCACAACATAAATCCGTGAAGAGTTGAAAGACGGAAGGACCAGCCGGTTGCGTTTCTTGGTGGTGTCTCCAAAGGTGGTGTTGCAAGCGTTCCAGCCCATGAAATGAAGCTCATCATTAATGTACGGCACTTGCAGCCGGTGAATAACCTGGTTGGGAAAGATTGGAGAGGCAGAGATTAAACATGCATTGTTTAAGTCGTTGGCTCGTATTAGTTTTTTCCATCTGTTTCCCAAAAGTTTGTGATTTGCGTATCATTGGATGAAAAACGTCATTTGCAGAATAGAATTTTGTTAGTAGAAAGCTCTACTTCTGCTTGATATTTCTCTCTCTGGGTAAAATGAGAATATATCCGCTGAACTCCACATTGGCGACAGGAAAGGCATCCGGCCAGTAAACACTCAGCTCCATTCAGTTGCCCAGACTCCACCCCGCAAGGGATTATGGGATTGTTGAAAGAAGATGATGAAAGGTCTACTTCTGCTTGGTGGAAGATCGCGTTGGTTGTGGCTTGTTACTGACGGAATACAGGTTCCTCTCCCAACGGGCAAGCAGGACAGTGTCAAGATGGGCATCCCTAAGAAACTCACAGGCTTTTTCTTCCCTTCCCAGTCTTTCATGTACCTTCTGCGCAAAGGTGCTCCACCATTCCAACCCTGGAGCTGAAGTCCTCACATGTGTGAATGCAAGAACCAGCATCTGAGCATCGCCTGCTTCCTTTATGGATTGTGAGCAGGCCAGTCCATTATAGCATAGGAGTCCGTGGTACCAGCTAATGATCCTTTAGGCTTCCCTCAACTCTCATAGTTCCAGCCTCAGCTGCACCTAATTAAGGTGTCTGTGCATAGGTGTAACTGACCGTGACTCTGCTGACACAAAAATCTGCCTGAGGATACCCATTAGACACCGAGGAACAGAACGACTAGAAACACGCTGGAAGCTGCTGAGCTTTGTTGGGCTTAGAACAAAGGACTCCCTTAATTTGATTAAAGTAAATTATTCCCAGGATTCCAAGTGTTTTGGAAACTGAAAATGTGGCTGAACATGTTGGTATAAATTTTCCTCGACTTACGACCGCAATGGGAATGCAAGATACTAAAGAGAGGCTGAAGGAAAGGGAAACAAAACAAACGTTCGCAAGATCGCCCCAAAGAACCGAATATCCTCATACTTGGCAATAAGTGGGAGATTTGGGATCCACATCCACCGTGGCAAGAAAATCGGGCATTTGGGTCCCCGTCCTGGTTAAGACACAGACCACGTACATCAGCTTTTCTTGAGGTCCTAGGGAAAACATCCACATTTTAGGCTCCTTGGCCTGAACCTTAAAACAGCTCTGTCTGAACTACAACTGGTGTTCACCCATGCTCTTAGAGTACTGGATTAACCCATGCTATGGACCGAGTCATTGGTCAAGGGATTTTGATACCAGATCAGTGGTCCCACGCCAAATGGCTCAACTGATTGTGTGGAGCAACACAGCACAACGAGGCGGATTAATATGAGTTGTGAGCCCACCCCTCATCTCTGCAGCTGGACAACATCCTCTTCCCTTCCCTGCTCTCCAGAACTGGAGGATATCACCCCTTCTTACCTTTCATGGCATCCAAGGGCGTTGGATAGCAACATTCTGGATAGCAACATTCTTCTCCCTCTTTAGAAAAGAAGAACAGAGAGATTTAGTTTCCGTGCATCAGGAGATAGAAGGGAGACACGGGTGTTTTAAGGAATGTTGCGGACAGGTAGCAGTGGCGAAAAAGGTAACTTTTTTTCACCTGATGCAAGAGATGGATTGACTTCCTACCTTTGCTCGGCTTCTTCGGAAGGTCCTTCTTGGCATCTCTTGTTGGTTGTTTGAGCATTTCTGTCTCTCTCTCTTGCTCTGCTTCTGCTCGCGTATCTGAGGTTCTCCTGCTTTTTTCACCCGGTTTATATATCCCATGGGAGCTGACTGAGCTTCGCTCCATGTCCTTTGGGGCTGTTAAAAAACCAAGCTCCTAATATCTTTGTGTCATCTTTTTCTCATCACACTTTTGATTTTATTTTCAGAACAAATTATCTGAATCCCACGGCATCTTCCGTATTTAGGTTTCCTGACTCTGAATAACTAGATTTACAGGGAAATAAGCAGTTCAGTGTATATTCAGCAGTTGGTGAACCTGTTGCAGATGAAACAGAAGCTATAAAATTTGGGGATGGTTTTATGATTTGAGAACTGCGGTGGCATAATAGTTAGAATGCAGTAATGTAGTCTACTTCTGCTAATCATGTGCTGCCAGTAGTTCAACAATTCAGGTCTCACCAACTCAAGGTTGACTCAGCTTCCCATCCTTCTGAGGTGGGTAAAATGAGGGCCCAGATTGTTTGGGGCAATAGGCTGACTCTGCTTAGAATAAACTGCTTAGAGAGTGGCTGTAAAGCACTGTGAAGCGGTATGTATGTATGTATGTATGTATGTATGTATGTATGTATGTATTTATTTATTTATTTATTTATTTATTAAATTTATATACCACCCTTCTCCTAGTGGAATCAGGGCGGTGTACGGCCAAGAATAAAAAGCACTCCAATACAAAATTTAAAATATTAATAAAAGAATTAAATAATTTTGGCCCAATAAATTTAAAAAACCCAATAGGCAATTAAAATTTAAAACCCGTAAAACTTTAAACTTAAAAAAAGAGGGGGGGTTACGCCAGCCCAGCTTGACAAAATAAAAAAGTTTTAGGGCACGGCGGAAAGCCTGGAGATCAGGTATCGTACGGATCTCCGGGGGCAAATCGTTCCAGAGGGCTGGTGCTGCCACAGAGAAGGCTCTCCCCCTGGGCGTCGCCAGCCGACATTGTCTGGCTGACGGCACCCTGAGGAGTCCCTCTCTGTGGGAGCGAACTGGCCGGTGGGAGGCTATCGGTGGCAGAAGGCGGTCCCGCAAGTATCCAGGCCCTATGCCATGGAGCGCTTTAAAGGTGGTCACCAACACCTTGAAGTGCACCCGGAAGACCACCAGAAGCCAATGCAGCTCACGCAGGAGAGGTGTCACATGGGAGTGCCCCCTTGCTCCCATAATCCCCCACGCGGGTATATAAGTGTAAGGGCTATTGCTATTGCTATTTGAGGGCTTTGTGAAAGAAATGGAGGCCTGCCTGCACATCACCTGCTCCTCGGTGTAAGTCAAAGATTTTTGAGTTGGTTTGCACCAAAGGTGCTTTTTCAAAAGACTAGTGAACTTCCTTTTGTTTTTAAAGATGCTTCATTTCTCATCCAAGAAGCATTCTCAGTTCTTTTGCAGTCTCAAGAATTTAGAATTGCGACTGTCGCCGACGTCTTTTCCAAATTCCAAAAGCTCTGTGCCTTATAATGTGGGTCCAGCAAGCACCGTCAACTGTGTCCTAACCTAGATAACTTTTATTTTCAGTAGTAGTAACTCCAACCTTCTCCTTGCCTTTTGAAATCATCCCAGTTTTTGCACTGGAAAGATGGGAAGGAGAGAGAATTAAGAATTCTGCTGTTCTGGCAATCAAGCTGGGAAAGTACCATGTGGACATGAAAAGGAGACAACTGGGGCTCTGCCCTGTGTCTCGGCTGCTTTTCAGGAGCTCAGCGTTTTTCATT
The DNA here is from genome assembly GCA_030761175.1 of Masticophis lateralis. Taxonomy (NCBI): domain Eukaryota; kingdom Metazoa; phylum Chordata; class Lepidosauria; order Squamata; family Colubridae; genus Masticophis; species Masticophis lateralis. The sequence goes on along the minus strand of JAUDYJ010000017.1, from coordinate 12,544,724 downwards.
TGGTGGGTCTTTGTTGTGGTTTATTAGCTTTCTCCTTGTTAGGATTGGCATTCCTTCTCTGAATTATGCCTGCTAAGCTCTTCGTGATACTGAGCACCAGTCAATTGGTGTCCTTTGATGACTCCCTTGTTGGAATTTCAGAAATGATTAACTGAGTCTGAACCTCCCTTCTTCCCTCTTTCAATATCTTTCTTTCAGCTCTCCTTCTTAGCTGGAGTTTTAAAACTTTTATCTCCCTCCTGCTCTTCATAAAGTTTTTACTCTCCTACCCTCCAGTCCATGACCTTTGTTGTGTTTGATAGAAAATGGAGCTCTACCCACCAACATTCATGGGACTTTGAGGTAGCACCATTCCAAATGTGGGAGAAAGGATTTCCAAGTTGGATCCCTCAGCATTCCCACACCAGACAAGAGGGTTAGTTTAAGTGATCTCCAAAGGCCCTTTTCCATCCCTCACATTCTTTGGACTGTTCAAAGTTTGATTCAAGTTCTGTGGAGGAAGCCAAACGGGCAATGTTTAACCTTGCAAAAGTTAACCTCGTACATTCCAAAGTTCCATCGTTGGATCAATTAAAGGCTCGTTAAGCGATTGAAGGTGAAATCAAACCAGTTTCATGTTAAGGGTTCGGATGGAAATTACTGCTTATTTTGCTTTCGTTTGTCTTGCTTATCAATTAATTTAATTTAACTTATCACATTTCTATGCCGCCCAACTCCTGAGGGACTTTCATTTTAAACCACTTAAAATGGAAATGTGAACACAGAGAGGAAGCCACGGAGCCCTTGCAATTCCGCTTTCAACCTGGACAGATTCATAAACTGCATGAGAAGCTGTCCTTCCTCCTCCTTTGCCATCTGCCCTTAGTGTTGTGACTGAAGGTGTGGCCTCTGATGGCTCCTGTCGACTGTTGGCTATTGGTTGGAGAATCTTAAAAATCCTGGATTAGGGCTGTCCCACAGCCAGATGATGGCGAGCGTCCCCTTGTGGCAGAACAGGGCATCCCCCCATCTGGAGGGAGCTGCACATGGGAGCAGGCAAGAAGGAAGTAGCACCTCGAGGAAAAAAGCAATTCCAAACTCTGTACTGTATACAGCCTTCTCTCTGCAAAGAGAGTTTGTTAAAAAGACCCTTGCTACAATGGGTTAATTTATAAGCCTTCAGGGCAGGAGTGGAAGGCCAGGTGCCCAGATGCCAAAGGAATCAAAACTTCGTGAGCAGGGAGTTGGACTAGAACAGCAGTCACCAACTGGTGATCCGCAAGAAAATTTTGGTGGTCCACAGAAAAATTATTTGCATTTTTTGTATTGCACTAAATTAGGGGTCCTCAAACTACGGCCCCTGGGACAGATACATGCAATGAACATTTGTGTTGCTGCAGAGAGCCTCCCCCTTCAGAGTCTTTTTGTGTGGGTTGGAGGGGGGCAGAAATTCCGACTTGGGTTCTCCTTCAGCCTCCTGGTGCAGGGCCTTGGGCGAAGGCTGGAGGGAAGTGCCATTGATGGCTAAGAGCCGGAGGACCTTGTTCCAGTGGGACTGCATCATGGCCTGGAATTGGCTGACCATCTCAGCCTGCTGAGCCTCCAGGTGCCAGTACCTGGCCTTGCACTCCTGCAGGTCTTCCCTCTGCTTGGAAAGCCTATGATTGTGGTCCTCCGTGAGATGCTTCTACTGAGCCTCCTTTTCGGCCAGATCCAATTTGAACTGAGCTGTTTTGCCAACTCTTTCTCATGGCGGCTGCTTAGCTCCAACAACCTGATGTCCGAAAGGTTGGTGACCCCTGGACTAGAAGACCGCTAAGGTCCCTTCCAAACTCTTATTCTGTTAAAACCTCAGTGAGGATTCTTGTGCATCAGGTTAAATGGCCAGAGTTAAACTCCGCTTTTGGGGGTCTCCTGATGCTCAGGGTTTTTCTATGAGAAACTTAAGCCGAGTTTGATTTTGTCTCAATTTCTGCGGTTGAGATGTGTGTCCTTATCAGCCACATCTGAATACCATGAAGTCTACCTTGAATGCACTTGAACTGGACTTAAGAGCATTCATTTTCAAAACTGACACAATAGAAATGTAACGTGCAGAAAGAGGCAAAATGGCCTCCAGGTAATTCCTTCCCCGGCTATTAATATCATTATGGATGGAACAGATTGACATATTTAATCCTTTGTCTTCCTCTTCTTGGCGGGCTGTTTGCATTTGCTCCTTCCCTGCCTTCCGGCAGATACCAAGAACAACCATGGCTCCCATTTAATGCAGAACAGTTCTTTATAGACTAGGATTGCCAAAATTAGGGTAACCAGGAAAACCAGCAGAGAGCCAGCTTGTTTCTGATCCATTGATTGTGATTACCTGACAGTGCTTCAGATAGCTAGGTGAAAATCCCTCTCCTGCAACTAACATTAATTATGGGCTGTCAGATTCTCCAAATTTGGCAATTTAAGACCCCTGGCCTAAGTTATGGATGGAGAGCCAATTTGGCATAATGGTTAATGAATTAGACAACAGGAAACCATAACTTTTAAGCCTGTTTTAGGCACGAAAGCCAGATTGGGTGACTTTGAGCCAGTCTTTCCCTCTAAGCCCCAGGAAGAAGGCAGCGTTGGTCCTTCAGAGGTTTTCAAAATACATTGCGAGAAAAACACTTTCCCTCACAAACCTCAGGAGCCAGGATTGAAGGGAAGGATCACAACAACAACATAGTTACAGATTTCATCTTACCTTGCCAGACCTATGGCGCGTTGTTGAGGATTATGTGGTAAATCAGTCATGAGATGAGAAGGAAACATGGGAGGTGAAGATGGAGATAATTACCTGTTGACGGTGCAATGTCAACATTCTTTCCTGATTGACTTGATTAGGACACAGAGCAGGGTAAATATTTTATCTCTGTATTTAACCTTCTTTTATTCAGGTCTGAACGGCTCAGGGTGGCAATTCTCACCCCGCAGAAGGTGGTTATGAGGGCTGGAATTCCCGAAGGTGGCTTATGGGTAGGACTGGGTTATAATGGGAGCCCTACTTTTCATATACCTGGAGGACATGGAGATTAGCCACAAATATTGAAGGAAGTGATTTCCAGGCATTTGCTGAGTCAAACGCCTTTGTACAACCAGTGATAAAGTAACTTAAGAAAGATGATATGAATATATTTGTGAATTTACACGCATAATACTAGCTACGCATTTGCAGATAGAAGATTTGAACTCGGATCCTGTTTTGAGGGCCACGGGGAGTCAACCGGTTGGTGCTCTCCGCTTGAAATAAAGGTTATCTCAAAGAGTCTGTATTACCAGGAAAACTTTTAATTACAATGACAATTTTAATTTCTCTGTTCGCGTCCATCTGTTCCTCACCAATTTGCAAGAGTTGCATCAGAAGACTTGCAAAAATCTGTAGAGACTGCTAAGCAAAGTGCCTTGAAGAGCATAAACCCAGGACAAAGTTTTGCACCTGGGCAACAGAATCTAGAATTTCCTCTGAATGGAGCTGAGCTTGTAGCACCTGCAGCTAAGCAAGGAGAGAAGAGTGATGAAGAAACAATGTGCCCCTTAGTTCCGTAGTGCTGATTGAAGGATGAGTGAGCTATCTTATTTCCTGATTTGGCAAACTGGTTAAGTGAAAAGGTGGAAATTGGTGCAATGGGATTAAGCTATAAACCATCATTCTGGTTTTGCGTTGCTCTCTGCCCCATTTCCTGCCCTCTAAATGCTAGCTTAGCAAGAGGGTGGTCTCGGAGGAGAATCTCAGACCCAGATGTCCGAGGTACAGTCTCCTCCTGGGTAACGTATTTCGTGCGCACGAGCAGGACCCCATGGCTCCTTCCCGAAATCCACCAGGAAGTTTGGATTCACACAGAGACCTCCATTCTCCGTGTCTACGTCAATCTGGAGCATGACTGACCCTTCCCTGAAAAGGGAGAAGAAAGAAAGGTTATCTGAGCAAAAAGGCTCAAAAAATAGGTAACGGATTGATCTCCCTTGCCCCCCATTTCCTCTGAGTTTTCTCCACCTGTTAAGAAGCTTCGTACCTCACCAGTTGTGGATAAAATTGCTTATCCCATGGTGTGTAGAGACTGTTGGTAACATAAAGCCTTTTTCCATCCAAGCTCAGCTGGAGCATTTGGGGTCCTCCATAGACTCTCCTTCCCTAAGGTTAAAAAAAAACATGAGTGGTCAAAAAATGTAGGAGGTCCATAAAGGGCTACATGTGGCTCCTTGGTTTTATTTTGCCTCAGGATTTCAAGGAGTCCCACCGAGAAGAAAGAAGCCATACCGTCTGTTGAAAATTATGTCCCACACATTTCCTGTAAGTGTCTCAAACCCAGAATCCTTCTGAGAAAAGAGAGCCTCACCTGGAGCATGAAAGGATCTGGTTGGCAGTCCAGCTCTTCATCCTTAATCACAGTCACGACCCCACCTTTGTAGATGTTGCCTCCTACAAACACCTGCAGGACCCAAAGAAAGGGACAGTTCAGGCCAAAAGACAGTCTCCCCTTCCCCAAGCTGCAGTTTTTCTCTGCGATATTTGGAGGTGGACCCCAATGGAGTGGTGCAGTGGCCTAGAGGTGGTGTTCTCGCCTCACAATCAGGAGGCTGTGAGTTCGATCCTAGGTAGAGGCAGATATTTCTCTCTCTGGGCAAAATGAGAATATATTTGCTTAACAAAAATCCGCATTGGCAACAGGAAGGGCATCCGACCATGAAACACTCTGTTAGCTCCATACAGTTGCCCAGACTCCACCCCACAAGAGATTAGGGGGGTCATTAAAAGAAGATGATGATTTAGAGGTGGACCCCAGAGTGTCTTCTACCATGTGCCAATAAATCAGGCCTGGATTAGCTTTCTGATTAACCCAACATCCTGTTCTGATGGTGGAAAGAAGCAACTTCTGGAAGGATTCTAAGTAAGAAACCATGATTTCCGGGCTTTTAGGTGGGAGGGAGCTCACCTGGCCCGTCAGCCGAGGGCAGTGGGGGTCGGTGATGTCATACTGTCGGACATCGCCATGAAGCCAGTTGCTCAGGTAGATGAAGCGATCATCCAGTGAAATGAGAAAGTCCGTGAGAAATGCTGAAAAAGAGAAGATGCCCAGAAATAACATCAGGAAGATAATTTGATTACTTTAATATCCTGGCACAGAAAGTTTTTCACGAATCATTATTCTGTCTCAGTTCTCAAGCCATTCTCTCAAGATTCTAAAAATCCTTAATTTGGGGACAGAACTAGAGACTTGAGACATGAGCAATGTGGACAAAAGCCCTCCTGAACTTTATTTACTTACCTGGCATTTCGGAGAAGTACCACCCAGTAACCTCCTTGTTTAAAATCTGGATGGCCTTCTCTGCTGTCCAGGACCCGTCCTGCAAGAGACATGCGAGGCTGGTTGGTTGGGGAGTGCAAAGCTCTCCGGTGTCAACTTAATTTGCACCACCCCTTCGCTTCCCATCCATATCTGCCTCCTAATTTGAAGGATTTGATCTCAGTGGGATTTGAAATATTTCCATAGTTTGCAACTTCTGAATTTTATCCTTTCTGTCGTAATTCTTTCTGATCTCTGCTAGGCAACTGGACCTATCGGCTCTGGTCTTCAGCAAAGACTAAACATGGTTTCTCTGCCATAGAAACAAGATGAATTAATAAGGCAGTGCTACGTTCAGCTTCCCGTGTGTAAAGATTTCTTTACCATGATCATGGTAAAGAATGTTACGTTTATGTTATGTTTTGTTTTTAATGGTGCATTTTAACCGGTATTTTATTCTGAGCTGAAGATGGAAAAATGCGGGAGGGTGGGAAAGGAAAAAGAAATTCTGCTTTTTTTTCACCTCTTTCTTGAAAAAATGGTGTATGGAGCTCTCAAGGGTGCAGCCCACAAAGCCATGCGCGGCATCTGGGTTGTGCAGGAAACGGATCTCCAGTGGGGCAGAATCTTCCCCCACGTCAATGGACTGGACAAGGCAGTGGGTGGTCCAGTCCCATACATTCAGGCGGCGGCCATAGCGTTCTGCCAAGGAAAGGGGAAGAATCACCTCAACTTCTGGTGAGTAGGAACGCCTACTGCTAGACGAGGGTACTCAGGAGGGTTTTTGCTAAGCAGTTCTTTAGACAGAGGTTGGGCTTTCTCATGTTGGAGGCCTCCAAGCGAAAGGTGAGGTGCCATCTCTTGGGAAAAAGCTGGACAAGATGGTTGGGCTAGATGGCCGCCAACACCGCCTCAATGCCAACTTTTCTCGAGATCTCTTTGACCCTTTCCAGCCCCCCCCCCCATGAATTTTGGATTCCAATGGGCCTTAAGCTAACACCGTGTTCTGTCATCTCACCTTTCTTCAGGTCTTCAGGGTTGAACCCATTCACAAAGTATTTGGGGACACCCCATTCGGTGCTGATTAAGACATTATGCCTGGGTTGGTACCAGAAGTCATATCCTTGCGGAGCCTCGTCACCGGGGCGGTTCCAGGTGCCCTTCACTTCCCATGTTTCCGCATCCACAAGAACAAATCCACCTGTGGGTGGAGAGAATGCAAATTCATTCCGGCACGTGTAGGTGGGTCCCGGGAAGGGTTGGCTGAAAGGGGTTTGCACCACTCTGAGAGACCCGAGAGGTAGCAACGGCCTGGAACAGAGCTCAGGGCTCAAATTTAGGGTTTCTGGAGTTTGTGTGAAAGGTTTCCCTCCCAATATCTTCCAAGTCATGCCTGCTCTTACAGTACTTCAATCTGGACCCCCGTTTTAGAAAACAAATCGACCCAGTGGTACCTTTTCCATTGCCATATAGATCCCCTATGGAACTGATCATGACTTCTCCACTACCCAGACAGTGTGAGGTGTGTAATGTAGCTAGGTTGGTTTTACAGAAGACCTCGCTGGGCTCAATCACCTGTCAAGGTTGGGGAAGAGAGGAGAAGACGACATTGGTTAATGTCCATGGAAACGGATTTTGGCTTATATCTCTTACAAAGACAAGATCAGGGAATCATTGATGGTGGTAGTATGCTCAGCCCTGTAAAGTCCCTTGGGTTTAAACCACTTCGGGGTACTTTGAAAGCCCTCTGCAACCCATTTCCCTGACTTGCACCCTCTCTGGATGTGTGGGTGGGCCTACTTTAAACAGGGAGGGAGCCCGGGGGTCAGTCCCGGTGTCCACCACATAAATCCGTGAAGTGTTGAGGCAGGGAAGGACCAGCCGGTTGCGTCTCTTGGTGGTGTCTCCGAAGCAGCTGCTGCAAGCATTCCAGCCGGTGTGATGAAGCTCATCGTCAATGTATGGCATTTGCAGCCGGTGAATAACCTGGTGGGGAAAGATTGGAGAGACAGAGATTAAACGTGCATTGTTTGATGTCATCGCCTGGAGTTGGGCTGCTCCATCGGTTTCCAACGGGTTTGCGATTTCCATGTCTCTGGACATGGAATGCCACTTGCGGAATGGAATTCTGTTAGCAGAAAGGTCTCCTGCTGGGTGGAAAGGGTTGTGGATTGTAGCTGACAGAATGTAGGTTTCTCCCTCTTCCAGCTGGCAAGCAGAACCTCACCAGCAAAGCCCCTTAAAACACATAGCCACTCCACAACAGTGCTCCATTATTCCAACCGTTAGGGACCTGCAGACCCTTTCTTGACCATTGGGTCAAGGGAAAACTCTTCCTGCATGTGTGAGTGTGTGAGAGCCGGCAACTCCAATTGTGTGGATTGTGAGCATTCCCAGTGCATGATAGCATTGGTGTCTGTGGTACCTGCTAATGACCCTTTCTTGCCTTTAGGCTTCTCACGGTTCTCACATGATGGTTCCAGGCACAGCTGCATCCAGTTAGGGTGCCTGTGCCTGTGTGGATCTAGGTATGACTTTTTCATTCATGTGAAAAAGGCAGAGCTGCCTCAGGAGTATCAGCAGACAAAACAACAGAATGGCTTGAAACGGTCCAGAAACCGAGAGTGGCTGAGCTTTGCTGGGCTTAGAACAAAGGACTTCCTTAATTTGATTTAACTTAATTATTCCCAGATCTTGATGTCATGATTTTAGTAATTAGCAGAAAGTGTTTTAGAAGCCAGCAATGTGTCTGAACATGTTGGTGTATGTTAGTTTTCTTGCAGTTTCATAAAGAGAGTCCCGTTTTAGGCCTGGAAGCTAGCTTATAATGCTTAACATTGCAGTAATGTTTATGCATTCTAAAGCAGTAACAGCCTCTGTTTCAACCAAAATCTAGCTATTCAGGGAGATAATTTGAGGCGTTGTCTTGAAGTGATTAGGACTTCTGTTCTCATGTCTGCGCCTAGCAAGGAGGGCATAAAGGGTCTTTCTTCAACCTTTAGAGCAGAGCTGGGGAATGATGGCTCTTTTATGACTTACGGACTTCCAACTCCGAGAATTCCTGAGCCAGCATCGTTGACCACCCCTGCTTTAGAGGATGTTTTCCATCCTTAGCCTTTTTTTTTTTTTTAAAGAAGTCACAGACGTTCACAAGGAACACTGTGCTGCACCACAATTCGTGGCGCAGCACAATGTTCCTGTGGATGCGTGACGTGAAACCCAGGACCCATTGGCTTGTTCAATAAACTCTGGTTAAAACTAACCACAGTTTAGCCTGATGGGCTTTTATGCAGCCTTACTCCACTTCCACTAGAGATGGAGTTGTCTTCAAGAGACGCCCAAGGAAAAGGAAACTGAACAAGCTTTCATAATGTCATCCCAAAGAACTAAGTAATCTCGTACTTTGCAGTAATTGGGAGATTCAGGATCCACATCCACCGTGGCGAGATAATCGGGCTTCTGGGTCCCTGTGCCAGTTAAGATGCAAGGCACATAGATCAGCCTTTCTCGAGGGCCTAAGGGAGGAGGAAAATACATTTTAGGATCCTGAGTCTGAATGTTAAAATGGTTCTATCTTAGCTACAATTGGCTAGACTCGTGTTTGCCCGTCCTGTTAAATGTGGTTACTGGATTAACCCAAGTTATGGGCTGAATCACAACAGAAGGCCTTTCAGTCATCTGCAGTAACACAAAATCCCAAGGTTCATGCTAACCGAGCTGGGTGGGCTATGCAGAAATCACAACCAGATTTTTCCTCACCAGCGAGAGCAATCAACCAGTGGAATGATTTGCCTCCAGAAGTTGTGGGTGCTTTTAACACTGGAAGTTTTAAAGAAGTGATTGGACAACCATTTGTCTGAAATGGGATAAGGTTTACTGCCTGAACAGGGGGCTGGACTAGAAGGCCTCCAAGGTCCCTTCCAACTGTTATTCTGTTATTTGCATCAGGTCAGGTTGAGCACGTTGGGTGGTAGGGGCTTCCCAATGGCATTTTGAGATGCTCCCTGGATCTGTGGGGTTGGAGTGAATTGATTGTTGGTCAAGAATCCCAGTACCAGGTCAGTCGTCCCTCACCAAAGGGCTCAACATCCATGTTGAGCTAGTTCTGCACACCATGGTTCAAATTAGTGGCTTAATATGAAGGGCAAACCCATCCTTCCTCTCTGTGGGTCTGTCTATTCCCAACATCATCTGCCCTGCCATCCAGAAGGAGTGAGGATCTATCAAATTTACCATTCATGGCATCTAAGGGCGTTGGATATCCGGGGCCGTGACAGCCGCATCCTTTTTCTCCTTCTCCTTCTCCTTCTCCTTCTCCTCCTCCTCCTCCTCCTCCTCCTCCTTTAGAAAGAAAGAAAGAATTGTTAGAACTCGGCAGCAGGAGAGAGTAGAACCATCCATGCTGGGACCTACCAGAAGAAACCATTTTGGACCCAGTTCTCGATCTAAAGGATACTCCTACTACCCCTCGGCAGGGCTCATTTTCCCTGCTGCTGGTATGCAGCAAAGACCTGGAGTGGGGAGAGATATTGCCTGTGGAGCAGTCCGATAAGAGACAACATAGCCTCCAGCTGCATCATGGATGGAGTAAGAGTCTCAAAGGGGATCACCCCTAAATTCTCAGACTGTGAAGAAGACGGAGGGAGATTGGTACTTTCAGACCTGCAAGATTCTGTCAATGGAGCTTCACCATGAGGTGGGGTCAGCTGATCTGTTGCTGATCTACCTGGTGAGGCAGGTACATTGGCAGAGCCAGGGGAGGAATCCCTGTGAGTCAAGCAGCTCAAGGAGGGCAAAGGGACCAACTCCTCAAAACATTAAATTAAAGGCTCAGTGGAAATAAACCGGCAGCTCATTATCTCTTCTGATTTGGCTGTTTCATTCCCCCATTTATTTTGATGCCGTAATGAGTTTGTGATCTAATTCATTGCTCATCCCTGCCTGTGAATTAATTGTTCTGCTGTGGCAACTCATATCTCTGATTGCCCGATACTCCTCTTTGTCTGATGATGCTGTGGCAACACACACACACACACACACACACACACACACACTGCCTGGATGCTAAAAGGAAGAAGCCGGATGGCCTTGGCATCCAGTCTTACATAAGGTGACTAACTTTTGATATGGCTGGCAATTCCATTAATCAGCTCCTCTGATGAAAGGAGGTGACCGTCTCTTCCTTCATTCCACACCCCCTCCTTTCGGTCCCTAATTAATTAATAGCAGGAAAATAACCTGCCAATTTTCCTATTAGTCTTCATTAGATATGTTTCTAGGACGGGACATGACACACCAATCAGGAAGCCGTCAAATAATTTGCCTATCAACTATCGACAAAAATAAATTCCAGAAAGGTGGACACCGAACCCCATTGGACCCACATCATGCTCCCCATGGAAGTCACAAACCAGTTTGGTCCTCATTAGCTTTGAACAAATTCATCGTTGGGAATTTGCTTCCCTCCTTACTGATGAGAAAGAATATTTTAAACAGATCTGTAACTCAGAAATAAAAAGGCTGCATTTTTCCTTCTCCCTCCCGGTCAGTTTTCCTTGTGTGCCATCCTAGTCTTAAGATCATCTTTTGTTTGGTAGTATGTAAGCCATTGGCTTGTGCAAATATTGATTTCTGGAAGCTTCTTTGACTGTGATGAAAACATGTGAAATAGGAAAATAGAAGCTTAGTTTCATTGCAAATTAAGGCAGGAAGCGGAGGGTGGTAATGGGAATTTGGAGGAGGCAGGACAGGAACCCCTTTTTTTTCAAGCATTCTCCCCCAAAGTCAAAGTGATGGGGTATTGGCAATAATTGGAGATCAAAGAATTGGGTCTCCTGCTCGAGCAGGGGGTTGGACTAGAAGACCTCCAAGGTCCCTTCCGACTCTGTTCTCTTATTTTATAATCTCAGATCAACTAATGAAAGGAATAGCTGTCTTCCAGATGTTTTGGAGGCTTCATCACTGGAAGTCTTTAAGAAGAGATTGGACAACCATCTGTCTGGAATGGTATAAGGTCTGCCTGAGCAGGGGGCTAAGCTAAAAGTCCTCCAAGGCTTTCCAACTCTGTTATTCTGAACATCTGTGATGACGTGGGTCTTTTCAGAAAGGCTGTGGACAGGTGGAATTGGGGCAGAAGTCAGATGTCTGAGAGGCAAGAGAAGGGATGACTTCCTACCTTTGGTTGGTATCACTGGAATTTTCTCCTCAGCATCCTTTGCCTGGTGTTCGAACATTTTCCCTCCTCTCTCTCTCTTCTGCTCCGCCTGGACTCGCACACCTGACATTCTCCAGGTTGCTTGCGGGCAGTTTATATAACCCGGGAGAGCCGAGCCGTGGCGAGTCTTGCCCCAGAAGGCGTGGTCTCTGGAAGGAACTCAGCAAAAAAAAAGAGCTGATTCTTGAAACCCCAGAGGGCCAAACAACCCTCCCTCTTTCTCTCCATCTCCCACCAGAGAAGCTCTGCCAGCCGATTCCACACCCTGTGGGGCTGTTCAGAGCCCGAGGCCCCACGACATCTGCTTTGAACAACTTCTCTCAGCCTTTTAATTACTCTTGATCTTAATCTGATTTTTATCTGATAAAAAGATATTTTTATCTTTCATTTATCTTTTATGAAGCCCCATCACCTCTTCTGGTTTTCTGGCTTCCCCAAGTTCATTGTGAAAATGCAGATTCAAAGGGTGAATGCAATTTGAGGCGCATTGAGAATGGCAGCATGTTTAACCGGTGCAAAAGATACCCCTGCTGAAACATGCTGGGTTGTGCATGCGAGTTCTGACACCCCTATTGTGTCCTTGAATCCAGATGTTCACAAACGTATTAAATCTGCAGGTGGATTTGATCTCTGCGGTCCACCCTCAGTTGGAGACAGAAAATTGATTTGGGGCTTTAATTTCTCTACTCCACCTTCCCTTTTACCCAGCAACCCAACAGCAAAAAACACAACTCCAGTGAAACATCTGTCCAGGCAGATGTGAAAGTGTGTTTAATATTTTTCATAAGAGGTTCAAGTGACGCGCACTGAGATTTGAAAAGTTCAATCGAATAGAGAGATTCGGAAAATTTCCTGAAAGGAACTGGAGGCCTTGCCTGCACGTTATCTGCCCCTTGGAGTAAAGCAAAGGTTTCTGAATTGCTTTGCAGTTTTGAAAACCTAGAATTGGAGTCGTCAGCAAGTTTCTTTTTTTACCAAGCCCCAAGAAAGCTCAGAATTTGGTTCCAGCAAACATGGTGAATCAAGCCTCATCCCAGATATTTAATCACCTCCCATCTTATCACTGCATTTAGAAATAATATCATTTACGTTTTGCATGGATGAGGAGAGGGGAAAGAAAACCCAACTGAGAAACTTGCTGTTCTAGAAAGTCAAGTCAGAAAAGCACCGTGAGGGCATGAAACTGAGAAAATTGGAGATATGCCTCATGGCTCAGCTTCTTTTCAGGAGCTCAGCGTTTTCATTCGGTATCTTTGTTCCCCACAATCGTGGATTATTAGCTCCATTCTAGCTAGGATCACCTCTGCCTCTGGTCTCTGCTGCTTGGGATTACAGCAATCGATGTTACTTGATCGAGCATCTCTGCGCCAACTAAAAAGAAAAAAAATATCCTGCAACATTGAAATTTAAACAAGAGCGTGGATGCAACCATTTGCTTGATAGCCAGTCTTCTAAGTGCGTTGGGATGATGTTTTATTCAGTTCATACATTAACAAAAGAGCCCACCGTCGTTAGACTTAGGCTTCAGAATGTAACCCAGTACCTTAACTGTCGTACTAAATTTATCTCCTCAGCTTTCTTTGGGAGTTCTTCTACCCCCAGATGTTGACCTTCAGCCGGTGAAGAGATGACCCTCTCTAACCTAAAAATACACTTCGATGGGAAGGGAAGTTTGTTGAAACAAGTACTGTCTGGTTTTGATGGCTGGTCACTTGGATTGGAATAACCCAGGGGTGAAATCCAGCAGGTTCTGACAGGTTCTGGAGAATAAGTAGCGGAAATTTTGAGCAGTTCGGAGAACCGGCAAATACCACCTCTGGCTGGCCCCAGAGTAGGGTGGGAATGGAGATTTTGCAGTATCCTTCTGGAGTAGGGTGGGAATGGGGATTTTACAGTATCCTTCCCCTGCCACACCCACCAAGCCACGCCACATCCACCAAGCCACACCCACAGAACCAGTAGTAAAAAAATTTGGATTTCACTACTGGAACAATCACAGTTAATTGGAGCACAGTTGGAAAAAGCAGAGCAACATCTCGGTGCAATTCCAGTGGATTGAAATTTAGGCTCCTTATCTGTGGGAATGCCTCTCTGGCTTGAAGCACTAACCTTGTGCTTTGGACCCCAGACCCGGTTTCAAACTGGTTTGTTAAACAGATGCTGCCATCCTTTCAGAGAACAAAAGAGGTGGACATCTTGTGCGAAGAGATTAGTAAAATAGGTCCGAGAGAGAAGAGAGAACAATAAAACTAAATTTGGATCGCATCCAGTTCTGATCACCACAGTATAAAAGAAAGATGTTGAGACTCTTTCAGAGAAGGGCAAGGAAAATGATTAAGGGGCTGGAGGCTAAAACATACGGAGAACGGTTACAGGAATAGAGTCTGCCTAATAGGAAAAGAAGGACTAGATAGCAGTGTTCCAGGTCCAAGATGAGGGGGTCAAACTATTCTCCAAAGCACCAAAAGGCAAAAGAAAACTAACCAAGGAGAGACATAACCTAGAACTAAGGACAATTTTCTTGACAGTGAGAACAATTAATCAGTGGAACGGCTTGTGTCCAGAAGTTGTGTGTGCTTCATCACTGGAGGCTTTCAAGAAGAGACTGGACCATCGTTTATCTGAAATGGTATAGGCTCTCCTGCTTGAGCAGGGGGTTGGACAAGAAGACCTCCAAGGTCCCCTCCAATTCTATTATTCTATTCTAAACTTTGTCTTGCTAGTTCAGATCCTTGCTGCTTAACCTTTCCAGCCTGAGATAGGCAATTGATCCTCCAACCTGCATCTCGTTTGATGATTCCTCTAATCCGTCTGAAAAACCCAACTCCTCTGGAGTCATGTCAATCACGCATGAATTATGCCTGCTAAGCTCTTCCTGATGCTGAGCGCCAGTCAACTGGTGCCCTTTGATGACTCCGCTCTTGGAATTTCAGAAGCAATTAACTGGGTCTTACTTCCTCCCATCTTCCCTCTTTCAATCTCTTTCGTTCAGCTCTCCCTTCTTGGCCAGAAGTTTCACAACTTTCTTGCCTACTCCTGCTCTCCATAAGATTTTACCCATCTGTTCTCCCTTCCATTTTTTGGAGATTTGATAGAAAGTGGAGCTGTAGCCATCCACATTCATGAGACCTGCAAGGTAGCATCGTCCCGAATGCGGGAGAAAGGCATCTGATCCCTCTGCATTTCCACAGCGACAAGAGTTAGTCTAGGTCAGGGGTCCCCAACCTTTCGGACCTCAGAGACCACTAAATTCATAATAATAATCCTGCAGACCACTAATATGATCTGCCTAATGACCAGCTGGGTGGGCGTGGTTAGGTGGTCATGTTACTGGTTGGGCATGGCCAACTCAATGTCACTCATGTTGAGGGATGCCTTGCCGACTTATATTCATCTCTCCCCTCCCAGTCACTCCTCGCCTGCCCGCCTGGGCTCCTTAGGGCCCCAACAGGAAGTAGTTGTTGGAGCTAAGCAGCCACTATGAGAAAAGTTGGCAAAACAGCTGGCTCCGTTCAAATTGGATCTGGCCAAGAAGGAGGCTCAGCAGAAGTATCTCACTGAGGATTACGAGCGTAGGCTTTCCAAGCAGAGGGAAGACCTGGCCAGGTACTGCCAGGCTGCCAGGTACCAGGAGGCTGAAGCAGACCCTGAGTAGAAATTTTTGCCCCCCTTCGACCCACACAAAAAGACCCCAAAGGGGGAGGCTCTGCAGCAGCACAAATGTTCATTGCACGTATCCAGCCCAGGGGCCCTAGTTTGAGGACCCCTGATTTAGTGCAATATAAAAAATGCAAATAATTTTTCTGAGGGCTACCAAAATTTTCTCATGGACCACCAGTGGTCCACAGACCACCAGTTGGTGACCGCTGGTCTAGGTGATCTCCAAAGCCCTTTCTCCAACCTTCACACTCTACGGACTTGGACCATTCAAAGTTTGATTCAGGTTCCATGGAGGAAGTCCAACCAGACAACGGTTGTTGGGTGTGATACTTTTTAACACAAAAGGCAGTCTCGCACAATGCGGAGTTCTGACGGTTTATCAAATAAAGACTTATTAAGCTACCGAAGGTGGAACCAAACCGGATTTCTATGAAGGGCTTGGAGGGCAATTACTGCTTCTTGGCTTTGTGTTTTCTTCTCCATAGATTAAAGGGCTAGATATTTCAGAGCTGAAAATGAAAGTGTGAACACCGCTGGGAGCCCTGGAGCTCTGGGCTACAGACATTCAGGTTTCAGACTCACACATTTCATGAGAAATGCTCCTTTGCCACCTGCCCTTAATGTTATGACCGAAGGAGCAACCGCTGAAAGCTCGTGATAGCGGGTGACTCTTAATGACTAGTCCACAGTCAGATTGGAGATAAGAAATCTGCATAGGCAAGAAACATTTTGGTCTTGAAAAATTATTTATTTTTTTTAAAAGAACAATGAGTAGCAAAGATAAAGAAATATATTAGTCTATTTCTGATGCGTCATGCTAGAGGTAACGCTAAGACGTTCCAAGAATGGCTCTGTTGCTTATTAAACCACAAACAAACCTGTATTCCATGATTTCTGAATCAAAAGATTTGACATTTGCCAAAAAAA
The DNA here is from genome assembly GCA_030761175.1 of Masticophis lateralis. Taxonomy (NCBI): domain Eukaryota; kingdom Metazoa; phylum Chordata; class Lepidosauria; order Squamata; family Colubridae; genus Masticophis; species Masticophis lateralis. The sequence continues at coordinate 12,528,629 of JAUDYJ010000017.1, read as the reverse complement.
ACCCATGGGATGAGTTTGTATTACTCCAAATACAGCTAGTCCTTAACTTACAACCATTTGTTTAATGATCGTTCAAAGTTACAACAGCGCTGAAAAGAGATTTATGACTGATCTTCACACTTATGACCGTTGTAGTAGACCCACAGTCACATGATCAAAATTTGGGCACTGGGCAACCAGCATGAAATTATGACGGTCGCAGCCTCCTGGGTCATGTGATCAATATTTGCGACCAGCTTCCAACAAGCAGAATCAATGGAGGAAGTCAGACTCATGTCAGACTGATTGACATGATTGACTGAATAACTGCAGTGATTTCGCTTAACTGCCATGACAAAAAAAGGTGCGACTCACTTCACAATTGCCTTGCTTAGCAGTTCTGGTTCCCACGTCGTGGTCATAAGTCAAGGACTACCTGCACACAAGCGATGAGATCATTTGCTTTATTCATCCCACAGCATCTTGAGGGACGCCTCAGCTACAGGAGTCTCATGATAGAAAGACATGGGTTATCTACTCCCGTGCCTGCCTTCCCAGAGAAAATTGTGGGGACAATTATTGCCTAAAATATTTCCTTCTCGGTAAAAACGTGCAACTCCCTGGTTATGCAATAGCAAAAGCGAGGGGAGGGAGGGGGAAACTGGGAACATGGAGATGCTTAAAATCTTGTATCAAAAGTTCTGGGGTTGAGACCTGGTCACAGCAAAGAGGATGCAGTGAGTGTGAGCGACCTCTTGTGGCAGAACAAGGAATATCCCATCCAGAGAGAACCGCACACACAAGCAGGCGAGGAAGAAGTAGCATCTCAAGGAAAAAACTTTTGCTACTACTACAGACAGCTTGAAACCGGGGAGATAGTTAGATCCAGATATCAGAGGTGGTGTCGCCGCCCGGATAGCGGATCTCGTGGGCCAGCGCTGGCCCATTTGGCTCTTTCCCGAAATCCACTAAGAATTTTTCGTTCACTTTCAAGCCTCCTTTCTTGCTGTCCACATCGATTTGCAACATGACAGAGCCTTCCCTGGGGAGGGGGAAAAAAACAAAGAAGATAAAACAGAATTTTACTATGTGTTTCTGAGGACAACTACAGTTATGAAACTCGAAGATGGACAGATTCCCCCAATCCGGAAGTCGACGCTGCAGACACAGAAACTAAACTCCCTAGGCTGAAAGAAGAAATGCCTTTTATGTTTATTTAAAGCGTCATTTTAAATTCCTCGCAAACGGCGAATTGAGGCCTAACGCTTCTAGCAACCATAGAAAATTACACCACGCAACTTCCAGGTTTATTTCTGCTTGCGGATCTTCCGAGGAACTTGTCTCAAGATCCAGCTTTGTTTCTCTTTTTAATAAACAAAGGAAAAAAGCGAAGGAAAGGCCGTCTTACTTGACCATGTCTGGGTAGAACTGCTTATCCCATCCGCTGTAGAGAGAGGTGCTGACATACAGCCGTTTTCCATCCAGGCTCAGCTGGATCATCTGGGGGGCACCTTGAACTCTCTTGCCCTGTGAAGGACGAGAAAGTGGGTGTGACCTAACTTGGGACCCAAGTTAAGGCAGAAATCCCCATGCTGGCTGGGGGATTTTGGGAGCTGAAGTCCACAAGCCTTAAAGTTGCCAAGTTTGGACACCCCTGGACTAGAAGACCTCCGAGGTCCCTTCCAACCTGGTTATTCTGTGTTCTACAAAGATGGTTTGGCCGTGAAATTTCCTGCAGAAATTTCTGAACATCCCTTGCACCATTGTGAAAATGAAATGGAGGGAGACAGAAAGATTCTCTGGAAGGCAGTTAAGACAGTGACCTAACAAAGAAAAAAAGTAACAATAATCCTGGGGTGGGGAGGACTCACCTTGATGACGAATGGATCCGGCTGGCAGTCCAGTTCTGGGTCATCAATCACTTTGACAGGACCTCCTTTGACAATGCTGCCTCCCAGAAACACCTGCACAGGTGGAGACATGGCTGGGTGAGAATGTCCCACATCACCTACAGAGTCAGTGACTCCCAGCAGCCATGCATCCTTCCCCTGCCCCGGGGTCTACCTGTCCCACCAACTTGGGCTTCTGACGGTTGGAAATGTCATATTGACGGATATCTCCGTGAAGCCAGTTGCTGAAGTACAGGAAGCGGTCATCCAGGGAGATCAGGATATCGGTGATCAGGCCTACAGGAGAGCTTCGTGTTAACAGGAAGGCAGCAAGTTTGCAGAAGGAACCAATATCGTTCCCAAATTCCCAGCTGGGCCAGGAGCAGATTTGCAAGTATCTGACAGAAATATTGACTCGTTGCATAAAGACCACCTAGTTGGTTGTGTAAAAAGTTGCATTGAAAGTCACAGCTGAGACATTTACGGTCTACGCAACGAGTCAATATTCCTTCTGGAGCCACCACTACAAAATCCATGTCCTATAACGAATATGGAACCTTGCTAAGGTCATAGCTTTCCCTGAATTCTCTAATAAATGATCAAAGGAGTAAATTAAAGAATGGGAACCCTTCCTGTCTTGGAGATGAGATGCTGAAAATTTATATCTAATTAGAGTTCAAATTTAGTTCCAAAGCAAGACTTTTAAAGTTGTTATTGGTGGAGGAACGCAACTCGGATTATGAAAATAATCAATATAAAGCTCGTTGGACTAGCCTGGCATTTCCGGGAGAAGCCATCCTTCAACCTTCTTGTTGGGAATTTGAATCACTTTCTCTGCTGCCCAAGTTCCCTCCTGAAGGAGAAAAAAAAATAGTAAGAAAGGGAGGAGGTACCCTTGGCATAGCCCAACCCACAGAGACACCTATGCCTTCAGGTCTGGTTAGTTAACAGTTCTGTTTTAGAGCATGCCTAGGAACCGCTTGCAAAGGGACAAGTTACAGATAATTATTTACTCATTATATTTATTAATTACAGTTCTCTTGCAACTCCGGGCACTGCACGCCAGAGCAAAAACTAAGCAAAGAGGCATATTTATCTGATTTCTTTTACATGATTTGCCAGTTGACGTTTGGTGATGCAAGGAAGGACTGGAAGGGGTGAATTTGTGGCCGGGTGGCACGCCTTGGCAATCTGTGACTCAGGAACCCCTACTGGCGATATGATGTAATTTGGGTGGCCTAGTTGTGGCACCAACGTGACCTTGGCTGACCTCAGGGAAGTCAGACCTGTTGAGTGCTTGGATGAGGTACCATCCCAAAATCCTAATTAAAAAAAAAATGTCCCAGAAAAAGGCATGTTGCTAAGAAGCTCCTTGGAAGTCATGTTTGCCCTGAAGCAGATGTTAGGTAGCATTTTCAGGTTGCCTTTTTGCATTCCGAAGTGCAAAGGAAAACCCTCCAAAAATACAAAAATTGAAAAAAAAATTGGGCCTGGCCCATTTAGCAGCCAGTAGTTCTCAGGACCCTAAAAATTCTAGAAGGCCTACCACACCCTCGAAGGCTCTGTGGCGTTGGCTATGTGCCTGTACTCGATTGTGGGCTTTTCCCAGAGACTGTTCTTCACTCTATTTTGCTGTAATTATTCCTTTTTGTTGTTGTTGTTTTTTGTTTTACCGGGGTCTTGTAGAAACGGTGGACAGCGCTGCTGAGGGCACAGCCGATGTACCCCTCAGCCGCATCCGGGTCGTGGAGAAATCGGATCTCTAGCGGAATGGAGTTCTTGCCCACGTCGATTGCCTGGATAAATTCATGAGTGGTCCAATCCCACACGTTGATGTTTCCACCATAGCAGCCTTTGAAAGCCGGTGTGAGAGAAGCAAAGAAGATGATTTTGAGAAAAGAGGGAGAGCAGGGTTTGGTTAGTAGTATGTTTTCTTTTGAGGGGTCCTTGGTGCTCTCTGAGCTTGGTTGATTTCCTGCAGACGGTTCCTGACCCAGCTAGGAAACATAATTGGTGCTAGAAGAAGCGTTTGTAGCAAAGCCCTGATGATGTTACCTAGCTGGGTCGTGAAACGTCTGCAAATACAACCAACACAAAATTTCCTCTGGATCTCATACAGACTTGAATTGGACCTCACCACTGAAGAGGTAATGACTTAATCTAATTTATTGAGAAATTGGCCTCCTCCTTTCGGTAACTCCTGGCTGCCGTGTGACCCATCTTTGCCTACAAGGCCCATCAAGGCTCCTCCTCTAAGTATCTCCTCATTGGTGGGAAGAGATGCTGCCTTGATTCTCATTGGCCCTCAGACCTCAATTCCTACCTAGCTTTGCCTCTTTCTTCTCCAATCCTTAATTCTGGACCTCAACCCCATCTTCTGGACCATGGAAGATGCTTCCAACCAGGTTCTCCTTGACCCAAGAGCCTGGTTGGCTTCGGATCTGAGCATACCCGGTGCCTGTGGAACACCTGGAACTCCTCTCACCCTTCTCCAAATCTGCTGGGTTAAACCCGTTGGCGAAGCACTTGGGCGTTCCCCACTCTGTGCTCATCAAGACGTTGTGCCTGGGCTGATACCAGAAATCGTAGCCAAATGGTGGGACTTTAGTGCCTTTTTCCCAGTTGCCCTTCACTTCAAAGGTCTCTCCGTCCAGCAGCACAAAACCCCCTGCAAGGGAAAACAAAACTTTATTTATTTGTTACACTTATTTGCTGCCCATCTTGCCACAAGGTGACTCTCTATTAATATATTGATATTAGTATTCAAGCAGGGGTGAAATGCACTTACCTTGCTACCAGTTTGGAAATGTGAGTGCATGCAGAGGGTCAAAAATGGGATGTAATAATTTCCCAGTGGGTGGGTGGAGCCTCCCACCGCTGGCCCTACTGGTTCGTGCGAGCCAGTTAGATCCGGCCGGATTTCACCGCTGCATTCAAGATTGCATTAAATGAACATAAATTCTTTCTGCGTTCTCGGAACAGCAGGCAAACGGACATCACAATTCCTCCAAGTGCCATTCAGAGATGGCAGAAAGCAGAGACAACATCTCCATCTGATTTCTCCCACTCAAATATTCTCAGATAGGGAGGCTGCTCCCCTGACTTCAGACCGTTGCTTCTAATGGGATCATCTGTCTCTGCTGCAGAGAATTCAGCTTTATCTTTCATCTGGCTAAAAACACTTCCTACAAAAACTTTCTCAGGGGCTTTAGGCCAGCCCCTCTCTCTCAGCCCTACCCACCTCACAGGTGTGAGGGAGAATTAGGAAGAGAACAGAACAGAACACAGAACAACAGAACAGAACAGGAATAAAACAATGGAATGGAATAAATAGAATAAGAATAAAACAAGAATAGAATACAGAACAGAAAGGGTGTAGGGTCTCCTGCTTGGGCAGGGGGTTGGACTAGATGACCTATAGCCATGATGGCGAGCCTATGGCATGGGTGCCAGAAGTGGCACATGGAGCCATATCAGTGGGCACGCGAGCTCAACTCTGGCACGCATGCGGGCACCAGCCAGCTGATTTTTGGGCCTTCAGGACCTACCAGAAGTCAGGAAACACACTGTTTCCGGCCTCCGGAGGGCCTCTGGGGGGGTGGGGAAGGCTGTTTTTGTCCTCCCCAGGCTCCTAGAAAGGCTCTGGAGCCTGGGGACAGCAAAAAACGGGCCTACCAAGCCCACCGGGCCATCTTGGGCCAAAAGCAGGGGGAGCACCGGGGGGGGGCGGGCAGAGCGCCTAGAATTATGGATATGGTCATACGCACGCACCATGCTCCCCCCACTTTTGGTACGCGATGGCAAAAAGGTTAGCCATCACTGACCTATAGGGTCCCTTTCAACTCTGTTAATCCAGAATACTTCATTATCCAAATGTGATTGGACACACAAAGTGTATTAGATACCGTCAGCCACCTTGAGTTATTTATAAAAACAATAAAGACAGAATTAAAAAGAAACATTAAAAAAAACCTACCCTTTCCATTGCCAGAAGGGTCAGCCATGGTGCTAATCATGATTTCACCATTCCCCAGGCAATGTGAGGTGTGAGGATTTGCCAAGTTGCACTTCCAATAGACATCAATGGGCTCGACAACCTGCAATGCAAGATTATGCCGAAGAAGAGGTGAGGATGGGCAGATGGACCAGGGATAGATGCACCCAGCCCCTTCACCACCCAAGCTTTGCACAGTGTGAGAAGCAGGACGTGTCGGTCCCGAGAGCAAAAGAAGCTTGCAAAGGGAAGAGAAGGAAGATGGTTCTGTGAAGCCCCCTTTGGAGGGGCCCCCTCAGGCCTGGCGTGTACCTTGTGGATCCTGGGGGCCCTCAGGTTGGTGCCAGTGTCAATCACGTAAATGCGGGACGAGATCAGGCTGGGAAGAATGAGACGGTTGCGCTTCTTGGTGGTGTCTCCGAAGCAGCTGCTACAGGCATTCCAGCCGGAATGGTGCAGCTCGTCGTTGACATTGGGCATCGGCAGGCGGTGGATGACCTATGGGGTGGCAGAGCCCACTTGGGACCTTTGGACAGGCCCTCAAAGACCTTCTGTTCCTTCCTCTGCACTCTTTCTAGAGTCTTTTTTAATATTTTGGCGACCAAAACTGGATGCCGTATTCCAAGTGTGGTCTTATGTAGCCCAAACAGAATTCGGTTCTAAAGTCGACTTGTGTTATTTCTGGTCTTAACTTAATGTCTTGCAATGCTCTATCCCTTTCTTCCTCTCTCCCCATCCCCCAGGTTATTTTAATCAACCCCTTGGGGTCTCCAACCTTGGCAACTTTTTAAGACTTGTAGATTTGAAGTGGTGGCTGAAGAATCCTGGGAATTGAAGTCCACAAGTCTTAAAGTTGCCAAGATTGGAGACCCCCGGCCTTATGCTGAGAAACAGGACTTGAAGTGAATCAGCTCACTCACTCACACACACACACACACCCAGAAGCAAACAAGCGATTTAACCATGTGATTTATTGGAAGGACATGTTGCTGGGCAGTGGAGTGTGGGTGGGGATGGGTGTCTTGTGGACATTTTTCTTTTGCAATCCTGCATTATTCAGGCCCCAAAGCATGCAGGAAATCCTACCCCCCCCACCCCCCACTGCTTTCTGATTTCTAAATTGTTTGAAAAGGGGTTGTTGGTCTCTTGGGCCATAATTATTAGCCAACGTTTTTCAGAATGCAGTACTTTGGGTTATCTCCACCCACCCACCCCGTAAAGATAAAAGTGGGGATTGTGAAATGGGTTTGCGTGGTGTGTCAATCAAGAACGCAGGATTTCAGATATCGGCAGTATCACTGAAATAACCACGAAAGGTGTCATCCGCAGGAAAAGTCTGTAGTTTAAAGATTTGTGCAGCTGCTCGAGTTTGACAACTGCTGGGCCAGTTGTCCTGGGTAAGTCCTGAGGGACTGCAACCCCCAGATTGATCCAAGAAAAGAGGGAGAAAGCAATTGGCATTTGATCCGAAAAGGAACGCTCTCCAGTTGGAATTTTAGGCAGCAAAGAAAGGCAACTGCAGGGTTCAGATTTCCTGACAGACTGCAGGGAAGAGAACCATTGACTCTCAGCTTCTGAAGGAACCACAAAGTATCTGGGGATATTTTGCTATATTGGGCAACAATTTATCCCTGATAATGTGGAATTAAATCTTGCGAATCCTGGGTTTTTTCCCCCTAAGTCTTGATGGAGTCATATAAAAGCCCAGCTATGCTCAGATTCTTTCTAAGATTTAAAATATTTTTTCCTAAAAGACGAGAGAAAAGCAGCATTCGAAGCAAGGAGAAAACCAGGAGCGTATCTCTGTGAATCAGAAAGTCCACTGTTAAGCACTTAAAAATGAGGCATCCTATCTGTGCTGTCGAGAGATAGCAAGTCATCCCAAAGTACCTTCCCTATCTTGGGAATCACTTTGCTCAAAGCTGTCCTGTTTGCCATTATTAGGATATTGAGCTGCTGTTAAGATAAACCAGCTTTGAATTTGAATTAAACCTACTTGGCAGTAAGTATGGGATTTGGGATCCACATCCACAGTGGCCAAATAATCCGGTTTTTTTGTTCCTGTGTTTCGGTAGATGCAAGGCAGATAGACGATCTCTTCCCGTGGCCCTTTTGGAAGAAAGGTGAGTCAGTTACAGAAAGAAAAGTTACATATAACTTTGAATGATCACTAAATGAGTGATTGTAAGTCTAGAATTCCCTGTAATTGGGTCAGGTTCTGTGCAAGGCAAATATTGAGGATACACAGTGATTATCTAAGAGTGGTTTCATTTTAGTTCTCTCTCTCTCTCTCTCACACACACACACACACACCAGTGTCCCCTCACCTTTCATTGCATCCAGCGGGGTTTTGTATCCCGGCCCGCACTCTCCGCATTTTGCTGCAATTCAAAATGGACAAGAAGAAAATTAAAAACACACAAGAGGACAGTGATGGAACCAAATCAGCTCAGGATATGCTTTTGAAATTCTTCTGTCACTTTGATTGTGTCCTTTCCTGATAAATTTCTCGGTAGCTTCAGATCAGGGAATTCTAGGGCTGAATTCAGCTCCCTGCAAGTCTTTTTTAAGATTTCAAGTTGCTAGTGCTCATGCTTTCAAGGATATCTTTCCCTGCTGAGACATCAGAGGTGTGGTGAGTGTCAGTTAAAGAAGTTATTTAAGTAAAATAACTTGGGTAGCATGCCCTGGTTTTATAGCTTGTCCTAACTTTCATTGCTTTGATGCCAAATGAACTTTGTCTTCTTCAAGTCTTCCTGACTCAGTTTGACTTTTTTTTGCATGGAAAGGGGTTGGAATAATTCATTAGGGATCAAGTTAGAAATTAGCATCACTCTTTTCCCTGGAGAAGCCCCAGTGACGGTTGCTTCTATTGACCTGTTTGCTTAGCGCAAACCTGCAACATTTGCAAGGATTCAGACCAATGTATAAGCCATTTTGAGATATGCAGAGTGACCAGAGCGTTCGTGTGACAGTGTAAGGGTGAATTGTGTTTGACTGTAGGTGTGATTTGGCTGATGTTGCAAATGGACTTCATTCCTGCAGTCATGGTAGGTGTCCTGAAGTCAATCCCCCCAGTGAAGCCTCCAGGTTCATGAACTGTCTACCAGTCCCTGTGAAGCAAGAGAATCCTTTGGGCTCCTCGCCAGCATTGGCTCCTGTGACTTTGGGCAACCAGTTTGGGAAAGAGGTAGCCCTTTTCAGGACAAGTCTCCTGTGTGGATGGAGAAATGTGGGTCGGCTTGGCTCAGGGTTTGCAGCTGAGTGCCTGTCCCGTGTTTAACACTGGTTGTGCGTCATGTGGAAACGGCACAAAGGAGCAATTCCACTGGGACTTTCTGAATTCAGCTTCCTAAAAGAAGGATTCTGACTCTTGGCTCAGTCAAGAATTTTGCAGCAGATGCTTCCAGTCTTCGGAGGGAAGCTGTGCGCTGCTGAACACTCCCTTGTCATAAATTTTATTTCCGAGCATGAACGGGGAAGAACATTTCATAAGCCTGCTTGGGCAACTGCCCAGTTGCTGCTGCTGTCACGCAAGTGGTGGGACTGGCCCAAAGACCATTTGGTGGGTAGTTTCAAAGCCACGGCAGAAGTTCATTCCTCACGTGATGCTTTCTGGCTGTTTGGGACTTAACTCTCTTATATTCCCAACAAGTCTCTACTCGCAAGGACCCTGGGAAGCTGGTCATTTTATGACCCAATGGAGAAACTGCCTGATATCCCAGTCTTGAGGCTGGACATTTAGTCCTAGATTTTACCACACCTCTTTACCTCACTGGTTTATTTATATTGCATTGTCTGCTTTATCTCTGCACACCTGGAAGTCAGGTGTGGGACCCCACCTCTTGCAAAACCCAGCATGCAGCCTTCAAGTAACTGTTGGGTTTTTAACACACTTTTTTTTTTTTTTTTTTGGTTGTTGATTCTGTTTCAACAGAGCAATACAGCTGTGATTTGCTGCCACATTGGCCTGTTTGAATTAATAGGTAACATATTAAACCATAGACAAAGAAAAAAATTATGAACATCGAATGGCTTTATGGTACTTGAGGATGGATTGAGACCGCCACAAATGGAGATATATCCTCATAACAACTTCATCAGTTGAGTTACAGTTCATTGTGCTAAGGTTGCCTATATTTTATTGGGCTTTGGCTTAGCATCTGCAAACCAGTCGATTATGGTTCGTTGCACAAACTACAAATTAAACAAGCCATCGCTTAATGCATTGTATAAACCCAGCCACTGTACTTTTAAAAGTAGCCAGCTGCAGCTTTGCATTCTGCGTCTCTATTTCTGTAATTTAATCTGGTGCTGCGAGTAAATTATGGTTTTTAAATTGGATGGACTTCCTAATCGAAGCTTATGCAAGATAAGTAGATGTTGCTGATCAATTTCTCTGAAAACTGAGTTAGAGCAGGTCTCCTGAGTCTATCTTGCAGTGACAGTAGCCATATTAATGGGCTTATTTGACTTGATGGAGTGGTTCCCGGGAGTTGGGAAAATGCCATCTTAAAACCTTCAGCTATGACTCTGTCTAGGAGAGTCAAGCAAATTTATGCGTGGGTTTGGCTGTAGAGAATTGAGTTTGTTGGTTGGGTTGGATGGAAGCTGGAAGGATCAAAGGAACTGTCACTTTCTGATGGGCGGCTTTGTTGCAATAGGCTAATTCGTTTAATTTTTTAGAAGCCCAAATTCTACCCATCTTGAGCAACACCAGCAGCACAGGGCTAATTTTTTCTCCCTGTTTAAATTCATTAACAAAGCTTTCTTGCTGCATAAGGCATGTCAAGGTTAGCTCGGTTATCGGATTTTATTTATTCAGCTTATACACCCACTTCCTACTAAACAGGTTCTCAAGCCAGCTAATAAAATGAAAAGAAAACCAAGGTTCAGAAAGTTATAAGCATCAATTAAAACCAACACAATGTCAATGTTTAGTAAGACCCTGTGCGAGTTTGAGCCAGATGGATGAAGGGGTTTAAAAAACCAGGTTGGAAACCAGGAGACTGTGAATTCTAGTCTTAACTCCGGCATGAAGCCACCTGGGTGATTTTGGGCCGGTTGCTCCCTCTCACCTTAGGGGGGGGAAAATGGCAAAGCACTTTGGAAAACATTTCCAAGAGAACTACAGGAACTTGTCCAGGGGGTTGCCAGATGTTAAAGCTGACTTGAAGACACACATTTAATTTGAATAGTTCAGCAACATCTGGAAGGACAGGTTTGAATTACACCAGGGATGGTTTTCAAATCTTTGACCATTCCTTTTTTCCTCTGATGGTGACCCATGGACCTAAAATCATCTGGTTAATTGCAAGGTTGAGTAGAAATGGCACAGCATTCACTCCCTCCCTCTATAGATGGGTACTTTAAACAAGTCCTTTTTTCACCTTTATACTCTCTACGGCTTTCTGCTTGAATGCTCATTCCTCTTTATTAAAGGCTTATATAAACAGCATAATCTTGCATTTGTTCAAAAGGCTGATCTCACTGGGTATTTCCATGCAAGACCTTTTATCACACAGTTTCCTTTGCTTATTCACAGTTTTGGTGGTGGTGCTGCTGGGACTGGGAAGAGCACCTATTATTTTCTCTAATTTCTGAAAGTGGCTTCCTGCTTTTTTTCTTCTTCTAGAATCATTTCCCAATACAAAAAGCAATCTCTCTTAGGAGAGAAAGATAGAATTGCATACAATAATTCAGAGCTGTTCTTTAGACCAGCTTCTCCCATTCCCATACCCGGCTTTGACCCCAACTAAGAGAGTTAAAACGCAAAGTATTTGGAGAGACATTGTATACATTTCCTGCTAATGACACGATCCTTCTGCCATTGCTGAAGGAGCTGTTCTTCTGGGGATTTGGGGAGTGAGGGGTGGGTACAACAGTGTTTGGGAGATTCTAGAGGACAGAAGACATCAGAATTAAAGTAATTAAATTTCAAAATAAAAAAAGACATGCCAAAATGCAGATAAACCTGTTTCAAATGTAATCGGAACTGCAACTGCTAAGACAAAGTGCTTATCAAAGAGAATAGGGGCTTCCTTCCAAGCATAAATGCAGAGGGTCAAACAGTGCAAAAACATAGTTTAAAAGCTGAGGTATTTTTTTCCCCCTGTGTTGCAGAGAGTAGAATCCTAAGTATATATCTTTGGAAGTAAACATATGTGAGTTATTGGTATCCTATTGCAATAAAAATGGATTTTCTTAACAATCAGGATTTTTAGGGACTTTGCCTGGACCAAAACCCTCTAAGAAAGAAATGCTGCTAAAAGAGAAGAAGTTCTGAAATCTCACTGGCACTTTGCATCTCAAAAGCTAAACTCCCTAAGGGTTAGGGTACACATTTTAAAGTACACCTATATTAAAGCTGATACATGACCTGCTGTCGAGCTATTTGCATCAAATAAATGGCATTACTGGCTTTCCCCAACTTGCATAAGTGTTACAATAATGATCATCATCTGTTCCCGAGCTTCTATATTGGGAAAGTCTGAACTACGCAGGAAACCCTGGACAAATCATGGCTATTTCTGCAGCTGAGTAAAAGAATGTGGCCTCTGTCTTGTTTTGGCTTACCCATGGTGGTGGACTTGGATTATTCCTGATCTCTTCCCTCCGAAGAATTCTGACCAACGAAGAGGATCCTACAGACCAGAGGCAAGGCTTTTTCCAGATGAACATATATCTCTGTATTTCAGTGGGTGGAGAAGAGGCGTGTTGGGAGGAGGACTATTGCAAACTGCTGAGCAATTCCAGATGGGGAGGGCTGTATTTTCAATACAAAAATCCAACGGTTTCCTTTGATTCTGTAAGATGTCTCTTGTTTCTGTCTTGGAGGATTTGGTTCTTTGTCCTGTCAATAGTTGATTGATTCATCTTTTAGCTTCGTCAGACAGAAAATCCTCCTGTTTTGGGCTGGAGGTGCAAAAAAAAAGAAAACTCTTAGCTGGAGGTGGTGTTTCAAAGAGTATATCAGCGCCCAGCACTGGCTCAACACAAGTATAGCTCTGAAACTGGCAGGCAGCGGAGATCTGGCAACTCATTTGCTTTCCTGTCAAGGAACTGCCAGTGGACTTTGGAGATGGTTTTTGTCCCTCTTTAGTTGAAAGTACCCTTAAGAATGCCTTTCTTCCCTTGTAACTGTTAATTAAGTCACAACTAAGCAAATATTTAATAAGATGGGATGTGTATTTGCTCAGTTTTGTTCAGTTCTGAGTTTGATTCTGTTTGATTTGTAAAATCTTGCACAGATCAAGTACGTTTCATGGTGAATGTTGATGTTACAGATTACATTTATAATGCCATTAGCAGATTTGAAGAAACAATAAAACTTTACTGTATGTTAAGTTTCAATAAAAAGGCCAGATCCTGAAGATGAAACTCAAATACTTTGGCCACCTAATAAGAAGAAAGGACTCTCTGGAGAAGAACCTAATGCTGGGAAAGATTGAGGGCAAAAGAAGAAAGGGATGAGAGAGGTGGCTGGATGGAGTCACTGAAGCAGTAGGTGTGAATTTAAATGGACTCTGGGGGATGGTAGAGGACAGGAAGGCCTGGAGGAACTTTGTCCATGGGGTCGTGATGGGTAGGATGCTTCTTTGCAACTAACAACAAGAAATTTCAATAATGGGCAAATTTTGAAGAAAGAAAATATTAGTCATGATTCTGTATGAGATACATGCTCATTAGCAGGGTATTGTTCGGTGTTTATGGAATCTCAGTATATTTAATTTGAATATGTTACTCTGGTTACTAGTTAAAATACTTTAAAAGAAAATTTATCCAAATCCTTGGGAGTGGGGGGTTGCATATTGACATTAAAATTGAAATTTGTTTCACTTTGCATGGTTCTGACTCTATTTCTTTCTTGGAGACTGATGATCACAGATTAAAATGTGATAGAACTTTGAAGCTAAATTTTAAACAGACTGAAGTAAACGTATTTACTTTAACAGTACAGGATGTAACTTTTTAGTACAATTTATTTTTCCTAAAGCAATTTGCAATATTGTGTCCTTTTCACGAGGAGTTCTGGGTTTAAGAGTAAGTTCTGTTCCTAACTCTATTTTTAACTATAATTTATATTTAAATTGGAACTTTTACTCATGAACGAGCTTTAGTATATTACTAAAAATATGGACAGTATTCTCTTTCCAGCTGATGAACTATTGAAAGCAGGCAATATATCAAAAACCTGCAGCTTCAATGATTCATAAAAACATTGTGGGGCTTCAGTGGTTCAACTCAAGGGACAATGCCATTTGTAAGTGTGGCTTGTCTGCAAGTACACATAGGGTACACCAAGAGACTTATTGCTGTCTCTCAGTCACTAATGATTTTCAAAGTTTTGGTCCATTCATTATTGTGAGATGCTCTATAGGCCTACGTTCTTATGGTTAAGCTACATAAGTGTAGTATTTGTGCAAAGCATGGGCCTTTTTCTTCTGGCTGTCTGCCATTTGGGATGCTTTCCTCTTTGAAGTTGTTTATCTTGTAATTGAGGAACAAAACCAAGTATTCTTGCTTTCCAGGTCTTTGGAAGGTTCATTCCTTGGCTTCGGAATTGAGTTTTCACTGGCGTTTTCTCACAATGGTATTTTTTTTAGCTGCTATGATATCTGGCTACATTATAATTGTAGATCATCTTGTCGACACCAATTGAATGTGAAGGCAGGATAGACCGTCATTGCATGCTCAAATCATCTTATGGGAGAGTCAGTCAGTAGTGAGATTGGCAGCATATAAATTGAATAAATAAAACAAATTCTCAGTGTAACAGTCTCATAAGAGTCGCACGTTTAATAAGAGTATGACATAATCAGATACACATCTTTCATCACAAGATTAAGGCACTGGATGGTCCCAAAGGTGTTTTTTTTTTTCAAGAGGCAACTGGACTTCCTGGTTTTTCTTTGAAGACGTTTCACTTCTCATCCAAGAAGCTTCTTCACATTGGACAGCTTCTGCTCTGCATCAGCCAGGGTTGCCTTTGATATGATTCTCCATTGTCTACCCGGGGAGAGGAGAACCCCGTGGTCGGAATTTCCCCGTTTTTTCTGCAGGGGGGAAAAATGACATTGATGAAGTGGTGGGCCTGCACCCTGATGCTTCCTGGGGATGTCTTCCACTTTGTCGCCTTCTGCTGAGGAGAATTTACCTCAGGAAACCCCTCGAAGAGGGGGAGAAATGATAGAGGAAGAGGAGGAAAAAGGAGATGATGATGGAGAAAGAAAAGATGAAGAAGAGGAGGAAAAAAAGAAAAGATGATGATGGAAGAGGAAGAAAAAAAAGATAAGGGAAGGAGAAAGAGGCAACCTTTTCCCTCCAAATCTCCTCAGAATTGTCAGCCACACAAACTTCAACCAGGCAGCCTCGCTCGGGGCGAGCCCCTCCGCCGGTGACGTCACGCGCGGCGGCCAATCGGCGCTCCTCTCGGCGGGTCGAAGGAAATGACGACGGAGCCGTATCCCTCCGCCGGCCAGGACCCCTTTTTTTGTGTATGTGTGTGTATGTGTGTTGTTGCTGCTTCTGTGTACCAACCCGCAACCCTTTAAAAAAAAAAAAAAAAAAAAAAGAGGAGCCGTGTGGGAGGGGGCGGGGAGGCTCATGCGAGCCGCGCCGCCGCCGTCGCCCTTCTCCCAGGAGCCGGCGGGGGGCGCGGGTCCCTTTAAGAGTGGGGACGAGCCCTGCCTCGGAGCCCAGCGAGGGAGGCGAGGCAGCCACCGGCGGCCGCCGCCGTTCTGGGGAAGGTGAGTCGGCGCCATCCCGTTATGTGCGGCGGCGGGGCGGGCGGGCGGGCGGGCGGGGGGGGAAATGAGGGAGAGGAGAGGTGGGGGGAAGAGCCTGCGCGCGGTCGGCAGGGGGGCAGCGCGCGTGCGCGGGGCTCTTCGAGGGGGGGAAAACCGTTGGAAACCGGTTCGAACTGCTCCCGCAGTAGGGGGGGGCTCCTCTCGCGGTTTTTCCCCCCTCCCTCCCCTCTCCATGAGGGAGGGAGGGAGGGGGGCGAAGCGGCGGGCTGAGGGAACAGCGCGCGCGAGAGCGAGAGAGGGGAGCGCGCGCGGTACACAAAAGCGAGCGCGAGACGGTTTCCCTCAGCCAGGGAGGGAGGGAGGGAGAGAAGCAAGCGGCTCAGGGAGGACGGCGATTGGCTGGCGGTGGAGAAAAGAGGCGTGGCCTCCCTCCACTTTTGGTAGCCCTCCGCTAGGCGGCGGCGTCCTCCGCTTGGTTGGGAGGCGAGCGCGGAGCGATACTGTATACCGGGATTTTTTTTCCTTCTCTCTCTCTCCCTCGCCGTGAGGGGCGGGGCGAGCGGGGCGCGAGGTGGAGGAAAAAAAAAAGGGAGCGAAGCGTCGGATCCCTCCGCCGGCCGCTTCCTCCCCTCCCCCTTTTTTCTGGGCCTTTAGTGGGGGCGTTGAAGAGGGGGGAAAAAAAGACGCGTGGCTCCCCCCCGCCCAAACGTGTGGAAATAATAAGACGTGGGCGGGTGGGTGGCGTCTCTTACAACACCCCCACCCCAGCAACATTGTCCTCACTTCTGGGCAGGCGGCCATGTTGGCTGGGAGGGATTACTTTCTTTCCCCCCCCCTTTTGGGGGAGACCCAGTGCTGATTCATAACCCTCGTGGTTGGGGGAGGGGCTGTTTTGGAGTGGGGTGTGTATGCGTGGGGGGCAATTGGCTGCTGGCTTCCCATTTAGACAAAAACTAGGAGTGGCGGGGGGGGGTCACCTCTGGTGGGGCCCACAACATTGCCTCCCTCACAGGACAGCCACTTCCACACACGCCCCCCCCCCTTTTTTTTTTTTGCAATGGCCTTGTGGTGCCCTTTGGGCACCTTGGACTACAGTTCCAATCGCCCTGGCATGCTTCATCTGCACGGCACCCTCGCACGGTGCTCCAGACACCTGTTGCACTGCGACCCACCTTCCTCCCTAGGCAGAGGTGTCCTTGGGCAACAAAAGTCCCTTGGCTGCTCTCGGCCCCATTTCAGGATCTCCTCGTCCTTTGCCCTTGCTCCTGAATAGATGGGGCCGTGCTCTGCCCAGGCCCCATCATCCCCATCCCAGAACTCTCGCGGTGGTGGCACTACGCAGAAGTGAGAGATGGCACAGAGGAGTTGCCGTATTTGTGGCCTATCTGCGCTTTGAACATGGGAAGTGCCGGCGTGGTTCGCTTGGCTGCTCTCTACAGAACAAATCTGTATTATAAACTCCTCTTGTCCTTTCCCCAAGTCTAGGAAGCTCCATCCGGGAAAAACTCCCACATCATTAGATTGGCAACCAGGCTGCTGAATTTTTACATTATTCTGCGGCGCTTGAAGTTCTTATTGAACAAGCCAAGGTTGTCCTTATGTGCCACAGTTGATGTGACTGCAGGGTGGTCTCAGTCACCTCAGATGGGATGCAAAACCACATCATGGGGATGGGGTAGCTCACCCTTAACAAATCTTTTCACGTTTATTCTGGTTGCATTGGTGTAAACGTGTGTAATTCTGGCCTGCTGTAAAGTGAGAAACACACTAGTGCACAGAGATTCTTTTTCCTCAGATTTTAGTGGATTAAAAACGTATACAAGAGTAGATCATGGTTTGAACAGCCTCACTTTCTTTCTCTAATAGACCTCTAAAACATATATCCTTTCTGTATGTCTATTCCTGCCTTTTCTGAGATGCTTAACAATATTGGATTGAAACAGAATAGTTGTGTTGCTTCTTCGGTTCTGAATCTGACCCAACAGGACTGGATTTTTTCATCATATAACCTGTTGTGTTTCCTCTTTATTTTATCCTGGAGAACTCCTAAACTGCCTATCATGAAGAGTACTGTTCAATAATAATTTCCTGTGTCGTAGTTCATGTGCTTGGCTTTTCTGATGCGTTAAGTTTTCTACCTGGGTCGCTTAATAGCATCTTAGACCCAGATCATTCAGAATTTGAAATACTGTTTCAGAAAATGGTTGTGTTTTCTCCTATATGTCTGCATTTTTGTTTTGTTGAGTATTTTTTTTTTTAAAAAGTAGAATAGTTTTAGAATGGCATCAAGCTCAGAACTCACCCAATTCATCCTGAATCTACTGGGAATTTGCAGTAAATGACAATACACAACAATGTGATACTGTATTATTTTGTTTACATAACTTAGCCACTTATCAATTTGTAGTTAGTATTTTTAGGGGTGTGTGTGTGTATGTTTTCAACTGTTTCTTATGTGACAGTTTCTTCTATCCTCACTTCACAAGGCTTCTGACAGGTGTTATGAGACCTTACCTTCAAGCTCCATCTAAAAAACTTTATACACATCCCTCCGTCACATAGGAAGGCAGACAATCTCTAATTCACAAAATACGTTTTCTGTTAATGTTAAAGATGTCACAGCTTTTTTTGTCTAGTTGTTACAGTAAGGTTGCCTTCTGTAATTTACATTGTATCTGATGAGTAATCAGTTATACAACTCGGTGGCTACATTGTAAGGCATCACCAACAGATTTCCTATTTTATCTTCTGTTTCTTAAGAAAAGATGAACTGGTCTAATTTTTTTGTTTGCTTTATTTCGTGAGGAAAGGGAGAAACAGAAAATTTGACCAACTGTATGTTGCGATTGAAGTTCTACCAGATTTTATAATGGATTCTTGGCCACTATTTGTTGGTTGACCTGCAAAATCAAATATTTTTATTTCTTAGTGGCTTTACAAACAAATAACCAAAAGCAGTCGCTTCTGTGACCAAGGTTGGGTTAAGCTCTTTGCATTTTTGATTTAGGATTGAATATTTGAATGGTTGGCTGTCTTTGGAAGGAAAACTGATGTCTTGTTCCTAGACAGATTGACTGGCTCTTGATCTGAGCTTCAATTTTTTGCCTAAATATCTGTGGTTTAGATATGTATCTTTACCAACCCCGTTTGACTGCTTAAGTCAAGTGGATTTTTATTAAGTGCATTCTTTTCGAGCTGACATCATAGAAACGTCAATTCCCCACTTGTTTACAGTGCAATTATTATACAAAGTCCTTGTATAAAAAGAAATCAGGGTAGCTGTAATGGACTTTAAAATTAAGAAAAGAAAAGAAATAGAGACCAAAATATGCAATGTGTTTCTAAACAAGAAGATTTGTGCTCCTTGTAATCCTAGAAGTACAATACAAAACCACAAGGAAACAAGGAAATAATATGTTTATTTCAGTTACAATTTTGATCCTGTAATTGCAATTTTAAACACAAATATTTGAACTTGGATAGAGAAAGAAAACCATTTTCCAAATAAACTTTATTTTAGCTGAATCCCAAATGACAATGTTAATCTGCAACTTGAGCAAAGACTAGCACGACCATCTTGGTAGATAGTGGGTATTAAACAGGCATTGCCTCTCCAATTTTGCTGATGGATTTGAACAAATCTTAAGTGATTTTTGTGATCTGTTTGTCTTTTGGCTGCATTTTTAAAAATCCTGAGTGATTTTTCTGCCTGCAGGTTAGGGGAAGGGAGACATGAAATCATAGGTGTCTTTTTCTGTGGAAGTGTAGAATATTCCAGGTTCCTTTCTGGGCATCTTGGAGAAAAAAAGAAGAGACACAGCAATATTCTTGGGGCAAAATGGTGCAAGTTCAGTGCTGGGTATAATCTATTGTGTTTCCCAAGGGTGGTGTTACTTTTTGGAGCAATCCCTGGTGGTAAATTTTAAAGTTACTGAAAGGTTCCCAGAGAAGTTTTACTGCAATGAAAGCCAAAGCAGGTCTGCAGTGTGAAAAGCACAGCATGGAAGGAGAAAGGCAGGGGGAATCAAAGATCCTGGCCGTGGGTCTTCAGCATTCGCGATTCTCAAAGTTGGTTTGATTGACCAGGCAAAATTCTATTTACTTGCCTGTCTGGATTCACTTGTTGCCTGCATCTCTTGAGGTAGGACTTCTGTACGCAGCTGTTGCTTCCGAACAGATGAAAATGTGTATTATTGGATTTAACCTGTGCAGAGTGAACTTTGGAAAAGCACCTTGTATTTCAAAGGTCCTTTTTTTGCTAACCATTTCTTAAAATCTCCCCTCCTCCCCTCCCTCCCTCTTATTGAGGCTCGTCTCTTTTTTTTTAGCATGAAGTAGCCATAGATTGTATACTGGATGCCTGCAAAACCTTGTTTCCATTTCACATTTTGGAGTATGCTGGCTTTTCATGAACAAACCCAGGAGGATCCTTCCCTGAGCAAGGAGGAAACAGTGCTGGTTTTGCTGT
Organism: Masticophis lateralis; assembly: GCA_030761175.1. Lineage (NCBI taxonomy): Eukaryota > Metazoa > Chordata > Lepidosauria > Squamata > Colubridae > Masticophis > Masticophis lateralis. Next base: position 12,508,550 of record JAUDYJ010000017.1, on the reverse strand, counting down.
ATAAAGCAAAGGGCCTTTGCATTCGGTGAATTAATTAAACAGAAGTCTGTTTTAATAGGACTACCATCCAACATGTTCCGTTTTCTTTACATGTTTTAAATAAACGGTCTCATATATTTAGTGCATTCTCTCTGCCTGCTTTTGTGAGAGAGAGCATCTGTCATCAGTGTAGCAGAAAAGTAAATGTTAGCATATTTATCACAAAGATTAAATCATTTTATTGAGCAGAATAGTTTTGATGTCCTCCCAAATATCCACAGTGGGATAGGAAGAATGGGATGGAATTGTAGAAAGATTCTTAGTTGAATGAACCGGTTACAGGTTTGTGTTCCTATATTGTGGATAGTAATAGTTTACCATTTATTCATATGTATTTTAAAACTTGCAGGTGCCTGCCGTCTTACTAAAATGGCAAAAAATGCATTTTTTTTAAAAAAAAAGAAAAAATCATTTTAAAAAAAAGAAACTGGTTCCTTCTAACAGCTCTTTCACCAAGGTGTAATTTATTTGTCATGTGGGATAAATGGATCACAGCTAATCACACAGTAAAGCTTTTTAGTGTTGTTTCTAAAGATTTCATTAAGATTGAAGGCAACATGGAAAATTTTGCAAGGCTACATTTCCTTTTTTTAATTCTGTTTTAAGATGAGCAGGAAAGATACAGGGGTTTTTCAACATTAGGTCCAAATGAGGGCCCTTTTTACTCTTTCTAACAAACTAGAACCAAAACTAAAATCAAAGCGTAATTTACTGTAGCTGCAACCTGGTTGATTTAGCAGCTTTTTGGAGCGAGAGGCACAAACCAGAAGAGTATAGATCAGAACTGCTGCCCAAGTTGTGCGCCCCCCCCCCCGAAATTAGATGGACATTCCCCTCCCTCTGCTGAATTCCCTCTCCTCCCTTGTCCCAAAGATGACCTCCTCTTTCTTCTCCCACCCCCCAAAGATGGCTGACACGGACCTGTTTATGGAATGCGAAGAGGAGGAACTTGAACCCTGGCAGAAGATCAGCGATGTGATTGAGGACTCTGTGGTGGAAGATTACAACTCGGTGGACAAAACGGCTACAGGTGACAGGACAGGCTACAGTCCTCTTCCAAAGCCCCAGCTCTGCATTATGTTAATGAATTCGCATCTTGGCAGACGATTGTAGTGGCCAGTTCTAGTCCCTGATGTGCAAGAGATGAATTGCTATGTGGTTTTTTATTTACTTTTATTGCTTTTTGGCTGCACCTTGGCATTTTCAGAGGGCACAGACAGAGCCCCCAAAGAGATAGGAAGCAGACCTGTGAAGCTCCCAGAATCTATTCCTAGTGAGAGCTGCTCACCTTTGATGGGGCCACAGACTACACTTCCTTTCTCGAACTCGGCCTTCCTTGGCCTTCCTTTCCTTTCTCCAGCTCACGGAGGGATGGTCTTCTCTGCTTTAAACCACCTAGTAGTCTTTGGTCACCTGCGGGGGGGGGAAAATTAAAACAATCTCTACATAATTCCTTCCGCTGGCTATTAATATCCTCGTGGGTGTAGCAGATTGACATATTTAATAATTCGTCTTCCTCTTCTTGGCGGGCTGTTCGCATTTGCTCCTTCCCTGCCTTCTGGCAGATACCAAGAACAGCCTTGGCTCCCGTTTAACACAGAAAAGTTCTTTCTGGAACAGGATTGCCAAAATCTGGATAACCAGGAAAACCACCAGAGAGCCAGCTTGTTCTCTGAACTGTTGGCTATGTTCAAGTTAGTAGCCATCTCAGGTTTCAGCCCGGGGCCTGCTTGACCAGCTGGACCTAAAGCCTATGGCAGAATAACAGGAACCTTGCCAAAATAAGTCAACGAAAGTTGCTAGTCCATAATGCCCATCATTGAGGAGCTCCAAAAGACATCTCCCCCCCCCCCCATTTTACACCTGGCAGTTTTCCAGGGGGGACAGCAAAAACCTGGTGGTGCTTGCAGGAGACCCGATAACCATTCTGAGTTTCCTCCTCGACAGTTTCAGTCAGCGTGCAGCCAGTGGCCGCCCCTGTGCCAACCGTTGCCCACGCGTCCATCGGCAGCGGCCTCCCCACCACGCCCGTTAGCAGCAGCGGCACCTCCAACAGTGACAGCACGAAGAAGACGTTGGTGACTCTCTTTGCAAACAATAGCAGTAAGGATCCTGAAGGGTCTTGGGGGCATCCAGAGGAGCTGAGAGTGTTCCCCCCCCCCCCATGTTGTCGTCCCCGTTGGTGGGACGAAAGCAAGGTCTCCGTCCTTAGAAGCGCCCCAACAATTTAAGGGGGGGAAACATGGAAAAAATTCACATACTTTTCACCTCTTTTTCCTGCTCTGTCTGTGCCCTGTCACTCACCTGGGATGGGCCCCAGCCCAGAAGGTTGTGGTGCAGTTCCTTAGAGAGAGAAGGAAGCTGGGCTTTACTGACATAGCATGTTTGAATCCTTCGCCCGTGTGAACTCCAGGCAGTCCACGACTTACGACCACAACCAAGGCCACAATTTCCATTGTTAAGTGAGTTCTGCCCCATCTCTTGCCTCCGTTGCTAAGTGAATCACTGCAGTTGATCAGCGAGTCACCTGCTTGTGAAGTGAATCTGGCTTCCCCATTGACTTTGCCCGTCGGAAGGCTTGCGAAAGGGGGTCACGTGACCCTGGGACACTGCAATGGTCATAAAATGAACCAGCTGCCAAGCATCTGAATTTTGATCTCATGACCATAGGGATGCTGCAGTGGTCGTACGTGTGAAAAAATGGTCCTAACTCCCTTTTTTTCCCATGGCATTGTAACTCTGAACGGCCACTAAATGAACTGTGTTGTAAGTCGAGGACTGCCTGTATTTAAATCAATTCCACAGCATGCCCCCTCCTCTTATAAACGAAGTAAGCAATCTAACACACATACACACTGTGTCGCTTTCTCAGGGTGTGGGAAGAACAGGAATTAGTGTAGCACTGCTCCCCTTCTAGAGGGGCCCGGACTTCTCAAAGCCCCCCACCCGCGTGGCAGGATTAGAAGACCCCTTAGCTGTAGGAGGGCAGCCTTATCATTGGCCCCTGCAAGCAGCAACCCTCTCCTCTTTTTTCCCCAGCCGGCACGCCTCTGGTTCAGCAAGGGGGCCAGCCCCTGATCCTCACTCAGAACCCCACCTCCGGGCTAAGCACGGTGGTGACTCAGCCCGTTCTCCGGCCTGTCCAGGTCATGCAGAATGCAAACCATGTGACCAATTCTCCAGTGACCAGCCAGCCCATCTTCATCACGACTCAGGTGAGGGGGCGTTTGGCCCCAGTCCATGCTTCCCTTTGTAGTCTGCCACTTTTTCGACCGTGGCAACTGGGTGGACTTCAAAACTCCCAGAATTCCCCAGCCGTGTCGTTCATTTAAAAGGCTCAGAGAACAGGCCGAGCGTGACTTATTGCCAGCTAACACTGCACAGACTATCCATCGATGGTAAGGGTGGGGGGATGGGGGACATGGTTTCCCATCAATTGCCCACCCACCTGACTGCCTCTCAAGACTAGAGGTGCTGAGAATAACCAATTCTGCCTTTGGGGCAGCTTCCCACAGGTAACACCTGGGTGCCTGTTGCAGTTTTGTAACTATTATCTATTCAACATAGTCCTTTGAATAGAATAACAGAGTTTCCTGTTTCCTGCAGCCAAAGCTTCAGTCATTGGTAAACTTTGACTGATAAACGGCTATGAATGTTTATTTTTTTAAAGAAACCTGAAAACCCAGCCTGATACTTTTTATTTATATTTAAGTTTCAAAAAGGTACAAGCTCCTGTTATGACCCGGAGGCAGCACACAATTAGCAGGATGGTTTTTTCGAGAGTTTAATTAGGCAGAACGTAAAGTAAATAGCCTGGGCAGTTTCCACCTTCCGTCCATATCATTCAGGCGTGTCTTTGCAGCCAGAAGTTGGGCTACGGCGAAACGATGCGATGAGCCTTAGAAATCTTGATCCCCTTTTAGAAATGGGATTGCCTTTTGGCCCTGAATGGTTGCCTCTGGCGAGATCAGAACGTGCCAGGCAGGCAGGCCGGCCGGCCTTGTTCTCACCTGGGCTTGAACTCCTAAAGCGGCTTCTTTTCCTTGTCCGAGAAAGGGTTTCCCCGTGCGGAACGTCCGGCCTGTGCAAAACACCATGAACCAGGTTGGGATTGTCCTGAATGTGCAGCAGGGCCAGACCGTACGGCCGATTACGCTCGTCCCAGGTAAGGCGGAGGAGGGAAGCCAGCCAGAATTGGGGGGAGGGGAGCCAGGAGGGCAGGGGATGAGCACACAGTCTAGGTCAGGAGGGAGCGGCCGTGCCAATGACCCACCCACTTTGGGCAGTGAGACAGGCAGCCTATAAATTTGAAAAAATAAATAACAGTAGCCTCCCCTCAGTTCCAGCTTTGCCGGGTTTAAAACACAACGCTCTGCCTTTTGCAAGTTCTCCAGAATTTTGGCAAGCACCCAGGCCTTTTTTCCCCTCTTCCCTCCCTTCAGCCCCAGGCACGCAGTTTGTGAAGCCCACTGTCGGCGTCCCTCAGGTTTTCTCCCAAATGGCCCAGGTGAGACCTGCTCCAACCATGCCAGTCCGACCGGCCTCCAACACGTTCACAACGGTCATTCCGGCCACTCTGACCATCCGCAACACGGTCCCACAGTCCCAAGCGCAACCACAAAGTAAGTTCTCCTTCGGCATCTTCTCCTCCTCCTCTTCTTCTCCCTCACCCTGGGAAAGTTCATTGTGCAGCAGCCAGGCCAGCCCCCCCATAATCCACTTCCGCCCTTTGACTCCTCCCTCTTCCCCTTCCGCTTCCGAACGGAGACGATCGGCTTCTCTCCTCCTTTTCCCCTCAGTGAGCATTGCAAGTTTTGTGGCAGTGAAGAAACCCGGCATGGCGGGCGAGAACAGCAACGAGGTGGCCAAGTTGGTGAATACCCTGAACACCGTCCCTTCGCTTGCTCAGAGCTCGGGCCCCCTGGTGGTGCCCAACAACAGCCAGGCCCATGGTTCCCAGAGGACGGGCCTCTCGGAGTCCTCCTCCCAAAAAGGTGCCTCTCCTACCTTCCTAAGGAATTAAGGAATTGGGGGAGGGTCCCCGGGATGCTATTCATTAGGAAGGGGGTGCCGCCCACCTCTCCCTTCCTTCCTTCCTCCCCAAGGGAAAGAAATGGTAGCAAAGAAGAAGAAATAACTTTCTTTTGAGCCTGGAAGAGTTTCTGCCTTCCGCCTGCATCTCTTTTCCTTCCCCTGATTCCCTTTTCTGTTGCCGTCAGCAGTCAGCTCCTCGCCGATCCCCACCTTCGACCTGCAAGACAGCGGGCGGAAATCCTGTCCTCGCTGCAATGCCCAGTTCAGAGTCACTGAAGCTTTAAGAGGCCACATGTGTGTAAGTAGACCCAGAGAAGAGAGGAGAAACCGTCCTTCAGACAACCTGCTTTTCCACAGTGGCTACAGCATATCCAAGAATTCTTACTGTCCTCGTCTTTTTCCTCCCCGCAGTACTGCTGCCCCGAAATGGTGGAATTCCTGAAGAAAGGGAAGCCCCTGGAGTCCGAACCAAATATCCAAGCCCCCAAGCCCCCTTCCCCGGATAAAACCGCCGCCGTGGCTTCGCCCCCCTCCTCCACCCCCATCCCTGCCCTCTCGCCGCCAGCCAAGCTCTCCGAGCCGAGCGACGGCACCAGCGAGGGGGTGCAGAGCAAGCTGATCATGTTGGTTGACGACTTCTACTACGGCCGGGACGGGGGCAAAGTGAGCCAGCTGCTTAACTTCCCCAAGGTGCCAACCTCCTTCCGATGCCCACACTGTACAAAGAGGCTCAAGAATAACATACGGTAAGAATAACGGAGGTCCCGGTTTTGGGGGGGGGAGGGGGACGAGAGAAAACTGCCCCCTCTCTTGACCTTTTGAGAAGCACCATCTCCCCAAGAATTAAGATTGACTCTATTTTTAATAGCTGGGGAAGTTACTCAGATCGGGGTGCCTCTACCTTACGGGTTAGTGAAAAGAAACCGCTCCAGTTTCCCGCTTAAGATATTTTTAAATATTTAACGTTTTCAGTGTTTTAATTCTTCGTCCTTTTGCTTTCGTGACCTAAGCTGCCCAGTGAGAGGGGCAGCGTATAAATTTAAAAAATGAAAAGCAAAAGAAGCCACTTCTGCATATACATCCAGATGAACATTCACAGGGTTTGAACCGTTAACAAAGGAAGGATCCCATTTTATCTCTATAAAAACATCCAATTTCACTATTGCCTAGCTTTTCCTTTGGGGGTGGGGGGGCTGTGTGCTTCCAACAACCAAAGACTTAGAACAGGCACCTGTGTTTTGGGGGAGCTCTTGAACCCCCCACCTTGCTGTCGCATCCATGCTGCCCCCCCCCTCCCCATCGCCAGCCAGACGAGCCCAACCATCTCCTTGCCTGCAGGTTCATGAACCACATGAAGCACCACGTCGAACTGGACCAGCAGAACGGAGAGGTGGACGTCCACACCATCTGCCAGCACTGCTACCGACAGTTCACCACGCCGTTCCAGCTGCAGTGCCACTTGGAGAACGTCCACAGTCCGTACGAATCCACCAGTACGTTGGCCACCCCCAAAAGGGGCCTTAGCAGAGGGAAGCGGGAAGCAGGGGGTCCCCTTTTAAAGAAAGGAGAGATTTTGCCTCTTGATGCTTTTCCTGTATGATCCCAAAGGGGGCTGCATGATTTTGAGAGGAAAGCTAAGCGGGAAAGATGGAAGTCCACCGAGGCAGGTTCCACACCATGGAGAGCCTCGCCAGCCTCGATTTGGCCACGTCTGAATGGACGCAGTTTTGACCCTTTCCCTCTTGTTCACAGCCAAGTGCAAGATCTGCGAATGGGCTTTTGAGAGCGAGCCCATGTTCCTGCAGCACATGAAGGACACCCACAAGCCCGGGGAGATGCCCTACGTCTGCCAGGTACTGCCAGTGCTTCCCTGTCTGTGTGTGTGTGTGTCTGCAGTAGGCGGAGCTTCGGCACTTCTGATTCTGGAGAAATCTTAACCAGAACAAACTTAAAAGGAAAACAAAGCTTGGGAGGAGGATCCCAAAAACCTCCTTACCTGACCGGCCCTAGAAAGACAGGTGGCTCCCCTCTGGGAATGGCACCTTCTGACCCCTTTTAACAAGAATGGTCCCCCCACCCCCACCCACCCACCCAGGTTTGCCAGTACCGTTCGTCGCTCTACTCCGAAGTGGACACCCATTTCCGGATGGTGCATGAGGACACGCGTCACCTCCTCTGTCCATATTGCCTCAAGGTCTTCAAAAACGGCACGGCCTTCCAGCAGCATTTCATGAGGCACCAGGTGAGCCCCCACCCCACCCCCTCCTCCACCACCAACGCCGGGACCTTCTTTCTTGGGTGGGGGGGAAGAGAAGGGCCCATCCTTCTTCAGAAAAATCAGCGCTGGGTCTCCCCCTCCCTCCCTCCCGCGCAGAAAAAGAGCGTCTACCACTGCAACAAATGCCGCCTGCAGTTCCTCTTTGCCAAGGACAAGATCGAACATAAGCTACAGCACCACAAAACGTTCCGTAAACCCAAGCAGCTGGAAGGGCTGAAGCCGGGCACCAAGGTAGATGGGCTGGTGGAGAAGCCTGCAGGCGGGCTTGTTGGCACAGGGGCCAGGACGCTTCCCCCCTCCTGCTTCGGCAGTCTTGCGGAAGAGAGCGGCCCTGTCGAGGGTTCTGCCCTTCCAGACTGGGACCCAGTAAGAAGGGGGGAGAGGGCTGCATGCAGAAAACTAGCAAGGTGGGGCTGCCCTCACCCCCATTTCCCTACCTGCCTTTTTTTCTGATCAGGGGCACTTGGGGGGGGTCATTTTCACTCCTGAATGAAGGCAAATAAATATTCATGTCCCGGGATAATGTTGCAGTCACCGGAAGGGACCAGGGCTCTCATGTGATTCATTCGTACTGTCTCCCTTCGGGCCGCAGGTGACCATCAGGGCCTCCCGAGGTCAGCCACGGACGTTGCCCCTCTGTGCGAACGACATGCCGCCGGGCCTCCTCCAGGACACGGCCTTGCTCTCGGCGTCTCCGGATCCCCAGCCGAACTTCTCGTACCCGCCCTTCCAGAGGAGCATCCAGAAGAAGGCTGCCCGGAAAATGTCAGAGCTTCTTACCAAGTTTCAAACTCACCTTAAAAGAGTTGCCGGCCACTGGTTGCTACTCCCTCTGGGCTGATCAGAAAGCTTTTCCGGGGGGGTGGGGTGGGGGTGGCGGCGTGGAGGCTCAGCCAGAGAATGGGGCAGGTTCAGCACAGGCCGTCCTTGACTTCTAACACTTCATTTAGGGACCGTACAAAGTTACAACAGGGCTGAAAAAAGGGACTTTTTCACACCTATGACCACTGCAGCAGGACCCTGGTCAAGGGATGTATATTTGGACTCACAATGGTTGTCAAGCATCCCAGTCACATGATCCCTTTTTGTGACCTCACCAGATTCGCTTAACAACCATCTAACTAACTTAACAACTGCAGTGGTTCGCTTAACGAATGTGACAAGAAAAGTCGTAAAATGGGGGAAAACTCACTTGACCAGCGTCTTGCTTAGCAGCATAAATTTTGGGATCAATTGTGGTCGTAAGCCGAGGAGGACTACCTCACTGTCTGCACCTTTGGGTGGAGCTGAGAGGAAGCTCCCTGAGTACCGGCTGCCATGCCGTTCCCCTGTTGGAGGTCCTCCGTGTCCCTTGGCCGTGTTTTCAGTTTATGGTTTTGTTCTGGAAACACGCGGAAGACTTCCCTCTCTGCGCCGGCTAATATTTCATGCCCCACTTGGCTGTCGCTTTGTTGGGACAAACACTCAAACACACACACACACACACACACACACGGGCTCTAATTTGGCTCTCCCTCCCTTCCTCTCGGCAGGAGTGTCCTCGGCCGGCAGACCTGCCTAGAATGCAGCTTCGAAATCCCGGACTTCCCCAACCACTTCCCCACCTACGTCCACTGCTCGCTCTGCCGTTACAGCACCTGCTGCTCCCGTGCGTACGCCAACCACATGATCAAGTGAGTGTCACTGGGCGAGGCTGCCCGACCACAGGGGCAGGGGGGGAGGGGCTCTGGGGTTGGAACGCAGCAGAGTCGTCACTTGGAGTCATCACTTGGGTGATAGTCCGGGGGTTGGGTGTGGTGGGGGGGAGATTCTTACAGGCTGCAGCCTGTTCAAAACCAGGCTATGGGAGAGATGGGCAAGCGTGTGTGTGCGTGAAGCTCCATTCACATGAGTGGAGGGTGCACGCACCCATCCCTCTCACAAATGCAGCTGTGCGCGCAGCCAAGCTGGAGAGGTTGGGGTCCTCTCTCCTGGCCTACCAAATTCTGTTTTTTTCCTGCCTGCCCCGCTAGTATCCCAAAGCGAGTTACTAAGAGCAGAAGGAAGAAGGCTCTTTGCTCTTGGGAGCCCCATCAATGTGGCTTCTTCTCCCTTTGCTGTAAGGGGAGAATTGGCGGGAGAGGGGGCTTCTCTTGATGTAACTCAGTGGTTGAAGCGTTGTGGTTGTGTAACGACTGCTGCATGCCTCTCTTTCCTTGCTCCGTCTCCCAGCAACCATGTTCCTCGCAAAAGTCCGAAATACTTGGCCTTGTTCAAAAACTACACTGCTTGGTAAGGCTCTGTCCCCTGCCCGCCCCCCCCCCCCCGCCCCTGCCATCCTTTTGCTAGCCAGGTCTTCTCCCCTGGATCCCGTAGGCCTGGGGAGGGGAACGGGTCACCTGTGGGGGTCCCAACTGCCTTTCCCAGGGTGGCAACCCCATCCCGGTGTTTTGGGGGGGGGAGATGAGGAATTCTAGGGCGCAAATCTGACGCCAGCCCCTTTTGGGTTCTCTTGCCAGTGGGGTTCGGTTGGCCTGCTCCGCTTGCCTCTTCGCCACATCGGAGGGCGATGCCATGGCCAAACACCTGGTCTTCAACCCATCCCACGAATTCAGCAACGTCATTCTACGAGGTCAGAAAGGGCCCAATCTGCTTTTCTTCTGCTCTGGGGGCTTTTCTTGCTTCAGCCGGTAGAAAGGGAGAGAGGGAGCCCAATGATACAGGTAGTCCTTAACTTACGACCATTCAAAGTTACAACGAGGCTGAAAAAACAACGGCGGCCTTTCAAGCAGCAGAATCAACTGGATTCCAGATTCGCTTAATTGACCGGGTGATTCCAGTAAGAACTGGAACACCCCCTCCAAAAAAAGTTGATAAAATTGGGCGTTAATTGCTTAGCAATTAAATGTTCAGGTTCCTCTTGCGGCCATAAGTTCAGGACTAGCTATAATGAGGCTCACGGAACCAAGCTGGAATGGGGAACCTTCTCCCCCTCCCATTGACACCCCGTTGTCCAGCTTCTCCAACCGAAGAGAGGGCAGTCGGGCTGGAGGAAAACTTTGGCTCAGCCCTGAAGTTTCTTTTTAGAGGGGGGGAGCTTTTGCTGCCCTCACCTCAGCCTGTTTATGAGGGTGAATGCGATCCTTGCCGTAAGCTGAACCTCTCCTTTCTGCTTCCCACAGGTCCTGCTTGGAGTTCCCATACAAGGTAAACCGTTGTGCCTTTTCTATTCGGATAGGTTGTGTCCTCCCCTTCCTCTGGGCGATGCCTCACTTTCTCCCTCTCTTCCTTCAGGCCTGCCCAGCTGCTCGAAGGAGGCACGCAGCCCTCCGTCTCCACCGCCTCACCCAGCAAAACCACCACTGTGAACACGCCGCCTCCTCTGCCTGAGGAGGAGGAGGAAGAGGAGGAGAAGGCCCAGGAAGCACCGCCGGTGGTGCCCGAGCCGATGCCTGAGGCCAGCTGCTCTCCCGCCGCGGTCCTGGAGAACGAGGGCTCCACCGTCTCGAATGTCGACGGCCGCGAAGAGGAACCTGAGCCCAAGGAGGCTCCCGAGCCTGTCAGCAGGAAGGAGCAGCTCTCCGTGAAGAAGCTCCGCGTCGTCCTTTTTGCCTTGTGCTGCAACACAGAGCAGGCGGCGGAACATTTTAAGAATCCGCCCCGGCGGATCCGTCGCTGGCTGAGGCGCTTCCAGGCTTTCCAGGAGGAGAACATGGCTTCTCTGTCGGAGGGCAAGTACCTGAGCTTGGAAGCGGAGGAGAAGCTGGCCGAGTGGGTCCTCACGCAGCGTGAGCAGCAGCTGCCAGTCAATGAGGAGACCCTCTTCCAGAAGGCCACCAAGATCGGCCGGTCTCTGGAAGGGGGCTTCAAGATCTCCTACGAGTGGGCCGTCCGGTTCATGCTGCGGCACCACCTCAGCACGCACAGCCGCCAGGCGGTGGCTCACCCGCTCCCCAAGGACGTGGCAGAGAACGCTAGCTGCTTCATCGAGTTCGTGCAGGGCCAGATCCACACCCAGGACCTGCCCCTCTCCATGATCGCGGCCATCGACGAGATCTCCCTCTTCCTGGACGCGGAGGTCCTCTGCAGCGATGACCGGAAGGAGAACGCCTTGCAGACGGTGGGCACCGGGGAGCCCTGGTGCGACGTGGTCTTGGCCATCTTGGCCGACGGCAGCATCCTGCCCACCGTGGTCTTCTACCGAGGACGCCTGGAGCAGCCCGCCAACGTGCCAGAGACGATCCTGCTGGAGGCAAAGGAAAACGGCTACAGTGACGACGAGATCATGGACATCTGGTCGTCCAAAGTCTGGCAGAAACACATCGAGCACCAAAACAGCAAAAGCATGCTGGTCCTGGACTGCCATCGGACGCACCTTTCCGAAAAGGTCCTCTCCATGCTGAGCTCGTCCAGCACCTTGCCGGCGGTGGTGCCGTCCGGCTGCAGCTCCAAAATCCAACCCTTGGACGTTTGCATCAAAAGAACGGTGAAAAACTTTGTGCACAAAAAGTGGAAAGAGCAGGCCAAGGAGATGGCGGACTCCTCCTGCGACTCGGACATCCTCCTGCAGCTCGTCCTGTGTTGGCTGGCCGAGGCCCTGGAGGTCATCAGTGACTGCCCCGAACTGGTACAGCAGTCGTTCCTGGTGGCCAGCGTCTTGCCCGGCCCGGATGGCACGGCCAACACACCCACCCGCAACGCCGACATGCAGGAGGAGCTGATTGCTTCGCTGGAGGAGCAGCTGAAACTCCACAACGAACTGCAGGACGAGGAGGGCGACCTCAACAACGAGGGGGGGAATCCGTCGGAGGAATCCGCTAACCCCGAGATCCTGCACCAGCTCTTTGAGGGGGAGAGCGAGACCGAATCCTTCTACGGCTTTGAGGACGCAGATCTGGAGCTGATGGAAGTGTGAACGCCGAAGGAGATGGGGGGGGGGAATGAGATTAATTCCTTCTCTTTTTTAAGAAATTCATTGTTGGAAGAGACCATTTTTTTCCTACTTCCTGTGGATTTGTGGCTACAGGAGACGCGTAGGCAAAACACACAAACTTAACGATAGCCATGTATGCTGTTCGATTCCTTCAAAAAGAAAAAAAATCCCACGTGTTTCCCTCTCCCCCCCCCCCTTTTCAAATCACTGTTGTGGCATTTCCTGAAGATATATATTGTGGGTGGATTTATTATTATTTGGTTTTCGTTTTGCATTTCCTTTACCTCACTGTATTATAGTTTCTGGGTTTTTATTTTGTTGAGTTTTTTTTTTTTATACTGTGCAAAACCAAGTTTTTCATTATACCACATTATCAATGTGACTTTATTTTATTTTTTTTTGGAAGGCAAGGAAAAGAGATCCGTAGCCAATGGAAGATTTCTCAATCTCACTCTTTCTGTTGGCCATAGTCGCTTATTTTATTTTATTTTATTTTTTTTCCTATAACACTTGGACCCAGAAACAGAAATTCTGGAGTAAATTTTTTTTCTTAAGCTGCGAATAATTCATTTTGAACCTTCGAAAAACGTTCTAGAGCTGCCCACAAAAATAATTGGGAAGATTGCTTTATGGAAAGGATACGAGAACAGCAATTAAATGCAGGCATCATTGTTTAGGAAGAGGCAAAACCTCCCTTCATGTTTTTGTACGAAACCTGGACGTGGACGTTAAAAGTAAAGCAAAAATTCACTTGTAGGAAAAATAAAACACACACCCAGATTTCATAGCAGTCGATGCAAAACCTTGCTACCAAGAGAGCACGGTGGGGGACAGTTCACACCCCACTGCGACCCCCTTTCTCTAGCGGCCGATCGCAAACGGATTCTCTTGAACGGAGCCCCCGACGTCGCCTTTTAAAAACTCTGCAAGCTACTGACGCCTTTCGCCGAGACACTACGTTCCCTGACCCAGGTTCTGCAACGGAACCCCAACTCTTGACGTGCACAAAAACGAGGGAAATTTCCTGTTTTATTTTACACTGCCAGCATAAAAAAAAAAACAAAAAAAATCAGAGACATTTAAAAAAAAAGATGTTTTTTCTACTGTTTGCATGTTTGAGAGTTTTTTAAATTGTAACGTATTATGGTCTAAAATGACGAAGAAAACATTTTGACACATAGAAAAAACAACCCGCCACCTCATCCTGTACATCTTTTCTGTTTTTCCATTGAGGTTGGGTGGGGGTGGAATTAAAATCTTCCCTCATCTTTCCCCTTCCCCTCCCCAACTCCCCGAGGCCAAACTCAAGGGAAGCAGGAAATAGGGTGGTTTGACCTGTAAATGGTTCATCTTTAAAATGTACATATGTGGAACATTTAATAAAACCAGGGAAATGGATTTATAAACACGTGTTTTCATTCCAGAGAAAAATCTTCCAGAAGGGGGGAAAAAAATGGTTTGAAATGCAGCCGGAGTCACAAATCGGACTCAGTTCGGTTTTGAGAATTCATCCTGGTTTCATTTATTGAACAAAAGGTTGGTTTAAGACCAAGGATCCCAGTCTCTAAAAAACACCGGTGGGCTCTCAACACCCTCGTGCCCACCGCTCGAAGTCCCGCAAGGTAATGCTAGTTTCTTGTTGCCTCTTGTGGTGGTTAACTAAGTTTAGCTCCCTCTTGTGATTGCGAATTCATCCATCTGCAGGTGCGGTAGACATATTTCTTAAGAGCACCTGAGGCAGCAGAGAAACTCCCCTCCTGCTCCTGCTCTGGAGTGTGAAACCCAGGCAGATGGCAAGCAGGAAAGCCCCTGATCCACCTGCTTGATAAGTACTCTGGGTATTATAACACACACACACACACATACACCCCTTCATTTCCTCTTGAGGAGGAGGAAGAGACTCCCCATTCTATAAGGTTTGAAAATACTGCCCTCTAGTGGTTCAGCCAGGTCTCTCGATAGACTCTTCCAAGTTGTCACCTCCCTCTGGTGGTTCAGCATGGTCACTACAGCTCCTATAGATTTTGCTTTTCGATAAAAACAAGTTAGTTTGGCAGGAGAGGGCATGTCTGAATAGCCCCCAGACCCTTCCATGCAGAAGCAGAGATCACACACTACCTACACTAAAATCCACAGCCTACCTGGTGTTGGTGGGTCGAAAATCTTTCTAAAGATAAAACCTCCAAAAAGTAGAAAACGGTTTTGTTTTAGCCTCTAGGCTGGCTTGGAACTCCAGCTGTGCTGGTGGGGGATTATGGAAGCGGAAGCCCAGCTGTTCTGGAAGGTTGAAAGGATCATACAAACAGGGAACCCCTAAAAATCTTTTTTTAAAACCCTCTTCAAACTGAAAATTTCTGACACAGAAGAGTTGTTGTACAAGAGTCAAGTATCTTTATTAAAGAGTGGCTCCTCCAGGAGCCTCAAACGGTATAACAAAGGATTTGGGGTTTTGTCTTCCAACAAGTAGAAAAACTCCGTTTTCTGTTTCATTCGAAACCACTGCAAGGGGGGGGGGGGGAGAGAGAAAAAAATAAATAAAAGCCCAGCCAAATTAACAGGCAAACATCACAGCAAAATAAATAGTTCCTAAAATCCAGGTTAGGGAGGAAGGGAAAGCGTCCACCACCGGAGTTGGGAGAACAAGACCAGGAAGGCCTCTGGATGGCCACCTCACCTGACAAGGTGAGCGATCTCCCAGTTGGTCTCCAAGGACAGGGGTCCTTCTACCTCCACGCCTTTCTCGGTGACGGTGGTGATCTCGTACTGAGGAGGGAGGGCAGAGGGTTAGGGTCCTCCTTGGCCTCTTCTTGACATGCCCACCTTCAAAGGTAGACCCCAGCATGCCAGCTGGGGGACACCCATATGCCCCTCTCTTACCCGGTTGAACGAGCGGGCGTCTCGATAGTAGAGAATCTTCATACACCGTTCAATGAGAGCTCTGGCCGCCTGCTGGGAGAGGTTGGGGGTCTTCTCCAGCGCCTCCCGCATTAATGGCTGCGACGGGGCAAAAGAAATTCAAACTGGGCCCCGTGACTTGAACCAGTCTCTGGCTTGCTGAATAAGCCACAACTCGGCACGCAACGCTTGAAAAACGACGCCGGCTGAAATCGGCAAGACGGGGCACCGATCCCGAGATAAGCCATGACAGCTTAGCACGAACCGGGGAGCCCAATTCGTAACCCAGGATCCCTACCTCACTGGATCCAAAAACATGCCAGTGAATTTATTTTCTGCCCACCTGTGCCACGTAAGACCCGTATCCAGTCGCCAACGAAGAAGCTTCGTACGCCACTCCCAGCATGTCGACGTAGCCTAAGAAGCTGAGAGGGGAAGAGATTGAGGGGGCTGCAGCGGCCGAAGCCCCTCCGCCATCAACACCCTCCATCGCTGGGGAGGATGAGACAAAAACTGGATAGCTCAGCAGACTAAAAGCATTGTGATTAACACCAGCTGTCTGCAATTACTGTAAGTTCGACTCTCACCAGGCTCAAGGTTGACTCAGCCTTCCATCCTTTCTAAGGTAGGTAAATTGAGGACCCAATTTGTGGGGGCAATAAGATGACTTTGGATAAATATACAAAAGTATGAAGGCTATTGCTTAACGCATTGTAAGCCGCCCTGAATCTCCGGAGAAGGGCGGCATATAAATCGAATTTAAAAAAAACAAAAAAACTGAATTATAGGCAGTTTGTTTAGGAATTAAATTTATATGTTGCTCATCTCACTATCGGACGACAGTTGGTGAACGCAACATTACAACTGGTAGTAGCCCTCAATTTATGACCGCGACTGAGCCCAAAATTGTTCCTAACCAAGACATTTGTGAGTTGCACCCCCATTTTCTTGCCCGTTAAGTTAATCCCTGCACTTGTTAAATAAGCTGCACCGTTGTTAAGTGAATCTAGCTTCCCTATGGACTTAAGGTTGCAAAAGAGGACCGCATAAACACGACCCCTCCCCCCCGGGACTCTGCAACCGTCATAAACATGAATCACTTGCCAAGCGCTCAGATGTTGATCACACGACCTCAGGGGTGAGAAAAGTAAGTCACTTTTCTGTGCCATTGTAACTTAAATAAAGCTGCTAAATAAAATGGGACTTTGGCGGAAATGGGACTTCCAAGAAATATTTTCCAGCGAACCAGCCCGAGGGTGGGGCGGGGGGGGGGGGACAGGATGGACCACCCTCAAACTTTTCCCTCCCCGGGTTCCCGGCCTTACCCTTCCCCATGGGAATAGCCGCCGATGACCACTGTGTTCCAGAGGGGATTCATCTTGGACCGGTGGTTGTACATCACTCGCGTCAGCCAGGAGTGAATGGCCTTTGGGCTGTAACTGTGCCCGTCGCCCAGAAGGTCCTCGTCAATCCTGCGAGACAACAGAGGCCCAGCTGAGACGCTGCTCTCCTAAAGCCTGACACCCCCCCTCAGCTGACACCGCCCAAGGGGGAGAAGGAAGCCCCATGGAAAGGGTCAACGGGTCTCCCAACTTTTCAGCCCCAAAGAAGGGCTCAAGGCTATCAAGCCAGCTTAAAGACCAAGTATTTTTATTTACAGGATTGATGCAGGAAGCGTGCATTGTAATATTGATTTTGAGGTCCCACTTGGAAGTTCTCCAGAAGTTTAAACCTTCACACTTGATTTAAAATCGGAAAGGCTCATCAGGGCCCCCTTAACAGCAAATGAAAGCTGGTTTTGTTGCTTCTTTTAAGTCGGGGTCTCCAAAGTTGGCCACTTTTAAGACTTGTGAAACTCAACTCCCAGAATTCTGGAAGTTGAAGTCCACAATTCTTAAAGTGGCCAAAGTTGGGAGACCCTGTTTTAGTTCCTCCTCCTTTCATGGTTTTCAAGGCCAATTCAGGAGGTGAAGGAGCCAGCCGGGATCCCCAAACGCCCGCTGTGGGTCGCCTGGCCACTTACACCATCTGCTCCAGGACTTGCTTGAGGTACTGGAAGTCGGCGTAGTCCCCCGAGGCACCCAGGACGGTGCTGTCGTTGACCTTCATGATCCGGGAGAGGTTGCGGAATCGGGCCAAGGAGCCGTAGGAGCCCAGCGTGTCGGCGGCGATCATCACCCCTCCCTCAAACTTCAGGCCCAGGACGGAGGTGCCCGTCACCATGGGGCTCCTGGAAGAGGGGTAGATAGGTAAGTGGGTGGGTAGGTGGATGGATGGATGGGTAGGTAGAGAGAGATGATAGGTAGAAAAAAGGTGAGAGATATAGATGGATGAATGGAGATAGATAGATAACAGAGATAAATGGATGGAGATAAGAGTGATGATAGATAGATAGATAGATAGATAGATAGATAGATAGATAGATGATAGATAGATGGGATAGATAAGATAAAAGACAATAAAGGTGGGATAGATAGACAGATGGGCGGACAGAAACAGACAGAGATAAGATGGATGGATGGATGAATAGATAGATAGAATAGAAAAGAAGGAAGGAAGGAAGGAGTGTGTTGCCAATTCCTACAAGAAGCTCTGGAGATCTGGATGATCTTTCCCTGCGTGGCGGGAGGATCCTGCTCCCCTCCCCCCACAATTGCTGATCCAGAAGACGCGGGATCCTCTCCCCCCCCCCAAATCTCTCAACCCCCCCCCAAACCCTCCAGTCCCATTGACGGGGCTGCTCCTTTGCAATAATGCCTGCCGTCGAGCTTCCCTAGCTAGGGGCAGTCTACCTTAGGGACTCAGGCCCTAGGATGTGGGTGGCGGGGAGGGGCTCTTTAATGAAAAGCTGGAGGGTGGGGGCAGTTACAGATCCAACAAGGGAAAGTCCTCCTTCCACCCCCCCCACCCCCCAAAACCTGAGCCACCAGAGGAGCGTTGGGACTACAACTCCCATCCCGTCTATGGAGGAATCTCTAGTCCAGCAGAGAGGCAGACCCTGATTTGCACCCCTCCCCGCGAGGGGGGGTTTCCCCTTCCCCCCCTCCTCCCATCATGACGTCACACACCGTGGGAAGGGGCTTCCCCCCCTTCCCCCCCCCCAGCCTTACAGAGTCCTCTTGGAGGCCTCGCTTTGGGCCCGGGAGTCCTGGGTCGGGCTGCCCAGTGGGAAGAGCCTCCCCGGGGCGGGACCCCCGGCCCAGAGCAGCGAAGGTAGCGGCAGCGTCGCGGGCGCCTCCATCTTTCCTTTCCCCGAACGGCCGCAGCTTAGTCACGGAGCAGGAAGAGGCGGCGCCACGGAGCATGCGCGGCAGCAAGCGAAGCGCCTCTCAATTGTCCGCGCCGGCGCTCCGTAGGCCGGCAAATGAGGCGCCGCCAGTGCCGCCATTTTGGGTGTGGCGGATACGAGAAAAAAAGCGCCTCGCATTTTACTTGGGGAGGGGAATTTCCGGGGGGGGGAATGAAAGAGGACAGAAACGGGAATTTCCATTATGAACTATTTTCGTGGGGTGGGGCGGAGAGGGTGGTCGGGAAGGAGGAAGTTATCCGGGAGGAGGGCGCCATCTTGAGCGTGGCTCCGCTGACGCTGGAAGAAGCATTTCCGGGTCAGGGCGCGCATGCGCGAGGCGGGGGTGGGGCAGAGAAATTCACGCAGGGAGGGAGGGAGCTGCCCGTTTCATTTTTTGCAAATTGGTTTGTTGCAAAATGAAGCGTGTGCAGCAATGAAGTGTGCTGGTGCATCCCTTGCATGTGCATGCAGGGGCCTTGCAAGTGAGCAACAGCAACAATGGGGGGCAAGGAACACGTGTGGACGCCCCCCCCCCCCCGCCCCATTGGCTTTAGGCGCTGCAAACCAGCATGGGAATAGCCCAGCAATAAAGCCCGTCTCTCTTATCTGCTTTGGAGGAGAGAGAGAGAGAGCAGCTGGGAAAGGGCAGATTTCAGGCCAGCTCCGGCCTGGGATTGATACATTTATCATTATAAATTTATTGGCAAAGATACAAAAACTCCCTTTGGGGCTTCAGATACAAGGACGTTGTGAAATGAGGCTCTCCTGCCAAAGGGGAATATACCGCTAACGGTTGGAAGGCACCTTGGGGATCATAGAGTCCAAGCCCCTGCTCAAGCACGAGACTCTATACCAGTGATGGCTAACCTTTTTGCCGTGGCATGCCAAAAAGGGGGGGGGGGGACATGGGAGGGTCACACACATGTGTGCCCATACCCATAATTCAATGCCCCCTGCCCCCTGCACATGCATCCCATCGCTTTTGGCACACAATGGCAAGGTGGACCCAGTAGGCCTCGGTTTTTTTGCCCTCCCCAGGCTCCAGAACCTTTCTTGGAGCCTGGGAAGGGCAAAAACAGCCTCCTCCCACCCCACCCCACCCCTGAGGCCCCCTGGAGGCAGGAAATGGCCCGTTTCCCGACTTCCGGTGGGCCTGAAGGCTCAAAAATCAATTGGCTGGCACCTGCTTGCACACTGGAGCTAAGCTACGGCAACACTCGCGTGGCCACCAATATGGCTGCATAGATTCGCCATCACGGCCCTACACCATTTCTGACAGATGGCAGTCCAGTCTCATAGAGTGGAGTGGAGTGGAATAGAATATTCTTTATTGGCCAAGTGTGATTGGACACACAAGGAATTTGCCTTTGGTGCAGACGCTCTCAGTGTACATAAAAGAAAAGATTCGTTCATCAAGAATCATAAGGTACAACACTTAATGTTAGTCATAGAGTACAAAGCTTCTTGAAAGCTTCCAGTGATGAAGGTCCCACAACGTCCGAAGGCAAGTTGTCCCATTGAATATAGAATAACAGAGTTGGAAGGGACCTTATAGGTCATCTAATCCAACCCCCTGGAGCCCAAGCGGAGACTACACCATTTCTGACAGGGCAGTCCAGTCTCTTCTTGAAAGCCTCCAGGGATGAAGCTCCCACAACTTCCGAAGGCAACTTCTGTTCCATCGATTGATTGTTCTCCCTGTCAGAAAATTCCTCCTTATTTCTAGGTTGAATCTCTCCTTGGTCAGTTTCCATCCATTTATTCCTTGGCAGGTATGTTGAGTTGCCAGTCGTCAGCTTGTGTGGGAGAAGGACGAGAGGAATAAATAACAATAACGAAATAGTTTTCAAACTTATTTGGGTCATGGGCAACATTTGTGGATGACTGGTGGGACTAACCCTCTTGGAATGCTGCAGACTTAACATTTTTATCAGCTGGAAACGGAATATAGTGAATGACGCAAGAGCTGTCTCCATCTTTTCAAGAAGTGTGAGAATAAGCAGCATCCAACTATTGGCGAATAAGCCCCAGATTGTGTGGGCAGAGGGAGATGGGAAAGTGGCACCACTTTTGCTGACCCGTTCAGTCATTTTATTATTATTATTTTTTTGCTTTTCTGCTTTGCCTGGGAAGAAGAAAACCCTTTGCAACATTGCCAACCTCATTCCAGATGCTTCCACTTCAGCCGGAAACCAAAATATGACCTTGGCTTGCTTGTTGCTTGTTTGCATTCCTGCTCCCTCTCCAGGCTGCTGAGCTCCTTCATCTTTCATTGAAAAACCAGCCCTTCGGCCCTCTGAAGCCCAGACTCTGCGCTTGGTTTTTTTTTCCACTGCTTTTCACCAGCAGAAAAGAAAGTGACAGCTTGCTGATGTGATTTGACCTAACAAGCTCCAGATCGCCCAGCACAGAACATAATTGGGGTGACCCATGTGGGAGAGTGACATGCCACCCTGAATCCCTTGGGGTGGGGAGAGAAGGGGAGCAGGATTTTATTCGGGCTGCTCTTGAACGGCTGTTCCGAGATGCTGTTCCACCCGAGAAGACATTTCTGGGTGCCTGTTGCAGCAGTTCCTAAGAGTTGCTTTGACCTTTACAATCTCTGCGTACAAGTGGGGTTTAAAACAAAACCAAACCAAAAGGGTTAGACGGCTATGTTCAATGACAAACTAGGTTGCATTTTGCAAGCGTGCAGAAAATAAACACCTTTGCAACACGCAGAAAGCATGCATTTGCAAAAATGCAACAAAATAAATATGGGCAAAAAGATTGCAACAGAAACACTGTGTGTGAAACTTAAGTTGCCCCCCCCCACTCTTCCCCCGATTTGTAATCGGGACGAACTGAGCTATGGGGGGAGAGCTAACCTCCTCCAATTGCTTTCTGTCCTCTGCAGAAGTTGAAGACTTCAATGCCAGCCTTTGTCCTGGGTGGATAAGTGATCGGAAAGAAACTGGAGTTTCCTCTTAGAACTGGCATTGTTCTGCAAAGCCGCGGAACTCACAATGGATTCAGGATCTATGCCGCCTTTGTTTCACTTCCCTTACCAAAACTAACAAAAGGTGAGAAGATGCCTTTTTCCTCCAATACTGAATGAATCCAGTTGGAGGTGCCTCCACATCCATCGATCATATACCATCAAGTCACTGTCAACCTCGCCTAATTAGACAGGCAGGCAGACAGACGGACAAAAAGGTACTATTAAGGGTCCTCCACTCATGTTTTTCCTCTTACTTGACTTGGAAAATAAATGTAGAAAAAGCAGATAAATCAAATCTCCCATCAAAAACAGTGGGAGAAGCCATCTTTAAGAGTGGCATATGATAAAGCCAAGCCTATTATTTATTTATTTATTTATTATTTATACTAAATTTATCTGTCACCGTCCAGTGGCTCTGCTGGCAGCATGTTCTAATTTCTTCTCTTTGGCAAAGAGAGGTGCTTATGGTGAGAAGTGGGGCATTGGGGCTCTCCTTGAGGGATGCAATTCTTAGAGGTGGAAGCAAGTCCGGTTGTAGCCCAGTGGGACCCGCTTACTGGGAGCACTGGGCAGTGTCAGAAACTCCAGACAAGCCAGGGAAATGGGAGGAAACGGAAGAACTCGGAATGTTGTTCACGCTTTCTTACCCGGAGGGGAAAATGGGTGGGGTTGGTTTTGCCTCCAGCTGGGGAATTCTGGGAGTTAAAGTCGGCCACCTTAAAGAGCTGTCAAGGTGAAGAAACGTGCTCTGGGCTATGGACAGTATTGGGTGGACTGTGCGCCAGTTGGGCACCATGGACCATGCTGGACCATGGGCCAGTTGGGCACCAGAGTTGCTGTGCATCATGTGGTTGGCAGCTCCCATGTCTAGAGCTAGGATGGAAGCCAGAGTCCCAGCTACAGACAGTACAGCTGGGGAGAATGGGACTTGGAGTCCCACACAGGATGGTAGTGGAGCCTGACCCTCCTGAAGGGGTGTGAGTGTGTGTGTTTGGGGGGTTTCCTCCGCTTTCAATCCCTGCAACGGAGGGACCCTTTCCTGCAGCATCTCCCGGGCCCCGTTGCTAGGGAGGCGACGGCGGCTTCCTCTCGCGGTTGCTAGGGCTCCCGGCCCCGCCCGTCCGGAAGAGAAGCGAAGGCAAGGCTGCGGGGCGTGGCGGAGCGGGAGAGGGGCGTGGCCTGGCGCCGCGGGCTGCGCCAATGGGGAGCGGCGGGGGCGTGGCCGAGGCGCGGGCTCAGGTAACAGGTTGCGCCCGGCCGGGGCGGCGGCCAGAAGCGGAGCGGAGCCAGAGGCGGCGGGTGGGCGAGGAAGCCGGGCGGGTAAGAGGAGGCGCTGGGTGGGTTTCCCTTCCCCTCGCCCCTTCCCCTTCCCCTCCTTCCCCCGGGCTCTCCCGCCGTCCCGGATAGCGACGGGCGCCCCCTTGCTCCACTGAGTGTCCTGCGGGGGAGGGAGTCCTCCCTCCCTTTTGCCCCCCCCTCCCCGGGCATCCTCTCTGCAGCGCTGCCCCCTCTTTGCATGCCCTCCCGCCAGGACTACACCACCCATTACCCTCGGCCGGCACCTTCGGGGCTGCTTCCAGCTCAGCCCCGTCCTCTCCCGCTGAGCCGGACTGCAGGACCCATGGTCCGCGGCCGGCAGCCAGGCAGAGAAGCCCCTCCGTCCCTCCCTCTATCCGCGGACATCCGAGAAGGGGAGACCTCCGCCCTTTCCTTCCTCCCCCTCCTCCGTCCCCTCGGGCTGGGGTCACTTGGCCGGAGCGGACGCCCCCTCCCCTCCCGCGGGCGCCACGTTGCCTTTGCGAAGGACGAGGAGGCTGGAGGTGGAAGCGCCGCCGCTGAGCCTCCAGGGACCCCCTTGTGCCCGCTTTGCCCCCTTGGCATGCTGGCCCCTCCGCCCGGCCCGCTTCCCTCGCCTGGAGGCTGCAAACGGGCAAAGAATCAACCCCACCCCCCCTTGGACTGGGTGGGTAAGGGGCCCGAGCCGGGCAGCCCCAGGGAGGGTGCCGGAAAGGCAGGTGGGGACTTTTGAATCTGTGACCTGCCCTTGTCCCCTCTGCCCAGGAAACGGCCCCACCTTTGCTCAGGGAGTGGACTCATCTGAATTGAGTGGGATGGGCTTTGGAGTAGTACTCAGCAGGGAGGGAGGGAGGGAGATTGCAGGGGGAAGGAAGGAAGGAAGGAAGGAAGGAAGGAAGGAGAAAGGCAGAAAGGAGGGAATGAAAGAAGGAAGAGAAAAAGAAGGGAAGGAGGATGGAAAGAAAAAAAGGAAGGAAAGAAAGATCCAGAGTCTTGGCAGGATCTTAAAACATTCCCCCAACCTTTGCAGATAGTTTGGATTTCAACCCCCACCCCCACCCCAGCCAGCCTCCTTCTGAAGTGCTCTCTGCAGGCACTTTTCTCTCTCTCTTAAGCCCACCCTTCTGCACCCCAACACACCCAGAGGGGCCTAAATCCTTTAATCCCCCACGGATGCTCTGCTGTTTCTAACCCGATTGTCAGAATTGTCTGCAGCCTTTTAAATACCTTTCTGGGCTTCCCTTCCTTCCCCCCCCCCCCCCCAAACCTTTCTATTTGGCTTCTGGTTTCCTTTTACACCTATAAGGTCAGCCTGGATTGAAACCGGAGTAAAGGGAAAAAACCGCCAGGCCCAAGAGCAATTTCCCTCTGCTTTTGTGTCTGGGTGCCTGTGTGGTTGTGGTCTCCCGCTGTGAGGGGGGCTTAATTGACCTTCCCTGCAAACAGACCTGATTGTTGTCAAATCCTGTTTGCAGACAAGAGAGAGAGAGAGAGACAAGAACTTAATCATTTCCTGAAGTGGCTGATAAAAAAGAAATTGCCTTGTCAAAATCACCAAAATCCATCCATTCTGTGACTGATACAGGTAGTCCTCGATTTACGGCCGTAATTCGGTGGTTAAGCAAGGCAATTGTTGAGTGAGTCTTTGATTTTACAACCTTGCACTTTTTGGAAAGCACTGCTAACCGAATGGGTGTAAGAGCAGGACTGCCTGTATTGATTTTGGAGGGGGGGGGGGCTTGGCGGGGGAGAGTAGACTCCCCGGGGCCCAGCTTTTGAACCAGATGCTTAATTTCCCCCTGGAACTGAAACATTCATCGCTCTTTCCCAATCCTGAATTTCTGAGCCGCCGGCCTTATGGACAGGGAACTGATCTGCGCTCTGTGCTTGCTCAGGAGTCCTCTTGTTTATTTTGCTTCCGCTGTGGCCATAAACAAAACCTTGGACTTCCTGCGGCCTCTTTAAAAAGTGTCACCTGAGGAACCTGCCCTACTTGGGCTCATTCGGCGCACTGTCGCCTCCGCCAGCGACTACCCGCTGGCACCCTTGGGATGACCGGTTGTCGGAAGGATGAATAATGGCCCAGCGAGGGCTGTGGCCACCCAGCTGGCCCTGCCAGTTAAGCGCAGGGATGCTGTGATTCCTTCTGGGTGACACCTGCGTCAAGGTGATGGCGTTGAAAACTCTTATTTCCGCCCTCCTTTTGAACAAGCCAGCTTCCTTTCTCTTAATGTCGGTTTATTCCTGAACCAAAAAAAGACTGGTCAAAGTTTTAAAACTTTTTTACATCTCTGCTTCAAGAAAAGGGACGAGCGGCTGCAATTCTCCCTGGGTAGATTTTCTTTTAAGGATTATTATTATTATTTTCTCTTTCGGATAATCCAAAAACGATTTGCTGTCCCTTTGCTTTTGGCCCCTTGAAGTTGGTGCCGCTCCCTGCCTGGTGCTAATTAGGTTTCTCTCTCCCACCCACCTCCCCCATCCTTCCCAGACCCCCAACTTATCTAGGTGGGATTTCTAGAGATTAAATCTGGACGGGGAATGCGATTTTTCCAGAGGTTGGGTGACCTCTGATCCCAAACCAGCAAAGCCGGGGGTGAGAGACGCCAGAACTGGAATGCGAGATAACCTGGAAAAGACGCAGCCTTCCCACGCTTTTCTGGAAACATTTGGGCTGGTGTGTGTGCTTGTGCCACATTCCTGGTGCTTTGGGCTATGGGTCTGGAGAGACCATCTAGTTCAACCCTAGTTCTGGGTTAAAATAAATGTATTGTTTATTGTTTTACTGATTATTGTTTTGTTGTTATGACCAAAGCGTTTTAAAAACAGACTGCCCTTATTCTTAGTGGGTGGAAATATATATCTAGGAGAATTCCCACTGAATCCAGCCAGGACAGGATTAGAACAGGGGGTTTGATCGTGGTACCTGTTGTTATAAAAACAGAACAAAAAAAATCAAGAATTAATTCTGTTTTGCTGGGATAATCGTGGTGAGATAGGAACCAACATTCCTCCTAAACCAATTCCGTTTGCTTGTGTGGCTCTCTCTTCTGAATATAGGCTGATTTCTATTGATTCCCCCCCCCCTTTCCTTATCCCCCTCTGGACCTGTTTGGCTGGTTTTTTTTTTTTTCCTTCTATGAAAGTTTTGAGTTTCTGTTGGAAAACACGCTTTAAAATCTATTGAGCAGCCTGGGCACTGAAAAGTCCCTGCCAGCTTTTGATTCCTGGTTTTCACGTTGGAACAGCGTGTGACCGCAATAAAGCACTGAAAAATGTTTTAATTAGAGTACGCTGGCCTCAAAATAACCCCACGTATACACAAGGGAAAAGTTGAAGAAAACAGCAGCAGGTGGATTTTTTGGGAAGGAAACGGCAGAAAAACACCAATAATAGTTCAAGCAACTTCTCTTCCTCAAACTTCAAAATCCTCCAGATAATCTTGATATTTTTTGGGAGGGCCAGGCAGGTTCTTAAGAAGAACCTGTCTCCAGATATCCCGGTGTGTTGTGAAACGCCGAAGCGAAGTTCCTAAACAACTTAGTTGATTAAGCCAAAGTGACTGGATTACAGCCTGTTTTCCAACAGATTCCTAACCGATTTCTTTATGTTGGATCCCAGAAGCGCTTCTGGGATATTTTTTGGGGGGGACGGGATGAAATGGAAATTTGAATGCTTACAGGCCTGAGAGTTGAGCCCTCTTCTCCAAGGCAGAGCCTGGGGAAAGTTTTTAGAATTATTTCGTGCGTTTCAGGGCGCTGCGAGGCCTCTTCCGTCTGGCTCTTTCTGGAGCAGTTTCAGTGTTTGCATTCCAGGAGCTGATGATTAACAAGAGCTCGGTTCTCCTTGCCTGGGGAACGGCAAAGTGGAAATGGTTTGGTGATTCAGACCTTGCACCCAACCGGGGTTAGCGGGAGTCCAGTTTGGAAAATGTTGCACACATGAACAGCAGTGACTCAACGGGTGGACCTGGAGAAAAAACTGCTCTGTGCAGTGTTTTTTGGATCTGGGTTGCATCGAAATGTGGATTGCTTTCAGACTTATCCTGCTAAACACCAAGGGAGTTTGTTTTGTTGTGAATCCAGCTCTTTAGCCATTTTTGCAAGCCGCCGTTCAGTGTTTATGTGTGAATCCATCTGGCATGAAACTTGGTTGCAACAATTCCCGGTTTAGCTTTGCATCCCAAACTTTGGATAAGGACACTTAATGCAGATTGGGCATCTGGGTGAGTGGATAGTTTGGGAGAGAGACCTAGATTGTGAGTGGAAGGTGGTGTGCAGCCAGCCAGCCAGCCCCTTTTCTTGCAACTCCAATACATTTTCCACTTCTTTCTTTCCCAAATCTGGAGACTTGGCTATCTTTTTGCATTATCCCATCCTTGTTGACTACCTATCCACTTATCTCCTCTTGCAATCTGTCTTTGATAACCCAGGCCACGCCTTGATGCTCTTATAGCCCTGCTCGTTTTGTTTTCGAAATGAAGTTTCTAGCTCTCATGGAAACTCTCCAAGTCGTGATTCTAACCACTAGGAATTTGGCTTTCTTGGTGCACCGGGTCTGGGAGAGTCACAGGTGTCTTTGGCACTTGGAGGTGCTAGATTTCTCTGGCAAGGAATGCCAACTCCGGGGGCGGCACGGCTGTTTACTCGGACTTGCACAAGAGAGGAAAGGTCGTCCCGCCTTACCAGTTCCGTTCTGCCTGCTGCACCGGCTGGGTTGGTGAGCTCAGGTGTGGTGTTGGTTTCAAGTTTCTCCGGCGTGACAGAGTCACTTGGCCGGGGCCCTTCTGGCACAGTGGCCGCCATTTCAGGCCTTTGCAATGACGCCAGCCTGCTGGAGGGTCTCCCCAAATGTTCCCTGTTGTGGGAAGAATTTCTTTTCTTATGGAGGGGCTGCAGCCTCAGAAAAACCGATTTTGAACGCTGGTTTTGCTACAGAATTGTGAGCAAGGCGTGGCAGGTTTCGGTCTGCTATCTTCAAGCAGCGATTTTGCCAAACCTCTGAAAAAAGGCTGAGAAGGGCCTGCGAGTGCGTCTCACACACGCACACACACTGAATGTGTACTCAGTGGCGGACCAGCTCACGTAGTTCAGGAATTGGAGACTTGCGAGCCAAAGAAAGCGTTATACGCGATATAATCATGATTTCGCTTCTGGCGCTCTTTGCCACAAGCCCCCTTAGGCAGTTTTTGTGGAGAGATTTAATGTAGGAGGATTTATTCTTTTTTTAAAGCTATTTGTTCACTTTAATTAGAGGAATAGAACCTTCAGGTGTAACAGCAGTGTATCTGGTGCCAGAAGGCGATTTCCTTTCCTAGACTCCTGCTAACTAACGTCTGCTTGTGGGGTTCCCAAAAGCTTTATTCTGGCTATTAAGATATTGGTGTTTTATTTTGAACTCTGTGCATAACTGAAATACATTTAATTAATTGAGGCTGGGGACTGGAGGGGGGGGGGTGAGAGGAAGGCCCACCCAGGTAGGGGCCCATAAGCAGGACCCCAAACTCCTGTCTGAAAAAATTGAAATGTCCTGTTGTGGCAATTTGTTTCTCTTTGCATGAGTCGATTGAGTTAGCGTAGGAGTATAATAACAGGCTGTGGCTTATGGGCTTGGGACACCTGGGACTTTCTTGTCCCCAGGAGAGGATTGGTTTCCTAGGTTTTTAGGCCCCTGAGGCTTCAGAGGCAAATTTTGACCTTATCGCCAATGTGCACAGGCATTTTACAGCACCTTCCACAACAACAAAAACCAAACTTGCATTCTTTGCAAATCTTAAATCTTCTCTTTGCAATTTAGGAACTCTGCCTGAAACTTAGCCAGAGGCTAAGCCCGGGATGGTGAATCTATGGCACGGGTGCCACAAGTGGCACATGGAGCCATACTGGTGGGCACACGAGCTCCGCTCCAGCACGCATGCATGCACCAACCAGCTGATTTTGGGGCCTTCTGGACCTACCAGAAGTCAGGAAACACTGTTTCCAGCCTCCAGGAAGGTGGGGAAGGCCATTTTTGTCCTCTCCAGGCTCCTAGAAAGGCTTTGGAGCCTGAGGAGAGCAAAAAAACAGGCCTACCAGGCCATCTCACATGCCAAAAGCAGGGGGAGCACAGGGCCTAGAATTGTGTGTGTGTGTGTGTGTGTGTGTGTGTGTGTGAGACCCCACCAAGCTCCCCCCACTTTTGGCACATGATGGCAAAAAGGTTAGCCATCACTGGTACTAAGCCAAATTTCTAAACCGCAAAGGGAAGTGTTTGCATTGGACTTTACAAAATGCAATATGTTGTAGCTACAAGCCAGATTGGACCATCCTGAAGCAAGCAAACCCCACCCCACCTCCCCCCATGTGTAACTTATGTAACTGGCATAACCTGTGAACTCAGGTCACATGTAGTTGACATACCCCCCCACCCCCCTATGCCATGTTCAGGATGGAGGGCCAAGCAGAGATCATTGGCAGTGGCTTAAGCCTGACAGATTTTTGTGACTCCAAAGTGACTCTTTTTGGTCCTGCTTTCCTAGTAGCCTCCTTTCCACCTCTGGAGGCATATAGTGACTTCAGCCTTTTTTTACCTCAGGAGCCACTTCTGCTCTTCCTTTGGCCTTTAGCCAAAGTGACTTCAGCCTCAGGGTCTTCTCTCCTTTCTGCATTTCAGCTCTTCTCCCTTCAGGCTGCTTCTCCTGTGCTAAGGTAGCTTCAGCTCTTCAGCCTTCCTCCTCCTGGACTGTCCAGGCTCTTCTCCTCAGGGATCAGCAGTGACTTCAGCTCTTCTTCCCTCCAGCTCTTCTTCTGACAATCTGGCTCTTTGCCTCAGCAGCGGCCTCCTTTTATACCCTTTTCCCCCCCTCAGCTGATTGGTGGGCCAACTCCAGCTTCTCATTGGCTCTTAGCCGGGCCCTTCCATTGGTCCCCTGAGCCCGCTCAAAGAGACCAATGTCCACACAATTTGAGGAGGCTGCCTCTTCCTAATTGGCTGGAAATGGCGGGCTTTGGAGCCCCTGAGGGGATATATAAGTGAAGTGTGAAGGCCTCTGTCCAACCTTAAAACTGTTCCCCCTCAGTCCTGACAGGAATAATAGCTATTGCTATTATTATTATTATTATTATTATTATTATTATTATTATTATTATTATCATCATTATTATAGTTCTTCCTAGCTTCTTGGAAAGAACTCTTACAAAGATCAACCACAGAATTTTTTTTAAAAAAAGTGGCACCTGTGATTCTACATTGTTGTGTGTCTAATGATAATAATAATTTATATTATTATAAATTATTGATAAGATCAGTCCTGACAGAAATAATAGCAATTATAATAATAATAGTTTTTCCTAGCTTCTTGGAAAAAACTCTTACAAAGATCGACCACAGATTTTTTTTTAAAAGCTGTGATTCCACATTACTGTGTCTCTAATAATAATAATAATAGTAATTTATATTATTATACATTATTACAGTTGATAAGCTGCCCAATTCCTACCCAACTCTGGGCGGTGATATAACGTTGCTATATATCAAGATGCATAAAAGCCAAATGTTGCCATCCTCCTCCCCAGGGAAATCAGTCAGGCCGGCAGGGGACGATGGGGTTGGTGGTGGCCAGAGAGACAAGCTGGGCCCGGTGCCCAGTCTGCATTGGAGACTTTTTCTCTCCCTTATCTGGCTTTTCCAGCTGTCCTGGCTCAGTCGATGGGAGGAAAGGCAGATTGTCCTCCCTTCAGCCAGGGAAAAATGGCCTCTGCCCCCCCACCCCCTTATTCCACCTCCCCCCCCATAGAGATCTGGCCTCTGACCAGGGAAGTTGGACACTGACCAGCCATGTCCTGAGCCAGGAACGTTGGGAAGCAAAGCAAAGGGGAACGCCGAGTTCGAGTCCAGCTCGCTTCAGGCTTTGCATTCAGAGGACCGTTTCCAGAAGGAAGCAAGCATGGCATTATTGCAAGATCCGGGTTGCCCAGCCCTCTGCGATGGCCATGGGATGGGTAGACTGCTCTTCCCCAGGGAGGCTCCATGCAGCACTCGAAGCCTGATAGCGACCAATCCTTTTTCAGTGCTTGGGGGTTCGGGCGACTTTCCTCCTCCGGCTGGAAGGAAGGGCAGGCCTTTTTTCCACCTGGCTGCAAGCAATGACTTTTCCCAGCCTGCCTCTCTTGTTAAACTGCTCCTCCTCTCTGGCTATTGGGCTGTGATGCTCTCCGTCCCTTGGGTGATGGGAGTTGTAGTCCAACCAAGCTGGAAAGCAGTGGTTGAAAAAAAGATCTTAGAATAGCTTCATTGACAAGTCAGTTTTTCAGTTCCTCCCTCCCTCCCTCTCTCCCTTTCTTTTTCTCTCTTCCCTTGCCTCCTTCCCTCCCTTCATATCTTCCTCCCTCCCTCCCACCCTGTCTCCCTTCTCCCTCCCTCCCTCCCTCCTCCCTTCTTTGCTCCCTCTCCTTCCTTCTTGTCTCCCTTCTTCCTCCCTCTCTCCTTCCTTCTTTGCTCCCTCTCTCCTTCCTTCCTTCCTTCCTGTCTCCCTTCTCCCTCCCTCCCTCCTCCCTTCTTTGCTCCCTCTCCTTCCTTCTTGTCTCCCTTCTTCCTCCCTCTCTCCTTCCTTCTTTGCTCCCTCTCTCCTTCCTTCCTTCCTTCCTGTCTCCCTTCTTCCTCCCTCCCTCCTCCCTTCTTTGCTCCCTTTCCTTCCTTCCTCCCTTCCTTCTTCTCTCCATCCCTCCCTCCTTTCATCACTCTCTGATCCAAAATAAAAAGACACCCACAAATTTTCTCTCTCTAGATCCACTCTCCTTCTCCCCTCCTTTCTCTCTGAAATCCTTCCTCCTCTCCCAGCTTGGCTGCCCAGCTCGCAGAGCCCCGAAGGACTCCGCAGTTTCCCCCCCTGAGCTCCAGAGATGCTCTGCCATACCCTGCCCCCTTCTCTGGCTGCAGCTGACCGGCTGCCCATGGGCTGGGGGTGGGAGGTGATGCATCTCTGCCTCCTCCATCCTCTTCCTCCTCCCTGCCTCCATCCTTGCTCTCACCTCTTGTTTCCTCCTGGGGAATCTTCTCATTTTACGCTTTTCTCCAGGAGTGGAAGCTTCTGTGTTTCGTTGGGGGAGCGGGGTGTGGAGGTGGGGGGAAGGCTGCGGTCAGGCGTCCGAGAGGGAGCGGAAGGGGCAGGCAGAAGCCAATCCAGCCACACGCAAGGGCAGCCCGGCCACCTTGATGGTGGTTGCATCATATTGGGGAGAAGAAAAAAAAGTCAGAGCTGAGAGCCGGAGTTTTTTGGGGGGGGGGAGAGAGCTGGCCTTGCAAACTTCTAGCCCCCAATGCCGAGCCTGCTGACGTCCCTCCTTTGACGAAGGCTCCCTCCCTCCCTCCCCGAATCACAACTCTTTCCTGAAAGCTTCTCTATGCTGCACCAGCCGCAGTGAGTATGGAGCCTTGGATCGCGAGAGATGCTGGGGTGTGTGTTCCTGTGTGTGAACGGATCAAAGTGGGTTTCCAGCATGATGTTCTTGGAGAAGCCCAGGGGCTCTGTGGCTGTGGGGAGGGGGGCTCAGTTTGACAGTTGAAACAGCATTGCAGAATTTCTTTCTCCTTCTCTCTCTCTCTCTTTCTTTTTCTTTTTCTTACTCTCTTTCTTTCTCCTCTCTCTCTTTCCTTCTCTCTCTCTCTCTCTTTCTCCTTTTCTCTTTTTACTTCTCTCTCTCTCTCTCTCCTCTTTCTTTCCTTCTCTCTCTCTCTGTCTCCTCTCTCCTCTTTCTCTCCTTCTCTATCTCTCTCTTTTTCTCCTCCTCTCTCTCTCCTCTCTTTCTTCTCCTCTGTCTCTCTTCCTTCTCTCTCTCTCTCTCTTCTCTTTCTTTCCTTTTCTCTCTCTCTGTCTCCTCTCTCCTCTCTCTCTCCTTCTCTATTTCTCTCTTTTTCTCCTCCTCTCTCTCTCTCTCTCTCTCTCCTCTCTTTCTTCTCCTCTGTCTCCTCCTCCTCCTCTCTCTTTCTCCTTCTCTCTCACTCCGGATTGCATGGTGCTGTAATGCCTTCTGCAGGTTTGTGCAGTCCCGTGTCCTCAGCTTTCCTTCTTCTTCCTCCTGCTGTGCATGTTGAGGTCCCCGGACCCTTCCCCTCCCTCCCCTTTGGTGCCACTGTTATGATGATGACAGCTCGGTTGGTCTCGTTCCGGATTACGCGGAACGAGACCAACCCTGCACCAGTTAAAACGTGGGGTGCCTTGTGGGACCTGCAGCGAGCCGAAACTTCCCGTAAAACTGGCAGGGGGGACTCCAATATAATTAACGGTAATAATGCAAGAAAAATCAGAAGCAGTGTTGCTCTCGCTGCCAGGGGTTGAGAGCCAAGTTTTCCCACTAGACGGGGCCTTGGATCCCTCGGCTGAAAAGAAAATTGGCAGCCCCTCCAGAGCATCCCAAGTGAGGGAAGAGATTGTGGTTGCCGTGCCTTCGCTCATCACGCCTCCTTGCACACCAGGTGTGAGTGGATTCCAAAAAGCTGCCTTGCAGCTTTTTCGCTTGTGAAAAACTGGACGTGAAGCTGAGTGAAATTGTTGTTTTTGTGGGTTATTTCGGTTCCTATTTCTAATGTTTGTGTGTAGGTGTGTGAGGAAGGCCTTGGGAGATGGAGACGCAGCCCGATAAGAGACGGCTGCTGAGCCCACAACAACACAACACAGGCAGAGAAAGACACTTAGAAGGGACCCTCCCTAGTTTCTCAGGATGTATAGGAGGCGTTGGGAGATTCGTACTTTCAAACCTGCAGGATTCTGATAAATGAAGCTTCATCATAAAATAGAATTAGCTTATTTGGTCGTATGTCAGTGAAAACTCAACCATCCAGGCCAAAAGTATCTTCAAAAGGTTTAAAGTCACGAAAACTGGACCGAAGTTTATCGTACCTGGTCACGTTTCTGTCCGATGGTAAGGTTGAGAGTTTGGGATGTAGAAGCCATGTTGTCAGGGTTCCAAGTTTTTTATTTCAGCCTTTCCACTTCTGCCCTGTGAGAAGGAGCCGTCTTCCCCTCCAAGATTTGTGACTAAATGTGTGTAATGTTATGTGTGTTAAATAATTATCAGTCTTTCAACCCCCACCCCAAATTTCTGCAATAACTTTCCTTGCCGCTCTGCGATGCAGAACAGAGCAGCTTCATCCCCTGACTGACTTCTTCACCTTCTCCCCCATTCAGGATCCTTCGAGACCCCAGACTCGTGGAGAATGGACCATTCTGTGAATGGCACCCTAGCCGAGAAGCACAGCCCCATAGATTACGGAGTCCAGATCCGGTTCATCGATGACCTGAAGGAGCCCAGGAAATCCCAAAAAGTCCGCACCAAGGCAGCCAAGCCAGGTTCCTACGGCGTCGCGGTGCGAGTTCAGGGTATCGACGGTCAACCTTTCGTGGTCCTGAACAGCGGCGAAAAAGGAGGCGATTCCTTCGGGGTACAGATCAAAGGAGGAAACAAATATGAAAGGCCAGCTCAGAACCAGACTTTTGAAGAGACCTTTCCGGGCTCTCCCAGGACGGGGTCTTCATCCAAGGACATTTCGGGGTCCATCAGCTCCGACTCGGATCTTCCCGAAAATCCCTACGGGGTGAAACCTTCTCGATATGGGTCTCAGTACAGCACGTCGGACGAGGAACCGGGTCTCCAACGAGTGCCCCAAGCAGATAGCTTGGATGGGATTCGCGTGTCTCGTAGCAACCATGCCTCTGCTGCCCATAGCGGCTATCGGACCCTGCCCCACAAAAAATCCATGGGGCAGCAGCACCTGCGGCGCACTCAGTCCCACAGTTCTTTGCTTGATCCTGAGCCAAGCGATCCTCAAGAGACGAGCCATTCTCGAACTCATAACTCGGGTTATATTTCCCAGTCCTCCCCTTCAGGCATCCCAGAAAGGGGTACTGGTGCGCGTAATCCCTCTCCCCCCAGGCTCCCCAACCGTAGGGAACCTACAACCACCAACTTCTCTGGTTTGCGACCAGTCTCCAAGCCTGTGTCCTCAGACACGGACTTGCCTGAGATGAACCAACTGGTCCGGACCAACAACGGCGACATCGACACAAAGCCTCTGTCCTCCGTGGACTCCTTGATCCACAAATTTGATGGAAAGGCTCCCCCGAGGGGCCGAGCTTCCCGCAGGACCCGGGCCTCCCCCGAGAGCCATCAGCGCTCACGGAGCCTCGACGGAAGGAATGCTTACCGCGATACAGCCGATGGCCGAGAACGAGAGATCGACAGGCATCATCATCCAGGACATTTCAAAGAGGTAGCACAATCCTCAGCGACTAAGCCGCTTGTTTCAGCCAACGCCCCAGGCAGCAAGGGAGCCTCCAGTCAAGCGATGAAGGAGAAGGAAGTAGACAAATCTAAGATGATCCAGGATTGGGTTAACAAGAGTCTGGAGGAGCCCGGGACAGAAAAGCAGACAAAAAAAATCCAGTCGGATTTGCAGGTAATTTTCTGAAGATCTTTGCTAGACACTCAATTTCCCTATCAGTCCTGGGTCTGGTGGGAAAACCATGATCCTTTTGATGATGGGACTTGTAGTCCAGTAGTATCTTTGCCATCCCTTCTCTCTGGGAAGGGAATTCCGGTTGGACGCCGGTAAGGTTGCCACAGGGAGAAGGTCTTTTTTCTTAGCACATACGGTGGTCTCTAAAACGGACCAAGGTCTGGTTACTCTAACCAGAGACCCTTAAGTGGACTCTGTCTGGTCATGGATGGTCCCTTCTGCAGCCATCAGCCTGCCCAGATCCCCTTTGACTCACCAAAGTTGGGTTTATTCTTCCAGCTGAAGTCCACCCCAGACCTTCTGAGGGATCAGCAGGAAGTGGCCCAGCCGGGAAGCAGCGAATACACCAAGGAACTCATCTACAGCATCCTGAAGGACAGGTAAACCCCGAAAGCCAGCTTGAGCTGAGCCTAACCCTGGTTGAGTTCACCCCAGCATCTCCCTAAATGTTTCTGGGCAGTCCTGTGGAAATGCTTCACCCTTTTCTTTTCCGGCTTCCCAATTGCTATCTGAATCCCTAAACTCTCCCCATGCCAGGACTTAAGCAGGTTGGATCCCGGTTATTTTTTCCCAAGGTCAGACTCTTTACGGCTTTGAATATGTTTTCACATTTTCCTTTTCCTCTTGCGCCACGGTGCTCTTTGAAATTTTGAGAAATTTGAAATTGCCCTGCGGGAATTCCACCGACGTCATCCCCCTGCCTTGGGTTCCCATAGCAGGCAAACCAAAAGTTTCTGGGAAGTCCACAGACATCTGGTCTATAGGCCTTCCCACATTTTGGGTATAGCCCTTGGCATTTGGATAGACTTTCCCTAAAGCTGGAGGCTCTGTTGTCTCAGCACCCTTTCCTGCTTGGTAAGGTTCGATGGGACATCGCTGGCAGTTCCTTAACCGGGGTTACCCACTTGTCAGGAGATCATGGTTTATTCAGGGTAAGGTTGCTACAAACCTTCCTTCACATTTGTCGGCCTCTTTGTCATTTTTCAGGAGCAATGACAGTGACGCCACAGCAAAGCGCAAAACCAACCTGATCTTTGAGAAAATCCAGGCGTTTGCGGTAAGTTTGCCTCCAAAATACATACAATGTAAAACTCAACAGTGTGCCGCCGGTGGGGGTGGTGGTGGCGTACCCCTTTCGAAAGAAGCTTCTGCCTCTTTCGGAAACGATTGTTGTGGCCAGCAGAGCTGGTAGCAGATTCGGACAATGAGGAGGTTGGGGAGGAACATGGGCCAATCCTGGAGTCTGGGGAAGACTCTGCATCGGAGGCAGAGAGGGGGCCAGGGCCGTCTGATAGTTATCAGCTGCCTTCGGAGTCAGATATCAGTGGGGCAGAAGAACAGCTGGAAGCCTATTCCCAGGGTGCGCATGCGCAGAGTTGCCAGATGAAGGGAACAGCTAAAGAACAAGGGGCGACTCAGGAGTAAGGCCACAGGTGGACGATGAATGGCCCCTCCCAGAGGGAATAAAAGAGGAGCAAAGGGGGAGTGGAGTTTGCAGGAGACAAGTAGTTCGCTTAATTGGTTCGTGACTCTTTGCCAAGTTTTGAAGATATCGGGCCTGGCAGCTCTCCAAGCCAGATAAGGTCTGTGACTGTAAATTCTCCCTTGAAAGACTTTGCTGAATGTGAATGAGAGGAATTCACAGTCACGTAATAAAAAGGGATTTCTGTCGAGGTGAGGAGTCTGCTTCGTGGTTTAGGAATGTCGAGGTCACAATAACGATGAGGTCTGGCCACTTGACGTGAAGGTTGAAGCTTCTCTTAAGAAAACGGCCACGCCTAAGATTGCCTACTTTTTCAATTTGGAAGAAAATTTAACTTAAAGCATTTTTATTTTCTCTTGGCTGGGGAGAAAGGCCGTCCCTTCATCCGAGCTGAGGGGATCCGGTGCGGAGATGACCAAACCAAAGCCGAGTGTGGACGAACTGGACAGCCGGACCAAGGTGGACAAAATAATCTATATTTCTTGCTTCTGGAGATATATATATATATATCCCCAGCCATATATATATATAGTGCCTGTGCGTGCTTGGCTGTAGTTAATTCCCGCGGGGGAGGGGAGGGCTTTTGAACTCCAATTCCCATCTTCCCCAGCCATCGGTTGTACCAATCAGAGCTGGGGAGGAAAAGTTCCTGCAAAATGTGAAAATGGGCCCCCCCAAACAACCATGGCAGAATTAAGCCCGGACATTTCCTTTGTTGATTCACTCCCGCAAAGTTTATTTCTCTGCGTCCCGCCCCTTTAAAAAATGTAAATCAAATTTAAATATATATATATATATATATATACATATATAATTTTTTAATTAGACGTATTTTCCGCCTGGCCTTGAAGGCATCTCTGGGCACCTTGCAAAAAACACTAGCAGTATCTCACAATAACAGGAATAATTTAATAACGGTTTAAATAATAAACACACCTCGACGTTTTCCTTTAAAAGCAGAGGTCTTCAAACTTGGCAGCTTTAAGACTTGTGGACTTCAATTCCCAGAATTCTCCAGCCAGCATAGCTGGCTGGAGAATTCTGGGAGTTGAAGTCCACAACTCTTAGAGCTGCCAAGTTTGAAGACCTCTGCTTTAAAGGAATAAATAAAACCGTCTAAATAAACGCATTTAAATAAAGAAACACAATTGAGATGAAAGGGTGAATAAATCGGGGTTCCACGCAGGCGGCCCAAGGTCTCCCTCGCCACCTCCAAATCCGGCTGCAGGAACTGGAGGAAGAATGCCAGCGACTCCGGGAAGCCTTTGAGAAGAAGAGCCAGGAGCTCCAAACCACGGGGAAAGAGTGAGTAAGGGGTCCTTGCAGAGGGATGGGGATGCAGGTGGGGCATCCAGCTTCTTCAAATGACAGTAACTCTGCTGCCTCATTCTATTGCTTCCAGTTGCTTACAACTTCTCATCAGCTTACAGCTATTAACTCTTTATACCCTGACAGATGAATATGATTCCGAATAAGGATAGTCCTGTGCAACAATTCATTTAGCGACCGCTCGGAGTTACGATGGCCCTGAAAAAAAAGGGACTTAGGACCCTGGCTTGGCAACTGTTTTTAGGATAGTTGCGGTGTCCCAGGGATCGTGTGATCTCCACTTGCAGCCTTCCCAGCCGGCTTCCAACGAACAAAATCGAGAATCATGAATGGGGGGGAAAAAAAGCTATAAAAGTGGGCCCAATTTAAGAACCACTGGGTTTAGCAGTGGAAGTTGTATTCATAAATCAAGGACCATCTGAAATCAGACTTGGATCGTTGCGCGAGAGCTGACGTGTGTCTGGAGTTGTGTGTTTCTTTCGATCAAGTCTAACACTTCTTCCCTCCCCTTGAAGGTTGAGAGACGTCCGAGCGATCAAGGAGCAGTTGGAAGCCAAGCTGACCAACCTCGAAGACCAACTGACCGAGATGCAGAAGGCCCTGGACCATTTTCAAGAGCTCTCCTCGGGCAGCCCGGATCAGGACGCCTTGCTGAAGGTCAGCTGAGACACCCTTGTGGACGCAGCCCAAACCCCCTGGCCGGGCCAGACCCAGAAACAACCTTTCTCTTCCTTGGTCTCCTCAGGAGCTTCTGGAGACCCGCGAAGACCTGGAAGAGATCTTGACCGCCAAGCAGAAGCAGGAAGACCAGCTCCGCCAGAGGGAACGTGAGTTGACGGCTCTGAAGGGGGCCCTGAAGGAGGAGGTGGCCAGCCACGACAAGGAGCTGGATCGGGTCCGGCAACAGTACCAGCAGGACATGGAGCAGTTGAGACGCAACATGGAGGACGTGTCTCAGGTGAGTGGCCTGGTCTGCCTCATCTTGCAGGTGGAAGACCCATGGGATGAAGGAGTCTCCCCCAACCTCCAGTTGACATGCTAGATCTTTCCATGGAGAGATCCTTGGGCCAGGAAGCGGGAAAGAGCATGGTATCTTCTGGCCTTCAAGAGAGGTGACCACTAGAGCAGGATTTAGGCAAAAAAAGGGACATCACTTGTTAACTTTGAATTATCTGAGCTTAAGAACTCAATGTTGTCAGGGTTCCCACGGAAGCCCTAACTAAATCATGAGCCTTGAGCCAAACTTCAAAAGAAATCCAGTTATTTATTAGGAGCTTCATGTCAGCACCTTCCAAATGAAGCCAACTCTCATGTAATTTACACCCCAATCATGACCCTGCTCCCCACTCCCCCCAGGGTGTGTCATCAATCACATTCACCAGTTTATAGATCACTCCCCTCCAGCTGCTGTGGTTAACCCTGGGTGACAGCCTTGAGAGAGATATGTCTGGAATGTGCTTTTGTATTTGGCTGCTGTGCTGCTTCATCAGTTTCCCATCCCACTTTCCTATGGCAACTCGAGAGCAGGCCAGGGATACTTTGCGGGTTGACAAATGTTGTATGTCTAGTTCTCAGATGTCTAGGAGTGAGACCTTGATGACCCCATGATCATTCTCCAAACACAAGGTCCACCTTGATGAACATCTTGTTCTGGGTTCTACCTCTTCTTTGAATCTTTGAACATTGGGTTTCTCCTGGGTAGGATCAAGCCAGCCTGGAGGCCGAGAGACAGAAGGTCAACTCTCTAGTGAGGACCCTCCAGACGGAGCTTCAAGAAAGCCAAGAGGAGGCCGCTCACTGGAAGGAAGTGTCCCAACGAAACAAGGAGGAGCTCCGTAGTGTCAAACAAGAGTGAGTAAGCCACCTTTCCAGTCTGTCCTCTCCTTTGAAGACCCCACCCATCGCTTTCCACTGTCTTTAATCATTTTGAGGGGCTTCACGCATGGATTTCATGCATCTCGGCTGGCTCTCCAGCCGCCGTTCACCCGATGGCTTCAATGATGGCCTGATATGTCTTTGACATCCCATCGCTGCCTTTCATTGGGCTGTCGTTGGCTATCTGAACTTCCTGCTTCCCTTGGTCGTTGACGCGGTGGTGGCCTTTACCTCTTCCAGGCTGATGCAGGTCAAGGTGGAACGGGAGGAGTTTGAGGAGGATCTGAAGGAGAGCCGCGAGCGTTTTGCAGCCGTGCGGAAAGAGATGGACCAGATCCGGAACCGTTCAACGGACACCGAGGGGCTCCATGAGCTAAGAAAGGTGCGCTTAGCTGCAAAGACCCTTAACAACAATCTAGACAGCTTTCAAAGTGTGTGGACTTCAACTCCCAGAATTCCCCAGCTTCTATGGGAGTTGAAATTCATAGTTGAGAAACGCTAAGATGGATCTCATAACTGTGTGGGGAAATATCACCAGGTCGAGACTTCCAATGATGGTTGGAGAACTCCAAGCTCCATCATCCCTGATCACATTCGCATGGCTCGATGGGTGCTTGAGTGGCATGCTGGCCCTCTACTCCTAGTGTAGTGGGAACATATTTCTTCTATTTCTTCTTCCTTGCCTGTTCAAAGGGAGACCTCTTCACTCTGTGTCCTTGATTTTTATCAAATGCAACAATAACCACAGGTCCCAATATGTATGTCCATACTTTGCCATTTTTAAGGGCTGAGGAACATGGACATGTTTTGAGGATGAGTCTAAAGGGCTTTGTGGTATCCCAACTTGGATTCCTGAGAGGTTATGCTTCTCACCTGGTCCTACAATAGTCTTCCAGCTCTTGAAATTGGTTCACTTACTGGTTGGGCTGCTATAACTTGACCTGCCAATGGAAGCCATGAACCATTCATGGTCCTTCAGCTTTCTAGGATGGCTCTGACTCATTTTCTCCTCCTGCCAGGAGCTCCGTCAGGCTCGGGAACAGCTGCAGGACATGGTGGAGGAGAAGGAGGACCAACACAAGGTCCTACGCTTGCGGGAGAGCGAGATTGTGGACCTGAAGGAAAAACTCCAAGATGAGGTTGCTTCCCATAGCCAGGACATTCAGGGATTAAACTTGAGGTTCCAAGAGAAGATGCAGCAGCTCCAGAAGGACTACGAGGAAGCATTTAAGGTAAGAAGGACTCGGAAAGCTAAATCTGGCTTTTCCAAATCGGTTCAGCGTCCAGCTTAGTGGTGAATTGCGATAGGAACCACCTGGTTGTCTTCTCCATCCTTTCCTCCTGTAGACCAAGGCGGCCTTGGAAGGCGAGAAAGAGGCCATGGAGCAGACAAGGAAACTGGTGGAGTCCACCCTGCGGGAAAGCCAGGAAGAGAACGATGACCTTCGCCGTAAGATCTTGGGGTTGGAGACCCAACTCAAGGAATACTACCATTTTGCTGACAGCTGTCAAGACGTGGAGACCAGGCTGAAGGAGAAGATTTTCAAGTTGGAGGTACTGAAAGGAGAAGCGAAGTTCTCCCACTTGCTGGTCAATTTCTCAGTTTCTTCTTTGAGTAGAGTGTCTTCCATCTGTAGGCCCAGATCTAAGGAGGGGTTCCTTGCCCTGATAACACCCCCCCCCCCCCGCATATCCAATTTTAAGGTTCTGTAACATTCCTTGAGCAGAAAAGGAGCTTCCTGCTTGGCCGATCTCTTGGGTCCTGCCTCAGTTTCCTTTTTTTCTTTCCTCCTCCTCCTGCTTCCAGGCTGATCGCAAGCAGATGGAAGAATCCGTCAACAATGCCATGGATCAAGAACAGGACTTGCTGCTGGCCAAGAGGACCCTGGAGAGCCGGCTGGAAGAGGCTCAGCGCAACCTCAATAGACTCACCCTGGAGCACCAGGACCTGAGTACCTCCTACCAGGAGGAGCTGAAGCAGAAGGAGACACTCAGGAGGGCCAAAAACGATCTGGAAGAGGAGAAAAGGTTGCTGGACAGAAGCATCGTCAAGCTGAGCAAGGAGGTCAGTCTCGTTGAGGGCCACCAAATGGGCTCGAAAATTGATTGAAGCTTTCTGAGATGCCACCTTGAAGACACAGGTGGGAGTCGACATCCCAGGGCCTGCTACTTCCCCCTTGGACACCTACCTGTCTGCCCCCCCCAAAAAAAGTTTTCTGAATCCAGGTCACGGGAGGGAGGGATCCAGGGCCAAACCGACCCTGTGGTGAAACTGAGTGTCCTCTCCTTCTCCAGATGAAGCAGATGGCCGAAGAATCTCACCAGGCCCTCTCGGACCTGCAGTCCCAGCTGGAGGAGTACAAGGAGAAGTCGCGCAGGGAGATCAGCGACTCCCAGAAACAGGCGAAGGACCGGAATGTGGAAGTGGAGAAGATGCAGTATGAGTTGGGGAGATGCCAAGACGAGGTAGGCAGGGAAGATCTCATGCTCCCTTCTATCTGTCTCTCTCTCATCTGTCTCTGTCTGCCTACCTACCTACCTACCTATCCATCCATCCATCTCTATATATATATATTTGTTTGTCTATATCTGTCTATATCTCTCTCTTCTATCTGTCTCTCTCTCATCTGTCTCTCTGTCTCTGTCTATCACTCTCTTCTATCTCTCTCTCTCTCTCTCTCTCTATCTATCTATCTCCCTTGCTAATTAGCTACCTAACTATCAATCTCTCAGTATCTCTCTCTCTCTCTCATCTAAATCTGTCTGTCTGTCTCTGTCTGTCTATCTATCATTTCTTTCTATCTATCTATCTATCTATCTATCTATCTATCTATCTATCTATCTATCATCTATCATCTATTTCTTATCTATATCTATATATCTTATCTATTTCCTATCCATATATATATATGGATATCTATCTGTCTATCCATCTGTCTGTCTGTCTGTGTCTATCTAATTTATCTTCCATCTCTCTCTATATATCCATCCATCCATCCTAACCCTATCTGTCCATCCAACCCTTCTATCCTTTCTTCCTCCCTCCCTCCCTTCTCTTTAACTTTCCTTTCTTCTTTCTGTCTAATATTCCTTCCTTCCTTCCTTCCAACCAACCAACCAACCCACCTTCTATCCGTCTTTTCATCCATCCCTTCTTCTCCCCCTCCTCCTCCTCAGGTGCTGCGTCTCAAACAGGCCCTGCAGGACAGCCAGGCCGAGCGCGAGAACGCTGTCCTGGACAAGGAGCTCCTGGCCCAGCGACTCCGTAACCTGGAGCAGGAGATGGAGACCAAGCGGCGATCCCAGGATGACCGATCCCGCCAGGTCAAAGCCTTGGAGGTTTGTACGGTCTCTGAACGGATCCCACTCTCTCTCCTTTTGGGCGTAGCTACAGATAGTCCTCAACTTATGACCAGAGTTGAGATCAGAATATCTGTTGCTAAGCGAGACAGAGGTGCAAAGTGAGCCGGCCCCAATTGTACCGCAGGTTTTGCCACCGTCATTGCTTCCACTCGCCAACAGAGGGCAGTGTCTGCTCTCAAACTAACTCCTCCTTTTATTAAACTCAGCGCTATGCTAACCAGTTTTTGCAATAACCCCAATTAATTTTCCCTGCGTTTCCCTCCCCGAAAAAAAACGAAAATGCTGGAGACGGCATTTTTCGTACTGCAAAAGTTTGCGTTTTCCACAAGGCAGCATTTTTCTAGAAGAAAAATAAAGGTTTTTTTTCCCCCTCCATGTTAAGAAAGGCAGCCAGCTCCAGGGCTGGGAAAAAAAAGAAAAAAGAAAAATTAACGGCCCATTTGCTAAAGCTCAACATAAAACGGTGACTTTTCCCTCTGTTTTCTATGCGCTTGGTGGATCCCAAAAGATCCCCTTGCTAAGCCCATCCCTTTGTTTGC
This sequence comes from Masticophis lateralis, assembly GCA_030761175.1. Lineage (NCBI taxonomy): Eukaryota > Metazoa > Chordata > Lepidosauria > Squamata > Colubridae > Masticophis > Masticophis lateralis. The sequence goes on along the minus strand of JAUDYJ010000017.1, from coordinate 12,464,746 downwards.
AGGATAAATCCAAGCGCCTGGAAGTGGAGCTGGATGAAGAGCGCAATGCGGTCGAGCTTTTGACCGAGAGGATCAACCGATCCAGAGATCAGGTGAGACCTCACCCCAAGCCCTAATGAATAGAAAGGGGGTACCTCGGTGGTTGCAAAACACAGAAATCTACCTTTATGGCGGACACTTCGAAAAATCTCACGCGTTGCACATTATTTGGACCTGAAAGTTAATTTATCTCCTTCCCTGCCATATTTTAGACTTCAATGTCATTCAGACAAGCTCTTGACCCTGCCGTTGGTTTGCAAGCCATAAAAGGAAAAAAAAATATTTGTCTCGCATCGGAGCAGCGAGCTTCGGCGTTTCCCGTCTTTCTATTTTGTACGAAATCTGCAGGGCACGTCAAAGCAGATTGAGGCTGTGTCTGTCAGTGCGTTTAAATCCCTTCTCATCCTCCTCCCAGCCCTTCCCGGCGCTGTCAATGCCTATATTTAGTTTTCTTGCTAGTCTATCATTTCCTTGCGTTTTAGAGCTGTGTCACCCAAGCAGTTTGGGGAGGGGAAAAAAAATTAGGGAGGAAAAAAAAAACCAAGCAAGCAAAATATGTTGTTATTACTAAGATTTGCAAACGTCTAGACAATCTGTAGCGTAAATATAGTCACAGAGCCATTCTTGCAAAGGGAAGAGCTGGGCTGGGCTTAAGATCAAATGCATTTGTAACATAAATCAGGATTCGAACTGGAGACTCCTCAGTTTTCAGCTCGGTCTTTTTTTTTCGGCTGCCGAGGGTCCCGGTTGTTCCGTTGACAAGGGGCTAAAAGAAACCTGGATGGTTCTGGAAAGGCATTTGTGCAAGAAAACAGGCTTAGGAATCTTTTCTGGGCCCTGATGGAGCCTCCCCATTCAGGTGCAGCGTATCACTGCATGGTTTCAGCCGGCATCCCTGGGGGAATTCCTCAAATTTCATGGACTGCTCCCTGAAAGGAGAAAGCTCTTCCGGGCAAGCCTTTGAGCTGTTTTTGGGTGTCTTAATCTGAGCAGAGCCTCTGTGCGCCAGACTAAGTTTATGCCCCCGCCCCCTCTTTCTCTCTCTTTCCTCCCTTCCTCGCAGATCGACCAACTGCGCGCTGAGTTGCTGCAGGAACGGTCTGCCCGCCAAGACCTGGAATGCGACAAAGTTGCTTTGGAAAGACAGGTAAGGCCGCGACAGGAGGGCAGAGCAGAGATCCTGGGCAATCCTTGACTTACGACGGTTCGTTTAGCGACTGCCTGAAGTTAGGACATCAGTGCAGTCCTCGCACTTACGACCCTGGTGGAATCCCTACAGATCAAAATTCAGATACTAAACCATTTAATCACAACGCTGGCAGTGACCCCAGGGTCAGGCGATTGCCATCCAGAATAGAGCCTCCCGGCGTAGGAGTAGTCTACCTCAATAGGCATGGAGGATCTCTGGAGGGCTTCACGCTTTCCTGCCAGGAGGGTGAATGTCCCATCTGGGAGTAGGGCGGTATATAAATTTAATAAATAATAATAATAATAATAATAATAATAATAATAATAATAATAATAATAATAATAATAATAATAATAATAATAATAATGCCATTTGCACAACAACTTAGCTACACCTGGTGGATTTTTCTTTTTTTGGAGGCTCTCGCAGAGTCACCCCAAAATGTAACCTAGATCCGTGTTAAGCTGGCTTTGCATTTCGTGAAAACGCTGCTTCTGGACTTTTAACCTGGTTAAACAGGAGAAGGTGGCTTGTTTTCTTAAGACTTTCTAGCGCTGGTACATTTGGAAACAAGGCAATTTTTAATTCTATGGGAGTTGCAGTACCAAAAATGACCACTGGGTAGTGCCTTTTCTTAGCCTCACTTCCGAACAATTAGCAAGGTTCTGGACTCAACAGCACGCTTCTTCAGATGGACCTTATTCTTCCTTTCTTTGGGGGGGAAAAAAACCCAGCATTGTTTGATTTACAGGCCAAAACTTTCCCTTTCAAGCAACACAAAATTCATTTTTCACCTGGCCACTTTTTCAAAGCTCTAAAACGCATGCCATGCCCCCTTTCATTTAATTATGAAATTCGTTATATTTTAGCTTCCCGTAGGCCCACTTTCACGATTTTTCAATGGAAAAAATGCATTTTTTTGCTCTTTCCTACAGAATTTTTTCCACTCCGGCCAAAGGACCTCATCTCTTTTTCTGCTTTTTGTGGAAAAAACATAACAAAACAAAAAAAACAAACAAACAGGAATTCAGACAGGCTGAATTTTATTCCTGTGCTAAAGCAATAAAATTATCATCGTTGCTGATCCAAAAAACTTTCTTTTCCTCCACCCTCTCCATGCGGTAGACCAACCCCCGACAAGTTTGAACTTGGCTTGAGGTTGTTTACGGACCTTTTGAGGCTCCATGCAGCTCTTAAAAAGGAAAAAAAAAAGCAATTTTTTTTCCTTTGTTCTACCTGGCTACGGTTCACTGCAAAATAATAATAATAATGCCTGTTATATAACTCAGGCGATGAAGAAGAGAGATTATTTTCTCTCTCTCTTTACTAGGCAGACAGGAATTACACAACCTTACGTTTTAATTGTAGGCTCGTTGTTTATAATCACGACGTACCAACCCAGCCAAAATTTTCACGCTGCCTTTTGCTTCGCCCAGGCTCCTCTGCGCCCCGCTGACATGACCCCCTGTGCATTTGGCAGCCTCTGAACAGGTCTTGATTGGCTGGGTCGCTCCATTCGGTGGAACGACTTTGAATAACTCGAGCCAGTGAGCCAAGCTGTACCGAGCAAAATATTTATTTATTTATTGATCACATTTTTCAACCACCCGTCTCCCTTGGCAGAGGGATGGAAGTTCTGTGTGTTTCAGGAGGGGGGGGGGAATCTAGGCTTGAGTGGAAAGAATTACCCACTTCCTTGGTATTTGAAGGAGGTCTCCGGATTGACGTCGTCTTACACAAATTATACATTTCTGTGCAGAAAGAAGAAATAATAAACTTATAAGTAACGGTGGGGAAAAAAACTTGGCTTCCTTCCTGATTTTAGTGTTCTCACATTTTCAAGAAACAGAAACGGAGCTGTGGGTTTGAGCTATCGCCCTTCCCAGATAGACCAGACAAGAAAAACATCCAGATGCATTAATCCTATTTTATTTTAAGGTTACCTGAACAGAATCTTGTCATACATCTCCCGGCATCTCTTTTAATACCGCCTGAGAAATATTTCCTTTCTGACTTGTTTTTTCTCCACCCGTTATGCAGCTGAGGGTTCTGCACTCCCTTCTCCAATTCTTCCCTTATCAGCATTTCGTTCCTCCATCCTTCAAGGTCATTCCCACATCCCATTATTGGGTCTCCTTTATGGAACCCAATACCTCCTTCACGGCCTCCGAAATCACCCGTTTTATTTTTTTCTAAGAGATCCTTTCCTACTGCCAGGAAGGATCACCTGTCTAATCCTGAGGAATGGAAGGATTTGGGGGAGGGGGGGATCCCCTCTAAACTTCTCCACTCCTTCCCGCCCACTTTCTATCATTTCCTCCCTTCCCCCCACTCTTGTTGCCAGAACAAGGACCTCAAAAGCCGGCTGACCAGCAACGAAGGGCTGCAGAAGTCCAGCGCCAACGTCTCCCAGCTGGAGTCGCGGATCCAAGAACTTCAGGAGAAGCTCCTGGTGGAAGAGAGGTAATCCTCCGCGCGTTTCTCTTCATTCACCACCACCCCCCCCCCCCGAGGCCAAGACCAGTCAAAACAAAGTCACAGCCAAGCTGTGGTCCTCACAATCGGACGGTCTTAATTCCGTAAAGTAGCCACTTACTTCATCAAAATAAATGGATGTGGTTTCTGGCCTCCTTGAAATAATTGCCTGCTCCTGACACACGCGATGAATCTCTGGTTGATCCCGGAAAGCTTCCTGGGATCACATCCAACGATCCTGCAAGCCCGGCTGGTCTTCCCCCGAGGCCATTTGTCCGGTGGCTGGGGGGGCCTGGGAATGACGTGGCCCCTGTCTCTACTACAGGGAGAAAACCGTCTTGCTCTCTTCCAACCGGAAGCTGGAGAGGAAAATGAAGGAGCTGAGTATCCAGATCGACGAAGAGAGGCAGCAGGTCAACGATCAAAAGGACCAGGTGAGAACCTGCCAGGTGGAGGCTCAGCTGCTGTTCTTCTCCACCTGGGAGGAAAGATTGAAGCTCCTGGGTTGGGAGGTGTGTCAAAGCTCACAAATGAGGCTTGGAAAAGATTCAATTCCCCAGCAGCTTAAAAAGGTCCCTGTGATCAGGCAATCGGCCATCTTCCCCACAAGATCTGAAGAAGGTAGGATGCTTGAGTGTTGCTTTGAGCCCCAAGCCATTCTCTGATGTTGGCTTAATGTAGTGGCTTGATGGTTTGTTCAACCCTAAACCAAGCAAGGTTTAGTTAGCATGATCAATGATCACAGCCTGGAGGCCTGTACCTTCTGCCAGGAGACTATCCAAATCAGTGGTGGAGAATTTCCAGAAGTAACCCACCTAAGAATCTCGGCACCAGAGCATGCTGGGAATTGCGGTTTCAGCAACCATGGGCGTGGGAGAGGAGGAGTCTCCAACCCACCTCTTAGCTTTGGGGGGCTGACCCTCACCGTGGGCGTATTCTTCCCCTCCCTCTCAAGCTGAGTTTGCGGGTCAAGGCGCTGAAGCGGCAGGTGGACGAGGCCGAAGAGGAGATCGAGAGGCTAGAGGTGGCACGTAAGAAGGCCCTGAGGGAGCTGGAGGAGCAGCACGAAACCAACGAGCAGCTCCAGAGCCGGGTCAAAGCCCTGGAGAAGGACCTTTGGTGAGCAGACGAGGCCCCTGGCGGTCCACCTTTCTCAGGCGCCCCCTAAACCTCTTCTCTGGGCTCCACACCTGAGACTTAATGGATGTCCCTTTTATAGCTTAAAATCTGTTTACCTACTTGTTCGGTCTATCCGTCCATCCATCAACCCACCCACCCACCTGCCTATCCTTCTGTCCATGCATCCATCTATCTACTACCTGTTTGTCACCCATCCATTCACCCACCTATCTACTTGGCTCTCTATTATTGGTCTGTCTGTCTTCCCATCTATCTTGCTACTTGTCCATCTATCCATCCATCCATCCATCCCTTACCTGTCCATCCATATCTCCGTTCATCCATTCATCTACCTTCCTACTTGGCTATCCATCATTGGTCGGTCTGTCTTTCCACCCATCTAGCTACTTGTCTGTCCATCCATCCATCCATCCCTTCCTTACCTATCCATCCACAGCTCCATCCATTCATTCATCTACCTTCCTACTTGGCTGTCCATCATAGATCCGCCTGTCCATCACCCACCTACTTGTTTATCCGTCTGTCTTTTCATCCATCCATCCATCCATCCAGAAGGGATGGACAGCCTGCTTATGGAAATCTGATCAGAACCTCCATGCACAGGGGCAGTTTATCTCAGAGTATCTGACGACAATGCCCGATTACATTTGGTAGCCCATAACGTTGGACTGTTCCTTCCCTCTGATCCCCGGAAAATGTCTCCCTCCCTTTCGAGCCCAGGAGGGTGTCCATCATCCTGGGACGGGCCCCCTCTTGACCGTGCCCCCCTGTTTTTTTCCTCCAGGCGCAAGGCAGCACGTTCAACAGCCGAGTCCTCTCTCCGGGATGACCAGCTGAGTTCGGATGAAGAGTTCGACAGTGCTTATGGCCCATCCTCCATCGCGTCGCTATTGACGGAAGGAAACCTCCAAACCAGCTCCTGTTAAGTCCCTCTCGGGGTTTGTTTGGATGCTCTCTAAAGGTCCCCTGGGAACTTTGCAAAATCCACGGTGGGGCGGGATCCCTGCCCCATGGGGAGAAAAGTTTTCTTCCCCATTGGAGGGGTCACCGAAGCAACCAACTTCGTGATTTAAAAAACAAAATTGGAGGAAAGATTTTTATTTTTGGTCGCTACCGGATGGAAAACCAGAGCCCCAGTCTCTAAAAGAAAAACTGAGTATTATTTAGGTTTTTTTTTAAAAAAAAAAAAATCTGGTCCTCAGGGCATTGATGAGGGGTTAAAATAACAGAGCCTCCTTTTAAATATGTATATTTTTTTGTACATACGTCGGGTTGCATGGAGATGGCGACGGGAGTGCAATTATATTGCAGAAAAATCCAGAATGTTGCATGGAATGGAAGCCAAAGGGATTTTCTTCATCCTGGCCTGTTCAAGTCCCTCTGGAAGAAATATTTGCGGTTTCCCCAAATGAATCTTTCCTGCATTGGCTTGGCTTGGGTTCCCCACCATCCACCCCCACCACAAAGAAATCTCAACCAGAGATGGCCTTCCGGATGTGTCTGAATCCCAAACTCTCTTCAGATCGCTGGCTGGAGATCTGGTGGCGGGTAGTTCCACAGGATCTGGAAGACGGCTGCCCCGTCTCCGATTTTTCCTGCTCTGTTCTTCTCATTTTAAAGGAGTGCCTTTCCCATCTTCTTCCCCAGAAGGAAAAAAAAAGATAATTTTCAGTGGACAACTAGAGGTCACGTAGACCTTCCTGCTTAGAAAGCAGTGAGCAGTTTTGGCAAACCCCCCTCCTCCCCAGGAGGGCTGTGGCCAATTCCTGGTGTTTTCCTCCCGTTAAACCAGCCAGGATTGGGTCGAAGATGGTGGAGAGTTGCCAAAAACGGAGACAGTTGGTTCTCTATCCATCGGTCACAAGAAGCAAATTCATGCAAAAAAATACCCCACCGCAACCCAGATTTAATCTGCAATATGTACCTCTTTTTGACTTTGGGGTGCGTATTCGACAAACAAAACCCCTTGTTTTTATGATTTTTAAAAACAATCGGATTCAAGTAATCTTCATGAAATCACCATCCATGGCGCTCCGTCAACGGAAGACTCTGGGTTTACAACCGGGGGCCATAAAATGCTATTCGCAATCTGATATTTGGGAACCGAGAAGTCCCATCATCCATTCCTCCAAGCCCAGAGGCTGATGGGACTTGGAACACCTTCCTCTGAAGACAGCATCGCAGGTGCTCGTCTCTCCCCGGTTAGAAGGAACACGCAACTCTGTCATGAAAATAAAATGACACCAGAGCAGAGTCAAAACCCGATAACCTGTCCGAGAGAGGTGGAGGGGAAAAAAACAGAAGGAAAATAATAATAATCCTCTTTTTTTACATTTCACTCCTTTAACTGGAGCCCCAAACCTGCCTTCCCATAACATCTCTTTCGGAGGCAGGATTGGATGCTAAATTGGCCATTTTTAACAACGACGCGGCTGCAGCAACGAAATTTCCCTCCGCTGTTTTTCCAGTTCCAGTTGTGTTTTCAGGGCAAAAGAGGCAACCCATCAGCCTCGGCGCGTCGACAGCTCCTTGGCATCCCTGCGTGATCCGGATTCCTGTCCGGTGAGGCGGGTTTTGAACCCACCAGTGAGCTGGCAGAGAAGAATGCGGCTGCTTTGCCAAATCCTGCAGCATTACCCAATTTATTTTTTTTCCAGGGGCTGCTGCTTCCTCGGTTTTTCTCTCTTGGGACCCACCTCAGGTTCCACCAAAAATCACCTCTCCAGGCCTCGCCTGGCACCGAGTGCCTTATTGTCAGTGAGCAAAAGGAAACTTTTTCCTGCGTTTTTCCTGGTTGCCCCAGGAATGTGCTCGGAAACGCAACACAGATCCGTACCTCGGCACCCAGCCGGTTTGGGGGTAGGAGGGGAGGGATTCTGGGAGTCGAAGTCCCCAAATCTTAAAAGTTGCCAAGGTTGGACATCCCCTGAACTTTTAAGGCATGGCCAGCAATCCTGCTTTTCTGCAAACTTCCACCAATGAATCTAGATTAAATTCGGAAATCCCAATCCGTAGGAAATATCGGCGTTTTTCATCAAGGCGTGATTTTTTTTTCCTTTCTTTCGACAAAGCTCAACTTTATCCACAAGCCCAACTCCAAATGTTTCATTTCCTATTTTGTTTGTTGTTGTTGTTGTTGTTTTTTTTTAATCAAACGCCTCTAGTTCGCCGAGAGGGAAAAAAAACCCATCCAAGTTTTGAGCCGAGACGGTGAGATTTGCAACGGGGATGTACGATTTTAAATAGCTGCTAATGCAATCCGGGTTGAATTTTAAGAATAGATCATTTTTTGATTTCCTGGAACTTTATTATATATATATATATAACATATATATACATATATATATATATGTATATTTTCCTGATCTCAGATGAAAATCAAACCCCTTGTATGTTGATTTTTTCAAATAAAAGAACTATATTTATCGAGTTGTCTGGCTACCGGTCCTTTTTCTTTGGATTGGATTCGTAATTCGTATCCTTGCTGGATTAGAAACTGAATTTCTTTCCTTCCTTTCCTTTGCGGCTAATTACAAGTATTTTCACGGCATCGTGCAAAAACCACCTCTGTTTCTACATCTCTATCCCACAGTGTCTCTTCTATATTTCCATATTTGGCGTCTTTCCTTTCCCACCTTCATCCTAGGTTTGTGCCACATAATTCGATTCCAAAGAACACTTTCTGCCTTTAAAACTTTTCTTTCTCTTTGCAATCCCCAGACATTTATCTCAGTTCCCCACCCTGCACCTGATCTCTGGAAAATCCACTTTATCCTCCGCCACAAATATTTTTTCATCCGCTGGTCCTTTTTTTAATCGCTCGCAGGTGGCTTTTCCCCATTCATCGCCTCCCTTTGCGGCGTCTGGCCAGGCCTTGCGGAAACCACAAGAAAAGTATTAAAATCCCATTTTCCCACCCGATTTCTCGGTGGGTGCTTTTCTCAGAGCAAAATTGATGATGTAAAATTCGCCTTCCCAGAAAACAGCACCCAACGTTGCCAAGATCCCAAAATAAGGGTGCCTTTTTGCATTGTTGAGATGCTTTTCAGTCAGAAAATAAGATTTTAAAAAAAGAGTTGCATTTATACCCAGAACAAAAACATCCTCAATTCGATGGGTGCCTTTAGTTTGATATCTCAAACTTTGGAATAATAACAACAACAACAATAATGATAATAATAATATTTTAATGCTACCTTTATCATTAGGTGTGATCTCCCCAAGCGTTTAATCCAGATTTTGGCTTATTTCGAGGTTCAATCTGGTTTATTAACCACGGTTTATGGGCTGCAGGACCCAGAATGTGGGAATCTCTTTCACCAAACCCTCATCAAGCCATCTTTGACCTTAGCTAACATCTCAAGCCAGCTTCTGCCTCTGAGAATATGCAGAGTTCTTGTGCTGGATGGGGGGGGGGGGGAGGGAGAGAGAAAGGAGTTGCCTTGTCTTGAAAGGGGTGGATTGAGGCAAGATAACAGAATAGGGACCTTGGAAGCTCATCTACTCCAACCCCCTGGCTCAAGCAGGAAACCATTTTGGGCAAATGCCTGTCCAGTCTCTTCTTAAAAACCTTCAGCATTGGAGCACCCACAATTTCTGAAGGAAAGCCCTTCCATTGATTAATTAACAGAATAACAGAAGGGACCTTGGAAGGTCATCTAGTCCAACTCCCTGCTCAGGCTGGAGACCCCTATCCCATTTCAGACAAACGTTTGCCCGCTGTCTTCTTAAAAAACCTCCAGTCTTGGAGCACCCTACGATGCTTCTGGAGGGAAGCCTGATGCCCTCGAGGGTTCCCACTTCCCATTCCCGGCCCCTGACTCACAACAGCGGCTACACGAGACCCGTGGCCTCAGTTTCCCTTCCGTGGAAGACAAACAAAAGTGAGTCACTTTGGAGTGCATTCCTTGCCGGATACGTTGGTGAACTTTTGGGCTGGGTGTCAAGACGCTTAAAATGCCAGCTTTAATCTCCGCGGGTGAGAATTGAAGATTTTTCCCCCCTTCCTTTCCTTCTTTTCCTAAGCCGCTTATTAGGGTGAAACCATCATCCAGCAGCTGGCGGGGAAGGAAGATTGACACCCTTTCTGGGTGGTTTCCTTTTTTTAATTTTTCCCTTGGGCAGGAAAGAGGAAAAATAAAACACTTCTTCATTTTTGGCTTTAATGAATTAAAGACAGGGGGGGAAAACCCTGCAGAAAAATGACACACAGAATTCTTTTTTTCACCTATGTGTGTCATTGAAACTTTTAAACCAGGAGATTAAAAAACAATCGCAAACTATTATTTATTTATTTTTTATTTATTTATTTATTTATTTATTTATTTATTTATTTATTTATTTATTTTTTATTTATTTATTTATTTATTTATTTATTTATTTATTTATTTATTTATTTATTTATTTATTTATTTATTTATTTATTTATTTATTTATTTATTTATTTATTTATTTATTTATTTATTTATTAGACTTATATACCGCCCTTCTCCCGACGGACTCAGGGCAGTGAACAGCCGACTAAAAAACCAATACATAAAAGTTAAAATCATACTAAAAACAAATATAAATTAGGCTGGAAATTTAAAACAGAATAAATATTAAAATAGATCAATCAACTCTAAAAAATTTTAAAAAATAGAAGGGATCAGGCAAGTCCGGCAAGTTGGAAAAGATAAGTCTTCAAAGCCCGACGAAAAGTAATATAAAGAAAGGAGAGGGGAGAACCCCCCCTCCCAATCAAAAGCCTTGTATGTTGATTTTTAAAAAAATAAATAATATTTTATAATAAAGGGGGAAAGAAAGAAAGTTGGAACTGGTAGAAAATGGCTTCTCATCCCCTTCGCAGCACTTATAAGTAGAAAAAAACATTTAATCTTTCTTTTTTAAAGTTATGTCCCTCTTCTTTTCATCCTCTCTCCTGTCTAATGGCCCAAGAATAATAAGCTCTTTATTTATTTTTATGGAAAAAAAGCGATGCAAGGAATTTCAAAGGAAAATGACGTTCATTCCTAGAATCTGGAGTTGTTGCACCCAAAGAAACTGGGTCCCCCAAAAATATATATATTTTTTTAAAAAAAGATCCAAAGCTATTATTCTCTGCCCCTTCCAATTCATCTCCAATCATAAAATTAATAAACGAATTAAAATGATACATTCATTAATTAAATAATCATAATAAAATCCGCTGCTTGAAGAAGGGGCCGAAAGATCTATCTGGAATTCTAGAATTCTAAAAGCTATCCGCCCCATGAAATGGAGCCTCCGTGTATAGGAGCAGTGTACCTTTGCGGGTTCAGAGCGCAAACAAAAGGCCATCATGCTGCCGTTACCCAATTAGCCATTTCGTCGTCGATGAGATCAGTTCGTTCTTTTGTTTTAGAACCGAAGCACCATCTAAGTTTTGTGACAACGTTTAACAACTTTCTTATGCAACCGCAACCTGTTGAGGACGTGACCTTGTCAGTTTCTCCATCTAGAATATTCCCCCCCAGGCCTAAAACCTGAGGGCGCCCCAGGTGAATCGTAGCTCAGCTTAGACAAGGCAGGATAAGACATTGGAGGGGTCATTGTCCTCCTTTCACCTGCTTAAACAAGTGTGTGTCTCTGTGTGTGTGTGTGTTAAGACACACAGGTTGTCCACAAGTCAAGGTTGGGAACTCTAGGGCGGCTTGGGTGCCAGGCCCTGCCGTGAAAACTCAGGCACGGCCTTCGTGTTTGTCTCTTGTTTGTGCAATAACTGCCTGTGACGTCCGGCTAGAAAATCGTATTTTGGAAGAAGGAGGAGCAGGAGAAGAAGAAGAGAGGATGAAGGAGAAAGAAGGAGAGATGAAGGAGGAACAGAATGACGAGGAAAAGGAGGAGAAGAGATAATAGAGAAGGGAAAACAGAATGAGGAGGAGGAAGAGGAAGAAGGGATGAAGGAAAAGGAGAGATGAAGGGGAGGAGGAAGAAAAGGAACAGGAGGAAGAAGAAGAAGCGGAAAAAAGGAAGAGGAGGAAGAATTGGAAGAGGAACAGGAAGGAGGAGGAGGAAGAAGAAGAGGAAAAGAAGGAAGAAGGGGGAAGGGGAGAAGGAGGAAGGAAGAAAAAAGAAAGAAAGAAAGAAAGAAAGAAAGAAAGAAAGATCAAACCAGTTACAGATAAATTCCACTCTGCCAATGGAAACTGCCAATTCTCCAACCCTTTTAGACCTCTGGTCCAGAAACTGGTCCTTTCCACTTTCCTACCAATTCTTTGTGATAATCAGATGCCCAGATTTCGGGGGTGGTGGGTGGTGGGGGGCTCCTTCCCTTCCTTTCCTGGTGGTTGGAGAAGAGCCACCTCAGCTTAAAAGAAAAGGACAAGGGGGGGGGGGGGGGGAAACGGCATCCTTGGCCCAACCCCAGTTTTTATTTTAAGATTTTAATCTCCTTGCTTTTCCCCAGACGGGTCGGTCAGCCAAGGTGCTCCTGGGCGCTTCCCAGGTTTCCCTTCTCTGCCAGCCTCACATCCAGGTGGTGATAAGAGAGAAAAACTCTCCTTCAATTGCTCAGCAAAATCGGCTCCTTCCTCCTCTAACCCGGTTATCAGTCGCGGTGACTCAGCCAGAGGAGAAGCTGCCCGGAGGGTTCAAATCACCCCTTTAATTCTCTTCTCCTCCTTCCTGGTCGCTTCCTCCCTCTCTCCGCAGCCACCCTCTTTCCTTCTCCCCTTCCTTCCTTTCCCCAAAGCCTCCAGAACCAACCGGGGGTGCCATGTCAGGACAGAAGAGCTTCCCCTGTGAGACTTCAGCCTGTCGAGTCCTAATGGCCTCTTTGGACTCCATTCAACAACAGGTGAAATTCAGAAAAGTATAAAAGGACGCGAAGGATTTGAGCCTGGTGGTATTCAGGCGGTTCAGACCACTTCAGGCAAGCAATTGTGAGGGCCCCACTCCCTCCCCGGTGCCAGTGGTGGGTTGCTACGGTTTGCCTGGTAGCGGCAGCGATGGGAGGCCCCGCCCACCTGAATAAGTAAACCGGTAGCAGGCTTAATTGAAACCCACTACTGCCCGGCGCTATGCTGTCCCATTTAGCCACGTTTTCTAAGTCACACACATGCATGCAAGCCACGCATTTTCGCTCACATTTTCGGTGCAGGGAGAACCGGTTGTAAAATTATGTGGAAACCGGCCCCTACTTTGAGCCCAAGGTGGAAAAAAATTGGGGGAGACTGCATCTTCCTTGACTGGAGTGGAACCCCCCCGGGCAGGAGCAGTCTACAGTAGTCCTTGACTCGTGACCGTTGTTAAACCAAGACAGCTAAGTGATTTCCCCCTCCCCCTCCATTTTACAACCTTCCTCACCACAGTTGTTGAGCGAACCACGGCAGCTGTTAAATGAGTCACCTGGCTGTTAAGCGAATCTGGCTTCCCCCCCCCTGCCCCCCATTGACTCTTGCTTGTCAGAAGGCCATGAATCACATGACACTGCAACCGTCATAAATGTGAGTCAGTTGCCAAAGTGTCTGAGTTTTGATCACGTTGACCCCCGGGGGAAGCGGCAAATGGTCGTAAATGTGAAAAATGACTGCAAATCACTTTTTTGAGGTTGTAAGTGTGAAAAATGGTCCTACGTCTCTCTTTTCAGCGCCGTTATAACTTCCAATGGTCACTAAATGGACTGTTGTAAGTCGAGAACTACTTTCATAGGGAATTAGCCCAAAAAACCAAGCTATTAATCCATGGCACACACATATATATGTACGTTACCTTTGGGTCATGTTTTAGAATGGAAATCCAACACCCAGTGCTCGATTCCACCTCTGGGCATTTCACAGATACTCTGCCCCTGTACAGGGAGGCTCCATTTAACCCTTGAAATGCCCTGCCATTCTATACTTGGACAGTTCTCCTCATCACCCACCACCCACTCCCCGCTCTGCTGATTTCTTGCAAATCAGTTGCATGTTATTGTGCTCCTTCCTTAATTCCCCGGAGAGGGGGGGGCATCTCTGCCCAGTTTGGGGAGCCCAACCAGCTGCTCCAGCCACTGGTTCCTGCTGGGCAAACAGGTGCTGGAGGAGGAGGAGGAGGGCAGCTGAGCTGCTGCGGACGGGATGAGCTCACCGCTCAGGAACGTAGCAATTACGGCATCCTCAAGAAGAGGAGGAGGAGGCCGAGCGACACACCTTGACGGGCAGGGATGGAGAGGTGGCAGCAGGACCGGCTGGGTAGCTTCGGCGGGCAGGTGAGACGATGGTGGTGCACGGAGGGCCTGAATTCCGAAGAAGCCAAGGAGCTCTGGGCACGGTCCAGGAGATTGTCCCTGCCGGCTGCAGCCTTGGGGAATCCACCTGGACCCCACCTCGTCGGTCCTGCCGGGGAAGAGAACAACAAATGGTGGCGTATCCAGGTGAGTTTCAAGCACAGCATCCATGAAGAAAGAGAAAGAGTGTATGTGTGTGTGTTTGGAAGGGAGGCATGGGCATTTCTGCCGATTTCTGGCACCGGGGTTGGCAGCTGGCAGCCTCTCTGCCCAGCCCAGCCTGTATGGGGCCAAGACAGAAAAAATATATGGAATTATTCAAATAATTACACTGCATCTCATTTCTTGTATTGTTGTGCTTTTTGTTGGTGTTCAAACGGGCTTGTTCTTTCCCGGATTGGTGTTTGATCCTAAATGGAGCCTCCTCCAGCAGTGCAGTCTATCCCCAAAATCCCAACCCCGCAGAATTTCTCGCTCTGTATCTTTTGATTTCCAAATCCTTCTGGCTGTTTTCCAAAAATGTGTCTCCTTGGCTGTCGATTTGACGCTCGGTGAGAAAAATACCCTGCTCGGTGCATTCCCCCATCTGGTTGGAGAAACGACACCTCGGGCAGGTTGGACAGCCTCACTTGACGAAAATACCCTCCATAAATGACATTACGAGTTTTCAAACTCTTCCCGGCTACTGTTGCAACATCTTTGAAAGGAAAATAAACAACACAACGGCCTTTCAGTTGTTGTGCTACGATTGTCACAACCCATGTTTTTCCAGAGAGAAAACAGACGCTGGCTGTTATTCACATCCGCTACCGTGTGAGAGTAGCTGATTTAAACGTTCGTAGCGGGCTCATTTGCCTGACATTTATTCAATTCCTCCTCGGTTAATGCAAATAAATTTGCATTTTGGCAGAACTGCCACGCTGTTTTTCAAATATCCAGGGAAAAGGCTGGGGTGAAACGCCAGAGGAGTTTAAACGACCATTTATGTGAAATAATACTGGGACTCCAGGGGTTGGACTAGAAGACCTCCGAGGTCCCTTCCGACTCTGTTATTTTTATGCTTATTTGGCTAAAATCCCAACAATTAAAGGAAAAATACTGTCTAGCATCCCTTGATTGTATGTCTGCTTTGCTCACAAAGCTCCATTAATGAGTGGATAGGTAGGTAGGTAGACAGATAGGATGGATAGATAGAGAGATATATGATATAGAGGATGGATAGATGATAGATAGATAGATAGATAGATAGATAGATAGATAGATAGATAGATAGATAGATATAAAGGATGGATGGATGGATGGATAGATGATAGATATAGAGGATGGATGGATGGATAGATATAGATAGATGTATGGATAGATATAAAGGATGGATGGATGGATAGATAGATATAGAGGATAGATGGATGGATGGATGGATGGATGGATGACAGATAGATATAGAGGATGTATGGATGGAGATAGATAGATGTATGGATAGATAGATATAGAGGATGGATGGATAGAGATAGATAAATAGATAGATATGGATAAATGATAGATGATAGATAGATATAGAGGATGGATGGATAGATAGGTAGATAATAGATATAGAGAATGGATGGATGGAGAATGGATGGAAGATAGATAGATAGATAGATAGATAGATAGATAGATAGATAGATAGATAGATAGATAGATAAAAAATTATAGCCCAGTTTATTACAACCAACAATTTAGATTATGTTCAGATGGAGGACCCAAAATCTTGGGAGAAAACCAATTTGGATTCCTTTGGAAAGAAAATTCAGCTGCGTTTGCTGACGAAAACTTTTGGGCGATGGGAAGGGAGGGACGGCATCTCGGTGGCCTCCGATATGTCTCCATTTTTTAAACAAACCGTTCGGATGTCCGTCGTTCCGCTCGACATGCACCGAGCCGTTGGTGAGCACAACAAAAACGAGGCGCTTTGGTGCATGCCATGCCGACAGAATCCGGTTGGACCCGTTGGGCAGGTTGCTTCTTCCACGGTTGCAAAGTTTATCGTTTATCAACGAAGCTCTTACCTCACCTTGGGATGAAAGCAGCCAAATGGCAAATAGGTCAATGCATTGGCAGCCTCCGGCGTGCCCGGCGGTGGGAAAAATTAAAAGCGAGAAGGATGACACCAACGGCAGCCGCTGAGGGAGCGAGTAACTGGATTTACACGTCGTAGGAAGCCCCCGTGGTGTCGTTCAGTGGCTTCCCAGGTAGCCCTCGGCTTACGACCGCGATGCAGATTAAATTTCAGTTGCTACATCAAATGGTTGTGAAGTGAATTTGGCTCCCTTTTAATCCCCTTTCTTGCCAGTGTTGTTAAGCGAGTCGCTGCGCTTGTTCAACTCGTTATCCAGGTGGTTGAGTTGAGCCTCGCTTCCCCGGGACGCTGCCATCGTCACAAATGTGAGTCAGTTGGCAAGCATCTGAATTTTAACCACGGTCGTAAGTGTGAAACACGCTTCCCTTTTTCCATTGCCATTGTTCTTTGAACTAAATGCATTTATGAAGCAAGCTTTTGACAAGCAATGTTGATGGGGAAGCCGGATTCGCTTAACGTCTGCACGGTTCACTTAATGGTGGCAAAAAAAAAGGTGGTGAAATCCATCTTAAATAACTCGGTTAACAACTCCTTTGCTTAGCAGAGGAAATTCTGGTCTGACTCCCTGGCTTTGATGAACTCAGGTTAAGCAAACCATGATTTAGGCTGTGCCCAAACTCTATCCCTACGCAAAATAATCTTTACCACTTTCCCCAGTGTTGGAGGGCAGAGAAGCTGTGTTAGAACAGCCATGGTTGGCTTCACAGGTCACCCCAAACTGGGTTTGATGCCCCGGGTGCCAAGGGGCTGGGCGTGTCCCCCGCTGAACCACAAACCTAGGTTTACAAGCAGCAGCGAGAAGCCAGCCAAACCATTAAGGGTGTGTTTGTGTTGTTTGGAGCAAATGTTTGGAAAACTCGATTTTAAGGCTGGCATCAGACCAGAGGGTGGAGTTGGGCTGGGGGGAGGTTTTTTCCTCCCCCCCTGGAGATGGAGCAGAAACCAGGATCTGTTTTCAGCAACGGGGAGATTTTGGCAGAGGGATCTCTGTAATTTGGCTGGCAACCCATCTTCTTCACACGCCCAGAGGATGGATTTAACAGGTGCTGCTTCAACCAGAGCTGAAAAACAAGCCCAGGAAAATATAAAGGCAGAGCCCAGCCCTCTCCCCCTTTTCTTCGTCTCCCTGAGGACTAGCTCCTTTGTTGGCCTTTTCAACTTGGTCTGCATGGAGGTGATGTTTGCACAAAACTATCGTCCAGCTCAGTGAGAACCAAGAACATATTTTGGCATCGTCTTTCTGAACGTTGAGACTGTAAAGTTTCTCAACTTTGGTAGTTTTAAGATTGGGGTGGGGGGGGGGATACGATTCCCAGAATTCCCCAGCAAGCTTATTTTCATGGACTGCAACTCCCAGTTTCCCCAGCCAGCAAGGAATTCTGGGAGTTGAAGTCCACCCATTTTAAAGCTGTTAAGATTGCTAACACTGCCCTAGAGGACGGTAAGAGAGAGAATTGCTCCCCAGGCATGGCAAAATGCACTTTGTCCATGCTCAGAGACCATTAGGACTCTCTTTCCGTTTTCATGTGTACGTAATTCTTCCATATGATTTTTTTTTTATCTCCCTCCACGGCTTAAACCAGTGTTTCTCCCCGTTAGTAGCTTTAAAACAGGTGGATTTAAACCCCCAGAATTCCCTAGCCTACTACCTTCATGGACTGCAACTCCCAGAGTTCCCCAGACAGCAAGGAATTCTGGGAGTTGAAGTCCAACTGTTTCAAAACAGCCAAGTTTGGAAAAACACTGGCTCCAAGGGAGCTTTTTTATAAAATTTAATTCCCTTTTATTCCGTTTTTATTGCCGGCCAATTCAGCTGAATGGGATTGAACTCTGGCCTTTCTTAACAGCCGTAGGACCCGACGTTAATAGCAGCCGCCGAGAATTGGGCGGCGAAGGATTTTTAAGAAATCATTGTTATTCCTGCAAAAGCTGCTTTATTGTTATTGTTGTTGTTCTAGACAGCACAGGAAATGGCGTTGAGGCTGACAATTCATGGAAAAAAGCAATAAAATTTAAAAACACCTGCATTTCTGGCAATCCAACCACACCTTTCCGCCCTCAATAACCCCCCTGGGGGAAATTCTCCTTAGGGGTTTCCGTTGGTGGGTTGTGATGCTTTTTGACACAATTTTGACAGGATGATGGACAGGCAGGAAGGAGTCTTTTTTTAAAAAAGGACCTTAATTATGATTTCCTATTTTTGGCACAGCTGTTTTTATTTTTTATTTTATTTTTCCCCCTCTCCTTCTCCCCGCCCTTAACATCTGGGCGTTTCCGTAGCTTTGCCTCGCCTCCATTATTCTGAAGCAGTAATAAATATATATAATGAGTAATAAATAAATAAAAATGGATCATATTTATCAAATCCAATAAATACAAACACATCCATCCATGCAAGGGCCGCTCCTAATTTAAAAGTTCAGGCCTCTTTGGTAGAGGCTGGAGCAGATGGATGGCCCATAGCAGGCAGCAGGGCCAGCCTCACTCCAGCTCCCATAATGCACAGCCCCCCCAAGCTGGCTGTGGACCATGGGCCCTGTAGTCCAGCAGCTGAGTTGGGGAAATCAGCCAGCAGATTAGCCTCTCTTTTTTCTTTTTTCCCCCCACCTCCTCCCCTCGCCTATTTTCCTCCTTGCGCCCCCCCCCATTCACACGTTGCTAATTCCTTAGTTAATAAAGTTATTTTTTTTAAAAAAGACTACTAGAGGGAAAGGCGCATGCGCGGGAGCAGAGTCGAAGGGGCGGAGCCAGAGGAGTCTCTTTTCCCCACCCCCGTCCCTCCGCCCCGCGGCGCGAGGCCTCTCCAGGAAACCGGCCAACCACCTTCTAGCAGAGGCGTGGCCAGCCGCCTCTAGCGTGGAAGACGGGAGGCGTGGCTTGGAGCGGTTCGGAACGCTGGGGGCGTCAGGAAAGGGGCGTGGCCCATATATAAGCGGCGGGCGTGGCGGTCTCCGCCTCATTTGCGCCGGAGCGTCGCGGCGGACATGAGCGCTTCGCGCGGCCTTTGCACGCTGGTGCAGCTGCAGCCGGCGGACGAGCAGCCGGTAAGGGAGCATGTGCGGAGCCCCTGGAAGAGTGGAGGGGGGCGAATGCAGCTTCATTTTAACCGTTGCATATTTTATTTTTTGCATTGCTAAGTTGCTTTTGGTTTGAAAGGAGCAAAAATTGCCCCCCCCCAAAAAAAAATTAGCAGCGCCGCTTTTGGCATGGGAAAAAGTCCTGGGAAGTGACGTGCATCAGATAAGGAGGGAGAAACACCCCAAAGCAAAGTACTTTTGCAATATATATTCTGTATACATAGGGGATATTGCAATAGGGGTAGATACTTATTGCACTGTTTAATGACCGCTCGGGAGCGTCCAAAAATCGGATTTGATTTGATTTGATTTGTAAAGTCAGCGCCGGCTGCCACTTTCCCTGAATTTATGTGTCTGCAGTGCAGCGTGGAGAGCCGCCAAAGGGACCCATTTCCTGGGTGGATCCAGGCAGGGGATCCGCTGCCTTTTCCCTGGTGAGGGTCCATCCAGAAGGCTCAGAATGCCCCTGACCATGTGCAGAGTTTCCTTCTCCTCCTAGGGAAAAGATGCTTTGCATGAACAATCCCCAAGCTTGTCTGATGGCTGTGATTTATGGGAGTTGGAATCCTGCCTATGGAAAAGCTCTCCTTTTTTTTTTTTTTTGCAATTGATGTGTGTGTGTGTGGGGGGGATGTTTCAAAGATAGCACCCCATTTTGGGGGCCTTTAAACCATGCTTTTTGGCTTGGCATTGGCACCAAACCTTGATCGTTGGTGATAATTCATCAATACCTCTGATGGATGGGGGATAGATGGATGGACTTCTTTTTTCCTGCTTGCACTCCATCTTCCCTGTGCAAAAGTTGTATTTTTCTCCTTGGAATTGATCCCAACTTCCCTCCGCCCCCAGAAATGCATCATGGTTTAGGATATTATTTAGGATAATATTCCTTGATCCTGCTGTTGGAACTTGTGCGATTGAAACCTTTCAGAGGATTGTTAAGAGACCCACAAAAAAAACACACACAAACAAAACTTTTATTTCAAGGGTCCTTCACTTAATTTCATGGAATTTCATTTTCAGCGTCGGTTCTGGATCCAAATTAATCTGGATCCAGAATTTGGTGGTGAAGCCTTTCCGGGAAGGGTGTGTGTGTGGAAATGTGACCCCGATAAATTCGCTTTTGGAGCCTTAAAATGGAAAAAGAATTCGGAATAAAATGTGATGGATGCCTTGCTCGGTTGGTTCAGACATCCAGAGCTCCATGGCAGGCAGGCAGGCATGCATGGATGGATGGGTAGGCGGGCTGGATCTGTCTTTACGTAACATCTGAGAATTTGTGTGTGTGTATTTGTGTTTCCAGGCAGGGTGTGTGCAGATAACTCACACCGGTCCCCGGCTCGGTTTGGAAAACTGAGGAGTCCTGTGGTTGAATTTTATTGAATTATTGCATAATTTCCGTTTGGTAGGCCTGGGGAGCAAAGGAATTTTATTTATTTTTATATTATTCATTTATCATATCTAAAACTCTCCCCCCCCCAATCTCCCTCTCTGAAGAGACCCTGTAAAATAAAATAATTCCTGAATAAACGAGACCCCTATGGCGTACACAAGGCAAAGTGTTTAGATGCGCCCAAACTCTGTAAATTAAAGATAGCTCTTTTGGTGCAGTACATACCATTGAGGTCTGTTAGTTATATTTTTTTAATGTGTCTGTGGTTTGTAAAATAATTTAATTGTGCCTGAATTATTTCCAAGGGTTTTTTTCTTTTAAAAAAGAAAGATGACACCCTTAAACAAATTTTGTATTAACGATGGATTTTTCCCCCCATGGATGAACACAACGATGGTTCATTAAATCTTACAAACCATCCCTCTGTTTTAATTTCACTTTTAAAATGATAATGAAGTACTTTTTAAGCAAGCCGCTAGATTGATGCTCAAAACAGGGAAGGTTTTGAGTTTGTTTAAGGAGGATTGCAAATGAACCAGGTATCTGCCAGTTTTTAAAAGCCTGCCCTTAAATGGAAATTTAAGGATTGAGCTGTCTGGCTTAGCAGCCAAGGTGTCAAGTTGCAATCTTTTGATTCAAGGACAAAACAGTTCTGGAAAAATAACAAAGATGATTAATTCTGAAGCCGCTACCTCACCAGGTGAAACTCACAAACCCCCCCACCTGGCTCAGAGGGAAAATAATGACACAAATTGGTTCTTAGGATTAAAGTTGGGGTGAGGCAGAATCGACAGGAGACCCAATTACAGTTAGTCCTCGATTTACGACCCCAAATTTTCTGTTGCTAAGCAAGACATTCGTTCGGTGAACCTTGCCCGAAGGGGGGACAGGGGACGATGACACACTGTGACCGTCATAAATCCGAGTCACTTGCCAAGGGTCTGAATTTTGACCGTGTGACCACAGGGTTACTGCAAACTGTTGTGTGAAAAATGGTCATAACTCAGTTTTTTTCAGTGCCGTGGTGACTTTGTATGGTCACTAAGCAAACTGTCATAAGTGGAGGACTCAGGACAGGAGTCTCAATGTCTCTTTCCCAAGGTAGAGAAAATGCTCTCTTTTTTCCCCACCCCCTTCTTTACAAAGATGCCAAAATTCAAAATTGGCTTTTTAAAAAAAAAAAAAAAAAAGAAGTTGGAAGAAATCGGTCTGGCTGCATTGATTAAATTTTCTCCCACGGATAAGACAGATTGCAGAATTCCAGCCCCTCCTTAAAACCGGGGCTGATAAGCATATCTGAATAGTGTCATCTCCTGAAAATGTAGTTGGGTGTTGCTTTTCTCTGTCTCTCTTTCCTTCCCCTTCCCCCTTTATTTTTCCTAGCCGTCTGCATTTTCCCACCCGGATTCTTGGAATATTTACAGACTCCAACTTTATCTCCGATTTCTTACAACTTGCCAAGAAAATTTACCTTCCGTTTTCCTCCCTCTTCTTTCTAGGGTTAATTGCAGACATCCCTTCCACCTCCTCCTCCTTTTTTTTTGACAAAAGTAAAAAAAAAAAAAAAAGACATCTGAACATGTACAGAGTGTTCGCTCTTTTCTCCTGACTGGTGCCTGGCATCCAGATCCAGGCGTTGCCCGCTTGAAAATAAAGAATTTATGGGTGGCCCAGTCCAATAACGTTGAGCTGTTTTTATAGGCTTCAGGGGTTTTTTTTGGAAAGAAACTTTTTAAAAATAAAATAAAAAATCTGAATAATCCAGCTTGTTACAGGCCAGAATTATTAGCTGTAATTAGGAGACAAGAAAGAAAAACTTTTTTTAAAAGAAGAATGAGGCGATGAGTTAAGGCTTTCAACAACGTTGAACGCCTTAACTTTCAACGTTGCATACTTTTTAATATGCACCTTCTCTCGGCAGAGACGTTCAATCTGGGGATTTTAAAATTATAGTTGTTATCTCACAAAATAAACCAGTTCCCCAGTCGTGGAAGGTTTGCAAAAGTATAGCCTGTCTCCCTCCTCCTCCCTAAATTTTAGGATTCCCTGGGTGCCCTTGTGAACCGAGACAAACCACAAATGCACCTGGTCCTCGACTTAAAACGGTTCTTTTAGCCACCATTCAAAGTTACGACTGCGCTGAAAAAAAAATGGCTTACGACTTCCACAGCCTGCCCATGGTCGTGCGATAAAAATTTGGTCACTTGGCAACGGGACGGGGGTAGGGGGAGATTCACTCACCTTCGCTACTAGTTAGCAGACGTGAGCGTGCGCGCCACCTCAAAAACAGGATGTGATGACGTCGGGTGGGCGGAGCCTCCTGCAGCCGCCACTACCGATTCGCTCAAACCGGATAGAACTAGCTGAATTCCACTATTGCTCGGCAACCAATGACGTATTTATGATGGCTGCAGCGTCCCGGACTTGTGTGATGATCACTTGAGACCTTCCCAGCTTGCATTCCGACGAGCAAAGATTCATTTAATGAGCACAATATTTCACTTTAAAAAACTGCAGCGGTTCGCTTACTTACTGTCCGCGGAATATAAAGGCAGTAAAATTGGATGCGGCTTGTTGAACAAGCCCCCTTATTTAGGGACAGAAATTCAGTCCCAATTGTGTCATAAGTCAAGGACTACCAGCAATGTTTAAAACCGAGGGTGACGGTGCCCCATTTTTGAAAGTCTTGCAGGACAATGAGGAAACACCAAGAGAAGAAGATGTAATAGATGACGAATGAGACTTCGTCGATTATATATATTATATATATATAATTTTTAGTAATTATTTGTTTCTGCAATTCTGCGCTTTGATACAGCCCAAGGACTAATCAATAAAGATTGAATTGAATTGAATAAAAAAAAATTACTAGATTGCGCAGAAATGGATAGACTGACATTCAAGATAAAAGAGAAGGACGATGCAGAATATTTTCAAATAATGGGATTTGTTGTCTTTAAATGGTTGGATAAATAGAAGTAGAATTTAGGAGATGGGAAAATTTTATTATGTAAGCAACTGACTCAGACAATGCACTGTTCACAAAGCACATATATATGTTAATTGAAAATGTATAAATAAACTAATTTATTATGTATTATATTATTTTTATTTTATATTATAAAATAATTTTATAATATAAAATAAAAATAATATAATATATATTAAAAAAGGAAGTCTTGCGGGACACATGCGAGTGATTGGCTTGTAGGCACCATATTCTTATTTTTACTGGATAAAATTCCCACATCTCTGCTGGCCAACCACATCTGATGAAGCTTCTTCTCTCCAAGTAATTTTGAGATGGTGGATCAATTTCCTGAGCCATCTTGATGACTCATGCTTTTTATGAATCTTTCCAGAATGTAGCTCAAGAATTATCTTTATAAGTCTCCCGGGAAGGGAAAACAACCCATATTTCTTTTAATCTCTGAAGAGGACCTTGGACTCTGATCTGGCTGGTTGATGGGTAAATATTATTGAGGAAACATCTCAGCAACTTATTGTTCCACTCAAGGCTGTTTGAGTTTCTCGCTTTTGTGATCCTTGCAGTCTTGTGGGTGCTCCATCACTCAAGGTTTTCAAAGGCGGACTGGACCACCATTTGATCAGAGTGGTATTATAAGGTCTCTTGCCTTCAGCAAAGTGTTAGACTAGAAGGCCTCTAAGATCCCTTCCAGCTGTAGGGTTCTACCTGGAGTTGCAACCATGAATTTTTCTGCTCCTGGTTTGGAGCAAAGGAACCGTTCTCATATCTCCTAGACTTGATTAATTTTACTTTAACTTCCTATCAGCTGGACTTCCCAATTTATTTATTTATCCCTCATATTTAGGTTGCTCAATTGACCAGTGGAATAGCTGGCCTTCAGAAATTGGTGCTCCATCCATCCCAGGAGGCCTTCAAAAACAGACTGGACAACCATTGGTTCTCTGCTCTTGGGGTCCAGTTAAGATAAGATAATCTTTATTGTCCTTTTTTTCTGCAAGCACAATGGCAGTGTGTGAAAAAAACCCAGGGTGGGTTGAGTGGAAACTTCTGGTGATCTTCTCTGGAAGGTCCTCCTCTCCGTCGCCAAGGCCTCCTGAAGAAAAATGGAGGCGTATTTTTGCTTTTTCCCGGAACACCACGAGATAAAAGGCCTAATTGTGTTGACTTAATGTGTTCTTGGAAGCTGCTGGTTTTTCTTCTCCGGCATCCGGCCAAAACTCTTCACCAAAAAGAAGCCAATGGGCTTTCGGCAGAAGGTCAGACGAGGAGAAAAAGGACTTTCTTTAGCTCAAGAAAACGAGGCCAATTTACACACCGACACAGCTCCTGGGGGGTGGGAGAGGGGTTGTCAGCTCTTCTGAACAGCCTCCTCCTCCGAATTTATTGTCGCTGATCCTATGGTGAGTTGCGAAGGGTTAGACAACAGGAGTGTTTTGACAGCTCTTTTGGAAAGCAAAGTTGTCTTACCAGTTCTGAAGGACGAGATTGCAACCTTGGCTAGCCGCTGCGTGCAACGACAGCGAAAGGGTGTGTGTGTGTGTGTGTGTGTGTGTGTGTGTGAGAAGTAAATTCTAGAATGACTCTGTGTTTTTTGTTTTGGGGTGGGAGGGCTGTGAAGGCCCCGTTTGCTATCAGTCAGTCGTACCGGGGGTTAAATCCAACAGGATCTGACCAGTTCTGGAGAACTGGTAGCGGAAATTTTGAATAGTTTGGAGAACTGGCAAATACCAACTCTGGCTGGCCCCAGAGTGGGGTGGGAATGGGGATTTTGCAGTATCCTTCCCCGGGAGTGGGGAAGGAATGGAGATTTTATAGTATCCTTCCCCTGCCACGCCCACTGAGCTACGCCCACAGAACCGGTAGTAAAAAAAATTTTTTTGATTTCACCAGTGAGTTGTAACGTACCACCTTTGTCCAACCCAGTTTCTTCCAGTTGAGTCGGATTGGAGACTCGGATGTAAGCTTCGATCTCTGGAGGAAAAATAATTAGAATTAGAAGAATAAGAATAATAAAGATATCCAAGACAGTGTCTCTTCTTTTGGCGGTATGGAGGGGTGTCTGTTGGTGGCATTTTTGGTCCGTTGCCGGTGGGAATGGATAGGGTAGAGATTTGCACTGGAAAGAGACAGAAAGAAAGAGGAAGGGAAGGAAAATAGACGGAGAAAGGAAGAAAGAGAAGAAAAAGAAATAGAGGAGGAAGAAAGGAAAGGAAGAAATAGAAAAAGGGAGTGAGGAAGGAAGAGAAGAAAGGAAAGAAGAAGAAAAAAAGGAAGGAAAGGATGAAGAAAAGGAAAAGGAGTGAAGGAAGGAAAGAGTGACATCCAGTTTTCTTCAGAGCAGCAATATAAAAAAATAATAATTATCTTCTTCATCATTTGCTCTGGGTTTTAACCCGTTTCTAGGACAACAAACTCATTCTGATCCTCAAAATTTTCATTCCCCCCCCCCCTCCCATTTCCACAAGTGGTTTCCAAGCAGAAAAGTACTTTAATGAAACTTTGGACTCGCGCTGGGTGGGGAATTCCATAAAACTTTAGCCGAAGAATCACTGCTGTTCTCGACCTTCGGCAGAGAAAACCCAACATTAGTGGTTACGCCACAAACCCACTTCTCATATTTTGATCTCTCTGGTTAACGTAGGAAACCCTCAATGGGGCTTACTCTTAAGTCAACCTCCTGTGAATCGAGCCTGCAGGCTGCATAATTTTCTAGGGGGGCATTTCATCCTGACCACAGACCATTATGCTTGGAACAGAATACATTTTTTTAAAAAAACTCTTTTTTCTTTCTTTCTTTTTTTTTTACATCTCTGTTGGAAGGATTTACCCCTAAATAATAAAATGTTATTAACTGGGCAGAAACGGCATCTCTTAAGTCAGTGTTTTTTCAAACGTGGGCCCTTTAAGAGATGTGGACTTCAACTCCCAGAATTCCCCAGCCAGGAATTCTGGGAGTCGAAGTCCACACCTCTTAAAGGGCCCACGTTTGAGAAACACGGTCTTATCAAATGTCTGGAATTCTTCGTAGTTTCAGATTGTTACTGGTCCTTTTGGCTAAGGGTATCCAGCAGGGGAGCATGGGTCCCCCTGTGGCCAAAAGTCCACCCTGCAAGGTGAGCGTTGTAAAACCAGGAAAAGTTTGCAAGAGAGTTGCTCTGAATTTGCTCTGCCAGCAGCCCTCCAAATTCCCAGGAATTCCTTGGTATTCCTCCAGGAGGGTGGAGGGGTGACCCCTGTTCTCCCTATATTATATCAAGGGGGGGTTCCCCAGCTGTTCCCCCCTCACCCTCCTCCTCTTTCTCCACCTTCTCCTTGCTGTGGCCTGCAACTGGCTGCCACACCTCCAACGTGGCAGGCAGCCGACAGGAATGACTCACCTGTACTGCCAGATCTTGGCTGACTGCCTTTTCCGCTACCATATTTGGAAAGGTTGCGGTGTCCCACGTGTTAAGTTTATTTGTTTGCCTGATGGCTTCTGGAGATACGGAGGCGATGACGCCAATGGGAAGGTGTCATTCCATTACGGCTGAGGATAAGGAAAACTTATCTACGTCTCTTCCCGCTCGAGCGTAATTTTAAACGGACACGAGGATTTTTTTTTCCCCCTTCCTCATCCGGAGGTCAAAATGCTTTACGGAAGTCGCAACTGGTGTGGTTGGCAATTAATGTGGCCTGGCAGGATGATGGTCAAGGCTGCAGGGGTCACCTCCCTTGCCAGAAGCGGACGTCCCAAAGCCGATGGGGTGAAATCCGCTTTCAAAAATTTACAGTTAGTCCTCGACTTACGATCACAGTTAAGCCTCTACCCCGTGGTCAAGTGAGACTGTTGAGTGAGTTTTGTTCCATTTTGCTACCTTTCTTGTCCCAGTTGTTAAGTGAATCACTGCCGTTGATAAGTTAGTAACTCTGACCTAGGCTTCCTGACAAAGCACAAATAACAATTTTGGTCCCAAAAGTCCTTTTATTGAGACGGCTATGAATTATGGTCATTCATAGGCCGCAATGAGTCACAAATAGTTTGTAAAGAGTCCAACAGAAGTCTGCCACAGTCCTTTGGGATAAAGCTGATAAGCACCCACCTTTATCTCCATTGACACGCTGCCAAAGTCCTCATTGGCAATTAGCTTTGCAAGGCCACACGGAGCACAGAGTCAAAACGGAGGTTCAGAATTTAAACCGACCAGAACAAAGTTGCTTCCTGCAAAGGCTCACATGCCTTTGCTCCTCCTTTATGTCTTATGGGAGGGCCAATCATCTCCCAGCCTTACTCCCGAGTCGCCCCTTTTGTCTTAACTGTTCTTGCCTTTTGGCAGCTCTGCGCATACGCGCACTGGGAACAGGCTCCCCTTTCCTCTCCCTCTCTGATGTCCGATTCTGGAGGCTCCGGAGGCAACACATAACTCCCAGATGGCCCTGGCCCCCTCTCTGCCTCTGACGCAGAGCCCTCGTCCGAGCCTTCCCCAGTCTCCAGGACTGGCCCACGTTCCTCCCCAGCCTCCTCACTGTCCGACTCCGTTGCCAGCTCCACAGGCTGCCGGCGGGCCACAACAGTAACTGGCTGTTAAGTGAATCTGGCTTCCTCGTTAACTTAGCTTGTCAGAAGGTCGCCAAAGGGGGTGGTGGTGGTCATGTGACTTCCGGGGACTCTGCAACTGTCATAAATCCAAGCCAGCTGCCAAGCATCCAAATTTTGATCACATGACCGTGGGGATGATGCAAAAATTGTAACGGTGAAAAATGGTCATCATAAGTCACTTTGTTCTGTGCCGTTGAAACTTTGAATGGTCACTAAATGAACTTGTAAGTCAAGAACTACCTCCATAATCAAGGGGTGGCAGGCGCCGTAGGAAGCTGCCGGATCCATCAGGTTGGATGAGAACATCTGGTGGGAGAGACACCTGGCACGCTAGGCAGCTCATTTGCATAGGGAAATGAGGTTCCCGCGCCTAATTTCAGTCACAGCCTGATTTGAATATCAGTTTTAATCTTGTCTTGGTTCTCCTCCGTCTCTCCCACCATTGGCGTGTTGCAAACGACAAAATCTTTGCTACGGAAAATGATCTTTTTTACATTCTCTTCCTCTCCCAGACCTAAACTAGAGAAATATTTTCCCTTTCTGCTTAGAGACACCCCTGAGTGGAATAGCCGATAATTTAAAATAAATATGAATACATTTGCATGCGCCAAACTGTGCTAATTGCCTCTCTTTCAATCTCCCCCTTTATGGTGATTTCAGGACAGCGTCAAAGTCTTAAGGTTGACCCTTCAAAATGACCTTCCGGGAGACCGACAAGACCAAATAAAGCAAAAGGTGAGTCTATGCGCCGATCAGCCCTGCAAGGTAGGCTGGCCCCATTGCAACCTTCATTCTGTTTTTGCCAAATTTCAGCAGTCCCCTTTAAGACTTGTGGACTTCAACTCCCAGAATTCTTCAGTCCGGGGAATTCTGGGTGTTGAAGTCCACAAGTCTTAAAGCGGCCGAGGTCAGACACCGTTGGTCTAAACAAAATCGGGATGAGTTCCTTGCTTACTCCAACCTAGAGGGTGGGAAAGGGGTGCATTCTGGGATCTTTGCTGGCTTTGAAATCCCCCTCCTCCCTATCTCCCCCCCCTCTTAACACTCACTCTGTGTTTTCTCGCCACAGCCAGTGGGAAGAGCCTTCGCCATGGTGGCCAACCGACCCACGAACAGCCACGGCCTGGCGTCTGAATGCATCAAGTCTAACGAGGGGGACGAGGAGATAATTAAGGTGAGGGGCTTCCCAGGCGATGAGAACATGCCAGACCTCCTAACAACCCTTCCCTTTCCTTCAGCCTTGTCAGCTGCTCAGAGTTGTTTTGATAGTGAGATGGGTAGCCAATAAATATAATAGATCGATAAAGGAGAATATTCGTAGCTGAGGGTTGAAATGAAGGTGCTCTCTGAGTGTGCTCGTTTTCTTGCCTGCCTTTCGTGGCCCAACCAGATAACGTCATCAGGGCTAGGAGGAGAGGGGATTGCTGAGATGAGGAAGAGGAGGAGGAAGGAGGACTTTGGGTCCTTGAAAGCCTCTGAGCTTGTTCTTTTCCTTGCAAACTTTTCATTCAGATCTCTTGCAAGAAAACAAGCGAGCACCAAGGACCCCAATTTAATTACCCCCGTAGTCTTCGACTGAATGACTGCAACGGAGGCCCAAATTTCCATCGCTGAGTTAATTTTACCCTCATTTTAAGGCCTTTCTCACGAATCACAACCGTTGTTAAGTTAGCAGCCCGGTTGTTAAGTGAATCCGTCTTCTCTGTTGACTTCGCTTGTTGGAAGGTCGCAAAAGAGATCACACAACCTCCCCGGGACCCCGTCATAAATATGAGCCGAGTGTCTGAAGTTTTAATCAGGCAATGCAACGGCTTTAAATCCGGGGGCAGGGGTGGGGGAACCAGCTATCAAAGTCCTTTCTTTCAGCGCCCTTTAACTTTGAACAACGACTGAATGAACCGTTGTGACCGAGGAATTCCTGCATTTAATTTTTTTTTTTTAAAAAAAAAAAGAAAAGAAAACCCAGGAAGAAAACAAATGTTTTTTTGTTTTCTTTTTGTCTCCTTCCTGGCTCCCAGCTGTCTCTGGAATTTTGCCTTCGAAACTTCTTGCAAAAAAGAGACAATTCTGCAAGGAAGGTTTTGTGTGTGTTGGATGGCTCCCGGGGTGCCGTTTCGTTGGCAGAACCGGTGCAGCCTGCTTTTTAGGCTGCTCGGTGTGTGTGTGTGTGTGTGTTTTTTTTTTCCAAGCTCCCTGCCTCCCGTTCCCTAATTCCAGTTTTTGTGCACTCTTGCAGCACAACCCCAGGAAAAATCGGTCTTGCCCAGTCTGGCTTTCCTCCCCCCATCCCTCTTTCCTCCCTCCCTCCCTCCCTCTCTCTCTCTCTCTCTCTCTCTCTCTCTCTCACTCTCACTCTCTCTCTTCAATGGGTGTTTCTCTCCTGTTGTGACTCAGGTATACCTAAAAGCCCGTGCCGAAGACAGGGCGAAGCACGAAAACGGCCCCCCTCCGTTGACAAATGACAACTGTCATCCGCCAGAGGTAATGGACTCCTTTCGTCCTGGCACCCTAGCCAGCAAAATAGGGAGAGGCCGGCTGCCGATAGAAGCTGATGTTTGGGGGGTGGGGGAAAAAAAAAGAACTTCTCTTCCCTTGGCTGCTTTGGACCAAGTTTGCAAACTTGTCCTGGCCTGTTGGTTAAAAATAAAATAAAATAAAAATTTATGTCATCCCTGATGGAGAGACTGAGCTCCAATCAGAACAAGAAAATGAGAACCGAAACAGGATAAGAGAGTTGGAAGGGGTCTTTTAATCCAGTCCGGTTAAGCAGGAGACCCTGTATCCATCTCAGACAAAGGGTTCTCCCATCTCTTCTTAAAAACCATCCAGTTGAGGGAGCAGCCACGAATTCTAGTGGCAAGGTGTTCCACTGATTGATTGTCCTCATGGTTAGGAAGTTCCTCATTGGATTCCCGGTTGCTTCTGCTTCTCTCCTTCCATCCGTTGTTTCTTCTCCTGCCTTCCCCCCCTCCCCTCTCTTCTGTGTGGCACTTATACAAATTTGCTTGTCATTTTGGCTGCTTCGCCCCTTCAAATCTTGCTGAAAAAATGTCCTCTTTTCAGCCAACCTTTAAATTTTGCATTAAAGTGCACGTTCAACTATTTCCCTTCCTAGAGGAGAAGTTTGACATCCCCCTCCAAAATCCCTTGGGTTTTGGGGGGGGAGGTTGGCACAAAAAGACAGGTTTTTATTCCTGCCCGCCCCCCAAATCCATGCCTACCTTGACCGCCTGGGTCGAGATGCCAAACCCTTCAGCTTTGCCCAGAAAGGATAATTCCCCCCCCCCCCCCCCCGCCCAAGCTTTGGCAGGAGATGCTTTGCGTCTTCCTGGCACCAAAATCCAGCCTGCTTAGCCGGCTGATTCACTCCTCCTTTCCTTCGCCCAGCCGTGCCCAGATGTTGGGTTGGCTGGCGCAGCTTTATTGACTGTCTCTGCCTTGTGTTTTTTGGCATAGTCGCACACACACCACGCCCAACTCCGGAAAGGGGTGGCCGTAACTTCAGAATCGGGGGTTGGTGGTGGTGGTGACAGGTGGGGTCCCCTCACCGTGTCTCCCTGGCCAAACTCAGTACCTCAAAACCTCTCAGTTTTTCGAGAGAATGGATTGGTGGCCTCGGTGGGTGCCATGCTGAATTGCGTTTTTATTTTTCTTCTTCTTTCTCCATTTCTGATAACACAGTTTCCCCCCAATAAATCAAACGGCTACCAGCCTCTTCGGACAGTGACGTACCGCACCGTATCCATAAGCCAGGTCAGTGCCTGGATTTTTAACTTTTCGTTACTTTAAATTCTTGGTTTTCCCTGTTTTTTATTCTAATATTTGTGCACGGTTTTTAAGTGATTGCTCCACCATCATCATCTTTTAACGACCCCATAATCCCTCGCGGGGTGGAGTCTGGGCAACTGAACGGAGCCAGCAGAGTGTTTTACGGGCCGGATGCCCTTCCTGTTGCCAGTGCGGAGTTTTGTTCGGCAGATACAGAGGTGGAGCTCTCGCCTCACAGTCAGGAGGCTGTGAGTTCGATCCTAGGTAGAGGCAGAGATTTCTCTCTCTGGGTACTCTGGGATTATATCTGCGGGACAAAACTCCGCATTGGCAACAGGAAGGGCATCTGGCCAATAAAACACTCTGCTTGCTCCATTCAGTTGCCCAGACTCCACCCCGCAAGGCGGTCATTAAAAGAAGATGATTGTTGTAAGTTGGGGTACTACCTGTATTGTAATAATACTGGCGTTATTCAAATAGATAATTAAAACCTCTTTCTGAGCTGTCTCGCGTGTTGAACCAATGGGGTTCTCCACCCCCGGGATTAAACCCGCTTCTCTGCACTTAGGACGAACCCACCTATCCCACCGAGGACATCTCCGTCATGCGTGAGACGACCAAGAGGCTCTTTTCAAAACTTCAAGAGGCTGAGAAGAGGCACCAGTCCGATCGCGCGGCCTATGAGGTAGGTGAGCCTGATGAGCAAAATATTGGGTTCCAAATGGAATTTCTTGCAATAGAATAGAATAGAATAAGAATAAGGAATAGAATTAGAATTAGAATTAGGAATAGGAATAGAAATAGGAATAGATATAGGATTCTGAATAGAATAGAGTAAGGAATAGAATAGAATAACTTTATTGTCACTTTGTACACTAATTGGCATACATTAAACATGAAATATCACTGCATACAGCTCTTAAAGGGTCACCACCTCCAATTTTACACTACATAAACACGGCAAGATAAATAAATACAAAATTATGTATATCTATATATCTAAAAGCGAAAACTGCTCACGCTGTAATCACGAAATCTCCAGAACTGTAAAGCCTATAAACTTGAAATTTGCCACATATGTTCCTCTTGGCTTCTAGGTGCTCATTAAGAAAGGATTTTTCGAAATGACCATTGGAGCATTAGTATTTCCTATATTATTATAACATAATAATAGCTAATTAGTTAGACGTTCTACTCCCCCTCCCTACTTGAAAAGAACTCTGTTCCAACTGCCAGTTGCTTTATATTAACATGCTCTGATGCTACCTCTTCGCTAAACCGGGCATGGGTGTGGCCAGCGCGTGACTCATCCGGCCTGGGACATTCTACTCCCACTCCCCCTCTGTTCCAATTGCCATGTGCCTTATATTAACACGCTCTGATGCAACAGAGTTACACGTTCTACATTAAGTTTAAGACGTCCGATCACATAGTTTTGTAGCGAAGCATGGGCATCCAGCTAGTACCTACATATATGACACAGAGAAACAACACAGTCTACTTTGAATGTATAGATATACATGGCGAGATAAACGAATCTGATGAGTTTCCCAGACGGACGGTAGAAAGAACAAAGCTGTTACAGAATCTGGTGGTCCTGCTAGAAATACTTTGAAACTTCCTCCCAGAGGGGAAAAACAGAAATGGACCATAAAGTGGGTATGTGGGGTCTCTAACAATGCTTTGAGCTCTTAAACTCTAAGCCCGTATAAGCAGCATCCTGAATGACGGGAAGCGAGCTTCCTATAACATCTCCACTGTCCTCACCACTCTCTGTAGGGACTTATGCAGCTCTTCAAACAGGAGGGGTTGAATTTCTAATGGGAAATCTCCAATAAACGTCCTGAGCCCTGCAGGAAAAATTGATAAATCTTTGCAGACTCTTCACAGGGATAGACAAATAGTAAAAATAATAATAATATGCCTTTTCTTTTAAAATCCAGTGGAGTGAGAATTGCTTGGGTGGGGTGTGGGAATTCACAGCCATTGAAAGAATTATTTGCGTCTTGCTCTTCCAATCCGACAGACGGGATAGGTTTGTAAACTGGGCAGTGCAGAAGAAGTCAAGAGTGGTTTAGCTTAAGGTAAAATAAGTTTCTAAATATGAGGAGCGATCCCCTTCCCCTCACCTTAGAGTCTTAAATGGGCAACATGCAAGAAGAAGGGTTGAGGGGGGCAAAGGAAAAGAGCAGACATGGGCAGTGTCACTCAAGAGTTAGTCCTTATTGCAATCAGCTTGAAATATCGCCCTTTTGCCCAGAATTTAGAAAATGCAAGCCTTTTTCAACAGGGTGAGGTATTCCATGATTGACAGCTAGTTCTCAGCTTATGATTGGCTTTGCCTAAACCAGCCCGTAGCAAACCCTTGGTTTGCTTAATGACTGTTGGAAGAAAGGTCATAACATCGGATCAATCTTTACGACTGCCCTGACTATAACCATAATAGGCAGGCTCCGTTCTGGTCGTAAATTGAGGATTGCCAATATTGCGAGGTATTTGTACACTGGGATCTAGTCCTGTTTTATAAGCAGGGGGAAAAAGCTTTTTGGGGATCTCGGCAGCCCCGCATTATCCTGAGTTTCTAACCGGGCAGGGAGAGTGTTAAATCCGGATTTTCCTCTTGTGCTCAGACGTCCATCTCGCATTATCGGAGGGAAGCAGAAAATTCAGGCATTGCCCTCCGGAAAGCCGAAACGGAAGTGGAAATGAAGGACCTTAAATTGGAAGAATTGCAACGGCTCCTCACCGGCATGGAGAAGGTATATTCCTTCTCCTCCATCACCTCTTCCTTTCTTTTTTTCTTCCTTTTTCCTTCTTCCTTTCTTCCTTTCCCTTCTTTCCTCCCTCCCTCCTCCATCTCCTCTTCCTTTTTTTGTTATTCCTTCTTTCTTTTCTGTTCTCCTTCTACCTCCCGCTCCCCAATCTCCTCCTGTATCTCCTCTTCCTTTCTTTTCTTCTGCCTTTCTCCTTCCTTTTTTCATTCTTCTTCCTTCCTTCTTCCTCCTGCTCTTCTCCAGAAACCCCACTCTTTTCTAGCACTGATAACATTGCCTAGTTGGATCATGAAACGTCGGTAAGGTAATAACCAAGCTTTGAGAACACTAAGGACCACACAGTTCTCCTTCTCTTCTTCTTCCTCTTCCTCCTCCTTCCCTGGGAAGAGTTTTCCCTTGTGCCCAGGAAGGGCCCTTCTCTCGTGGAATGGAGCCTCTTCTCCCTTCCAGGGATGGGAACTGTAGTCCAGGGTGATGGGGAGGAAGGGACAGTCTTGCGTCCTGGAGGCTGCAAGCCCATCGAGATCCTTGCTGGATTACTAGGGGTGCAAACAGGCCCCTAGTTTTTGGGGAGTGCGAAACCCCCGAGCAAGATAACCAAGCGGGAACTGTCGTCCAAGTCTCTTTCGGGGAACCGACTTGCGCATTTTGAGAGCCGAGAGCATCTCTTCCCGCCTTCCCGCTCAGCCTTGCCATCCGTTCGTTCGTCCGTCCGTCCGTCTGTCCCACCCCACCTTCCTCTTCCTCCTCCCGCAGGAGCACCAGATCCTCCTACAGAAAGTTCGAGACGGCGAGATGCAGCTGGAGGACCTGCGGAACTCGGAGAAGGACAAGGCAGCCGAGCAGGAAAGGTGAGGCCACCGTAGAGCCTCGGGCTGGGGCGGGCCCCGAAATACACATATTCAGCCGCCCTGCTTCCCTCGGCAGCCGAGCCCCGGGAACCGATTTGGCAACCCCACCAATGCCGTTCGGTTCCCGTTTTCCCCGTCGCAGGTCGGCCAAATTAGAGAAGGAGGTGGCCGGTCTCCGGGAGAAGATCCATCACCTGGACGACATGCTGAAGAGTCAACAGCGGAAAGTCCGGCAGATGATCGAGCAGGTTGGTCCGGCGGCCGAGGACCAGAGGTTATCCGAGGGGGCGTCCGATTGGGGATGGACACAAGGTTGAATCCAAATTTGGGTCTTTTCCCTTCAGCTGCAGAACTCCAAAACGGTGATCCAGTCGAAGGACGCCATCATTCATGAGCTCAAGGAGCGGGTGGCGTATCTGGAGGCCGAGGTGAGGAGCCGGTTCTTACTTTGCGACGCTGATTAGGGGGTGGCGGTGGGGGGTCACAGCACAGGATGGGTGGGCGGCTGTCCATGGTGCTGCTGCATACCCGGAACAGTGAGGACTAGAATCTTTTCTAAGGGTTTTGGGATTATCCTGCAGCTCCTCTCCCCACCGAAATCCAGTATTGGGAAAGGCGGGGGGGGGGGGGGAGAAGGAGGCGCATTTTGCAAAGCTGTGCTCTGCTGCCCCCGGTGGAATGTTTGGGAACTGTTGGAATATAGGGACACGCGCTCTTCATTATCCCAGAAAAGTTGTGTTTGTCCCATTTGTCTGTCAGAAAATGTGCTCTGCGTGTGTGTGGGGGGGAAGGGGGGGTGTTCTTGGTGGATTGAGACCCAGATTTTGGGGTGGGAACTTTTCTACAGCAAATTGGACCCCCTGCAAGGCAGTGCAGTCGATCAAAGGAAGGGACCTCTTAATGCAGTGTTTCTCAATCGTGGAAGCTTGAAGATGGGTGGACTTCAACTCCCAGAATCCCCCAGCCTGGCTGGGGGATTCTGGGAGTTGAAATCCACCCATCTTCAAGCTTCCAAGGTTGAGAAACACTGTCTTAATGGCAACTTAGGTTTTCACTCTCCTGCGCTTCCCGGGGTGAGGAATTTCTCCCTAAATCCTTTTTTTTCTTTCTTCTTTTCCTGCACACGGAAGAACCTGGAAATGCACGACCGCATGGAACACCTGATTGAAAAACAGGCCAACCCCGGGACTTTCCACAGCCGCATCCGGTCCAAGTCAGAGACGGTCAGCAGGTGAGCCATTGGGCCAGATGACCAAGGGGGCTGGCATGAAAGGTTGCCGTTGTGTAGGTGCACACACACACACACGCCTGCCTGCCCGCCCTTGTGTTGTGGGGGTTTCTGCTTGGTGGTCGGTGAGGGGGAGAAGACCTCCTCTTCTAGCTCAAGAGAGTTGATCCAGCTAGGTCACCTCATCAGGACGAGGGAGGGTAGGGCTTGGTTGCCTAGACAAGCCACTCACAGCCTGCAAAGCTTCACTCTTCCTTGCACTGATGTGGTTACCTAGCTGGGTCATGAAACGTTTCAGGAAAACGAGCTCAAGCTCTCAGAGGCCGACTCCCCTTTCTATGACAGCTTTATTCTGTCTTCTTCCCCACCAGCTTCCCCCTTCTTCTCTTCCTCCCTTCTTTCCTCCCTTCCTCCCCATCTCTCCTTTTTCTTCCCTTCCCTTTTCCAATTCTCCTTCCCTTCCTTCCCCATCCCTCCTTTTCAATTCCTTCTTTCCCTCCCTCCCTGCCCTTTTTCCAATTCTCCTTCCTCCCCTTCTGTCCTTTTCCTTCCTTCCTTCCTTTCCTCCCTCTCTCCTTTTCCTCCCCTTCCCCAATTCTCCTTCCTTCCTCCCTCCCTCCCTTTCTCCTTTTCCTTCCCTCCCTCCCCTTCTCTAATTCTCCTTCCCCTCCCCTTCCCTCCTTTTCCTTCTTCCCTCCCTTTCTCCTCCCTCCCCTTTTCTAATTCTCTTTCCTTCCCTCCCTCCCTCCCCTTCTCCAATTCTGCTTCCCCCCTGCCTCCCTTCCTTCTTTGCTTCCTTCCTCTCTCCTTTTACTTCCTTCCCTTCCTCCCTCCCCTTCTCTACTTCTCCTTCCATCCCTCCCTGCTTTTCTCCTCCCTCCCTTCATTTCTCTTTTCTTTTCCTCCATCCAGCAAAAGGTTCACCAAGCCTCTGGGACCGAAACCTTTGCCCCTCATCCGAGTCCTGGAGACATGAAGGGGATTTGCGACGCTGCCTGGGAAGATCGTACCCACCGCAGTCCCGCTGGATGTCAGCCGCTGCCTCCCGTTTATCGCTTCGTCCACCCCCATGTTCCTCACCCCCTCCTGTGCCAAGGGAGGGTGTTGGCACGAGCAGGAAGGCCTCCCCAGGCCATAATAGCCGTGAATTTTACTGGACCGAAGAGGAAAACGCGTGACTGAAGAAGAAAACGGAGCGAGTGGATAGCGGGTTCATTTTAGAAAAAGGACAGTGCTTTTTTAAACTTCCCGACCACCCCAATTTCATAGCTTTGGTTCTTGTGCAAACTTATTTTGGGGTAGAGAGGGAGAAAGGGGGAAAGGAGCATTAGTGGCTCTTCCAGTGAATAAAGCTTAATTTTTAAAAAATACTTTTCTTCTTCTTTGCCTTCTGAGCAAGGCGCTTCCCACTGTCTCCTCTTCATTGTGGAGAAACCCTGAATCCCTCCCCCTTATTTCAAAACCCATTTTGACTCCCCAAAATAAAAACAAACCAAGTTGAAATCCCCGTTTGCCCATTTAATTTAATCTTTTAGAACCCGTTTGTGTGTCTGTACATATTTATCTATGAAATAAATGCAAGAATGGTGTTTAAAGAAGTGCCTTTTTTCCCAGCCACCCGTCTCACGATCCTGGTAAAGATTGGGCTTTGTTTTTAGTGTGACTCATTGCTGAAAAATTCTGCTCGGTTGGCACCTAGATAAGGAATAAACGCTTATTTATTAATCCCCTAGTTGCCACGTTTAAAGGTCGGCGATCTTAATGATCCAGGAAATGGGTTTGTTCAGCACCTTAAGCTGGTTTAGCATTAACTTGGTTCGTTCTTTTGAGCGTCTTCCCCTGGGGGGGAGGGGATAGGGATAAATCCCGCTTCATTGGATGGGTTAAAAGTTTCTGTGTGTTCCAGAACTTTTAAAATGGGTTCATTCTATAACCAGGTTTGACTGGAGCCTGTTTGTGGACAAATTCTTTTTTTCCCATTTTTGCATTTGAATCAAAGGGCGTTTTGGGCTCTGATCAGAAACAGGTTGGGAGCATTTGCAAACAAGTCCAGATGATGCAGAGGGGGTGGACTAGAAGATCTCCCAAGGTCCCTTCCAACTCAGCAATTATATAATATTTATTGGAATTGGAATGGCACCTGGCTCCTAATGGGTGGCTCAGAACAATCCTATCCATCTTAGCAGAAAAGGGGTGGTTTTATTTCTTATCTGCCCGGTGGAATCCTAGGAGTTGAAGTCCACTCATTTTAAAAGTTGCCAAGGTTGAGAAATTGGGCTTTTTGGGAGAAAAATCTTGATCATTAGGGGGAAAACCCCAGGTTGGGAATCATCGGGGGGGGGGGGTTCCACTTTCTACCCAAGCTGCAACTTCCAAGCTGCCATCAAGGGCCGTCCTGCAAGCAGGGCTTTGCAGTAGCCAAGCCTCAAGGTTTTGCCAGACTCCCCCACCCCCAAAAGAGAATGGATTTTTCAATGCTGCTAGACCAGATTGTCCCAAAGGTGCTTTTTTTTTTTCCTCCCCTCCCAAGAATCCACTGGAATTTTTTTTTTCTTTTAAAGACGTTTCGCTTCTCTTCCCAGAAGCTTCCTCAGCTCTACCATGAACCTGGAGGACTTGAGAAAGAAACTCACTTGCTCTATATACTATATGTGTATGTATATATATATATATATATATATATATATATATATATATATATATATATATATATATATATATATATACACACACACATACAGGCATCTCTAAACCTAATCCGGCAGGGTCAAGGACCGCGCTGGAGAACTCCCGGCCTTGCCGGCCGCGCCTGCGCGCTCGCCTCCTACCGCTGCGGCGTATGATGCGCATGCGCCCCTCGGGGGGGGGGGAAGGAGGAGGAAGTGGCGGGTGGGCGGGGCGGTTCGGTCTGGCTACGGAAGCCGGGGAGAGACCACGAGAGAGAGAGAGAGAGAGGGGCGTGGCCGGTCGCGTGACAGCGGCCGGTGGCGCATGCGCGGGCCGGCGTGCGTGCGTGCGTGCGCGCGCGAGGGAGGGGGGGGGCGGGAGGAGGGTGTTCCAGAGCGGCGGCGGCGGCGGCGGCGGCGCCAAGATGGCGGAGGAGGCGGGCGAGGGGCTTCCGCGCTCGGTGCTGCCGGGCCCGCTGAGGGGCGGCGGGGGAGGCGGGGGGGTCCCGTCGTGCTCGCCCCCCCCGGCGCCGCCGCCCCCCGCCGCGCTGCCCGGCGCCCCCCCCGCCCTGCCGGGCCCCCGCGTGGTCCGCATCGTCAAGTCGGAGTCCGGCTACGGCTTCAACGTGCGCGGGCAGGTCAGCGAGGGCGGGCAGCTGCGCAGCATCAACGGGGAGCTCTACGCGCCGCTGCAGCACGTCAGCGCCGTCCTGGGCGGAGGGGCGGCCGAGCGCGCCGGGGTCCGCAAGGGGGACCGCATCCTGGAGGTGTGAGTAGCCCCGCCGCCCCCCCTCCCTCGCTCGGACTGCATAGCCCATCCTCCCCGCCTTCGAGGGGCGTGCCCCTCCCATCAGCCTCCAGTCCTGGCCCGGGAGGAGGGAGCGACTACACAGCCCATGCTCCTGGGTCCCTAACCCATCATCCCTAGCCTCCCCATCAGTCTTCGTCCAGGACTGCATAGCCCATCCTCCCCTCCCTCGGACTGCAGGGCCCATCCTCCTGCCGCCCTAGCCCATCATCCCTAGCCTCCCATGTCAGTCTTCGTCCAGGACTGCATAGCCCATCCTCCCCGCCTTCGAGGGGCGTGCCCCTCCCATCATCCGTAGCCTCCAGTCCTGGACTGGAAGAAGGGAAGGACTGCAGAGCCCATTCTTGTGGGAACCTAACCCATCATCCCTAGCCCCCCCCCCCTCCCTCCCTCCCTCGGACTGCAGGGCCCATCCTCCTGCGACCCCAACCCATCATTCCTAGCCTCCCCATCAGTCTTCGTCCAGGAGTACAGTGCCCATTCTCCCCGCCTTCAAGGGGCCTGCCCCTCCCATCAGCCTC
Source organism: Masticophis lateralis (assembly GCA_030761175.1). Taxonomy (NCBI): domain Eukaryota; kingdom Metazoa; phylum Chordata; class Lepidosauria; order Squamata; family Colubridae; genus Masticophis; species Masticophis lateralis. The sequence goes on along the minus strand of JAUDYJ010000017.1, from coordinate 12,423,910 downwards.
CACTCCTGGCCTGGCAGGAGGGAGTGATTACAGAGCCCATGCTCCTGGGTCCCTAACCTATCATCCTTAGCCTCCCCCGTCCGTCTTGGTCCAGGACTGCATAGTCCATCCTCCCCGCCTTCAAGAGGTGTGCCCCTCCCATCATCCGTAGCCTCCAGTCCTAGTCTGACAGGAGGGAGCGACTACAGAGCCCATGCTTGTGGGACCCTAACCCAACATCCCTAGCCTCCCCATCAGTCTTTGTCCAGAACTGCATAGCCCATCCTCCCCACCTTCAAGGGGCGTGCCCCTCCCATCAGCCTCCAGTCCTGACCCGGGAGGAAGGAATGACTACACAGCCCATCCTCCTCGGACCCTAGCCCATCAGGCACGGTCTCCCCATCAGTCCAGGATTGCAGTGCCCATCCTCCCCGCCTTCAAGGGGTGTGCCCCTCCCATCATCCATAGCCTCCAGTCCTGGACCGGAAGGAAGGAAGTACTGCAGAGCCCATCCTCGTAGGAACCTAACCCATTGTGCATGGTCTCCCCATCCGTCTTTGTCCAGGACTAGAGGGCCCATCTTTCCCATCTTCACAGGGTGTGCTCCTCCCATCACCCTTAGCCTCCCCACCAGTCCTGGACCGGAAGGAGGGAAGGACTGCAGAGCCCATTCTCATGGGACCCTAACCCATTGTGCATGGTCTCCCCATCTGTCTTTGTCCAGGACTAGAGGGCCCATCTTCCGCCCTCCACAGCAACCCTGGACTCCTATCCCATCATCCTAATCCTGGAAGACTTCCCCCTCCCCCCATAAACCTCACTCGATCCCCCACTGTTTTCTGTCCGGGCTGATTCAGAGGATGTGTGTAGGGGGCAACCCATCCCTCAGCACCATTTGGGGGTCTTTCTGCCCTTCCTAGACCCCCAACTCTATTCCTCCTCCCCAAAATGGTGTCTCCCCCCAACCCCCGTTTTAAAACTCAATTTAACCATTGATGGGACCCCAGTTGCAGGGCAGCATTGGTGAAGGGAGAAACTAGAACTCCCATTAAACCCAGTAAAACCAGAACTCCCAGTAAAATCAGTCAGATGCACCCTGGGACTTGAGCCCCCCCACTCCCCAGTCTGGGGTGTTTAAGAATGGGCCGCCGTTCCCATCTTCCACAGCCAGCTGGGGCAGGAACCCTCTCTTCTGCAGCCGGTGGACGCCTCGACTTACCGCACACACACACACACACACACACACCCCTTTGGAGATAGGCTTTGTAGTCCTTCTTTTAAAAGAGGGGTGTGAGCCTTTGGGGTGGGGCCGGTCTGATGATTATAATGATTTTTGCAAGCTTCTTTCTCTGTTGGTCTTTTCATTGAAGAGCAGAGGAAAAAAAGGACTTTGAAGAGACTTTATCTGTATAAAACTTCCACATTTGGAGGAAAATAGGGGCATTTTTAGCACAATAATATTATTTATTATGGCAGGCAATGTACTGGAAGCCCGTGTGCAGGACGAGTCTTTCCTCTTTTCTTCTTTTCACGACCTAAGCATAATTATTTAGCACGATGGTCTACGGGCTGCTAGCTTGTCAATCTGGGATTACAACTCCCATAAGCCTTGCCCAGCCATCGTGTCAGTCCTTCCAGGCGCATTTTTCCAGGCAGGGTTGAAAAATCTCCCCGGCTTTTAAATGTGGCCCGTTTTTCCAAAGTCGACCGCATGTTCTAAGCAACCTCATTTTTCTTTTTCTTTTGCTCATGCTTGGAAGCTTTATGCCCACCAACTGCAAAGGATGATGGGTGTTGTAGTTCCCAGCCTCTGGATGGAGGGTGGACCTGACACTTGATGCAAACTAGTTTTTTTGGGGGGGGGGGGCGTTTCCCAAGAGGTTTTCCGTGTTGAGGTGAAACTGTTTAACTCAAATTCTGATCTTGAAAAGATTCCCCCCCCCATTTTATGACCTTTCCACCACCGTTGTTAAGTGAATCATTATGGCTGTTAAGTTAGGAACACGGCTGTTAAACAAATCATTGGCTTTTCCCCCCCGTTGACTTTGCTGGTCAGGAGGTCGCAAAAGGGGATTGTGTGACTCCCGGCGCGCTGCGACTCGTCGTAACTATGAGTCGCCGAGCGTCCGAATTTCAATCGCGTGTCCATGGGGATGCCACGGTCATCGTAAATATGAAAAGCAGCCATAAGTCCCTTTTTTCCAGCCCCGTCGTAATGCCGAACGGTCACTAAACCAATGTTTGTAAGTCAAGGACTGCCTGCATAGCTCCGTAGCCGTAATTCTGAATACACAAAGCAGACTCACATTTGTGTAGACCAGGAAAGGTTTCTCTGGTTTGACAACTTTTGAAAAGCCGGATTCGTCCCCAAGGCCCGTTCTCTCTGTGACGCCCTCCCTTTGTTCGGTTTCCGTTTTGTGGTGTGTGTGTGTGTGTGTGTGTGTGTGTGTTTGTTTTTACTTTCAAAACAGTAGTCCGTTGTGGGTTTTTTTTAATTCCTTGCTTGCTGTGCAATGTTTCCTGGAGAGGTTAAAATAGTTTTTTGATTCTCTCTGGCACTCCAGCCTCACAGATTCTCCTTGGCCTTTGTGTGTGAATGTGAGTGTGTGTTTGTGTCCCTTCCTTGCAAAGTTGTGGAACGAATCCCGTTGGCCGAAAAGAACGAGATAAGATAAACTTTTGCTGAGTCCCAGGTTGCAAGGACAGAGGAGCTTTTAACCTGTGAAGTTTGAATAAAAAGCTGGTGGGGTTTTTTTGGGGGGGGGTGATGATCATTCCACGGCACTTCCAGGGAGTCCTCGGCTTACAACGGTTCACTTTAGTGACCGTTCAAAGTTAAATTGCATAAAATAAATAAATAATAAATAAATAAATAATGGCCCTGAAAAAAAGGGACCACTTTTCACACTTAACGGCCATCACAGCTGCCCTCACCGTCACGTGATTTGCTTTCGGACGCTCAACAACTGACTCATACTTATGACAGATGCAGTGTGTTGTGTGTGTGTGATCCCCTTTGGCGACCTGTCAGCGGGAAAGCCAGATTCACTTGTGTGACTCATTGAAGAACCACATCGATTCACTTAACAACTGTGAGACAAAATAGGGCCAAACTCACTTAAACCAGTATCTCACTTAGCAACCTGAACGTTGGGCTCAATTGTGGGTCATAAGTTGAGGACTACCCTGCGGTTAAATTCTCCAGCAACAGGGCATTTTCATCCTTGGAAGCTCCTAGAGCAACAGAACATTTTGCGCACGAATTTATAAATTTATGCAATTTATTTCTGCATTTCCTAAAGCAGGGTTCTCCAATCTTGGCCACTTTAAGACTTGTGGACTTCAACTCCCAGAATTCCTAGGCTGAATAGGGGAATGCTGGGAGTTGAAGCCTACAGGCCTTAAAAGTTGGGACAGCCCTGTTCTGGACACGTTTAAAACCAGCTTTGCTTCATTTTTTATTTAATAACAGGCAAACATTTGAGCAGCCCCCTCTAGGAATGAGATGCTCTCAACTCCGTGCTCCTTTTTTGCAAGCCCTGGATGCTTCTGGGTGTTGTAGGCATTGCAGTCCCCCCCTCCCCTTGCAGCCAGACCTCTGGTGCGGGTGGGCTGAAGGGGCCGTTGTCACGTTCCGCTTACTCAGACCCATGCGCTGCCACTCACTGGCTGCATGGAGGAAGTAAGGAAGCCCAGCACACAGAGCCTGACTCAGTTTCCTTCCTGTTTTTTTTCTCCTTGTGACCGGTGGGATGCGCCAGGGCTGAGTAGGGGGTGCCACTTTTGGCCTGAAGACCAAGTAGGTCCATCAGCCGTGTCTCCAGCTCAAATCATCATCTGTCTCTCATCCCTCTCCCTCCCTCCCTCTCTGTGTGTGTATCTTTATCTCTATCATATCTCTGTCATCTATTTTCCTTCCTCCCTCTCTCCCTCGTCGGTCCATCCATCCATCCATCTATATCTATCTATCATCTATCTATCTATCTTATCTATCTATCTATCTCTATCTATCTATCTATCTATCTATCTATCTATCTATCTATCTATCTATCTATCTATCTATCTATCTATCTATCTATCTATCCCGTCCATCCATCCATCCATCCATCCACCCATCTATCTATTGGGTCAGCAACCCATGGGTCTGGAGCCGCATGTAGCTCTTTCATCCCTCTGCTGTGGCTCCCTGTCACTCAAAATATGCATCACAGCTGCCAATGTGTTACATCCGCTGGCATGCAATTTATTGAGATTTTCAACCCTTGGTATTTATTATTTTATTTTATTTTATTAGTCATATTTCTATATTGCCCACGCTCCGAGGACTCTGGGCGGCTTACACCAAAGACAGTATACTAAATAGCATATTGCCCTCCAGAATCTGGGTCCTCATTTTACTCACCTCGGAAGGATGGAAGGCTGAGTCAACCTGGAGCCGGTGAGATTTGATCCGCTGATCTGCTGAACTAGCAGTCAGCTGAAGTAGCTGCAGTACAGCACTCTAACCACTGGGCCGCCTCGGTAGGCCAACCATGGATAAATCCAAGAAAAGAAAAGTTTCAGAAGAAAACAGAACGTTTAATTCAACTACATACACTAGTTTCGTGGCCGCTTGAGAAATAGGCACGGGAAGAGTTTTGTGTTTTTTTTTTTCTATGAGAAATGGGTCCAAATGGCTCTTTGAGTGTTTTAAGGTTGCAGACCCCTGGTCGGTCTGTCTATCTATCTATCTATCTATCTATCTATCTATCTATCTATCTATCTATCTATCTATCTATCTATATCTATATCGTCTACCTATTTATCTCTTGTCATCTATTTCTATCTGCTATCTGTCCCTCCCTCCCTCCTTTCATGATCGCATGATCATGGGGATGACACAACAGTTGTAAGTCTGAAAAACAGTCCCAGTTCCCTTTTTCTAACTTCGAATGGTCACTAAACAAGCTGCTGGAAGTCAAGGACTGCCTATATAACCACCTAGATCAAGCTTGGCCAACCTTGGACACTTGACGAGGGTTGGACTTCGACTCCCAGAATCCCCCAGCCTTCTTTCTTTTCTCGTTTGGTTTTTGTGACTTGCTCACCCAGCTGTCCTCCAATTGCAGTTCAGCCTTGGCTTCTCTTGTCAGCACCTGGGCCTTACAGCATCCATCTTCCCTTCTCCTCCCTTCTCCCAGAAATGGCGTCAACGTGGAAGGGGCCACTCACAAGCAGGTGGTGGACCTGATCCGAGCCGGCGAGAAGGAGCTGATCCTGACTGTCTTGTCAGTGCCCCCGCATGAGGCCGACAGCCTGGACCCCGGGGACGACTCCCTGGGCCAGTCCTTCTACGACTACACGGAGAAGCAGGCCGTCCCCATCTCCATCCCCACCTACAAGCATGTGGAACAGAATGGCGAGAAGTTCGTGGTAAGTACCACCTTCCCAACCCCCCCCCCCAAACTCCTGGCCTGTCTGTCTAACTTCCTCAAGCCCCTCCCATCACAAAGCAAAATTCAATTTCATAAAAAGAAGGACCGGAGGTGATATGATAACGTGTTTCCCTGAAAATAAGACCCTCTCTTACATTTTTTTGTTCCCTGAAATAAGCACTTGGCCTTATTTTCAGGGAGGTCTTATTATTTTGGGACTCCTCTTGCCGTCTTACCTTATTTCCAGCTCTGCATTTAAATATTTTTGGGGCGTGCTTATTTTCAGGGGAGGCTTATTTTAGCACATGTGCTCAAAAGCCCGACTGAGTTTATTATCAGGGGAGGTCTTATTTTCGGGGAAACAGGGTACTGATGTTCCAATATTTGAGGGGCTGCCCCAAAGAAGAGGGGGTGTCAAACCATTCTCCAAAGCACCAGAAGGCAGGCGAGAGAAGCATCCTAGAATCAAGGAGAAATTCCCTGACAGTGAGGATATTTGGCCAGTGGAACCGCTTGCCACTAGAAGTTGTCGGTGCTCCAAATCTGGAGGTTTGTAAGAAGAGACTGGATGAACATTTGTCCAGAAAGGTGTACAATCTCCTGCTCAAGCAAGATTTTCACTACTTTCTGGGGTTTTTTCTCCTTTTCATTCTGGCAGCCAGCAAATTTTGTGCTGCATAGTGAGAGACTTATATATAATGAAAAGAAGGAGAAAAAAACCCAGAAAGTAGTGAATGTGATTTCACTCAACTAGGGTTCCAGAAAAATCTTGGTTACGTAGGAAAAACCTGGCTTAAAGGAAAAAAACACACACATATATATGTATATTATTCTTTTCTAGGTTTACAATGTTTACATGGCGGGCCGGCAGCTGTGTTCGAAACGTTATCGCGAGTTTGCCATCTTGCACCATAACCTGAAACGGGAGTTTGCCAATTTTACTTTCCCTCGCCTGCCCGGCAAATGGCCCTTCTCCCTGTCGGAGCAGCAGCTGGACGCCCGTAGGCGGGGCCTGGAGGAGTACCTAGAGAAGGGTAGGCGGTGGGTCTTTGCCGGGGGCTGGGGTGGGGAGAGTGAGGTGGGGGCGTCCCTCCTTCAGGGCAGCATGGGCCATGCTGTGGGGGCTTTCTTTATGCTTAAAAGTGTGGCTAGGTGCCATGAATAAGGCCAAACGCTAAGCAATGTTTTCTTCTCTCTCAACATCCATTCGGAGTCGCCTCAAAGATGGGCAGCAAATTATAATAGTACCGTAATAGTAATAATAATAATATTCTGACTTCCTTCTCAGATATTACCTTAACAGCTCTTAGGTCCTTGGTTAGGACTTGGAACGGTTGTTTTCAGTCCCAGACTGTGAATTGAATTGAAGATTAAATCTGTAATAAATAATAATGATAATGATAATGATAATCATCATCATCATCATGAAATATCGCGACCTGGCCATCGAAACTACACAGCTATGGATGAAACATGTCACTGTGATACCTGTGGTCATCGGGGCACTTGGTACCATGTCCAAGAATTTTATAAGATATATCAGCAAATTGCAGCTTCCTGCAATAACACCAGCGGAAGTGCAAAAAAAATGTGCTACTTGGAACATGGTACATCTTAAGAAGTTGGTTGATCCCTAGGATGCTGGCAGCCACCCGTATCGACCATTAGCACCAGTCCATGGCATTTGTGATGCATTTTTAAATGATCAGTTGACTTGAGTTTCATGTTTAATGAATAAAAGAGATAACAACAACTGAATATTCAAAAATGCATCACAAATCAATGGTATTTGTGATGCATTTTTGAATGTCCAGTGGACTGAGTTTATGCTTAACGAATAAAAAATATAATAATAATAATAGTCTCAGTGCAAACAAATCCACCTTCCTTGGAGTTGCTTATATACTCAGACATTACCTTAATAGTCTTAGGTCCTTGGTTAGGAATTGAAGTATTCAGATTTTACAGCAACAACAAAAGGACAATAATTATCATAAGGCAAAAAGCAATTTTAGTGGGAACGGTTTCCATCCTGCGGTGACATCTGTAACAGACTCAATCGTCCACATCTGCTTATCCCAGGTCCTTGATAAGGACTCGATAGGTGGACGGAAATGCCAAATCCAGTCTGAACATCTGGCCGACTGTGTGATTAATAATAATAATAACAACAATAATAATAACAACAACAACCTGGTTGGGAAGTTTAATTTGAAAGGGCCATTTGAATTCTTGTTTCTTTTCACCTCCTGGAAGGATGAAAAAAAGGCCCAGGTGGCGACCTCTTAACCTTTCAGACCCCCTCTCTTCTCTCCCTCCCCCCCGAGACCCTCAATTCCACTCTGGTCCAGTCACAGTTATGCTTTCTCGCCCCCCCCCCCCAACAGTCTGCTCCATCCGGGTGATCGGGGAGAGCGACGTCATGCAAGAATTCCTCTCGGAATCAGACGAGGTAGGCCGGTCAGAGGGTGGGCTCTCCCAGGCTGTCGCTCTGACCCACAAAAAGGGGCTTATTTCCCCCCCCCCCTCCAACCCCAAGAGGAAATCACCTCCCCCAGTGGTTCATGCGGGCTGTCCCCCCCTCCCCCCCTCCAGAACTTCAATGGAGTGTCAGATGTGGAGCTCCGGGTGGCCCTCCCCGATATCACCACCGTGACTGTCCGGGTGAAGAAGAACAGCACCACTGACCAGGTCTACCAGGTAGGAGGGGATCCTCCTGGGGGTGGGGGTGGGGGGGGCTTCTCGGAGACTTTGGAGACGGTTGGGGCACAGGAGGGAAGTTGCTCTCCAAATGCTGGGAAGGACAGAAGATTTGGCTTCTTAGGGTTTTTGGATTCTAAAAACGTTCTAGTTTTTAAAATGCATTTCCTCCCTCCCTCTCTTCCTTTCTCTCTCCCCCCTCTTTAATTTCCTTCCTCCTTCTGTCCCTTCCTCTTTCCCTCCCTCCCTCCCTTACTTTTTAATTTTCTTCCTCCTTCTCTCTGTCCCTTTCTTTTTTCCTCCCTCCCTGTCCCTTTCTTTTTCTCTTTCCTTCCTCCATTCCTTCCTCCCTCCCTTTCTATTTCCCTCCGTCCCTTCCTCTCCAGGCTGTCGCTTCCAAGGTGGGGATGGATAGCACCACCGCTAACTACTTTGCCTTGTTTGAAGTGATCAACCATTCTTTCGGTAAGGAACATCCCTTACATGGCAGCCTCCCCCCACTCCCCCTCTGCGTCTAGAAAGGTTTCCCAGTAGGAATCTGGGGGTCCTTCAGCCATGCAAGACAACTGGGTGACTTCGAGCCAGGCCTCACCCTCACCTCGCAGGGTTGTTGTCCTGGGGGAAAACAGGAGGGAGGGAGGACTATATGAGGTACGTTTGTCACCTTGAGTTATTTACAAAATAATAGGATAAAATTCGAACATACACATCAATAGATAACATGTCTCCGATTGAGGGCAAACCTTCTCAGGGAAAAAACGAGATGCCATTGAGGCAAGAAGATGGCGGGTGGCCTCCAGCCTCCTCTGCTGTGGGACTCGTCTCCGCCAACCCCATTTCTCTTTGTTTCCCCCCCCACCTCTCCCAGTGAGGAAACTGGCGCCCAACGAATTCCCCCACAAGCTCTACGTGCAGAATTACACCTCGGCCGTGCCGGGAACGTGCCTGACCATCAGGAAGTGGCTGTTCACGACAGAGGAAGAGGTTCTTTTGAACGATAACGATTTGGCCGTCACCTACTTCTTCCATCAGGTGGGACCCCTTCAGGTGACCCTCAGCTTCTCCTCCCCCCCTCTTGCAAGGTCTGGGTGTCCTCTCTGGGGGAAGTCTAGTGGTCTCATTTGGGGATCAGGGCAGGAGGGCGCGAGGAGCAGAAGAGCGAGGAAGCGAAGAGCGGATCCCTCTGCGAAGCCCTCCCTCTTTCCAGTTGGGACCCTCTTGAACGAGTGCTGTTGAGCGTGAAAGCTTACTCAGCGTAAAAGCTCTCAAGATTCAAAGGAGGATCGAGTGATCCCTCCCAGGAGATCAAGAATGGGGGGAAGGAGCAGATTGAATCTTTCTACAGGAGGCCACCGCCAGCTAATTAAGGACTACTAATGAGTTTTCTTAGTAGTTGTTCGAACACAAGTACAGTTTAAATCTTGTTCTTTTCTGAACAAGGGCTGTTAATTTAACTTCATTAACAGCCGACAAGAATCCAAAGAATAATAACTCAATTCTGAGGCACAGTATTTCCAATAACTGTAATCTTACTGTGGTTGGCAAAATGCCCAGAAGCAATTTGCAGGAAAACTGACAAGAAAGGAGCAAGAGCCGATCAGCCCTTTCTGGAATCAAGATGCAAAGGAATATGAACGAAGTTGTTTCCTGCATATTGCTTCAGTCGTCATCCTTCCTTAAATAGGCTAGGGGAGTGGCCGATTAGCCCCAAGCCTTACTGTCGAGGAGACGTTCTCCTGAGGAGCCACTCCTGCCTTTTGGCAGCTCTGCGCTCTCGTGCATCGAGAAGAGGCTCCTCCTCTTCGTCCTCTTCACTTAAAGGAGCTTCTGGAGGTTCTGAAGGCCCTGGCTGAATCCCCACCTCTGGCACCACCTCTTCTCCAGTCTCCTCACTGTCTGACTCGAGTGCCAGCTGCACAGGCTGCTGGCGCAGCACCACACCAGCCTCCTCACTGTCGGAATCAGCTACGAGCTGCACAGGCCGCTGACGGGCCAGAACACAGCCAGAAGAAATTTAAGGGATCTTCTCCTTCATTCCTTCTTCAGCTCTTCTGACTTGATCGGCCTCCTTCTGCCATGAGGACTGGAAGCTTGACGCAGTCACAGAGAAGGGGGAGGAGGAAGGAGGGATTGTAGGAAAGCAGGAAACTCCCTTCTTTTTTGGAATGGTCCCTGTACCCCATGTTTTTCCCCACCCAGGCGGTCGACGACGTGAAGAAAGGCTACATCAAAGCCGAGGAGAAGTCCTACCAGCTGCAGAAGCTTGGCGAGCAGAGGAAGATGGTCATGGTAAGGTCTTCTTCACTTCCGGTGGGAAACGTCTGTGGAGATTCTGGGTCATGCAGGTTATGGTTGTCCCAAAGGTGCTGTCTTTCAAAAGGTGACTGGACTTTCTTGGGTTTTTGTGGGGGGTTTTTTTTTTTTTTTGAAGACTTCTCGCTCTTCATCCAGGAGGCTTCTTCAGGTTCTGGCGGAATGGTGGAGAGCAGAAGGATTTCTATTCCTCGCAGTCCTCTGGTCATTGGCACTCTCTCTGAGAGTCGTTGAGGCCGCTTGGAGGTCACCCGACTACAGGATTCAAGAGACCCTGAGGGCACAGGCCAATCTCCAAGAGTGCCAACAACCAGAGGACTGCAAGGAATAGAAATCCTTCTGTTCTCCGCCATTCCGCCAGAACCTGAAGAAGCCTCCTGGATGAGGAGCGACATGACTTAAACCCAGCCTGTTGCGGAGAGCTAACTTGGATTCCTGGGGAGGCCAGGTGGGTGGGGAGATTCCTTTTCCCAAATCTTTCATCCCCCTCTCCCCTTCTACCCCCTCCCTCCTCTCCCCTCCCACCACAGTACCTGAACATGTTGCGGACGTGCGAGGGTTACAACGAGATTGTCTTCCCTCACTGCTCCTGTGACTCTCGCCGGAAGGGCCACGTCATCACAGCCATCAGCATCCAGCACTTTAAGCTCCACGCTTGCACCGAGGAGGGACAGCTCGAGGTCAGCCATGGGGGGACGGGTAGGTGGGTGGATGGGTCCCAACGTATTCCACCCCCCTCTTCCCAACCCTCCAGTTCTGTCTGGACAGAGAGACCAAGCTCCCACCCCAAGAGGTGAGGTGAGGTGAAGTGAGGTGGAATAAGGATAGGGATAGGGATAGGAGTAGATTTGAGTAGAGTAGAGTAGAGTAGAGAGTAGAGTAGAGTAGAGTAGAGTAGAGTAGAGTAGAGTAGAGTAGAAATAGAATAGGAATAGGAATAGGAATAGGAATAGGAATAGGAATAGGAATAGAAATAGAAATAGAAATAGAAATAGAAATAGAAATAGAAATAGAAATAGAAATAGAAATAGAAATAGAAATAGAAATAGAAATAGAAATAGAAATAGAAATAGAAATAGAAATAGAAATAGAAATAGAAATAGAAATAGAAATATATTCGCTGGGATCCTTCCAGAACCAAGTCATAGCTTTCGAATGGGACGAGATGCAGCGATGGGACACGGACGAAGAAGGGATGGCGTTCTGCTTCGAATACGCGCGGGGCGAGAAGAAGCCGCGATGGGTCAAAATCTTCACCCCTTACGTAAGCGGAGACGGTGGCGGGCAAAGAGGAGGGAGGGCGGGGTGGGTCCCAGACCCCTGGCAAGAGCAAGGCCGTGGGCTAGGGGCTGGGTTAGAGCCTCAGGCCCCGAATTCAGGTTTCTTTCTCTCCTTGCAGTTCAACTACATGCACGAGTGTTTCGAACGCATTTTCTGCGAACTGAAGTGGCGGAAGGAGGTGAAGGTGGGGAGGGCCAGGAAGGGGTGGGGAGGGCCGGTGCCATCCAGTGGGAACCCCTCCCCTCCCTTCCTATAGAAGCCAGGCGAGGCCTCCCGTAGAAGACCGGAGGCCTCTTGGTGCTAGAACTCCCTGCGCCCGGCCTGCCTCAACTCCTCCCGTGTCTTCCTTTGTAAGGTGGAAGAGGAAGTCACCGACAAGGACAACAAGAACTGCAGTAAAGACACTCTGTGCAGCAAGGTGAGAAGGGGGGAACGGAGGATCGGCTGTTCTTCATTTTTATTTTATTTTATTTATAGCCCCGCCGTTATTATTTGTATCAATCACTCAATAAGACCTAATGCTCCTTCCTCCTCCTCCTCCTCCTGTTTTCCCCACGACGACAACCCTGTGAGGTGGGCTGGGCTAGGCTGAGAGGGAGGGACTGGGCCAAAGTTACCCAGCCGGCTTTCATGCTTGCTGCAGGACTCGAACTCACGGTCTCCTGGTGATCAACCCAAAGTCACCCAGCCGGCTTTTCTTCCTAAATCAAGACTAGAACTCACAGTCTCCTAGTGATTGGCCCAAAGTCACCCAGCTGGCTTCTGTACCTAAGTTGGGACTAGAACTCCCCAGCTCCCAGTTTCTGCTCTGGCGCCTTAAACCACCGGACCAAACTGGCTCTCGGAGTCCCCGACATCTGAAACGGGTCCCTCTCTGTTTGAAGGAAGGGTGTGACTCCCATATCTGGGTTGGCGACAGAAGCCGTGGTCCGTGGGCATTTCCCCCTGTCTCCCCCCCCCCCCCCCCGCGTGCAGTTTACATCCCCCTCCAGATGAGAGAGGCCAGCAACAGGAGGAGATCAGCTGGGATCCCCAGCGCTTTTCTGTGGGAGCACCCCGATTTCTTCGTGTGTTCCCACATTTCAAGCGGGAGGGCCCTCACCGAAACCTCCTGAGAACGCTCCTGTTCCCCCTCTGTCCGTGTCCCACTTTCCGGAGGAGCAGGTGGGGTGAGACAGCCTATCTTAGAGGAAATAACATACCCCTCCATACCCACTCACTCGTTTTCAGCCTCTTCCCTTCGTTCCCTCCTTTTTTTTTTTCCTCTCCCAGAACATCTTCCAATTAATGCGGACAGAGCAACGAGACATCGCGACTTGAAAACCGCCTCGGAAAAACCGACCGACCGACCGAAAAGCGTATTATCCCCCTTTCCCCCACCCCACCCCAAAACCCTTCCTGGAAAAAAACAAAAACAAATTAACACTTTTCAAAACGAGGAGAAAAGAAAAGAGAGAGAAGGAAAGAAAGAAAGAAAGAAAGAAAGAAAGAAAGAGGGGAACGGTTTACTGTATTAAACTCATATTAATTCCATTCGTGAATGTCCTGTTAAGCAGGGGTGGGTGGGTGGGTGGGGGAGGGAGGGAGGGCAGGGAGACCACCGTGATCCAAAACAAGGGTGTGGGGCACCCAGTTTCTTGTTTGCAGAAAATTTTTAATTTTTACTTTTGGGGGGGGTAGCCATTTTCGGAGTCACCTGTTGTTGAAAGATAAGACCGTGCTGAACAATTTTCCCCCCGTTTTTCTTTTTAACAACTGGATGGAGACCCCTACATCCGTTTGCACTGTCTGAAATATATATGTATGTATGTAAAAAACAAAAACAAATATATATATAGAGAGACAAACTTATCACGCCCTTATATATACATATATATATATATATATCTTTATATATATATATATCTATATATATATATAATTTTTTTTCATATTGTGGCTGTTACGTTAGAGGGACTTCTAAATCAGAGCTTCCCTTCTTGTGTCCCCCATCAGAGCTCCGGCGAGGCCTGAAACATAGTTTGAACCCTGTTTTTAAAAACTAAAAAACCCACCCAGATTTTGCAGTGTTTGCTTGCAAGGAATTTGGATTTTGCAGCTTAAGAAATGCTGACGTTTAAACTTGGAAAAAAGTGGGAGTTTTCTCACTCAACCTTTGGATTTTACAAAACAAAAAACATAACAAAAACGCAGCGGTGGAGAAGGGGAAAAAAACCACTCTGAAGGCCTTTGCAAAAATTCAGCCTCCGTGCTTGTCATTTTCCCCTTCCCCTCGCTTCCTTGGTTTCGTAGCTTTGGCATTTCAGATTTTCTCTTGGGCTGAAGAAAGAAGAGAGAATTTAGTAGTTTTTCTCCTTTCCAGGAGTCCGAAAGTAGAAATTGCAATCGGTTTGTAAGGCATTGGATGGGGACTTGAGTTTGGCGCTCTGCCTGCAAAATTAAATTTTTTCCCCTGCTTTTAAAGCCCTTTTGCTAATTCGTCGCTCGGGAGCTGAGGCCTGGTTTGTCTCCGGGTAGCCAGTTGCTAACCACAAAAACAGTCCCGCAGACAGACCAGGTTGCAGGAAGGGGGAAATGAATGGGTCTCAGTGCCCAAAAGGTTTGCTGTCACTGCTTTAGCCCGAAGCCAACAACACCGAGGAAAAAAACAGAGTATGGGCATCCTCATTTCTAAGCACCAATTGGACTGCACAGAGTGCAAATTTGGCCACCTTAGTAGACGGAGGGTATCCATTGGAAGTAATATATCTTGGAGAGTGCCAAAGCGGAAAAATACCCCCCTCTCATTCTTAACAAGGATTTGGGGACAATGCTTTAGTGGGTCGATTCAGGAATGCTGGTCTGACACACAACAGTCCTTCTAGGTTGCCCCTGGGTGCAAACCATCGCAGGTTTCCAAGGGATGGGAGGGGTCCGAAGGGACTCACAGATGGGAAGTAGGGGATGAGGGGTGGGGGAGTGAGAGAAGGGCCAACAGCTCTCAGCTGGGTAACAAAACTTCCAAAGCGTTTGTTTCTTCCATCAAAAACCATGTTTGGGCTTCGTTTCCCAGAGTTTTGAGTTGCAAAAATGGCCCCGTTTCTGAGCGAATCAAATCTTTGTGTATGTTCATTCCTCTAAGGATGCAACATTTTTTAAAAATCCAGCATTTCGTTGCGAAGAAAAACCCCACGGGTGTGTTTTTTTCCCTATTGCTGTTTTTTTAAAGGTTCTGATTATTTCTTTCTGTTACAGGATTTGTGAATTGTTTTAACATCCCAGTCTGCTATCCAAAAAAAGGCTGGGAGGGGGGGGGGGGAAACACGTTTCCATATCCCTCAAATTTCCTCTTTTTTTCTTTTCTTTTTTTTTCTTTTAAAAATCTCCTTGGTTCGGCTTCAAAAAATATATATAAATATATATATTTAAGCCCTGGGTTCCCTGGTGCTCTCCATGTGCGTCTCTCTCACTGTTTTAATTTATTTGACAAACTTCTAATTGTAATTTTTTCACTGCATATTCCTCGTTATTTTTGTTTGTTTGTTTGTTTGCGATTTTGGGATGTGAAGAAGGAATATCCTGGCAAAGAAGGAAGAAAGGGCTCGGAGAAATTGGGTGGGGGGGCGAAGTGCGGGGCATTCTTCATCTTTAGAGCTAACTACTCTAAAACAAAAAAAAATATTTGTTTGGTAAGAATCAATTAGTACAACTAATTGTAACATATTCTTTTAAATAAATTGATTTATTCGATGAAACAGTCCCAGCCTTCATTTGGTTCGTTTTCTATGTATATAATATGGCCCACAAAGGGACGGCAGTTTACATTACGGTTTTACAATGTTTATTCAACGAAAATCGGCCCAGTAATCTAAAAATATATATATATATTAGAAAGTTAGTGAAACACTTTTCAATCTCAAATTCTGGAATACTTTTTGTGGGCATGTTGCCTATGGCCAGGGCCAGAAAGAATTGTAAATTTCATTGAATTGTCATCTTGAAAAAAATGGCTTTTATGTATATTTAGATTTGGGTGGGTGTAATTCCTAAGCAAGGATCGGCAGCCTTGAGGACTAGAAACTTGAAAACAATTCAACACACTCTTGGTGTCTTGGAATTTAGGGCCGTTGAAGTTTTGAGACCCAGAAATACTGGCGGAAAAAGATTTGACCTAAACATTTCCTGGATTTTATTTAATTTTAGGCCTCAGCTGGTAATTAATAACCCTGAAATCTTTTATATAACAGGGTGGGTAAAATCAATAATCAGTTTTGAAAAAAAAATCCATGTTAAAATTCAGCCCGGAAAGAAGGAAATAACAGGAAAAAAAGTTTTACTTGGAAGAATCTCAAGATGATGGGAGAAAATCCTCTCTCTCTCTCTCTCTCTCTCTCTCTCTCTCTCTCTCCCTCCCTCCCTCCCTCCCTCCCTCCCAATCTTCCTTCCATCCATCCATCCATCCATCATCTCTCTCTCTATCTCTCTATCTATCTTTAGCCAGGTTCTACCTACCTATCTTCCATCCATTATCATCTATATCTATCTCTTATCTATATCTAATCTCTCTCATCTATACCAACCTACCTATCTTCCATCCATCCATCCATCATCTATCATCTCTATCTATCTTATCTATACATGCAGACAGACAGAGACACAGATGGACAGATCTCTCTCATGCACACCGTTACGCAAATTGCAGATTTTTTTAAAATCCAGTTTTTGCTCCAGCGCCCGTGAGATTTCCAGCTTTGGGAGCAGAACAGGAAGCCTGGCTGCATTTCCATTAAATGGGTATTTTTTTGCCTGCTGGACATTCCGCCCCCCATCCCTCCACATACTCCCTCCTCCTGTGCCAAGAATCGACTTGACTTCCAACGAATGCTTTCATGCCCATGGGGTGGGGGGTGGGGGATCCTCGTGCCATGCAGGGTGAAAAACCATTCAAGGAAGCAAAAATTTTCTCTCCAGCACTGCAGCTGTTGTGGTTTGGAAAACTTAACCGCCGTGTGGAAGAATCCCGGGTGGATGTGAGTGCGAGACTTTCCCACGTTCCCTTTTCTAGATCATTTTTTTTTAAAAACCAAGACTTTTCTTGTGCATTTTAGCACAGAATATTGGAAACAGGGCCTCACGTTGGGTCTGCCGAGCAAACAGATTGGCATCGAATCTCTTGGTCTCCTTTCCTTTCATCTCGTTGACAACAGGGACTAGAAACTTAGCTGGTGTTATTTTATTATTTTTTTAAAAGAAGACGTTTCAGCTCTAACCTTGGCCCTTGTTCCTTAAGGAAGCAAAGACAATATTCAAGGGAGGGGTGGATTTAAGAAGGTGAGGGACAAGAGAAAACAAGAGTCAGATTTTCCTGGCAAATGGAGAAGGCATGATCCTTTTTTAAAAAAAAAAAAATGAATTTTAGGACTCTTGCATTAACTTGCATAAAATGGAGAGAGAGAAATAATCCTTCCCCCCACCCACCCTCCATCGAGAAGCTAGCAAGGCACCTGCATGACCCCAGCTTCTTTTCAGGCCCCTGCTAATTCCATAGCTGAAGGGGAGGCTGGACTGGATGACCTCTAGGGCACCCCTAGGCTGGCCCTGCCAGGCTTCGAGGAGCTTCCCGCTGGGATGGCAGCCTGGCTGAGCGAGCCTCTGGAGGATGGAGGATGGCTCCGCGGTCAGAGATGGCTGGAGGAGAAGGAGGAGGAGGTCGGGGGTGGGGGGGGCCGATGGCCGGTTCTTTCCAGCCTGGCCTCTTCCTCCTCCTCTTCCTCCTCCTGTAGGCTGGCTGGCTGCAGCCTCTCCATCTTGGCTGCCTGCGGACCCTCCTGCCTCTCCTCCTGCCTCCTTGTCCCTTCTCCAAGCCCACTCACCCCTTTGCCTGCTTCTCTCATTCCTTGGAAATGGGGAGGGGGTCTCCAGGAGAGAGAGATGTTTTAGGCCCCTCTGTAAAAGGGATGAAGGATGGCTGGAATGCAGTTTCTTTCTCTTTTTTTCTTTCTTTCCCTCCTTCCTTCCTTCCCTCCCTCTCTCCTCCTCTCCTAACTGACGGGTTGGTTTTCTGCTTTGCTAAGCTGTACATCCTCTCTTCTCCTTCTCCTCCTCCTTCTTCGCTCTCTGGTCCAAAGCGGGCAGGAAGGAAAGATCTGGGGGAATTTAAATCCTGTTTTTCCAAACCGACATGGATACGGATTCCTCTGCTCGCCTCCTCGTCTTCTTCTTCCTCCTCTTCCTCTTCTTCCCAGGTAAGGCTCTTCCTTCCTCTCCTTCCTCTTCCTCTTTCTCTCTCCAGCCACCCACCTGTCCTGCCCACATCTCCTCACTGGCATCATAACCTGGCAGGAGCAGGTGGGTGGCCTCAAAAGGCTTTGAGGTTGGGGTGGGGGCTAAAAACCCCTGGGGTTTGGGAAAGGGGTTTTATACCCCCCCCCCTTTATGAATTCAGATCTTCCGCTTTGAAGGCTGCCTGGGTTTCAGGGATGCCAAAAATTCCCCCCCCCCCCCCATTTCAGATCCAGCTTGAATGAGAAACTCTGTAATATTGCTTGGGGGTTTGATGGCTGTCCTTCAGATTAGCCTTCTCATTGAGCCTCGGCTGGTGTGTGTGTGTGTGTGTGTGTTCTATTTTGCCACACTCTGCCTTCCGCCTGTTTGTGCATTTGTGTGTTGCTCTGCTTTGCGGGCATGAAAGCCAATGCATCCGTCTTCTCCCCTTGCTCTCTTCTCTGCCTACGGAGTTAAATTTTCACACGTTGCGTTGCTGCTTTGCTGAATGGGGAAGGATGGGGGGGTGGGGAGGGGAGGGCTGGAGAGTTCCTTGAGGGCCGGGGGGGGCACCTTTCCCTCCTTCGATTCCCCCCCCCTTTCCCCTCCTTTCAAGATCCCTGCTGGCTGATTTGCATTAGCAGAGCCATGGGGGGGGGGCATGAGTTTTCTGACTCTTCTGTGTTGCAATTTGTACGGGGCGGGAGGGGGGGGCGCAAATCTTTGGGTCAGGGGTTTTAAATCTGGGGTGATTTGGGTTGAAAAGATCAGGTTGGGTTAGAGCAGAGGTCAGCAACCTGTGACTCTGGAGCCGCATGTGGCTCTTTCCCCCCTCTGCTGCGGCCCCCTGTCACTCAAAATATGCATCATAGCCGCCAATGTGTGACACCCACCGGCACGCGATTTATTGAGCTTTTCAACCCCCAATAGGCCAACCATGGATAAATCCAAGAAAAGAAAAGTTTCAGAAGAAAACCAAACGTTTAATTCAACTACATAGGCTAGTTTTGTGGCTGCTCGAGAAATAGTCAGACATGGGAAGGGTTTTGTGGCTCCCGGTGTTTTCTTTTCTGTGGGAAACGGGTCCAAATGGCTCTCTGAGTGTTGAAGGTTGCAGACCCCTGGGTTAGAGGCAGGGGATTAGGGATAACAGTGGCAGGGCGTGAAGAGAGGGTCAGTCTTGAAAAATCACAGGCGCGGATCACAGAACATTACACAGGGACATTGGAGGTCTTCTACTCCAACCTCTACTTAAGCAGGAGACCCATCCCATCTCAGAGAAATGGCTGTCTGGTCTCTTTCTTGGAAACTTCCAGTGATGGAGCATCCATAACTTCTGAAGACAACTTCTGTCCCACTGGTTAATTGTTCTCACAGTCAGGAAATTTCTCCTTAATTCCTGGTTGCTTCTCTCCTTGATTAGTTTCCATTCCTTGCTTCTTGTCCTGCCCTCAGGTGCTTTGGAGAATAGCTTGACTCCTTCTTCTTTGGGGCAGCCACTCAAATACTAGAAGACTGCTATCATGTCCCTCCCCCAGTCGTTTGCTTCAATAGGCTAAACATACTTCGCCCCCTTAACCGTCCATCAGACGGATTTATCTCAAATCATAGGAATAAAACCAAAAACCACCTTAAAGGTTGAGTAACACTCTTCTAAGGGCTCAGAGGCATCCTTGTCTGACTTTCAGGGCAAGCCAAGCACCTGAGCACGGAGATGGACTTTCCAGAGGAGGAGATTCCAAGAAAAACGTCTCCCCAAATTCTGGATCTTGATGTTCTCCTCAACATTCATGTTCAACTCTTGGTTTGCAGACTCCGAAGGAGGCCTCCACCAGCGGCAACTGCTAAAGGACCTGATGGAAGATTACATCCCTTTGGAGAGACCTGTGGCCGATGATGCCCAAGCCATCACTGTCCACTTCACCCTCAGTCTTATGCAGATCATGGACCTGGTAAGTTCTGGAGATGAACACCAAAACATGGACACCTCCGGCAGGTTCCTAATTTTCCAGTTACCCCTCTACATTCCAAGATGTTTTGGGGTCCACTCAGGGGTGAAATCCAGCAGGTTCTGACAGGTTCTGGAGAACCGGTAGCGTAAATTTTGAGTAGTTCGGAGAACCGGCAAATACCATCTCTGGCTGGCCCCAGAGTGGGGTGGGAATGGGGATTTTGCAATATCCTTCCCCCAGGAGTGGGGTGGGAATGGAGATTTTGCAATATCCTTTTTCCAGGAATGGGGAGGGAATGGAGATTTTACAGTATCCTTCCCCTGCCACACCCACCAAGCCACACCCACAGAACCGGTAGTAAAAAAAAATTGAATTTCACCACTGGGTCCATGTCCTTCTGCTAGGCCAGCCTTGCTTTCCCCAAATTTAAAAACCCACCTGACCTCTCGCTTTCGGAGAAGTTTAACTCGGAAACAATCTCCCAGAAGCTCCAAAGACTGACTGGAATGGCACGCAGCATTTTCGCATTTGGTCATTAAGTGAACGCGGCATTCATCAAACAAACCCGGCGGTCATTAAGCAAACCCCACAGTCATTAAGCGAACTGATGGAGTGTGGGGTTTTTTTGGGCCCAGAAAACCTGGAAGGAAGTGCCAGTTTTCAGGAAAACCGGCGTAAAATTGCAGTCACGTAACCAGAGACGAAGGCAAACGATCGTAAACGTTGCCAAGAATCCAAATTTCTTCGGGACGGAAGGGCTGTGTGTGATAACCATTAAAACATTAGAACCGCCGTGTAATTCCCCCTTTTCCGTGTTGGTTGTAAATTTGAATCGGCCGTAAGTCGAGGACTGCCTTAGGATTAAACAAAATTGCCTGCGGCTAAGAGTGCTTTTTGAATTTTTAAAGAGAGCGTGGCTCTTTAGGTGTTTCTAAGAAACATTATTATTATTATTATTATTTTGCAGGATGAAAAGAATCAAGTCCTCATCACCAACGTCTGGCTGCAGATGGTACATTTTATATATATATAATTTAAGGGTGATAAAAGATAAGGGAAAGGGCACCCCAAAATTAGGTGCCTTGTAAAACATGACCTGCCTTTTTTTCTTTTTCTTTTTTAGTACTGGTATGATCACTATTTGCGATGGAACGAATCCGAATATCCCGGGGTGAAGACACTACGTTTCTCGGCTGACCAGGTGTGGAAACCTGACATCCTTTTGTACAACAGGTAAGGCAGGGCTCCAAAAATTAGGTGGGGGGGGGACACACTTGTGGGGTCCCTGGAGCTGATACAAAACCCGTTAAGAAAGATCTTGCATAAGGGACAAAGCTGGTGGCAGTTGTGAAAACATCTCGGCAGGCTTTAAATAATTATTTTATTTAGAGAATTTAAATTCTTGAGGGTTTTTGTGTGTGTGTGTGTTTTTAGTTAAAGAGCTTAATTCTTGTTTTTTTCCCCTCCCTCAGTCTTGCAACCTTTATTAGACTTTGAATTGAGGGTCAGGATTATTCTAGGCGTCTCCAAATATGGCCACTTTTAAGACATGTGAACTTTGACTCCCAGAATTCCCCAGCCATCTACAAGGGAATTCTGGGAGTTGAAGTCCACCAGTCTTAAGGTGGCCATGTTGGAGACCCCTGGCCTAGGCTGTTATTGGGGGGGGGGGGGTCCTTTCTGATCTCAGGAAGGGGTGAGGAGTGTAAATGTTTTGATTGCAGCTTGGAAATTTTTGACTCTGAAGTGTGTGTGTGTGTGTGTGTCCTTGTGTCCCCTTCCCCAATTTTTCTTCTCAGTGCCAACGAGGAATTCGACTCCACCCTTCACACTCATGTCTTGGTGAATTCCAGCGGTTACTGCCAGTGGCTGCCCCCAGGTAAGGGTACAAAAATAAGATCTTTCTTTTTTCAAAAAATAAAAATAATAAAACCATTCGACCTGCCCGGTATATTGCATAGGGTTCGAATTGCCGAGCAGAATGGATGTCTCTTATTTTACACAGAGGCCCCTGCGCGACTTTTCTACAAAAATAGTTCTAAATTTTAGAAAAGGAGTTTGAGATTTTGCTGCTGCCCAACCATTTTATCCGAACACTGATGATGTTCTCTAGTTGGGTCGTGAGTCGTCTGTCAGAAAACAACTAAGCTCAGAGAGTACCAAGGACCCCACAGTCATCGTCCTCTCCTTCTCCTCCTCCTCTTCTTCCTCCTCCACCTCCTTCTCCTTCTCCTCTTCCTCCTCTTCCTCTTCCTCTTCTTCTTCCTTCTCCTCCTCCTTCTCCTTCTCTTCTTCCTCTTCTTCTTCCTCCTCCTCTTCCTCTTTTTCTTTCTCTTCCTCTTGTTCTCCTTCTCCTCCTCCTCCTCCTCCTCTTCTTCTCCTTCTCCTCCTCCTCCTCTTCTTCACCTTCTCCTTCTCCTCCTCCTCTTCTTTGTCTTCCTCCTCCTCTTCTTCTTCTTCTTCTCCTCCTCCTTTCCTCCTCCTCCCCCTCCCCTTCCCTTCTAGCACTGATGATGTTCGATAGTTGGGTCATGAAATCTCTGCAAAAAAACAAGAGAGCTCAGAGAGTACCAAGGACCCCACTTTCAATCTGTCCCATCCCTTACAATCTTCGTTTCCCCCCCTTCCCTCCCCCCCTTTTCCTGCAGGGATCTTGAAAAGCACCTGTCGAATCGACGTCCGCTGGTTCCCCTTTGACACCCAAAAATGCGACCTCAAGTTCGGGTCCTGGACTCACGACGGCTGGCTGCTCGATCTCCGTATGCTGGAGAGTGACACGTCGGGCTACGTCTCCAACGGCGAGTGGGACCTTGTGGGTAAGAGTTAGATTACCCTTCCCAATCTGTAAGCCCCTCTGGCATTGCTAGGACCCCCGCTGTTCTGACCTAAGCTTCCCCAGCAGCACGAAGCCGAGTCCTCATCCCGGTAAACCCCTTTTTATTTCATTGACAGTGAATTCCTCTCCAGCAAAGTCTTTCCTCTCCCACAGTCTTTCAAGATAGTTCACCATTACCAATCTTTATCGGGCTTGGAGAGGGGCCAGGCTGATATCTTTCAAATGCCGCAATACTTGGCAAGAATGCAGAAATGAACTAATTCCCTCCTGTAAACTCCACTCCTCTTTTGCTCCTCTTTTATTCCCTCTGGGAAGGGCCATTTATCGTCCACCTGTGGCTTTACTCCTGAGTCGACCCTTATTCTTTAGCTGTTCTCTTCATCTGGCAACTGTGCGTGCGCCACTGGGAACAGGCTCCAGCTGTTCATCAGCCCCACTGATGTCCAACTCTGAAGGCAGCTGATAACTATCAGACGGCCCTGGCCCTCTCTCTGCCTCCGACGTAGAGCCCTCATCAGAGCCTTCCCCAGACTCCAAGACTGGCCTTGTTCCTCTCCAATCTTCTCACTGTCCGAATCTGCTGCCAGATCCTCTGGTGGGCCACAACACCAGGACCCCCATAGAAATGGACTCTTCCTCTCCATCCCTCCATCCCACAGGTGTCCCTGGCAGCGAGAACCGAGTTTACTACGACTGTTGCCGGGAGCCATATCTGGATGTCACCTTCGTGGTCATTATGCGCCGCCGGACGCTGTACTACGCCCTGAACATGCTGGTGCCTTGCTTGCTCCTTTCGTCCGTGACGTTTTTGGTCTTCCTCTTGCCCGCCGATTCCGGGGAGAAGATTTCTCTGGGTAAAACTCATGGGCACAAGGAGGCGGTGAGGTTTGTGTGTGCAGCCGGGTGAGGGAGAGCGAAATTTTGATTTTTTTTAAAAAAAATTTTGCAGGTAGAAAAGGGAGAGATAGAAAACCTTTTTGTCCTTGAAACAAACATCTTAAAACAAAATAGATTTTGTAGAGCAAGGACCCTGATAGCTTACAACAGAAGTGGGGAACTCTGGCCCGTTTGTGACTTGTGGACTTCAACTCCCAGAATTCCTGAGCCAGCATGGCTGGCTGAGGAATGAAGAATAGAGTAGAGTAGGGTAGAGTAGAGTAGAATAATAATATAGAATAGAATAGAGTAGAATAATAATAATAATAATAATAATAATAATAACAACAATAATAATAATATAGAATAGAGTAGAATAATAATATAGAATATAAAAGAGTAGAATAATAATATAGAGTAGAGGAGATGAATAATAGAATAGAATGGAATGGAATGGAATGGAATAGAATAGAATAGAATAGAATAGATATTGGAATGAAGAAAAGAATAGAATAGAATCTAGTCCAAATTTATCAGGCTTAGACCAGTTTCCTGGCACACAAGGGAAGGGATTTTTACTTTTTGTCCTCGTAGACTGAGGGTGGGGGATTATGGCCCTTTTAGGACTTGTGGTCCCAGAATTCCTCAGCCAGCCAGCTTCAGTCTCCAAATTGGGCAACTTTAAGACTTGTGGACTTCAACTCCCAGTCTAAGAACTCTCCCCATTTTGCAGATGGGAAGACTGAAGCTGAGGCAGATGGGGCTGACCTGGGGCTCCTTCTTCAAGGAAAGCTCCATGGGACACTCCCCCCCCTAACCTTTTGGGGGTCTCCTTTTCTCCCCAGGCATCACCGTGCTGCTGTCGCTCACCGTCTTCATGTTGCTGGTGGCTGAAGTGATGCCAGCCACCTCCGACTCGGTGCCACTGATAGGTGAGGCCTGAAAAGGGGAATTTAACAAGAGCCCACACATACCCGTAGCCTTTCTCCCTCTCCCAAACTCGGGGTACGCCTGCATCATTTCCGATTTTCTACATTTGCAAGGAAAGCCAGGAAGGTCTCGACGGACACAGTCAAACTCTGGCACAAAGGAAGAAACTGGTTGCCCTTTTGAGTTTTTGCTGGAAGGGTACCACAATTCTTGTCCTTCTCCTCCTCTTCCTCCCGTCCTCTCCCTTCTAGCACTGATGGTGGTATCTAGTTGGGGTCATGCCTTTCTTGAGGGGCTGGTTTCAGAGGTGGGTTTCAGCAGGATCTGACCATTTCTGGAGAACCGGTAGTGGAAATTTTGAGTAATTCGGAGAACCAGTAAATACCTCCTCTGCCTTTCCTCGCCCCCCTCTATTCTCTGCCTCCCAAGTCCCAGCTGATTGCGAGGAAATGGGGATTTTACAGTAACTTTCCCCTGGAGTGGGGTGGGAATGGAGATTTTAGGATATCTTTCCCCTGCCACGCCCACCAAGCCACACCCACAGAACTGGTAGTAAAAAAATTTGAAACCCACCACTGGCTGGTTTGTATCTGGGGGGGATGGGCATCCAAGGCTTAGAAGCCCAGGTGAGATCACACCTGGATTTTTGTCCAATCTGATTCCCTCTGCAGGGCAGTATTTTGCCAGCACCATGGGGATGGTGGGTCTCTCCGTGATGACCACGGTCTTTGTCCTCCAGTATCATCACCACGATCCCGACGGCGGCTCCATGCCAAGATGGGTGAGTGCCACCTCCTGTCTGAGATTTGGGGGTGGGCGTGTGAAACTTATCCCTGCTCTCTCCATCAATCGGGGGGGGGGGCTTGCAAACATTTCGGGATTAAAAATTATGAGCTTTCCATAACTTCCTGCCAAAGGTATCATTTCTGTCTCCTGCTGTGGGGTACCTCCCTTTGTGAATCTCGCCCCTTGGCTGGCATAATATGACACCTTTTAAACCACCGGAGATGCCCCTTCATCAACTTGAATTGCAGGTTCCTTGGCCTAGCTAGCTCTTCTATTTTTTTTATAATTCTGTTTTGGGTATGTTAAAAAAAAAAGAGTATGATTGTATTCTTACATATATGAGTTGGGGGCTTCCATCAAAATGTGGCACAGTCCAGAGCAGTGTTTCTCAATGCTGGCCACTTTAAAAGGGGCGGACTTCAACTCCCAGAATCCCCCAGCCAGTGTGCTTTAATATGGGTGGACTTCAATTCCCAGAATTCCTCAGCCAGCATTCTTTAAAATGGGTGGACTTCAATTCCCAGAATTCCCCAGCCGGCCCTGCTTTATGACGTGCTGGCTGGGGAATTCTGGGAATTGAAGTCCCCAAATCTTCCCTTCCCCTTCGGTCCTTTCAGTGGTCTCGACTCCAAGCGAGATTTGGGGTCCCTTCTCTCATCCAGCAGCTTCTTCCACGCAGGTCCAGGTGCTGGTGCTGAATTGGGGCGCCTGGCTCTTGAGGATGCGCCAACCGGGAGAAGAACCCCAGGGGCGCCCCCCCTGCGCCCCCAGTTTGCTGAGCTGCAGCTCGGACAACAGTGACGGAGGAGGCAGCCCTCCAACCCATCCGGCTGGGCCCATCGCCAATGGCCACCTGGTCTACACAGGGATCCCCATTGCTGCCGTCGCTCCTGCCCCCTTCCCCACCAAACCCCCCGGCGTACCCCGTCCCTTCCTCTTCTCCCCGGAGCTTCCATCCTCCATCCCGGAAGACCCTCTCTCTGCCCCCCACCTGAGCTCCATCCTGAAGGAGCTGAGATATGTGGCTCAACGCTTCCGCAGCCAAGACATCTCCAGGGCCACCTGCAACCAGTGGAAGTTCGCCGGGGCCGTTATTGACCGACTCTGCCTGGTACTCTTCACCCTCTTCCACATTGTCTGTTCCATCGCCATCCTCATGGCGGCCCCCAACTTCGCCGAGGCCATCACCAAGGACTTCCTCTGACGCTCCGGAGCTCCATGTTTTCCGAGGACCTCCTTGAGATGGCGAGAAGGGCCACCCCAGGTTGGAGAAAGACGGGGCTGGCCGGAGACCTTCCTTGTGTGCATGCTACCGACCCAGATTTTGTGGTGGGCACCAAGGTTTGCATGCAATAGTTGTGGAGCTCCTCCCGGGGCAGAGGTCCCCGTTGGCCTGGTTCTCCTCTGAATCCCTCAAGCCGGTCTTCTTCAGCCCTTGGGATCACATTGGACGTTCAGACTTCAAAATGTTTGGATGAAAAAATTCTGGTGGACCATGAGAACCTTCAGATTTCGGAGTGTTTGAACTCCAGTTGGACCACGAGGTGAGGGGACTTCCAGACCTACAAAGTCCTACCCAGAGGGAGCTGATTTTGGGGTGTGTTCCCCCCAAAGCCTCCATCCTTTCTCTCGGCAGCTGCTGGAGCCCCTGTCTTGACTCTGGACTCTCCCCCAAAATGAATCTCTTCTCAGTTCCCTCTGGCAGGGCTGATCCCAGGACCGAACTCCGATCAAAGTTGCTAAAAACTCTTTAAAAGGGGTCTTTTCCCTCACCCAAACCCCCAACTCGTGTCCCGTTTCAACATTTTAATGCCCAGATCCACCTCAGTCTTCACAGTGATGTGGCCCTCGACTTACGAGCATCCGTTTAGCGAACGTCCGAAGTTACAATGCCCCTGAAAAAAAAAAAAGACTTACGACAGGTTCTCGTCCTTGTGGCTGTCGCATCTCCACGGTCACATGATCAAAAGTTATGACCGCGGGGATCACGCGATCGCCGTTCCCGACCTTCCCCAGCCGGCTTCCGAAAAGCAAAGTCAGGAGGTGAGGGGGAGCCAGATTCCCTTGATGATCACACAATGGCTAAGAATAAATATATTTATTCTTAGCGTATCCTCACCGCATCACTCTTACGAGCCAAACAGTAGATCATCTCATTCTAGTTTTTCGCTTATTTTATTGAAACAGAAAAAGAAAAATAAATTATTCAAAGTAAACAGCAATAAATAATCAATAATTTAAGCCTTGATATTGTCTGAAAATCACCGTTCCCCCCCCTTTTTTTTTCACTTCTTTGAACCCCCTTCTTCCCTTGGTCCTTCTAAACAAAATCACTATTAAACCCACCTCCCAGCCCCACCCCCAAAGTGAAATAATCGAAGGAAGGAAAAGAAGAGGGGTAAAAAAAGAACAGGGAGACCCAACAAGAGAGACAGAGAGAGAGAAACAGAGAGAAAAACACAAAGAGACAAAAAGAGAGAGAGACACAGAGAGAGAGAAAGAGACACAGAGAGAGAGAGAGAGAGACAGAAAGCGAGACACACAGAGAGAAACAGAGACAGAGAGAGAAAACAGAGAGAGACACAGAGAGAGAGAGAGACAGACAGAGACAGAGAAAAAGAGAGCAGAGAGCGAGACAGAGCGAGAAAGAGAGAGAGAGAGAGAGACAGAGACAGAAAGAGACAGAAAGAGAATGAGAGAGAAAGAGACAAAGAGAGAGAGAGAAAATGAAAGAAAAGAAGAAAATAAAAGAAAACAAAGTTTTGAAACTCTTCTAAGATCAGAAATGAGAAGAAGACTGAAGGATCGAAAACCCCTACCCCCCCCCCGAAAAAATATTAATTGCCGCTAAATCGCAATGGAATTATTTACAATTACTGGATCAGCAAAAGAGACTGTAAACATATTCTTTTTTCTGCTCTTTCTGGCGGTTTTTTTTTTGTTTGTTTGTTTTTAAGGTGGGAACCTTCCACATTTCAGAGGCGTTAAAAAGACGAACGTTGCCGGCAGAGACACACAGGTGAAACTCGCTTCCCCAGGAGAGGACAGAAATCTGATTATACTCCTTGGGTACAATTTTGTACACGCACCGAGCTATTCCAGAAAGTGGGGGAAGCGAAGATTTTTTTGGGGAGGGGAGTTGCGTAAAGAGAGTTGCAGATGAGGGGGTTGAGAAGAGTCCGGTCCTGATGCAATGGAGACCCCCCCCCCTACCCAAAGAGGGTCTTCGGAAACGGACCGGCACGACCGATCCGTCTTAACGCATCTGAACGTTTTGCTTAAATTTTACGATGGAGCCTTGATAAGAGGGAGAAGTTCTTTCGCATTACGGATGGGCCTTCGCTTCCCCCTCCTCTTCATTTTTCCCTCATTCTCCTTCCCTTTGGTTTTTGTTTTTGTTTTTAATTTTTATTTGTTCATTTCTGTTTATAAAAAAGAAGCATCTGTGTGATCCGGAGGGGGAAAAAAATCAGGACGGATGGACCGTTCTCTCGTGTCGTACTTCGTACTCTGCTTCTTCGCTGAAATTTTTTGGCTGCAGAAGAAGCTGAGAGGGTCGTAAAAGGAGTGGAAAGCATATATATATATATATATATATGTATATATATAAATTTTTTTCCCAAAGGGTTTTTTTCTTCCTGGGAAGAAGCGGAGACTTTTTAAGAGAGGCTCTGCCATTTTGGAAGAGAAGAAACAGACTCGGCCAGGCTGGTGAAGACGGAGAGAAATCCAGAAATTTTTTTTGCAGTCCAAGGATTCTCTCTCTTGATTTCTTAGAGCTTCAGGACGGAGCGGTGGATGATGAGTTCTGTAGTCCTTTAAGGTTCACAACCCCCGAGAAGTCCTGGACCGCCATAGGCCTGATTCCCAAGGGCTCCCCTGCCCTCTTGCTTCAGCCTGGATCTCGTACATCTCACAGGAGACGGCTTGTTGTATGATGCCAAAATAACCTCCGGCCACTTTGAATTTGTGTGTGTGTGTGTGCGTGTGTCTTATTTCACAATTTGGGACAGGGGCAGCCACACTAGTTCTATCCACCCTCCTTCCCACCTCCCACTCCTCAAATTCCCTCCTTCGTCTGCCTTCCAATCCTCATGAAACCCCAGGGGCAGAAAAAAAGTTCACCATTTTGGTTGTTTGAATCCGGGGTGCAAGATTCAATCCCTTCTTTAGGGGAGCGTGGAAAGTTAGGGTTACGATGTTTTATTTGTGTGTGGGAAGGGCTGTTTCCAAAAACACCAGCTGTTTCTCCCCCCCTCCCGTTGGGACCCCTGCCCCTTTCTTAATTCCCCCCCTCCCCCCCACACACAGGCCTTTTAGAAAGAAAACTGATTTTGGATGCAATATTTCTCAATCTTGGCAAGTTTGAAGATGGGTGGACTACAACTCCCAGAATTCTCCGCTGGCTGGGGAATCCTGGGAGTTGTAAGTCCACCCATCGTCTGCTTGTTACCGTTGAGAAACATGGGTTTATTAATCAGAAGCTTGGCTCACTGCAGGAAACTAACTAATTGTGGTTTGAATTTCAAAGCTTCCCCCCCAACCCCCCCGCCCCGAATGAGGAGTCTGCCCGTTCCATCCCTGCATAATCTCCTCACCTTCCCCATCACATCATTGCCTGACTTGGTGGTTCAGTGGCTAAGACGCTGAGCTTGTCGATCCGAAAGGTCGACAGTTCGGCGGTTCGAATCCCAGGGGGCTGAGCTAGATGACCTCCAAGATCCCTTCCAGCTCTGTTACTTCTCTGCAGCAGAGAGGGAACAAAATGATCATTTCAGCTTTCAAACTTCCCAAAACTCATCTTTTTTTTCAAAAGTTTGGAAGCAAGCAAATGCCCCTAATCCAGAAAATAATCTGATAAGGAGGCTGGGGGGAAGGAGGAAAAAAAAAGGCAATTATGTCAAACATTATTGACATTATTGGCAATTAATATTCAAAATTCCTCCACTTCCTTCTGTGAGGAGTCGAGGGGGAGAAATGTCCTTCTCTGGTTATTTGTGAGAAATCCCGCTTTGGCGATCATCAAACTTATCGTTTCAATAATCCGTCTTTGGGGAGCTTAGAAAAAAGGGGGAACCTGTGTTTTTCTCAAACCTCCAGGACTACAATGCCCATCGACTCTGGCTAGCATTTAGGGGGGAGGGAGGCTCAGGGAGGCCCCTTGGTAGCATCTGGAGAGCATGGGTTGCTCCCCCTCTTTCGCAAGGACCATCGTGTGGTTGAGATGTACAAAGTTAGAGGTAGCTGAATTTTGCCTTGGACCGTTGACGTCAACCCAACCTTCACCAATGCCTGCGAGAAGATGGTGTGGGTTGGGGAAAGTGGGGAGGGGGGGAGATGCTGTGAGGATGACCCCCCCCAAAAGTGGCTGCCTTCTGATCTTCAGTCCACCTGTCTCAAGTAAGTCCATCTCAAATCCGTCCAAAAATCAACGTCCTACTTCTTCCCAAGTCTCTGCGCTCCATCGTTCCACTGTTGACCAGGAATGGACCTTCTTGAGACAGCTTTCCTCTCCCAATCTGGTGTTCCTCGGTTGGACCTAAAGGAGAGAGAGGCATGGATTCCACGCTGGAGAGGAGGCAGCAGGAGAAGAAGCTGGTCTGGTGGGACTCCATCCTTGAAGGAGTCTTGATGGCCCACAGGATCAAGTCATTGAGGAAAGCAATCGATGCCCGGAAGAAGCCGTTTTTCTAGGAGATGGACGAGGAAGAAGAAGAGCAGAGAGAAGAAGGAAACTGGGCTGTCGGAGGGTGGGCGACAAAGGTCAAGCGGAGATGGCTCCTATTTTGAGCTCCAGACCTAGAGAGGAGACAAGAGAACGGAAGCTATCTTAGATCTTTGCTCTTCTTGGCTTTTCTGCTGGATTACAGAGACTGGGAGGGAGTGGAGGCCAAGGACATGCAGGGAGGCCAGCCTAGCTGGGATCTTGGGTTCCCACCTGCCTCCCAAATCCACACCTTCCTTTCTGGAGGGGAATCTCCAGGCCAAAAAACCTTCCTGCCAATGGTCTCCCTGATCTCTTGCATGAAGACCCCCCAATCCGTGGGTCTCCCCTTTTTAATTTCCTTTTGCCAGCACCCATTCCCCCTCCCCAAGATCCCAGCAGCCAGGCCTTCAAATGCAAGGACCGTGTCAAGAAAAATCATCTTGGCATCCCACCAGGCGTGTCTATAAGAGAGAACCAAGATGGCAGAGAAGCAGCCGTTGCTCAGGAGCCGGTTCAATTTACCAGCCTCTCTTTCTCTCTCTCTCCCTCCCTTGGTGCAAGAAAGGGTCAAAAATTGCTTGGTTTGGCCAAAGTGGCTTGACTTTCCTTAAATAAACTTGGTTTATTATTAACCAAGGTTTGGTGGGACATTGAAGACCATCTGCATTTATTCTATCTACTTCAACCATCATCACGGCTAAGGACTCATGAAAGGGAAGAGAGAGAGACGCAGACTTAATGACCTCTAGGCTTCCCTGCCATCAGAAAGTATTGCAAACAACCCCCCTCCCCAAAAAAACTGCACAAAATGGGTGGGTGGGATGCTGGACCCCCCACCCCCGTGAGCAGAGTCCGGGCTTCAGTAGACCCTCAAAGGCACTACGCTTCCCGAGAACTTCCTTGTGGAGCTCCTCATCCAGACAATGCCACATGACCACAAACACAAACGCACGCACACACACACACACACACACACACCAACAAATACAGAGAGGAACGAGACACAGGAGAGACCCACAACAATGATGACCACAACAACAAAGATGACAACAAACCAGAATGAGGAGGAGAAAGAGAGAGGGAGAGAGAGAAAGAGATAAAAAGACAGAAAGAGAGAGAGAGAGACAGAAAGAAATAGAGACAAAGAGACAGAGAAAAAGAGAAAGGGATAGATGGAGACAAAAGAGATAGAGACAGAGCGAGAAAGATAGAGAGGCAAAGAGAAAGGGATAGATGAGACGAAAGAGAGAAACAGGGACAGAGAGAGAGAGAGAGAAAGACAAAGACAGAGAGACACACAGAAAGAGACAGACAGCCAAAGAGATAGAGACAGACAAAAAGAGAGAGAGAAAGGGATAGATGGAAATAAGAGAGATGGAAACAGAGGCAGAGAGAGACAGAAAGGATAGATGGAGACAAAAGAGATAGACAGAGACAGAGTGAGAAAAATAGGCAAAAGGAAAGGGACAGGCAGAGACAAAAGAGATGGGGAGAGAGAGAGAGAGAAAGAAAGAGAGAGAGAGAGAGAGAGAGAAAGAGAGAGAGAGAGAAAGGGTGGGTGAGATAGGAGGTTTTCAGAAAGTTCATACAATCTTCTTGGTAGGACTCCTTGGGGGGGGGGAGGCGTGAGGGATCTCCATTGAAGATGGGGGCTGCAAGAGCAGTTGTGGGCTCACACAGGACCCCCCCAAAGGATGAGAGAAGATGGACATCAGTGTTCCATGCATCCCAGAATGAAGTGACGGGGGGAGAAGAAGTTGCAAGCCAAGCTCCCCCCAGAATTGACATCCCTCCTTCAGAAGTTCCATCCCGGAGATGGTTGCATTTTGGACCCATCCTGGTGGTTGCAAAACACGACCCTCTTTGAATTTGCCAATTCCTGGCCAGCGGGCCTCTTAATGTGGACAAGGAACTTGGTTTTAGCCGTCCCTCTTGCGCACAAAGCAAACTCACACCCTTCGCAGCTGTCCGGCTTCTAAAACCAGAATCTTTGATTCTGAAAAGACCCCTTTTTAAGGCTGATTTTTGGGGGGGGGGGGGAGGAGTCTCTTCCCGACTTCTCTTCGAAATTAGCCGAGAAGCGTTAAATCCACCCGTGGCAACATCATCCGGTTCGTTCAATTTAGAAATTCCACCCTTAACGGCTTCCTTCTGGTCATAGGAACCAAACAGGAAGGTTTTCCACAGGAAAGGCGAGAGGGGCAAGTCCCGTCTCTCGATTTTCAAACAGCCTGAATTTGGAATTTAGGACCCCCCTGAATTCCCCCCCCCCCGAGGGTATCTCAGGAGCTCGGCGGAGCAAAGGCAGAAGAAGGAGAAGGGGACAGGGCTGGGAAGAGAGGGGGGGAGGGACGAAAAAGCCGCCAGAGATTTGCACATGTGGTCACAGAGCATCACATAACCGACGTGTCAGAACAAATGAAAAAACCACCAGCACCACCATCCAGACGAGCAAAACACGGCCACAGGCAAGAAGACGGCAAAAAAAGAGAGCACAGCTGAGAAGACACAAAGTGCGGAGGAAGGAAGGAAGGAAGGAAGAAAGAGGAGGGATGTTGGGCATATATAGATATAGAGAGATCTAGATAGATGCAATTTGCACCAAATTCATTTGCAAGGTCAGAGGGACGATGTGGGGTACGGCCGACTCTTTTCCCATGGTGAGTTAGCCATGGCGAGTCGTCGTAGAACCCGTGTGCTTGTGTGTCGCAGGTGTTGTGTGCGTGCACGCTTGGTTGGGAGGCAGAGAGAGAGAGAAAGAGGAGGAGAGAAGAGAGAGAGAGTAACAGAAAGAGAGAGTAAGAAAAAAAAAGAGGAAACAGCACTTCACCAAACAAGAAACTACAAACCAGGAACTCACAGCACATCCAAAGAAATGCTATTTCGTCATGCAAAACATAAAAATGAAAAGGTGCAACTCGGATTCACACGGACGGACGCCGGATTTGGCCTTTCCAAATCAAAGGAGGAAGAAGAGGAGGAGGAGGAGGAGGAGGAGGAGGAGAAAAGAAGACAACCAACTTTTAGTTTGTGTTCATTCCAAAGGATGCAACTTACAAGGGGGGCGGAGCTAGGTCTCCCGCGACAACGAAGGGTGGCTTAGCAACAGAGTCGTCTCAAGATATGATTGGCCCCCTGCCGAAGGGAGGGCGGGATTGCGGAGTTTTCGGACAGCAGAGAGAGAAAAGGGGGGGGGGGAGTTTGGTTTTCTTGCTTTTTAATTTTTTTTTTTTTAAATGTGTTTTTGCTAGACAAAATTAATAATTCTCCCACCCCCTCTTTCTTTTCTTTTTCTTTCTTTTTTTAAAAAAAGTTTCATTTTTTATTTCCGAACGAGATGATTTTTGTATTGTTTGTTTTAAAAAAGAGACATTTATCCAAAGAAAACGACATAGCTACTTACACATTCAGAGAGACAAGTCAGCAACGTTTGAAGTTGAACACCTTAAACCGTCAGCCCCCCCCCCCCCAATTTTTGGAGGGTGGGGGGAGGGAAGAGGGGGACACCGGGTCAATGGGGTAAGGAAACCCCATCAGGTCATAGCATGAGTCTCCCCAAAGATATTTGCCAGCTTTACCGGAAGTCCTCGATTTGCGACAATTGGTGCCAGAATTTCCACCCTTAAGCAAGGTGGCTATTCAGCTGTTTCCACCCTTAAGCAAGGTGGCTATTCAGCTGTTTTACGACCATTTCTGCTGCAGTCGTTAAGCAAAATACTGCAGTTGTTAAAGAGATCTGGTTTTCCCATTGACTGTTTGTCAGAAACCAGTTAGTGACACCTGGGACTTTGCCACCGTCGTAAATACATTTCCAAAGGCCTAAATTTTGTTCCCTGTGACCATCAGGATACCGCAGCGGTCGTAAGGGTGAGGACTGACCCTAAGTCACTTTTTGTAGGGCCGTTGAAGCTCCGAACGGTTGCTAAAACTCCGGCTTATCAGCGGAAGACTCTCTATACATTTTTTTTCGGGGTGACTTTTCAATGACTTTTAAGGACCCTGCAAACGGCTGCAAAACAAAGCTGCCGCTAAATGAGGACTACCTCTAAAGACTCCATTTTCTTTTTTTTTTAATCTAGCTGCCCAACTCGGATGGAGATACAACAGGAGGAAAACTGTACACCCACAACAGCACACGCCAAGCCCGGCCTGTTGCAAATTCAAGATCCTTCCCGGGATAAAATGATATTTTCTTCAGAAATGATTAGAAGGGAAGGCGCTGGTTAAAGTCACCACCGGAAAAAGCGAACAGCTGAAGAAATCCCACTTTTTCGAGGGCGGGTAGAAACAGGGCCTGACCTGGGTTGTCCTATTTTCCCCCAAGTAGATTTTGAGAATCCTGGCAGGTTCAGAAAGGGCCTTCGACACAGAGAACCTGGAAGAAGCCTGAGTCCCGGGTTCGAGTTTTGCGCGACCGCTCGGTTAGCCGAGGACCCACCTGGCAGGCAGTGGCTCAATATGGCCGGTTGGCGTCTTTGGGGCGTTTCAACTGAACCTTCAACCGTTTCATCCCAATTTGGAAGCCGTTCATGGCTTGGATGGCGGCTTGCGCGCTGGCGGGATTGTCAAAACTTACGAATCCTGTAGAAGAGAGAGGGGGGGGGGAGAGGGAGAAAGAGAAGGACCAAGGGCCCACTGAGACCCCACGGTGGAGGTGCATCAGCCCCCCCACCCCGTGTGTATTTCCCAAGATGGGGCAGGAAGATTCCACTCAAGAAGTGGAATCCGGAGAAGATTAAACTTCCAAGCCAGCATTTCTCAACCCCGCTTGAAGATGGGCGGATTTCAACACAGGACGACAAAGTCGGGAAGGGACCTCGGAGGCCTTCTAGTCCAACCCCCTGCCCTGCTCAAACTCCCAGAATCCCCCAGCCAGCATGGCCATTGCTAAGCATTCTGGGAGTTGAAGGCCACCCATCTTCAAGCGGTTGAGACTGAAGAGACGCTGGTCTCCAGCTTTGGTGGACAGCGGAAAGTACGATCTTCTTGAGATCATAGTGCCCAATACGGGATCTCTTCACCAAATATGAAGTTGGGATCTATTCCCTTTGCTTGTGTCCTTAATACGATGAATAAACATCCTAAGACAGGAGTACAAGTCGTCCTCGACTTATGACCATAATTGAGCCCCAAATTTTGGTTGCGAAGTGAAGCATCGGTTCATAAATACGAGACAGTTATACAAGCGTCCAAATTTTGATCACATGACCACAGGGGTACCGCAATGGTTGGAAGTGTGTGAAAAACACTCACAGTTTTTTTCCAGTGCTGTGGTGACTTCAGTCACTAAATGAACCGTTGTAAGATGAGGACTAGCCATACACACATCCTTCTTCTCGTTCTGAAGCAGCTGGAGGTCCAGCTTTTTCAGTTGGAGAAGATCTGGTTTTGGTGTCCCAATTGGATCGGGGAACGGATTCCCGCAACCCCCTCTCGTCCTAATTCCCACCAAACACTCTCAAGTTGGAGGAAGTCCACCTGATGGTCATTGAACCATAGAAGGAAAGACGGTGGAGACCTCTAGGCTCAAACCACACATCGGGGACCTCGGGACGTTTTCCGTACCGAAGCATTTACTCTGATTGGTCGCTCGGTCGACGAAAACTTTGGCCGAAATGACGTTCCCGAAGGGGAGGAACATCTGTAAGATCTCCGAATCGGTGAATTCTTGCGGCAAGTGATAGATGAAGATGTTGCAACCTTCAGGACCTGCGAAAAAAACCCATAAATGGTGGGGAAGGACAGACCGGTTGCGAAATGTCCTCGGTGCAACCTCAATCACGCGAGCGGCGTTTCACAACCAGGTTGCGAAAAATACATCTTGATATTTTTATTTTTGGTTTTGTTTGCCGAGGATTCTCCTCTTGTTTCCCTCCCCGAGTCATGCCCTTAAAATGCCAGCTGTAACTAGGTTAGAAGACAATACAACAAACCAGGTTGTGGCTTCTGGATTTTGTTTGTTTGTTGCTGTTTTTTGCTTGCAAGGGCTGGAAATTGGCATTGGGAGGTGCGGCTTAGTTGTGCAAAAACTCAACGTTTTCGAATGTTGTGTCTGCGTAAGAGGTGGAAAAACAGCGGACAAGATGGAAATTTGGTCTGTGTGTGTGTGTGTGTGTGTGTGTGCGCAACCATTGGATGTTGTAGAAAAAATAGTTGTTTGCACTACTGGTACTAATTGTACAATTACAATTAATCTTAATTAATTAATTAATCTTGTTACAACAGTTTGGAAAAAACCCACGAATGCCATGCAGAAGAACCACAGAGGGTGAGGGGATCGACCCTCATGATAAAAACATGGGGCGAATGATGTTAATCCCCCCCCACTCTTGGAGGAGCTTCTCAACCTTAGCAACTTGAAGAAGTGCGTGGACTTCAACTCCCAGAATCCCCTAACAAGCACGTTGACCGGGGAATTCTGGGAACTGAAATCCACCCATCTCCAAGGTGCTAAGTTTGAGGGTTTATTTATTTATTTATTAGTCGCATTTCTATGCCGCCCAACTCCCTAGGGGTTAAATTTAACTCTGCGTTAAAGCAATAAAAACTTAAAAAAAAAAATTCCAGATCTCCACCAGGGGGAAGCAAAACCTCCCCTTCGGCCGCCCTCTAGTGGTTCCCGGGGTTACTGCAGCCCCAACGTGATCATCTCTGCTTCTTGGTTGCCGCTGGCATTTTGCAAGTGGGATGACCGCTGGCTTGATCTGGGGAGGAGTGGGGGGGCGCTCCGGACCCCCAACCTTACCTTCTCTCTGCTGGGGGGGTGCCTGCTGGGTGATGATGGCAGCGGGCTGCTGGGGAAAGGCGGTGCTGACCAGTCCGTAGGCTGTAGGATAGGCAGCTGTGGGAGGAAGTGTGGGAGAGAGAAGGGGATCAGCTTTCGGAAGGGGAGGCGCGTCTCCAGAGCTGGAGGAGGGGGAAAGGGCATACCTGGGTACCTGTCCTTACCTGTGTAATGTTGCATCCCGGCGTAGGCCTGTTGTAAGGGATCCACAGGGGCGGCCGAGCTCTGTGCTGTGGCATTGGGGGTGGGGGCAGAGGGGAAGACAACACACACTTAAAGAGTTGCGATGGGTTCAACAGATCCGAGCATGCCCTCCCCCCCACCCCCACAAGGAAGAGTATCCCGGTGTCTCTGGGGGGGGGGCAGGACAGGTCACCACGAGCTTCGCTTTTCTCTAAGCCCCATTTCTGACCGTCAGAGGTAGACTGCCTTTGAATAGGGAGGCTCGAGTAAGCATGGTTGAAGTTTCAGCCTCTGTTCCCAAATTGGCCAGGTTTTCTTAGCCGAGATTGTCCTCAATCGGCTTAAAAAGCTACTCTTTTGAGCTTCAAGGACCTGAACTCGGTGGTTTAATCCTGGTGGAAAGAAATCCGGGCTTAAAAGGATTAAAAATGGATTTAATCCAGTGTTTCTGAACTTCAGCCTCTTGGGACTTCGACTCCCAGAATTCCGTAGCGTGCGTGCAATTCAGGCACGGAATTCTGGGAGTTGAAGTCCAACCGTTTCAAAGCATGCTCCCTGGGGAATTCTGGGATTTGTAAACCATGCAATCGTAAAGCACGCTGGCTGGGGGCTTCTGGGACTTGTAGTCCATACAACATAAAGCATGCATAGCACCAGGGACTCCTGGGATTTGTAGTCCATGCATCTTGAAATTCCCTGGCTGGGGAATTCTGGGAATTGAAATCCACCCACCTTCAAGCTCTGAAGAGTTGTGACACACTCTTCCCACCCAACCCCAAATCACAGCAGGACGAGCAAACTTTCTTATTTTTTCTCCTCCTGCCCTCAGGAAAGATTCCAACCAGGCTCTGGGTTCAAGTTCTATGCCTCACGTAGAATCGGTGGAAGAAGAATCGAACTACGTGGGCTAAAATCGGAGACTCCGGGAAGCGGAAGCAAATCGTGGGAACACCTGGGGGTGGGTGGGAAGGGAGGAAGGACAGGCTGGAGGGGTGGGGTGGGCAGAGGTACCTGGGAAGGGGTGGACGCCATTGGTGTAGAGCCCCTCGGAGGCCGGCTGCCCCGTGCTCTGCGTGGGGACGGGGCTGTAGCCGTTGACGCTGAGGGTGGCTGGGATGGCAGAGACCGGGGTGGCGGCGAGGGTGGGCGGCGTGCTGCTTCCTGTGGGAGGGAGGGAGAGAGAGAGAGAGAGACGAGACCCCCCAACCGGGAGCTGCAAGGGGGGCTCTCTCCTGCAGCCCCCAGCCCTAACCCAGGCCTGCAACACATTCAGACCAGAGCTGGGTTTCAGCCGGTTCTGACCAGTTCTGGAGAACTGGTAGCGGAAATTTTGAGTCGTTCGGAGAACCGGTAGTAAAACTTCTGACTGGCCCCGCCCCCATCTATTCTCTGCCTCCCGAGTCCCAGCTGATGGGGAGGAAATGGGGATTTTGCAGTACCCTTCCCCTGCCCTGCCCACCAAACCCCGCCCACCAAGCCACACCCACAGAACTGGTAGTAAAAAATTGTGAAACCCACCCCTGATTCAGACAAACACCCAGCTCCCCATTGCTCCACTCAATGCCCCAAAATTCCAGACCCCCACCCACTTCCCTGGTAGGCTTGTGGGGGGGGTTCTGTTGGGCCCCCATGGGGGAGCAAGGGACCAAATTTAAAAGCCTGCAAGGGGGGGGGAGTTGTCCAGAAGAGAGGTGGTCTGTGGACCCCACCTGCAGGAAGGAAGAGCTGCCCCGGGCAGAGTCTCTGCCCTCCTTACCTGAGGAGGGGGTGATGGGGGTGGCGATGAGCCCATTGGGGCCCAGGGTGGCCATCTGCTGCATCTGCACGGCTGCCATGGGGTTGAGGTAGGCCGAGTGAGCGGCGACCAGGGCGGCTTGCTGGTGCATGAGCTGCGGAGGGCAGAGGAAGCCCTGAAGCCTCAAAGACCCCCATTTCCTCACTCCCCACCCCACCCCGCCGCCCTTCCTGGATCCCCAGAGCCGGGCTGGCAGCCAAGCGCAGCCCCCACTTGTCTTTCTGCCCTGCCCCACACCCGGGAGGCTGAGGGGGGGGGGTTGGGGGGAGCAGGAGGACCCCGGCCTGCTTACTGCCTGAGTGTAGGCACTGTACGCCCCGAACTGCAGCGCGATGGGGCTGAACATGCCCAGTTGGTTGGCCACCTGCTGCATCCGCCTGAGACCCCGTTCTTTCTCCGTGTCCGCGAATTTCACCACCAGGCTGGAAGAGGCGCCCTGGGGATGGGGGTGGGAAGCCGAGGGGGAGAGGTTGGGAAGTGGCGGGCAGGAGAGACCCCAGGCTGGGCTCTGGAAGGTGGGGAGCCTCCCTCCCCCCCCCTGCCTCCCCTTCCTTCCTTCCTTCCTTCCACCCTCCCGTTCTTCATTTCCCCTCCCCTCCCTCCCCTTCCTTCCTTCCCTCCCTCCCTCCTTCCTTCCTTCTCCTTCTCCTTCCCATTTTCTTCCTTCCTCCCTCCATTATTCCTCCCTTCCTCTCCTTCCCATTCCCTTCCTTCCCCTCCCTTTCTTCCTTTTCCCTCCCCTCCCTTCTCCTTTCCTTCCTTCCTTCTTCTCATTCCCATTTCCTTCCTCTCTTCCTCTCTCTCCCTCCCTTATTCCTCCCTTCCTCTCCTCCCCATTCCCTTCCTTCTCCCCTCCCTTTCTTCCTTTCCCCTCCCCTCCCTTCTCCTTGCCTTCCTTCCTTCTCATTCCCATTTCCTTCCTTCCTCCCTCTCTCCCTTATTCATTCCTTCCTTCTCCTCCCCACTCCCTTCCTTCCCCCTCCCTCCCTTCCTCCCTCCTTTCCTTTCCCCTCCCCTCCCTTCTTCTTGCCTTCCTTCCCTCCTTCCTTCCCATTCCCTCCCTTCCTTTCTCCCTCCCCCCCTTATTCCTTCCTTCCTTCCTTTCTCCTCCCCTTCCCTTCCCTCCCTCAGAAGCTTTTCACGACATGGCGTGGAGAAGCTGCAATGAAGCACTGTGGCCACCGGAGGGCAGCAGAGTCCACCTTTCTCCAATCCCCCAGCGCTTTCCAACTTCAAACCGGCCGAAGCCTCTCTCAACAAGGACCCCAAAAAAGGGCCGCCAAGGGACTCACCGGCAGCGTGCGGCTCCCGTGCAGCGTGCTGATGGCTGCCTGGGCTTCTGCGTGCATTTGGAACTTCACAAAGGCGCAGCCTGACGGAGGCGAACCGGGGGAGGGAAACGAATCCCGAAAGGAGACAGAAATTTTGTTTTGCAAATAAATAAACGCTCTCAACTCAACCTTTCCCACCCTTGGAGGCCTGAGGAGGAGTGGACTTCCACTCCCAGAATCCTCCCAGCCAGCATGCATGGAATCCTGGGAGCTGAAGTCCACCCATCTCCAAGTTGCCAAGGTTGACAAGACATCCCTGGGTTCAGCAGGGAAGGGCTGAGCAGCGGGCACTGCCCTGATGCCACCTCACCTTTGCTGGTGCCATCTGGACCTCGGAGTACTGTGCATTCATCGATGGTCCCGAAAGGCTCAAACATCTTCCGAACGTCTTCGTCCGTCTGCTGTTTCCCCAGCATTCCTACAAAGAGTTTCCGGTCTTCTGGAAGATACAAAAAGAAGCAGAAAGCAGCTCAAACAAAAGAAATGAAATAAAGAAAAAGGACAAACTCCTCCTTGCAAAACAACCGACCCTCTGGTCCTTGAACAGAGCCCTCAGACCCACATTTCCGCTGGGAATTTCGGGGTGCGCCATGCTAAATAAATAAATAAAAATAAATATAAATAAATGAATAAATAAATAAATAACCCAGACTTGGCAGAATCTGCAGGAAGTTTAATTTAATTATTTAATTTAATGAATGAATTCAATTAAAAACTCCCAATGCTGAATTGTTTTGTGAAGAACGGCGGAAATCAAAGATGAAAACCTGTGGATAAAATGCAGAAGTTGCAAACAATTCCGCATGGTTTCCATACCCCGCCCGCCCCCCCAAAATATATATATATATACAGAAGGAAAGCATACCTCCCCGACTTTCGCTGTCTGCAGGTTTCACCTGAATCGGTCGGTTCATCTGAAAGAATAGGAAATGAACTTTAAGGCCAGAATGTCAGGGGTTCTTTTGGGGGGGGGGGTGGTTGCAAATGATCTATTGGGAATGGGCCTCAAAGCAACCATTAAGAGAGGAGACCTGAACAATTTCTGTCCTGTTCTTTTTCCCCCCTGGCCTTCGTTGTAGCTGGTTATCCCCTTGTTTCATTCTGAGAAGCTTAAAATAGACTGAAAAAGATTTTGCAGACGCTAACAAGGAGCATCCCAAAGCCTTCCTGTCTGGAGGCTTTGAACAACACCTTCAAAAATCCCAACACCAGCTGGGTTGGCAGCTGTGGGCATCTCTGCCACCCAAAACTATTGTTTATTCTACTATTTTCTTTTAGGTTTAGGCTTTTATTATACGATAAGAGCCTTGGTGGTGCAGCGGACTAAAGTGCTGTTAAAGTAGCACTTAGCAGCCAGCTGCCTGCAATTACCGCGAGTTCGAATCTCACCAGGCTCAAGGTTGACTCAGCCTTCCATCCTTCCAAGGTAGGGAAAATCAGGACCCGGATTGTGGGGGCAATAAGCTGACTTTGTATAAAAAAGAACACTGCTGGGGGGGGGGGGGGGGGGCAAAAGCCCTACTAAGCAGGTATATACAAAAGTATGAAGGCTATTGCTTAATGAATTGTAAGCCGCTCTGAGTCTCCGGAGAAAGGCGGCATATAAATGGAACCAATAAATAAATAAACAATAAATAGATAAGCTGCCCAGAGTTGTTAGACTGTGAGATGGCATTGAATCAGTTTAATAAATAAGAATGGAATGGAATGGAATGGAATGGAATGGAATGGAATGGAATGGAATGGAATGGAATGGAATGGAATAGAATAGAATAGAATAGAATAGAATAGAATAGAATAGAATAGAATAGAATAGAATAGAATAGAATTCTTGAAAGGGGTGAAATCCCCCACATAATAATAAATTACATAAAAATCTAAAGGTAGGAAGGCTTTGACTGGAGATCTCTGAGTTCCTCTGTAGGACACAAAAGAAGGGGAGGGTTTTGGGGGGCAGGTGAGAAGGGAGGGAGTGGGGGTGTCATAGCTCTTGGGAACCGAAGACCCCAGCGGGGTTTTGCAAACATCATATTGCAACGCAGGGGCTGTTATTATTATTATTATATCACAGCTACTCCTCAACTTACAACCACAACAGAGCCCAAAATGCCTGTTGCAAATGCCAGACATTTGTTAAGTGAATTTTGTCCCATTTTACAACCTCTCTCTTGCTACAGTTGTTAAGTGAATCACCGCCGTTGATAAGTGAGTAACCCGGTTGTTGAGTGAATTTTGGCTTTTCCACTGATTTTGCTTCTCGGAGCACAAGAGGGGATCTCGTGACCCCCGGGACACTCTGCGTCCATCATAAATATGAACCAAGTGTCTGAATTTTGATAACACAACCGTGGGGGGGATGCTGCAATGGGTCATAAGTGTGAAAAACGGTCGCAAGTTGGTTTTTTTGCTGCTGTGGTAACAGTAACGGAGTTGGAAGGGACCTTGGAGATCATTTAG
The DNA here is from genome assembly GCA_030761175.1 of Masticophis lateralis. NCBI lineage: Eukaryota > Metazoa > Chordata > Lepidosauria > Squamata > Colubridae > Masticophis > Masticophis lateralis. Next base: position 12,380,343 of record JAUDYJ010000017.1, on the reverse strand, counting down.
TCCAACCCCCTCACGCCCCCCACCCCCCGCAGGAGACCTATACTAGGGATTCGAACTGCCAAACTGCCGAACTTTCTAATCAGCAAGCTCAGCGTCTTAGCCACTGAGCCAAACAAACGTTTGCAATTCCAGAATTACTGCATAGTCATTTTAAATTTAAATTGGTAAATGGAATAGTAACGTAATCATTGAAATGAAAAAAAAAAATACAGTATACTCTTTTTAATAAAATGCAGATATAAAGGCCCTCTTTAGTTTAGTTTAGTTTTTTTTTTTTAGTTAACTTTGTCCCTACCAATCCTGAAAATGTTTACCTCCCCCTTGAGTTTTGGGAAGAGGGGAATTTGCAAAAAAAACCAAAACAAAACAAAAAAAAACACCTCCATCCAAACTCCAAAGGAAACATTCAACTCTGTTGCCAGATGTGCAAAATCTTCCCAGCCGCCTCCTTCATCCAGGAGAGGATGCCCAAAACTGCCGTCCTGCCTATCACAGCCCAAGAGGCAGGGATGGCGATGGGGTTGCCATGGCGCCCGAGGCCTGTATCTTCCTCCTCCTCCAGTTGCCAAGTTATGTCCTGTTGCCACAGTAACCGGAGCAGCTAAGAGGACCAGTGTGCCTTCTCCTTCCCTTCCCTTCCCTTCCTCTTTTATGCCTCTCTGGATAGCATTAGCATCATGATGATTATTCTTCCAGAGAAATAGCAAGCTTATTTAATTGTTGTTGGGTTTTTTTTAAAAAAAAAACAACCTTTGCTCTTTCTTTCCACTTGCAGATTTGACAGTGGTTATAAAAACTCCGCGCGCTGTAAAAGAGAGGGGAAAAAAGAGAAATCCTCAATCTCTTTGATATCCTTTGCTTTAATCTGCTTTAATCTAATATCTGCTTGAATATAATTCATATATGATAATAAACACGAAGGCAAGGCCAGGGGAAAAATTAACTCAAGGAAAGCTTGTCTTGTTGTTTTTTTAAAGTACAGAGTTACGTTTGAGTTGATTTATTCTGGTTAAGTGGATTTATTCTGATTTGCAACAACAAAACGATCTGAATTTGCAAACGGAAAGAGCCACTGAGAAAGAGGACAGAGAATCTGGAAGAGAGAGAAAAAAAATCTGAATTTACTTCCTTTCATTTCCCAAAACTTCATTAAGAGTAAGGGTCACTCCATCCAGCCCAGACATGCAGTTTTAAAAAAACGACTTTTTTAAAAAAAGAGCATTTGTACTCTTGTTAGTTGCATTGATGCAAAATTGAAAAATAAAAGGAAGGGGAAAAAGGATCAACCTTGGCAAAAAAAAAACCCTACACCCCTCCCTAATCTATTAAATTACAACACTGCCTCTGTAGGAATAGATAGATAGATAGATAGATAGATAGATAGATAGATAGATAGATAGATAGATAGATATAGATAGATACAGGTATAGATATAGATATATATTTAAAAGCAGAAAAATTATATAAAGTCTTAACTTCGGACAAGCTTTTCCTTCCCATCATTTGAGGGAGGGAAAAAAAATACTGTGTTAATTTAAAAAAAAAAAAATTGGGGGGGGGTTAGGGAGGGGGTCTTCGAAAGAGCAGCCAGGAAGCAAATGCCCGGTCTCTATAGCAACTGGAGAAAATACTCCATGGCAACTACCCACTCATCTCTCCCTTTATCCCTTCCGGTTGCCATGGGAACCGTGCTGACATCATCACTTATCTCTATAAACAATGACCAGGAGCGTTTAGCGAAGGGGAGGGGAGATCGGGGCGGGGGGGGGGGAGAGAAAAGAAACGGAGTGCCCTTTGTGGGCTCGGGGAAAGAGGGGGGGGGGCCTTGTTGGCAAAGCAACCCGAAGCAGATTTTAGAAATTTTTTTTTTAAAAAAGCTCCTCTTGAAACGCCCCCCCTCCCCCCCCCCCCCGTCCCCGGCTCCCCCTCCTCCCATTTCTCTCTCCAAGGCCCTTTTTTTCCACAGAATATATTTATTTTTAAATCTCTCGCACCGTTTAAATCGGGGCAGGCCTTGGAGACTTGGACCCGTGAGGTCGTCCCTTAAAGGTTTTCGCTAAAGGGGTGGGGGGGGGGGTGGGGGAATCACAAAATAAACATAGGAAATAATAACACAGAGGAAGATCAGAGAGGAAGAAGAGGAGTGGGGAAAGAGAGAGAAAAAGGAAAAATAAGATAAGAATGGACTTTTGATGGGGTGCTTTTTTCCTTACGGATTTTCTCTCTTCATTAAAATGACAGTATAATAACCTCCTGCCCATGTTTAACCCATTTTAATCAGCACAGCCATAAATAACTCCTTCCTTCCTTCCTTCTTTCCTCCCTTTTTCCCTTTTTCCCTTCCTTCCTTCCTTCCCTATCCCTCCCTTCCCCCTCTTTCTTGCCTTCATTTCTTATTTTCTCTCCTTCCTTCCTTCCTCTCTCTCCCTCTTTCTCTTTCTCTTTTTTCTTCCCTTTTCCCTCCTTTTTCATTTTTCCCTTCCTTCCTTCCCTATCCCTCCCTTCCCCTCTCTCCCTTCTTCATTTCTTCTCATTTTCCCTCCCTCCTTCCTTCTTTCCTCTCTTTCCCTTCCTTCCTCGCTTTTTCCTTTCTTCTCATTTCCTTCCTTCCATCCTATATTTTTTTGCAAAGCAAAACTATCAAGTTCCTAGTCCCTAAACTTCATCCCCCGGCTTGGAGGAAAACCTGCAAGAAGGCCTCCAGCAAAGCCAGGGAGGAGTCCCCCTACCCTCCTTTTAAAGCCTCCATCTGAATTTCGATTCTCCCCCAGCGCCCATGATCCTCTCGCTGTCCCACTGCCTGCCTGCCTCGCAACCACGTCGCTCTCTCTCTGCCCAGATGGGGCCAGAAACCTCCCCCCCCCCCCACGTATGGGCCTGGTCCCTCTCTCTGCCCAAGCAGCGAGTGAAAAATAAGACTGCTTGCCAGGCCGGGCTGGACCGAGTGATGCCCACCGGCCCCTTCCCCACCCCAGGTGCCATCTGGCCTCCCCCAGGTGGGCAGCAAGGAGGAGGCTGGCATGGGTGCGAAAGACGGCGCAAGGCCCAGGTCCAATTCTGCCCTTGGAGGCTGGCAGTCCTGGCCAGGTGTGTGTTTGCATCTGGCCATCTTGGGGGAGAAAAATAAATCCTTGAACGGTCTCCAAACCACTAAGGAAAATGGGAAACGGTGGTTAGAGAGGGATTAGACAGGGATTAGCCACCCCACGAACATGGTTTAACGTGGCTCTGCCATCTGGAGCAAGGGAACCTCAAGTGCTCCCGGAGACCGGGTTGGGGGGGGGAGGAGGGAGGGAGGCGTTGGTTCCCCCTCTCCGGCTGCTTTTTAAAGGGGGGGGGTGCAACGGAAAGAAGGAAAGTCGTGTGTGTGCGGGGGTGCTGACTCCTGCTTTTAGGGATGAATGAATTGCGGCCCACCAGGGTGCCTGGATTTGCTATCTGAAATAGTATAGATCCTCCTGCTTGAAAGAAGGGGCTCGACTAGATGACCTCCAAGGTCCCTTCCAGCTCTATTCCTTATTCCTTATTCTATCCATTATTCTGTTCTGTTCTGTTCTGTTCTGTTCTGTTCTGTTCTGTTCTGTTCTGTTCGGTTCGGTTCTGTTCGGTTCGGTTCTGTTTGGTTCCACTCCACTCCACTCTACTCTACTCTACTCTACTCTACGCTACGCTACGCTACGCTACTCTACTCTACTCCTTTCTATAATTCTATTTCAGTATCTATTCTATTCCAGTATTTATTCTATTCTATTCTATTCTATTCTATTCTGTTCTGTTCTGTTCTGTTCTGTTCTGTTCTGTTCTGTTCTGTTCCGTTCCGTTCCGTTCCGTTCCGTTCCGTTCCGTTCCGTTCCATTCTATCTCTACACTGTTTCTATTTCTATTGTCCCCTCCTCCCCAAATGGAAAGAAATCTTGATTTTTTATTTTTTTTTAAATTTCAATTAAAAAAAAAAACTAAGAGGAAAATGGCTTTGGGGCCCTTATTTTGCGATTTATTTATTCGTGATAAATAAACCTGCCAAAGAGCCAGTCTCACAGACAACTTGAAAAATGAATCTTTCCCAACTCTGCCCCCCACTTCCACACACTTCTGTTTTCTCCCCCCCCCCCAGTACCAAGGACAGCTCTTTGGGGAGTGGGGGGAGTTTCAATCCCACGAAAATACTCCCAGCTTCACAACCCTAATCCTGTTCTGCCTCCTTAGATCTACCCCCTCGGAGGCTGAGTGGTAGACTTGTCCTGAATATGGGGGCTCTACTGCAGATATCTCCCACCCCCAAAAAAGGGTGGCCATCAATTTCTCAGAGAAACCCCCTCCCCCAAATTTCTGCAATATCAAAGTGAATGCTGGGATTTTTTTTTTCATGCGTCTCCTTGTGCCCGGATGGCATCTTCCCCTCCTTGTCCCCTGCCTGCGGGTGGGGGAGGAAGGGGGAAGGGGCTGCAGATCAGAAGGTATGGATGCCCCCTCCCCTAATCCAGCTTTGCCTGCCTCCTCCTCCCCCCACACTTCCAGCCTTGTGGCTCGACCTGCCTGAGACTAAATCTGGAGATAATCCACCAAATTCCAGATCTTCTGCTACCAGTACCGAGGGGGAGCGGCTGCAAATTCGCACCCGTGGTTTGTGGGGCATCTGGGTCCAGGAGTGGGGGACACACAGCCTTCAGGGTTAGGGGCTACAATGAGGAGGGGAATAACGGAATAACAGAGCTGGAAGGCACCATGGAGGGCTTCTAGTCTGCTCAAACTATAGTGGTTCAGACAAATGGTTGTCCAACCTCTTTCTGAAAAGCCTCGTCTGATGGACACCCACAACTTCTGGAGACCAGCAGTTCTGGAGGAGAAGGAGGAGGAAAAGGAGGAGGAGAAGGAAGGAAGGAAGGAAGGAAGGAAGGAAGGAAGGAAGGAAGGAAGGAAGGAAGGAAGGAAGGAAGGAAAGAAGATGGAGACAGGAGGAGGAAGAGGAGAAGGAAAAGAAAAAGGAGGAGGAGAAGGAAGGAAGGAAGGAAGGAAGGAAGGAAGGAAGGAAGGAAGGAAGGAAGGAAGATGGAGACAGGAGGAGGAGGAGATGGAGGAGGAGAAGGGAAGGAAGAGATGGAGGAGGAAGAGAAAAAAGAAGGGGAAGGGAAGGAGGAGGGAAGGAGGAGAAAGAGAAGGAGAGGAAGAGGAAGAGGAGGAGGAGGAAGAAAAGGAGGAAGAGGAGGAGGAGGAGGAGGAGGAGGAGGAGGAGAAGAAGAAGAAGAAGAAGAAGAAGAAGAAGAAGAAGAAGAAGAAGAAGAAGAAGAAGAAGAAGAAGAAGAAGAAGAATTCAGATCACACGGATGTAACAGGAAAAACAAAGGAATGGAAAAGGGAAAAAAAGGGAGGGAAGGAAGGTGGAGAGGAGATGGATAAACCAGCATTGTAGAGTTACTAGTCTGCCTTGTGCTAAATTTCCAGCTCTCATCCACACAACATCTGGATTCTTGCTGGAATATTTTCCTTTCCGCAAACTCATCACAAAAGTTGGGCCGCTTCTTCCCTGCCCAATTATACGGCTGTTTCGGTTCACCGATAAATATAAAAAGATTAGGAAATCTTATTATTATGCCTGCTGTGGAGTCTCACTCAGTTGTGTGCGTTTCTTTTTTGAAGGAAAGGAGACTAAGCCAAGGGAAGAAGGGAGAGCAGGCCAGAAAGGGGCAATGCATAGTAGAGCTTCCCCCTGCCAAGGCAGTCTACCTGAGGATGTAAGAATTGCAACCTTCCCTCTGAGGCATTTAACAAGCCGCAGGGGTGACTCGTCCCCTGCAACGAATTTTTTTTTTTTTTGATAAAGAATACAATCAATGTCAATTTTAGTGGAGCCCCGTGTGTAGGAGCAGTCTACCTCCAGATCCTGGTGAGAGAAATAAGACAAGATCCTGGACTTGTGCACTCCAATTTTTGAGGCCCATTTGGGAAGAACGGCTGTTTGTGGTAGGCGTCGATGGGCATGTGGCTTTTTTCTGATTTTTCTTGATTTTCCAATTTTCCTTTTGCAGGCAGGCTCTCCCCACCCTCACCCTCCCGCAGGCAGCCGAAGGTGAGTTTCAATCCTGCCTCCCCCCCCACTCCGAGGCTTTGGCAGGAGGCGGTGCCAGGGAGCAAGGTAAGAGCTTGCATCTCTGCGACAGCTGGCAAAACACCTGCTCCTTTCCACGGCCCCTCCTTGGACAAATAGCTGGCAGGAAAGCAGTGAGTGAGCAGAAGGGAGGCCTGGCCCAGGAGGGCAGGTGGGCCGGGGGGTGGGGGGTGGGGGAGGAATGGAGATGCACCTTCCTGAACACCGGAAAGAAAAAAAGAAAAGAAGGAAAAAGAGAAAGAAAGGGAAAGAAAGAGAGAGACAGAAGGAAGGAAGAAAAGACAGAGAGAGAGAGAAAGAAAGAGAGAGAAAGAGAAGGCGAGTAGAGGGGGGGGAGGAAAGAAGAAAGGAAGAATAGAATAGAATAGAATAGAATAGAATAGAATAGAATAGAATAGAATAGAATAGAATAGAATAGAACAGAACAGAACAGAACAGAACAGAATAGATAGAATAATGGAACGGAATGGAATGGAATGGAATGGAATGGAATAGAATAGGACAAATGGAAAGGAAGGAGGGACAATGGAGGGAAGGAAGGAAAGAAGGAAGGGAGGAGGAACAAATGGTGAGGAAGAAAGGCAGGCAGGAAAGAAAAGAAGAAAGAATAAAAGGAGGAAGGAAGGAAGGAAGGAGGGACAATGGAGGGAGGGGGGAAAGAAGGAGGGAAGGAAAAAGGAGGGACAAATGGACAGAGGAAGGGAGGAAGGAAAGGAAGGAAGGAAGAAGGAAGGAAGAGGGGAACAAATGGAGGGAGAAAGAAAGGAAGGGAAAAAAGAAAGAAGAAAGGAAGGAAGGAAAAAGGAAGGAAAGAAGAGCTCAAACTTTGGCCAAAGCACTTCCGAGCAACCCACCCGCTTCCCATCCCCAAAATAATAATAAAATAATAAACCCTTCTACTACTCCATCTGCAGGGTCAAAACCCAAAACCTGGGACGAGGCGGGCCATTTCCCCGGAATCTTCTTGCCAGGATTAAACCTGGTTTGGCTCCTTCCTAAACCCAGGTGGAGGCCTTCTAGCCCTCCCTCCCCCCCTCTGCCAGGGCGGATGCCAGCCTCCCCTCCCTCCGAGGGTCTCCTGACCTCTCCAGTTTCACTGAGCCAGGGCCAAGGCTGATCCGATTCCGTAATCCTATTTACTACCAGCCCTTTCTCCTCAGCGGGCAGGACTGACGGCCTCTCTCCGGCTATTTTATCCCCCACTGCAGCCGTAGCAAATGAGGTTAAGTCAAGAATTAATGCCTCGGACAAGAAGCAAATCTGCTTAAGCCGGAGAACGATCCCCTCCCCCCCGCCCCCCCCCATTCTCCTTGCAGGCATTACTCGAAGTGGTGAGGACTAGAAACCTGCCTACTCCTTTTAAACCATTTCATTTTTCTCCAGAGTCTGCCCTCGGGGTGTCCTATTTGGTGTAGACAAGCTGCTAATAATGCTAATAAAAGCCACCGGGTGACTTTCTACTTATGTAAAAACTTTAAAAAGAACAACCACCACAACTGTTATCTTGTAAAAAAGAAAACGCACCACCAGGACAGGCAGGGAACCTCCTCCTCCCCCTAAACTAATTCCCAGGTTTGAACACGGATTCCCAGATTCCAGTTTCTCCCTAGGGACTCGGGAGGGCCGATCCCACTGCTGACACCAAACAGGGTTGGTGAACCTCTTGTCCAGTCTGTTTCCCCGAAAATAAGATCCAACTGGAAAATAAGTCCTATTTGATTTTTCGAGGATGCTCGTAATATAAGCCCTACCTCCCAAAATAAACCCCAGTTATGATCGTCAGCTAGAGGAGTGCATTTAGTACCTTATTTCTTCCCAAAATAAGACCTAACCTAAGAAAATAAGACCTAATGCGTCTTTTGGAGCGAAAATTAATATAAGACCCGGTCTTATTTTTGGGAAAACACGGTACGTTGAGACCCCACCCCAAATGCTGAGCCAAGAGGCACAAACTTCGATTCCCAACTGTTGGCTACGACCCTTGGAATCTGCGCCCCCCGAGATGGCTTCGCAAGGCCACAGACTTTTCGAGAAAATCATATACCATTGACTAAATACCCCCTGTCTACTAGTAGATCCAGAAAATGCTCCGAACGAAGCGGAACGCTGGCGAATTCGAAAGGAACTGTCCTTAAGGACATCCAACCTCTCTGTTAACGCTTAAAATAACCCGGTGGAGATCTTTCAGATTCGAAATCATCCAGGGAGAGAAACCGGCTTCTGCAAACGACGGAAAGAGATCGGCAAACAAGGACTGAAGCGGGATCAAAGCACGCGGACACACCTACACAGACGGTGTTTGCCGCTGAAGCCACCTGCTCCAGGTTGCAACGGGCGATAAGGCCCCTGGCATAGTAGGCGGGCACCGTCTTTGGACTTACCCCTGGCAGAGTCTTCTGCTCATGCAGTGCGCTTTGGGCCTTGACGGCTGATTCCCGGGCACAGTAAGTCAGGAAGGCGCATCCTGGAGGACGAAAAAACACAAGTTTAAACATGGTTCTCCAAAGATATCCCGCTTCCAGGGCCATTTTGTATCCAAATCTGTAGGCCCATTCCTCAAACCGGTCCTTGAGAGCAGCCTGAAACCAGTTTCCCAGCTCTAAAAGATCCATCTCATCCTGGGCATCCCTTTTTTTTTTTTTTTTTTTTGAACTATTACCATCTGGCAGCCGGTACAGGATAATAAAAACAAGGATGAATAGGCTGAAAAACAGCTTCTATCCCAGGTCAATAACCATATTGAATTCCACGGTATAATGCAATATCGGGTTTTCAATTTCAATTATATAGAATGTAAAGGATGTTATGTTTGTGTTCTTATTTTTACAGTTATAATGTACACTGAAGATGGCACTTAATTTCTAAACTAACTAACTAAATTCCTGCAAGGAAGACCCCCTAAATTGGCAGAAAACAAATGTTCAAAACTCAAAATCCAAAGAGCTCGGTGTTCAGAGGCAGTCTACCTTAACGTGTCACCTCTGGGATAGGCACCGCAGTGGGTGACTGCCTTTCCAGCTGTGCTTCAGGCTAACATCTGGGCAGTTTGAGCAAGATGGCAGACTCATACAGAGGAGTGCTAACTTTAAACGGTCGTTAAACTATAACCACCTTCCTCTCGATGTGATTCACCGCATGTCAAAGCATTAAACACGCGTCAAGCATTTGGGGGATTCAGAGATCACCAAATTGGGGGCAAAAAAAAAAAAAAGAGAGAGAGAGAGAGAGAGAGAGAGATTTTACGCTGGAAACAAACCAGGTTTAGAAAGCCAGCTTGTTAATTTACGGGTTAAATATTTGTACCGCAGACATTTTTTTTCCTTCCAGAAACTTCGTGCAACTTAAACCATGGGGTGCGAAGTGGGCACGTTTGTGCCATCACAAGACTACAAAGCCCATCTGCCTCGGCTCCCTTTCTTTCTGGCTGAGGGCCTAGTTTTTAAGAAAAGTTTTTTTTTTGACGTGATGCCCGCCCCTCCCACCCACTCCCCCCCCCTTCAACCTGGTCTCCTTTTCTCTGCCAATCATTAATTTTTATTTTATTTTTTTTTCAAAAATTTTCATCAGCAAAATATGCTCCATTTCTTCCTCGGCTTCGGCACAGGGCCTATATTTAGCCTCTGCCTGTCACAACAGGCAACGAAGTGGAAAAGCTAAGCCATTCACGCTCCAGCAGTTCGGCCTGATGGTGCCACGTCAGCCTAGCCCTGCGAGCTGCCAGCGGGGGCTTTCTGGAGGGGGGGGGCTGGTGCCCCCCCCGAAAGCAGGAAAAGATGCCATGGGGCAAAAAGAGATCCCTTTCCCTCTGCCCACCCAGCTGACTTCCTTTCTCCAAATCAAAGGAAGGAAGGGAGATGGAAGAAGGAAGAAGGAAGGAAGAGAGGAAGAAGAACGAAAGGGAGATGAAGGAAGGAGGAAGAAGAAAAGATGGGAAGAAGGAAGAAAAGAAGAAGGAAGATGGGAGATGGAAGGAGGAAGAAGAGAGAAGACAGGAAGAAGGAAGAAAGAAAGAAGGAAGGAAGGAAAAAGGAAGAAGAAAAGAAAGGAAGAGATGGAGGAGAAAGAAGGAAGGAAGGAAGGAAAGAAAGAAAGAAAATGAATAAATGAATTTGGAGGCTTCTTATGGGCTTCCTGTCCATTCCCAAATCTGGGGTGACTCTCTTTTGCTGCTGCTTGGGACCATCTCAGCCCCCAAAGTCAAAATTATCCCCCATCTCAGTTAAACCCCACACATAGAAGAGGAAAGGAGTCAGAAAAAACCCTCCGGTGATTTTCTGCCTCTTTCTCCAACATGTTTTCAAAAAGCCCCATATTGTCAAAATCCATTTAGGGAACCAAAAGAAAATCTTTAATCCACCCCAAAGCCGAATCCTGTTTTTAAAAAAATTTTAAATTATTATTTTTTTTTTAAACTGGATTGTTGCACACAGCCCAAAGTCACTTTCCCATGAGACAGGTAGCCCTCTAAAATTTATTTTATAATAATAATTATTTTTTAAAATCCATATTCTCAGCCCTCCGTTGCATCTTAACGGGCTGTTTTCCCTTCGCCCCGATTTTTGCTCTGCGTCGGGTCCATCGTGCCCCGATCCTTCCAAATTTTCTTGGGGTTGGGGTGGGGGGTTAGGGGAAATAAGTCCGGTTCTTCCTTCTTTAATTTATTTAACATTCCCATTGTTGACACAAGGACAGGTCAAAAGCCTCCAAGGACTGTCCCGTGTTCTTTAGTTACATCTTGAATTCTTTCCTCTTTGCTTCCTCCTTTTCCTTCAGGAAAAAAAGTGAAAGTTTCAAAGATTTTTGATCTGTTAACTAGACCCATTGCTGAATTTGAAGGTTACATCTATTCTGCGTTCCCTTGCAACCCACTCTCTTCATTTTAAACCCTCTTATTTTTTTTAAAAAAATCCCAAACACCTCCAAAATACGTCCATCCGTCCCCAACCAGCGACTTTGAGGGGTGCCTGCTTGTAGCCGCAGAATAAGGGGTCTGGCTTTAGGATTTGTAAGGGAGGCCATTATAGAAAGCCTATAAATTTAATAAATAAAATAAAATCAAGCCCAACTCTGGGGAGATAAAGCCACCCACCTCAAACTTCCCAATTCTTCCAAGCCAAGAGCTCTTTACAAATCCTTCCAAAAGCCAATTTATTTGATACCAGGGCTCAGGCAGACCCTTGCCAAATTCAGAATAATTCTCAAAAGACGGCACCTCAAAACCTAAATCCTAAAGCAAGGGTTTTGTTTTTTTTCCTGCCTGAATTAAAAATGCTTTTTTTTCTTCTTCTTCTCCTGGTCTGTATCAGCACACCGTGATGTGCAAACTGGCCACAATTTTAACTTAAGCTTCTGCTGGCATTTTTGCAAAAGTCACTTTTTCCTGTGGATTCCTTAAAGCTGGCATATTTTTTCGGCGACCCGAACCAACCCCCGTTTGGGTCGAGGGTAGAATTTTTCTTCACCCCCGGTGAGACCGCAAACGATGAGAGTCAAACCGCATTGGCAGCCACTCGTGCCATGCCTAAGGACTGGCACGTGTTCCAGATTGGCAGCCAGAGAGAGAGAGGGTGACAAGGCACATAGGGCATTTGAAAGTGGAAGGCCGCGATGCTCCAAACAAACCCTAATTAAATGCTGGTTTGAAAACCCGGTTTTCCCCAAAAGTACAGAGAGGTTTGGAAGTGGAAAGAAGCAAACTGAATATTTGCAAAGAAACAGATTTTCTGCCACTTTGCATGAAATATATATATATATATGATTATTTTTCCATTGACGTTTTTAATTAAATATCTATATCATTTGAGAAACACGGCCACCATTCTTCCCCCCACCACCCCCATGTCACTTTATCACCCTTAACTCAACCCAAACCTGAGCCTTTATATAAGTTGCTAACTTAGGAGCAGAGGTGAGGAGTCCATTCTCTTGAGGACTAGTAACCTGCCACACTGAATTTTTGCCCTGGAAAACCTGTGCTACGAGGAAAGTAGATTCTTCCTATTCTCAGCTCTTAATCCTGAGTCACTGACTCTTTGCCATGTTGTTGTTGTTGTTGTTTTAGATCAAAACATCCTCAGATTTGGAAGAGGATCTCTTGGGCTGCAAATGTTGATCAGAAATTTATTTGAGGAATAAATTTATTTGAGGAATAAATCCCAGTAGTAATTTAACACTATGAGGTGTGAAATTTTCAAATCTTCATTTGCTTTAGTGCCTCTTGCAAAAATTCTTGTTTTCCAAGAGTTTGTGTGTGAACGCAGCCTCACTCCCAACACCATCCTTAAAAAATGGTTCAATAGATTTATTTCCATATCCCATCAAGTTTTCATCCAGGGGTCGTCTCTGCAGTTTGAAAATAATACCTTTCCCCACTTAGAAGTGGATGAAACCGCTCTTCCGAACTAAAACTGATCAATAAGGCGTCCAAAAATGGACGAACAATTTGCATTTTTTTTAAAAAAAGAGAGGAAAAAACCACTCTAGAATACAGATGCTAAAAACATATGCAATTTCGCAGACCCTATCCAACCCCCTGACCAACGGAATCAGAGTCACATCAGCCCCTTCAAAGCTGTCAAATGGGTAATCGATTCCCTGCAAAACAAACTAAGGTTCTAGTCCTCAGTGCTTCTTGGAAAACACACACACACACACACAAACAAGGGGGCTGATTGAAACTTGAACCTACTGTTTTAAGAGAAATATCTTTTTTCCCCCCCTTCCAACTCAGTTTGGACAACACACGAGGTGTCTAAGAGCCGTTCTGTTTTCCTGGATTTTAAAGTGAGAATTGACTCAGCAAAGGCTGCATAACTGCTCCCCCCCCCTCCTCCTGGTCCCTTCCCAGTTCCTTTTCCAGAGCCAAAAATTGTTCACAACACGACACAGTGCACACCTGCCAGACTGCTCCATCCATCATGGTTGGGATCAGCCAACCTAGATCAAAACAAGCCTCTCTCCCTCTCCCTCTCTGCCTTTCCTTGGCTTGATCCCCAAAAGTTGGGGGCGGTGGAGGGGGGGGGGAGGGAATGGGAGAAGGCAGGGTTGTGGATTTAACCCAGATTAAAGGGAACCCAGAGTTGGAGATTAATCCTGATGTGGTTTTTCTTTCTTTCTTTCTTTCAGCCTCTTTTAACTTTCCTTTAGTACCATGGTGTTAATTAGATTTTATTCTTAGCTGACTTGGCTCTGGGGAATTGCTTCTTGCTTTTGGCTCCTTTGAAAACCAGGGAGATGTTTACAAACCAATGCAGATTATCCTGGTGTTGAAGGGAAGAAAATCCTGTCTTCCTTCCTTCCTTCCCTATTCCTTCCTCTCTTCCTCCTCTGTCTATTTCTTCCCTCCCTTCCTATCCTTCTCCCTTCCTTCTTTCTTTCCTTCCTTCCTTTCCTTCTCCCTCCCTTCCTCCCTATCCTCTATTCCTTCCTTCCTTCCTATCCTTCTATTCCTTCCTTCCATCCTCCCTCCCTCTCTATCCTTCTCCCTCCCTCCCTTTCCTTTCTTCCTTCCCCCTCCCTCCCTCCCTTCCTATCCTTCTCCCTTCTTTCTTTCCTTCCTTCTCCCTCCCTTCCTCCCTATCCTCTATTCCTCCCTTCCTTCCCTTCTCTATTCCTTCCTTCTTTCTCTCTCCCTCCCTTCCTATCCTTCTCTACTCTTTTCTTCCTTCCTCCCCTCCCTCCCCTCGTCCAAATATCAAACTTTGAGATGCTTTCCAACACCCCCAATTCCCACCCACCCCCTCCAGAGAGCCGAGCCCAACTCACGTCCCCTCCTGGAGTTACGCCGGGAAGGCCAAGCCGCTCTCGGGCAGCTCTGGGAGAGCATCGGGCATGCCAGGCAAAGGCGGGCTGGCGGCAGGCAGCCTTCCCGTTCGGAAGCCAAAAAGCGGCCGGAGCTGAGTCAAGCTTGGCGTATTTCGCCTTGGAAAGCCTCGCGCGGCAGGTTCCTCCAGCGCCAAGGCCAGGCTGGGCTAAAAATACCCCGATATTTCCTCTTTGTTCCCTCAAGAGCGCTGGCAGCCTTGCCAGTGCCCCAAACGGCCTCCCGTGGCCATCTCCTCCTCCTCCTCCTCCTCCCCCCAGGCATCGGTGCCCCAGGCTCTCTCCCGGGCGAGACCAGCCTCGGTCTAATCCCGGCTTGTTTGGATCCCCGACAAACCACCAACCAACCTTGCGCCTGGCAAAAAAAAAACCCCCATCAAAAAACAACGCTCCATCGACCCCCCCCCCCTTGCCCGGGGGTCCCGCCAGCCTGCTTAAGCAAGGCATCTTTCTAACCCCCCCTCCAACCCCCAACCCCAGCCCTGATCGCATCGGGGGGCCCCCTTCGTGTTTGCACCTTCCCAACTCTTCCCGAGCCCCCCCCCCCTTTTTAAGGGGGCCCTCTCGGCTTCTGCCATGCCCTGCGAAGGAAGGAAGGAAGGAAGGAAGGAAGGAAGGGAGGAGAGGGGGGGGGTGATGCCTTCCCCCCCACTTTCTAATTCATGCAAATCTCCCAGCTCAGTCTCCTGCCATCTGCTGTGCCCCCCACCCCCCACCCCGGCGGCCGCAACCCAACCACCCCCCCCACGCCTCCCCATCGCTTCTGCTCCCCCCACCCGGCTGAGTTTCGACCGCCTTCCCCCCTACCTGGAAAGGGAGCCCCATAGATTTATGGGGGACCCCCCTCTTTTAAAGGTCTTTGGAGGGAGGGGGGTGTCGGTGCCCGCTCACCCCCCACCCAGCCATCCTCGACTCCCCCCCCCCACCGATTTCTCCCCCCCCCCCCACCGTCTCCTTACCTTTATGCATGCCGGTGTATTTATCTTTGATGACTGTCAATTCGTAGATTTTCCCAAATTGTTCGAAAATCGGCCTCAGGTCCTTCTCGTCTAAATTCCGAGGGATTTGTCCAATGAAAAGTTTGATAGCATCCGGTTCCTTCATTGGTCCAAGAGGCGCAGAACCCGGAGCGGAGCCTCAAATTCGGAAACGCGGCGCCCCCTCCCCCCCCCCTCCTCAATAACAGCGGTGGTTTTTTTTTAAAAAAAAAAAACGACAAAAAAAAAAACAAAAACAACCAGAATAATCAGGAGAATTTAAGCGCAAAAAAAAAAGGATTTGCCCAATGAAGAAAAGGGGAAATCGCCCCACTTGGCAGCGGGAGACAAAAGAAGATGAAAGGCGACGTCCAGTTTCGGAGTTGGGGGAGGGGGTTGGGGAGTGGGGGGGGGGAGAAACAGGAGGTGGGGGGGGTGGGGGTGGGGGAAAAGAGCCCCTCCGGTCTGGATTTAATTGAATGGCATGTCCGCTTTTTTTCCCCCCCACCCCCCACTTCCCGCCGAGCTTTCTTCGCCAGGAAAAAGAAAAGAAAAGAAAAAAAAAATTCGATTCGGCTTTGCAAAAATCAAAATCAAAAATCAGAATAAAGGGAATGCAATCGTGCCTCTCTTTTGCTGGTTATTTATTGAGTCCTTTTTCTTCCTTTCCCGACGGGCGCTTCAACGGCGGCCCTCTTCCTCACGAGTTTTCGCCCCGACCCCTCATCCTGACGCTTCGGGGGCTGGGGCTGGGGCTGGGGCTGGGGCTGGGGGCTGCGATTGCCAAGCCGGGAGGAAGGGGAGGGGGGAGAGAAATAGTGCCCTTAAATGAAGTTTTAATGGATCAACTTTTGTTGGCTGGAGGCTTCGCGGTTTTTAATCCTCACCTCCGTCTGTCTCGTCTTCTTTGCTTTTCTTTCCTTCTTTCTTCTTCTTCTTTCTTTCTTTCTTTCTTTCTTTTTCTTCTTCTTCTTCTTGGGGTTGGGTTTTTCTCCGGGGTCCCCCCACCGCTTTCTCGGGCCCCCTTCTTCTCTGGGCTTCTTCCCTCCCCCCCCCAACCCTCCTGAAGCTCAGGTCCGGCAGTGTGGGGCAGGTCGGAGTCGCCTCCTCCGCTTCTCCAGCCTTTTTTCCCTTCCACCCAACGAAGCCTTCAACCCGGGCAGCTCTTTTCCCTTGACTAATAACCGTGTCACAGTTAGGGACGGGCCACAAAGTGCCAACTCGGGAGAAAAACGCACAAGGCTGCCAGACCGGCTGTTTTCTCCTCTTCCCTGCAAGATGGGGGGGGGGGGGGGAGAGGGGAAGAGGGAGGGGGGAAGAGGATGACAGCTAATCCTCGATTTACCACAGTTCATTTAGTGACTGTTCAAAGTTACGACAGCGCTGGGAAAAAGATTCTTAGGAGCAACTTGAAGCATGTGCATAATGACGGGGATCGAAATTCGGACACTTGGCCAGTGCTTCGTATTTATGACGGTCGCAGAATCTCCCGGGCTCACGTGATCAAAATTCAGACACTTGGCCAGTGATTCATAGTTATGACGGTCGCAGAATCTCCCGGGCTCATGTGATCAAAATTTGGACGCTTGGTCAGTGGTTCATATTTATGACGGTCGCAGAATCTCCCGGGCTCACGTGATCAAAATTCAGACACTTGGCCAGTGATTCATAGTTATGACGGTCGCAGAATCTCCCGGGCTCATGTGATCAAAATTTGGACGCTTGGTCAGTGGTTCATATTTATGACGGTCGCAAAAGGGGAATCGTAGAGACCCCGGATCACTGTGGCTGTCATAAATGTGAGTCGGTGGCCGAGTGTCCAAGGGGATGCTGCAGCAGCCATGTGAAAATTGGTCGTAAGAGACCTATTTCAGTGCTTTGAACGGATATGAAACACTGCCATATTGTATATATTTTATATTATATACAAATATAATATTTTATATAATATTTTAAACACTGGAAGCTGCCCAGAGTTACCCTATGATCAGATGGGCAGAAAATGAAATTCAACCAAGTGAGCAGTAAATAAATTAAGATTTTAACGTGGCTTCCAGCACAGGGCTAAGCAATGTTGATGAAATGCGATTGCTATAGGTATTTTTCAGGCCCGGGAGTGATTTTACTGCATTTTTTAAAAAACTTCAGATCCTGGTCTGGAAATCACATCCTGGCTAGCAAGAATTAAACACGGGTTCTGCATTCAGACAGCCCAGAATCTGAACCAAAAAGGGTTTGTTTGATTTTTTTTTAGCAGTGACGCCAGTCAAAAAAGAATATTATTTTTTCAGCCTTCGGCAGTAATGTACATCTAAGATTGGAAGGAATTAAAATAATAATAATGATGATGATGATGATACAAGACCGTCTCAAATGGTGAAAGGAAACCCACCCAAATGACCTTAGAAAACTCGGTTGCAGCAAACAAAAATAAAAATGGCAGCTTTGTTTCACCCATCCAGGGGCCACGAAGACGCTTTGGTCCCTTTTCTATTTATCCCAAAGGGTAGACTATCTCTGAATAGAGAAGCTCCATTGCACCATTCTGGGTGGCACAGGGCTGTCAACAAATCTCCTTGGATATTTCAATTTTTTTTCTTTTTAAGAAAAAACAAAACACAACACAGCCACACCTCTAAACTAAACAGCCACCATTATTCTCCGTTTCTCCGTTGAGTCACATCTACGGCCGAAAAATATCACTATTCTTCCCCAGAATATATAACCGAAAAAGTTTGCTTGTGGGGGGTGGTGGCGGTGATATAAATCCCTATAAAATCGAGCAAATTTCCAAGCTGCTAAATTCCCACCTTCAATTCTCGGTTGGAAGAGCAGGCAACTCAAATAAACACCTTTTCTAAATCTTTTTTTTTTTTTAAATTTCACCGAACTGTCTTATTTTTCCTGGCTCTCCAACTATCAGATTCAGAGGGAAAATGTTGGGGTCCAGTTTGGGGGGGGGGGGGGAAAGGGGTGCCCAAAATAAATTAAAAAAAAAAAGCCTTGAAACTCCCTATTTCTGCATCTCAAGGTGTTCTAAGTTGCGTCTGCTTGGCACCCTCCGGGAGGATTAAAACCGACAACAATAACAACAACCACAGACTGCATTGCCACAAAATGCAAGAGAGCCTGAAATAAATATCAACCTGCCTCCCCCCCCCCCCATCCTGTAACTTCCCTTCTTAACGCCCCCGTTCCTTGAGCCAAAAACCTGGCCTGTGAGCCCACCGATGTGGGACTGGAAAAGGGGTCAAAATTTCTGTAAATTTGGGCCTGGGATACCCTGACCCAGAATTTATTCTAAGTGGAAAAACAATCAGGAAACTGGAGAAAAAGGGTGATTTCAACTCAAAAAGCCTTTGAGGTGACCCCTCCCCTAAAGGACACAAGGACAGGGAGGGGATGGAAGTGGGGGGGGGAGACCCAGAGATGGAGGGGGTGCTGGAATGGAGGGGGGAGTTGCCCCGCCCTCACCCCCTTCTTCCCTCCCTCCCCTCCCTCCCTCCCTCCCTCTTTCCTTCCTTCCTTCCTTCTCCCAGGTCGGAATTTGCAGAGAGCCCCTAAGTGCCAGCGCGGTCCCATTGTTCAGGAGCTGTCCGCGGTGCTGAAACACAGCTGGCCAGATCACAATTAGAAGAAAGCCGGGCGGAGGGAGGAGGGTGGGGGGAGGAGGAAAGGGAAGGGGAAGGGAAGGGAAGGGGTGGCACAGCCGCTTGCCAGCTATGGCCTTAAAGAAGGCCTGAAGAGCGTGTCAACCCATATGCAGGTTTTCCTCCAGGCCTTCCTTTGAACCCCGAGTGCCTCCAGCCAGCCAGCCAGTGTGGCAAAGACGGGGGTGCATCTCTGAGCATGCACAGAGGTCTCTCCAGGCCTGGGGGCGGGGGCTGGGGGTGGAAAGGCAGTCCACAAACCCAACCTTTTTCTTCTCTTTCCCCTCCCCTCAAGACAGGACCCCAACTTCTCAACCTCTCCATCTGTATCTATCTCCCCCACTCTCTCATTTCTCTAGCTAGCTAACCAACTTTCTCTACCCATCTCTCTTGCCTGCCTGCCTGCTTATCCATCCATCCATCCATCCATCCATCCATCCATCCATCCATCCATCCATCCATCCATCCTCTCTATCCATTAGCTCTATCGCTCTCATCTTTCTATTTTTCTTTCTTTTATCTATCTATCTATCTATCTATCTATCTATCTATCTATCTATCTATCTATCTATCATCTATCCACCCATCCTCTCTATCCATTCGTTCTATCACTCTCATCTTTCTGTCTCTCTATTCTTCCTTTCCTTCTGTCCCTATCTTTCTTTCTATTTCTATCTATCTATCTATCTATCTATCTATCTATCTATCTATCTATCTATCTATCATCTATCTATCTATCTATCCACCCATCCATTCTCTCGCACTTCCCTCTCTATTCTTTCTCTCTATCCCTATCCATCTCTCTATCCCTCTCTCTCTTTCCATCAATCATTTATCCACCCATCCATCCATTCTCTCTTGCACATCTCCCCCTCTCTCTCTCTCTCTCTCTATCTATCTCTATCTATCTATCTATCTATCTATCTATCTATCTATCTATCTATCTATCTATCTATCTATTTATCCATCTAAATGGAAAGCCCTTTGCTTCTGCATTCCATGCCACTCAGGAGTTTAGCTGAGTGGTGAGAGGCCTTTGCTGTCCCCAGGATGATGTCTTCAGTAAATCACAGCTGAGGGGGCTTTGGCCTCCTTCCACACAGCAGCCCCAAGCTCATTTTGCCCAGAGTTCAGAAATTGAGGATCTTCCTTCCAGGATTCGGGTTCCCACGACACCTGGCCAGAAGGGCCAATGGCAAAGGATGCTGGGAGCTGTAGTCCTGTCGCTCTCACTGAACCCTCAGGAGGCGGCAAGGCCTGCCGAGATCCTGCCCGCGATGGGCACCCGGGGACTTGAACTCCGGCGCGTGAAAGTTGGCCTGTCCCAAATGTTGGCTAAACCTCCCAACATTAAAAGATTCATGTTCCAACCAGCTGGCGGCCCTCAGTGCCTCTTCTTTGGGAGACTGAGATGCTGGCCGACGTAATATATATTGACATCTGTCGAGAATGCGTGCCCTGTTTGTGGATATCAGGGATGGCAGGATGATTTAAGAATCTGCTCGTTTCCACGATGACCTCATCCCTGGAGGAGATGGGAAGGGGGACACTGTCTCCTTCCCGCCTTTGTGCAAATGCACACACACACACACGCAGACAGAGGTGGTGAAAATGTGCACACCGAGACAGCAGAGGCACACCCAGGGCCTAATTCTGCATCCTCCCTTTGTTTCGTGGAGTCAGGGCATTTTTTAAAGGAATTGGACATCCAGGAGCTGAGGAATGTGGGTTATTGTAAAATAGGAGAAGGATGGAAGGAAGGAAGGAAGGAAGGAAGGAAGGAGGAAGGAAGACAAGGAAAGGAAAAGAGAGAGAAAAGGAAAAGAGAAGGAAATTCAAAGAGAGAAGGGAGAAAAACAGGAAGGAAAGAAGGAAGGAAGACAAGCAGAGGAATGGAAAAGAGAAAAAAGGAAAAGAGAAGGACATTAAAAGAGAGAAGGAAGAAAAACAGGAAGGAAGAAAGGGAAGGAGGGAGGGAGGAAGACAAGCAGAGAAAAGGAAGAAAAACAGGAAGGAAGGAAGGAAGGAGAAGGAAGACAAGCAGAGGAAAGGAAAAGAGCAAAAAGGAAAAGAGAAAGAAATTAAAAGAGAGGAGGAAGAAAAACAGGAAGGAAGGAAGGGAGGGAGAGAGAGAAGAGAGAAAGAGGAAGGGAAGGAGGGAGTGGGAAAGAACAGGAAGAAAAGCAGAGGGAAATAAAATAAAGAAAAGAAAAGAAAAGAAATAAAGAAGGAGGGAGGGAGGGAGGGAGGGAAGGGTGGAAGGAAGGCCAGAGTTTGGGTGCCTTCTCTGAATGAGGCCCTCTGCCTGTTTATTGACAAATCAACCTGGGCACCCCCACCCCGCCCCCATCCCAGGCTATTTCTCATGCATTTATTTTGGGAGTGAGACAGGCTGGATTCTTACAAAGTGCTCTGTCCATCAAGAAACAGGAGCCTATGCTTGCCAAAAATATAAATAAAAAATAAATAAAAATCAAATCCATTATTGGAAAACCTAGAGAAACTGAGTCGACAGTGACCTGCTTTGTGTATCCTGATTTCTCTTTAACCCTGGCTTGTGGCAGAAGATACGTCTGAGCGGGCTGGCCGGCCGGCTTCATTGCCAGAGCCAGCCCGGTGGGCTTTGAACCCTGCCCAAAACCCAGCCTGCAAAGCATCGAATCGGCCCCCTCCCCCTTTTAATGCCTTTGTGCAAGTCACAACCGCAGGGGGTGGATTATGAAGAATTCAACAGAATTGGGGTTTTTGGGGGGGGGGGTTTGGGGAGCCCAAATGCAACCAAACAGCACCTCAGGACCGGTTGCAGCATTGGAGTGGGGGGAGGAGGGTCCTGCAAAATCAATGCAACCCCCTCACCTCCCCACCTCAATTCACACACTGCCCCACAGCTTCTCTTCAAACCCAATTCAAAGGAATTGGCTTTTCCTTGCAAAAGTCAGGTGTGGGAATTGAAAGCAGGAAAAGGGGTGGGGGAGTGGGGGAGAGGAGATTAAAAAAAAAAAATCAAGCAAAACATAAATGGGATGTGGGGGGGGGGGGAAACAGGCCTGGCTCTGCGGGCAAGGCCTTGCAACCGCTAGCAACTGTCCCCATGGCAACAGCGCCAACAGTCGCTCCGTCCAGGGAAGCTGCTGCCACCCAGCGAAATGGCTGATGTCACGACAGGTCTGGAAAACCTGGATCCGGGGGCCCTCTACCCCCCTCAACAGTTTCAGCTCATGACCTACAAGGTAGGGTGTGTGTGTGGGGGGGGCAGGCCTGTAAAGGCCAAAGGGACCCCCCCCCCCCCACCTTGCTTTCCAAAGCTGAACGAAAGGATGGTCTCCACAGGCTTGCAAAGGACCAAACTGCCAATTTCTCTTTGCAGGGAAAATTCCAACCCCCTCCCCGGAAACTTTCATCTTAAAACCCCCTCCCCATCATAAACCAAAGGAAAGAAGCTTCTTGGCTTCCTCGAGGGGGCTTCCCCCCCCCCCCAAAGCTAGGCAGCTTCCTAAAACTAGCCGAGATCACAAAGAGACCCCCCATCCCCCACCCCCACAGGTATGCAAAATCGGACCAAGGCTGGTGCCAATCTGGGTTGAGATTTGGGGTTCAAATGTGGGTCAGTTTGAATTTAGGATTTGGTTTCTGGATTTCAGAGGAGAAAGTTCTCTTTTTTTCGTGCGTGCAGATTTTAATCCCTTTTGCCCCCCTTTTCCATTCCTTCATTTTTTCCTGTTACATCCATGCAATCTTTTTTCTTCCTCTACTCCTCTTCTCCTTTCCTCTTCTCTTCCTTTTACTCTTCCTCCTCTTCTCCTCCTTCCCTCTTCTCCTCTTCCTTTTACTCCTCTTCCTCCACTTCTCCTTCCTTCTTCTCCTTTTACTCCTCTTCCTCTTCTCCCCTCTTCTCCTTTCACTCCTTTCTTTTACTCCTCTTCCTCCTCTTCTCTTCCTTCCCTCTTCTCCTTATATTATTTATTGTTGTTATTGTTATTGTTGTTTGTTGTTGTTATTATTATTATTGGCTGCTTAAGGGATTGTAGTGCCTTTTGGAAAGGCTCCAGGGCTTTGGAGAATCCCTATTCCGAGGCTTGTTATACAGCTGGGGACCATTATGAAGGAGTGTTTTTCTCACCACCCACACCCACAAACACACCGACACACAAAACAACAGGCAAAAAACCTAGGAAAAATCCTTGTCCAGAAAACACGCCCAGCTAGTGCCGGGATTAGACTGCAGAATATAATTTCCTTAGATCTGAAGCCTCTGATGGGGTTTTACCATTTCTATCCTCCACACGACCCTGCAGGGTAGGCTGTCTTTGTAAGGGAAGGGGGAACCATCAAACGTGTAATTTTAGGAATAATATAGTTTCGAACCAAGCCAGGCCCGAGAGGTTTTTCAAATCACTGGGTCCTTTTTTGAGTCTCCCTTTTGTATCTTTTCCCCTCGTCAGATCAACACCAAAATTAACAATGAAAAATATCTCCGGGCTCACACCGAAATTGAGGTTCTGCTATCCGGATTTCTCAGGTGGGTTTCCAGGAACGAGCAAAAAGAGGATTTAAAAAACATTTTTTTTTCCTGAAGGCAGCTCACTTTTTTCTTGCTCAACTGATTACAGGTAGTCCTTGATTCACAACCGTTTAGTGACCGTTTGAAGTCAACAGAATAAAAAAGTTGGAAGGGACCCTGGAGGTCCTCTAGACCAACCCCTTCTCCATGGCCCAGAAAAAAAAAGTGATTTAGGACTCTTTCTCACATGAACATTGCAGCGTCTCCCTGCTCATGTGTCCAACATTGGCCACTGACTCATATTTATGACGGTCGCAGCATCCCAGGGGTCTCGTGTTCCCTTTTTGCGACCTTCTGACCATGGAGGAAGCCAGATCCACTTAACAACCGTGTGTCTAATTTAAGAACGGTGGCGATTCACGGAACCACCGTGGCAAGGTCATAAAATGAGCCAACACTCGCTTAGCAGCTGTCTCACTTAGCGACAGATAATCCGGGCTCGGTGGCGGTCATTAAGTCGAGGACAACCTGTCATAGCGGATGTGCGGCTTCTCCCACTTAGCAGCCAAGTCGCCACGATTCTAGAATTGAACCGACTTTCAGATCGACGGGGAAAAGTCACGTGACTTTTCTCCTTTCCTTCCTCGGTTCAATTTAGAATAGAACTGAAGGTCTTCTTGTCCAGCCATTCCAGCCAAGTGACTGTCCAGTCTCTTCTTAAAAACCTCCAGTTATGGAACACCCAAAACCTCTAGTGGCAAGCGGTTCCACTGATTAATTGTCCTGTTAGGAAGTTTCTCCTTCATTCCAGGTTGCTTTTCGCCTTGATTAATTTCCATCTATCGCTTCTTGTCCTGCCTTCTTTGTGCTTTGGAGAATAATTTGAGCCCCCTCTTCTTTGGGGCTGCCCCTCAAATACTGGAATGCTGCTCTCATGTCCCCCCTAATTCTTCTTTTCTCTAGACTGGCCGAACCCAAATCCTGCAGCCATTCTTCATATATTTTAATCTCCAGGCCTTTGATCATCTTAGTTGCTCTTCTCTACACTTTTTCCCAAGTCTCGAAATCTTTATTTTTTTGGTAATATGGTGACCAAACTTGGCTGCAGGATTCCAGGTATGGCTTTAGTAGGGTTTTATAAAATGGTAAATTTCTTTTAACCAACTTTTTGTTGTTGCTGTAAACCTCGTTTTCTGGAGCTCTTTGCTAATTGCTTTATCGATTCCTGAATGGCGTAGTTGCACTGTTCAGGCAAAAAAACGAAGAAGGTATTTTTAATTGTTATAAATATTTCCTCGGCCGGCTGACTCTCGTAAGGCCTTTTCCAAGGGTTTTAATTTTCCCATCGAAAGCTCCGTTCGGGACCCCCGTCCCATTTTTATTTTCCTGCCGACGCAGAACGAGGGCAGATATAAATTAAACGTTTCTCCTGGGTCTCTAATTGCCTTATCGATTCTCGATAAGGGAAGGGGGGGTCATTTACCAATTTGACAAGGGACGAGGCCGACCAGCCAGGGTGGAAGATGAGTGGGGGGGTCTTCAGGGGAAAAAAAGTCTTTGAAAATCTGTTTTTTCTGTTCCGTTCCCCCCTCCCCTCCTCCTCGCCCTTTGGTGATTTCCAGAGACGTTTTGATGAAACGGCCGGAGAATATCCGAGAATTTGCAGCAGGTGAGAATTAAAATTTATTTCAACAACACCCCATTGGGGAGATTTGGAGGGTCGGTGTCCAATCGACGTGCTTGCAAAACACACCAGCCTGGGCTGCCGATTGGCTGAGATTGGATGGGCACCGTGGAAAAATTCTGATTTTATTTTTGGCCAGACAGCTTCGTGGCCCCCTCCAATGTTCTCCCTTCACCGCAAGGACGTCTCCTTCTGCCCGGATCAGATGCCCAACCCCGGAGCTTTAATGTGGATTATTCTGGACCCCACGATTAATCCTTCCACCGGGAGGGATCCCTGGAGAGAGGGCTGAGCAAGCAGGGCTTAAATAAAATAAAAATAAAAATAAAAAGCAAAACAGAACCCGCTCCCAAGCTCAATAAGGTTTCAAGAAAGAGGCCTAACTCTGTTGTGATTAATTAATAATAACTTGCTGATTGTTCAGACTAAAATCAATGACCGCTTAAATTCAACTTCTGAAGATTCTGCATCGAAGAGGATCTTGAAAGTTAATTCGGCTGTTTTAAACTTTAAACTGTTCTCATTTTAAACTTCCTTCCTTTCCCTGTTTTTTCTTTTTTCTTCCTTCCTTCCTTCCTTCCCTTTTCTCTTTTCCTTCCTTTCTTCCCATTTTTCTTTCTTTCCTTCCCTTCCCTCTTTTCCTCCCTTCCCCTTTTATTCCTTCCTTCCCTTTTCTTCCCTTTCCTCTTTTCTTTCCTTCCTTCCCATTTTTTCTCTTCCTTCCCTTTTTCTTTCTTTCCCTTTGATTTCCTTTTCCTTCCTTTCTTCCCTTTTTTATCTCTTCCTTCCTTCCTTTTTTTCCCTTTCTTCTTTCTCTTCTTTAAATAATATTTTCCTTGCAAGGATGTTTCTAAAACAGCACCACCTTGCAAGAGAAATGTTTAGCTTCTAAGGATAGACAGAGCCCCAAGGGAGACTAGCGTCAGTCAGAGAGCCCCTGAGGTGTGTGACACCTTCCCCTGACCATGTGCAGAGTGCTTCTCTCTGCGGTTAGCGCACCTGGGATCTGGCACACAAGAGACACACTCCCCAGGAGCAAAGGCACAAAGCAGAGAAACCAAATAGGCTAAAGAAGTCCGAGATTTGCAATCGAGGGGACAGATAGAATCCAAGGGCTGGAAGGGACCTTGGAGGTCATCTAGTCCAACCCTCCCTGGCCGAAAGTTCCATCCTGGACAAAGAGCCGTCCAATCTTTTCTTGAAAACCTCCAGTGAGGAAAAGCTCATCCAGGGATAACACTGTCATGTCCACAGGGGGCCGAGTTCGAGTCGCGGTGCCAGAGGCCTTTCCCTTGCTTTGATCCATAGGATCACCGATTCCTGCAACTGCCTATTCAGCAGGGCCGGTTTAAACCCCGTTTCTCTCCCCATTTCACCTTCCAGACTATTTCACCAACCCGGAGCTGCCGAAAAAGATCCAGCAACAGATGATGGAGAAGCTAAACCAGGCCAATTAAGGGCCTCCTGCTTTGAAAATCTAAATAATCTCCCCCGCCATAATTATTATATTTCTTGGAATCACCTTCCTTTTCACTAGTTGTTAATAAACCCACAAAATGCATGAAAATTGCTCGGTTTTTTCCCACTCGGTGGGGAATGAAACGCCGGGCAACTCTAGCCGGCTGCATCCTATACAGGCCGTTCTCAAACTTACAATGGTTCATTTAATGACAGCTCAAAGCTACAGTGTCCCTGAAAAGTGACTTCCGGCTGCTTTTCACACTTACGACCGTTGTAGCATCCCTGTGCTCAGGTGATCAAAATCCAGCCAGTTGGCGATGGACTTGCATTTATGACGATTGCTGGGTGTGTGTGTGTGTGTGTCTCGTGATCCCCGTTTGCGAACTTCCGATCCGCGAAATCAATGGGGAAATCAGATCCGCTGAACAACTGCGTCACTAACGTTAACATCTGCAGTGATTGACTTAACGGCAAAGTCATAACACCGGGGTGAAAAACGTCTCCCTTAGCAACGGGAATGTGAGGCTCCATTGCAGTTGTTAAGCCGAGGACTGTGGCTTACTAACCGGTTGTGCTAAGTTGCAAGTCCAAAGTCCGGGCGGGCGGGGGGGACGGGACACAAGGAATACCCCCACTCCACGACCACCCACGGCTGCTCCACCATGATGGAAAATGTCCCTTTTTGCCCCATGCCACACACAAAGGTGGCATTTGTGACCAAGCTGACGGGGTGGCCAAGAGATGGATTTGCAACGCTGAGTATGTCGGGGTTCAGAAGACCCCCGTGCCACCCTCCCCTGCAGACCCTCCTTTACCCAGCTCTGCAACGGGCACCCCAAAACCTAACCCCCTTTTGGAAAGGGGCTGCCTTTCCACCTCTCCTTCCTTGCAGACCCCATCAGACGACTCTTGGGAGACCCTCCCACGTCCAGGGCTGCCGTGCCCGCAGTCTCTCCCCACCCCTCCCAGGCCTGGCAAGCTCTGCCGACATTATCTCAGCAGTCACCTTGATAAGGTGGGACGTCAAGCCCGCTGTAATGGATAGCTCGTCTGCTGCAGGCACAGCTCCGCGTGAATATTCATGCCCTGCTCCGCCGGAGCATCCCGGACGGACCCCCCTCCCTTCCCCCAGCATCCTCATGTAGGGCCCTAATGAGATTGTTGGCAGCCGTCCCTCTTCTGCTCTTAAGAGCGGGGGCTGGCGGGCAAACTTTTCCCGTTATCTTCCCCGATGGACGACACTGGGAGGGGTGTGTGGGTTGGCCCTTGGCAGCTTTTGTGTTCCCTTGTGTGTGTGTAGGGGGGGAGATAGGGAGGAGAGACATGGGTGGGCATAAATTAACCGGCAGCAGACCCATCGTGGTGCCAAGGGACAGGACACCGACCGGGGGCAGCTTGTTCCAGTCGGTGCCGAGACGGGACTGTTAATGCAATGAGGGACAATTGTACAACAGCAGCTTTGCGATGCCTGAAACATTGTCGCAAACAGGCCATTCCGGGATGTGCCCCTGTCGTTTCCCGCAAGGAGCCTGGCAGGCCAGGGACAGGGGGGCAGTGAAGACGAGCAAAGACGGCCTCCCCGCCCACCCCAAAAGAGAGAAAACGAGTCCCGAGTTCGGATCCAGACCTCTTTGTGGGAAAACTCTTCCGGGTTTTTTTGTTTTCGCCTTTTTGCAAGTAAGTTTAGCCGAATAATTAGCGGCGCTTCAAGCATTAGGGGACTTAAAAAAACCGAGCAGAAGCAGGTTTGAATTAGCTATCGACCCGCCGCCCCGTCCTGCCGATTTTAAACTCAGGAACTGCAGATCTTTTTAACAGGTAATTCTTTTAAGTTTTAATGAATAGTTCTTTGAATTTTAATGGAGAATTCTTTTGAGTTTGCTCGAGGCTTGCAAAATCACCACCGCTTTTCTGCTTCTAACACCCACCCTGGTATTCGGCCTCCGGCTAATCTAGGCGAAGTCGAGTTTCCCCGTTACGTTGCTGGGCGAGTCCCGGAAAAAATAAATGACATCCCCCCCCCCCCTCCCTTTGAGCAAGGGATCAGAAGCAGCTCAATTCAAGCCATCAGGCCTGCTCTTATCAACCACAAACCCCTTTCAACAGGCAGGACTATGGATTTTGCCTACCATTAAAAGCCCAGAAGCCTCTAAAAGGTGCAGCTCTTCTTTCTAAGGGGGCCCTTGCAAACTGCTCATTGCCACGAAAAAGCAAATATTAATAGGTGGATGTTTTATTCACCGGTTCCTGCAGTCCCTCCCCCGAACAGGATCCTCTCGTGTCCACCCCCGCGAGGTTTTAAGAGACGGGAAGAGCGGCGGGCTTCACCCACCTGTGCTCAGCTCAAGGAAATCCCCACCCAAAAGGAGTTTTTGGCTAGAAAAAAAATATCCTAAGCTCCGATATTGGAGCCGCAGAGAAAAGTCCCCTTCCCAGCCTCTCTTCCGCGAAGGCCTCAAGGTTTTCCCGCTTCTCTGTCGGCCACTTCCGGTTACTTCTGGGCGAGCCAAAGCCGCTGGCTGTGGGATTTCGGTTCGGCAAACAGCTGTACCGAGAGGGGGACGCGGACAGTGTCGAGGCCATTCACCTGCAACGCAGGAGGAAGGGAAGAGAAGAGGCAGAGAGCCCCGGAAAACCCAAGTGAGTAAATTGGGAGTTCCTAGTACGAAAACTCAACTTCTCTGTTGGAGGGCAAGTGCTTTAGCCTTTCACCGTTCTCTTTGGAAAAAGTGGGGCAAGGCTTTTCGCCTCGGGGTGCCTCCCCCCCTCCCGGATGCTCCATTCTCTTTTTCTACATAAACCCCTCTCCCTTCTAGCACTGATAATGTTACCTAATTGAGTCATGAGACGTCTCCAAAGAAACCACCCAGCTCAGAGGGCTGCCATAGAGGGAAGACAAAAAGGCAACTTCTCCCTAGTTATCTGCCCTCCGCTACTGCTATCCACAGGTAGACTATTCCTGCACAAAGAGGCTCCTTTGCTAATGGGCCCCGGTTTTGTGTAATTTTTTTCATTTTTTCCCCTTTCTATGATACCGTCAAATCTCCCCGTTTGGGGCACCGTAGATCGCCAGGCCAGAAAACCTCGCAGGAAGTCCGAGAGGGAGCTTACCGTAACGTCGCACCAGTAACTGCCCAGTTTGGTGATGGGTTCTTCCGGGAGAGTCAGCGCCTGGGGAGGCACTACAACTCCCAACTGGGGAAAAAAAAAACAAAAAACAGAAAGGGTGGGACGACATACAGCTCCTTAAAAATAGGGTTGCAAATGCGTTTCAATCTAAGACGAGGTGGAATTTTGATCACACATAACCAAGGGGATGTTGTAACTGAAAAACGGTCATAAGTCAGTGCCGTTGTAACTCTGAATAGTCACTCAATGAACTGTTGTAAGTCAAGGACTTACCTGTATTAAGGCTGACGTCAGGTGAAATAAACACAAACAAATAAACACCTCCTCACCAGCAACCACCACACCAATGAGCAGAGATTAACACCACCATCAACTCTAGCACTCTTGACAATACCCCAATCAAGGAATTATCATTGCAAACAGACTAACCACAAACCATCACTTAATCAAGAAAGCACCAAGGCTCCTCCCACCTGCACAGGACAAGCCACCAGGATATAAAAATAAGAGCAAACCTGACACCCTTCTAGCATTGATGATGTTATGTAGTTGGATAACAAGACGTCTGCAAGATCCAAGCTCAGAGAGCATCAAGATTTGGGGTTCTCCTCTTCCCTTCACACCCTCCTCCTCCTCTCCTCAAACCCCGCTCCCTTCTAGCCCTGATGATGTTCCCTAGTTGGGTTACGAAACATCAGCAAAGAAACTATCCAGCTCAGAGAGACCGAAGGACCCCCACAAATGTATAAACTCACGTTTCGGAGGAAATGCCGGCAGACAATTTCTTTCGTCAGCTCCCACTGGTCACACTCGTTCACGCCGATCTCCAGGGTGCAATTCTTCAGGAAGCGGACAGTCTAAAGAAAACGGAAATCTTAAAAAAGCAGTTGGTCAACGAAGGGAAGGAGAGATGGGAACTCAGCCGTTTTAGCTGAAGTTCCTCCAAAGCATGACCAGAAATGATAAAAAACAAAAACAAAACTTAAGTATATGTATTTAACAGCTCTGGATTTGCTAGCAACAGCTTAGGTTGTGGGAGAAGGGAGGGAATAGGAGTAAAATTCAAATTTTGGGAGAGAAGAAGTTATATATACCCTGTGTAGTGACAATTCTTGCTGTGAGAGTCAGAGATAGATAATAGATAGATGGATGGATGGATGGATGGATTGCAGCTTCTTCTCCACAATTCAGCTTTCAAATAAAGTTCACTCATCAATAATATTTGGAAAATGTATTGCCGATTATCCTCCTGAAACAGGACTTTTTCCCATTTATTCTTCCCAGCCTCACCTTCATACCGCTGTGGGTTTGTAATCTCGGCAGCTTCCCCTCTTCACGTAACTAAAACAGAAGAGGAGATGCAGGGGGGAAAAAAAATCAGATTTTTTTTTTCCCTCTCATTTTCGGGTTGCATACAGGAGCCTAGATCCCAGCAGAGCAAACTTACTCGGTTTTCCTCTTCGAAAAACTTCTTGTTTTCGGGAGAGGCGTAAATGGCCCGGTTGTGGAACAGGAGATGGTTACGCCCAAAAGATCTGTGGACGAAGACGGTTTCACCGCGGTTCCCAACGTCTGAAAATCGAGAAACGGAGAAAAATTTGGACTCAGGCTTTCGTGTGTGTGTATGTGTCTTGTCCTTGGCTCCTGCCCATGTACAGGTAGTCCTCGACTTACAACGTCACTAAATGACTGTTCAAAGTTACCACGGCACCGAAAAAAGGGACTCACGACCGTTTTTCACACTTACGACCATGTCAGTGTGTCATGTGATCAAAAGTCAGCTGACAGAATTGGCAGCCGGCTGATATTTATGATGGTTGCAGTGTCCCGGGGTTGTGTCATCCATTTCTGCAACCTTCTGGACAAGTAACGTTAGTCTCGTTTAATGACCGTATTACTAACTGAACAGCTGCAGGGATTTCACTCAACAACGGGGGGCAGGAGAGGCAAAACTCAACTTAGGAAAACGTCTGTCTTAACCCCAGGAACGTTGGGTTCCCTGTGTGGAGTTCAGTGGCCGGAGGGTCCCGTACCTTCCACCGGTTCGGTGAGGATGAGTTCGAGGGGCTCTTTGGGGCGGTGCTTGAGGTCCTCCACGAGACGGAAGACGCGGTAACGGGGGTGTTTGATGCGAGGCTCCCGGCCCTTCTTGGCAAGAGGGACCTTCCACCAGCGCTCCACGATGACCGTCTCCTGCAAGGTAGAGAAGCCGGGGAAGGGTTTGGACACAGCCCCCCAAGGGCCTCTCGGCTGTCTGGTCCCATCCCGTCCCCCAAACAAAGAGGGGTTTATTTAACCAATATTTTTAGCTGCTTTGGGGGAAATGCAGGAGTTGCCATGTGCATGTGAAGCAGCTGGGCCAAAATCCCGGGGTGGTAGGGCTGGAAGAGGCCGAGTGGGCTCAAGGTGGGCTCAAACTCCAGGTGAATCTAGGAAAAGCTGCAGCATTTCCTTTTTCTTTTCCTTCTTTCTCTTCCTTCCTTCCTTCCCTCCATCTTCCCTTTCTTTTTCCTTTCATCCGTCTTCCCTCCCTATTTTTCCTTTTCTCCTCCCTTCTTTTTCTCCTTTCTCTACTTCTTTCCATGCAACCATCTCTCCTTTTCATTCCTTTCGTCTCTCCTTTTCTTTCCCTTCCTCTTCTTTTTTCTTTCACCTTTCCCTCCTTCTTCTCTTCCTTCCTTCCTTCCTCTACCTTATCTATCCACCTCCTTCCTTCCTTCTTCCCTCTCTCCCTCCCTTTTTCTTCTCTTCCTTCCTTCTTCCCTATCCATCAATCCCTACTTTTCTTTCCCATCCTCTTTCTTTCGCCTTTCCCTCCCTTTTTCTTCTCTTCCTCCCTCCCTCCCTTTTTTCCTTCCTTTCTCTTCCTTATCTACCCATTTCGTTCTTTCTTTCCTCTCTCTCTCTTTCTTCTCTTCCTTCCTTCCTTTTTCCCTATCCATCCATCCATCTATCCTTTTCTTTCTCTTCCTCTTCTTTCTTTCACCATTCCTTCCTTTTCTTTTCTTCCTTCCTTCCTTCTTCCCTCCTCTCTCCCTCCCTTTTTCTTCTCTTCCTTCCTTTCTTCCCTATCCATCCATCCATCTCCTTCCTTCCAACAATCTCTCTCCTTTCCTCCCTCCTTTTCCCTTCCTCTCTTCCCTTTTCTTTTCCTTCTTTCCTTCCCATCTTATCCGTGTCCAGGCAGCCCATTCAGACGACCCAGCCTCTTCCCAGCACCGCAAGCCCTCCCCGCCTGCCTCCCCAGGCGCTGCAGGGGCGCCGTTCTCTCCTGGTGGTCCCCCATCCCTTCCTCCTTCCCACCTCCCCGCCAGCCAGGGCTACCCCGCCCTTCCCCGCCAGAACGGACCCCGAAGGGTCCTTCTCGGCCCGGCCCTGCCGCGCTCACCCGCGGGGCCGAGAGGTGCAGCAGCCCTCTGGGCAGGAGAAGCGGGAGAGATCCCGCCGGCGACCCCCGCGCCGCCCGCCACAGCCCCGCCGCCATCATGGCTCCCGCCGCCCTGCTGCAGGCCCCGCCCCCCGACGACTGCGCAGGCGCCGAAGCCTGCTAGGCCGCGGCTAAGCCCCGGTCTCGCGTAGCGCCGCCTGCCGGGCATGGCTCTCTTCCCGCGGTCGACGGCTCCACGGCAGCCCCCGGCTTTTGGCTCGGCTGGGCCGTAGGGATACCAAAATTGGGGAGTGGGGGCTGCCTCTCAATACAGAGGTTAGTTGCCCCTGAGTGTGGCCGGAGCGCCTCTTCCCCTCCCCAAAGCTTTAATGGGGTCAAAATGAAGGGGTCTCTGAGCATGTGAAGAGGGCTGTGTCACCAGCAAAGGCATCCTGCCTCCCAGCCATGGATGCACAGCATGGTAGTGAAGGGCACCATCTGAGCATGCACAGAGGGCTCTCTGCCAAACAGAAGGGAGCACAGTGCCTCTGAGCATGCACAGAGAGCCTTTCCTCCTAAACACGAGAAACGCCCCAAAGATCCTCTAATTTGGGTGGGTGGGTAGGAAGGTACAAAAAGCTTCTTTCCTTCCAGTGCAGAAAGAATTCCCCAAAGGCACCGTGCCTCTGAGCATGTACAGAGTGTTTTCTTTCCCACAACCCCCAATGTCTTAATCTTTGAAAACAAGACACCCAAGTGGCTATAAATGGGGTTATAAACAGGATGATCCATCAAGCAATCCCACCCCTCCCCATAAACCAGTTTTGATGGGGGGGGGCATATAGACAAGCCACTATGGGAGGGGCCAGAAGTGGGAGGAGCTTAGCATTATGGTCACAATGGGTAGGGGGTCTGTTGTGCCTCTGGTTGCCAGTCTGGGTCACAATGGGGCCTTGACTTCGGTCCCTTGCCCCTCAGGGGACACTCATCCCTGGGCAGATGCCACCCAAGAGCCAGAGATCATCCAGGGACCTCGCTGCCTGCTTTGGGGCGACGCTAAACCTGCTTGGACCCTCCCTTAGAGCTTCATCCGAACTTCACCCTCGAGGAAAAATGACCCCCTCAAACAGCGAGTGAGCCTCCGCAGCGCCATCTGGGCACCGCTGCCTGTCACAACTGGCTCCCTTGAGGCTAAGCCAACAATCGTGGCTTGCTGACCTCTGGTGGCCAAACCTGGCAGACCCAGATCCTTTCCCGTTCAGCCCCCAGGCCGACTCATTTGGGTCCCTGGGATGCTCGCTGACAAGAGGAAAATTAAAACTTCCTGCTAAAATTTTACACTCCGGCTGTTGTGCCAGCCCGACGGTCCGCAACGCAAACCGATGGCTTGATCTTGGATAACCCAAGATCACCCGAAGGCGAGAGAAATGGGAAACCATTTCAACTTTGGCCCTTGCATTTCGCACACGCTTTGCAAACCGTCTTTTGCTCAGTTTGCAAACTTGTTCACGTTTGCAGCTTAGGGGGTTAAATAAAAAATAATTGTTTTTTTCCAAAATGTAAAGGATGGAAAAACGTCACTTTTTCCCTTCTCCTTTTGCCAGGGCGACCCTTGCCCGCCCCGAAACTTTGAGTACCCGTCCTCGCTACTGCCCGCAGTGCTCCTGAGTTCGAGGGTGCCAGCTCCAACCAACCTGGCCCCAGCAGCCCGGCAGACTGGCTGAGCCCGACTGAGATCTACAAGGTAAGAAATCCCCATCATAGTACAACTGAGCGGATTCAGAAGTTATTTCTTGTACTCTTCTGTACACAATAGAATTTCTTGGGCTACTAGGCTTGAAATTCTCCTTTTGGATAACGGTCGGTCAGACCTAGGTATTGCATACAAAATTATACATACTAATGTTTTACCTGTAAATGACTTTTTGTTTTAATCGCAATAATATGCTCGCTAACAACTAACAAAAAGCGTGCAACTTTTCACTGCAACATCTGAATTGCCTAACCGGAGTTTCATGCTATTTTTCCCTGCCTTCCTTGAACAGGCTGCCAACCTCACTGTTTTTGCTAGCGACCGTCAACACCCCGGCTGGCCAGTGTGGCTGGATTTTCACTTCACCCGCGGCAGCCAGGGTGCCAGTCATTGGCATGGTCTTCTGCTGGGACGTACCCTTTTCCTGGACACCCCTCGGCTGGCGCTGGATTTCAACAGCCGGGAAAGGTGAGGCAGCAAAATCCGTGTTTAAAATGCAGAAAAAAAAGAGGTGGCATTTCGGACCAAGGTTTGGCATCCAGAAGGAAGGTAGGTTTGATTTAAAAAATAGGAAGCAAGTTGCTAGCTCTCAAGAACCAATAGGAATCCAGAAAGCAAGTTGATTCTTGCTCCTTACTGCTAGTTTCTCTGGAGTGAACAGGTTAGTCCTCGATTTACAACCATGTTTAGTGACCCAAGGTTATGACACTGAAAAAAGTGACCTGCAATCAGTCCTCAGATTTACAACCATCTCAGCATTCCCGTGGGATCAAAATTCAGATAACCAGCCTGTATTTATGACGGTTGCAATGTCCTGTGGTTGCAGGAACTGGGTATGGCTAGTCTAGTGAAGTGAAGGACCAGGGGAGGCATGAAACGATTCTTCCAATATTTGAGGGGCTTCCAGAGAGGAAGGGGTCAACCTATTGTCCAAGCCACCCGAAGGCCAGACAAGAAACAATGGATGGAAACTGATCAAGGAGAGATTCAACCTGGAAATAAGGGAGAAATTTCCTGACAGTGAGAACAATCAACCCACGGAACGGAAGTTGCCTTTGGAAGTTGTGAGAGCTTCATCCCTGGAGGCTTTCAAGAAGAGACTGGGCTGCCATCGGTCAGAAATGGTGTAGGGTCCCTTGCTTTGGCAGGGGGTTGGAATAGATGACCTCCAAGGTCCCTTCCAACTCTGGTAATCTGATTCATTCAGGACAGTCAGAAATCTTTCCTTTGCAAGGTTGGGTTATTATAAAACTTGGAATTGCTATCTGTCTGATCCTATAGCTTGACCGCCACTCTGGAATACATCGAAGAAAAAACGGGCGCAGAGCAGGTGCTGGTCAACTTCCATAAGGCTCGGCGAGATCGAGGTAATATAAATTTTTTGGACCTTTATGCTGGTGGTTTTGGCCTGGGAGTGAATTTTCAAGCCTGGGGGTCGGGGTGGGGGTGGAAATATGGGTTGCGAATGCCTCCTTATTAATCCCAATTATAAAAGAAAAAAAAGGAGAATTTAAGAATGAAATTGGAAGAAGAAATTTTGATCACGTGGCCGTGGGGGGAAACGCTGAAAACAGTCGTGAGTCTGAAAAAAACGGTCCTATGTCACTTCTCTTAGTGCCGTTGTAGCGCGAACCGTCACTGAACGAACTGATGTTTATCTGTACCTTCCCAGCAGACCAAGAGGGACAGAAGGGCGCAAAGTAATAAACCCTGATTGATAAACCCTGACTGAATCCGAGCTGCAAATCTATATACTCTGCCAAGCAGCTCAGGCTAATCCTGCTTTCCCCCTCTCTCTTCAGGTGACTTGCTACGAGCTTTCGGCTTCCTGGGTTTCGAACTCGTAACCCCCGACCACCCCAGCCTGCCCCCCTGGGAAGACACCATCTTCATGGCTTATCCCCTGGAACGCGATCCCGGCTGGAATCCCTGACTAAAGCAGGAATGATGCTCGTAGGGCCCGGAGACAGGAAGGGCCGGTGCCGATGGGGGAAACCCCTGCCCCCCCCCACCCCGGTTCGGAGCAGCGTGATTTCAGACACCCCCCCAAAAAAAGGCATTAAAGTGGCATGAAAGCATAGCAGTTTATGAGACGAAGGAGGGAGGGAGGGGTAAGACGTTATGGTAGGGGAGAACCTCATCCTCCCTGCTTTCCAAATCTTCCATCCCATCCCATCCCATCCCATTTGTGACTACAAGGCCTGCAGCATCCTTGACTTCCCCCCCCACAACCCACAATTCTGGGCCCCCACAAGGGCTGAAATCATCTTCCCTCCCCCCCACACCCGGCTGCATTTTTGACTCGGGAAAGGAACTGCTAAGCACTAGCCTTTTATTTCAGACAAAATATATATATATATATATATATAAACAAACCGAGACATCTTGGTCGCTGCAGCCGTCTCATCGCTGCCCTTTGCGTTTTTAACGCTTTGTGTCGCTTTGCAAAACAAACTCTCCCTCTATATATTATCCCTGTCCATTTAGACCCCCGTTTCCCCCCCTCGTTTTGGACCCACAATACAGGGTTGTCAGGCATTGGGGCTTAAGGCCAAAGAAACCCAAGGCTGCCCCAACCTTTCCAGTCAGGTGGGGACCAAAACGAACGAGGGATGGACTCAGGGTCTTAACAGCCCAACGTGAACATAAACTCAGGTTTGGGGGGGGGGGCAGAAACAGAGCCAGCCCCCTCCCGTCTTTCTGTGCAACTTCCCAGAGAAATGGCGATAAAGGCGGCTGGGAATTTAATCAAAACTCAGCTCGCCGTTCAAAAGCTACTCGACGCAGCAAAACAGTAGAAGTCCCTTTTTCGGGGGGGGGGGGTTTGCTGATGGATTGCTGGGGGGAGGGGCTGGCGTGTCCCCCCACAAGATTCCAAACGGTCCCTCCGGCGGGTGGGATCTTTCTGCGATCCCTTCCAAGAAACAAATCTTTCCATCTGCAGCAAAGGAAAGGGAAAACAGGGGTAGAAGTTTTAAGATCCGCTCACTGGGGGAAAAAAATAAAAAATAAAAAGCACTCCCTTCCAAAGGGGTTGGATCTGGGATGCAAATTGCAATTAAGCCAGCCCCCAAATTCTGGGGCCGAAGAGCCTGGTTTGCACCAAGCCATCATGGATTAAATTTTTCTAAATGGTAGATGGACACAGCCACATTGAGAAGGTGGAAGGATCTTGAACGCCCCCAGATGGGTCTGAAAAAAAACTCCCCGTTGCCAAGGACCTTTGAGAAAGCTATTAAATCTGGACTGGGGGGTCTGCAAAATTCAAAGACCCCAGATTGGGAGCAAGCAATCCAAGCCCTGCCCACAACTTATTCTTGGTGCACAATCACCCAACATTTTACTCCTCACCTGCCTTCCTTTGGAGGCTCTCATAGCATCACCGAGTTCTCCTCTCCTTCCGACACAGAGGCCATCTCTGCGGGATCAAGAGACAAGATTAGCATTTTGGGTGGGGGTAGGAGGGTAGGAAAAAGGGGGAAGGGGGTGCTGGGAGAGAGAAGGATCCCCCAGGAGGCCAGGAGTTTGTTTATAGCCAGCTGGGAAAACAGAAAATGGGTTGGAAGAAAAACGCCAATTGCTCTTTGGAGAGGGAGAATAAGAAACTCAGCAATCATTTGAGGGGGTGGGGTGGATTTTGAGCCCCTTTATCTGATCCAACCAGGGGAAGGCTGTGTGGCCCTCTGCAGTTGTGAGTCTTTAGGATCAGGTTGTCGAAAAACCACATGCAGGCTGGGGCAGGACATCTCCTCGGGACTCTTGTCGCGTACCGGATAAATTCTCCAACGACATCCCCGCAGTTTTTCTCTAGGGAGACAAGCAGAGACCAGTTTTGCAAGGAGCGGGAATTAATATTGTAATAATATATTAATCGGTATTCAAAAGGGGGGGGGAAGGGAAGATAACATGTATATATGTATTGGGGTTTTTTAAAAAAACGCACCTGTTAAAAAACGTTTTGTGTTTTGTTTCTTTCGTTCTGAGGTTTTGTTTTTGGGACTTTTGGTGTTTTAACTTACTATTGAATGAAATAAAAATCTTGGGAAAGAAAAAAGGAAGCCCGCCCCTCTCCAAATATCTTTGCACGATCGATGGCAGCTCTTTGTGGCCCCCCAACAGACAACCCCCCCCCCAAGCTCTTCTCCTTTTACTCATGATGCATCTCCTTTCCTTTTCCCCTTCCTTTCCTTCTTTCCTATTCCTTATCCTACCCTAATCCATCCTTATCCTATCCTCATCTGCAGCAACATGGACCTCATGTGGACTAGCCACATAGCCACTGCCCACCAAATCAGCCAACCCAAAAGAGAGACCAGATCCAAGTCCTGATTACCAACCAGGTTTCTGGGCAGCTCCATGGAGGTGTCCCCGTCTTCGTCCGACAGCTTCCGTACTGCGTAGCCCAACCGGATCAGTTCCTCTCCCACGTCGATAAACTGGGGAAGAGAAGCCGGATTGAAAAGCTGCCCTCGGCGAGCCAAATCTCACCCTGAAAGCCGTTCCAGTTTTTCCCTTTGAAGATCCAAGCCGGGATTGGGTTTCTCTCACCTGCCCGTCGGTGGGCTTTAACAAACGGACGTACGGCCGCACGCTGCTGCCCACGGGCATGTAGGTGCAGATCTTGCAAAAGACCGATTTCCACTGGGCGCAGTGGGTCAGGCGGTCGAACTCATCCAGGGCGGCCTCTTCCCAACGTGCCCCTAGAGCAGGAAGCCATCAAAGGTCAAAGAAGTTGAATTAAACTTCTATCATTCTGCCCTTGGGGGCAGCTTAATTGCAAAAGCTTGGTGGCTCTGGATGTCCCAGAATTCCCCAGCCAGGAAGCTTTTAAGATGGGTGGACTTCAACTCCCAGAATTCCCCAGAAAGGAATTAAGATGGACTCACCACCAGTAGGGGCCACACCGGCCAAGCTGCACTCAATGGCCTGGAAAGGGAGGCCTAAGAAATCACTCCTTCACGCCCCCCCCCACACACACACAAAAAAAAAAAGGAAAAAAAAAGGAGGTTAAGAGGAGTAGAAGACCCCAATCCCGACTGCCCCATCCCAGTTCTCACCCCAATATTCTGTCGCTCGGTTGTTCTTCGCCTCAAAAGGATGAACTTTCTCGCTGTATCGTATCACGGCAACAAGTTTCTCTCTCACTGCAGGCTAACAAGTCCGTCTGCCCCATCTATTCATTTCCGCCCTCTGCCTTTTATCCCCAGAGCTAGGATGGGATTTTGCTAGCAGCGGTGGCTCTTCCGTCCTAAGGACCAGCCCATAGATTTCCACTGCTCTCCTCTCCTCTGCCTTCTGCACATCCGCCCGTCAGGCACTGGACCCAACTGTTCCTCCCCTTCCTCATCAGCCACCTCCAGACCTGGGGGCTGTTGACTCTCCACCTGGGGGCTGACAGATGGCTCAAGCTCCACCTCTGTCTCTCTCTCTCTGCCAGCTCCATTCCCTCTTCCCCCTCGGAGCTCTCAGGTTGCCTTGATGTTTCTCCTGCCTCCTCCTCCTCTGTTTGGGCTGCTGGAGGGGCCGGCGGCCGATAGGCCACAACACGTCGCTCTGGCAAACTTTCGTTTGCTCAGGCAGGACGAGCCCGGCT
Source organism: Masticophis lateralis (assembly GCA_030761175.1). Taxonomy (NCBI): domain Eukaryota; kingdom Metazoa; phylum Chordata; class Lepidosauria; order Squamata; family Colubridae; genus Masticophis; species Masticophis lateralis. The sequence continues at coordinate 12,340,301 of JAUDYJ010000017.1, read as the reverse complement.
GACGTCCTCCAAGAGCTTCAAACCCTGATGTCTCCAACTTCTCGCTCTCGGCCACCACCACCAAGGAACCCCGGGACCTGAATTTCCAGATCCCTCGTTGGGAGGGACGACGACAACCCAGGTCCGCCCCTTACCGCAACAGCCGCACCTTCTCCAGGGGCACTTCTCCGTTGTCCCCAAAATCCACGTAATAAATATCCAGGTTGCCGTTGTCCAAGGTCCCCAGGACCTCGGCCCGATACCAGGAACGGTCTTCGGGGTAGTAGGTGGCTACGATGTCCCCCACCTGCACGCTTTCCAGCTGGGGGACAGGAGACGGAAAGACAAGAACAGGGGTGATGTCCAGGGGGACGGAAAGCTATGCAGCCTTCCCGCGCTGGGGTTCTCCCCAGCTCCTCACTTCCGGAGGGGCCCTCACCTTGCCGCCATCGTTGTTCTCGTAGTATTTTGTCATCTCCTGGACGAGTTTGTCCAGATGGAGAGCTTTTACGCCGATAATCTGGATCCAGAAATGGCTGGGGTTTTCCGAGGCGGAGACGTAGACCTCCAGGTGATCCTTGCTGTGGAGGCTGAAATCCGGGCTGGGGACTGAGAGACAAGGCAGATGGGTTAGGGAGTCGTGGACTTACCTGTATATGTTGAAGGCTGATGGGTTGAAGGCCCACGGGTAGCCCTCTGAAAGCGGGAAAATGGATCGCGTTTCAAAATACAGGTTAGGTCCTTGTCTTACAGCCGCAATTGAGCCCGGCATCTTTGCTGTTAAGGGAGACAACTCCCGGGGGACGCTACAACCGTCATAAACACAAGTCAGTTGCCAAGCATCTGAATTTCGACCCCTGGGAAGGCTGTGTGAAAAACGGTCGCAAATTGTTTTTCACAGCCGTTGTTAACTTCCAACAGTCACTAAGTGGAGTGTCACGTTAAGCGGCGAGACCTGGCCCGATCCTCCAGGTCCCGAAGCAGTCTACCCTCCATTTTGTTGCTTACCTTCAAAGACGGAGCTCAGCACAGGCCAGGGGTTTATCGGGGACGCTGCTCCGCTCGACTCTGGGGGATCCCCCGAGCGATAATCCGGTGGCCCATCGCCGGCCTCTCGGCGGAGTTGCTCAACTTCCGGCATCTGACTGCGAGGTTCCGCGTGCGAGTAAGGCTGCTGTCCTGAGTCGCCGGCTGCTGCCATCTCCCTCCGGGTGCCCAGGGGCTGCTTGCGCTGGGCACGCGCCGACACTGACTGCAACAATTTACTGCGGAAAGCTTCGTCCTCCGACAGTTTCTCGCGGATCAATTCCTGCTGGCAGAAAATGGGTCAGGGGGAGGTTCGACTCCCAAGCCCCCTGCACCTTGGGGCCCCTAATTTCTAGTCTCCATTGGCCCTGGATTCCCTCCAGCCGTGCCATCTGAGGATGATGGGGGCCGTAGCCTCGATTACCTGGAGGGAAACAGTGTGTGCTGTTTTTTGCACAACGCTCTTACGAGGTAGGCTACATCACTTCCCAGAGGCGGCTCAGGAAGGTCACCGCGCCTGCCATTCTCAAACGAGGGAGGGGGCAACCTCAGCAACGCCCTCCCTAAGGGGTCCAGCACTGCGAGGGGCCCAAAGTTGTAAATTTAATAGTCTCCAACACAATTCAACGAAGTGGATTATAGGATCCTGTTTTGTGACCTTCTGACCAGCAAATTTGTTGGGGGGAAGGCGGATTCACTTAATAACCGAGTTCCTAACTTAACTGGAGCGATTCGCTTAACAACTGTGGCAAGAAAAGTCAGAAAATTTGAGTGGTGCAGTTGGCCTAGAGGTGGAGCTCTTGCCTCGCAGTCAGGAGGCTGTGAGTTCGATCCTAGGTAGAGGTAAATATTTCTCTCTCTGGGCACACTGAGAATATATCCACCGGACAAAACTCCACGCTGGCAACAGGAAGGGCATCTGGCCAGTAAATACTCAGCTCCATTCAGTTGCCCAGACTCCACCCCGCAAGGGGTTATGGGGCTGTTAAAAGAAGTCAGAAATCGGGCAACAAATGTCTCGCTTAACAACAGAAATTTCGGGGTCGATTGTGGTCGTTAAGTCAAGGACTACCTGAACCATAAGCTACAACACTTTTTGCCTCCCCAAGTCCCAGATCACACACTCAGAGGGCACGAGGTTGGGGAAGAGAGAAACCCAGCCTGGCTTAAGGGGCAAAGCTCTCACCTTGGCAGCCTGGACTTCCTTGTGAGTCCCGGAAAGGGTGACGACGCGGGTGAGTGACAGGACGCCCTCCCCGTCGTGGTTGCAGTCAATTTTGGCCCCGGTGCTCCGGCATATGGCCCTCACCGTCTCGCCACCCTTTCCTGGAGGAAGAGCGACAGCACCAGTGAGGGACAAAGAAGGGGGATGCAGCGTCTAGGAATAACCCCCTCTGTGGGATCCATGGTGCTCTCTGAACTGAGTTGGTCTTCCTTGTAAACGTTTTCATGACCCAAGTGGGGAATGGCTTCCGTGCTAGAAGGCAGGGGAGTTTGAAGGAGGATAATAAGAACGATGAGAAGCAGAAGAGAAAGAAAAGGACTGCGGGGCCCTTGGTGCTGAGCTTGGTGGTTTCCTTGCCCCTTGCACGTTTCATGACCCAACTGGTGAACAGCATCAGTGCTAGAAGAAAGGGAGGGTTGGAGGAGGAGAATAAGGGAGAAGACAAAAAGCAGAAACGTAAGACAAGGAGGAAGAGAAGGAGAAGAGGAAGAAGAAATGAAAAGAAACAGTGGGGTTCTTGGGGCTCTCTGAGCTCGGCTCTTTCTTGGCAGATCCAACCAAGGAACATCATCAGTGTCAGAAAGGGGGGGGGTTTAGTTTCTAGATGTTTCATCTAGGCAACGTCATCAGTGCTATGCTCCCCACTTCTCCCAAATCCCAGCACTCCCCAAACCAGGCAAAAATCGGCCCTCCTCGGAACCCCAGCGGGGCCTCGGGGTCTCCAGGGTGGGCTGGCTAAAGACCACCAACCCTTGCGGCCCCCTCCCCAAAAGGAAAGCTTGGGAGGGCTCCGGCGAGAGAGCGGTACCGATGATGCGGCCGATGGCCCGATTGGGCACCGAGATCTTCTCCACCACGGGCAGGCTCTCCTCCAGGATCTGGTGGATGGCGGCTTTGGCCTTGCACACCTGGACGGGGGATCCAGAGATCCGGATCATCCGCTCCTCGCCGGATTCCTCCAGGTCGATGTTGATGCGGGCATGGGTGTCCTTCCGCAGCTGTGGGAGGAAGAAGAGAGGAGGGAAATATTGGGGGGGGGGGGGGGGGGCTTGTCCAGCTTCCCCGGTTCCCTTGCACAAGGAGGAAGGGAGGGGGTCTCTCCGCCCCACCAGCCCCCTCCTTCTTCCACTTGCCTGGTTCACTTTCGCCCCCTGCCGTCCGAGGAGGAACTTCACTGCTTCTTGGGGCACCTTCAGCACGAATTCGATTTCTTCCTCCCCCACGAAAGTCATCCGCTCTTCTGCGGGGCCACCGAGGAAGAAACGAAAGCTGAAGAACTTGAGATATCCCCCTCCCCACTTTAGGAGGTACCTAAACCTCCTAAAGAATGAAGGTGTAAAAAATCCCCAGCCCATGAAGCTTCTGCAAACCTGCTAGAGACCAGCCCGTCTTTTCCAAAAATTAAAACCTGGTGGGCCTTCCTATTTTATTGATATTTATATCCCGCCTTTATTATTTTTACACATAACTCATGGCAGGGAACATATTCAACATGCCTTCCTCCTATTCCACCCCCCTCCCCAACAACCAGCCGGCTTTCATGGCTAAAGCAAGACTAGAATTCACTGTCTCCCCGTTTCTAGCCAGCTGCCTTAATCCGTAGACCAAACCGGGTCTTCCTTCCAGATCAGGCTGCACACAACCCCCTTCTCTTTTTCTACTCCGCCCCGCCGTCTTCCTTCTCAAAGCCCCCACCTCAGCAAGACCCCCTCCTCTCCCCCAAGGGAGGGAGGGAGGGACGGACACGGGTGAATGCCTTGCCCAGCAGGAAACTCAAGGTTTGACTGCTGACCATCCACTCCAGGCTTCCATTGGGAGTGGGGGGGTTCGTAATTCAAAGGTGGGGGTGGGGTGGGGCTGGCACGCTCACCTTGGTCCTCCCGGTACCGGCAGTACAAGATGTAGAGGATGGCAGCACTGGCTGGAACGCCAAGGCCCAGGGCAACCTTCTGCAGACCGGTCAAGCCTCCGCTCCAAGAGCTGTGTTGGTCAGCCATGGCTCTGCAACCTCCGGGAGGGGGGGGAATTTGTGTGTGGGGGGTTCAAAGCTTGGTGGGGGGGAGGCAGAAAAAACCCAGTTAGTTTGCTTGCAAAGAGTTTGGTTTCCCAGCCGTTTAAAGGGGTTTGGGGGGGGGGCTCCCTTTCTGGCCTCCCCCAGGGAGGGAAGGAAGAAAGCCAGCAGCTCTGACGATCTCCCTTCTTTGCAGATCTCCAAGGAATCCACCCAGGGAAGCCTGGATCCCCCCCCCCACCACCAGCTGCAGAACAAAACAGATCATCTCTTTTATTGCAATTGTGGCTCCCCCCTCCCTTTTTTTGCAAATCCTGCCGAAATGTGCCCTTAAAAGCAGCAGGGGTGGGGCTCTAATTCAAAGCCACGCGTGGGCGCCCTCCCCCTCCCGGGGAAATATCCCCCCTCTGCCCCCCCCTTACTAATCCTCTAAATTCCAAACCCTTCGGAATTAGGAAGTTTTTGCTCTCGTTTCGGGGGGGGGGGTGTGCTGGGCCCTTGATTGCAGCCCTCCGTTTGTCTATTTCCTCCCCTCTCCCTCCTTGGGAACCCCGATAGACTGCCCCTGCCTCTGGAAGCTCCATTCTCCCCCCCTGCAAATGAGAAAGGGAAGCTTTTTTTTTTATCCCTGGCCTGGTTGGGGAGGGGGGAAGTGTCTTTGCCGCTCTTTCTCTCTCCCCACTTCCTCCTCCTTTTAAAGGTGCAGATATTGGGAAGGGGGGGATGTGTCTCCCCACTTAATTGGAATTTAACTCTAATGAACCCCACCCTTCTCTTTGCACGCCAATAATGCAAACCCGGCTTGCGGTCGTCTCTTATTCCGAGAGGCTGCCTTGCAAACAAGCGCATCCCGGGGTCCGTAGCCAAGTCCTCCCCGCGGTCCTCCCGCTCTCCGCCCCGCCCACAGGGCGAGCCCTACCTCCCCCCACCGCCTCCTCTCGCCGTCTCCGCGCTCCGCCTCTGCGGGACCCGGTATTTATAACCTCTCGCCCCGCCCTCTCCCCCGCCCGCGAGCCTTCCAGCCAATCGGCGGAGAGCGAGCTACCTGCCGCCGGGTGGGGGCGTCGGGAAGTAGCGGCCAATCGGGGAAACGAACGAAGAGTTGGAAGGGTGGCATTGGCCCTAGTTTAACCAATAGGAGAAAGAGAGGGGGTTTTAACTGTCGCTCCCGCTCATCGCGAGCGGCACGTGGTTTCTTAGCAACATCGAGGTGTCCCAGAATGCTTTGCGCTCCAAGACGCCATTATTACCCATAATGCCCTGAGCAAACCCATGATTGACAGTTTGCAAAGGGATACTTTGAACTTAATTTTCAAACAAGCCCAAGTTTTAGCAGTTTGCACACAAAAAATGGACCCTGCTGAATTTATTCATAATCCTTTTATCTTAAAGTTGACAATTTAATCAAATTTTTTCCGTTTTGGGTGCCAAACTATAAACTTCTCGGTCCAGCTCAGTTGGCAACTTGACTGCCCTTTGCAAAAAAACAAACAAAAAAACAAATAATCCTATGTGCACGGATTGAGAAAAGTACTAACCGCAGTTTGCACAACAAACCATCATATCTTGGATTGTTGCCTTGCACGAAACCTTTATGAAGGTTTGTGGCTGGCTTTGCTGCCAGGCCAACCCTAGCAAGCATAAAGGTGGACTTTGGAAGGAGGGAGTGCCCCCAAACTTCCCCATCTCATTAGTCTGAAAAGTTAGGAACCGAAGTGGATAATGGGTAAAGGAATCCTAAAACAAATCTCCCAAAGAAGGATCCTTGCAGAAAACGTTGCAACCAATCTTATTTATTTATTTATTTATCTATCTATCATAATACCAGCCAGAGCCCCAAGTCATCCGGCTTCGTTAAATCTCCCATTCCATTGTGTGGCTCTTGAATCAAATTCAGATTAAATGATTGGCATAGCTTCTCAATTAATCTGTGTGCAACCCGATCTCCGAAACTATCTATTCAGGTACAAAATGCTTTCTCCCATCAGCTGGTACCACGGAAGATACACAAAATTGCATTTTGATGGTAGTGTTTTAAAAACCTGCTTTGAATTTCCACACCCGGGGCAAAATATTAAAGACTTTAAAGCCTGATTTTCATTTGAATTGCTCAATCAGCAATATCCCAATAGTTCTGGAAAAGGAAAACAGCCTCCCAATCAGCCACGGAGAATTTGGTCTAATACTGGCACCACAATGGAGCCCCAATATTCCTGTGGTTAGGCAAGAAAGTTGTGAAGTGAATTTGGCCGTTTTACAACCACCCTTGACTTGGTGGTTAAGGGAGTCACTGCACCTGGGATAACATGGCTGTCATAAATAAAGAGTCCATTGCCAAGTGTCTGAATTTGGATACCACAACGGTTGTAGATGTGAAAAATGGTCATAAGCCAATTTTTTTAGTGCATTTGTAACTTTGGTCACTAAGCAAACTTTTTTAAGTCGAGGATGGTCTCCTAAAGACGATTGATCATCGAAAACTTCTGATCCGTCTTCCTCAAGAACTAAAACATGGTTGCCAAAAGAGAAGAAGAAATGAGAAAGACGAGAAGGTGTAGAGAACGTAACTGCGTGTATTGAGAAAGACAGATAACATTACAAACGAGCAAAGCAATCCATAGATAAGATTTTAAAAACAACAAGGACCACAGATATGTTAGTTTTTAACAAGAGGCTAGGATTTTGCAAGCTGCCGTTTTAAACATGTACAGAGTGTTAATAATTGCAGAAATCAGATAGAATTCTGCTGGGCAATTCTGTATTGGAAAGGATGATAATGAAGTCTTCAAATCGCAGATTATTAGCAACAATTCTCTCTTTATTTCATGTTAAATCCATTTCCTTCTCTTTCCCCCTTTTTCCCTGGAATATGTCTCTGCTTTTCTATTATTATGCTGGGGAAAAAAATGATTTTTCTATTGTTTCTTGTTTTCCAGAAAAGCTTTTCAGACTTTAATGTCAGGCCTTTCTAAAAGATGGCACAGAAAAATGTGCAGGCTTCAGGGATTTTAATCTGTGGTGGAAGATTTATAGGGAGACGGGCTAAATTTAATTGAACAGCATTCAGGTGGACTGAAGCTCTCTTGTCTGTTTTTTCTCTGGGATCGAAAGACATACAACTTTACCCAAAAAAAAGTGTTAGGCGTTTGCTCTTTTGCACAAAGAGGAATTAATTTTCATTCATGTCAAAGTACATCTTGTAGCAAAGACAGCTTAAATCACTTCTGCGGGCAGATTTATTATTATTTCTATATTTTTTTTTAAAAAAACCCATAAAAATAATTCTGAACACAAAATAGGTCATTCCTATTTGTATAATAAAAGATCCTGAGTGTGAAAGGGGAGATTAAGACTTTGTAAGGAGATCATCTATTCCAGCCCTCAGCTCAAGCCTTGTTCTGCTACTTAAGATGCAGCTGGAGCAATTTCTTTCATTTATATCTTGGTCCAGGGGCTCAAATGTGGGGTAGCTTAGGCCGAGAGAGGGGGGAACAAACAGGGCCAAGCCCAGGGAGCTGTGGTATCTGGATTTGAATCCAGACCTTTGCTCTTCCGATACGTTCACCCTTGAACTATCCAACTCCCTGAGTGATGGCTGACACCTTCTGCTTAACTGAATAACAGAGTTGAAAGGGACCTTGGAGGTCAAGCACACAAATAGCTGTCCAACCTCTTAAAAACCTACCTTTTTATACATGATTTATCTTTCATAAAAATGGAAAGATACTGATGACAACCACCAATGGAATGGAACTGAACTACCATTTCCTGTTTCCCGGTGCACAATTCTTCTGTATAGAGATGAATTTGACAGTAGCTTTTTTTTTTTTTTAAGCAAACCTGTGATACAGCAGGCTCGATAATATGATTCAGCCAGAGAGCCTTTGAGAAAATAGAAATTGTCACCCATCGGAGTTTAGAAGCCCCCAGAGTTAATCCATCGAAAGTCCACGGTGGAATAACTGGACACGCAGACACACAAAGCAGTTTAGAAGTTGTCACATTTGATGCAGCATAGCTTGGTGCGAACATACTTCCTGGATGCGATGCTTTGGTGCTTAACTGGAATCAAAACAACTCAAAATGGACATTTGCTACTATCGAGCGATTCTCGTAGCCGACGGAGCCAGCTCACTTATGAGATACAATTAAATACGATTCCATGTTTTTTCCCCTTTCCTGCCACAGTTGCGTCTCCAAGTCTTTTAAGGTGATGTTTTCTTATTATATCGGAGGGATATCAGTGCAAAAATAAGATTTTTGGAGTCCAGGTGTGAGTTGAACCCTTGCCACAAATTTTAAAAAATGCCGAAGTTGTGAATGCAAGTTTTCTACACTTTTCTCCCCTTGAACTGAAAGGCATCACTGGCTCGGATCTTTGTGACCATTATTATTTTTTTTTTAAAAAAAATTGCAGTTGCGTAGCACACATGCAACATGAAGGGTTAAAAAGACAGGATAAGACCTCATGCCCGGAATATATTTCTTGCAAAAAACCTGGAAATATTTTGATCTTCAATTGAAGCTGGAAGGAAACCGAATCGCCAAAGGTCACCAAGTAGCCAAATGAGACCCTCATTCCTTAGAGGGACTTCCTCAAATTTCATTTCCAGATCAGAATAAACTCATCCGTCGCTTTATCTCCCCAGGAAGAAACCCCCCCCACACACATTTATTTTCCTGGCACTTAACGGGCTCTCCTACCACCACCAAATCTTTTGCTCTTCTGGAAATGACAAACCTTGTGTCTACGGTTGGATAGCCTGGTGACCCAGGGGGTGGGGGGGAGAGCAAAAATGCACGTGCGAAGCTGCCAGACGGAGACCCGGGTCTCTCTCCTGGAATTTGGGGTCCTCGGTACAGCCGAGAGCATCGGTAGGAGCGGCTCGATGTATCCAAAGCCAATTCTTTTTTTTTTAATTTAAAAAAAAAGACAGCGATGGAAAAAAGATTTCTTTTGGCAGTGTGATGGGATCCGCTCCTAGCTACGGATCTGGTGATCTATAGCAAGAGGATCGTGATGGCAAGGAACACGGTGCCAGAAAGCATCAGAGTGAGCTCCGGAATAACTCCGCTACTCAGAGTGACCTCAAAACCCATAATTTCCTCCTTGTAGCCTTTTTCTCTAGCCATGCACTTGAAGACGCCTTCGTCGATCGGCGTTTGTTGCCCAAAGCGAAGCGTGCAGGATTGGTCCTCCATGGCACAGGGGTAAACCTTCTTGTCTTTGACCCAGCTGTAGCTGGCGTGGTGGGACTTCAGAGGGCAGGGCAGGTAGATGTAAGCTGTGCGATCTACGCTGACTTTCTTGATGGCATCCTCAGCTAATTTTTCTATCGGGCCCGGTGTTTAAGGAGAAAGAAAGAGTAAGGCAGAGAGAGAGAGAGAGAGAGAGAGAGAGAGAGAGAGAGAGAGAGAGAGAGAGAGAGAGAGAGAGAGAGAGAGAGAGAGAGAGAGAGAGAGAGAGAGAGAGAGAGAGAGAGAGAGAGAGGAGAGAGAGAGAGAGAGAGAGAGAGAGAGAGAGAGAGAGAGAGAGAGAGAGAGAGAGAGAGAGAGGAGAGAGAGAGAGAGAGAGAGAGAGAGAGAGAGAGAGAGAGAGAGAGACATTCAACACAATGACAAGGAATAGCTTTTCAGCTCCCTGACCAGGATGGTCAAGTTGAAAAGCTTACAAGGATGGACTGGAGGACAGGCTGTGTTCCGTCTCAACCCTTCTCCATTGCATTGCCCAAAATCTTAAGGGCAAGGATGCAGAAGGGACAACCCCAATGACTATACGTGGCTTAGGAAGGCTTTGAATCAGAGGAGGGTTTCATCTGGTTCTGACCGGTTCTGGAGAACCGATAGCGGAAATTTTGAGTAGTTCGGAGATCCGGCAAATACCACCTCTAGCTGGCCCCTGCCCCCCATCCATTTGCTGCCTCCAGAGTCCGAGCTGATCAGGAGGAAATGGGGATTTTGCAGTAACCTTTTCTGGAGTGGGGTGGGAATGGGAATTTTACAGTAACCTTCTCAGGGAGTGGGGTGGGAATAGGGATTTTACGGTATCCTTCTCTTGGAGTGTGGTGGAAATGGAGATATTACAGTACCCTTCCCCTGGTGTGGGATGGGAATGGAGATTTTGCAGTATCTTTCCCCAGGAGTGGGGTGGGAATGGGGATTTTACAGTAACCTTCTCAGGGAGTGGGGTGGGAATAGGGATTTTACGGTATCCTTCTCTTGGAGTGTGGTGGAAATGGAGATATTACAGTACCCTTCCCCTGGTGTGGGATGGGAATGGAGATTTTGCAGTATCTTTCCCCAGGAGTGGGGTGGGAATGGGGATTTTACAGTATCTGTCCCCTGGAGTGGGGTGGGAATGGAGATTTTGCAATATCCTTCCCCTGCCACGCCCACCAAGCCGCACCACGCCCCCAGAACCGGTAGTAAAAAAAAATTGAATCCCACCACTGCTTTGAATAACTTCTGGGTGAGGAAAAGGCATATAAGACACACATTTAATCATGCCAATTTCCTGCCCTTTGAGATCAACCTCCTGTGATCGATCATGACAAGAGGGAGGAGGGCGCCTCCTTAAGGCCACATCCACCCTTCCACCAACACTCGCAACCACGCAAGTTCCTGCAAGGGGACAGAGTTACCTTCCGCTGCTTTGCAAGCCTGAGTGGTGCTGGATAAATCCAGGTTCTGAATCAACCTGTTGAAGGACAAAGTGGGAACATCTCAAGAACTTTGCTGCATCAAGCCAACGCATCTCCTAGTCCTGTACTTTGTTTCTCCCTAGTCAATGATCCCATACTTGGTGTTAACTGAACCCTCTGGTCATAAAAGTGTGTCAGAAGCTCATGCACGCAAAAGACCTCACTTTTGTTTCTCTTGGCTGTTGGTGTGGTTTTCCTGGGAGACGGCGGAACAAGTCTTTCCAGCTGCATCCCACCCACAATAAGGGTCCCGGGCCAAGATGCAGTTCCAGCAATTTCCATTATATTGGCTGCAGTCTTGCAAGGGTAGACGCGTGACTTCAAACTCGGTGCTCACGTAGAGATGGCCCTACCAGAAACAAAATGGGTTCTAGTGTAAGGGGGAAGAAAGGAACTCGGTGAAGGAGGCTGTGGAGATCACCTCTGGTCCTAGGAAAGGAGACACCAGTTCCCTTCCTTTGTTGACTTCTTTGTGGTAGACAGAGTTCCTTTGGCAAGGGATGAAGTCCACAAAGATGATTCCTCAGCCATGGGAGTAAAAAACGTATTAGGAAGGAAGTCTCTATTCTTCTCACTATGTAGGACCTCCAACAGATTTGGAAAATGTACAGTTAACATTAAGGATCCCTTGACATTCCTAGCTATGTAACTTCACCTTGTTTCAGGAGGTGGAAGTCAAATACCCACTGGGAGATATTACCTCCCATGGTGCCTGCTCAGCTCCCAGCATTTGCCCCCGAATGTTGCACACAACCAACAGGTCTATTCTCCATCTTACCGTGTTGGCATCCAGGATCATCTGGGTGACAGGTGCTTCAGCCTTGAAGGGGCTTAACTCAGCAATGATCACCGTCTGTTCTTTGCTTCGGAGGACTTTCTGGATCTTCCCTTTGGCTGTCATCGCAAAAAAAAAAAAACCCACACCAGAACTCTGGTTAGGTGGAAGGAGACCACAACGGTTGTTGTCTTAGCGATAGACACAGGACGTCTTGCTAGAAAAACCTTGGGTCCATCCATCCATGGGGTGAGGATGGCTTGCCTCTAAGGATGGGGAAGGAGCAGGGCTTAATTCGAGACTGGATGCACAAATGAATCAAGAACCCCAATAGATTCCTTCAAAGTCTAGTCCCATTCCTGTCACTAGAGTTGAAGACTCTAGAAAGAGTGCAGGGAAGAGCAAACCCACCAGTTCCAAGGAAGAGGACATCACGGGACACATTGTTGGCATCTCGGGCCTTGTCCACCACCACCTGAGTGTACGTATCGTTCATCTGAAGGACATACAGAGGCTGTTCCTCATCTGGATAGACCACAGCTTCTAACTCTGGATGGTCCTTAATGAAGGCCAGCATTTTGGCCAAGGAAGAGCTGGAATCTGGCGGAACACACTGTGGTTGGAGAATGAAGGAGACATGAGACATTCGTGGGGAGAAGGACATCCCAATTTTAACCCAAATTCTGTCTGATCATGCAGAAAAGTCACTTCCTTCAGTTATTCTACACAGGAATGATTGAGTCTGTCATCTGCACCTCCATAACTGTCTGGTTTGGCTCCGCAACCCAACAAGACAGACACAGACTTCAGAGGGTAATTAGAACTGCAGAGAAAATAATGGCTACCAACCTGCCTTCCATGGAGGATCTGTATATTGCACGAATCAAAAAGAGGGCTGGGAAAATATTTACAGGCCCCTCGCATCCTGGACATAAATTATTTCAACTCCTACCCTCAAAACGACTATAGAGCACTGCACACCAGAACAACTAGACACAAGGACAGTTTTTCCCCAAACGCCATCACTCTGCTAAATAAATAATTCCCTCAACACTCTCAAACTATTTACTAAGTCTGCACTACTATTAATCTTCCCATCGTTCCTATCCCCCATCTCCTCCCACTTATGACTGTATGACTGTAACCTTGTTGCTGGTATCCTTAAGATTTATACTGACTGTTTCCTAATATGATTTGATTGCTTATTTGTTCCCTACGACTATCATTAAGTGTTGTACCTTATGATTCTTGATGAACGTATCTTTTCTTTTATGTACACCGAGAGCGTCTGCACCAAAGACAAATTCCTTGTGTGTCCAATCACACTTGGCCAATAAAGAATTTTATTCTATCTATTATTTTCCTGGCCCATTAATTCCAAAAGGCGTTTTTAGAAATAACCTCTTGATTTTAATTCGCAAATATTTTTACATAGTCGTTGAATATAGCAATGGCATAATCATTCAGGGCAGCGGGAAGTAAACAAAATTAAGTGGCAATTAGACACCTAGAGTCCTGTTTGAAAACAATAACAAAGTCACCGAAAGGCAGAGTCTCCAATGAACCATACCGTGCCAGGTCTGGGATGAGGGGCGGAGCCCGGAGCATCCTTGAATTTGGAAGTTTCAAAATAGGAGCTGATTCTATTCATCGAGTAGGAACAAACCGCAGAGGAGCCCCTTAAAAGAAATAAAGCAGATATTTTTAAAAAAATAATATCGGGTGTTGAGTTTTGCATCAGTGTATCCTGGTCCCAAGTCACAATTGGGATTGTGCGCATAAGCCTGGGAATTTCAGAACCTTGGACAGCAGCCGAGCAGAATATAGGTAATCCTTGACTCAACAACAGTTCGTTTAGTGACAGCTCAAAGTTACGACGGCACAGAAAAAGGTGATTTAGATTCATTTTTCACGCTGGGGATCCCGTTGTCATGTGATCAAAATTCAGAGCAATTAGCAACTGACTCACATTTATGACAGTTGCAGTGTCGTGGGATCACCAACTGCGCCCTTCTGACAAGCCAAGTAGGGGGGAAGCCAGATTCACTTAATAACCGTGTTACTAATTTAATGATGGCAGGCATTCCCTGAACAGCTGTGGCAAGGAAGGTTGTAAAATGGGGCAAAATTCACTTGAGAAATGTCTTGTTTAGCAACAGAAATTTTGGGGTCAGTTGTGGTCCTCAATCGAGGACTACCGGTATCAGCCTGGAGAATTCAGAACTATGGACAGCACCCAAATCAGCTCACAGCCTGGGAATTTCAGAACCATGGACAGTGCCCAAGCAGGCCCTCTGTCTGGGAATTTCAGGACCACGGACAGAGCCCAAGTAGACAAGTTGCTCCAGCAGGGAATGGATTTAAAGGCTATGCTGAAAAGATTCTTTCTTTTGGTTGAACTTGAAGTATTTCCTCCTTAGGGTCCAGATTAAATTTCCCCCCCCTGCCCCCCCAAAGTGAATTCCAGCATAAGTACCATCCCAAGGCCAGAAGATCTTATTGATTGGATGCATCCTCAACTGTGACAGGATTCCAGATCCAACTTCCCGTTGACCTGTAGGCCATATCTCACCACTCACCATGGGCTGGAGAAGACTCCGTACAACATTGTCTCAGCCTGGCCCTCCTCTCTAACAACGAAGGTGTCCTCTAGGTGGTGGAAAAGCAGAGGTTCGTGGGGGTTTCCACACACCAGCCTAGCTTTGAGGAAGGTGGTCCAGAAATCTCCCGAGGTTGGTTTCTCTCCCTGATCCATCTGGAACCCCCCAAGAGATAAAAGACACACCCTGAATCTCAATTCTTGAGATTTTCATCCCTTCCATTCCTTTCATTTTAAATGCTTAAATCTTCGTGGCTCTTAACTTTTTAAACTCTGTTTTTAATATGGTTTTATGAATTAATATGAATTTATGAATTAATTCAATGTAGATGCTGCCCGCCTGACTATTGAAAAGACTAGAATAACAGAGTCAGAAGGGACCTTGGAGGTCTTCTAGTCCAACCCCCTGCTTAGGCAGGAAACCCCTACACTACTTCAGACAAATGGTTGCCCAATCTCTTCTTAAAAACTTCCAGTGTTGGAGCCTTCAGAACTTCCAGAGGCAAGTCATCCCACTGGTTAATTGTTCTAACTATCAGGAAATTTCTCCTTAGCTCTAAGTAGCTTCTCTCCTTGATTATCAAGTGACTCCCTGCAGCCTATAAATTTAATAAATGAATAAATAGAATACAAACAGAGTTTAAAACTCAAGCAGGACAAAAGTTTTTTTAAAAAGTTTTGATTTGGTTCTGATTGGGAAACCGCCCAGAGTCATTGAGGCAAAGATGGGCGGTGCAGAAATTTGATTGATTGATCAATCAATCAATCAAAATGTCATTCTATACATTGCTTTACACTTTCCCCCTGTGCCCTCGATAGACAGAAAACCCCTCCTTTTCCCAACCTTGCATACGCGTCCAAGCCAAACTTTGTACAGCTCCTCATCCAGACCGGCTGACCGGTTGACCTCATTGTAGAAGAAGAAAATTTCGTCTTTCCTTCGGTCTTTATGTGGGAAGAAGGCTGCTCCTTCAAACTCAGCATCTAGGACAGAAAATTCAGGATGAGAGAAATAAAAAACCCAGCCCAAGGGTGAAATCCATCAGGTTTGTCAGGTCGCAAAAGGGGATGATCACCTGATCCACCCCCCCCACCCTCCCGGGACACTGCGACCGTCATAAATGTGAACCATTGGCCAAGTGTTCAAAAGTTGTGACCGCGGGGATGCTACAAAAGTCATAAGTGTGAAAAACTGGTCATAAACATGAAAAATGGTTGTAAATCCCCTTTTTCAGTGCCGCCGTAACTTTGAATGGTCACTAAATGAACCGTGGTAAGCCGAGGACTCCTTGTACTCCATTGTCAGGAAAGTGGGAAAAGGATCAAGGAATTTTTCTTACTGCTGAGCCAACTGTCCCTCGTCTTGATCCCTTTTTTCCGTCCGTAACTCCTCTGGAAGGAACTTTTATTCCCGGATAAGGCGGAGTAGAGACTGTCTTCTGAAATACGGAAAAAAGCCGGAGCTGAAATCTGTTTTTTTAATAAGAAATGTTGAATGTGTCACGTGCGAAGCTGATTTAATTTCTTTTGCCTAACCTCCGAGTCCTGATCCTGCTATTAGGAGGGAAAATAGAACAGAATAATCGAGTTGGAAGGGACCTTGGAGGTCTTCTAGTCCAACCCCCTGCTTGGGTAGGAAACCCTACACCATTTCAGACAAATGGCTGCCCAATCTTCTCTTAAAAACTTCCAGATATAGATATGAATTTTGGCTTGTTCCGGAGCCCCTTACCAACAGCGATGGTGACAGATTTTTGCAAGGGTGAGGATGAGATGACATTCTCCCCCAGCATGGTGAAAATTTGGCCCTGGCTGCTTTTCTGCAGTGTTGTGTTGACCTGAAAGAAAAAGGGAACCAACGATCAGCCTGCTCATAAAAGCAGTTCAATGATACCCTACCTATTATTATGGGTCCCCCTTGTTGCTCAAAGCTCCTTCTATATTGGTTGCCTAGCCCCTTACCAGAATCCAGCATTTGGGAGAGCCTGCATTCGTGCCACAGACCAGGGTTTTATCTTCTATCCTTTCAATCATCTGGATGAAGTTGTCGCAGTTGCCCTACGAATGGCAGAACAGGGAAAATAAAACCTATCCAACTCAACCCAACCCAACCCAACCCATCCAACCCATCCAACCCAACTCAACCCAACCCAACCCATCCAACCCAATCCAACCCAACCCAACCCAACCCAACCCAATAAAACCCAATCCAACCCTATGCATCCCATCCTATCCCACCTCATTCAACCCAACCCAACCCAACCCATCCAATCCATCCTAACCCATCCCATCCCATCCCAACTCAACTCAACCCAACCCAACCCAACCCAACTCAACTCAACTCAAGTGAACTCAGCCCAATTGAACCCAACCCAAGCTAAGTCTTCTAGAAGACCTCTGGGGGTCGCTCTGTGCCTAGAAATGGAAGTAACTGGTGGAGATAAAAGTCCTGCCAAGCTATCAGTTTAAGTTGGCTTAAGGAGTTGGTTTTTGCCAACTAGCCAACTAGCTAAAACCGGGTCATATGTTGGACTTGAGGAGATGGAAACTGTCTCTGTTCAGATGCAAAGCCTCTCCAACATCTCCCTTCCCTTGAAGAAAACATCCATCCCTCTCCAACCTGAACGGCTGGCTCACCTTCTCTGCTCTCTTACAATCCTTCTCGGCCTTCTCTTCGACACGCACCGGCACCTGGGCACCAGACAGGGAGAGACAGAGACACACACACACCCCTTGAGCCTTGTGAATTTGTTATCACAGTCATTAAGCAAATCTCTCAGCCAATCTGGCTTTGTTTATCGGAAGCTGCCTGGCAAGACCCTACAACCGTCGAAAATCTGAATCGGTTGCCAACCCCCAGATTGTGAGCCCATGAGCACAACAGGGATGCGTCGGTCCTGAGTTTTTTTCGCTAGCATCACAACTTGTTGTTAAAAGAAACAGTCGTAGGTCGAGGACCATCCATAGAAGATTTGGACGGTGGGATGGGACGGGATGGGATGGCTTACCTCTGTGGGTGTGATTTCAGAACCCACAAACGTCAGAATCCACAAAGTTCCTCGCCCTCCGACAATCAGCTGAGGGGATCCAGCCTCATGGAACATGGCCGTCAGCTTTTCCTTCTGATTGAAAGTTCGGGTCACGACATCTGGGGGGAAAAAGATTAAAACTCTTATTAAAAACAACCACGCTGATTGGAACCCGGTTCCAAGAACTCAACCCGTGGTTCTTCAAATCCATTCAACTCCAAGCTTCAGAGCCCCTGCCAGCCATCCTCACAAACTGACAGCTTTGTTTTCAATCTCTGCCCGTCTTCAACCTCTTAATCATCTTAATATTTCAATTTTCAATTTTATTTTTTATGAATTTAATGCAATAATAACAATGGGAAAAAAATGGATCATTTTGCAGGTCAGTCCCCACTGTTCGCCGAGGAGACCCATTGGAGTTCTGGCTGGATGTGGCTTCCAAAATCTGATCCTTTGGGATAGACTGCCCTGGCGGAGGGAGGCTCCAATCAGCCATTCTGCTTCCCAAATTGGCCTCTCCTGGCTGCCAACAAGCCACCATCGATGGAAAGACTTTTCTCTGAGATTCCTTGCAACCACTGGCCCTCCAAGCTTCTCTTTAACCTCTTCCAGAATAAACATTTGCTCCAGATGTGCACAGGAGGCCTCCTGGACAGCCAAACTACCCCTCCTTGGCGATGCTAACCTGAAGAAAGCCCATTTCGTGGCCCCTTCCTCCATTTTCACTTGTGGTTTGCAGTCCGGAATGGGCCACTGTGTCACGGCCATCCCGCCCTGGGAGAACAGTTACACTAATATCCAAGAATTATCGGAATGGAATCATTAAAGCCAGGACAGCATGCAATGTGAATGACCCAAATTACAATATATACCCTCTTTCCCCCAAAATAAGACCCAACTGGAAAATAAAGTCTTAGCATGATTTTTCAGGATGCTCATGCCCCCCAAAATAAGATCGTCAACCAGATGGATGCATTTATTCCTCCGAAATAAGACTTCAGCAGTAAATAAGGCCTAATGTGCCTTTCAGAGCAAAAATTAATATAAGACCCGGTCTTATTTTTAGGGTATACATTTTAATTATTTTCAATGATGGGGTTGAATGGTTGATGAGCCTTTTGCAATGGGGCCCAGCCTCCAGGAAATGCACCAAGGGCTGGTATGCACCCTTCACATGCGAAGGTTGCACCCGTTTGCTAACTCCTAACGAAACCAAGACAATCAGAGTCTGCCCTTAAAAAAAAAAAAAGGCATCTCGGTTTATTTTAGCCGGCTTGGATGCCGACTGCATATTTCATCGTGGGAAGGATCGCTCAAAGCATCCAGAAACTGCAATCTTTCTTAATCCATTATGTCAATAGATGGGCTCGGGGTGACGCTGCCCGCTTGGGCCCCTGGCAACAAGGAACCACATCTTGTTTGTTGGCGCCCTTCGCATTTTTATCCAGGGGAGGGCGAGGCGAAGGCGCTTTGGGTTTGCAGGGCTGAGTCACAGGGAGGGAAAGTTACCCCCCCTCCCCCCCGCCACACACACACACACACCCAGAGCATTGTCTGTGTTTTTTCTTCATTCCCCCCACAACTCTCCCCACCCCACCCCTTTGCTGTGCTACATATCTCGGTTTTTATCTGCATTGCAGAGGGGACTCAAATGATTTTGACCTGCTGGAGCAAAATCTCTTCTACTTCCCACCACCACCACGTAACAGCTGGAAATCCCTGGGATGCTTTGCAAAACTATGTGGCATTTGACTGTCCTTGCATTGGGAGGAAGTGGTGGGGAGAGAAAGAGAACAAAATTCATTTGGAGGGTTTTGTTTTTAACCAAGATCTGATGCCCCTTAAGAGCTGAGATTTGCTCCCGGGTAAGAAAAACCCTCCCTCTTATTTTGCAACTTTGGAATCAGTTGTCAAGGGGAAAATGATTATTTTTTTTTTTGCTCTCTCCAAAACTGATGGCGCTTTGCTGACTTTCAATGTTCTGTGTTTACAAGTGGATTGGGACCGTACTTAGACGCTTGGCTTTCCTGTTAAAATATATATATATATCCCCCCACCCACCCCAGTCTTTACACAGGAGGAAATCGGCCCAATTTGGGGCTTGCAAATGGGTTTTTCGCTGACTTAAATAGAATCTCCAGTTGGAGAGGCAGTCTACCTGTTTGTCTGGGAAGGGAGGCTTTCTGAGAAGGATCCAGTTGATCTCTGCAGGAAGGCTAGACTAGAGCTGGGTTGCCGTCTGATCTGATCCGATTGTCACGGAACTGAACATCAGAAGGAAACACTGAAGATTTCATTTCTTTCCTCCTCTTTTTTTGCGGTTCATTGAATTGTTGGGAGTCAGACAGACAGATAAATCAGGAGGGTTGTTGTTTGCTGTGTACAGCTTAAGTTAACCACTCCGAACCGTTTTTTGTTGGAGCTGGCTTTGGAAAACATTCGTTTAAAAAAATAATAATAATTGGGATGTTAATCCTCCATGGATCAGCGCAGTCTATCTGAGCACATAGGTCCCAGAATTCCAGAGAAAGCAACTGGGGCCGTTGGATCCCTTTCTTCTTTTCTGTTTTCCCTCCTGTTTTTTGGAGGAGTTATTCACACATCAAGGGACTTGGGGCAACTTTAATTTGAATTTTATACCGAATTTCTTGCCAATGGGGAAGCTTTAAAGCAGCGCCGGAATGGCAGAATTGGCAATGGTTTAGCAGCCATTCTGCGGCTGGAAAGGTGGGGGGGGGGAATGCTCCCCCCCAAAAAAACCAAATGTCTCTGGAGCTCAATTTTGAGGGCTCGGGCACTTAGCCACACTGTGCATCACAAAATCTCCGCCGGAGCCAAAATATTTTATGTTCTGCAAAAAAAACGATAAGAGCCAGCTGTTTAAACTCTCCTGCAGGAAAACCTCGCTTAGCAAAATGCACCTAGAAGAGGCCATAAAAATCTCTCTGCAGCAAAACCCAGAATCTGCTCCCTCCCCCCCCCCTTTCCTGTCCCTGTTTTCTAATTTCTAATTATTTCTTTCTAATCCGGGAGAAAAGCAACTTAGAACGAAGGGAAAAATTTCCTGACGGCAGGAAGGGAGAACAAAAAAACCCAAGAAAACCCCAGATGGGCCTTTTCCTTAATGGTTGGATAAAAAGACTTTTTTCCCAAAGCACCAGAAGGCAAGAGAAGAAGCGAGAGACGGAAACGAATCAAGGAGACAAGCAAACTGGAATTAAAGAGAATTTTTTTTGTAACAATGAGGACAATTAATCACTGGAACTGCTTGCTACCAGAAGTGGGTTCTCCAATATGGAAAGTAGCTTGTCCATCGGAATTCTAACCTGAAACCTCTCTAATGTAGCATATTGCTTTACGTAAATGAACTCTTTTCCTGTCTTAATATCTTCTTGGAAGCCCGGTTGGTGCCTCTTTGCAAATCGCATCCTGCTGCTAGTCCTCAAGGATTTCTCTAAAATGTTACCAATGCTTTTCCAAACTCCTTTTCTTCCAATTTCCCTCTTGGCCAGCGAACGGTGGGTTTCAAACTTCATTTGGTTGAAAGGAAGGGCAGCATTTATGCCCAGCAGCTCCAAGCACCGCATGCAGGGTTCCCTCCCCTAGTTTGTTTAGCCACAACGACCCTGCCAGGTAGGTCAGGCCAAATTAAGTGCTTCTGTGTCTGAATGTAGGGAGACCCACATTTCCCAATGAAATCCATTAACTCGAGTTCCGAGAATATGGAGCAAGTGGCCATTAGTCTATTTTCTAAAATGTTCGTGACTCAGCATAGAGGGATTGGCCTAACTCAGATGCATCCTGGCTAAGAATTTTAAATTGCTTTTTGAGGTTTGCTTGCAGGGGGAGAAGATTTGAGGCAGAGGTTAGAGGGGAAAAAAAACAACCATTTTGCAACAGGATTGGAGTGGTTTGGTTGGTTGTGTTTCTTCCTCTCGTTTTCCTACTTAAATTCAAGATCCTGCCTTAATTCAATATATTCATTAAATGAGGGAACAGGCTGTTTCCGGTTCTTTGGAGAAGAAGGTTTGAGAAGATGGAAGGATTTGCTGAAGAGCAGCTGGGCTTTTTCAAAACCCTGGCATTTAGAAATTCAGCCTACGCATGCACCCCTCTGCAATCTGAAAGGGGATGCAAAATAATAATAATAATAATAACAATAATAAACTAAAACATTTGCAGATCTCAGCTCCTTGGGAAGGACAGGAGAGGTAGACAGAAATGCCAAATCCAGACTGAACCACTGACTGACTCTGCAAACAATCCTCAGAAGAAAATAGGTGACCGACGGGAATCCAAATAATAATAATAATAACAACAACAGTAATAATAATAATAACAGTAACAACAACAACAATAATAATAATAAAAATAGAAAAAGAAAGCTTACCTTTGGAAATAGAAAGGAAAAAGCTCATTTTAGCAATTAGAATCATAATAATAAGAGAAAAAAAACCCCACTTTTTCCAATCAGCATGATAGAAATTATAGGAAAAAACTCCTGTTTTGGAATCTACATAATTGTAATAGGAAAATAACAACAACTACTACTACTACAACAATGCCTTATCTTTAGGAATTACAGTGATTAAAATGATAGAAAAAAAGCCTTTGGCAATCATCATCATCATCATCATCATCATGACCTAGGATGCTGGCAGCAACCCATATCAACCATCAGTGCCAGTCAATAATATTTGTGACACATTTTTAAAGGTTCAGTTGACTGAGTTTTATGTTTAATGAGATAATAATCATAATACAACCTTAGAAATTACAGTCATAAACATTATAGGAAAAAGCTTTGGGGCATCAAAATAATAATATCCGTGGAGGGGGGGGGACCCCTTACCTTTAGGAATTACAGTCATAAAAATGACAGGAAAAAGCCTTTGGTGTCAAAATCATCATCATCATAAGAAAGGAGGCTCACCTTTGGGAGTCAGCCTCAGCCGGGGAATATTTTGAGAGGCGCCCAGATAAAAGAATGCAAAAAGGCAGAAAAGGAGGAAACCCCCCATTTTTGGGGGGAGGCTGGCTGGAACTCTGCAAAACAGGGGAATTTCAGAAGGGCTGAAAATTCAATTCAATTCCATTCAATCCTTGCAGGAGATTTCTTAAAGACAGGAGGATCTTATTCTGCCTGGAGCCAATGCCGGTCTGCGCCTCCCTTCCTTCTCTGTTTTCTAATTTATAGTCCAATTAAATAAATAAAAAAAAAGAAAGAAAAAGAAAGAAAGAAATGAGGATCCATCAAGAACCGGCTCCCTCAAGCGGCCGGCGGAGAAGAGCAGAGAAAAAAACAGGGATGTTGTCACTGAAAAAGAGATTTGCAGGCAGCAGGGAAAGGATGACAATCGAAAAAACGGGACGGAAAACCCTTGGAAGAAGAAATGAAATATGAAAGGGGTGGGGGTGGGGGAGTCATTAGCCACTGCGGAAGAATTGCAAGCAGAGAGGGCCGCTTTGGAAAAGATGCAGGATTTTAAACTATTATTATGATGTCTGGGAATTGGTGGGGAGTGAGTTGAACAGGGACTGCATTGGACACCAAATGAAACATGTTGGGAATCTGAGATATGGCCGGATTTTCAGAGAGGGACCTTCCTTCTTTCCCTTCTGCTCCTTCCTTCCTTTTACCTTCCCTTCTTCTCCTTCCTTCCTTCCTTCTTTCCCTTCCTTCCTGCCTTGTTCCTTCCACTGCTTTTCTTTCCTCATTTTTCCTTTCCTTTTTCCTTTTCTTCCTCTGCTTTCTTTCTACTGCCCTTTATCCTTTCTTTTTTCCTTTCTTTCCTTCCTCCTTTCCCTTTTTTTCAATTTCCTTCCTTCCTCTGCTTTTCTTCCGTTTCTTTCCTTTCCTCTGCTTTTTTCTTTTCCTTTTTTCTTCCTCTGCTTTCCTCCTACTCTATTCTTTACGTTTTCTTCCCTTTTTCCTTCCTCCCTTCCCTTTCTTTTTTCAATTTCCTTCCTTCCTCCCTCCGCTTTCCTTTTGGTTCTTTCCTCTGCTTTTTTCTTTTCCTTTTCTTCCTCTGCTTCCTTCCTTCTCTATCCTTCATCCTTCCTTCCCTTTCTCTCCTTCCTCCCTTCCCTTTTCAATTTCCTTCCTTCCTTCCCCCCTCCCTCCCTCTTTTCCAATTCCCTTCCCGTCTTCCTCTCCTCCTGCAGAGCACTTATGGGAGACCCCAGGCTGAAATCCATCCTTTCTGCTTTGCCATCTCCTGGGGGGGGGGGGGGGGGCTTTCAGCCAAAATAAACCGCTCGCTGGCTCGATCAATAATAATAATAATGTTCCCTCTTGCTGTGTCATGCTTTCAGGCAAAAGCCCCTTGCCTTTCTCCAGGAGGGAGAGGTTTGGGAAGCCGGGCAGCGATTCGAGAACTCCTTGTTCCTCCTCCTGAACGTCATCATGGTAGCCCACCCACCCAATTTTCTAAGCAGTTGCTGGCTGGAATGAATGTTGAACCTCGCAATGAGTCATCTCCATAAGCCCTTCGTCTGCTTCACCAAGGATGCAAACCAAGAATCATTTTCTCAGCCGGCAATTTAACATTTGCAAGATCGCCCTTTTCCTTCCTCAAATTTCCCTTCCTTGGCCTGGGAGAATTCAAACCAGGGGTGATATCCAGCAGGTTCTGACAGGTTCTGGAGAACTGGTAGCGGAAAATTTGAGTAGTTCAGAAAACCGGCAAATACCACCTCTGGCTGGCCCCAGGAGTGGGGAGGGAATGGGAATTTTGCAGTATCCTTTCCTTGGAGTGGGAAGGGAATGGGGATTTTGCAGTATCCTTCCCCTGGAGTGGGGAGGGAGTGGGGATTTTGCAGTATCCTTCCCCTAGGTGTGGGGAGGGAATGGGGATTTTGCAGTATCCTTCCCCCAGGAGTGGGGAGGCAGTGGGGATTTTGCAGTATCCTTCCCCCTGGAGTGGGGAGGGAATGAGGATTTTGCAGCATCCTTCCCCCTGGAGTGGGGAGGGAATGGGGATTTTGCAATATCCTTCCCCCTGGAGTGGGGAGGGAATGGGGATTTTGCAGTATCCTTCCCCCAGGAGTGGGGAGAGAATGGTGATTTTACAGTATCCTTCCCCCTGGAGTGGGGTGGGAATGGGGAGTTTGCAGTATCCTTCCCCCAGGAATGGGGAGAGAATGGGGATTTTGCAATATCCTTCCCTCAAGAGTGGGGTGGGAATGGGGATTTTGCAGTATCCTTCCCCTGCCACGCCCACCAAGCCACATCGCACCCACCAAGCCACGTCCACAGAACCAGTTGTAAAAAATTTTTGCATTTCACTACGGATTCAAACCCACTTCCGTGCCAAAATTTCCAGGAAAAGCAAGGACCACCGATAAGACGACCATGTTCCTTTAAAATGGGGCCCACTTCAGTTCCCCAATACAAGTAGACTTACCACCACAATTGAGTCCCATTCTGTTCTTAAGCGAGACATCTCTTAATGCCCCGCTTTACGACTTTTGTTGCCACCATTAAATGAGCCCCTGCAGTTTGGTTAACAACACAGTTGTTGAGCGAATCTGGCTTCCCCATTGACCTGGCTTGTCAGACAGTCGCAAAAGGGGATCCCGCAACACAGCAACGGTCATAAGTATTAAGCAGCTGCTAAGTGTGGTCTGAACCTTGACCACCAGATCATGGAATTGTTGCAAAGGTCGTTACGTGTGAAAAACGGTCATAAGTCACTTTTTTTCAGTGCCGTTGTCATTTTGAACGGTCACTAAACGAACACTTTGTAAGTTGAGGACTATCTGTATCACAATGCTGATTTAGGAAGCCCTACCCAATTTCTGCCTTCTGGTGTTCCTTGGTGCAGTCCTTTCTCTCCCTCCCCGAAAATCTTTCTTATATAGTCTGTTCAGCTTCCCTTTAGCCATAAATGACCTTCCTTGAATACTTATAGGAGACCCCTTGAAACCCTTCCTCAAAACCCACCTCTGGCACACTCTCTGGAAAGCCAAAATACACACGAGCAGCTGTTCGTCTTGTTTGCAAAATTTCTAATGTTCCACGCGGAGCAGGGATTCTTCCTCTTATTCGGTGTTTCTCGGTTTAATTTAAGATGTGTGGATTTTTTTTTTTAATCAGATTTATATGCCGCCCTTCTCCGGAGACTCAGGGAGGCTTACAATGCGTTAAGCAATAGCCTTCATACTTTTGTATATTTATACAAAGTCAGCTTATTGCCCCCACAAACTGGGTCCTCAATTTACTCACCTTAGAAAGGATGGAAAGCTGAGTCGACCTTGACCCTGGCTAGGATTGAACTCGCAGTAATTGCAGGCAGCTGGATGTTAAATGCTGCCTTTAGTAGGAGGCATTAGCCTCCTACACCACTCAGGCTCTTTCCCCGATTTCAATTCCCTGAATTCCCCAGCCAGACGCTTGAATGTCATCACCCAGATTTCCCCAATTAGCAGGTGTGGACTTCAACTCCCAGAATGCCCTAGCCAGCATACCTTTTAGACTTTTTTTCAATGAAAAAGAAACTTTCTACAAACTTCCAACTGCTTTAAAACTGCCCGATTGTTCTTACAGAGAGTGAATTCTGCTCTGTACAGACTTGGAGAAAAAAAATAAATAGAATTGCTCACATTAATGCAATTAGAAGGAAGTTTCCAGGCTGCAACCCAACGGGGTAGTTCAGTAATAAAAACAACAACAACAAATAAAATAAAAAAAACCACTAGATGTTTCAGGTGCAAGAAAGAATGGGATGTATTTATTAATAAATAGTTGACAAAAGTCCCTGAATTTTGGATACATCTAAATTCATATCTTCTTTTCCTGTAATTACAGAATTATTTCCCTATTCGTCATTTCCTTGGGAAAAAAAGTTTGATGAGCAGTTGAGTTTTTTTTAAAAAAAGAAATATGGCAAGGGAGGTGTCACTCAATCCGTTGGTAGTTTTTTTAAATATATATATATATATGTTTTCTGAGGTTTTCGCGGGTGTTTGTATGTAGGTCTTTGGTTATTCGGGTCTTCTCCCACGTAGAATTGGAAGTATCTTGGCGACGTTTCGACGAAGTCTCATTCGTCATCTTCAGGCTGGTGTTCTCGGCTTCGTTCTTCCAGGAGCAATGTGAAGGAGCAACATTGCTCCTGGAAGAACGAAGCCGAGAACACCAGCCTGAAGATGACGAATGAGACTTCGTCGAAACGTCGCCAAGATACTTCCAATTCTACGCGGGAGAAGACCCGAATAACCAAAGACATACATACATACATACATACATACATACATACATACATACATACATATATATATATATATCCTAGTTGTGACTCCAGGTGAGAGAAAGATGGCATATTGGGGTGAACCAAAGACATGGTTGCAATTCTCAAAACAGCCAGCCTCCCTCGATTTATCTGCTTGGACCTCTTGGTGGAGAAGAACGAACTTGAAGAGCTGCCACCTCAAGAGTTCATCTCGGCTTTTTGGGTGAGGTTCTTGGTGGCTTTTTGGGAAAGGGTCTTCGTTGGCCCATGATGGCCTTGTAACCTCGGGTCTCGGCATGAATCACCTGGTGAGTGACATTCCCTCGGCCTCTGCTGTAGAGGAAGATGAAGGTGAAGCAGACGAGGACGGAGCAGAGAAAAGGGACAATCCCGATGGTCAGGATGCCCAGCCAGATGCTGGCGTGGAGGAAGAAGATGGAGGAGATCATCGTTTTATTGCGCGGACCGAAGTCCTTCCAGACCAGGGACTGGTTGAACAGAGGAACAAGAACCTGGAGAGAAGCTACCATAGAATCATTGCCGGCCGCATTGCTCGCAACACAATGATAGAGTCCACTATCTTCAAGCAGGGCATACTGAATCTTAAGAGTCCCATCAGGAAGGATGGTTGACCGGCCTTTGCCAGTTGAATCTAAGGTGATGTTTTGCGGGTTCACCCAAGAAATACTGGGTGGTGGATCTCCATCACTATTACAAGTCAAGTTGGCCTGCTCCCCTTCGTGAACGACCACTTTCTGGAAGGTCTTCTTCTCAATCGTAGACTTCCGACAGGTGAAGTGATGTGACAGAGCGCTGGAGAAGTCATGGAAGACCTTCTCTCCTCCTTCTTCTGAGCTGGTGGTGCAGATGGGCAGCTGAGCCTCAAAGTTCAACCTCTGTCGTCTCTTCAAGATCCAAAGGAGGCGACAGTCACAGGCCAAGGGGTTTTGGTCCAGCCGAAGGACTTCTAGGTTCCCCACTGAGTGGAAGACCCTTTCTTCAAGGGTCTGCAGATGGTTGGCTGAGACGTTGAGGAGACGGAAATGGACAAGGCCTTCAAACGCATTGGCTTGGATGGTGGCCAGTCGGCCACCCGTAAGGTGGAACTCTCGGAGGCGGGAGAGATCCAGCAACTTCCTTCCACGGATCATTGAGATGGGATTGTAAGAGAGGTCAAGGAGACGGAGATGGACCAGGTGCTTGATGGCCCTATAAGGAACATCATGAAGGTTGCATCTGACAATGTACAAAGAAGTGAGGTTTAGGCCAGAAAGACTTTGGGGCTCCAGAATTTTCAAGAAAGGCCACTGGTTGATCTCCAGGATTTTCAACTTATGGAGTTTCCGAAAGGAATAGTTGTGGAGGACTCTGAGGTCGAGAACATTGAGATGAAGCTCCACCAGATGGTGAAGGTAGGACAGGGCCTCGGTTGGCAGGCTAGTGAAGTTGCATTTTTGCAGGGTGAACCTCCTCAGATGTTGGAGGCCTTGGAAAGCCTGACCTGAAATCAAGACCAGAGGATTATCCCTTATGTCTAGGCTCCCAAGACTGAAGAGGTCTTTGAACGTGTGATCCAAGAAGACGAGGATCTTGTTGTCCCTCAGGTCAAGAACGGAGAGGTTGGGCAGCCCTGTGAAGACCCCATCTGGGACCATCTTCAACTTGTTGCCTGCTAGTCGGAGAGTCATGATCTTCTGAAGGCCGTTGAAGGCCCCCTGTTCAATGTTAGAGATGATGTTGTAGCTGAGATCCAGCTCTTTTAGAGCTTGGAGACGGGAGAACATGCCCTGATGTAGGGTACGAAGGCTGTTTTGGCTTAAGTCCAAGAATTCTGAATCCGGGGGGATCTTGACTGGCACAGTGGTCAGATTCCGGCTGTTGCAGAAGACAACTTTCTCCTGAACCAAACATTTGCACCTGAAAGAGCAGCCCTGTCCAGATCCCACCAAGAAGATCATCCCCAGAAAGACTTGGAACCAAGAGGACGGCAGATCCGGCGAAGAGGTCCTGCTCAACATCTCGAGAACTTCCTGAAACAACAGCTAAACAACACAAGGGCACCAACAGTTAAAAGGCATCAACAAACAGGAAGAAGACGACTTACCATATTGGATTTTGAACATCTGGAAAAGAACATTTACAGATTTTTTTTCCATCTTGAGCTTTCTTACCTAAGTAAGCCACACCTGAGAAAAGTTTGGGGTCTTAAGAAGAGGGGGGGGGGGTTCCATCTATTCTCCAAAGCACCTGAAGGCAGGACAAGAAACACCAGATGGAAACTAATCCAGGAGAGAAGCCACCTGGAATTAAGGAGAAGCTTCCTAACAGTGAGGACAATTCACCAGTGGAACTGCTTGCCACCAGAAGTTGTGGGTGCTCAAAACACTTTTAAAGGAAAGATTGGACAGCCACTTGTCTGCAATGCTCTAGACCTCCGAAGCTCCTTCCAGCTTATTCTGAATAATGGAACAAATACATACAGGGCTGGGCTGCTGGGGATTCGGGAGAACCTCTAGCAAGATTCTGTGCAGTTCAGAGAACCCTCAAATCCCCCTCCTGGCTGGCCCCGCCCACCTCCTACCAGGAGTCCCCACGCAGCCTGTTTTGAATGCAGGTAAGTGCAGGGCGCTCACGGAGGGTGGAAAACAGATCTACTGAGAGTTCGGAAAGGCCGGAAACAGGCCCGTTTCCGACCACCAGAGGGCCTCCGGAGCCTGGGGAGGCCGTTTTTGTCCTCCCAGAGGCTCGACGAAAGCCTCCAGAGCCCGGGGAGGGAAAAACGCCCCCCCCCCCCCCCGCGCCATGGTGCAGGAGGCCGACTAGGCCATGTCCACTGGGGGTGGGTTCTACTTACCTTTACTACCGGTTCGCAACGGGATCACTCGTGCATGCTCCTTGCTTCTGCGCATGCACAGATCGCTGATGACGACATCCTGACAATTTTACTACCGGTTCTTGCAAATCAGTCTGAATCGGGGGCAACCCACCCCTGATGCCCACCCAGCAATTGGGCAAAGAATCCCTTGCTAAGATTTTTGAAGCCCACCCCTGCATACATACCCTCCACCGTGAACTCCAGAATAAAAAGCAAGGATGCCTCTGCTAACACTGGGCTTCTATCGCCCATCCATGCTCAAAGGGTTTCGCGAAGAAAGTCCTCCCGTATTCCATCCAGCCACCACAATGTAATTTCTTTTAAGTAGCTCCTTGGCAAAATTCCCACCGGTGCATTAAAACAGAGGCGTCCGTAGCAAAGCAAGAGACAAAGAGGCCAAGAACACAGAGGCTACGGGACAGCCCAGGGGGCAGGAGATGGAGAAAGAGGGGTCAGGAGAGGTCAGGAGAGGTTTTTTTTTTTTTTAAAAAAATTTGATTTATATGCCGCCCTTCTCCGGAGACTCAGGGCGGCTTACAATGCGTTAAGCAACAGCCTTCATACTTTTGTATATTTATATTTATACAAAGTCAGCTTATTGCCCCCAACAAACTGGATCCTCAGGTTGGACATTCATGCCTGAAGGCAACATCTAGGGGGCTTGGGGATCTTCAGCACGGCCACGTCTCCGTGGACTGAAACTTTGATCCCATAGAAATGAGGCTTCCGAAGAGCATGTAATTAGGAAAATACTCGAATGCGCCGAGATGAATAAATTGACGTTAGAAATTAATGACAGAGAGGAAACTGAATATTACAGTATTTGGGAAAGGTGGTATGAGTGGTTGAAAAAAAAAGAAACGTGAAGTGAAAATTGAGAGGTTAAATTTACATGGAAAAACTAGTATTATAGTATATAGATATGAATTATTTTGTCAGCAGTGGGAAAGAAAAGGTAATGAAGATGAAATTTGATGTAAATAAATGTACCATTAGAAATGAAAAGTGCATAAAAGTATAAACCCTACAGGTGGTATGTTTAAAAACACGATAATAAGTTTACGAGTGAATACCATGTAAATAATAATGCATTAATGTAAATACTATGAAAGTACACTTGCATATGTATAATAATATCATGAGACCGGAAATGACAGAAATGTATTATAATTTTTAATCAATAAAGATTTTGAAATTTAAAAAAAGAAAAGAAAAGAGGCTAAGCCAGGATTCACAGAGTAACAGTTGGAAGGAACCTTGGAGGTCTTGTAATCCAACCCCAGCTAGAACAGGAGACCCCCATCCCATTTCAGACAAGGGGCTGTCCAATCTCTTCTTGAAAACTTCCAGTGATGGTGCCCTCACCAACTTTTGGAGGTAAGATATTCCGCTGGTTGATTGTCCTTATTATCAATAAATATCTCTTTAATTCTAATAACCTTCCACCTGTTACTTCTTGTCCAGAATTAGAATACAGAATAACAGAGTTGGGAGGGACCTTGGAAGTCATCTAGCCCAACCTTCTGCTCAACCAGGAGTCTAGGGTCAGCGACCTTAAACGCTCAAAGAGCCATTTGAACCTGTTTCCCCACAGAAAAGAAAACACCGGGAGCCACAAAACCATTTCGACATCTGAAATGAAGAAAACGCTGCATATATCGGGGTTTTTTTTTTTTAAACCTTTATGCTATGTATAAAAAAGATGATCACATGTTGCATTTCTGAAATCAATGAACTGTTATAGAGAAAACAAATATTTATTGCTTCTCTCCTTGATAACTTTCCATCCATTACTTCTTCTTGTCCTACTTTCGGGTAATTTCAAGATGAGAACATTTCTGGATTAATTTTGGCCAGCCGAAGCAAGCCGTTCCCTCCCTCCCCACCACTTCGAAACCACAAATCCTAACAATAACGCAGCCCCCATTTTATCGTATTGTGCTTAGTGCACCTATAAAAAGATTCGGGAAAGCTTTCACAGGGCCTGCTAAAGAAACTGGATTAAAAAAAAAAATTGCCAAAGTTTAAGGGAAAGAATGTGAAACGGCTCGCTTGCTAAAGCCCTCCAAGTTTGTTCTAGTCAAGCACAGGGGTTTGAGAGGTCGGGGGTGCGACAGATGGACTCTGGGAGGCCCAATGACACTCTGGGAAGATCCTGGAGGTGCTACGTAGCAAATTTGGGGCGAGGATCCCAGTTTTTCCGAGAAGTAGAAAAAAAAAGATGCTTTGGGAAGGAAGGAAAGATCAATTTTAAAGGAAGCACAGATGGGTGAAAAAAAAAATAACCTCAAAGGTTTTGGAGAAGAATTTGCGGTTGTTCCTTCTTCTTCACAGACCTGTTTGGTCCTTCCCCTTTTATGGAGAACAAAATGTGATGCAAAATTGGCACCTGGCACATTTTCAGCAGGAGGTGGGGGAGGGATCGCTCCCGCAGAGCCTCTGGCTCCGAATTTGCATCTTAATGGGAACATTTAATTAACCCAATGCAGGCAAAGTGGGCCAAGGAGAGGCAGCAAGAGAAGAAAATAATAATAATAAAAAAACCCACGAAGCTTAAATGGGAGATTTTCTTTGGTCCGAAAGCCCTGCAATCACAGATTTACAAAGAGGGGAAAACAAAAATCAGAATTTCCCCCTTTCTCTATATGGAAAGAGAAAATAGCGATGCATCGAGAATCAACTCCCCTCTTCACTTTTCCTCCGAAGACGCACCTGGTTTTATCCTGGAAGGAGAATCCCTTACGCTCCAGGTCAGCGCAAGCATCTAGTCCTCACTGAGGAGCCCGGATTTAAAGAGCCACTCCCCTTAACCCACAAAGACACCGCATGAAATCCTCCGGGCATCTGCTTGTTATGACAAATCCCTGCCATTTGTGAACCTGTTGGATTTGAACTTGGTTGAACTTCCACCCTCCGGAACATTTTACCCAGATATTTTTACCTACCTTTATGGCTGGAAAACTCCAATGTTCAAAGCTTCATAAACTCCGGTATATTAAAAAAATGGGTCCCTTATAGGGTGTTGCTGCAAGTCCCTTGTCAAAAGTCTTCCCTCTGGATGTGTGGATTGACACAACCCACAAATATCTGGGGCAGAGAAACGCCAGATGGGAACAAAGGCTCAGCGCTGCGTCTTCCCCAAAACTCCTCTATAAACCTATATTAAAAAATAAAATTATATTTTAAGAGTCTCCCCCTGCCAGCTTTGCTATTCTGACTCTTCAAAAGCAGCTTATTTTTATTTCTGATCGAGCGGAGAACATCCCTTGGCACCTTGAACGCGGCGACAACGGTGGGCTGAAATCATTGCTCTGGATAGTTTCTTTAAAAAGAAGGTGGGGGAAAAAAATGGTACGTGTTTGTGTGTTTACGTTAGCACCCACACAAGGAAACGGGGCTAAAGCTTCCTTTTATCTTTCAGACTTCTTCCAAGCTGCCATCACGCAGAGTTGCAATGGGGAAACCTCGATTCTACACATCCCAGCCTGTGGGTGGGATTCAGCTGGTTCGCACTTCGGGAGAACCGGTTGTTAACTTTCTGTGCAGTTTGGCAAAGTGGTTGTTGGAAGAAATCATTAGGGCAGAGAACCGGTTGTTAGATTACTTGAATCCCACCACTGATCCCAGCCAAGCAAAAGCCGAGCTTCCTTCATTCCCTTGATCCAGCCTTCCTTCGACTTTCCGGCAGGTCTTCCCCCCCCCCCCCCGCCAAGTTTCTGGATTTGAACCGGGGACTTCAGCATGCCAGACCCCGATTGGGTTACATTCACATGCCAAGTTGGCCCCAAACGCTGACACTGGAAGTTTTTAAAATGAGGTTAGACAATCACTTGTCTGAAGTGGTGGAAGGTTTCCTGGCTAAGCAGAGGGTTGGACTAGAAGACCTCGAAGGTCCCTTCTGATTCTTCTGTTATTCTTTTGACAGAGCAAGTGATTTTTTGCAATGCTTTCAGTTATACCCCCCTCGTGCCTTCCCCCAACGAAATAAAATATCCATGTTGCATCACTTTCTCCTTCCAAAGAGAAGAAGTTGCCCAAGGAAGGTGCCTCCCCTGTAAATATCTTCAAAAACAGCTCAGAAATGGCTTACTTGGGGCTGCTCACACCGCTTTAAGAGTCCGTCTCCCGTCCCTCCATCCTCTCTCCTCTGTGGCTGTCATCCTTGCCTTGAGAACATTCCCTTCCCGACTTTCTGTAATTTTTCTTCCTGTTTTTTTTTTTTAACTCCTGCTCGGCACACAAAGCAGCAAAGCAGGACAACATCACACTCACTCACACACACACATTCTCACAAACTGCAGCCGCCACCGATTTTCATTCCAGCAAACTGATCGCGAGTCCAAGATCAAACTCGACCCCCCTCCCGTTTCCAACTTAGGGTGGGTGGGCTTCCCATGCTGGGAAGACCCCTGATTGAGCCCCATTTTTTAAAAAAACAAAATCTCCTGGAAAAAAAGGAGAGCTGGTGACGGCCAGTTTCCCTTACCGAGGGGCGAAGGGTTTGCAGGCTGTAAGCCATCAAGAGGCAGATAAATTTTGTTTTATTAGGCCTGTGTATGTCATCAGCAAACAATCTCAGATGGATGTAAGTGTGAAAATATGGATTGTAAGTCACTTTTTTTCAGTGCCGTCATAACTTTGAATGGTCATTAAATGAACTGTTATAAATTAAGGACTGCCTGTATAGGGTATCAGGTAGAAATGGTGCTATTTATCCATGGCACATATATATCAGTGCTTAGAAAGACACTTTAATTTTTGGGTCATGTTTTAGGACGGAAAACCAACATCCGGTGCTCGATTCCACCTCCTGGCATTTAACAGATACTCTGCCCCTGTATAGGGAGGCTCCATTTAACCCTTAAATGCCCTGCTATTCTGTACTTGCAAAATTCTCAGCTTGTTAGGTGACCCAAAGTTTTTGGAAATCATTTATGGAAATATTAGACACCGGTACGTAACCACCGTGATATCAAATAAACCTGTTAAAATCTGTTTTGTTCTAATCCTGGTCTAACTCCAATTTCTACAACTGTTTTGTACCATCTTCCCACTTAATTCAGGTCTGGGGGCTTCAAGGTGTGTGTGTGTGCCCTCCCTTTATTATCCCAATCATCACACATTTAATCTTGCACGTCCCTGACAGCCAAGAAGTGTCCATTTCTGAAATTTAATTTCTAGCGATGTCAAGGTGGCCACTGAATTCTGACCATCTCAGCAACTTAATCCAAAACTCACAAACCGACATCAGAATAATTAAAAGACAGTTTGCCAGAATCATAGATCAGAAAATTGGAACTATCTTTATGTGGATTTGCTCAGTTGCCTTTCAAATGCTCAGAGGTTACCTTTCCACCTGAAACCCACCCCCACAATCAAGTATAATAGCAATAACAAAAATAAAGAGAGCCAGCAGCAAGCAAATAAAATCCAGCCATCGTACCAATATGCACCGTGGTTTAATTAAATTAAAAAGGAGACTAAACAGTTTCCAGCGCACGCTTTCTAAAGACCAACTTCTCTACACTTAGCTTAAAAAAAATAAAACTTTTTCAACCGGTATTTACACAGCTTCCCCTCCCCCATTCTTTAAATATTTCACCTTTAAAAAAAAAAAAAACCAAGGAAAAGATGAGAATAGAAAAAGGGCTTCGGTCAGGTCCACACGTACATCGGATGCAACGTAGTGGGTTTTTCTGTGCAAATGGCGAGTGGCGTCACCTGGACAACTCTTGACGGAAAAGCTAAGAGCATCTTAAATTTATTCTTGCAAGCCGAACCATTTGCAAGGATTTAAAATGTCAGACCAACACGGATTGTCTTGCGGTTTTTCCAGGATTATCGTCCTATCAATTCCCACATGGTGCAGGTTTTAGAAGAAAAGCCGGGCCAAAGCCACCAATCCAGTGGTGGGATTCAGCTGGTGCTGTCCAAATTGTGCGAACTTGTAGCAGTGACAGATATTCTAAAGACACCCTGAGATTTGAACAAATCCTGCATATAAAACTCATATTTTGTTGTCATTTTATGTCGAGGCAGGTGGAAAATTAGCTTTTCCAAAACCTAAAGGGAAGCATGGATCATAACCATCCGAAAAGAGGTTCTCTATTACAGGTTGTCCTTGACTTACGGGACCACAAGCGAGCTCAGAATTTATGCTGCTAAGTGAGAAATTTGTTAAGCGAGTTTAGCCCCATTTTATGACTTTTTTTTCTCACCATAGTTGTTAAGCGAGTCGCTGCCATTGTGAAATTAGCAACAAGGTCATTGAGTGTATCTGACTCCCCCCCGCCCAGGTGTGAAATCCAGCAGGTTCTGACAGGTTCTAGAGAACCGGTAGCAGAAATTTTCAGTAGTTTAGAGAACTGGCAAATACCACCTCTGTCTGGCCCCAGAGTGGGGTGGGAATGGAAATTTTGCAATATCCTCCCCCCAGGAGTAGGGAGGGAATGGAAATTTGCAGTATTATTCCTGTCATGCCCACCAAGCCACACCCCCAGAATCGGTAGTAAAAAAAAAATGGATTTCACCACTGCTTCCCCCCCATTGATATTTCTTGTCAG
Organism: Masticophis lateralis; assembly: GCA_030761175.1. Taxonomy (NCBI): domain Eukaryota; kingdom Metazoa; phylum Chordata; class Lepidosauria; order Squamata; family Colubridae; genus Masticophis; species Masticophis lateralis. The sequence goes on along the minus strand of JAUDYJ010000017.1, from coordinate 12,304,285 downwards.
GTCACAAAAGAGGATCTCATAACCCTGGGACGCTGTGATCGTCATAAATATGATAGCAAGTATCCGAATATAAATTATGTGATCCTGGGGAATAAGTGTGAAAAATGGTCATCAATTGCTTTTCTCAGTGCCGTTGTAACTTCAAACTGTCACTAAACAAAGCATTAAGTCGAGGACTACCTGTAACCACAAAATATGTTCTCTACAGAAGCTCCTGAAAGCTCTATGCGTTTAAAACAATCCTGGGAACTTTATTACCAAGGAACTTTTATCTCCGAAAGGAAACTGCGTTGGCTTTGAGGAAATGGCTAAAAAGCCAAACCAACTAATTTGGTCTCCAGATCGCCACTCCGAAGCAGGTCTAAGGTGCTGAGATGTATCCTGACAAAAACACACTTTTGCACAAGAGCAGAAGTTGAGGCCGGCTGGCGAAGTGACAGTGCAAAAAGAAAGAAAGGAAGGGTAAAAAAAAAACCAGACAGGGATTCCTTTTGTTATCAAATACAGAACTTAGCAGAAAAATAAAATCTATTTTAGAGAACCACATCTGTCCATCTCTCTATAGATGCATACATATAGAAATTTCTTTTGAACTTGGCCGAGTCTCTTGCCGTTAAACAGCAGAAATGAGGTATTTTTTGGGGGAGTGTGTGTGTGTCGCCTGAGCTGACAGCGATGTCCGATGTTGCCTTCCCACGAAACCATATCACGGTGGATTTGACTGTGTCGCATAATCCCCCTTTATTGATTCTTGCCTCTGTGGCAGCTAAACTGTTAAACGTAAACTGGAGCATTTTGAGGGATCCCTCCGAGGGGGGGGAGGGAACAGGTGACTCTGGCCTGTTTCTCTTCCAGGATGAAATGGGACACCCCCAAAATGAGGACAGACGAGCGGTCACCAACTCCTCGTCCTGCCCGCCCTCTTGTTGATGGCTTCCCTCGATCTGATTCTTTGTTTTGTTTCTGGCTTCCACCATAATGGGAGGCGATGTATGATCTGTCCTCAGCTTGTGGGGAGGGGGTTACTCCACCGTGGGCCCCTGGGTCAGTGGGTCAGAGTCTGAACTGAAGAGCTCTTTGTACAGTGGTGGGAAAACCGCATGGACGACCATGGGGTACATCTGGCGAAAAGAACGGAGCTTCTCCACGTGCTGGGAACAGAGACTTCGCAACTTTCCTTTGGGTGGCAGCTAGAAAGAGAAAGTAGGAGAGAATGAGATACTCTCACCTGGTCTGGCTCACCTGGAAGGTGCCCCATTGTAGAAGATGACCAGGCTGAGCCTGAGGGAGGGGTCCAACACATCATCAGTCATGAGTCCTGCGTGCCTGCGAGATATCTAAGTCCAGCTCATCTTGAATGCCTTTCTTATGTCCCACTCTTTTCCCTTAACCGTCAGTTGGCCAGATTCTTGTAGAGAACTCAAGCTTGCAATGAATCTTTACACTATTTCAACTGCCTGATTCTCCTGATTTCACTGGTGTTTGACACCCATCTGGGGCAAGATTCACGCCATGCCGGCTTGTCCTAGAGCAGGGGTCGGCAACTTTAAACATTCAGAGAGCCATTTGGACCCATTTCCCACTGAAAAGAAAACACCGGGAGCCACAAAGTTCATAACTGGAGCCCCCAGTTCAATTCTGGAGCTGACTGGAAGTCCGCTTCCCCCCACCATAGAGTCTCCTCCTAGTGTTCAAGTCTGTCAAGATCCATTTGGACCCTGAGCTTGTCTTTTCGGGTGTGGGCTGTTCCTGCCAGCAAATTGGATAAGCCCCAGAAAGCAAGACGAGAAACAATGGACGGAAACTAATCTGGGAGAGAAGCAAGCTAGAACTAAGGAGAAATTGCCTAACAGTGAGAACAATTAACCAGTGGAACAGCTTGCCACCAGAAAGTGTAAGTGCTTCATAACTGGAGGTTTTTATGAAAATATTAGAAATCCATTTGTCTGAATTGATACAGCGTCTCCTGTTTAAGCAGGGGGTTGGACTAGAAGACCTCCAAGGTCCCTTCCAATGCTGTTCCTTCTGTATTTTTTCCTCCTCTGTTCGATGCCCCGGAAGATACTCACCTTGGCCAAAATGCCTTCCCGGTGATTTTTCTGCAGCATCTGTTTGAAGGCCACTTCAAGGTTGTTTTGCAGATATGCCACCTTACTTTTCTCTTGCAGCCACGGACGATCTGCGAAACGGAGAGAGAAACCTGCTGGGGCCTCAGTCCGTTTGCAAAAGGAAAGCTGTCATGGAGGTCGGCAGCCTAGGGGTGTGTGTGTGTGGAGGCCACACACACTCCTAGGATCTGCAGCCAGGTTTGCGTGCAACCCTTTTGATTTATTAAATGTATAGGCGGCCCATGCCCTGGATAAGGTGACTCTGGGCGGCTTAAAGATAAAGGTTCTCCTCGCACGTACGTGCTAGTCGTTCCCAACTCTAGGGGGTGGCGCTTATCTCTGTTTCAAAACCAAAGAGCCAGCGCTGTCCGAAGACGTCTCCTTGGTCATGTGGCCGGCATGACTCAACGCCAAAGGTACATGGAACGCTGTTCCCTTCCCACCGAAAATGGTCCCTATTTTTCTACTAGCATTTTTACGTGCTTTCGAACTGCTAGGTTGGAGAAGCTGCAACGAGTCACGGGAGCTCACCCCGTTACGCAGCACTCGGGATTCGAACCGCCGAACTGCCGACCTTTCTGACTGACAAGCTCAGCGTCTTAGCCACTGAGCCACCGCGCCCCTACAGGACAGCTTACAGATCATAAAAAAGACCGAGAAGCAATTGACATTTGAAAGCTATGCAAATAAAAATCTTAAAACCACACAGAGCCAAAGACCCAAAGTTTCAGGGAGGCCGGATTCTGTCATGGCTTTCCTGGAGCAGCTGCTTGATTTTAAATGACGTCTTTTGACTTTTTAATTATCCTTTTAAACTTTTCTCAGGCCTGTTGTTATTAGATGGTGCGGCGGCCGAGTCTTTTAATTCGCCTGTTCTTCAGAGACGGTTTAAATGAATGGTTTGCAGTTTTGTACTGACGTTATAGGATCTGTTGTGACCCCGACTCCCGAGCCTGTCCTAACAGAGGAAGAGGACTCAGAAGGTGATGGGGAGGAACTGATAAGGCCTCCCTCTCCAGGACCCTCCTCTCTGGCAATGCCTCGGGTTCCATCCGAAGGCCAAGAGGAACAGCCTGGGATATGCCAGGAGGAAAGCATATCGGAACAACAACAGATAGGGAGCGAGGATGATGAATCCTGGCTTGATCCCAGGCAGCATCGGAGGGAGAAGAGTGCGCAGCAACGAAAGAGGCGTGGGAGGGCCAGAGATTGAGCTGAGTCACTGAGCCACACCCCACGAGGAATAAAAGTGGGTGTGATTGCTCTTCAGGCTTTGTGACGGTCAAAGTTAAAAACCTGACAGTCACATCGCGTTACTTGAAATCTGGCTTGTGCATATTTGGATTGGACCTTGGCGAACTCTTGCTTCGTGGATTATTTTTGCTACTGAACCAGACTGAGGATAAACTCTCTCTCTCGCTGACGGTGAGTGAAAATTGACTTGGCAGGCATTTCGCAGTTTACTGCCAAAACTCTTATCTGCAAGGGTTTCTAGTCTGATTGCTTAATCAAATCTTGGCAGGCATGCCTGGTTGTGTGTTTGCCTGTGTGGGGAAGGGGGGCAGAACAGGATCAGCTCAGTGGCGAAATCCTCCGCGGTTTGCCACCAGTTCACTGCACACGCATGTGCAATGTGTGCCAGACACGCATGCATGCATAGTGAGTGCCAAACACATGACCAAACACGTGCTTCGCGTGGAAAAAGGACGCTTAAGAAGGTAAGTAGAACATCGAGGCGGGGGAACAGCTGTGCCGCGGAATTTTGATTCGCTAGAAAGCAAACTGCGCAGCACAGCTGATCATCGGAAATACCGGTTCGGAGGAATCGGTAGCATTTTTTTTACTACCGGTTCGCCTGAATTGGTGCGAACCGGTAGCATTTCACCCCTGGATCGGCTGGTAAATCCAACCATCTGTTTCCAGTTCTTGTGTAAAATCTTTTCGCTTTTTTGAGATAAGTGAAGAAGACATAAGTCATTTGGGGAGACAATTGTGCGGGGAAAGGCAAAAAAACCCAAACACACCCTAAATTTTGTTTTCTTTTTGACTAAAAAAGCTACAACCTCCTCAAACCCACAGCAAGGAAATGCAGTCAAAAGGGTAAGTGGGCCAGAGTTTAACGCCACAACCAGAAAAGCTTTGTTCTTACTTGCGTTGATCAACACCAAGGCTGTGAAAAGAGCAATTTCGTTCTCGGAGAAGTGGAGCGAACACAGGCTGTGTGTGAAGTCGAAGATGGAGTTGATCAGTTCACTGCAACCTGAAGAAAAGAAGACTCATGGTTCAAATCACGCTCCAAAGAGGAGGAGGAGACAAAGAAAGAGACGTAGGAGAAGAGGTAGAGGATAAGGAAGAAGAGGAGGAAGAGGAAGAAAACGAAGAGGAGGAGACAGAGAAGGAAAGAGGAGGAGGAGGAAAAGAAGGCAGATAGGACAAGGAGAAGGAAGAGGAAGAGATAGAGAAGGAAAAAGAGAAGAGGAAGAAGAGCAGGAGGAGAAGAGGCAGAGGAAGAGGAAGAAGTGAGGACATGGAAGAGGAAGAGGAAGGATATAACAATTTAATGTTCCCCTTTGGGGAAGTTAGATGTATCTTGGAAACCAACTCCTGGAGTTACAATCACCTCTCGCTTCCAGTTGATGTTCCTCAAGCCCACTCAAGTAGCAGGCCTCCACCCTACCACCAAAATGTCTTGCAAGACCCCCTTCTACACCTTACTTTAGACCCCAACCTGAACCTACAGCGAATTCCACCCTTCTTGATCCAGGTAGTAGGACACTCTCGTTGTTAACTCGCCAAGCATTTCTGCTCTCAAGTTGCCGTAGGCAGGGGGAATGGGAAAATCGAGCTTCGCAGCTGCATTGAGGAACTTGCATTTCAGTCAAAACAAAGCACATTCCAGCCAGCAATGTTAAGGTTGTCTCCAGAGTGACCTACAGTGACCGGAGGGAGTGACTTCTACAACCCGCGAAATTGCTTCGTTGGGGAATGTGACTGATGACACACCTGGGGGTGGGGGCGGGAGGGAAGCAGGGTCAGAGCCAAGGCGCGAATTAAGTGAAGTCAGAGTTGGCCTCACTTGGTTTCATGCCGACATGAAGCTCCTAATAAATAACTGGATTTCTTTTAAAGCTTTGAGGCTCATGATTTAGTCGGACACTCGTACCCAGAGATTTGAAGACTTCTGGCCCAGCATATTTGCCCTCAAAGAAGACCGTCCGGTTCTCAGAATTGAAGGCTCGGCACATCCTCACCAGAACGACCTCCATGGCACCTGAAGGGGGGAGAAGATGACATTAGCCTGGCCAATCCCTCCTTTTTTGGGGAAAAAACTTTGGCGGAATTCCTCAGCTCAAAACGAAATGGGTACATTCTGCACCCCTGGTTCCCATCTTTGGGACGGGAACAATCTTAGGAATTTTCTCACACTTCTAATCCAGTCAATCAGAAGCTCTCTAGTTGGGTTAACTAAATAACAAGATGGCGAAAAATCTTTGAAAACATTATGCGCAAAGCCGAACGCAATGACGTAGGAAAAAAAAAAGAGACAAAATGCGTGAATCTCAGGCATAAAGGCGGACCTTAAAATCACACAATAAAAGGAAGTATCGTTTGCTCTCCACTGCGAAGGCGGTGGTGGAAACCAGTCCCACAAAGGGCTCTCAGGAATTGAGCGTGGCATCGCACCCCCTTACCTGCTTTGAGAAGCACGATCTGGTCGTTCTGACAGAGGTCCATGAAGGCCCCCATTCGCTTGGCAAACTCCACCACGTACTGGATGGCTTCCGTGATGCGGCAGGCACAACGTTCCCACATCTCCTCCATAGTCTAATGGAAGGGAGGGAGAGAGAGAGACAGAAGATGATGATGAAGAAGTTTGGGTGGATCGTGAGAAAATAGAGGGGAGTAAAGATTCAGAGGAACTAGCACTGAAGACATTCCCTAGTTGGGTAATGGAATGTCTATAAGAAAACCATCCAGCTCAGAAAGCACCAAGAACTCCACAGTCCTCCTCCTCTTCCTCCTCCTCCTTAATCCCGCTCCCTTCTTGTCATTGCGTTATTTGTATTTGCCAGTTGAGCTTCCATCCTAAGACTTACGGTAGCCTGCCAGAGAACTTTATCACAGAGATAAGACTGTCTTGTGATTTCTGAGCTACTGCGCATGTCCACATTCTTTCTTTTCTAACTTCCTGATTTTATTCTTCCTTTGTTCATCTCTGAGATAAGCTGCCGGTAAAGATGTAGTTATCTAGTTTTTTTTTTTTTTACTTTTATAATGAAACGTTTCTTAGAATACATTCGGGTTTTCTTTCTTTGAAAGCATACAGCATGGAAAACAAGATCCATTCACCTCTAATTAATTACAGTTTACCCAGGGGGGGATGGAGGCTGATTTACGCTTCGACACTTCTACCGTTGATGATATCACCCAGCTGGGTCATATCTCCTTAAACAGAACTTTAAGATGGGGTCTTTTTCTCTGAGAATGGATGGAGCTCCATCTTACCTTCTTCTGGTAGCTCCCAATTTCTTCTCGGGTGAAGGTCTCCCACCTTAGCAACTGGAGGTCTTCCAAGCGGAGCTGACAGGTCTCCCGGTAGGACTTGAGGACATTCTGGGTCAAGTACTCTGCAGCAGGAAAACAAGAAGGTAACCCCCTACTTGCAATCGGAACCCCACAGAAGTTGCCTTGGCTTCTGTTGCTTTCTCTAAGCCTGATTTTGAGAGGTGGGCTCAAAACCCCATGTTCTGTCTTGGACTAGAAGACCTCCAAGGTCCCTTCCAACTCTTGTTATTCTGCTGAAGAGTCCCATCATCCACTTAACACTGCTTTTTCTTCCAGCCTTTCTGAAAACCTCCACTCACTCACCAATCTCCGTTAGCGAAGGGTGCGGGCACTCCAAGAAGCTGGTGAAGCTCGGGTTGGAATAGAAGTCAAGGGTCTCGCTGGCTGATGTCCGTTCCACTCTGCTGGCATTCAGGGACAGGAGGTCTGGTGACGCCTGCGTCTCCATAGCGTAATAGACACTGGACCTGGGTTCTACCTTGATGACTCCAGGACCATATCCTTTCTTGAAGAGGTCCTGCTGGCCTTCACCCAGGAGGCTCTGTGCCTTGGGGAGTCCGTTAGAGTAGGCCAAGCCCGCCGTCTCATCCGGAGACTGGCTAAGGCGGGTCTGTCCGGTGAGGAGAGCAGAGGAGCCTTCTCGGAGATCTAGAGAAGGGTCCAGCTTGAGTTGACCATTGGCCATGCCCAAGGAGAAGGTGGAACTCTCTCCGCCTTGATGTTGTTGTTGCTGCAGCTGTTTCTGGACTTCGGCGTGGAGGCTGTCTCGTTGCTTCTTGGACATCCGGCCAAATTTGACCGCTGGAAGAGAAGGCAAATTAGGGGACGGTTTTCTAGAGATAAAAATGATGCAGGACACTTAAGACATGAGCAATTTAAGTTTGTTCAGTAGTCACTTGAAGCTCCTCAACATCTCCAACCTGGTTCTTTTCTCCTCCTTCTCCCATTTTGCAATGTGTCATCATCAAAATGAGGCAAGGGACAGAGGGAACATCTCTAAACCCGAGAGCACGATATTGTGTTTAGAAATCCGGGAAAATCTTATGGGAGTTGGGAACTAAGATATTTAATTTAGTAGTTGAAACAGTAAACGGGCCAGAACACCTAGTTGTGGTTGATTGGTGAGAGAGTTTGGGTTCCTGCATGAGGCAATCTACGCTATGATTGGTTGCTGTGGGTGTAAAGGGGGAGTTTCTGTTTTTCCCGCTTTTTTCTTCTGCGCTCTATTTATTGCTGTGCGATTTACCTCATGCGATTTACCTCACATAATTTACCTCAGAATGTTAGTGTGTTCCTGACTATCTTCTCTGTTGTCAATATGACTGATGTTAAATATGCTTATTTACATCAAATTACAAGTTCGTCTCAGCGTCTCTAACTTGGTTCAGACACCAGCTGCGCAATTCCCTGAAAGGGACCCTCCCTGAGGTGCTTCTCAAGGTGGGTCTTACCGTCACGGGACATGCCGAGGCTGAGACATTTCTGCAGGCGGCAGTGTTGGCAGCGGTTACGACTGGTGCGGTCGATCAGACAGTTTTGTTGCCGAGTACAAGAATAGGTCACGTTCCCTTGCTGGCTGCGTCGGAAGAAGCCCTGGAGAGGAAGCCAAGAAGATGAACTGAGAAGATGGACCTTTCGTAGCTTCACTGGTGGTCAGCAAAACTTTGTGAAGTCCAACAGCTCAGTGGCCCATCAGTGAAGAGAGCCAAAATTGGTTCAGTAGAGATTTATGGGCATCTACTTCCCTGATCCCCATGCCCCCTCCCTGAGTCCCACCCAGGAGTCTTCTGCAAGGAAGAAGGAACAATTGTGGCCAACACCCAAGATCCCAGCGATTGAGGAGACCGTTCCCCACCTTGCATCCTTCACAAGTGATGACCCCGTAGTGGATTCCGGAAGATTTGTCTCCACAGATCTTGCAGGGGATCACTTCAATTTGGGCTGTATGGGGAAAAGAAGACAAGAAGAGGTTGGAGAAGGAAGAGGAGCACGTGTGAAGTGATAGGAGAAGCAGCAAACAGACAAGCCATGTTCTGAAGGGATCAAACCAGGATCTGCAGATGATCCTTTTCCCTAATCGTTGGAGAAAGTCAACCACCAACATTAGACAGCAGCTGTCAGGCTCTTAGCCAAAAGACCTTGCGGTGGTCACCACAGTCCACCAGAGGGCAGCCTCACCCCACAATTGCTGTTAGCGCCTTTCACAAGACCCAAAAAAATACTTGGGGGCAAACAGTCCTTTTAACTAACATCCGTCTCTTGCTAAGACATGCATCCCAGCAAAAACTGTGTGTAAATCCGTGACAGACACTGTGGAGGGAGGCCACAGATCTACAATCCAGGCCAGGAAGGTGGAAGGCTAGTCCCCGACTTATAACAATTCGTTGAGCGACCGTTCGAAGTTACGACACTGAAAAAAGTGACTTATGGCCAATTTTCACACTTACGACCATTGCAGCATCCCTAGGGTCCTGTGATCAAAATTCGGAGGCTCGGCAAGTGATTCATACTTATGACGTTCGCAGTGTCCCTGGAGTCATGTGATTCCCTTTTGCAAATGTGTTACTAACTTAACCGCTGCAGTGATTCGCTTAACAACTGTGGCAAGCAAGGTCATAAAATGGGGCAAAATGCGCTCAACACGTGTCTCATTTAGCAACGGAAAATGTTGGGCTCAATTGTGGTCGTAAGTCAAGGACAAACTGTACAGAACCTGGGTGGAAAATCCTCTCCCTTCCACCAGCGTTTGGCTCGGATCGGTACTGCCTGCTCTTTGGAAAACAGACCGAGGAGCCTACCTCGCAGGTCCGTCGTGCAACTGAGCAGCACAACCACCACCAATGAAAAAATGGGTGTAGTTTTTCCCCCCTCCATCCTTCCCTTCTTGGTCTTTTGAACTTAGGGCCTGGCTCACCTCAGGATCCCAATTTTCAACCTCACGCACCACTAATCCGTGACTTTACGACCACAATGGAGCCCAACATTCCCGTTGCTCAGTAAAACAGCTGTAAACTGAATTTGCACCCGAATCCCTGCAATTGTTAATTTAGAATAGAACAGAGTCAGAAGGGACATTGGAGGTCTTCTAGTCCAACCCCGTTCAGGCAGAAAACCCCATAGCATTCAGACAGATGGTTGTCCGATCTCTTCTTGAAAATCTCCAGTGATGGAGCTCTCACAACTTCCAGTGGTGAGCTGTTCCACTGATTAATTGTTCAAACTACTAGTTAGTAACACGGTTGTTAAGTGAATCCGGCTTCCCCATGGACTGTGGTTGTCAGAAGGTTGCAAGAGGGGAACCTGTGTTATAAGCGTCATAAACCCGAGTCAGTTGCTGAGCGTCTGAACTTCGATGACGGGACTGTGAAGTTGTCCGTGTGAAAAACAGCCTCAAGTTACTTTTTTCGGCGCCTTGGTGCCAGCGGTCACTAAACGAACGGTTGTAACTCGAGGACGGCCGTACGCACGCAATCTTCCGTCCCCATCGTCTCACCCGCCGCTATCTCCCTCCGATCTCCCCCGTAATGACAAAATAACAAGTGGAAAGACACAAGACACACAAGGCATCACAAAACCACAACGACCAGATATTTTCTTCCCTTCGACTTCAAATAGCGATACTGGTAAGCCGAGCCTCGGAGAGCCGAGTTGAGTCAGCTTTTCAGTTACTCAGTCGATCCTCCTTGACGGAGCTGCCAGTAAGAAGTTACTCTCACTTTTAGCCAAAAAAATAAAAAAATAAAATTGGTCCTGCCGGTAAATTCGACTTTTCAACCTGAGGTCAACGGGGTGCAAATCGAAATGATGCACACACACACACACACCCTCGAGGGGGGGGGGGAAATAAAGAGTACACTGTGGTCCGGAATTCGTGTTTTTTTTCCCCACCCATGATTCCCGTCCGGTTACGGAGTTGGTGTTGTCACGATGGCGTCAACGAGGAAGAGGAGGGCAGGTCCAGTTTTGTGACAAGCAACAACTCTGGGCCCCACGGGGTCACAAAAAGGGTTTTTAAACCCAGGACAGCAAGTCTGGCTTACTTAGATGTCCCAGGTTGGCCCCCTCAATCCTTCTCCTTGCATGACAGAGTGTTACCCTATTTCCCTGAAAATAAGACATCCCCTGATAATAAGCCCAATCGGGCTTTTGAGCGCATGAGCTAAAATAAGCCTCCCCTGAAAATAAGCCCTGAAAATATTTAAACACAGAGCTGGAAATCAGGTAAGACGGCAAGAGGAGCCCCATCTTGCTCTGTGCACCCCAAAATAATAAGACCTCCCCGAAAATAAGGCCATGCGCTTATTTCAGGGTTCAAAAAAAAATATAAGACAGGGTCTTATTTTCAGGGAAACACGAGTAATATTCCTGCACCAACAGCTTTTGAATTCTGCCTCGCTGCTGCTCTGAAATGGAATTTAGGGGTCCCTGGTGCTCCCCCCCCCGAGCTTGGTGGCCTTCTTGCAGAGGTTTTATGAACCAGCTAGGGAACATCATCAGGGTTAGAAGGGAGTAGGGGGAGTAGGAGAGAGAATAGGAGGAGGAGAAAGCTGAGGAGGAGAATCTTTGGCTTGGACATCCTTTGGTTCTCGTGGCTCCGATTGTGGGGTTACGTCACTAGTCCCTGTGAAGGTGAGGTTCTCACTGGAGGTCAACTACAAGCAGACAAGACTTTCCCGCAGGGGTGTATGTTTGCTCCTGGTTGCCAAACGCTGCCTAAACTCCCTCTCGTTCAAGGGGACGGTCAAAGGTCAACCCAGGTCAGGAAGAACTGACCTTCCCCCCCTCCCACCCCCATTTTGATTGTTGTTTTTCAAAGAGGGCCTTTCAACCTTCCCTTTCTCTGAACAAAAATCGGCGAGCTGCTCGGTGGCCTCCTTTGCACCTGTTTGTGAGCACAAAACCCCCAAACCACACCCGTTCGACAAACGGCACCGGCGCTCGAGAAGAAAGCTTGTGTCGGAGGCCCCCCTCCTCCCCGACCCCCTCCCCTCCTCCTCCCCCTCCCGTCCCACAATAGGGGGAGAAGGAGGAAGATCCGTTGGCACTTTCCCCACATGAATCAAACCGAAGAGCTGCGCAAGCTTTTGAGAGACGGGTACACAACTCCTCCGCCCCCGAGGATGAGTTACTCAGCTCTGTCGGATGCTGACAAAAGAAAAACTCAGGGGAGGTGCTTCCCACCACCCCACACTTTTAAGAATGAACAAACTTGGTTATAACTGAGGGCCCTTCAGGGGGTTTTCTACCCTTGCAAAGAGAAGGGAAAATGGAGAATGCAGGATACTGAATGAAAAAGCTGAGACGGGCTTTGAAGGATGAGCCGATCCAGCGGGAAAGCCGACGGGCTGCCAAGATGGCGATAAGACACAGAGCGGGTCCAAAGACTGGAAGAAGCAACATTGGGGGGAAGGGCAGGGATGAGGTCCTCTAACTTTCATGCCAAGGATGAGGCAGGGTGAGAAACACAGAAAAACGGGGGTGGGGGTAGGGGGTGGGGGAAAGAAGGGCTGAAATCTGGTACCCGGTGTGATGCTGCTTAATCCGGAGAGAAATGGGGAGACATCACAAGGTTGCCAGTGCCCCTTTTCTATGGAGGGGGTTTCGGCTTCTTCTTTAACATGATTGATGGAAGGAAAGAAGGGAAAGGGAAACAAGGAAGGAAGGAAGGGGGAAGAGAAGGAGGAAGGATGGAGTGGAGGAGGGTGGAAGGAGATAAGGAGAAAGGAAAGGAAGAGAAGGAGGGAGAGAAGGAAGAAGGAAGAGGGAGAGAAGGAGGGAGGGAAAAGAAGGAAGAAGAGGGAAGAGAAGGGAGGGAAGGAAAGGAAGAGGAGGGAGGGAGGGAAAAAGAAAAAAGAAGGGGGAAGAGGAGGAGGAAGGAAGGAAGCAGAAGGCAGAGGAAGTGAAGGAAGGAGGAGGGAGGGAGGAAGGGAAAGGAGAGAGGGAGAGAAAGAAGGAAAGAGGGGGGAAGAGAAGGAGGAAGGATGGAGTGGAGGAGGGTGGAAGGAGATAAGGAGAAAGGAAAGGAAGAGAAGGAGGGAGAGAAGGAAGAAGGAAGAGGGAGAGAAGGAGGGAGGGAAAAGAAGGAAGAAGAGGGAAGAGAAGGGAGGGAAGGAAAGGAAGAGGAGGGAGGGAGGGAAAAAGAAAAAAGAAGGGGGAAGAGGAGGAGGAAGGAAGAACAGAAGGAAGAAGAGAAGAAAGAAGGAAAGAAGGCAGTGGAAGTGAAGGAAGGAGGAGGAAGGGAGGAAGGGAAAGGAGAGAAAGAGAGAGGAAGGGAAGGGAAGGGAAGGGAGGGAAGAGAGGCTCAGTCTCTATGCTATGCAGAACACAATATCCATCCTCTCCATTCCCAGATGCTCCAATTTCTCCTGGGCAATTAAGGGCAAGAATTCCCACTTTCCTAATGAAACCAGCCCTATAAATAGCCCCAGCCCTTCTTGGCAAGCCACTCCACCCACTCCAGGAGCTGAATTAACGCCTTCCACTTTCCCGCCTGGCTCATTTGGCAGCCGGGCAACCAAAATAGGCTCCTGAAAAGAGTCCTACCTTCCTACGGGGCCACCCTGGTACCCCCCCTCCCCACTCACGCCCAGGCGAAGGCCCTGGGAAGCTGTCTGAGCATTGCCCCCTCCCCAGAAAGGCAGAGTAGCTTTTATGGTTTTAATGGGCCTTTCCTTTTTGTACGCCCTGAACACACAAACACACACACACACACACACAGAGAGTGAGTGAGAAAGAGAAAGAGAGAGACAGAAAGAGAGTGAGAGAAAGAGAGAAAAAGAGACAGAAAGAGAATGAGTGAGAAAGAGAAAGAGAGAAAAAGAGAGAGGCAGAAAGAGGGAGTGAGAAAGAGAAAGAGAGAGACAGAGACAGAGAGACACATATACACAGAGAGAGAATATGCCTGTTTCCAAAGGGATACTCATTTTTATTTTCTTGAGCATTTCCTTCCTTCCCTTTCCTTTTCTCCTTCCTTTCCCTCCCTTCTTCTTTCCTTTTATCCTTCTCTTCATTCCTTCTCCTCTTTCTTTGGAAAGAGAGGCTATCTATCCTTCCTTCCTTCCTTCCTTCCTTCCTTCCTCCCTCCCCTTCCCTTCCCCCCTTCTCTCCTTCCTCCTTTCCATTCGAAGCCAGCTGGAGCCGATAAAGATCTGAAGAAGCCTCCATCCGTCCACCTAGGCCTTTTTGGCTCTCTGGTTTCGTGGCCCTGCCCTGCCTCCCAGGCCATCCAGAGGGCCAACCCCACCCAGAGGGTTTCTAAACCTCTCCGCCATCCTTGCTGGGCGGGCACTGCCAAGCAACCCATTCTAAAGTACCAACAGAAGAGAACAGCTCAGTGCTGAATAAGCCTAGCGCTGATGAAATTATCTAGTTTGGTAATAAAACGTCTGGAAGAAAACTACCGGGAACCCCACCAATAGGTCCAAAGTCTTCGCTACCTCCCGTTTTCTGCAGTCACACAGAGCGCAGAACACGGGAACAGGGTCAGCCTCTGGACACCTCTGCAAAGATCCGGATCTCGGTCCTTCAGAACATGGGAATGATCTCTGCCCTAGCTGGACCACAATTGCAAGAGACACCCAGAGATCTTCCGTTGCTTCTCCTAGCCACTCATTTCCTACCGAGGCCCCAAAACGACTCCATTTGCAAAGGACTAAGCCCCAATAATAATAATAATAATAATAATAATAGTTGGAAAAAATTATTAAAAGCTTGGCGTGGGAAGACGCTGAGCTGAATCGCTTGTAGACTAGATGCCATCAATCAGAACTCAAGCTCATTCTATCATTGCCATTTGTTTATTTCCCCTCGCCGAGAAGTTCGGTTTTGTCACCAACAATTACTCCCGAGTTGAGTCACCCCCATTCGGCTGAAATCGCTGAGATCCAAACACAACCATCCTTCCCCATTTTCTTCTTTTTTTATTTTTATTTTTAAACAAAACATAAAACATCCATCATCCATTACAATTGCAGACAGTCTTGTCGGTCGGCTACCAAACTTTTGTGCTTCATCCCATATTCAGCATTTACTAATTTGCTGATTTCTCATATTATCAATCTCATATATATCTTTATCTTATTATTCTCGTTGGTCATCTATTTAACAACGGCGTTTTCATCCCATAAAAATCCTTTTCATGTGCTATTATATTATTACATTTATTTCATATTTCATTTCCATGTTTTATGATCTAGCCATTGATAAAATAAATCCCATATCATATAATATTGTTTATCTTCCTGTTCTCTAATTTCAAATGTCAATTTACTCATTTCAGCACATTCCATAATTTTCTTAATAACTTCATCTTGCATGGGTATTTCCTCATTTTTCCAATTTTTAGCAGACACAATTCTAGCCGCTGTTAATACATTCGCAATCAAATATCTCCATTCTCTATTATATATGTTTCTGGCAAAATCCCTAATAAAAATATCTCTGGTTTAAAATCTATGTCCCCCCACTCCCCCATTTTCAAATATCTGATTGCTTCCCTCCCCATCCAGCCACCTGCAACACGAACACACAATCCAAAACTTTTTCGCCTTATCTCCAAATCGCAACCAGCAAAACGGCACCACGATACCGATCTTGGAATCGGCAGATTTCTCATGTGTGTGTTTGGTGTGTGTGTGTGTTTGTGTGTGTGTGTTTGTGTGTGTGTGTTTGTGCACGTAGCGACAAACTCGAGAGCAGTGAGGAATTGACTCAAACCCAACCCGAGAGAGATCAGCCAGCCAGGCGGCCCTCGGATCACAATTGCAGGCAGGCAGGGATCAAAATGGCACGCAACAAACAGCGAGGTTAAAATTGTTGTTTGGTGTGGTTGTTGTCCCGGCTCACAAGAACCCCTTCCTCTAAGGGGGCTGCATTGGCAGCAATGTGAGCTGCCCCCCCTCCCCAAAAGGAACAAACAATGCAAAAAAAAAAAATTCTTATTCAGTGAGGAGGTCCAAGGTTCTCTTGGAGGGCGCAAAACTTCTTTCGAACTTTTATATTTAACTCTCAGCCCCTCCTGACAGGTAGGCTAAGCTGAGGGGGCAGCAAGCACCCTCGAGATTTGAACTCGGGGCAGCTCAATTTTTACTGCAGCCCTCCACGAGCTACCTCCCCAATTATGATCAGCCTCCGAGCCTTCCAAAAACGGAGAGGTCCAATTGTGAGGGCCACGGATGCATGATCTCCAGCATTTCCAGATCTTGGGGGAAATGAAATCTGGGAATTGCTGGAACAGCAAAGAAAAAAAAAAAACACACACACACACAACTCCTAACGTTGCCAGAAAAACAAAGTTTTTAACCAGGGGAGGTGGCAAATTAAGAGGAAAATAAGGCTTAGCAGCTTTGCTCCACCTGCCCTTCTGGAGATGCTCTCTTAAGGAAGATGCTGACATGCTTTGCAAAATAAAAGAGAATGCTTCCTTTTTTACCCCTTTTTTCTTAAAAAAAATTAATCCTTTGACATCTCCCGTCCCCATCCACGAAGGAGCTAATACAGGGAATCCTTATGATCTCAATTGAGCCTCAAATTTCTGTTGTGAATGTGAGACCTTTGCAAAGCTGAGTTCGGCCTCGTTTTTACGCTCTTCCTTGCCCCCGGTTGTTAAGTGAACCTCTGCAGTGGATAAGGGAGTAACCCAGTTGTTAAGTGAAATCTGGCTTCCCAATTGTCGGAAGGTCGCAAAACAGGATCGCGTGAACCCCCTCGCCCCCCCCCCCCGGGGCACAGCAATGGTTGTAAGTATGAACTGGTTGCCAAGCATCTGAAATTTGAGCCCCTGATCACAGGGATGCTGCAAAGGTAGTAACTCTGTAAAAGTCACTTTTTTCAGTCGCTTTCTCTTTTAACGTTTCTCGAGCCTTCCTTTTATGCCGGCATGAAAAATCTGCAAAATCATATTTCGGCTTAATCTAACTTTATCCCGAGCTGATCTTGTGGGGAACGCCTGTCTTGAGCCAGAGGCAGCCCACTCCCCCAAATATTGTGAATAAACTGCCGCATACAAGGAGAACATCTACAAAATGTTTTATAGACGACCTTTACCCCGGCGAAATTGGCCAAAATGTTTCCCAATCGACCACCAAATTGCTGGAAATGTAACCACAAACAAGGGACCTACTACCACATGTGGTGGACATGTCCCAAAGCCAGAGATTATTGGACAAAAATTTAAAAAAGGTTTGGAGGAAATTGTTGAACAAAAAACTGATATGGAGCCAGAGTTATTCCTTTTGGATATAATAAAAGGTAATATAAGCAAAGAAATTCAATACCTCATGCTCCATATAATCATCTCAGCCAGAATCACATTCTCCCAAAATTGGAAGCAAGAAAACACCCCATCAAACATAACGATTATAAAAAAGGTGCTAGAATACGTAGAAATGGACAAATTAATGTTGAAATTAAAGGACAAAGAGGAAACTGTATTATGAGACGTGGAACAGGTATAACTAGCTTGAAAAGAAGTCTAAAATTAACATTTAGTAAATGTACAGAAAAGATAATATAATGGATAAAATGTATATTTTAGAGTGTAGTAGACATGTAAACATCTAAAATATACATTTTATCCATTTATTAGTATGAAGATAAGAAACTGTGAAATAAGAATGTATATGTATAAAACAATAGGTCTGTAGATAAATTGAAATTAAGAAAAAATTCTGATAACAGAAAGCTGTAATAGTGTAACTGTGATTTTAAAGGTTAAAAATGTTGAATAATTTTTTAAAAAATTATTTTCTTTTTTTAAAAAAAGCTCCTTTGGTTCCCTATTATCCATCACCCCTTTCCCTTCTGGATGAGTCAGACAGGCAAGTCCATTTTTAATCTATTTATTTATCAAATTTATTTGCCGTCTATCCCACCTGCATCTTGACTCAGTGGCCAAGACAGAGGCAAGAAATGATGAACGGCATTGATTCCCCATCCATCCTTCACTGGCGGATAGGGAGCAGAGAGTCTTGCAAAAGTTAGAAAGAAAAGGAAGGACAAACAATTAAATTAAATTGTTAATGTTCAATTAAAACCACCAAAGCTGGCAGGGTTCATGCCAAGCTTTGCAAATTTGCAACGGTCTCATCTGGGCAAAATCTGCATTCATCTGCCCAGTACGTGGGGATAAAGCAAGCAAAAAAACCAAAAAACCAATGTATTTGCAGAATTACCAGATTTTAGCGAGTCATTTTCAGATAACACCTTTGTGTACATGGTGATACACATATATAAAGAGCTGTTTCTGAAAATGGATCATCAGTTTTATTTTTAGCTTTAGTTCGGGAATGGCTTTAAATCAAACATAAGCCACAAGAAGGAGAGAAAAAAAATGCAATGATCAGCGTATTTAAAAAGTTAACACTGTAAAATGGGAATTGTTTAAGGTTTGGGGAACATTGCACTGATATCACCTGAATATTTGCTTGAAAAAGCTACTGGCTTTCTATCCATTCCCTAAACCAAATGCTCCTTCTCTTAATAAACCTTTTAAAATTATTTCCACTGTTGCTTGTCTCTCTTTTTAAAAAAATTATTTTCCAATTTTTAAGGTCATTTTCCAATCTGCAATTTTTTTGCTCAATTAAAATGAAAAAGAAATCCATCATATTCCAATCTGGAAAGTTTCAAGTCAATTAAAATGAGCTTTGTTTTAAAATAGATTATTATATATAATAATAATATATATTATAATATGTATATATTATTTTTCCTTCTATTGTTTGGCAAGGCATTTTCAGCCGAGGAACCTGGCAAGCAACTCCCATTTCTAGATAAATATGCCATATATAAACAACAGAAGGAAAAATTATATATATATATATATACATATTACTATCTAAAATATTTTATATATTTATAAAATAAAATATATAAAAAATAATATTTAAAAAACATATCTGGGCTATTCGAAAAGCTTCGGTTTGTTTATTTTCTCAGCTATTTCGGCTACAAATTTGGGAAGTTTGTGTTTTTATAGACAGTTAAAACAAACAATCATTGCAAATATCTTTCTAAATAGAAATAAACACATTCTTCTGTTTATTTTCTTTCTCTCCTGTTCTACTCCTGGGCCATTTTTTTTAAAACTATTCAGAGCAGAAATAAATTTTCTTTCAACTGGTTGCATTAACAAGGCACTGAAATAATACTCGATAAAAATCTTTAAAGATCCTGCTAATGCAAGTGGGCATTTCAGGATAAATGAAAACATTTTGACGATATCTACATTTTTAAATTCAAAATATCGAGAGAAGGAAAAAAAAAAAATCTCGCATACTCCAGAAAGGGAGGAATTTGCAAATAATGTGCTTAATAATTGTCCTTAAAAGACAAAAAGGACAGTTTGACACGAGGCCAACAATAAAACCTATCGTCTCAAGGAAAGATCCCAAAACCGATCTGCTTCTCAGACTCAGAAATGCACCACTAAAAAGCCCCCAACTCTACCACACCAAAAGGCTTCCTGAAAAAAAAATATGCATCTCTGAATCTCGGTTTTGCAATGTGAGAAATCCAGAATTTCAGTTCATAAATCTACTGCTTTGACAGATTTTTCAACTTTAGCAATTTACTGTAGAGATGTTTCCATCTTTCTCATTTTAGCATCTATATCTATATATCTCTATCTCTACATCCATCCATCCATCCATCCATCCATCCATCTATCTATCATCGACATACAGAGAGAAAGATGGAAAAAGGGATGTATTTAGGCCAGGTTGGGGACAGATCTTAAAATTCCTTGTGCGGTTTTTAAGTTGTTGTAAAAATTTATGGGGTGTCCTCTCTGCCTCAATATAGTCAATTTGTGGGAAAGAGGAAAGGGGGGAAGGAAGGAGAGAAAGAAAGAAAGAGAAAGAAAGGAAAAAGAGAAAGAAAAAAGAGAAAAAGAGAGAGAAAGAAGATAAAGAGAGAAAAAGAAAAAAGGAGAGAGAAAAAAGGGAGGGAGGGAAAGAAAGAAAGAAAGAAAGAAAGAAAGACAGACAGACAGACAGACTCTAGTTAATTTTGGGTGCAACTGAACAATTTATCTGCTCTCCGAGGGGAACTGGGACCAAATTTACATCAAAACTGTGCCCATTCTCCCAGGTCGCTATAGCACAGTCCTGCAAATGGAATTAATATTGTTTTAAAGTCTTTCAACTGTTTATTTTTATTTCTTTATTCAATTTCTATTCAATTAAATACCAGAGTTATTAATGCACACTAGAGATGAGGTGAGTCTGTCTTTCTTTCTTTCTTTCTTTCTTTCTTTCTTTCTTTCTTTCTTTCTTTCTTTCTTTTTCTTTTTTCTTTCTTCTCTCTTCCTCTCCTTTTCCTTCCTTTTCTTTTCCTTCCACTTTCCTTCATCCTCTCTTTC
This sequence comes from Masticophis lateralis, assembly GCA_030761175.1. NCBI lineage: Eukaryota > Metazoa > Chordata > Lepidosauria > Squamata > Colubridae > Masticophis > Masticophis lateralis. The sequence goes on along the minus strand of JAUDYJ010000017.1, from coordinate 12,284,251 downwards.
TATTACTCTCCCCCCTCTTCTCCTCCTTCCAATTTACAATGAGTACTTGGTGCTTACAGGCCCAGCATTTCGAAGAGTTTCTCTCAATATTGCAAAATTAAAGCTCTGCTTGCTGCCTTTATCTTCTCTTATCTCCCCTTATCTCCGGTATAGTTTCATCTGATTTTCAAGAGACACCCAAAGAGGCCTTCAGAGTTTCCGAAACGGTGAACAAGCCGGGCGAAAGACAACCAACACAGAATTCAAGAATCATAACATTCATCCATAGTGCAGTGAGACAAACACATCACACATACACACCAATAGACGCAATCCCAGATGAGATTAGCCTCTGCTTCTTCGAGATCTGGCAGCGTAGAAAAAAGGATGCCACAGATAATCTGGTTTCTCCCCCCCAAACTGAGATTTTGCGAGAATTTTCTGGGATTCTGAAAGAGGATGGTTAAAGGAAGGGGGAAAGCTTCCTTGAACACACAACCAATTTTCTCCCCTGGGAGCTGTGCCTCTAGAAGAGAAGTTTGCAGAAACTTTTATTCTCTTTTTAAACTTTTAAGCTTCGAGAGCTTTGAAGAAACGTTTCTTTTTTAAAGTTTCGCGAACTTTGAAGAAACGTTTCTTTTTAAAAGCTTCACGAAGTTTGAAGCAACGTTTCTTTTTTAAAGTTGCGAGAACTTTGAAGCAACTTGTCTTTTTAAAAAGCTTCAAGAAGCTTGAAGAAACTTTTTTTTAGTTTCAAAAACTTTGAATAAATTTGTCTTTTTAAAAGCTTCAAGAAGCTTGAAAAAACTTTCCTTTCCCTTTTTTTTTACGTTTCAAGATCTGAACAAGTTTGCAAACTTCTGCTCCCAGGGCACCAAGCAGCAGCTGTCCCCTCTGACATCCCATCCCCAGTGCCGCTGGTACCTCGCATGATGTCACTGGGTTGTGGAGCAGCTTCCGAGAGGCTGGCGCTTTGATTCTACCACACCTGTTCAGCACCTGGGGCTGCCAGATGCTAAGATCAAAACCTGGGAGGCCGGTTGGCGAACGCCGGTCCAATTTTCTACAACTTTCTTTCTCGTTTCGGAAAAGACAGCCTGGGAACAAGCAAGCCTCCAGGTGATGTACTCACCTCAAGACTGTCATTCCCAAGGGCCAATCGGAAGCCCCGTCTGTATTTTGGGGGTGGGGAAAAAGAAGGGAGAAACCGACAGAAGCGGGCTGGAAAGTTTCAAAACCGCAAAGACGAAAAAAGAATGAGAAACAGAACGACCACAAAAAAGGACCAAGTTTCCGTTAGCAAAAAAAAAAAAAAAGTAAGAGGGATGTTGTTTTTTTTTGAGGGAGGGGGTTCTTACTTGGAGAGAAAAAGAGACAGGGGCTCCGTCGGCAAGTCTTTCAAGATTTGGGCTGAAGATTTGGGGTTTTTTTTTTTTTTTTGGCCTTTTCTTTTTTTCTCTCTCTCTGTCTCTTGTCTCGACGGAATGCAGATTGGCTCACTGATTCGAGCAACCTGTCTTTGGCCGATCTCGTTTGTCACTTTTTCTACAGGTACGGAGAAGTCGATGATGGTGATGGGGGGAAGTGAAGATGGATAGGGTTGGGATATAGAGATCCCTTCCGAAAGGGCAGCCTCTCTTAGGATCTTGGGGATTTTTTTTTTAATTTTCTTTTAATACAAACATTCCATCTGACATTAAACAGTGTGTCATCTGGGTATAAAATTCTGTGTGTCTTAACAATTAAACTTACCGCCATATTCATTTCTTACATTCGTTCTTATATTAATACTAAATAATAATAATATTGATAAAATAACACAAGCTTAATATTTATATATGTATTTATATAGCCCATTTTAATTTACTTTTGCTTATCAAATTTAGATACTGCCAATCTCACTCACAGAGTTAACTCCGGGCTATTTATAGATAAATGGGCTTTTCAGCACCTTTCAAGACAGATTAAAAAAACAAAACCTACCAATGAGGCCTTAATAATTATACACTAAATCAAGAGTATTGGGGCATCTACTCAAAATCTTTGTTAAACCTAAGACTTCCACCACCCCCACCCAGGTCCTTTCCATTATTTAACAGATTATAAATTATTGGTAATAATTAAGGCCTCCTCCGTTCATTTTATCTGATGAAAAATTCCATCTCTTTTCAACCCTAAAAGCGAGATGATTATTATTATTTACACAAAAATGACAGTATACACAGCAAACGAGATAACCATGCTGGGTTTCATATCACAAATCACTAGTCAAACACTTCCCGGGTGTTTAGGACTGAGTGATGTATCGATGATGACGATGATTTTAAATGGCCCTTGTTTATCTGAATTAGTGTCGCTTAGGTGAGATGGGCAATGTGGAAATTTAATAAATGATTACATTTTTTTTTTTAAAAAAAATTAAATCCTCCCCTCGCTGAGATTTTTGGGATAGTTTGTAAGGAAGGCAAGTGAGTGAACTGGACAATTTCCAACGATTCGGTTAGTTCCCCGTTATTATTATTATTATTTTTAAAAAAGGGTTTAAAAAGCCAAAACAGGATCTCTCTGTGATTTTTCCATCTGGGCGGGGAATGGTGTGGGATAGTCCCAATTTAAGATCTCGTCCGGTTTTCTAAGAGAGATGACTATACATGGGTAAAACACGTCGGCCTGCGTTTTGGGGGGGGGTGTCACCGCAACCTCGTAGCATTGACGTAAGGAGGAAAACATCCATTTCCAGTACAGCCCCTTCCCCCCATTTTGGGTGCTGGTGGTGGTACTGAACACGCCAGCAGAGGATGCAAGAACCCATGATGCTGATCGGGCACACAGGATGGGGTTGCACCACACAAGGAAACTGTGCCAGGCACCCCGCAGAGAGGAAGCCAAGGTGTGCCCACCTCCCACACCCAAAGGCCCCAAATTTCTGAAAAAAAACCTCCAAAAACCCAGACTTGGGGACTGACAAAAATAAAATAATTTTTAAAAAGACATCGTTTTCTTCAGCTTCGCTTCTTGGTTTCAGGGTGAGGAAGACAAATAGCTGCTGAAAAGCCGGGAAGATTAATAAGTTTCAACGGCGGCTCCGTTGAGCCTCCCAAACCAGGAGCAGTCTACCTGCAGAGGCCCACAGGAGAAAGGCAAGACGGTGATAGCTTTGGGAATTCTTGCCTTTTTTGCTCCTGACTAGGAGTTGGCGTCACCCTTGCAAAGGGGCCACCGGGCCCCAATGCCATGTTTCCAACTTGCCAAACCAAAGAATAACCACGATTGAACAGAGATCGAGCTTCGAAGCGCGGTGCAAAAATGGCTAATTCGCCCTTTCCGAAATCTGGTTAGAGGTCCGGCATAATCAGGGCCTCTCAAACAAAATGGATTTCCGATAACGTCCGGCTCAAAATCCTGCCGAATCAGGGTTTGAGACTAACCGAGTTTAGCAACGGCAGCCTCCTTCGATCTCTCCAGATCAGACCCCAATGAGATCTCTCCAGAAAAATCACAAACAAGCTTCGCCCTCAGCCTCCATCGATCCTGGATAGATCCCTGAATTTCAGGGTTAGAAACTGGAGGCGTAAAAATTGGCAAAAATTTTTGCCAAAAGAAATTTGGCAAAAGTTTGCTTGTTCCAAAAGAGGTTTTGGCCATCAAAACGGGGTTTCTTTGCTACCGCCAATGCCAAATGGGGAAGACCCCCCACTCCCACTCCCCAGACACCTTAGCCCCCGCTCAAAATAATTCTCCCACCCCCGGGAACTCCTCCCCTCAGCTGTCTCTCTTTCTATTTAATATTAGGGTTGTTTCTGGATTGCAGGAGACCAAGATCAAACACTAACCATGGTTAGATCTAGCAAAAAATCCCGGTTTTGACCCTCATCAAAGTTTTACAACACAACAGGACAAGTGCTCATTTTCAAACACAATCGGGAAGTTTTTCCTTTGACAACTCAAAAATCAAATCCTAACCAAAATTAGACAGTTCTGTAATTCGCAACTAAAACGTTTCCCTTCCCCTTTGGCAAATCCCGAAGAGCAGAATTAAATAATATATATATATAAAAACTCCAGTCTTTCTGCACATACAGAAAAGTGCATTTGTGGGTCTCTCTGGGTGTGGAATTTGGTTTGCGCACGTCAAAAAGAGCTGTAGAAAAATCTTGTTTTGCTGCTGATCGAAATGGCATGAAAAGAAGAGCTTGTAAAAGGATTGTACAACAGAATTGTAGAACGGTAAAGACAGAATGAATGAATAACAGAATGATAATGATAAAAAATTTAAGAAACAAATAAATCGACAGAATGACAAAAATGACAGAATAATAGAATGACGAGGATAATAAATTTAAGAAATAAAGAAAACAACTGAGTGATAAAATGATAGAATCATAGAATCATAATAACAAATGTAAAAAATAAGTAAAATGACAGAATGATAAAATGATAGAATAATAATAACAAATTTAATAGATAAAATGACCAAATAGTAGAATAATAGAATGATGAGGATAATAAATTTAAGAAATAAAGAAAACAACTGAGTGATAAAATGATAGAACGATAGAATCATAATAACAAATGTAAGAAATAAATAAAATGACAGAATGATAGAATGATAGAATAATAATAACAAATTTAAGAAATAGATAAAATGACCAAATGGTAGAATAATAGAATGACGAGGATAATAAATTTAAGAAATAAAGAAAACAACCGAATGATAGAATCATAGAATCATAATAACAAACTTAAGATATACATAAAATGACAGAATGATAAAATGATAGAATAATAACAAATTTAAGAAATACATAAAACAACAAAATGACAAAATGATACAATAACAGTGATAATGACAACAAATTTAAGAAATAAATAAGATGACAGAATGATAGAATAATCCGAGTGGTAACAACTGAAAACAAATTTAAGGAATAATTACAATGATAGAATAATAGAATTGATAATGAACAAATATAAGAAATAAAACGACAGAATGATAGAATGATCGAGGGATAATGATAGCAAACAAATTTAAGAAATAAATAACATGATAGAATAATAGAATTGATAATGAACAAATATAAGAAATAAAACGACAGAACAATAGAATGATCGAGGGATAATGATAGCAAACAAATGCAATAAATAAATAAAATGATAGGGTCACAGAATCATAAGAGTCCTAGGGAATCAAAGGGATCTTTGGAGGTCATCTAGTCCAACCTCACCTGCTTTGCCCAAGGCAGGAGTCTTTCCACCATCCTAGCCAAATGGCTGTTGGATCTTTTCTTGAAAACTTTGCAAACTCCGAATCAAGCAGAGAGCCTGTTCCCACCGTCCACCCCTCCCCAGTGAAACCCAGAAGGTCCCCCCCCGCCCCGGCCATTGGTACTCACATGTGTGTGTCTTCTTCATGGCTACAGCTCCTGAAAGGAAGGAGAAGAAGGGAGAGTTGAAACCAAGGCCTGTCGGGGCCACCGAGATGCCAATTTTGAAACTGCCCTTCCCAAAGCATCAATCTTAGGATCGCTGCCTCTCGCCCACATCCCTCCCTGCCAGGCTGTTGGCTAAGATGTTGTAACGTCATGGAAGGTTTTCTCATAAGGAGCCACCAGCCATAGGAGGTTAGCCAATGGTCCACCTGATGCAACAGGGGAGGCAAAGCACCATGGGCTTGGAGGAGGAAGGAGAAGAAGAATTAGAAGGAGGAAGAAGAGAAGAAGGAGAAGAATTAGAAAGAGGAGGAGGAGGAGGAGGAAGAGAAGAAGGAGAAGAAGAAGGAGGAGAAGAAGAATTAGGAGTAGGAGAAGAAGAATTAGAAGGAGGAGGAGGAGGAAGAGAAGAAGGAGAAGGAGGAGGAAGAGAAGGAGGAGGAGAAGGAGAAGAAGAATTAGATGAAGAAGAATTAGAAGGAGGAGAAGGAGAAGAAGAATTAGAAAAAGGAGAAGAAAAACTACAAGGAGAAGAATTAGAAGAAAGAGAAGGAGAAGGAGAAGGAAAATTAGAAGAAGGAGAAGAAGCTCATGCGCTTTGAGCTTGATGATATAAGATGAGGAGGAGGAGGAAAAGGAAAAGGAAGACGAGGAAATGGAAGAGGACAACTGTGGGCTCCTTGGTGCTCTCCGAGTTGAGTGATTTTCTCGCTGACGTTTTATGACCAACTAGGGAACATTATCAGTGCTAGAAGAGAGTAGGGTTTTGTGGGGAGGACAGGGAGAATAAGAATGGGAAGAGGAGGGGAGGAGGAGAAGAAGCAGGAGGGAGGGAAGGGAAGGGAAGGGAGGGCAGGGCTTAAAAGAAGCAGCATCACCCCCACCCCCCCCACCCCAAAAGAGCCGTGGGAGAACGGGGCGGCCATTTATTTTTGGCCACAAGGGGGCGCTCTTTTGATACACAACTAGCTGGGGAGGAGGGGGTGCAGAATGGGGTGCACAATAACCAGCCCTCCCCCTCCCCGTTTTAAAGCAAGGAGAAATCTCACTGCCTCTTCACAGTTCTCTAATCGACAGGTCAGGAGTTCGAATTCTGCAACCTCGAAGAGCGATTAAAAAAAGCCGCAAACCTTTCTGTGCACACACCAAAGGGAGTTTGTGTGTTTATTTTTCTTTGTGCATGTTAAAAAAACAAACAGCCAAGCCACTTCTCCATCCCTGCAAATTTTTAGGAACTAATGGAACCGTCGACGAAACGCCTAAAATGCAACAAATCTTATTTTTCTCCCTATTTCAGTGCTTCACTGAATCGCCTCTCTTGGGTTATTCCCAACGCACCTGGAATATTCTGCATATCTGCCACTGCATTGCAGGAATCAGCCAAACAAGAAGGGTCAGGCCTTCCTATTTAACCAGAAAACAAGGCTACTAGTCCTCATGAGCCCAGAGTTTTGCTTTTTGGGGTATATTATTTTTTTTTGCAAGCAAATATCAAAAGGGTGACTGCTGCAGAAGTTCATCGTTGATCTTCCTTGATATAAATCAACACATCTGAGTTTGCGGCTTTCGTGAACAGATGAAAAGATTGCCATGCTGAAATTTGAGAGAGAGAGAGAGAAAGAGAAAAGGGAGGGCAGGAGGAACTCACAAACAAAACCGTCTCCCTTTTTTCTCTGAATTTCTTCTTCTTTTTTAAAATCCTCAAACAGGCAATTTCGCCGCTCAATAACATAAAATTCAAACATAACCATAGCCGAGCCAGACGCAGTGAATGCCGGATCCAAACATAGCAGCCAATTCAGCAAAAGTGGGCCAGAAATTTAAAAATGAAATGAATTTGTTTGTTTGTTTGTTTGTTCAGTATTTGGATAATAATAAAATCTACTTTTTCCTTTGCTTCCAAAGATCGTACTTCGCTCAAGTTTGTTCCTAAGAAAATGCAAAATATGAAAATGCTACCTCACTTCATCCACACGCCAGGGAGACATGAGAAAAAGGCCGGTTAAAGGAAAGAGGAGAAAACGTAGCTAAGAAAGGATTAATTATTTCTGCAACAAAGGAAAACGAACGTACATCACGGTTACTTGGAAGCAAACCCTTAAAGTAGCTTTGTCTGAAGACAAACAGTTTGGAGCAGGACTGTTTCTTCTCTTTGTGCTCATTTCCCCAAATAATAATAATAATAATAAAAACAAAGTTTGAATTATTATGTGAACCAAAGTACAGAAAAATTGCTGTAGGCTGTGAAAACGGAGACCATTATAAAAACAACAGAAACCAAGGCAGAATATAAGGAAAAACAGCTGGGTGACAGATTAAACAGATGGCAAACCGAAGTTTTGCCTGGACAGCAGTTGAAAAACATTGAAGGAAAACGTGATGATAACTTGACATGGGCACGGCTTAAGAGGGGAACCATCAAAGAAGAAACGGAAGGTTTAATACTCGCTGCTCGAGAACAAGCACTACAAACTAAGGCCATGAAAGCAAAGATACAAAAATCCACCGACAATCCAAACTGCCGATTTTGCAAACAACAAAGCCGAAACTGTTTCACATTTAATATGGGAATGCAGCAAAATCGCACAAACTGATTACAGAGCTAGACACGACCGAGTTGCTAAATTAATCCACTTTATTAATGGTTACGTAAAAAATACAACTTGGCTGTATCCAAAAAGTCATGGGAATATAAAGTGGAAAAAATTATAGAAAAGGAGACGGTGAAGATCTTGTGGGACTTTCGAATACAGATGGATCATCACTTGGAACACAACACGCCAGATATCCCAGTTGTCAAAAACCGAAACGTACAATTTACTGACATTGTGGTACCAGGAGATGCCAGAGTCGAAGAAAAAGAACTGGGAAAAATCATGAAATATCGTGACCTGGCCATCAAAACTACACGGCTATGGATGAAACATGTCACTGTGATACCCATGGTCATTGGGGCACTTGGTACGATGTCCAAGAATTTTATAACATACATCAGTAAATTGCAGCTTCCTGCAATAACACCAGCGGAAGTGCAAACAACTGTGCTACTCAGAACACCGTACATCTTAAGAAGGTACTTGGTTGATCCCTAGGATGCTGGCAGCAACCCGTATCAACCATTAGCACTGGTATTTGTGATTCGTTTTTGAATGTTCAGCTGACTGAGTTTCACGTTTAATGAATAAAGTAAATAATGATGCTATTTTTCAAGAGGTCCTGAAGAAAATCTGGGTCTCTTGAAATAAATCTGGTCAGAAAATCGCAGGGGGACTGAAATAGAGAGCTAGGCCCTCTCTGGATTAAACAGCCAGAATTTCTTTTTAAGACTGGCTGATAAACTGACATTGAGATGTTTGCGGTCTTGAGTTATTTGCAACAATAATGAAGGAAGGATACAGAAAGATGGACAGATAGATGATAGATTGACAGACAGATGGATGGATGATAGATAAAAGATAGACAGATAGATAGATAGATAGATAGATAGATAGATAGATAGATAGATAGATAGATAGATAAGGCAGATGCAGAGGCATGAACGAAAAGTGAAAGAAAAGAGGGAGGAAGAAAGGAAGGAGAGCAGGAAGGAAGAGAAAAAGAAAAAGGGAGAGAGGGAAAGAGGGAGAAAGGGCAAAGGAAGGGGAGGAGGAAGGAAGGAAAAGTGAAAGAGAGGAAGGGAGAGGAAAGGAAGGAGGGAGGGAGGGAGGGAAGGAAGGAAGGAAGGAAGGAAAGAAGAAAACACACCAAGCAATTCACCCCATCCTCAGTGAAGCAACCTTTCTCCACAATCAAACTAACTCCTTGCAAACTTTAAAAAACTTTTTTTTAAAGGCCATTCGACAACTAGGCGTGTCTCCTCCTCCTGGCCAAAGGGGTGGGTGGTCTTTAGGAATTCCTCCATACAACCTCCACCCTCAGATCCAAAGAGAGAGCACAGCCAGGGAAGAGACGATGGGAAACGTAGTACTCGTTGCAGCTAGAAGGCACCAAGCTCATCCTGCTGGCTTGCTCGTTGCAAGCAACCAGTATATCTATCTATCTATATATATCTGGTGGGTGGGTGGGTGGGTGTGGAAAGAGGCTGGGGGGGGCAAAGAGGGGGAGCAAAGTTAATTCTTTTCAACCCCCCCCAAAAGGCTTCCTAAGAGGTGGCAAAGGCAGAAGGAAAAAATGTGGCTGGATGGCATTGCCCCTCGCTCGCTGTTCCCCCCCCATCCCAAATCTTCTCCTTAAAAGAGTTTTGCTGGGGAAATCGGCTTGTGGCCGGCTGAGCTGCCGTCAGCCCGTCCTCGTTTGAACTCGGCACTTACATAACTCCCTTACCAGGTCCTGGCAGGCAGCCAGTCCCGGGGCGCGGAGCCAACGCCAGCCAGCTGCAAGGCTTCTCTGCTTTTCCAGGCTGTAAAAGTCAAAACTGAAAGAGAGAGAGAGAGAGAGAGAGAGAGAGAGAGAGAGAAAGAGAGAGAAAGAAAGAAAGAAAGAAAGAAAGAAAGAAAGAAAGAAAGAGCAGGAGAGGAAGTTGAGGAGAGGAGGGAGGAGGAAAGCAGCAGCACATCCCCAACATATATGGATGGATGGGAGGCTGGCCCTTTTTAAAGGGGGCTCTGGGGCTCTGGCACGGCATCGGGTGGCGAGTTCAAAAAATGCAAAAAAGAAAAAAAAATCCTTGCCATTTGTGATTTGGAGCACTTGCTCCGAATTTGGAGCATTTTGCACATCCGATGCTCAGCCGGGGTGCCTCTGCCCATGGACAGAGTGCCAGGCCACCCTGAGAGAAAACCGAGCATGCCCACCCTGTTCCTCCAAGCCACAGTTAAATCAGGCGCTCTGAACCACTTTCCAGAAACTTTTCGGGGCTGGTTTTCAAACCAGAGTCAAACTGGATTGAGAAGGTTGGTGGGTTTCCTGGGGGAGTGCAGAGAGATTTTGGGGGGGGGGGGGTTGTTTTTTTTCTCTGTTTGCTTTTTTCAGAAAAATAAGAGATTTACTGATGGGGCAGAAAAACAGAGCGGGATTCCCCCCCAAAAGTAATATCCCTCGTTTAATTTAATTTTATTTAAATCATATTGCATTTCCGCCTGTTCTAGACACACCGCTAACCCGCTCCCCTGATTGGTTGAATCCTTCCGTGACATCCCAGCCATCCCAGCCAATGGTGGGCTCTTGGAGAAGCTATTCCGGTTTTCTTAAACACTTTTGCAAGGCTGGGGGAATTCTGGGAGATGAAGTCCAAACTGGTGGCCACGTTTGAAGGCCCCTGATTCGAGGGGACACCTAGACCAACCAGCTAAATGCGAAGCCGTCCGTCTCCAAGAGCTCTTCTACGCGAGAAACATTCTAGTGGCAAGGAGTTCCAAAGAGTTCCAGAGCCACCACTGACAAGTTCTTGGCTGATTCATGCCCCCGGCCGCTCACCCAGCTCGGCAGAAGACGTGAGCAGCCTGTAACGCAAAGCGGGTGGCCCCTGGGTTGCTCAGATGCCAAGGAAGTTTGCAAAGCCTCTAACTGGCATCTTATTCCTCCCGGAGATGTCCTACCTCGCAGGGTTATGGAGAGGACAAGAGACGGGAAAGGAGAGAATGGGATTCGGGTTTGAGCCAGATGGTTCAAGGCACGCTACCTACCCAGGCGAGTCTTAAGCGATGCCAGGCTTGGTTCAGAACCTACTGGCATGTCAAAGGCGCACGCCCCGTCACCGGATCGTCCTTTTCCCACCGTCCAATGCATGCCTCACGTCGAGACACAAACACACAAACACCCACTTCTCCACTGGGAGAGACTCTAGGCCCCGCCCGAGCTGGCTCACAACTCCGCACACACCCAGACCGGTGCAAGATTATGTAAGCATGGAGGTGCCCGACGTGTGAGACACAAAACGCCCGAATCGCACACAGGGCGCCTCACCAACGCTCCCCAAATCTCATTTGCACCCAGAACTGGCTACCACTGGGGTAGCTGTCCCTCTACGGGGCCCTCCCTTCCCCATTCCTCCAATGATCCGGGGATGATGGGCACTGTTGTCCAAGGCATCAAAAGGGCACCTGATTGGGAGCAAGCTGATCGCAAAGGTTTGCCCAGCGTCCAAGTTGGAAAGGAGACCACTCAGAAATTAACCCCTCTACTGGAATCGGACCCCATTTGCATAGCTCCTCCCCGGCCTTCCTTTATTGGCCCTGCTGGAGCGGAGGGGATTCTGGGACCGTTTCCCCACCAGCTAAGCCCCATCCTTACCCTCCCTGCCCAGTTTAGGATTCTCTGAGCATTCACAGAGTTCTTTCTGCCTCCAATCAGGCCAGCGTTGGCTTCAAGACATGCCAAAGGAAGAAAATCTGATTTATTTATTTTTTCTTCCCAACTCGGCTCGCTGGCCGGTAGAAGTCCAGCCAGTCAGTTGTGGTTCCTTTGGCTGTTGCAATCTGCCATTCCAATTTGCAGAAAGGAAGGAAGAATTGGAGGAAGAGAAAGAAGGGAGCGAGCAGGAATATGGATGGAACTTTTCTCCCAGAGAAATGACACAATTTTTCCAAGTTTTTCCATCACAAGCGTCCGGAATTGTGTAGGGCTTTGCTGGACCAGCCAAACTCCTTTTCTCTTTTGCATTGTGTCGTTTTGACACACAATCCAGTTTTCCTGGCCTATCCTTAAGTCCTTCGCCACAATGAGACACCCCTCTCCGACTCCATCTATCCCCTCGGCTGCTATCTCCTCGAACTCGGAGCTGGAGATGCTTCTGCCCCAGCGGCTGCGAAGACCCTCACAAAAATTTTGGGGGAAAAAAATAATAATTGCCAGGCCAATCAAGGAGCTAGTCCTCAGCCTCTTGCCTTGTCTCTCTTTGCAAATTCCTGGACGTAGCTTGGGAGACCCCCAATTTTTTCCCTGTGCCCGATTTTTTTCACCTTTTTCTGGTACCCCAAAGGATACAGGTAGTCTTACGATGGTTCATTTAGTGACCATTCAAAGTTACGATGGCATTGAAAAAAAGGGTTTTTCACACTTATGACCGTCATGGCATCCCCAGGGTCAGGGGATCAAAATTCGGACGCTCTGGGCAACTGATTCGTATTTATGACAGTCGTAGCATCCTGGGGGGAGGTGTCCAGTGTTCCCTTTTTGCGACCGTCCGACAAGCCAAGTCCACGGGGAAGCTGGATTCGCTTAACAACTGTGTGACTAACTTAACAACGGTGGGGATTCACTTAACAATGATGGCTAGGAAGGTTGTAAAACAAGGCAAAATTCCGCTTGACAGATATTCCCACTCAGCAACAGAAATTTGGGGCTCAACTACGGTCATAAGTCGAGGGCTCCCTGTATTGGTGACTCCTTCCCGTCATCAGAGCTCCCATTTGCAAGAAATAAAACTGCAACGTTGAGAAGCTTCTGGAAGGAAGGGTGAGATTTCGCCAGCCAGGCACTCCGCTTGGCTTCCCAACGGATCAAGCTTTCAAAAGAAAGGAAACTCCCAGGCAGGGCCAGAGGAAGGAGAGGCAGTGAAACTGACTAGGTCAGCTTCGGATTCCTTCTTAGGGCTGGAGAAACAGACCGGATCAAAGACAGTTCTTGGCAATTTCTAAGCCAGGATTTAAGTCAGTTGGCTTGTTTGCCTAACCAGGAAAAAGGATAAATAAACAAAAGTTTATTTGGCAACCGTGCTCGCCTTTGGGAGCACTCTGGAAGGATCCAGGAAAACTGACTCGAGTCCAGTCAGTTTCCAAGCCAAGGAAACAAAAAGAGGAATGAGTCAATAAGGCGACTAGATTGTAAAAAGTAAAAAAAAAATGGATACTGGTTACTAAGTTAAGGTAAGGATGGAGCTACGCTGATTCCCACCAGGTCTGAAGGCCCTTCTGATATCCCCAGGTTCAAATAGTTGGTTTTTTTAAAGCCTACCTCGCAGGGTTGTGAGTAGCAACCTACAGAGCTGGGGAAAAGAAACAAGTTTATTTTATTTTCTCCAGCTCCTTGCAGGATAAAAGGAAGTGTTTACTCATAACATTAAACCCAGTAACAAGTAGCACAAATGTTTCCTTTTTCAAAATGTTTCTGAGCTGCCTGCAGAGACCCAAATCTCCCCAATGCAATTCTTATATTATGCATAATAATAATAATAATAATACATTGTTATTATTAATAATCTTTTTCCAGGTTTCTAGCTCTCAACACAGGGCAGGGACTTGAATCTCCCCAGTGCAATTCTATAATAATATATTCAATAATAATAATAATAATAATAATGCCATGTCAATGGTATTTATAATACATTTTTAAATGTTCAGTTGACTTGAGTTTCATTTAATGAATAAAATAAAATAAAATAAAATAAAATAAAATAATAATAATAATAATAATAATTATTATTATTATTATTTCCCCAGGTTTCTAGCTCTCAACCCAGGACAGGAAACTTTAGCTCTGAGAAGCAAAAGGATGAGAGCCAGAGAGAGCTCCCCTAGCTCAGCGCAATCTACCCCAACCTCTTAAGCACTTTGCTCAGGCCCTGCGTGGTTAAAAACCACCGCCACAACAACCCAAAGCATCCATTTGTCAGGGAAAGCTGGCAACCTGGAGATCAAAGTGTTAGGGTTATGGTAGGGTGAGAAGGGGTGGGGGGATACGCAGGATGGCTGCCCACCCCCCGGGTCAGTCAGAGAAGACTAACTTATTATCTCCCTTGAGCTTGAGACCCCCCTGCATCTGTGACGCAGATGAGGAAACACATCTTTTAGGGTTTCTAATCCTCATGGAGGGAGATTTAGGAGTCCCCGAGAACAGGGGTGGGGGTGGGGTCCCCTCTCTCAGCAGGTCCTCCATGTAACCCGAAGGGAAGCAGGAAGCATGATGTCAGAAAAGATAGGGGGGGGGGCCATGAAGCTTCAGGTGAAACCCCCCCTCCCACTACCAATAATCCATCCATGACCCACAGAGCTTTTTTGGGGTGGGTGCAGGCAGGCCTGAAGAAAAAACTGTGGTGTTTTATGCACAAACGAACACACAAAATAAAGATATTAATTTTGCCCCCGCGCACCCCTTCAAAGCTGCGTGAGTAGGGGGCTGGACTAGATGACCTCCAAGCTCCCTGCCGACTCCGTGACTGTTAGCCAAATGTACCCAGTTCTTTGGAGCTCAGCCTTTGCAGGGAAGTCAAAAGAAATGCAAAGCTCGGTTCTTAGCAAATCAGAGATTATATATATATATATATATATTTGAGAAAAGAGGTCTCCCCTCTCTGCCCTCCCCCTCCCCCGTACCAAGAGGGGCTGCACTGGAGGTCAAAGGGCAAAAGGGGTGATTAGGGAAAGAGGCCGCGGACGCCCAGCAGTGAAACCAGAAACTGGGAGGGGGGCGTTTACAACCTCACATATTTCTCTGCCTCAAAGCCAGATACCATCTCTCTCTCTCTCTCTCTCTCTCTCTCTCTCTCGTTCCCTCGCTTCGCTCTTCTCTCTTTCGCTCTCTCTCTCTCTCTCGTTTCTCTTTCTGTCCCTTTTTTCTCTCTTCACTTTCCTCTCCTCTTCCTCTCTCTCCCTCTTCACTCTTCTCTCTCTTCACTTTTCTCTTTCTCTCTTTTTTCTCTCTCTCTTCACTTTCCTCTCCTCTTCCTTTTTCTCTCTCCCTCTTCTCTCCCTCTTCACTTCTCTCTTTCTGTCTCTTTTTTCTCTCTTCACTCGCTCCTCTTTCTCTCCCTCTTTCTCTGCACTTTTTTTCTCTTCTCTCTTTCTCTCTTCACTTTTCTTTGTCTTTTTTTCTCTCTTCACTTTTCTCTCCTCTCTCCCTTTCTCACTTTTTTCTCTTCTTTCTCTCTCCTCTTTCTCTCTGCTCTCCCTCTTTCTCTTCTCTTCACTTCTCTTTCTTTTTTCTCTTCACTTTCTCTCTCTATTCACTCCCCATTCTTTCTCTTCGCTTCTCTCTTTCTCTTGTCTTTCTCTCTCTCCTCTCTTTGCTTCTTTCTTTCTCTGTCTCTGTCTCCTTCTTTCTCTTTATCTCTCTCTCTCTCTCTCCTCTCTCTTTCTCCCACAAAAACCAGCCTCCAAAGTGCCGCAAATGACTTAATTGAGGTTCTGGGCAGCTGGAGACAGGTTTGTCAACAATCTCCAGAGAGCTTCTTCATGAGGACTAGAATCCTGGAGGGGAAGCCAAGCTTGCTAAAAAGGTGCACCAACCCCCCCCCCAAATTAAAAATAAAAAAATGGGGGTGGGGGGGGAGAGAATCAAGCAGAAGTTGATTTCCGAGGGGGAGGATTCCAGCCACATGGGAGTGTAGTCCTGCCTTAAGTGGGAAAAGATTTTAGGTTTTTGAAATGTATCCAAGTGGTCCTGTCCTCCCACCGCTCGCCCCCAAAAGGAAGAAAATGACCCAGAAATGATCTCATCCCTGCCAGACTCCCAAAATCCTCCACCCAACAGGCTGGGCACGATGGGAATTGGTGACCCAGCCTAGCCAGAAGCAGCAGCTTAAGGAAGCTGCTCGGTGGATGTGAAACGCAGAGGGGACGGGGAGGGAAATACCCCACCCTATCCTCAGCCCTCCTCTTGCAAATGGGGCACCCCCCATTGGGGTGAGAAGGGAACCCCAGAGACCCCCCCTCCTTCTCCAAGCCTGGGCTGTGCAACAGCGAGAAAAAAAAAGTTTGGGGAGGTGAGAGAGAAACTTCATTCTTCACCCAAGAACGTAGAAAGTTTTTTTTACCCACCCCCCCCTTTTAATACAAGCATCAGAGTCCCCCCGGACCGGGCAGTTTGGGGGGGGGGGCAGAGGGCGACGGGGACCCCAAGATTAGAAGGGGAGTCGCGAATCCTGTGGGAAAGCCTCCCTGCCTGCCTCCCAGGTGCGCAGGACTCCCATGCCCATGCGGCGCAGCCAACCCCCCTTTGGGACGGCGGGGGAGAGGAAGGTGCGCCTCCTCATTTCGGGGGGCCTTACCTCGGGGGGCGTCCCGGCCGCGCTTGGCCGCTCCGGGTCCGCGGGGGTCGCCGGCTTCCATCGGGGGGTCCCGGATCCGGCCGGGGACGCGCCTCGGCGGCTGCAGGCAACACCAGTGGCGGCCCAAAGCTCCGGAGCGACGGCCGCGGTGGTTGCGGGGCCCCGAGCAGCCGGCAGGGGCGCACCGAGCTGGCCCGTCCCCGTCCCGCCCCCCCACCACCACGCCCTCCTTCGGAAATTCAACCGGTGTAGCTCGCCTCCACGACCCAGGTCCGCTGGCCAGGGATGATGGGGTTGGTAGTGCAGCCAGGCCGGGGAGATTTCCCCAGCCCAAAGAGACCCCCTCCCCTCCTCCAACTGGTCATTCAACCGGTGAAGCTCGGCTATGGATGGGGACCCCCACGTTCTGCCTCACCCGCCAGACGCTATTCTGCTGGCCAGGGATGATGGGATTGGTAGTGCAGCCCGATAGGGGAGATTCCCGCACTCTAGAGACCCCTCCCCTCCTCGAAGTGGTCATTCAACCGGTGAAGCTGCCTTTTCTCTCCCTTGCCCTTAGAGAGCCCCGAAAAGTTCTCTGGAAACCTTACCTGTGGCATGCCTACCTTCCCAGCCCTTCTCGGCCTCCGCAGGCGTGGCGAGGCCAGGAGAAATTCCCCAGGTGAGCTTGGAAACCTGGATAAAGCCGAACTTTACCCGTCGAACTCCTGCCCGGCAACGGAGCTGCGGAGAAAGGCCATTTCCCGACGGGACGGGCTGCAAATATTACTAATATTTACTACTAATATTGCTAATAATCGCGCTAATAACGCGAACCCGCGGAAGGCGGAGGGTCCCGCGGGGAAAAGCGGCGGGGCAGAAGCCTCTGAGGTTGCCCCCCCTCCGGCCTGCCAGGCAGCCATGGCACCGGGACAGCCTCCCCCACCCCTCCCCGGGCTCTCTCCGACAGCGCTCGATTAGCCGAGGCTGCAGCAACCGCCCAGCCTCGTTACACAACTCGGCGCCGCTGGATCGGGGCCAGCCGCCCCCCCTTTCCCTTGGCCGCCCCCTCCCTCCCCTCCCTTCCCTTCCCTTCCCCTCCCTCCCTCCGCCCGCCACGCCGAGGCCGCGTGAGTCGCCCGCACGTGTGCTCCCGCGTGCAAAAAAGCCCTTGCACGCCCAGCCGGAGAGAGGAGGAGGAGGAGGAGGAGGAGGGCGCTTGGGCGCGCGCGTGTAAAACGAAGGGAGAGAGTTTAGTAGAGTGTGTGCAAACAAACAAACAAACAAACCTCCGCTCGGGTCCCTTGCACGCCCAGCCGGAGAGGAGGAAGGAAGAACGGTGCGCGTGCAAAAAAGAAAAAAAAAGAGGGGGGGGAGAGAGAAAGAGCATGCAAAAAAAAAACACACACACATAAAAACTCCCGAGTGGCTTGCACGCCGAGACCCGGAGAAGCAGTGATTTTTTTTGTGTGTGCGTGTAAAACAAGTGAGGAGAGGCCAAGAAGAGCCTGCAAAGAAGAAGGGAAAAATAAAGACTCCACTGGTGTGCCCTGCAGCACAGAAGACGGGACACACGTGTGTGTGTGTGTGTGTATGTGCTTGGGGTCTTGGGCACGCCTGAGAGAAGGCCTGAAGTGTGTACGTGTGTTCATGTGTGTGTGCTAAAAGGGACAGAGATAGACGTGCAAAAACTCCACTTGGCTCCCTTGCACGCCGAGCTCGAAAGACAGTGTGACACATGTATGTGTGCTTGTGTGTGTGAAAAACAGACAAAGTGTTGGAAGTGAGCTCCCTGGCAAGCTCCCTGCGCAGGGGCAGTCTACCAGACTCTGACGGAAGACTGCCAAAACCTCAAAACGAAAGGCAGGGGATGATGGGCGCTGCTTCCCAGCCCTTCCAAAGGGCGCCAGTCGACCCTGCCCTGGAAGGAGGGGCGACATCCCCTCCCCCACCTCTTCGGCTGGGCACACCCTCAGTCAGTCCCCAGGGATAATTACTGTTTACGTGCTCGGCTGCTGGGGCACATGGGTCCTCGCCCCGGGGCTGCCACACACTGGGCGGTACAGGCAGCGAGACAGGCTCGGAGGGGTGGTGGTGGGTAGTGGCATCTCACCTGTGCCAGATGCCAACCGCCTTCCTGAAATGCCAAGCTGGGGATCCTCCCCTGCCCGAAGGGGCTGCTGGGCTTATTAATCGCCGCTTTGCTAGAAGGCAGCAATTTCACAGGTGCAGCAGAAGATATTACAGCATTCTTGGGGTTTTTTTGGGGGGGGGGGAACCCGCCCTTCTTCCTTCACCCACATCCACATTGGGTTTCAACTCCCAGGATTGCCAGCCGGCAGGTTTCTCCCCCGGGGAAAAAACCCTGGAAAATGAAAATCCCAATTCTGAATTTATGGAAAGGGGGCAAAGAGGAGAAACCACGGAGGCCATGAAATTGCAAAAAAACCCACCAAACCCCTTTAGCTGGGTTTCGTTCATCCAGGGAAGGAAGATTTGCTTACAAAACAAGACTTTTTATTTCCCCAACCGATCTTAAGTCAAAAGCCAGGACAGAAATCAGAAGAATTAAAAAAAGAAAAGAAAAGCAGTGAAACTGACTAGATCGCCTTTCAGTGCTACAGAATCCTGGCAAGAGTCTCTGAAAAAACCAGGTAATTTTACCTCAACTTGCAACCCCGCGATTGAGCTCCATTTTACGACTTTTTCTTGCCCCATTTGTTAAGTGAATCCATTCCTGGTTTGCTTTCCTAGCCTGCTTCTCCCTGGGGAGGGATGGCGTGCGTCCCACGGCTGTGCTGCCCCCTGGTGGAGAGGCCCTCCCTGCACCCCCACAAAAGCAGGCTAGGCCCTGCCCAACCTCGGGGTGCCAAGCAGGCCCTGCCAGCTGCTTATATAACTTCTGGAGTGACTCACCGGCTTTTGATCCCAAGCGCGGAGAATAGTTTTTATGTCCGGGTTGCTAGTCCTCAAGGCCTGGGAAGATGAAAAAGTTCTGCGCTAAGATGGGCGAAGTCGTGGCGGGCACGCTCGCAGGCGGAAATCCACCAGGTGGGACAGCTGGAGCACGCAGGAGGGTTTTAGCAGGCCTTTAGAAGCCTCTCTGGAGCGGAGATTAAGGGCTGGAGAGCGGTGAGAGCTTGGTCTTCCTTTCTTAGCTTCGGTCGAGCCTCCCTGTTTAAGAGCAGTCTACCTCGGAACTTCCAAGGGCTAAGTCAATGGGCAGAAACTTCTCTGTCCTCTTCTTTTGACTGGGGTGGGGGGGAAAGTGCATTTAGACTTTGAATCTCTTCATTCCCTCCTCTTCCTCTTGCGGGAATAAGACGTTCCTTGCTTTCTTTCACTTCCTGTCCTACCTCGCAGGGGCGTTTGGCAAAGCGGCATCGACCTGCAGGTGGCAGACCGACCCCCCCTCCAAATAAAGGCCTCAATCCACGGCGGGTATCCCAGGATGCTCGATCCGAAGGAGAAACACAAAAAGTAAATTTTGGAAATAGAGACGCAGACGGAATGAATTCGCTGTCAAATAATCACTTTTATTTTTAATCCCTTTATTTAGAAATAACTCAAGGCAGCAAACATAGCCAATGCTCCTTCCTCCTATTTTTATTTTTATTTTTTAATTTACACGGTGCCCAACTTTCAATGACTCCATTGAAGGAGTTTTTTTCTTTTTTTAAAAAAAGTGCCAGAGTTTTTAAAACTTTGGAAAAAGTTTGCAGTCCTCATGAGGGCCACCCCGAAGTGTTTTATTAACGGCACTTCTTGTTATTAATTTTATCGAGGTCTCTTGACGAAGCCTCTGGAGGTGACACCCTGCTAATAAAAGTCTTCTGTGATCAAAATGAAACAACAACAACAACAACAACAAAATAATCAAATTTGCAAGATGCATTTTCGTGCTGGGTGTGTTTTGCCATGTTTAAAGCACCTATAAATTTAATAAATTACGACCTAGAAGACAGCTAATTTATTTTTCAGGCTTGAATACTGTTTTCGATGGATGCATTTTTTCCCGGCTCAATCCTTTCTTATTACCACTGAACCATTGCAATGGCAATAAACTTGTAAACAAAAGGCCTTCAGGATACTAGTCCTCATTTAAAATTGAAAATGTTCCAATTCTGAAAGAAGAGGAGGAGGTGGCTGTCCTAGTCAGATTTTTCCTAGTTAAAAGTTAGCAAACCGAGAGATACAGAAAAGCGGTTATATGGGCCTCAACACATTTGCCAAGGATTAAAGTAGAAAACACAGATTTTTTTTTTCCACCAGTAAAGTTGGCAAAACTAGAATGCTGGTCCTAGCCCGCCCTCCTGTGGTTGGACCAGGAATGGCAAGCCCCTTCTGAACTAATAGTCAATCAGGAATCTAAAAGAAAAAAGTATTAAAATTATTAAAAAGGGAGCCGAACACTTGCAGTGACATCCTTTTTTTTAAATTTCTAAATTTTGCAAAGCTTCCCCCTGTGCCAAGAGATGCCCTCTAGTGGCCAGGCTGGGCACTGCAACATGAAAAGGCAGGGAAAATGCCCTTTAAAAGGGGTGCAGAATTTTTTTATTAGTTAATTCGCCATTCGGTTATTTTAGTGCAACTTCGACTTGGAAATCTACAAGACAGGGAAGAAAAAAAACGAATTAAGCTGTAAAGAGCTCCCTCTGGTGGCTGCAAACGGTTTTCTAACTGTGGAAAAAAAATGCTGCCCTCTGGTGGCAAAATTTGGATATGTTGAGAAGCCAGGAACCAGATCCAAAATTTGTATGGTTTTTAAAAACCCTACTAAGTATCCAAGTTAAGCAAGAAAGTCCAACCAAGTGTTAAAAAATGAAACAAAAAAACCCTACTTTATACTTTTATATTTTTAATGGAGCCCATAGCGGCAATTTTGTTACTAAAACACAATGTACATCTAAAACAACTTTGTGTGAAATTAGACGAAGGGATTTCAACCAAAGGTATCATTTCTGAAATTCTGGCTTTCTAGCCAGAAGAGCAAAAATTAGAGAATTACAGGCTGGGGATATGCTGAGGCCATCTAGTCCAACCCCTGGTTTAATGCCAGCTCAACCCATTGCAAGGTTATAACTCCGGTCCTTTGGCCGCAGCACTGCTATTCTGGGCTTCTCCTCAAATGTTGGGGGGCTGCCCCACCATTCAGAAAGATGGGGTGCAGACAATTCCAAGCAGGAATGGCTTGAATTAAAACCGGATGGAATTCATCAACCTCTTTTTTTTTTAAGCACCATCATAACTTTGAGCGGTTGCTAAGTGAATGGACGTATGTCAAGGACCACCTATATTGAAATGTAGACCCTCCAGAAGTGGTTGGAAGTCCATTCTTAGCCTCTCCGTCAGCCGACAAGGCTGGTTGGAGAAGACGAAGGACCTTCATTTACGGAGACGGTTGAAGGGCAGCCGTTGCTCCTCCTGCCGTCCACGAGGACATCTATACCACCCCTAGTACTTCTCTGCCAAGGACCCCCATTCAGGGCAGAAGGGAATCCAGTGGGACGTCGCACTCGCCCAACACAACATCGCGCCGTAGACTGCAAGCTTTGTTCAGGACTTTCATCCTCAGACTGCGCCGGGGAAGCTCCTCGGGGGTTACTCCCTCAAAGAAGAAGTCCTCATTGAAGATGGGGTTACGGGTCCTCTTGATTATGGCACTGTGCTGTCTTTGACCTGGGCCGGGCCGCAGCTGCAGGGCGACACAGCAGTGGATGTGGCGAGGGCTGCCTTGCAGTGGGTAGAAACCTTCTGCGCTCACCAAGCGCACCCGGAGGCTGCCTGGCGGCTGGAGGTACTCGCTGGAGAGGCGCAGTTGTCCGCCTTGGCTGACTGTCAGAGTCACCTCTTTGGTCAGCCGCTGGCGGCAGCGGATCAAGTCCAAAGGGAACAGCGACGCCAGGGACCAAGCGCCCGGTGAGATCCAGGGAGGATCGGCCTCGCGGCGCAGGCAGCAGGGACTGGTGTCCGTTGAGCTGGTGTCCTCTGTGGAGAACGAGCTGGGACGTAAGGTGTGGGGGGACCGGCATGCCAAACGCCGCCGGTGTCCGTAGCTGTGGCACGGCAGGACCCCACCGAGAGGGCGTGTGGGCACGGGGGAACTGTACGGGGAGTTTTCCGCGGAAGAGGCAGTGTCACTGTCGAGGCCTGGAGCGGGCTGTGAAAGGGGCCTCGTCCGTGGAGAGGAGAAGCAGCCAGCTTGCCCTCGGCGGGGCAGGGGTCTGCTGTGGAAGAGCGATTCGCGCCGCCAGGTGTTGGGGCTTTCGGGCAGGCACCCCAAGTCCATCGGGGTCGGCAGCTGGATCGTGGTGGGGGCGCCTGGGAGTCGCGCACCGGCCTGGTGTCCCTCCTGCATCGTAATGCCCTCATTTTTGACCGGTGGGGCTGGCGCATCGTTTGGCCTGGGGGTCCCAGCTGCACGCCGGCCTTGGAGGGTGGCGAGGTTGGGTGGGATGAAAAAGGAGGGGATTGTGTCAGGGGTCAGCACGTTGGGACAAGCAGGTTGGATGTTGTGGGTTTTTCGCTTGGAAAACATCTCAAATCAGACCGGGGGAGCAGAAATCACCAGGTCGCCCCAAGACGGAAGTGAGAGGAGCCATGAGGATGAATTCTCTCATGTCGATCTGGGAGGAAATCGAAGAAAAACCAGTTAGAACCAGTCGCTCTGCCTGCAAACAGAAATTAGAATCAACTCAGCGTCCTTCAACCAGCTTCAACCATCTCGGATGTTTTCAAAGGACTCATGAGGACTAGTGACTCGTTTTGGAAACAACCTTCCAACTCAAAAAAACAACAAAAATCAGATTTTCACCCGAACACCTTCTGCAGGTGAATAGAAAAAAAAACAACAACCCATGAAGCCTCAAATCTGGATGAATTCTTCAAAGGTGAGCACCTGCCCTCTCTGCTGATGTAGTTTTTTTTTGGCAACAGGAGGAACAAAATAAATTTAAACCCGGAGAACTTGCTAAAAAAAACCAAAAAACCCCTGCCTCTCCTTCCTTTCACAGTTCCTGGAATTTTGCAACGGAGACAAAATGTCCTATGTTTTGCAGAAGGAAGAGAAAAATGTCTGAAATGGCTTGCCAAAACTTCTTCCGCTTTGAAAAAAGACCTAAGAGGTGATTTGCGCATCCACACAAGTTGTGAATGTGGCCGCTTGCCAAGGTGTGATGTAAAACACCTCTGAGCTGTTGACGGGATTATGTCCCATCGGGGCCCCCGGGGAGAAATTCAGAAATGTCAGGAGGTGTGGAAACCCAGACACGACAAATCCAGATGAACAACTGACAAGTGTGTGTGTGAGACACACCTACACTTCCCTTTTCTTCCTCGTTTGCCGCCCCCTCCAAACTCCTCTAAATTTGCCGCCCCCTCCAAACTCCCCCTCCTCTGACCCATTTGGCAGAAGGAGAACGGGGTCTCTGAACATGCGCAGAGTGGTTTCTTGAACGGAAGCCAAGATAGGCAGAGAGAGATCTTTTGGGTAGGGGATTTTGGTGGAAAAGATCTAGACGAGGTGGTGGAAAATCAAAGCTTTTAAAAATCTCCCCAAGCCCTTGGTATTTTATTTTAATTCCACGCTGGAGGTGAGAGCCGCTTGGCGCAAATGTAAAATCTATCCGGAGGAATAAGCATTGGCACAGAAAACAGAGAGAGAAGAAAAATTCGCCAAAAGGTTTAGGGAGATTGCAAAAGTTGCATGGTTCCTTCCCCCTTTTGGAATCCTTGCAAAACTATATGAAGACGACTAAAATACAGATTTTTTCCCCCCCAAGGATAATGGGGTGCATCATATCTGCTTGTACAAGAAACCATGCACTCCTCCAATTCCCAAATGACCCCCCCCCATCCACCCAGGTCCCCAATTACCTGGGCATCCTTTCTCCGCCTCTCTTCCTTCACCCCTTCCCAATCTGCCTTCGTGGCCCTCTAACACGCCAACCGGCACAGTGCAAACTTTCCATGTTGCTGTTTATCATCCGGAGCCTTTCGACGTCACTGCTTGTTGTGTGTTTCAGCTGCAACGATCCCCGGTCTCGGTTGGGGAGTCACACCACAGCAAACCACTACTGTCCCGCAGGTCGAAGTTCAATGGTTTGTTTTCGGAAAAGCATCTCGTCTTCAAAACTGAACCGGCATCCGATCGGAAGCTGGGTTTGGCCCAAGAAAGCTGTGTAGAATTTGGACGAAGTTGAGCCACCCTCCCGGCGTCTCTGTAGGGCTACAAAATCTTTTCCTCCTGCCGTTGGCAGGATGCCCCTCTCCGATCAGGTTTGGCACACAAAGCAAGAACAAAGGGCCCATTCTTTGAAGCCAGGATAAATGTTTGCATACCGTGGCAGACCAAGAAAACATGGCCCGCCTCTCGGCCGTGATGTGTGCCCATTGTTGCAAATCCTCCAGGCCGACCATTGATTGACTGGCCTCTCTGGTTTGGCCCACGTGGTGTTTTCTTTTTAATTAACCTAACATTGATTGCGACAACCAGGAGAAAACAAACAGTGCCGTTACTAAGCTAGGTAACAAACACACAACTTTTTCCTGGGGTGAGAATTCAGAAGAAACCGTCAAGACGTCCAAAATTGAATTGCGCCTATTATCGGCTTCAGAATATTTATGAGAAAGAGAAAAAAAATGCAGAGGGTTGTGGGTTATCAATATACACAGCCCTTGACTTACAACAGTTTTTAGTGAGCATTCAAAGCCACCGCGGCAGTGAAAAAAGGGACTTATGGCGGTTTCGCAAACTTATGATCGTCGTAGATATCCCTGTGGATTCAAAATTCAGATGCTTGGAAACCATTGGCTCATATTTACGATGGTTGCATGTCCTGGAGTCTTGTGTCATGTGATCCCGGAGTCCATGGGATCCCCTTCTGTGACTTCTCAACGGAGAAGCCAGATTCATTTAACAACCATGTTACTGATGTAAGAACTGCAGGGATTCGCTTAAGAACGGCGGCAAAAGTTGTAAAACGGGGCAAAACCCATTTGACAAACGTCTCGCTTAGCCTCAGAAATCCTGGGCTCAATTATTGTCGTAAGTTGAAGCCTATCTATGTAAATGTCTTTTATGGATCTGATGAGCTACGGGAATTCCTTTCTGAGTTTCTTTTTCCACCCATTAGGCAGCTGAGGGCTAAGCCGTCCAGGAGTGGTATTCACTTTCTTTCCCTACTGGGTCGCAAATGTGAGCACACGCATATAGGTGGGTTTACTTCGCTCACACACACCCTGTCCACACATGCACCCAGCCTCAAAAATGTGCCTAAATAGCACAATTCCATCTGTGATTTCTGCTACCGATTCGGGCGAACTGATCCAATTCGGCAGAATCCCACCTTTGAAGCCATCTCTTATCTGACTGTTCCCGAGGCAGCATCTCTTCCCCTCATTCCTCAAGGCCATTTCCCACATCCCATTAAACATTCTCCGTTCTCTTTAAAATGCTCTCAGGATGTTTCCTTCCTTTTGCCCCACTTGGTGCTCCTTAGGCTACAGTTCTCATGCTCCATGGGTCTATTCTCTTACCCATCCAGTTGCCACAATATTAAAAAAATATATACGATGAACGGTTGCAGGAATTGGGCACGTCCAGTTTAATGAAAAGAAGGACTAGGGGGCGACATGATAGCAGGGTGCTGATATCCGAGGGACTGCCCTATAGAAAAGGGGGGGGGGTTCAACCTATTTTCCAAAGCATCTGAAGGCAGGATGAGAAACAACAGATGGAAACTAATTCTAGGTGAGAACCAACCTAGAACTAAGGAGGAATTTCCTGACAGTGAGAATAATGGAACAGCTGGCCTTCATAAGTTGGGTTTTTTAAAAGAAGAGATTGGATAGACCATCAGTGAGCTGTTGGACAGTGTTACTTGGTCTGTTGTGTGGATGTTTGGATGGTTTAGGGGTGGGGAATTGTGGTGGGTGGGAGTGTGTTTGGGGATTGTTATGTGTGTTGGACCTGGTCTTTGGGGGTGTTAAGTGAATTTCGTTGTATGGGTATACTGTGTTATACACGTACAATGACAATAAAGTTGTTGTTGTTATTATTTGTCCGGAATGGTATTGGGGCTCCTCCATGAGCAAGGGAGACCTCCAAGATCCCTTCCAACTTTATGATT
This sequence comes from Masticophis lateralis, assembly GCA_030761175.1. NCBI lineage: Eukaryota > Metazoa > Chordata > Lepidosauria > Squamata > Colubridae > Masticophis > Masticophis lateralis. The sequence goes on along the minus strand of JAUDYJ010000017.1, from coordinate 12,257,810 downwards.
CTGTTATTTATTCCATTAAACACAAGGCCACACCTCTATTCGACTTCAGCACCAGGGACAGCTCTTGAAGCTTCAGCACCAGGGACAGCTCCCCACTTAGCCAGGAGCCAAACAGTTCAAAATGTTGGCTCACCAACGTCAAAGACGATCCCCAAACCTGATTTTAACCCCTTTCCTCTTGAACCTGAGGCTTTCTTGAACCCAGACCCTCTCCAGGGCAGGATGCTTGAAGTCCCCATTGCTAAGTGACACCAGTTTTTTTTAAAAAAGAGGGGGGGTGTAATGATTTCAATTTTTCCCAGGAAAACAGAAAAGCCACTTTGAGAACAAAATAGATTCAGGGCCCCTTATTCTCCAAGTAATTAATGACATTCACTTATTTATTTATTTATATTTTGCAAAGGAAAGCTTTCATCCCCTGAACTATAAATATATTTAGAAACTTGGGAAGGCAGGGGAAAAAAAAGTTCCCATTCCTGAAAAGATTTGGTCTTCCGGTAGAACTGGAGCAGATTCTTGATTTTCCCCTTGCAAAATCAAGAAGAGATGGCAAATCATTTTGGAATTCTTCCCCGCCCCCCACGGGGAAGATCTGAAGAAAAACAAGGTTTTGAGTCTCTGAAGGGAGCCAGAGGCCAGTTTAAGCTTCTCCTTCAAGGGTGTGCAAATAACACTTATCAGCCTGTTCCCCCCCCAAAAAAGTTGAGATTTCAGGAAAGTTTATTTATTTATTTATTGGTTCGATTTACATGCCGCCCTTCTCCGGAGACTCAGCGTGGCTTATAATGCGTTAAGCAATAGCCTTCATACTTTTGTATATACCTGCTTAGTAGGGCTTTCGCCCCTCCCCCCCAAGCGGTGTTCTTTTTTATACAAAGTCAGCTTATTGCCCCCACAATCCGGGTCCTCATTTTACCTACCTCGGAAGGATGGAAGGCTGAGTCAACCTTGAGCCTGGTGAGATTCGAACTCGCAGTAATTGCTGGCAGCTGGCAGCTAAGTGCTACTTAACAGCACTTTAATCCGCTGCACCATCAAAGCTCTCTTTGTGAGCATTTCATTCATAAGAATGAAACAATAAGTGAAACTAGAATTTGAAATATTAAAAATGCATAAAAACATGATTAGCAGTAAAATATTAGAACTAAAAAAATGGGTGATTAGATAATGAAATAATTTATTTTAATATACATATGTGTATTAATAGAATTATACTCTATATTACAGAATTATATATTATAGAATTATTCATGATTGTGATTGGTACTAGGAGAGGACATTGAGGTAATAATGAATAATGAAAGATTGAAGGATGAATTTTTGATATAAATTGATGTGAAGACTTAACTACAGGAAGTGAGGAAAAACGTCTTTGAGTATTATAGTGATATCGGAAGGGAAAAAGACAAATTAAAATTGAGACAGAAATAAGGGGAATAATAATAAATATATAGATGGATATATAGATATATTGACATGAAGGTCTATGAAAGAACAAAAGGAAAGTTTAGAATTGAAGGGTGGTAGTAAAAGATATGTGTATATGAAACTATGAAAATTTAATTTAATTTAATTTAATTAATTCAATTTTCATGCCGCCCGTCTCCGAAGACTCAGGGCGGCTGACAATACATTTAAAAAAATCATTATGTAATAATGTAGTAACCAGAAGTAATAACATGTTTTTTAAAAAATATTTTTATTGATTTTACAACACAACACGACATAACACAATATACAAAACATCAACACACCATGTGTTTCTTTTTACAATCAGTTTCGTTCCTCTTACTTTCTACTTTCTACATTCCCCATTTTTCTCATTCTTTCTTGTCTTTATCATTCCTTTATTTCTAATTTTATTCATTTACAATATTTCACACATTTACAGAATATTATCAAGTATGGAATAAGTGGTATGATTGGCTAAAGACTAGGGAAGGTAAAAAGGGAATAAATGATGTGATAAATGTGTAATAACATTATGTTTATTGTACTGAAATGCATCACACAATAATGCATTGATATGTATAAAAAATATAAAATAAAATAAAAAACTTGGGGAAAACAAAAAAGGATCTCTGTTGGCCCGAAGAAGGATCAGTTGGAGTTGGTCACTGGGTGGGAAGAAGTCTTCGCATCCAGATGGATCAAGAGAGCTGCAGCCAGGAAGAAGGAGACAAAGAGATGAAGAAAGGAATTGAGACTGGAAGAGGAAATCGTTCGGAGAGGAGAGGTGGATGCCTTTCCTTTAGTGAAGTTGCAAGTTGTGTATCTCCAGAGCTCCCACCACACCTGCTGAACCACCCCTGCCCTGCACACCTGTCCTCCACCCAGCCCATTTGCGCCGAAAGGGAGGAGAACCCCAGAAGATGAGGAAAACCGAGGAGATAAACGGTGATTGTGCCCTTGACTCTTGTTTTTCCTTCCGAAGGAAGCCGGAGAGAAGGAGGCCATTCTTGGAGAGTTTTTCTAAGAATGAGAGCCGATGGGAGGGTCCCATTTGGATTCAACAGGTAAACTCACCTGTGGCTTCTGCGTGAAGGTTTTGCGCGTCGGGGCTCTTCACACTCCCGGACAGAAATATCTTCTTCTCTTCTACTTTCTCCACCTTGGTTTCCACGAGGACTACAGAGCCCAGCGGGATGGGGCTGGAAGAGGAAGGACGGTCAGGGCAATGGAGGATGGTTCTTGGCAGCTAAATCCCCCTTGGCCGCACAAATTCCAAAGTCAGACGCTCGGCAACTGACTCGTATTTACGACGGCCACAAGTGTTCACATCCCTCCTCCCCCAGTGTGTGTGTGTGTGTGTGTGTGTGTGTGTGTGTGTGTGTGATGCAATCCCATTTTGCGACCTGGCTGGCAAAGTCAACGAGGGAGCCCGGTTCCTTTAACCGGCGGCGTTATGAAATTGAAAACCGGAGGGATTCACTTAACAACAGGTGGCAAAGAAGGTCGCAAAGTGAGACAAAACCTCCACGAACCAATGTCTCACTTAGCAACAGAAACGTTGGGCTCCATTGTGGGTCGTTAAGACGAGGACCGCCTATAGGCCTGAGAAGCAAGCCGCCTCTCTCTCTTTCTCTCTGAGGCGGCATAATATAGAACGACAAGAGTTGGAAGGGACGCTTAAAACGGGACAAAATTCACTGCACCGACGTCTCGCTTAGCCACGGAAAAGTTTGGGGCTCACTGTTGCCACAAGCTGAGGATCACCTCAATCTGAGCGCACAAAGAGACGCAAAACCTCACTCACCTCTTGTAGTTCACGGAGAGGTTGGCGGTCAACACAATCCCAAAGGCGCAAACGCCACAACTCGCAAAGGTGTGATCCAGGATGGCAGCCACGGCCCCCCCGTGCGTAAATCTGGATCGAGTCGGGAGTCGACATCCGAAGAGGAGGAACGGAAAAGAGGGCAGAGAAGAGCAACAAAGAGTTTCAGGGGAGCGAAGGATAAAATAGACGAAGAACGGTTGCAGGAAAGAAGGACTGGGGGAGACATGATAGCCTCTTCCAATATTTGAAGGGCTGCTGCCCCAAAGAAGAGGGGCTCAGTTTATTTTCCAAAGCACCAGAAGGCAAGACCAGAAGCCACGGATGGAGACTAACAAAGGAGAGAAACAACCTGGAATTAAGGAGAAGTTTCCTGACAGTGGGGAACGATTAACCAGGGGAACAGCTGGCCACTAGAATGTATAGGTGCTCCATCCCTGGAGGCTTTTAAGAAGAGATCGTCTGCCATGGTATAGAGGGTCTCCTGCTCAAGCAGAAGGCTGGATTAGATGACCTCCAAGGTCCCACCCATGTGTGTTATTCTGTTAACGGGCCGAAAGGAGAACTTTGAGGAAAAGGAGCTGCCCACCAAGACAACAGTTTGAAAAAAATGAAACAGCCATTTGGGTCAAATTTGGGATATTTCCCGTCAGATACAATCTCTTCAATTTCCTCTTCCTGTTTTGAAAAATAAATTGCACACAGTCCTAAGGCCTGGGGAAAACAAATGAAGCACCCTTTTAATTTTCTCTCGTTTTTCCTGCCAGGGAGCGAAACTGATGATGGAACTTCTCTTAAAAATAAACTCCTTGCCAGAAAGACAGCAAGGGCGTGTCAGAAGACGCGCCCGCCAGAAACTTTTATCTATTTACTATTTAATTCAGATTTGGGGCTGAAGTAATCTGCCGGATGCCCTTTTATACCGATAAAATCTAGAAATTGCTATTTATTAATAGCCATTAAAAATTGCTCCCGTATTAGATGCCTTAGAAGAGGCCCGCATATCCGGCACTGGGAAAATTTTCCTGGCACCTGTTTGGCATTCCTCAAATTGAATTGAAGAAGCTTTTATCGATAGCCTCACAGTTCCATGGTTCAATACCGGCAGTCCTCGAGATATAACCGTAATCGTGCCTGCTGATTATGGTCACAGCCGTCATAAAATGGGTCAGTCACGTCATTGTGGGGAAGGAGGAGACCTGTCGGAATTTCGGATCCTGGCCCTAAATCCCTCCTTTGCAGGTAGGTCATAATTTTGAATCACCCCTAAGCCATCGGTCGTAAGTCAGGGATTATTTGTAAGCGAGGTATTTTTCCTCAATTTTTTCCAATCAACCCAATGGAACAGAAGTTGCCTTCAGAAGTTGTGGGAGCTTCATCTCTGGAAGCTTTCAAGAAGAGACTGGACAGAAATGGTGTAGGATCTCCTGCTTGGGTGGGGGATTGGAGTAGATGACCTCAAAGGTCCCTTACAACTCTGTTAATCTAATAAATGTTAGAAAACTGTCCGACAGGATGCGGAGACGCGGGTTCGATCAACCTGACCAAGCTCACCCGATCATCCCTTCCAAATACGATCCGGCTTGGAGAAGAACCACCATCCGCTTCTCCGAGCCGTTGTAAAACATGGCAAACTCGAACCCGCGGCCTTCGGTAGCCACGTTTCGGACGAACAAGCAGGCGTCTTGATGCTTTCTCGGCTCGTACCCCAATTTGCTGCGGACTACGAAGGGAGGTGGAGGGAAAAAAAAAATAATGACGGAGAAAACAAAGAAATTAAAATTTGGGAAAAAAAGTGAATTCCCTGTTTTATGAGATTTGCGGTTTGGGCTACAATAAAACAGAAATGCTAACACCCCCCCCCCCAGAGGAGGAAAAATAATCCAGATCTGGAATATTTGGGTTGGGGGGGGGGAAGTAGAATTGGAGGTCAAAGGTGATGATTGGGAGTTAAATTTTTGAACTTGGCTACGGGAGAAAAGGGGCGGCAAAGAGACAAAATTTGAGAGTTGGTGCAAAATTGCATTAAAATCGAAACTTGGATTCTGGAATTTACTTCCACTTCAGAGATGGGTCTGTTGGCCTTAATTGCACCCACATTATCTGACCCCAATCAGGGTCTTACACATCCATAACTTGAGCTACATTTTCTGGGAGTTGGAAATCCACCCATCTTCAAGTTGCTGACTTGAGGAATGCAAGCCCACACTTCACACCTCCCTTCTAAGACTGGGAGACCGGCCTCCTTTTAATTTGTGACGTGGCTGAGAGCCAAAGCTTTCGTCCTACGACCTGATGGACATCTAAGGTGGCGTTACTCAAAGCTTGCCAGTAACTTGGAGATGGGTGGAGTTCGACTCCCACAAGTCCACTTTTCTGGGAAGTTGGAATCCAACCCATCTTCATGAAGTTGAGCAACCTTGCGGAGGGAAGGACCTGTGGGAATGATTTGGGCAGATCAAAGGATGAAGACGGACTGAGAACGTGCCAACTTTCTAACAAGCTGGCATTTTTGCAGAAGGTAGACCAAATTCTGGGAGGAAACTTTTTGAGTGGGATGGAAAGACTGACCTGGCATGCTGTCCACAGTGTTGTTATAACTGGGCATACGTTGCCACGATCCGTCCTCGGACATCTTTGTGAACTTCTCAAACTGGGCCATCATCTCTTGGCTCCAACTTGGGTTGGGGACGCCAAAGTCCCTGAGATGCTGGTGGGGCTGTTGCTGGGAAGGAAGACAGGATACTTGCGTTGAGGGACCCCATTCATGTCCACAAGAGACTTCAAGGCACATAGGTGGCTTATTTGCAGGCCTTCAACCTTCTCTGTCCAACCCCATCAGGTCTCTTAGGCTTGGAGTGCCCTCTATGAATGCAGGAGCTTCAACCTTCTCTCTATCCTCCAGAATCTCCTTAGAACCTTTTAGATGGTCCTCCAAAATTAGGGATGAAGAGGTTTATTTGGAGGAGGGTGTCCTCCCCTTCCTTTTAAACCCTCCCCAATACTCACCGTGGAGGTCCTTCTGAACAACACATGGGGATGCTGTACCAAGAGTTCTTTTGCTTTTGCCAGATGAGGTATCCTGGTGGCCAATCCTTTGACTCCCTGGTTGATGCTCCTCAAAACACAATGCATTCTGAATCTTCCGTCCTGCTGAGCTCTTGGGAAGGGAACTCAACTCCCAACAGCTTTAATAGGCTACTCCCTTCCATCAGCAGTGGAGGAATTTCACCCAGGACCAATTGGATTTAAGCCTATAATTTCTTCCTTTCACCCTCAAATTAGGACTTGAGAAGTTTGCTCAAGCGTCTGATTCCATGCTGAGATCTTGCATGATAAATCTGGGTCCAATCATCTGGTCTTAATCCCTGATCCGTCGGCATATTTTCGCCGAATAGGTCAAATAAGTATGTTGTTGCTAGGCAGGTTTTTAAAGATGTCCACAAGAGATATCCCCAGAGGTGTAAGACAAGATGATTTATAGCTCCGACATGCTCAACTTGGCAGATGTTAGTAACAAAACATCTCCCAAGTGAAGGCAAATACGTGTCCCAAGATAATGATGCGAGATCGAATTTGGGTTGGTCACCAGAGGTTCACTCTTCCAAGCTTTCGGACTCATGTTGGAGCCCATCCTTGGAGAACTTCTCTCTACTGGAATAGGTGTGTTGGGCTGTTCTGTGACTCGTGTTTATGTGGTGCCTTCCTATTGGCTGATTGGGGTCGATGGCTGGCGGTGGACTGTCGTTTCCTTGTGTTGCCAAGCCCTCGGCTCCTAAGTGTTTGAGAGGCTGGTGGTAATTCAATGCTCCTCTTGACGGACAAGGGGCCCATTTCCCAATCACTTCCCTGGCTGTTTTTGGCCTGCTCCGCCAACAATGTGAAATTGAATCAGTGGTGGGTTGCTACTGGATATTATTCGCCCTGGATATTATCCTAGTGCTGACATTAGAAGGAGGATGCAGAAGTTTGTACGGGACAATGGCCTTTCACCTACTTATTTTTCGCTGGAGATAATGTTCCCAAGGAGATGGATGGGAGGGGGGAAATTCTTTGAACTGGAGCAGTAGATTAGGGGTGAATGATTGGGAAGATGGCCAATGAATGCAGAGGAGTGGGGGGAAGGAAGAGGAGGGTCTTTGGGTCAGCACGACAGTGCTGGCTGCATGGAGTCAGTGCGAAAGTTGCCGTGCTAAATAAAATGGAATTTTGTCTCATTAAAAAAAAAGATTCTGTTTGAAATGCATTTATTTTGAAGATGGCCTGAGAACCTGACAAGAGTGTCCTTGTTGACTGCAATGTGAGGCTACCAAGGAGTTTGGGTCTCCTCGTCCGACTGTTCGCTTGTGTTTTCAATCTCACAAAAATACCTTAAGAAGTCACCCAGTTTGATTTGAGCACAACCAGGGACCAAGCTTTTTCTCACCTGGTTGCCACCTCACAAACCTGTGGATCACGATGAGGGGGTGTTCTGATCTAGGCTTCCCCAAACCACGAAGCAGACTCCTTGTCCCGACAAAAAAAAACCCTTTTATTTCATTGACAGTGAATTCCTCTCCAGCAAAGTTTTTCTTCTCCTAGTCTTTCAAGATAGTTCACAGTTACCGATCTTTATCAGGCTTGGAGAGGGGCCAGGCTGATATCTTTCAGATGCCGCAATACTTGGTAAGAATGCAGTAATGAATTAAGTATCTCCTGCAAACTCCAGTCCCCTTTTGCTCCTCTTTTATTCCCTCTGGGAGGAGCCATTCATCAGCCATTCACCTGTGGCTTTACTCCTGAGTCGACCCTTGTTCTTTAGCTGTTCCCTTCTCCTGGCAGCTCTGCGCATGCCCACACTGGGAACAGGCTCCAGCTGTTCTTCTGCCCCACTGATGTCTGACTCCGAAGGCAGCTGACAACTGTCAGACGGCCCTGGCCCCCTCTCTGCCTCCAACGTAGAGCCCTCATCAGAGCCTTCCCCAGTCTCCAGGACTGGCCCACGTTCTTCCCCAACCTTTTCACTGTCCGAATCTGCTGCCAGATCCCCTGGCCGCTGGTGGGCCACAACAGAGGGTACCAGGATGGAAAGGTGGCCTCCCCAGGGGTCTGAAACCCAGTTCCGCAAACGACATTTCCATCTGGGAGACCTAACATTACACCACCATGATGGAAGAAAGCCGGTTCTTAACCAAAGTCGCCACGTCAATCCTCATCCATTCCTCGTTGGGACAGGACAATGTCCTCTTTCCTGCTGCAGAGATAGGTCACCTCCCAAACAAAGGATTGAAGGCTTCACCAACCCCCAAGATAAAGCAGAAAAATGCATCTTCCAAATCCAGCTTGGAACTTGCCTTTAGAGTATTTCTCCACCCTTAAATTAAAATTAATGAATGACTGTATGTCTCGAGGGATTTGGAGAGGGTCTCTTTTTTTTCCCCATCCCTGACCTGTGGCCGTTTTTCTCCTTAGCTCCCAGCTGGCATCAGGAAAATCAAGAACAGGAGGAATTTACGCAAACCGGTTCCCAAGGATGAAACAAGACACATAAAGAGTAATTACGTTTTATCGTTCTCATTGGCAATCGCCATGCTGTCACTCACACCAACATGTGATAAAACACCGGTGTAAAGGTTGTCAGGGTTCCAAGGGATGCCCTAATTAAATCATGAGCCTCGAGCCAAGCTTCAAAAGAAATCCAGTTATTTCTTAGGAGCTTCATGTTGGCATGTTCCCAAGTGAAACCAGCTCTGATCCCACATGATTTATGCTCCAATTATGACCCTGTTTCACCATCACCACCACGATCCAGGGTGTGTCACATTCGCCAACGGAACAATTCTGTGGGTTGTAGAGGTCACTCCCCTTCAGCTGCTGTAGATAACCCTGGGATACAGCCTTGAGAAAGCTAAGTATGGAATGTACATCTGTCTTTGGCTGCTGTGCCATTTTGCCGGTTCTCCCCCGTGGCCTATGGCAACTCGAGAGCAGGCCAGGGATGCTTTGCGAGTTGACAAAAGTAAGGTGCCTTCTTCTATAAAGCACTTAGAAGGCTGCTTACCTGCCTCCAAAATTCCTTATCCCAAAAGAAATCTATATGTTAACTAAAGTGCTTGAAATGAAACACAACAATATTTGTTTCTTAGCATCTTCAAATTTTCTTGAATCCAGTCTTGTGGGTCCTTAGTACTTGGAGGTGGGTTGTTTTCTTACAGATGTTTTGTAACCCAAGAAAAGAAAAGAAAAGAAACCAGCTCAGAGAGCACCAGGAACTCCAGAGTTGACCTAGATGGGTCACGAAATTTCTGCACCAAGTTGAGAGACCCCCCCCCCTTTCCCCCAGACCCCACAGTCCAATCCTGATCCAATTCTCTTCGACTCCACCAGTTCGGAGGCTCGCCTCAAAGAAAAACAGATCTGCCATATTTGAAAGGCTAAAAATATAGATGTTCCTCAAAACACAATGATTCTGAATCGTCCGACTCACTGAGCTCTTTGGGAAGGGTGTCTTCTTCTCAGAAGCTCTTCTTTGGGCAGAACTCAACTCCCAACAGCATTAATAGGCTACTTCCTTCCATCAGCAGTGAAGAATGTCGCCGAGGACCAACTGGATTTAAGCTTATTGTTCCTTCCTTCCGGCAAAGACTTGCCCTCAAAATCCAGAAGGACCTGAGAAGTTTGCTCAAGTGACTTGTTCTCCCCCCACACTCCCCGGCTCCGATTATGTGTGCCATGAACCTCCCACAATAAACCTGGATACATTCATCTGGTCTTAATCCCACATCTGTGGGCATATTTTCACCGAGACCGAACAAGCATGTTGCTCAACTGGTTACTGAAGATGTCAAGAGGGAGGCATCTCTCGTGTTTCTCCATCCGGGGGACCCTTAATTAAAATTAACAAATGACTGTATGTGCCTCTTTTTCCATCCCTGACCGGTTTGCTCCTTAGTTGGCATCAGGAAATCAGGAAAAAAAAAAAAAAGAGGGATCTGTGCAAACCTGTTTCCCACAAGGACAAGAGCAGACACGTAAGAGAATAAATTACATTTATAGTTTTACATCCGCAAACTCACGGTTTACTCAAACCAACGTGTAAAATACTTGCTTCAAAGTAAGGTAAGTGCTAACAATCCTTCCAAAAGGCACTCAGAAGGCGGGGCAGAGAGGCAGGCGTTTAACAAGGCATAAGGCCACGCTTACGGTGGCGTTGGTGAATACGGGATGCTGTGATTCCCAGGTTAAGAAGAAGAGCGGCTCTCAAAAGTGATGATCTGGATATAGGTTAGATCAGGGGTCGGCAATCGGTGGCTCCGGAGCCGCCTGTGGCTCTTTTGTCCCTCTGCTGCGGCTCCATTGCTGGTCGGCTCCACGCCGCACTAGTAGGAGACTCTATGGTGGGGGAAGCGGACTTCCGGTCGGCTCCAGAATTGAAGGGGAAGGGGGCTTCCGGTCAGGACTTTTGTGACCCTTCGAGTGTTTAAAGTTGCTGACCCCTGGGTTAGATTGTTGCTTTTGAGAGTCCCCCTCTTCCTCCTCCACTCTGCAAACCCCACCCTTTCTAAGCATCGATGACGGTACGTAGTTGAGTCCAGAATTTTCCATCTGCAAGGAACCTACCCAGCTGAGAGACCCCACCCACCCACCCCCGCCCCAACGACCCTCACAGTCCAATTTTTCTTCGACGCCACCACTTCGGAAGCTCGCCTCAGAAGAAAAACATCTGCCACGTGTGAAAGGGTAAAAATATAAATATCCTCGAAGGGCCAAGAAAAGGGGGAGCGAGTTCGAAAGCAGCCGGAAATCACCCGTTGGGTTTTAGAACTATGGCCAGACCTATAAGGTGACAATCCAACAAGAAATACAGTTTGTGGGATTTATGGCCGACCACTTCCACGGCCAACGGTGCTGTGCCGAACAGGTGTGGGGTTGCCGCTTTCAACACGCTGATGTTCCACCCCGTTGTGCAAAGAAGGCAGGAGAAATACCGATGAAACTCTGAGAAGGGCTTGTAGTGGGAGAATCGAGGAAGGTGGACGAAGAGCTGGGCCTGCGGTTGGCTGTTAAGGGGAACTGATGGAATCCGTTTCTTTCTGGGGCTGCAGTTCGATGAAGAGACCTTAAAAAAAAACCAGGAGAGAAACAAAGGAGAAATAGAACAATTCGAGGCTAGGAAAATAGAATATTACCGAAAACTGAATCAGGCAATCAGGGTAGCTGGCTCTAACCTATATTTCTCAACATCCGGAGGGCTTTCGGCTACGCTGCTTAGAATTCTGGGAACTGTAGTCTGGGGGGGAGGGAAAGAGGAGGAATCCAGGTTGAAGTGACTCTGTATAGGTAGTCCTCAAAAGTTTGTTGAGCGACCGTTCAAAGTTGCGACGGGACCCCTATACTAACCAGACTTCAGATTAACAGAGTTGGAAGGGACCTTTTAGGTCATCTAGTCCAACCCCTTGCCCAAGCAGGAGACCCTACACCCTTTCTGACAGATGGCAGTCCAGTCTCTTCTTCAAAGCTTCCAGGGATGAAGCTCCCACAACTTCTGAAGGCAACTTCTGTTCCATTGATTGATTGTTCTCCCTGTCAGAAAATTCCTCCTTATTTCTAGGTTGATTGTTCTCACTGTCAGAAAATCCCTCATTTCTAGGTTGAATCTCCCCTTGGTCAGTTTCCATCCATTCTTCCTTGTCTGGCCTTCAGGTGCTTTAGAGAATATCTTGACCCCCTTCCTCCTCTCTGTGGCAGCCCCTCAAATATTGGAAGATGCTCTCCTGTCTCCCCAGGTCCTTCTCTAGACTAGCCAGGCCCAGTTCCTGCAACCGTTCATCGTACGTTTTAGCCTCCAGTCCCCTCATCATCCTGGTTGCTCTTCTCTGCACTCTTTCTAGAGTCTCAACCTCTTTTTATAGTGTGGTGAGCAAAACCTACCCGTGGCCTCTGCATGGAGTGTTTGTCCATCCGTGCTCCGGATTTCGCCGCTCGCAAAGATCTTCCTGCCTTCGATTTTGTCCACCTTGGCGTCCACCAGGACCACGGAGCCCAACGCCAAGGGACTGAATGAGGTGGGAAAAAAACCCCCAGTAATGGTTACGAAGACGCCGTGCTCCTCACTTAGCAACTGCCATGATTCACTTAGCAACCGTGGCAAGAAAGGTGACTTAACCAATGTTCCGCTTAGCAACAGAAATTTGGGGCTCTATTGCCGGTCGTTAAGTCGAGGGCAGCTTGTCTAGACAATTCAAATATAACATTATAGAAAATATAAACGCTGAACAATAGCATTGCAAACCTTTTAGAAGTGGCTTGCTTATATTCTTATAGCCAAACAAAAAAAGTTGTGATTTGACAGCAATGCCTTATTTTACCACAACAAAGTCAGAAGTCAACTTTTCCTCCCCATTCCTCACTTTTCTTCCCCTTCTTCCTCCCCTCCGTTCTCCTATTTACTTTCGTATTCTGTATCTTATTTTACCTTATCGCTCAATAAAAAACGTGAAACCTAGAATAAAACAAAAACCTGCGCCTCAGAGTTGGCACGCCTGGAACAGTTGACACAACCTGGCCCATTCCCACTTCGATTCTTCTTCATATTCAGTCCCCAATTCAAATTCTCGTTTCTTAAGGCACTGACCTCTTGTAGTTTATGTTGAGGTTAGCGGTCATTATCCTGCGGCGGACGGAGAAGACGCTGGCCCCCACCGTGCTGTCCAGCATAGTGGCGATGGCCCCACCGTGGGTGAACCTTGACAGAGGCAGAAATAAAGCAGAAATAAAAACTGAATCACTGATGAATGCAGAAAGCGGGAGCTTGCAAACTCACAAAAGGTAAATGAGAGGAGGAGATTTATCACCGTGGAAAAACCAGGATGGGGAGGCGGAGCTGTCCAGAGGATGCTCCGAAGAGAGCCACATTGATTAACGATTAACCCATAAGCAAAAGGGATGTGGTGGCTCAGTGGTTAAGATGCTGAGCTCATCGATCGAAAGGCCGGCAGTTCAGCGGTTCGAATTGTGAAAAACGCACAAAGGCTGCATGGTTTTCACCAGGAAATACGCTTCGGTTTGTCCTTATGCTGTGTCCTAGGCCCAAAAATAAATCTCTCTCTCTCTCTTTTGTATTGGCCTGGTTTATTATTACTATTATTATTATTGGTTAATCTGTAGTGAGATTCACAGCCTTTGAGGCTGGTTAATAGCTCAGCAGCTCGAGTCCTAACCAAGGACCTAGGAACTGTTAAGGTATCATCGGAGGATGTAAGCTGTTCCGAGTAAGGTGGTTTTTTGTAGAATCAAAATGTTCAAGTCCGGTAAATTTAGAATTTCTAAATAGCGGGATAGCCCTTTGGGTATTGCTCCAAGGGCTCCAATTACAATAGGAACAACACATGATTTCTTTTTCCATAGTCGCTCAACTTCACTTTGCAAGTTATTATTATTTAATTTGATTGATATGCCACCCTTCTCCGGAGACTCACGGCGGCTTACAATGCGTTAAGCAATAGCCTTCATACTTTTGTATATATTTATAGAAAGTCAGCTTATTGCCCCCACAAACTGAGTCCTCAATTGACCTATCTTAGAAAGGATGGAAGGCTGAATCGACCTTGAGCCTGGGGAGATTTGAATTTACAGTAATTGCAGACAGCTGGTGCTAATCACAATGCTTTAGTCTGCTGAGCTATCCAGGCTCTTCAAGTATTATTAGTATTATAACAACAACAACAATAATAATAATAAGTTATTGGAAAAGAACTCCAATAACTGTACAGGTAGTCCTCCCGTTAGTTTACTTTATTATTATTGTTGTTGTTGTTGTTATTAATAATAATTAGTTTACTTCATCGATTAGCCCTTGGGCCATTTCCAAGTTCAGAGCTCCAGACCCAAATTATTACTAAAATCTGCTAAAAACAATTTAAAATGGGATTGGATGAAATTTAAAATGAAATTGGAATAAAGTAGGTTAAAATGAAATTGGAATAAAATACAATAATTTAATATATAAATGTGATAAAATGTAGTCCTCAATTTACGACGGTTGCTTAGCAGACATTCAAAGTTGCAATGGACCCTCCCTAATAGGAGGGTATTTAGGACCCAGGTCCAAACTCCCACTCCATCACAACTTTCAGCATAACGGGCAGACTCCATTGTGGTCGTCAGGTCGAGGAATAGCTGTAAAAGTTTGCAAAATCTTTCCAGAAAGACGGTCTGGCCAGGCCCCAAAGATTTTAACAATGCCTGGCATCAAACCCTGATTGTGTGTGTCTCATCCTAGGTAGTTTCAAGACACGGATGAGCGAATCAACGACGTGGGAGGGAAACGGAGGCCCCCTTACTCTGACAAAATAATTTTAAGAAAAGCGCCTGAGTCAGAATTTCAGAATAGGAAGGAGATAAGATGTCAAGCCTCTTCTACTTTAAGTCCAGGTCTTATTTTTCACTAGGAAGTCCAACTTTTCCCCAACTTATTTATTCCCAAGAATCAGCGGAGGGCAGGATTTAACACGAAGCTTCATCTCTCTAGCAGGATTTTAAATTTGGCCTGTCTAGAGAAAAGGAAGACTAGAGGATGACATGATAGCAACCTTCCGGTGTTTGAGGGGCGGCCCCAAAGGAGAGAAGGGGTCAAATTATTCTCCAAAGCACCAGAAGGCAGGACCAAGAAGCAATGGATGGAAACTAATCAAGGAGAGAAGCAACTTGGAATGAAGGAGAAATTTCCTAACAGTGAAGACAATTAACCAGCGGAACTGCTTGCCACCAGAAGTTGTGGATGCTCCATCACTGGAGGTTTTTAAGAAGAGACTGGACAGCTATGTGTCTGAAATGGTCTAAGGTTTCGTGCCTGAGCACGGGGTTGGACTAGAAGACCTCCGAGGTCCCTTCTACCTCTATTCTGATTCTATATTCTGAATTATTTAAACCGGATTTTTTTTAAAAAAAGCTCACCCTGAAGGCCCCTCAAGGTAGGGCCCCATTTGGAAGATGGCCACCACCCTCTTCTCCGACAGGTTCAGGAACATGGCATACTCGAAGCCCATGCCTTCCTTGTCGATACTTCGGAGAAAGAGGCGGTGTTTTTGGTTTTGGAGTTCTTCCTTCTGGCATCCCTCTGCAGAAGCAACCAAAAAACAAAAAAGGCAACGTCAGTCAAAGTTGGACCCCGCCCCCCCAACTGAAACTAGAGCTGATCCTCAGCTTACAACCACGACAATTTCTGCTGCTAAGCGAGACGGTGTTGTCTGCCCCATTTCCTTGCCGTGGCTAAAATACGAGTCCGTTGCCGAGCGTCTGAATTTTGATCTCGTGACTGTGCAATTGTCTCTCGAGTTTTTTTCCTCTTTTTTTTTTTTTAAACAAGTTTTATTAAAAAATTTTTCTTCCATTAGACATACTTTATGAACAGAGTGTAGACCGGGTCACATCTTATAGATATCGATTTTTATGATCTATTCCAATCTTCCCGCTTTTTCCATATTCATCCCTTTTATATAATTTTTTTATCACAAATTCATCATTTTTCACCATGTCTTGTTTCATCTCTTCCTCCCCCTCCAGTACATGTTACATCTTTCCAATTTCGATCATAATATTCTTTTTCCGTATTTCATTTTATCTTAATCTCTTCTTAATACATAATACATAAACAGTATCACTATCCGCCCTTTAATTCCTAATTTAATTTAATTTAATTGATTCTGGGTTTATTATTTATCATTAATTAGTTATTTGATTTAAAGTGCAATTTTATTGTACATGTTTCTTAACTTGTGTTCACCGCCCTGAGTCCTTCGGGAGAAGGGCGGCATATAAATACATGTAATTAATAAATAAATAAATAAATAAATAAATAAATTTCTTACATCATCAATTAATTATCTTATTTCTCCAGTTGCTAAATATATTTCTCAAAATCCCTCACTTTTTAACTGTACACGATATATATATTATCATATTCAATTCTTGCATTAAGACCCTTTCACTTGGCTATCTGCATCAGAGGTCTTCAAACTCGGCAGTTTTAAAACTTGTGGACTTCAACTCCCAGAATAACCACTCAAAGTTATGACGGCACTGGAAAAAAGTCACTTACACAAGGGTCCTCTCTTTTATAACTAGAACAACAAAGAGAGAAAGAAAGGGAAAGCAAGAAGGGAGGGAGAGGGAAGAGGAGGAAGAAAGATGGACGGAAGGATGGAAGAAAGAAAGAAAAAAAGAAAGGGAAGAAAAGGGAAGGGAAGGAAGGAAAGAAAGCGAAAGGAAGGAAGGAAGAAAGAAAGAAAGAAAGAAAGAAGAAGGAAGGAAGGAAGGAAGGAGAAAAGCTTGCCTGGAAGATGATGAGAATATGTTTGGTAAGATGGCAGCTTCTGCCAGCTGCCATCTTTCGTCATCTCCATGAATCGGTTGAACTGGAGCATCATTTCTTGGCTCCAGCTGGGATTGGGGACAGCCCAATCTTTACTCTTTTCTGATGTGAGAAACCAAGCCTGAAAAACAGAAAGTGGACATCAGAACGTGGAACAAGAGGGTCGGGGGGAACCTTGGAGGTCTTCTAGTCCAACCCCCAACATTAGCCCAACATAGCATGTTATTAAAATAACTGCAGAGGGGAAGACAAGGTGGAAGGGGAGGAACTTAAACTCAACCACTTCAAACATGCCTCAAATTTCTGAAGCTCACTTGCCCTGATCATTTGGGGAAGAGGTATCAGTTTGGGTCACCCACCTTAGATTCTAGATTTTAGATTAGATTAGATTCCTAGAATTTAGATTCCTAGGCTTAGATTCCTAGAACAAGGACGGGTAACTCCAGCCCCTTTATGACCTGTGGCCTCCAATTTGCAGAATTCCTGAAAGTTGAAATCCACAGGTTTTAAAGGGGCCAGAGGTGCTCATCCCTGGTTTAAAACGGGGTGGATTTGATTTAAACCAAGCCGGTTTAAATCACGATTTAAATCACGATTTAAATCACTAATAAAAAGGCTTGATTTAAATCAACTCAATTTAAATCGTAATTTTTAAAGAGCAACTGTCATCTCTGTCCCAATGCGGTTCCTCCTGACCCACTGTTGATTTACCGACCGTCCCAATATTGCACAATAGACAGCCTCTTGCGACAGAACGAAGCTCCATTTCACCCTGAATAAACTAAATTATTAATGTATCTTAAAGAAAACTCTCTTTAGATAGATCTTTTACTCCAAAATCATTTCATTAAAATAAATTTGATAAAAATAAAAGAAATCTGATTTAAACCAAAAAAAAAAAAATCGATTTTTATCCACCCTGGTTTAAAACCTGGCTTGATTGGTTGTGGTAAACCTAATGGAAACAAGCCACGATGCATAAAACAAGCTACAGCGTTTATCAGACAAAACCAGAGCCTGTATGAACACGGTGGCCGAAAATTCACCGCAAATCAAAGTTATTCCCCAAACTTAAACCCCCCCCCCCCCCCCCAGTATTCTCAGGGTTGGTTAGGAAAAAAGATGGACTGGCAATTCTTTTTTGATACTGACTGGTGAATTTCCTTGTAGCTTGTGGGAGAAACGCTGGGGGATCCTCGTGGGGGGTATTATGCCCTGCGCCCCGTTTCTAGGGGTCACGAAGCAAGGAAGACCCCTCCGTAGCTTTGCCCAGTGCCTCAGCATGACTTGTACAATTCAGAGGAGCCCACTTCCTCCAGGTACCCACGATGCAAGAGTGAAAAACGGCAGAACTCCACCTGTCAAAAGAATGTGAGTGACAGTTTAACTACAAATGTTCCAGATCCAGCTTTAATCTTGCCGCTAAACTTAAGTCTCCCCTCTTAACTTATTAGTGATTTGGTCTGTTGTGTGGATGTTTGGGTGGTTTTAGGGCTGGGGAATTTATGGTAAGGGGTGTTTGGGGATTGTTATGTGTGTTGGACCTGGTCTTTGGGTGTTAAGTAAATTTCGTTGTATGAGTATACTGTGTATACACGTACAATGACAATAAAGTTGTTGTTATTATTTAATTAATTAAATCACATCTGGCCCCTTTAAGACCTGTGGACTTCAACTTCCAGGAATTCTGGGAGTTGGAATCCACAGGTCATAATGGGGCCAGAGTTGCCCAGGTCTCTCTCCTAAATCGTGTTTGGTTGCCCTTCCTTTCTGGGTTGTCAGGGTCTCCAGCCCCCATCCTCCCCAGCCGGTAGGACAGATGCAGTGTTTGCGAGCTGATGGGAACTGTAAGCTCATCTATCTGGGCCGCAGCAGTGTTTTGGGGAGGGGAGGCCAATCCTAAGCTAAAATGGCAGAGGGTATTTGGTGAAAGTCAAGCAGCATGTAACACCGGCAGTCCAAGGGATTAAACGTTAAATATTGCCAGGCTGGGTTAACCTTCAGTACTTCTCCAGCCTCCCCTGTTACATTTTTATACAGTACATATTTATGTGTTTAAATCTATTTGTCCATCCTTTTGTTAATTCTTGGGGTGGCTGTTTCAGCCTGGAAAGAGCAGCTAAATTGGCAACTTGGGAGGCCTTCTGGCTCTGCGAGGCATGAAATCATCCCTAATTTCTAGATTTTTTTTTACTGCATATACAAAGTTTCTTCATTTCCTACACACACAAATTCTCTCTCCGTCTATAAGCACAAACACACACATATTCCATATGTATATGCATGTTGTCAGCTGCCCAGACTCGTTGGGTATGAAATGAGCAGTAAATCATATTTTTATATATATGTATTAGAACATTAATGCCTGTTTTCCCTAAAATAAGACATCCACTGATAATAAGCCCAATTAGGTTTTTGCACTAAAATAAGCCCCCCCCCAAAATATTTAAATGCACGCGCAGCTGGTCCCTGCCATTTCCTCTGGTTTCCTCCATGCGCTCCAAAATAATAAGACCTCCCGGAAAATAAGGCCAAGCACTTATTTTGGGGTTCAAAAAAATATAACACAGGGTCTTATTTTCAGGAAACACGGTATATAACAGCCTACTCGCTCACAGTGACTCTAGGCAGCTAACAAACAATACATATATTACACACACACACACACACGTAGGTCTTTGGTTATTCGGGTTTTCTCCCGCGTAAAATTGTCCGATGATGAAGCACGACCACAAACCAGAAGCCAGACCACAGGCTTCAAGTGGCATCATTAGCCACTTTAAACCCCACCAATCCATACACGAAGCAGACTGACACCCACCATGAAGATGTGGCACGACCACGAACGCGAAGCCAAACACACCAGCCTGAAGATGACGAGTGAGTCTTCGTCGAAAGGTCGCCGAGACACTTCCAATTTTACACGGGAGAAGACCCGAATAACCAAAGACCTATATATACCTATATATATATATATATATATATATATATATGTGCAAAATATACACACACATATATACATAAAACCCCCGCTCGCCCTCGCCCTCCCCCATTGGGAAGCCCAGCAGGCCTACCTGGCAGGGCTGTCATTCCCCGCATGACCCACCTCAGAGCCTCCTGAGGGCAGAATGACCGCGACGCGCCGCCGGGTCCTGACGTCACGCGAGGAGGGGGCGTGGCCACGCCCCGCGCCGCCCTCCCTCTCCGTGGGCGGGGCTGCCCCCGACGCCTGCGCGCTGCGCTCTCTTCGCCTACGGGCGCGAGGCGCGGCGCATGCGCTCGCCCTCCGGTGGTCGCTCTTTTCCCTCTCGCGCGCCAAGGCTCTTTGAGGTAAGGCAAAGCCTCCTCGACTCATGGCGAAGGACGTGATGGAATCTCGTGTCATTTCTGAAGCGATTTTTAATCCCCCGGTCGCATCCAGGCGTTCTTCGCCTCTGAGGGTCTGTCACTCAAGGCGAAGTATCCTATCAGGCGCTGTCCCGCCTCCTCCGTTCTTCTAAGCCTTCTCTTGGATTGGGCTTTAGCAATGCCAGTCCGGCCCAACAACGCGTCCAATCATGTTTCACTTAGCTCGGTTTATCCAATAGGAGGGGAGCAGTGCTTAGGAGAGGCCCTAAGCACTGCTCCCCTCCCATTGGATAAACCGAACGCCAATCTAGCGTGGCGTGAGGAGCCACGCGCCAACCTTGCAACCTCAAGGATTCCTGATTCACGCGGGCGCTGACGTATGCCAGCGGCTTCTCTGATTGGCCAAGGGGAGTGTCAATCGCAACCTGGGTGGACCCTCCCTTTTGCAGAGCAAAAAAGTGCTTTTTGCCCAAGCAGGGGCCCTTTGCACATGCTCAGGGGCCCCAAACCTTCATTTAAGACCTTTCTGGCGCTTGAGTGCTTTTGTGCAAGGGGCAAAAATCCCCTTTCCCCCCCCAAGGGAATGGCATCCTCTGAGCATGTGCAGAGTTCCCCAAGGAAACGACCCTTCTTCCTTTTAAGCAGCTGGCAGCATCTTTCCTTGCGCAGAAGGGCAGGAAACCCGCAGCCTTTGGCATCAAAAGGACTTGACTTTGCAGCGGGCGGACAAAAACGTGACCAGAGGTTGCTGGCAGAGAAGAACCAGCATTAAATCATGGCTTAACGCCCGCCTGGAACTCTCCCCGATGAATCATGCAAAGGAAAAAATTAATACGAAGCTCATCTTGTGCCAAGAACATCGGCTCTGCTTGGGTTGCAGCCTCAAACTGGAAAACGGAGAGAGCCCCGCAGCTGGAAAGCAAGCCTCTCAGGGAGCTGCCTTGGCCCATTTCCTGACCTGCTGATTTTCTACATGCAAGGATTTTTAAAAAACAGCCTCAAAGCTGGACAGGAAAAACACCTTAACTTAATGATTAGAAACACCTCCAAACAGAAGGATGTCTCCTTTACAACTTTTACATCTCTACTGCGCATACCAGCCAGGGAAATCTGGGAGTTGAAGTCTGAAAATGGCTGAAACATTGGTTTAAACCAGCGGTCTGCAACCTTAAACACCCAAAGAGCCATTTGGACCCGTTTCCCACAGAAATGAAAACACCGGGAGCCACAAAACCCTTCCCGTGCATGACTATTTCTTGAGCGGCCACAAAACTAGCCTAGGTAGTTGAATTAAACATTCTGTTTTCTTCTGAAACTTCTTTTCTTGGATTTATCCATGGTTGGCCTATCGGGGGTTGAAAAGCTCAATACATCGCGTGCCGATGGGTGTTGCACATTGGCGGTTGTGACGCATATTTTGAATGACAGGGAGCCACAGCAGAGGGGTGAAAGAGCCACGGGTTGCTAACTCCTAATTTAAACGGAGCAAACTCCTTCTTTTTCAAAAGCAAAATTCTGTGGCTCATCTGGATTCACCCTGTTCATTTCCCTCCCCTGAACCAACAACAAATGTTATTTTCCAGAGAACTAATTAAAAAAAAATAAGGATATTATGTTCCAAAGTATCCTCAAACCACACAACCAAGGAATATATATATATATTTTTACCCTTCGGGCACGAAACAGCCAGTGGTAAATGTCACAATTTTGTGATGTGATGGAAGGATGGGAAAACCGTTTCCATTCCCGTTCAAATCGGAAGAGGGTTTTCAGATTGCAAGGAATAAAAAGGCGAAACGAAAAGATTTTAGAAAGCCCCTCGGTGGT
This sequence comes from Masticophis lateralis, assembly GCA_030761175.1. Lineage (NCBI taxonomy): Eukaryota > Metazoa > Chordata > Lepidosauria > Squamata > Colubridae > Masticophis > Masticophis lateralis. Next base: position 12,236,010 of record JAUDYJ010000017.1, on the reverse strand, counting down.
TATTTGTCAGTTGCATTTCAAAGTCCCTTCTTCCCCATCTGGAAATGTTTGCAAAGGCTAGCAAATAAGAATGAATGGTTTTGCCATGTCCAAATTTCTCTCTATCGTCTTGGCAACCTTAAGTATTTTTGGCTTAAACCCCAAGGGCAGGAAACATACAGAGGGATGAATCATCCCAACCCACAACCAGAAAATTGTCCTTCCCCCTTTCAAAAGCCTGCCTAGGCTTGTCAAAATCACAACTGTGGTTTTTCATGTTGCTCCAGAGAATGGCTTTACAATCTTCCCTAGACTAGAAAATACGTGTTTCATATTGGGCAAACTCTCCCCTTCGGCTGCCAGCAAATATTTTCATTTTTAAAGCCTCGGAGGATTGCTATGGAGCTGGGCAGTCTTGACTTTGAGACCATCAATCAATCAAAAAAGAAGAAAAATCCTGCCCTCAGACCGTAACAGGAAGGAAAACAGCCGAAGGTTTTCTAATAATATTCTACTAGCTCAAATATTGCAGATGAAAACAGAGCGTTGGGGTTCGTTTCCTAAGCCATTTATTGATCCCATTGAAAAATAAACTCCCATTTATTTGAAAAGTTTCTCTGCTGCCCCGTTAAAAGGAAACCCATCTTGCAATCAAAATGGTTCTGATTGGATTCAGGCATTTTTCTTAAAATTATTTTGTCAGAGTAAGGGGGTCTCCGTTTCCCTCCCACGTCATTGATTCGCTCATCCATGTTTGAAACTACCTGGGATGAGACACACAATCAGGATTTGATGCCAGGCATTGTTAAAATCTTTGGAGCCTGGCCAGACCGTCTTTCTGGAAAGATTTTGCAAACTTTTACAGCTATTCCTCGACTTAACGACCACAATGGAGTCTGCCCATTATGCTGAAAGTTATGATGGGGTGGGAGTTTGGACCTGGGTCCTAAATATCTGTTGAGGAGGGTCCATTGCAATTTTGAACAGCTGCTAAGCAACGGTCATAAATCAGGGACTTTTATCATATTTTATTTATATATTAAATTATTGTATTCTATTCCAATTCCATTTTAAATTGTTTTTAGCAGATTTTAGTAATAATTTGTGTCTGGAACTCTGCACTTGGATATGGCCCAAGGGCTAATCAATAAAGTAAACTAATTTAGAGGACTACCTGTACAGTTATTGGAGAAATTAATAATAATAATAATAATAATAATAATAATAATAATAATAATAATAATAATAATAATAATAATACAAAGTACCAGGACTTGCAAATTGAAGTTGAGCAACTGTGGAAAAAGAAATTGTGTGTTGTCCCAATTGTAATTGGAGCCCTTGGAGCAATACCCAAAAGGCTACCCCTCTATTTAGAAATTCTGAATTTACCGGACTTGAACATTTTGACTCTACAAAAAACCACCTTACTCGGAACAGCTTACATCCTCCAACGATACCTTAACAGTTCCTAGGTCCTTGGTTAGGACTCGAGCTGCTGAGTTATTAACCAGCCTCAAAGGCTGTGAATCTCACTACAGATTAACCAACAACAACAACAATAATAATAGAATAGACCAGGCCAGTACAAAAAAAAAAGAGATTTATTTTTGGGCCTAGCACACAGCATAAGGGCAAACCGAAGCGTATTTCCTGGTGGAAACAAGGTGGCCTTCATGTGTTTTTCACAATTTGATTAAGGGTTAGTTTCTCCTGGGCATCAGCTCGGGTGATTAGGCCTGGGACAACGTGTGCCACTTCTAAGCAGAATGGACTGGCTTTGGACGGGGAAGCAGGCGGGCGAGGGTGCAGCGGGCACCATTGAAGCTTTCCCTGGGCCAAAACGCGCTGTCAGTGCTTGGGAAGAGCCAGCTGAGTCTGCCCGGTTCAAAACTTCTTCCCCGTCGGCTTCATTTTCTTGATGTAATACTCGTTGCAGCCGTTGGTCAACCCGGCAAAGAGGGACAGGTAGCCTTCGAAGCTGATTCTGCCGTCACGGCATTCCTCCAGATTCTTCATGATCTGGTCGATGGCCATGGGGTCCTTCTGGTTCTAGAGTTGGGTTTGAAAAAAAGGGCAGGAGAAGAGGAGATGGTCACGACGGAGGAGGAGGAAGACAGAGGATGGGGAGATGATTGTGATGGAGAATGAGAATGAGATGGTTATGCAGTTATGGGGAAGGAAGAGGAGACGGTGAAGAGGTTGAAGAGATGATCATGATAAAGGAGAAGGAGATGAGATGGAAGACGAGATGATCGTGATGAAGGTGATGTGGTTGAAGAGATGGTCATGAGAAGGAGATGAGATGGAGGATGAGATGATCATGATAGAAAAGGAGAATTGAATGGTTATGAAGAAGATGAGGTTGAGGTGAGCACGGTGGAGAAGGAGAAGAGATGATCATGATAGAGGAGATGATGAGCATATGTGAGGATCAAGGTTGGAGGAGGAGATGACCATGAAGGGGAAGAGATGACGATCGTGGTGGAGATTGTTTAGAAGGACAAGATAAAATGATCAGGTTGGAGAACACGATGAGAAGGAAGATGAAAAATTTATCGCAATACGGAAAGGATGAGAAAGAGAAGAGAAGGAGATGATTATGATGGAGAAGACGATGAGAAGGACGAAGATTATCACGACGGAGAAGACGAGATGGTTATCATGGAGGACGAGAAGGAGAGAAAGGAGAAGAGAGGGTTGTTTTAAAGGGGTGCTCATTTCAGAGAGACGGTTCTTTGGAGGACACCACCCCACCCCTTCTCTTCACTCACCTCCATGTACCCTGGGACCTCTTTTTCCATCAGCAACCGGAGGTCTTCCTTGGTTAGGTAGTTCTTGTCGCCGGCAAATTTGTGGAAGGTGAACATGACGGTCTCCATGGCGTGTTCCAGCTGGGAGGGCATCTTGGCAGGGATCTTAAGGTGGCAGACCGAGTCTAAGGAAGGAAGGAAGGAAGGAAAAAGAAAGAAAGGAGAGAGAGAAAAAAGAAAGAGTTAAGAAAGAAAGAGGGAAAGAGAAAGGAGAGGCAAGAAACAAAGAAAAAAGAAAGGCAAAGAATGAAAAAAGAAATAGGCAAGAAAGAAAGAAAAAGAGAAAGAAAAGAGAGGCAAGAAAAAGAGGGAAAGGAAAGAAAGAAAGAAAAAAGAAAAGAGAGGCAAGAAAGGGAAAGAAAAAGAAAAGAAAGAGGAAAGAAGTGAGGGAAGAAAGGGAAAGAAAGAAAAAGAGGCAAAGAAAGAGAGGCAAGAAAGAAAAAGGGGAAAAAAGAAAATAAAGAGAAAGAAAAAGAAAGAAAGAAAAAGTGAGTTATTCAGTCCATGCATCAAATCCCAGAAGGGCTGGAGAAGCTTGCCCATCAACGACCCAAACCACGTTGGGAATTTTAGAACAATAGTGCTCAACTTAACAACCATTTGGCATTTAGCAACCATTGGAAGTTGCAACGGCAACGGGAGAAAATAACTTTACAACCAGTACTCACAACCGGCAATTTGGCAACTGGTATGTATTTGCAACCGGTTGTAGCATCCTGGAGGTCGCATGATCCCATTGGTGACCTTCCCAGCAGACTTCCAATAATAACAGGGAAGAAAGGGTTTCGTTTAACGACCATGTGATGCACTGAGCGGCAGTGACCTGCTGTTAACAACTGTGATTAGAATAAAGGCCATAAAATCAGGCTTATTTAACGCTTTGCTCAGCCACGTAAATTCACATCCCAAGCGTGGCCATAAATCGAGGAATACCTGTACGGATCCTTGACTCGAATCCTTATCTGGAGCAAAAATGATTGACCGGCAAGACATCATTAAAAAAAAAAAAAAGAATTCATATGTTTCAACTGCCAGAGCTTGGGGTTATCGCGCAAACTGTCCGAAGAAACGCCGGTTACAAATTTTGCCATCAAAACCCTCCTTTGTATCACTTAAATCTGTTCGAATCAATCACTGGAAGATTTCAAGGAGACACTGGACAGTCGCCTGTCAGAAATGGTTCAGAATCCCCTGCTCGAGCAGGCGGTTCGACTAAATGACCTCTGAGGTCCCTTCCAGCTTCTGTTCTGAATGGAATCCACCCATTTCCAAGCTGGCAAGGCCCTTCCAGACAGGAGAAAGTCCAACTTTTACACTGCACAACTCTCATTCTGACCCTGCCCGGTTTGATAACGGCCATCTGCTGTAGATCTCACACACACACACCCCACAACCGGATGACTAATTGCATACACACGTCTCTCGTCCCCTCGGGAGGCTGATCCATGCAGAAAGGAATGAGCAGAGTACAAGCCTCGGTTGAAGATTACCTAGACGGATCTTTCTCGCGGTGACTCACCGCTTGCAAGTAATCCTTCTAAGAATTTAGGACTCGCCTTTCTGGTTTAAGGAAAGGCCCGGTGGAACCCCACGCCCTGCTTGCTGTTACTCTTGCAAAGTGGAATTTGTGACGTTCGCAACCTAATACTGGGGGAAAATAGAACGGGAAAAGGAGGTTTTATTTAGAAAGAGAGGAAGGAAGGAAGGAAGGAAGGAAGGAAGGAGAAGAAGGGAGGAAGAAAGGAAATAAAAAGGGAAGGAAGGAAAGGAAAGAAGGAAAGTAAAGAAAAGGAAAGGAAGGAGGGAGGAAGGAAATAAGGAAGGTGTTCTTTTTTATACAAAGTCAGCTTATTGCCCCCACAATCCGGGTCCTCATTTTACCTACTTCGCAAGGATGGAAGGCTGAGTCAACCTTGAGCCTGGTGAGATTCGAACTCGCAGTAATTGCAGGCAGCTGGCAGCTAAGTGCTACTTTAACAGCGCTTTAGTCCGCTGCACCACCAAGGCTCTGTACCAGAGACCTCTGTCTCTCAATTGAGTATTTCTTAGAAAGGTTGATTATTTTGAAAGTTGTGATACACTGTGACTCTGAATGCTTTGTACTGTATCTGCTTGATTTGGCCTTCGACACATCGTTCTTTTGCAGGTCAACACTCCCCCCCCCCCCCCAGTGTTTGCAAAACCACAGCCAGACAGGGTTGCACAGGAGAGCTTTTAGGGGATCAAACCTAAAAGGCCTTGCTTCAATCCCATCACTTCGGCTTTAAACCGGGGGAAACTTTTCTCGCTCAAGACTTTCGCTATCCCAGGGCAGCAAGCGGGACCCAGTTTAGTCCCGCAGTCGGAAACAATTCTCCTTGCAAAACCAGATCGTCTCCAAACAGAATTGCAGGGCCCAGAACTGCATTTTTCCTCCATCGACCCATCCACCCTCTTTGCAAAATTTCTCCAGCCTCTTGCTGCACAGAAAGCTGCAGAATCACCCTGAGATTAAAATTTGTGTGTGTGTGTGTGCGCGTGTGTGTTTTGCAGCCTGGCACCCTCACTCCGAGGGGAAGCAACGGAGCTTCACCGCAGTGACCAACGGCTGATGTACTCCTGGTTGTTCCTTCCAGAGGGGCGTTCCTTGTAGCTGGCTTTGAAAGGGTGCAGAGGGAGAAGTCCCCTCCTTGTCGTTTGCAATGAGTAAGCAAAGCATTTCGGCATTATGCCCACCGTCCCCGCCTTTGCTGCAATCCCAGCAGTATTTTCCTGCCAGCCATGCATGGGTGTGTCCCTGACTCCGTTAGTATTTTGCGGCCCTCGGAGCTGCAGTTGAACTCAAGTTTCTGAGCCAAAGGGGAAAAAACAAGCAAAAATAAAAATAATGTATACAGCTCACAAAGAAAACCATTTCACAACGGAGATAAAAAAAAAAAAGCAGAAGAAATCCATTGGCTTTCTTTTTTCTTTCTTTTTTTAAATTCCCCTCCGGTACATTTCTCCCTGCGGAACGTGGTCGGCCCTAAAACTCCAAACCTTGCTCTCTTAGGGACTAGCAACTTGGTTCTTTGAAATCTCTCCTCGTAAGCAAACTTGGGGATCATCCTTCCTTTCTTTTTGGAGATCCCTCTGGCTAAAGATCTTTTGATTAAACGAGGCCCACATTAAAGCAGCTAAGAGCCAATCTTGACATCGGAGAAAAACAAATGTTTTCTGTGAAAAAAAATTAGCTAAATATTGGTGGATATTTAAATAAGCTGGATAGTGGTCGATATTTAAATGTTGGATATTGGTGTGGATATTTAAATAAGCTGGATATTGGATATTTAAATAAGTTGGATATTGGTGTGGATATTGGTGAATATTTAAATAAGCTGGATATTGGTCGATATTTAAATAAGTTGGATATTGGTGTGGATATTGGTGGATATTTAAATAAGCTGGATATTGATCAATATTTAAATAAGTTGGATATTGGTGTGGATATTGGTGGATATTTAAATAAGCTGGATATTGATCAATATTTAAATAAGTTGGATATTGGTGTGGATATTGGTGGATATTTAAATAAGCTGGATATTGGTCGATATTTAAATAAGTTGGATATTGGTGTGGATATTGGTGGATATTTAAATAAGCTGGATATTGATCAATATTTAAATAAGTTGGATATTGGTGTGGATATTGGTGAATATTTAAATAAGCTGGATATTGGTCGATATTTAAATAAGTTGGATATTGGTGTGGATATTGGTGGATATTTAAATAAGCTGGATATTGATCAATATTTAAATAAGTTGGATATTGGTGTGGATATTGGTGGATATTTAAATAAGCTGAATATTGGTTGATATTTAAATAAGCTGGATATTGGTGAATATTTAAATAAGATGGATATTGATCAATATTTAAATAAACTGGATATTGGTCGATATTTAAATTTGGAGTTTTAATTCATCTCTGGACTACACAACCAGTTCTATCTAAGAAACTTAACAGCCAGACTCTCCTGTTGGTTCAAACTAAGTTTTTTTCCTTCCTCTTTTTATCTCCCAGCAAATACTTCCATGCCCTTTTCCCTAAAGCACAGCAGATCACTCTCTCCTGTCTCAGGTTGCTGCCTTAAGTGGTAGAGTGCTCTTAAAAACGTAGGCTCTCTCTCTCTCTCTCGCTCAGAGGTAGTAAGTGTTGGTTTGGAAAGTCGCCTAATTTAGCATTGCATCTTGCTGGGCTTAAGTAAGGTTTTACAGATGAACAGAGTTGGGAGGGACCTTGTAAGTCATCTAGTCCAACCCGCTCTACACCCGTGATGGTGAACCTATGGCACATGTGGCCAGAAGTGGCACGCGGAGCCATATCAGTGGGTACCCGAGCTCAGCTCTGGTGCACATGTGTGCTCCAGCCAACTAATTTTCGAGCCTTTTGGGCCCACCGGAAGTCGGGAAACAGGCTGTTTCTGGCCTCCGGAAGGCCTCCAAGGGGATGGGGAAGGTGGTTTTTGCCCTCCCCAGGCTCCTAGAAAGCTTCTGGAGCCTGGGGAGGGCGAAAAACAGGCTCACCAGGCCCACCATGCCATCGTGTGCCAAAATCCGGGGGGGGGGGGGGCGCATAGAATTATGGATGTAGGTGCATGCACTCCCCCCCCGCACTCCCCCCACTTTTGGCACGCGATGGCAAAAAAGGTTAGTCATCACTGCCCTACACCATTTCTGACAAGTTTTGTTTTAAGAATATTTTCTTTGGCCAAGTGCGATTAAGACACTTTCGGGTCTGATTCTAGATTCGGGTTTTCTCAGATGTGCCAGTTTACCTATTCTAGTAAATAGAACTCTGAAAAATGTTCGCTTCAGAGTTTTTACTTGGGAGTTGGGTTTTTTTCCTGGAATGCTGACACACGTTTTTTGCTTGTTTTTTAAGCTCCTGAAAATTCACTGGGCCCCTTTACTCCTGCCACCCACCCATCTCTTCTCACCCAGGGATTAAAATTACGCCTTGAAACTTTGCAAGAGGAAAAAAAGAGAGAAGGCAAAGAGGCTTAGCTCATTGTTTACATCTCTTGGGCGATGGTTTCTTTCTCCACCTCCTTCATAAACATCCACCCTATGCGATTGTCATGGAGTCCCTTTTGGCCATGAGTGATGGTTTTTCCTGAGCTTTGGAGGGCTGGGTGTGGCTGTTTCCTACCCAGAAACTACAAAGTCTGCCTTGCCAGACGTAAATTCTAGCCAAGCCCTGGAGATGGAGTCTGTGAGATTGCTAAACAGCCAGCAGGGAGGCCTTTGAGTTTTTCCAAGGACATCTTGCAAAGTCCCTTCATGGTGCAGAGAGAGAGAGAGAGAGAGAGAGAGAGAGAGAGAATGAGAAACAGAAAGAAACAGAAAAAAACAGAAAGAAATGGAGGGAGGGAAGGAAGGAAGGGAAGGAAGGAAGGAAGGAAGGGAGATAGAAGGAGGAGGAAAGGAAAGAAATAAGAAATAGAGAAAGAGGGAAGGAAGAAAAACAAGAGATAGAAAGAAGGATAGATAGATAGATAGATAGATAGATAGATAGATAGATAGATAGATAGATAGATAGATAGATTTGCAAGCCAAGATTCCTATTCATGTTTATTTACAAGCTACATGCATGCCGTATTTGTGCAAAACCAACATGCCGGGGTTTAGGAAGCTGAGCCAGTCCCCTACAAGCTAGATGGAGAGAAAGCAACCTTCCCTCTCCGAGATTTCCCAGAAACTGGGAAGGTAGACTGCTCCCAAAGCTGGGGGCTCCCTTAACCAACGTAGCGTCAGCCTGTGAGTTTCTTTCGGGATCGATTGGCTGAATAGAGGCAGTCAAGCAAACATCGAAGGAAATATTATAAATAAATAAATAGACGTGGAAAGAGATGGATGGGGCGGGCAAGTAAGCCCAGTTTTTTCCGCCCAAGTTTTGAATTATCTCAAGCCAGCGGCCTGCAAAACCACTGCTGGTTATTATCTTTGGGTTGAATTGGGTCCTAAAAAAATTCCAAGATTATTCGTCAGCGATAAGATGCCAAGATCCCTCCTTTGCTGAATAGACATTCTTAGCTTTTTGACATTTTCCTGCCGGAAGTCATGTATACCAACCAAGCATGCCTAATGTTGAACTAAATATTCTCCTTTATTGGCACCAACTGAGCTGTGATGGTATTTAGGGATTGTCCCATTTTCAAAGATCAGTTGGTTAGATTTGCTGCCCTTCTGACTTCTGCCCCGGGTTGATTCCCCAAATCAGCCTTTGGAAGGACCTTAGAGATCATTCAGTCTAACCCCCGGCTGGGGTGAATTCTAGGAAACTGTCAAAACTTAAAACCAGCAATTTTTGGGGGCCTGGCTGCAGAAGGCGGGGTAAAATATGAATGTATTTTTCTGTTTTCTACTTGTGTCTAGGGTGAGACAATATTAAGCCTACGGTGGTTGGGGAACTCATAGCCACTAGATGCTGCCATATAATCCATGAGCTTGAATGGGTTCCCAAAGAGCAGGGGGTGGAAAGAAAATCCCTACATCGCCTCTGCCAAAGTTGGAGAATTTAGTGGTGCCTCCACGAATAGGCGCAGTCTACCTTACAGCCCCCAAACGTAGGAGGTGGGGGAGCCAGCTGCAATACCCCATTTGTGGCCTGTTTCCACACATGGGGAAAGTAGCATCTTGATCTAGCCGGGCGTGGCATGCCAAAGTGGAACCTCCATACCCAGAGGCAGTCTACCTCTAAGAATCCCCAAGGAAAAACCTGGAGACCGGATTTGGCAAGGCATGGCCACAGCCCCCCCCCCCCATGAAACCTCCATGCACAAAAGCAGTCTACCACTTAAGAACACCCCCCCCCCCCTGCCAAATGCATACTTAAGCAACCCCAGCTTGCTTTAAGTCTGGAATTTGGGTGGAACCTTCCTACATAGAAGCAGTCTATCTTTAAGAATCCCCCCCCAAAAAAACCCGCTGGAGATGATCTAGCAAGGCCTGGTAACCCCAAGTAGAACTTCCATGCAGAGAGGCAGTCTACCTGCTAGCAACTCCCAAGGAAAGCTGGATCTAGCAAGGCGTGGCAAACCTCCATGCACAGATGCAGTCTACCTTTTAAGAACACCCCCCCCCTTCAAAAAAAAAACCCTGCAGGTTGGCTCTGACAGCTCCCTTTTAAGTCTGGAATTTGGGGCCTCTCAGCCCCCCCCCAACAGATGGAGGGGGCATTTTCTTGCCAAAGAAAATGTGAATTTTCTTTCTGAAGTCTTCCAAGCCCCACCCAAACTGCGTTGTAAAATGGGGATGGGGGAGGCAGGGCTGGGTGATCCCAGATGGAGGGAGCCTCTCAGCTGACGAGCTGGCCTTAAGCCATCTTATGTAGGTCAGGGAAAGTCAGAGGAGAGAAGAAACTCCCTGCCCTTCGCATGTTCAACCCAGTTTCGCCCATAAATCTGGGGTTGGCTGGCAGCGGCCTGCTGTTTCCTGCTTCTCTCTCCTCACCCCCCAAAAAGCTTTCCATTTGGCAGTTTTAGCAGCCATCTCTGGGTGAGCCCCCCCTTCCTTCCATCAGATCATAATAGAAACTTCAAAACCAGTATCTCCCCCCGCCCCTCCACTCCCGCCACCGCCCCAGACTTCTGGCATCCACCCGCCAAAAAAACCACCCCCAAAAAAAACCTCGCTAAGAATTTTGAAAAATTGGGGAAGCGGATTAAAAAAAAACCCACAACAACCCAGAAGCTTAAAATCCTTGCAGCAAAGGAAGAAGTTTGGGAAGAAAATGCAAAAGAGTTTTCCAGCCCCCACCCCACCCAAATCCAACTGCCCCCCCACCCCAAAAAAGGCAAGGGGATTTGAAGTCTTTTGCAACTTAAAAAAAATTGGAGTGACCCCAATTGAGGAGGAGAAATTCACACTTCTGCAATCCATAACGGGAGCCTCCAAAGCGCAGGGCGAAAACTCGGAGCTTTACTGAGCCCCTTAGGAACGCTGAGGACTAGCACCTTGCCTAATGCACGCCACCTTTGCAGCTCAGGCAGAGCGAGCCTTCCCCGGAGGGGGCGAAAAACTTAAAAAACTTTAAGAGACGATGCCCAAGTTTCCGACTTTAACGCCTTTGCTAATAGAAACAGACGTCTCTGCAGGATTTCGCCTCGGGCTGTTGGCCAATACATGGCGGGGTGGGGGGGGGAGAGCATTCCGGCTTGCTCAGTACAGGGTGGCACTCATCCCCCCCTCCCGCCCCTCCCCTCCCAAAAGAAAAGCGCCTCTCCAAAAAATAGAGACCATCCCAAATCCGTTGCCAGCGTTGGGCACAGAGCGGACCACCAACCGCGGGCGGTGTTTCATCCGGACAATCGGGCACACGTACGCAGTGCCTACTACCCCCCCACCCCCGGCCACACCCTGAGCCAGAAATGCGGCTTTTCCGAGCCCCAGCCCAGCTCCCCACTTCTCCCCCCAAAACCAGCCCAAAGTTCCTGCAAAAAGACGCAAAGATGATGGAGATCCCCCCCTCTCCATTTCCCTTCCCTCTCCTCCCCACGGAGGGGTGGGGGGAAACACCTACCCCCAACCTGCCTTTTCAGGACCCATAGCGGTGCAGCCAATTCTTTTTTGGGGGGTAGGGGGGTTCCCCGGGATAGCCCTGCGCCCCGCTTTTACGCGCGCCTCTAGCTTTTACGCGCGCCCCGTTACGCGCGGCGGAGAGAGAGAAAGACTCACCCGGGGAGAGAAAGCAGCCTGGAGCGACGGCTGGCAGAGGCAGAAGTGAGGCTGGCCGGCCACCGCCTCCTCAACTCTCGCTGGGTTGGGCTAGGGCTGGGCCAGGCCGGGGGCGGAGAAGCTGGACTCACATCTGCAGACGCGCTGGAGAAACCCGGTGTCTTGGAGATGCGCCAGAGAGAGCTGTGTCTAACTGGGCGTCGGTCAGACCCTTTAAAGAGACGCTCTTTCGTGGCCCAAGGGGCGTGGGTGGGCTGCCGAGTCTAAGTGACAAATGATTAAAACTAATTCCTAATTTTAATTTTAAAAAAATTGAATGTAGGTGTTGTAAAACATCTTCTCAGGGTCTCCCTCCAATGGGAATCCCTTTTGAGCGGGCCCTGGAACAGCTGAGCCTCTGCCCAAACTTGGTGCTGAAGGAAGGAGGGAAGGAGGGAGCCCAGGATCAATTTGCCGCCAGCCCTGCGAGGTGGGCCCTGAAACAGGTGCTGGGCTGTGGGTTGATCGGCTCTTCTCCAAATGCCTTGAGAATGAGAGCCCTCTTTTGTATACCTTGGATCTTATATCGTGGTTTATCTTGCTTTGTTACAAGAACTTAAATGCGACTCCAGATTCAACTCCAGTTTAAATCAATCTCCCAACCTTGGCAGTTTTTAAGACGGGTGGATGTTCCCCAGTCTGAAGAATTCGGGGAGTTGAAGTCCGCATAGCTTAAAGTTTGCTCAGGTTGCGAAACACCTATTTAAAACATGACTATGTTAGTCTGTTGTCATGATTGCTCATCAATAGCCCAGATACCGTGAAACAACACAAAACACCAATTTTGCTTCCTCAAATCATCTTTCGAGTTTTCTCTCCTTTCCCTTTTCTGTCCTGGATAATAGAGTTAGATAGATACAGATAGATAGATGATAGATGATAGATATAGATGTAGATAGATAGATGATAGATGATGTAGATACAGATAGATGATGGATGATGATCGATAGAGATAGATGATATAGATAGAGATTATCTATCTCTATCATCTATCTTTAGATAGAGAGAAATAGAGATAGATAGAGCTAGATGATAGATGATAGAGATAATAGAGATATATAGATAGAGATAAATGGTAGAGCTAGATGATAGAAATAGAGATAGATGATTGATGATCGATGATCCGATGACATAGATATAGATGACAGATGATAGATGATACAGATACAGATAGATAGATAGATAGATAGATAGATAGATAGATAGATAGATAAATATTTACAGACATTTCTAAAATTCTGTTTTCCGTTTGTCATTATGGGATACTGAGTGTAAATTAAGGAGAAAAAAAAATTGCATTTCAACAACTGTAGAATCAGGCGGCAGCATAACAGAATTTACCAGAGTGCCTAAGGTGCTCTGAATAGTTTCTGAATGTATGTTTGTCTATGTGTGTGTATGTATAATTTGGAACGGACATAAAGGGAAAAGAGAGGAGGAGAGGGGGGGGGGTCAAACAAGTCTCCTCAGCCCCACCAAGTGCTACAATTATCCTGCATTCTTTGGGTTTTTTTCCCCCCTAACTTTTCCTGCCCTGCCCACCTGTTTTTTTCCTCCTCCGCATTCCTGAATTCCATCTGCTAGATGCAAACTCACGTGTTATTCTGGGAGGCTTCATCTCTATTGTTGCTTGCACACACACACACACACACATACCCTGCTCAGACATTTAAGGGAGGGTGGGGGGAGGCATTTATACAGCCTGCAGGGTCAGGAAAATATGCAGTCTCGGTAGGAAAAAAAATCAACAAGAGCTTGCTTTCAGAAGAAGAAGCGGTAGAACGGATGGAAACTAATCAAGGAGAGAAGCAACTTGGAATTAAAGAGAAATTTCCTAACAATGAGGACAATTAACCAGTGGGACCGCTTGCCACCAGAAGTTGTGGATGCTCCATCAACTGGAGGTTTTTTAGGAAGAGACTGGACAGCCTTTTGTCCACAATGCTTGAGCAGGGGGTTGGACTAGAACAGGGGTCTGCAACCTTCAACACTCAAGGAGCCATTTGGACTCGTTTCCCACAGAAAAGAAAACACCGGGAGCCACAAAACCCTTCCCGTGCCTGATTATTTCTTGAGCGGCCACAAAACTAGCGTATGTAGTTGAATTAAACGTTCTGTTTTCTTGGATTTATCCATGGTTGGCCTACCGGGGGTTGAAAAGCTCAATAAATTGTATGCTGGTGGGTGTCGCACATTGGTGGTCGTGACGCATATTTTGAGTGACAGGGAGCCGCAGCAGAGGGGGGAAAGAGCCACATGTGGCTCCAGAGTCACAGGTTGCCGACCCTTGGACTAGAAGACCTCCAAGGTCCCTTCCAATTCTTTTGAACAAGGCTCTCCTACTAAATTTGGAGGAAAATCCATCATCCCGTCTGTCCGTTTTCTGGCTCCTGAAATTTCGTTCAGACAACTCTAGCGTGACACTCTTGCCAAGGGGATCCCCACTTCTTAATATTACAATCAGCCCCAAAGCGTTTCTCCTTTTCCGTTTTATAGGACGTTGCTTGGTTTAATTTGCCGTCCCGTGTCAAATAAATTGGATAATAAAAGAAAACCACTTCGATTCGCTTAACAAACATTGGCAAGGAAGGTCACCCAACGGGGCGAAACTCGTTGAAGAAATGTCTCGTTTAGCAACGGATCTGTTGGCCTCAAATTGTGGTCGTAAATCGAGGAGTACCTGCTGAGACCACCTCAGGAGAACAAAGAGAGGAAGGAAAGAAAAAAAAAGAAGAAAAACCTGCTTGGGCTTGTTTGGCAGGCTTTCCAAGAGATCTTGTAGCTGCCTAGTTATCACAGTTCACGAAACTTTTCAGGAACGGAACGGCGCTTGAAAAATGGACAATATTCAAATTTTTCCCCTTGCAAACTCCCAATGCTTGCAATCAACTAAGATGGATAAAAAAATTGATTTATTTACCTGCATCGTCGAGCGCTTGTACTTTTTACAGTAGTTTATTTTGCATTGTCTGTACAGGTCCGTTCTCGACTTTAAACGGCCGCAATTGAGCAACCGAAGTTTCGGTTGCTAAGCAAGACAATCGTTAAGTGAGTTTTTGCCCCATTTTATGATCTGGCTTGCCACGGTCGTCGAGTGAAATCGCTGCAGTTGTTAAGTGAGTCACACGGTTGTTTAAGTGAATCCGGCTTCCCTGTTGACTTGGCGTGTCAGAAAGTCGCAAAAAGGGGATCACATCACACACACCCAGGACTGTGACCGTCATAAATGAGTCAGTTGCCAAGCATCCAAATTTTGGCCCGCGTGACCTTGGGAATGCAGCAATGATCATAAGAGTGAAAAACATCCATAAGTCAACTTTTTGGTATGCCATTGTAACTTCAAAAGGTCACTAAACAAACGCTCTGTGAGGGTTTTTTTTTTGGGTGTGTGTGTGTGTGTATTTTATTGTATGTTCTCTGGACGCTGCCTCTGCCAGCCTCTGAAGAGCTCCGGATTTCAAATCAAAACAAGCTTTGGGTTTAGAATTAATTTGCTAACTCAGGACAGGGGAGTTTATGGATTGGCTGGAAATTTTGCTGGAAGAAAAACAATTGAGATCTCGCCATTTTTGGGAGGGAGAGTCACCCTCCCTTTCCCCATTTCAATCTCTATTATATTACCGTATTTCCCAAAAAATAAGACCCTTTCTTATATTTTTTTGAACCCCAAAATAGGCAGTGGTGAAATCTGAACTGGTTTACTACCGGTTCTCTGGCTGTGCATGCACAATGCACAATGTGCACCACGCACCAAATGCGAGGCGCACCCTCACAGGAGGCATGTGGTAAGTAGAACAGTGCATGAGGGGGTGTGTGATCAGCTGTGGCGTGCAACCTTTTTTTTTTTTACTTTTAAAAGCTTTTTTTTAACCTTTTAAAAGCATTTTTTCTACAACCTCTTCGGCCGACGACCAGGCAACTCAACTGGGATCGTCAGAGCCTCTTAAAAGCATTTTTTACAACCTCTTCGGCCGATTTAGATTAGCTAGAAAGCAGGAAATCCAATGATTCTAGCTAATAAAAACCATGCGTCACAGCTGATCATTGGAAATACCGGTTCGCCCGAACTGGGAGCATTTTTTACTAGCAGTTCGGGAGAACTGTTCTGAACTGGTAGCATTTCACCCCTGGACAGGACCACATGGTTTGAGGTCCTGAGCGGGGAGAGGGGGGGAAGGAAGAGATGTTGAGAGTGCCCCGGTTTTATGCGTTCTCTGGGCTTTTGAATTTGAGTTTGTATTCTGATTGGTTGTCAGACTCCCATGGGGCCGTGCAGGGGCAACTCTGTTGGCTGTCCTGAGTCCCAAGCTTGGTTGAGTCTTGCTGGGTGATGATGTAATGAAAGGTAGATCTTTGTTATGTGGACTAGACTGGCCCAGGCCTTAATGGCCCATTGACAAAGAGTTTTTGGCTCCCTAAAATATTTCATTTTCCTAGGAGAGGGGTGGGTGCTAACTTCCTACATACTGTATAGTTGCCGGAGCAGATGATAATATTTGAGGCACAGCAGTAGAGGAAGACTACAAGAGGAGGGAAGAGGAAAGAAAAACAAAAACCAAAGGCAGACACCCATCTCAAGATTGGTTTTTTTAGAAGTGTGTGTGTGTAATCCCAGCGGGTTCTATCACTCAGGGAGAAGTGTGTGATGCAAACAGCTTGACTAATTTGTGCGATGTGCCAAGATTGAGTTGTGCAATGGAGATTTCGCATCGGTGGCAGGGGCCTTAAACCATGTTGCCTTGGAAGGCAAATATTTGTGGATTTTGCTGCTGCTGGGTGGATCTAGAATCACCTCCCTGCACCTGTCAGTCCATGAACCAAATTAGGTGCAGTCTCACCTGGTATAGCCCCCCCTTTTTTTTCTGGGAGGGCTGTACCACTGTGGGAACTGTGAGCCCAGGGGAAGCCCGTCTGAATGCCCTTTGCCCCCCAGAAGAATGAGAAAAATCCAGGAGACAGGAAAAAGATTGAATATTTCTTTCCAGCGCGAATGGGGTGTCAGAAAGGAAGTGAGACCAAAAAATAAATAAATGAAAAATTGCAATCAAAGCTCAGGAATGTCCTGCGCTGGCTGATTATCGCAATGGGTTACAATTGGGGGCCGAGGTCCCACCCCGAGAAAAACATTCAATTCTTTCCCCACCTACTTGGGCAGGTACTTCAGAGATGGTATTACTTACCTTTGCTACCGGTTCGCAAATGTGAGCACGTGCGCAGTGGGTAAAAAATGGTATGTCATGACGTCCGGGTGGATGGGCGGAGCCTCCCGCAGCTGCCGCTACCATTTCACCCAAACCGGATAGAACCGGCTGAATACCACCACTGGGGTAGTGTATAAACACAGGCAAGGGCTTCTCAACCTCGGCGACTCAAAGATGGGTGGACTTCAACTCCCAGGATTCCCCAGCCGGCGTAGAATTCTGGGAGTTGAAGACTGCCCATCTTCAAGTGGACGTGGTTGAGTAACACAGCTTTAAATAGGTTTCATTTGATTTCAACCTGTGGCAGGTTGGTGCCGACCAAGAGGAGGAGGAGGAAGAGGGAGAAGAAGAGGAGGAGGAGGTAGGAGGAGGGAGAGGAGGAGGAACTACAAAGCACCTGATTTTTGCAAATACCAACTCTTGGTGACACGGCCATTATTCACCGCTGGTGACAGATAACTGAAACGGAATTCTTGGTACAGAGAATGTCGGAGATCCGGTTATGTATCTGGGTGTGTTTTGCCAGAGTTCAAAATGCATGTTGGAGGACATAAATTATAGATATTTTATATATGTGTACTGCCCTCTAGTGGTTCAATCTGGTACAGCCCATTTAGGAAAGGCGCGCATTACATTTTTAAATGCCGGTTTTGCAGAGTGTACAGATAAATTAAAAAAATGAAATTTGTAAATTTGCCCCATTTTACGACCTCGCCGGCCACAGTTGTTCAATGAATCACTGCAGTTCCTAAGTGAGGAATACCGTGGTTGTGAACCAGCTTCCCCCTGGACTCGGCTTGTCAGCTCACAAAAAGAGATCCTTGCGACCGTGTCATAAATGTGAGTCCGTTGCCAAGTGTCTGAATTTTGATCACATGAGCGTGGGAATGCTGCAACGGTCATAAGCATGAAAATGATTCCTAAGTCCTTTTTTCCCGGTGTCGTTGTAACTTTGAACTGTCACTAAATGAACAGTTGTGAGTCGAGAACTATCTACCTGTACAGTATTTAGAAAAGATTTACTGCTGGAATAATGTCTGGCTCTCCTTTGGTGTCAACCCAACCAGCGGAGGAGTTTACATCGTGTGAGGTGTCCCTTCAGACAGTGTCAAATAAATCTATACGGTTACCTTGAGGTAAGTTAGATAAAGGTAAGATTTACAAATAGGTAATAAATAAATCAAATAAAATCCAGTCCGGCTAGACGTCTTAAAGGCCTGAGCGTCTGTTCACACCCTGTCCTGCCAGGTAGAATGCTACCTGCCGTGTTGCCCTGCTCCTTCCCCAAACACAGAGGACTAGCAGCTTTATTTTTAAAACCCAAATTGTTTCGGAGTCAGTCCTGCAAATACGTGAGCCCCACGTGTGACCAACGCAGCTCTCTGTTCCTATGTGCACGGACAAACCAGGAATCTGCTTCTAATTCTCGATTTTATTCAAATTTTAACAAGGAAAACAGAAAAAGTAAAGGATGCTGTGCACATCCTTCCCCGATTTTGGAATGCTTTGGATGACAAGGTTTGAAATCTCCTGGATGCCTTCACTGTCTTTTGGGGGGGGCGCTTGCCATGTGTTCATGGCAGGCCGATGCCAGGCCTCCGATGAGGTTCAAGAATTCGGGAAAGTCCAGCTGCCCATCATTGTTCATGTCCAGCCTTTTCATCATACGGTCGACAACGCCCGGATCTTTTTGGCTCTGCAAAGGATCAAAAAAAGATCGTAGGAGACCAGTTTTTTGGAACCTCCCAGAATGAATTTCACGAGGGAGATAGGTCCAAAATCTCGTTAGACCACGCCTGGAATCCTCCGTCCGGTTTTGGACACCACGTTACAAAAAAGAGGTTGAGACTTTGGAAAAAGCACACAGAAGAGCTAACTAGGAGGATGAAAGACCTGGAGATTAAAATATATGAAGAATGGCTGCAGGATTTGGGTTTGGCCAGTCTAGAGAAAAGAAGAATTAGGGGGGACATGAGAGCAGTCTTCCAGTATTTGAGGGAAGAGGGGGTCAATTTATTCTCCAAAGCACTTGAAGGCAAGACAGGAAACAATGGACGGACGCTAATCAAGGCGAGAAGCAACCTGGAACTAAGGAGAAACTTCCTAACAGTGAAAACAATTAGCCTGCGGAACTGCTTGCCAGCAGAAGTTGTGGGGGCTCCAACACTGGAGGTTTTTAAGAAGAGAATGGACAACCATGTGTTAAACGGTATAAGGCTGTGATGACAAACCTATGGCACGCGTGCCACAGATGGCACGTTGAGAAATATCTGTGGGCACGCTAGTGTTTCCCTAGCTCAGCTCCAGCACGCATGTGTGCACTGGCCAGCTGATTTTTGGATCTTCTAGGCCCACTGGAAGTTGGAAACAGGCTGCTCCCAGATTCTGGAGGGCCTCAGAGGGGGGGCATTTTCACCCTCCCCAGGCTCCAAGAAAGCCTCTGATTGAACCTTCCTTCGCCTTGTTCCCATAACAGTGAAAACATCGAACTAGGCTTCGGTGCCTATCCCGGGTTGCAATTCTACATCCCCACCACCAGGGGGAGCCCATACCCCATGAAGCAGGATTCCTAAGCTGAATTCTTGGGAAAGAAACGGTCTCCCAAGTATATCGAAGAGATACATAAACCGTAAAACATACCTTGGTGAAAGAGGCCAGCTCCGTGTCCATGAATGTTTTGAATTCTTTTTTGGAGAGAGTATTGCTGTTTCCTTCCTTCCCCGCATAGCGCTGGAAGACGGCCAGCAGTGACTCGATGCAACGCTCGGTTTCGGTGGGACCCACGGGGTATCTGGACGACTGCAGAAGTGAAAAAGTTGCATTTTTAAAAACGTGCCCCTTTCGCTTCGGGATATCGCAACGATGCATGTGTCAATCAAAGAAGCATCTTGTTTCCAACGGGAGCTCGAAGGGAGAGGAGAGGCGAGGGCTTGCCCCAAATGAGATGAACCGGTGGAATAATTTGCCTCCAGAAGTCGTGGGTGCTCCAACTAACTATCGAAGACACGAATTGCTGGCAAATCATTAATTCTCAGCGGTCTCTTTTGCAAATTTAAATAATAAACGGGGAATAGGTGCTGCGTTTAACGTAGCTTAACCACCAAAATGCAGTGCGCCCCCCATGTGCCCCACCCCATGCATACACGCGTGCCCCCTCGTACGTGCCATGCACATGTGTGTGGCTCCCTGTGCATGCCCATATGGCCCCCCATGTGCCCTGCCCCCACCCCCCACACATGTACGGTAGAGACCCAAAGACCAGTTGGCTGACACCCTCCTGGGAAGTTATGGAAAAAATTTAGGAAAGGCTGCAAGATGAGAAGGAAGGTTTCTTGTCGACAGAAACCAGGAATCTTTAATAATCAGATGAGTCGAATGTCTATATCATCTTTATACGGTATCGACTAACTCGGGTTTAACCTGAAGCAGCTCAGAACTACTCAAGCTCCCTGGAAGATAGACTGTGCTGAGCTAAGGGAGCTCCACTGCCCCTTGTGCGTCCGTCTCAGGTGTTCTGTTCATACCCCGATGCCCATTAGCTGCATTTTGTGATCCTAGAACAGTATTTTTCAACTTTGGCCTTTGGAAGACAGGTAGATTTCAACTCCCAGAATTCCCCAGAGTGTCTGGGGGATTCTGGGAATTGAAGTCCATCCCTCTGTCCCAGTGGCCAAGGTTGAGAAATGCCGACCTTAGAACATGAATTAATTTCAGAACTAATGAAGTCTGCCCCCTGCTGGAGTTGCTTTTATATTTTAAGAAGGTCTTTCAAATAAATTAACCTCCAAATGTGGAAATTCAGGATAGGCCCAGGAGGGGAGAGCCATTCCCATTAATATCCCAACAGCCAATTCAATGAGGGCCCCCTAGCAGCCTTGGCTGGAACTTGGTTTTTGCTTGCAACGACAAAACTGTCCAACAGGAAGGACGTCAATTCTTGGCTCGAGAAAGAGAGATTGCTCTGTTGTTGTTTTTTTATAAAAAAGATATAACGTATTTGGCAATGTGCGTACACAGACACACAACTTGGCAACTTCGGAGGACAGGCAGTCATCAATTTGGTCCTGCCCTTGCTACATAAACTCCTGGGAACCAAAAGCCGCAGAACAAACTTACATTCTTCTCCAGTCTTTCTCCCCGCTCCAGTAACCGCTTAGTTGCATTCACACAACACTTCCTGGTTACTGAATGAACCACCTTTGTGGATTCACACAAGATGTTTGGTGTTACACTTCGAGTGTACAAAGATATAGGTGCTCCATCACTGGAGATTTTTAAGAACAGATCGAGCCATCATTCATCTGACATGAAACAGGGTCTCTTGCAGGGGGCTGGAATATAAGACCTCCAAGGTCCCTTCCAACTCTGTTATTCTGTTAGCCCATCGGTACCCCACGCACACACAGACAAACTTACAACAAACTCAAATTAGATGAGTAATTGGTAGATAGGCCCCCATCCAGGTTTTAACCTGGTCAAATTCAGCATAGGGTGAATTTCCTTCTTTTTAAAATACTAACAAATAACGTCCGGAGTAGTTCATCAATATATTTTACCTACAAGAATGTGTAATTCAAGATTTGGGGTGTGTCTTGGCATAACTCTTCTTGCCTAGTCCTTAGTTCTGTTCTCCTTCTGCACCAGTAAGTGTTTTCTCCTACTACTACCCCTTACGAGCTGACTTTGCGAAAAATCAGCCAAGAAGATTATTTTGAGATCTTTTTTTTCTATGGCTGATAGTTACCAATCGAACCACGCCCCGAAGCGCAGGCACGGTGATTTTTTTTGCAATCCGCACTTAGCAAAGATATAACAAGAAACCTGGAGTGGGGTCCCTAGACGGTCTCTAGGCAGAAATTCCCACCCGCCCCAGGATCGTGGGGAAGGCAGTTAAGCTGTAAGACCCCACCTCTCTCTAATTCCTGCCTGGCCCCAGTTCAAACTAAAGAGCTGCTTTTCTCCTTGGCAGTGCTTGTAGGCCTTGAACCCTCGTGCGGCAGACCGAAGACTAACTGGTTAATGAACTGACTTCTGCCTAAGTCTTCCCCTGTTGAACTTCACTCCCCGGGAAATTTTTGCAGAAGGAACCTTGAGCCATTGTGGAATTTGAAAAAGCTTGTCCCTTGGTGCAACCACACCCTTTCCCGCTAAAACAAAATGGAAAACCACAACCCAAAATGACTTGACCGCCTGCTACACTCTGCTCCTCTGACCTTGCAGGAAAGGCAAACCAAATTTTCTATCCTTGGACGGGGGGGGGGGGGGGGGGATATATTCTTTTTTTCTGGTGAAAAACATCCTCGGCACGGACGCCCACCATGTTTTGAAACACAAGAGACGGAGGGAGGGAGGGAGGGAGAGAGAGACAGAGAGGGATAGATTGAGACAAAAGAAATAGAGACGGAGAGAAAGAGAAAGAGAGAGTCAAAAAGAGAAGGATAGGTAGAGACAAAAGAGAGGGACAGAAAGACAGAGACAGACAGAGTGAGAGACAGAGACAGACTCAAACAGAAAAGGATAGGCAGAGACAAAAGAGAGAGAGACAGAAAGAAAGAAAGAAAGACAGAGAGAGACAAGAGAGAGACAGAGAGGAGAAGGGAGGTGGATGAGAGCCACACCTTGGTGGCCTTCTCTGCTCTCCAGGCTGCTGGTGGAGGATTCCTAGCACTCCACTTCCCATCATCCCCACCCACTTAGGGGGTCTGTGGAGCAGGGGAACCGGAGTCCTCACCCAGGCTGAAAAGTCTGAAACTGTCCAGAGCGGACGCCAGGAGAAAACAGTCGGATTCGGTGAACTTTTGGGTCATTCCAGCTGTTGCCCATTTCTCCTCCTTCCCACGGTGTCATTTTTTCCCCTTCTCCTCTAGCCAATTTTCCCTGGCTCTGTGCTTTTTTTGGGAGGGGGGGCTTCCTTCCCTCCCCCCCATTGCAAATAGAGAAAGAAACACCGCTCCCTGTTTCTGTCTTGGCATACTTCAGAGGCATCCTCCTCCAAGCCAAGGCCTGGATGCGCTTACCATAGCTGTGGTCGGCAACTGGCTGGGCAGAGAGGAAAGTTGGCTGTTGCTGGTGAGCTGGTTGGAGACCGGAGTGGTGAAGGGAGGGTTCAGCCCCTCCCCGGTTGAGCCACGCCTGTCTCTTCCCCGCCTCTTCAGGAATTTTGGCTAAACGCACACTCAGGCTAAAACACACAAGCAAAAAAACCCTACATGCCCCACCTTATTTCATTCACTCAGGAATGTGCTGAAAGGGAAGTTGGATTTCTCTTCCCGGTTAACCCACTCAGGCCCACTCTCTTTCTAAATTTTGCAGAAATCACCAACAAACAGGTGAGAAACCAACTGGTTGAGCTTTCCCAGCAGTTGGGAATCAGCTTCAAAGATTTCCCAGCTGGTTCGGCTGAGAAAAAATAAATCTCTCTTTGTGTGTAGCAGGCCGATATTCAACTGGTAGCAATCTGTCTTCAGCCTAAGCTTTCAATCTATTTCAGTAATGAAAAGAAGGACTAGGGGAGACGTGATAGCAGTCTTCCAATATCTCAGGGGCTGCCCCAAAGAAGAGGGAGTCAAGCTATTCCTGAAGGCAGGACAAGAATCAACAGATGGAAACTCATCAAGGAGAGAAGCCACTTAGAACTAAGGAGGAATTTCCTGACAGTTTGAACAATGAATCAGTGGAACAACTTGCCTCCAGAAGTTGTGAATGCTCCAACGCTGGAAGTTTTTAAGAAGATGTTGGACAACCATTTGTCTGAAATGGTATAGGGTTTCCTGCCTAAACAGGGGGTTGGACTAGAAGACCTCCAAGGCCCCTTCCAACAATAGTTAGCATTCTATTCTAACAATCTAAGTTTCCTTCTTGCATGACTGAAGTGTGCAAGGAGGTCTCTTTCCCCACATTTTGGATTTGTGTTACCGTGTTTTCCCGAAACCTGTTTTATATTTTTTTGAACCCCAAAATAAGCGCTTGGCTGTATTTTCAGGGAGATCTTATTATTTTGGGGCTCATGGAGCAAGATGGAGGCTCTTCTTGCCATCTTACCTGATTTCCAGCTCTGTGTTTAAATATTTTCGGGGAGGGCTTATTTTCGGGGGGGGGGGAGACTTATTTTAGCACATGCGCTCAAAAGCCCGATTGAGCTTATTATCAGGGGATGTCTTATTTTCGGGAAAACAGGGTATTATCCAGGTGAAACGCAAAAAAACTCAGCAGTCTGGATGCTTGGAAGTCCATCCTCCTGATTTTTGAATTTCTCCCAAAATCTGGGAGCCAAATCTTTGTAAGATATATTGAAGGGAAAAAAGAAAAATTCGCCTTGTCTGGCTTTAATCCTCCCCACTTTTTACAAATTTGCCCCTTTGAGGAAAAGCCGAACATGTTTTCCAGGACCACATCTGCCACTTTCCAAATGTGGGCAAAGGGTTTTGGGAAGCAGAAAAACATGAAGGAAAAAAATAAAATTGCCCACAACAGAAAAGGGAGTTCTGTTTGCAAAGGAAGGATGCAAAAATGTGGATTTTTTTTTTTTTCAGAGTTGGGCCAAAGCCAACTTGAGTATTTTCAGAATTTAGTTTTCGGATGGAACCGGAAATCAAACCCAACTGGTCTTACAATCAAATTTCTTCCCCAAATTCCTAATCTGTAGAGTGCTGGAAAAATAACAGGAAAGGAGTTTTCTGCAGTGCTTTAATTTTCCTTTGTGCAAAGGGGCCGCAGAGCGGTGAGTCATCCCTCTGCTCCTCTGAGTAAACGCAGAGAAGAAGAACAAACAAAAAAAAAAAGAAAGTTGGAGGCAGACATTTTTTTCCCGTTGTCTTGTGCCAAGAGACGGGCGTTAACTTTGCCACATGCCAGCTATCATCGCTTCTCCTTTTCTAGAACATACCTGGAGGCTTTCTCCATAACTGTGAGGACTAGAGCCTTGACGTTTCTAACAAGAGACCCCTGTACCCAGGGATTAATTCTGTGTGTTTTCCACTCTGCTTTCATCAGGACTGGATATGAGCGTAACTAATGTGCAGTTGAGATTTTATGAATTAAAGTCAGTATTTTCTGCCGCCCCCACTTGCAGGAGAGAAAGAAAGAGAGAGAGAGAGAGAGAGAGAGAGAGAGAGAAAGAATGAAAGAAAGAGAAACAAAAGAAGGAGAACAAAAGAGAAAAATAAAGAAAAATAAAGAGAAAAAGAGAAAGAAAGAATTAAAAACAAAAGAAAGAAAGAGAAAGAAAGAAAAAGAGAAAACAGGAAAGAAAGAAAAAGAAAGGAGGACATAAATTATAGATATTTTATATATGTGTACTGCCCTCTAGTGGTTCAACCTGGTACAGCCCATTTAGGAAAGGTGGGCATAACATTTCTTAACACCGGTTTTCCAGAGTGTACAGATTTAAAAAAAAAGTGTGAATTTGCCCCGTTTTACGACCTCGCTGGCCACAGTTGTTCAATGAATCACTGCAGTTGCTAAGTGAGGAACACGGTGGTTGTGAACCCAGCTTCCCCCTGGACTCGGCTTGTCAGAAGGTCACAAAAAGAGATCCCTGCGACCGTCATAAATGTGAGTCTGTGGCCAAACGTTTGAGTGAGTTGTGTGAAAAATGGTCCTAAGTCACTTTTTGGGGGGGCCGTTGTAACTTTGAACTGTCACTAAATGAACAGTTGTAAATCGAGGACTACTTGTACAGTATTTAGAAAAGATTTACTGCTGGAATAATGTCTGGCTCTCCTTTGGTGTCAACCCAACCAGCGGAGGAGTTTACATCGTGTGAGGTGTCCCTTCAGACAGTGTCAAATAAATCTATACGGTTACCTTGAGGTAAATTAGATAAAGGTAAGATTTACAAATAGGTAATAAATAAATCAAATAAAATCCAGTCCGGCTAGACGTCTTAAAGGCCTGAGCATCTGTTCACACCCTGTCCTGCCAGGTAGAATGCTACCTGTCGTGTTGCCCTGCTCCTTCCCCAAACACAGAGGACTAGCAGCTTTACTTTTAAAACCCAAATTGTTTCGGAGTCGGTGTTGAGATGTCTCGAACGATTCCTTTTCAACCAAGGCTAACTTTCCCAGCCCTGCAAATACGTGAGCCCCACGTGTGCCCAACACAGCTCTTTGTTCCTATGTGCACGGACAAACCAGGAATCTGCTTTTAATTCTCGATTTTATTCCAACTTTAACAAGGAAAACAGAAAGGGTAAAGGATGCTGTACACATCCTTCCCCAATTTTGGAATGCTTTGGATGACAAGATGCCTTCATGGTCTTTTGTGGGGTGCGCATGCCACTTGTTGATGGCAGGCCGATGCCAGACTTCCGATGAGGTTCAAGAACTCGGAAAAGTCCAGCTTATCATCATTGTCTGTGTCCAGGGCTTTCAACATACGGTCGACAACACTCGGATCTTTCTGGTTCTGCAAAGGATCAAAAAAAGATCATAGGAGACCAGTTTTTTGGAACCTCCCAAAATGAAGTTCTTGAGGGATAATGGGTCCAAAACCTTGTCAGACCACGCTTGGAATCCTGCATCCGGTTTTGATCACCACGTTACAAAAAAGAGGTTGAGACTAAAACATAGGAAGAACGGTTGCAGGAATTGGATATGGCCAGTCTAGTGAAAAGAAGGACTGGGGGGGGACATGAGACCAGTCTTCCAATATTTGAGGGGCTGCCCCAAAGAAGAGGGGGTCAATTTATTCTCCAAAGCACCTGAAGGCAAGACAGGAAACAATGGATGGACGCTAATCAAGGCGAGAAGCAACCTGGAACTAAGTTTCGAGTTTCGAGTTTATTAGATTTTTATACCGCCCTTCTCCTGAAGGACTCAGGGTGGCGCACAGCCATGATAAAACACAGAATCATATAAAAATTAAAACCAGTTAAAAAGAATTAAACAATTTGGCCTTATCCATTAAAAATCCATAATTTAAAAATACCCCATCCAGGTTCTTATTCAGCCAGGCCAGCCTGTTGAAGTAGCAGGGTCTTTAGGGCCCGGCGGAAGGTACGGAGGTCGGGAATTGTACGTATTCCAGGGGGTAGTTCACTAAGGAGAAACTTCCTAACAGTGAAAATAATTAACCTGTGGAACTGCTTGCCAGCAGAAATTGCGGGTTTAAAAACACTGGAAGTTTTAAAAAGGGATTGGACAACCATTTGTCAAACGGTATAAGGTTTCCAGCTTGGCAGTTGGACTAGAAGACCTCTGAGATCCGTTCCAGCTCTGGTATTCTGCTATCTCAGCATTTTTCACGGGACACATCCTGGTAAGAAGCCTGACTAGAAACAGCACCCCAAATAGCTCTTTTTTTGGTTTGTTTGCTTGCTTTGAAATTGTTGATTGAACCTTCCTTTGCCTGGTTCCCATAACAGTGAAAACATCGAACTAGGCCTCAGTGCCTATCCCAGGTTGCAATTCTACATCCCCACCACCAGGGGGAGCCCATACCCCACGAAGCAGGATTCCTAAGCTGAATTCTTGGGAAAGAAACGGTCTCCCAAGTATATCGAAGAGATACATAAACCGTAAAACATACCTTGGTGAAAGAGCCCAGCTCTGTGTTCATGAATGTTTTGAATTCTTTCCTGGAGAGTGTGTTACCGTCTCCATCCCTCCCAGCGTAGCGCTGGAAAATGGCCAGCAGTGACTCGATGCAACGCTCGGTTTCAGTGGGACCCACAGGGTACTTAGACGACTGCAGAAGTGAAAAAGTTGCATTTTAAAAAGCGTGCCCCTTTCACTTTGGGATATTGCAAGATGCACGTGTCAATCAAAGAAGCATCTTGTTTCCAATGGGAGCCCGAAGGGAGAGGAGAGGCAAGGGCTTGGCCCGAATGAAATGGACTAATGAACCGGTGGAATAATTTGCCTCCAGAAGTTGTGGGTGCTCCAACTAACTATCAAAGACAGGAATTGTCGGCAAATCGTTAATTCTCGGGGTGCATTTTGGAGCACCTTTGGGTGCTCCGGGAAAGATGGAAAAAAATTAGAAAAGGGTGCAAGATGAGAAGGAAGGTTTATTGTCGACAGAAACCAGGAATTGTTAATAATCAGATGAGTCGAATGTCTGTATCATCTTTATACGGTTTCGACTAACTCGGGTTTAACCTGAAGCAGCTCAGAACCACCCAAGCTCCCTGGAAGATAGACTATGCTGAGCTAAGGGAGTTCCACTGCCCCTTGTACCGCCGTCTCAGGGATGGAGGTGTTCTGTTCGTACCCCGATGCCCATTAACTGCATTTTGTGATCAGTAAACAGTATTTTTCAACTTTGGCGTTTGGAAGAGGGGTGGACTTCAACTCCCAGAATTCCCCAGAGTATCAGGGGATTCTGGGAATTGAAGTCCACCCCTCTGTCCCAGTGGCCAAGGTTGAGAAATGCCAACCTTAGAACATGGATTAATTTCAGAGCTAATTCTCCCACTACCCATTACGAGCTTTGCAAAAAATCAGCCAAGAAGATTATTTTGAGATCTTCTTTTTACGGCTGATAGTTACCAATCGAACCACTCCCCAAAGCACAGGAACTGTGATTTTTTTTTTTTTTTGCAATCTACACTTAGCAGAGATATACTTTTAGAGACCTGGAGTGGGATCTCTAGAGGGTCTCTAGGCAGAAATCCTCCCAGGATTGAAGGGAAAGGCAGTTAAACTGCAAGACCCCACCTCTCTCTAATTCCTGCCTGGCCCACAGCTCAAACTAAAGAGCTGCTTTTCTCCTTGGCAGTGCTTGTAGGCCTCGAACCCTCGTGCGGCAGACTGAAGACCAACTGGTTAACAATCTGACTTCTGCCTAAGTCTTCCCCTGTTGAACTTCACTCCCCGGGAAATTTTTGCAGAAGGAACCTTGAGGCATTGTGGAATTTGAGAAAGCTTGTCCCCCGGTGCAACCACACCCTTTCCCGCTAAAACGAAACGGAAAACCACAACCCAAAGCTGCAAAAACTTTCTCTTCTGACCTTGCACAAAAGGCAAAACTGATTTTTCTATCCTCAGGATGGTGGTGGTGGTGGTGATGGTGGTGGTGTATATTGGGGTAGACCAGGTGTCTCGATAGAAGAACACTTAATCTTTCCCCTGGCTCAAGCTGATGAAGGGAGGAGAACTTGTGGCTCAGAGGTTAATTCAACTGCCTAACATGCAGGAAGGCCACATTCGAATCCAAGTAAGGGTATGGCTATCTGATGAGAGCTAAATAGCTTGAAATAGATCTATACTAGTCTCCCTTTATTTCTTTATCAGCAAAATATATTCTGGTGAAAAACTCACATCCTCGGCGGCCGCATTTTGAAACACAGAGATGGAGGGAGGGGGGGGGAGAGAGTGGAATAGATGGAGACAAAAGAGATAGAGACATTGAGAGAAAGAGAGAGAGTCAGAGAGAAAAGGATGGGCAGAGACGAGAGGGACAGAGAGAGAGAGAGAGAAAAAAGAGAGAGAGAGAGAGACAGACAGACACACAGAGAGACAGAGACAGAAGAGAGAGAGAGAAAGAGAAGGAGAGAGACAGGGAGACACAGAGAGAGACAGAGAGAGACAGAGTGACAGAAAGAGAGAGAGAGAGAGACAGAGAGAGACAGAGACAGAAACAGAGACAGACACACAGAGAGTGACAGACAGAAAGCGAGACAGAGACAGAGAGAGAGAGAGAGAGAGAGAGAGAGAGAGTTCAGTGGCCTTCTCTGCTGTCCAGGCTGCTGGTGGAGTAATCCAGGGATGGGTTCTACTTACCTCCGCTACCAGTTCGCAACGGGAGTGTGCATGCAGATCATGATGATATCTAGGCGGGTGGACAGATCCTCTCGCCGCCGTTACTACCGGTTTGCAAGAACCGGACTGAACCAGGAGCAACTCACCACTGGAGAAATCCCACTTCCCATCATCCCCACCTGCTTAGAGGGTCAGGGGAACTGGTGTCCCCACCCAGGCTGAAAAGTCTGGAACTATCCAGAGGGGATGCCAGGAGAAAGAAGTTGCATTTGGTGAACTTTTGGGTCATTCCAGCTGTTGCCCATTTCTCCTCCTTCCCACGGTGTCATTTTTTCCCCTTCTCCTCTAGCCAATTTTCCCTGGCTCCGTGGTTTTTTTGGGGGGGGGGGCTTCCTTCCCCCCCCCATTGCAAACAGAGAAAGAAACACCGCTCCCTGTTTCTGTCTTGGCATACTTCAGAGGCATCCTCCTCCAAGCTAAGGCCTGGGTGCGCTTACCATAGCTGTGCTTGGCAACTTGCCGGGCAGAGAGGAAAGTTGGCTGTTGCTGGTGAGCTGGTTGGAGACCGGAGTGGTGAAGGGAGGGTTCGGCCCCTCCCCGGTTGAGCCAACGCCTGTATCTTCCCCGACTGTTGAGCAATTTTGGCTAAACGCACACTCAGGCTAACACACACACACACACACACACACACAAACCCCACACGCCCCACTTTATTCTACTCACACAGGAAGGTGCTTAAAGGGAAGTTGGGTTTACTCACTCACTCACTCACTCACTCCTCTTTCTAAATTTTGCAGAAATCACCAGCCAACAGGCAGGAGAACAACTGGTTGAGCTTTCCCAGCTGCTAGGAATCAGCTAAATTTCGGATTTGAAGACTTCCCAGCTGGTTCGGTTGAGAAAAAATAAATCTCTCCTTGTGTGTAGCAGGCTGATATTCAACTGGTAGCGATCTGCCTTCAGCCTAAGCTTTCAATCTATTTCAATAATGAAAAGAAGGACTAGGGGAGACATGATAGCAGTCTTCCAATATCTCAGGGGCTGCCCCAAAGAAGAGGGAGTCAAGCTATTCCTGAAGGCAGGACAAGAAGCAACGGGTGGAAACTAATCAACGAGAGAAGCAACTTAGAACTAAGGAGGAATTTCCTGACAGTGAGAACAATTAATCAGTGGAACAACTTGCCTCCAGAAGTTGTGAAGCTCCAACACTGGAAGTTTTTAAGAAGAAACTGAATAACCATTTGTCTGAAATGGTGTACAGCTGTGATGGTGAATCTATGGCATGCGTGCCACAAGTGGCACGCACAGCCATATCTCTGGGCACACAAGTGTTGTCCTAGCTCAACTCCTGTGCACATGCACGTGGCAACCAGCTGATTTTCAGGCCTTCCATGCCCACCGGAAGTCGGAAAATGGGCCATTTTTGGCCTCCGGGGAGTGGAGGTGGGGTCAGGGAGGCCATTTTTGCCTCTGGAGCCTGGGGAGGGCAAAAAACGGGCCTTCTGGACCCACCGGAAGCTGGGAAGCTGGCTGTTTCCGCCCTTTGGAGGGGCTCCTGGTGGGTGGGGGAGGTTGTTTTCATCCTCCCCAGGCTCCAAGAAAGCCTCTGGAGCCTGGGGAGGGCAAAAAACAGGCCCACCGGTAACCTTTTTGCCGTTGTGTGCCAAAAGCTGGGGGGGGGAGTGTGGGGAGTGGTCACATGCACATGTGTGGGGGTGCAGGTGGCATTGAATTATTCCTATCGCATGTCAGTTTTGCAAAAGTTCATCTTTTTAACATTGCGAACCTTGAGGTAGGATGGGCCGCCAATATCTTTAATAAACAAATACCTTTTTTTTTTTTTAAAAAAAAAAGAGAGGTTTCTTTTCAGAAGAATTTTCTGAAGATAAGCTGATTTCCCTCTCCACCCTCTTACAAACTGGAAAAAGTCCAGTGCAGATATTTTTTTTTAAAAAAATAAGGAACTGCAAGGTTGTGTGCTAATGAAAAGGATTGGGCAAAGATTCAGATTAAGTGTTCCTTAGCAACCAAAAAGGAAGGGGGGTCATTTAAACGGAGCCTATGGCAACACCCAGGGCAACACAATTGCAGTGGTTGTGAAAGACGAAACCTCCCAGCTGCGTTTTTGTGGTTGTGTCTGTCCCAACTTTCCCCTTTGCAAGTTGTGACTTGAACATGAACTTTAAAAAAAAACAAAAAAACCTCTCATTGGCTTTTGACACCAGCATTTTCACCAAATATTTAACCCTCTAGAATCCCAGCTGATTTTTCTGCGCTCTGCCCCTCCGCCTTGTGGCCAACAAAGGAATCGCCCCCACTTTAAAAAGAAAAAAAAAGTAAGGAAATACTACGGGACGAAAGAAACGAAAGGAAGGGGGAAGAATGGATGCATTCAATCAGAAGGAATTTATTGATATTAGAAGAAAGATTCCCAAAGACACCGAGGGGGGAGTCTACATCCATCTAGATTTGCTTCTGGATCACTCCAGGCAGAATTTGGCGTTTGCTTTCCTCATTGTGAGATGCGGTGGCTCAGTGGCTAAGATGCTGAGCTTGTCGATCGAAAGGTCGGCAGTTCAGCTGTTCGAATCCCTGGTGCCGCGTAACGGGGTGAGCTCCCATTCCTTGTCCCAGCTTCTGCCAACCTAGCAGTTCAAAAGCACATAAAAAAACCTCCCGCAAGTAGAAAAATAGGGACCACTTTTGGTGGGAAGGGAACAGCGTTCCGTGCGTCTTCGGCACAGGAGACATCTTTGGACAGTGCTGGCTCTTCGGCTTTGAAACGGAGATGAGCACCGCCCTCTAGAGTCGGAAACGACTAGCACGTATGTCCGAGGGGAACATTTACCCTTTACCTTTCCTCATCTTGTAACCTTCTGTGAAGTTTGGAAGGTATTTCAGAATCACTGAAGAGCAAAGGGGCTGATCGAGACCCCGATTAGAGGAAAATCCAGATGATTACAGAGACCCCCTGCCTTTTTCTCACCCTAGGTTTACATTTCCATAGATGCATCCCAAAGGGAAGAGATCAGGACCCCATAATACCCTTTGTTGGGTATCACCTTGGTCCAAAAGGATTGATTTAGAGATGATTAGATTAACTGATTAGAAGAAAACTCAACAGGAGCAAAGAATACCTGCAGAAAGAAAGGAAGACATGAAAGCAGAGAGGGCTCCAAGCTCGCATCTTCAACCTAGCTTCTAGGGTTGCTCCTGCTTCTTCTGGGCCAACAGATATTCATACAGCGGGTTACAAATCACACACGATTTGTTTTCCACCAGAGAACTGCTTGGCTTCTCCATGATGGCTTGTTGGTCATCGTCCTCCAAAGGTGGCTGAGATTCCTGGGCCCATGAGCCACTTCCATCATCTTCCTCCATTTCCGGTTGAGGAACTTCTCCTTCACGGTGGACTTGCTGCTGGTTGAGAGCAGCAGGTTCTTGAGCTTTGTCTCCCTCTTCAGCCAGAGATAATTCAGACTTACCTTCAGTTTGGGGGACTGGTGTGGGATGGAACTCCTGAATCCAGCTTTCCTGGCCCTCTGTGATCTGTCGTTTGCTTGGTTGGGAGATTGCTCTCTTGCTTATAGGTGACTCTACCTGTTGTTGGACTTGGTCCACTCCAGCTTCTTGGGCTTCAGTTTGATGGTGTTGCAACCACCTTCTTTGGGGACCTCTCCGTTCTGGTCCAGACAAACTTTGGCTCTCTCTTGTGGCCTGGTGCTGCTCGTGTGGACTCACCAGGCTTCGTTCTGCCTTAGATTCTCCAGGCTTCCTTGATGGTTGAGATTCACCAGACTCTGGTGGCCTTTGGTCTCTCAGCAGATCAAGTTCACGGTTAGCAGTTTGGTTAGAAAGAGAGGTGGCTTCACGTGGCTGAGTGCTGTCCCCCATATTATCTTGTGTTACTTCAGTATCCCTGAAATTAGGATCAGAGGACTGCACTGTCCTC
This sequence comes from Masticophis lateralis, assembly GCA_030761175.1. NCBI lineage: Eukaryota > Metazoa > Chordata > Lepidosauria > Squamata > Colubridae > Masticophis > Masticophis lateralis. The sequence continues at coordinate 12,202,632 of JAUDYJ010000017.1, read as the reverse complement.
TGTTGCTCACCATCCCTTGGGTCAACTTCATATGGGTTAGAAGGATTTTGACCATCTTCAACTAGGTCATTTTGTGTGTGGCTCCTCCATCTCTGGTCAACAGACTCTCGTGATGGCATTCTCCTTGGTCGTTGATCATCTTTAGGGCCAACCTCATATGTTGGGGATCTCCTCTGGTTGATCTGTCTTATACCAGAGTCATGGGATAAAGTTCTTCTTTGGTCTTCACCTTCTCTTGAGCTAGCCTCATAAGTTTGGGTCTGCCTCTGATCAATGTTTTCATCATCAGAATCATGTATCGAGGTTCTTCTCTGGTGCTCAGTCTCTCTGTGGTCAACATCACGGAATTGGTCAACATCTCTAACCTCAACATTGCTTCTCGTTTTCCCCTCATCTTCTCTTTGAGCAATATCAATTGCCCAGATTTGTCTCTGGCCATTGCTTAGTCTATCATAACTTTGTCTCCTCCATTCTCTTTGTAGAGTATGTCTGGACTCATATATCTGTTGTCCATTCCGGTCATATTCTCCTGAACTATCAGATGGAGAAAAACTATCTGATTGTGTTGGTCTGGTGACTGCTTCTCTTGATTGGAGTTGTTCCCTTTCATCAACTCTTGAGTCAACCAGCTGAGGCCTTCTCATCTCCCTCTCTCTGGGTTCTGAGTAACAAAACCCAGGCCTTCTCCTGTCACTCTCACTATCCCAGGTTTCATGTTCATCATACTGTTGCCTCTCCTGGTTGTCTTCTCTCTTGGGTAATTCACGAGGCTGGAGCCTTCTCCTTCTTGCAACATCTCTTCCTAGGGAGTGAACTTCATAATTACGAGGTCTTCTCTGATCATTTCTCCTTGGTTCTTCATATCTTTGTGATCTGACATATCTGATGTCCCTTTCCACAGGCTCAAGGGACTGGGATCTCCTCCTTCTAACTTCTGTTACTCTGATATTCTCCCGGCTGAACTCCCGGCTTCTCCGCTCTACATCCTCAGGATGTTGGGATCTTCTGACCTCTTCTCTGCCTTTAGATGCATGAGATCGGGGAGATCTGTCCATGTTCTCAAGATCAGAAGAATAGGGCCTCCTCCTCCTTTCTTGTTCCCTGTGTTTCAGATCTTCCACTTCTCGTCTTCTGGAAGCTTCACGTGATCGTGGTCTGCTCCACTCATTTTCATCACGTCTCCTTTCAGATCTTCTGACTTCTTCCTCTTCTGCCCGGATTGCTCTACGGATGTCTTCTCTCGATTGAAAGACAGAGCGTCCTTGACTCCTCCTCTCACTCTCTCTGTGGTCAGCTTCTTGGAACTGTGATCTTCTCTCACCTTCTCTGGACAATGGGCGAAGCTCCTCATATTCATCTACTGGGCTATGGTGACGAATACGATCTTGGCGCTCATCAGTCACACGGGGTTCAAAGGCACGAGACCTCCGCTCACTGTGCATTTCCAGCTCCCTCCTTCCATCTTCCCCTTCTCGCCGTTCACGAGATGGACGACTTCTTTCAACATCAAAATCTCCACGATCCACTCGGGCTTGAGAACCATATCTAAAGAGTCTTCCCTCAGTCTGTTGGCCCTGGCGTTGCCTCCCATCTTCCCTCCTGGATATGACTATTGGAGAATAGAGGTCTTCTTCATCCCTATCCAGGAGACCCCGAGCTTCATGTCTGTCACTGTCATTTCTTCTCACAAGTTCTTGGGACTGGCGTGGAGAATCTTCTTCCAGTGCTGATTCCCGTTGTCTCCGTTGACGGGGTTCTGGTATCTCAATATCCTCCCACTCTTCGGGCTCAAGGCGTCGTTGTTCAGGCTCTCTTTCCTGATATTCCTGAGATGGACGGTCTCTCCTATCACCATCTCTCCACTCACGATCATGTCCTTCAAAGTTGCTATCTTCTTCTTCTTCTTCTACTTCTTCTACAGGTTCAATGGGAAGGTAGTGCCCCACCAGCTTCCCCTGTCTTCCTTCCTCCGTGGAATGTAGGGAAGTCCTATCCGAACCTTGTCTCTCATGGACAAAGTCTTCTCTCCTTTCCCTATCCTGAAGCTGCCGACCTCCTCTTTTGGATTCTCCTGCTTCTCCTTCGCGTAGGGCTCTGCTACTCTCATCCCGAAGAAGATACTCTCTGGGCTGCAAATACCTGTAACAACCCTTGGCAATTTGGAAGACAAAAATCAGGTACTCATTGAAGTCCACCAAGCTGTCTCCATTGACATCCAGCATCTTGAAAGTGAGCTCAATCGTCTGAGGGTCGCAAGGATTCTGGAAGTGACGAGAAATAAAAAAGAAAAAGGGGTGATTTTTCAACATTTTTCACTCTTAAGATGATCGTTTATGAAGTTTTAAATGGAATGACATTCTAAGATAGGTTGTCCTGACCAATAGGGTTGCTGAGTGGTTGTCTTACCCAACAAAGGGTCCAGGGGTGGGCTGCTGGGGGTTCACAGGGGTTCAGGAGAACCTCTAACTAAGATTCCGTGCAGTTTGGAGAACCCCAAAATCCCACTCCTGGCTGGCCCCACCCACCTTGCCCTGTCCCTCTCAGGAGTCCTCATGTGGCCCGTTTTGGATGCAGGTAAGAGCAGGGTGTGTGGAGGCTTGGGGAAGGTGAAAAATGGGCCTACTGGAAGTTCGAGAAGTTCGGGCCTGTTTCCAGTCTCCAGAGGGCCTCCGGAAGCTCAAAAAAGGCCTCTGGAGCTCAGGGAGGGCAAAAACAACCCCTGCCCCCCATGGTGCAGGAGGCCAACTAGGCCACGCCCACCATGGCCATGCCCACCCAGCAACTAAGCAGAGAACCCTTTGCTAAAAATTTTGAAGCCCAATCCTGGTCCTGTCATCCCTTCAACTCCAAATTCTGGTCTTTGCTTGGCCTAGATGTATCCGCCGACATTCCCCCCTCCTTTCTGTAGTTGTAGCTCAGTGTGTTTCTAGGCTTGTAGAACTGTAAGGGATCATAGAGGTTCTCCATCCCACTTCCTGGCTCCTAGAATAGGCTCCACCAGACCATCTCTGATAGGTGGTCCTCCAGCCTGGCTTGACGTCCTTCACCAAAGGAATACCATGTAAGGATTCATGGTGGACAGTGCAGGATCCTAGCCAAAATGTGGATGAATGCTGCAATCAGGACATGGCTTGGAACGAAGGTTCCTGAAAATCAGTCATGGTGGGCATTGCCCAATGTCGTCCCTCATCCCCCACAGTTGATGCTCACCTCCAAGACTTCAGCAAACTCTTTCTGGATAAGCATCTTCATTTCTCTCCGGTTGAGAGCGAGGTTGCCATCCTGGCATCGGGCATACTTGTGAAAGATTCCGACGATGGTACAGACACTGTCCAGAAAGTAGCTCATCCTGAAGTCCCTTTCTGAAAAGACAGGAAAAAGGGACAATGAAGAAGGACCTCTATCTTTCTAGGGTTTCATCTCTTTAAAGAACCTCTAAGGGACTGCTCAACTGTCCCCATCTTCTCCTGTCTTGATGTCCCCCCCACAAGTTTTCAACTCACCCAGCTCAGCAAAATCAGGTGAGCAGCCTCAAGAGACAAAAGTGTGGAAGTGCCAGGAAGCCAAACCCCTTTTATAGGTTGGCTAATTGTACTATGCAAGGCGACACCCTCTTCAGAAGACGATCTGATTCATCTTCAGCCCTGGCTCGTTCCACCTCTGTGTCTTCTGAACAAATTGCTCGGCGACTTGTATTTCCACCTCGTCGTTGTCATGTTCCCCAAAATGGAAGCCTAAAATAGCATTTGCTGTCTTCCTGCAATTTTAAAGGAGGAAAGAACCGTGCTTTCCATACTTTGTAGGGTGATCATCAATATCTCCCAGCTTCTGAGATGCCCATGTCTGGTTTTATCTGGACATCATACAATGGGAGGGTTGGAAGAGATGAATTCCATAGCACATGCAGGTTTCTTGATTCCTCTTAAGTTCAAAAACTAAAGTTGCTTTCCAGAAGGAAGGGTGTTTAAGCTTGGGCAGAAGAACACAAGGTCTTGTGACAACATCAGGATTTATGGTTTGATCTGGTGCAGAATTCCACGGATTATGGTCCAGAAGAGATCTATCAATCAACGACTTTTAGTTCTATTCATTAGCTTTCCTCCAGGTTGGGAAGCAATATATCCCAGAATGATAGATCTTGTAGGCCAAGAATGGGTGAGGTCCAATTCTCTGTCATCACCAAGCAGGAGAACCTTAAGAAACTTCTGTCACTAATGGAGGGAGTCAAACAAATGGCCTTGGTGAAGGACAGATTTATCTTCCCAGGCTTCAACTTCTTATTTTTCTTGCAAAAAAACCTACAGGGAGAAACAGAACCAGGTTTGAAGGGTACGAATGTTCTCCAGGAGCCCAAGCTTATGTGATTGTCCCCTCTCTTTCCAATTTTTAAAATTAACGTTAACCTTAGCAACTTTAAAGTAGGTGGACTTCAATTCCCAGAATTCCTCAACCAGCAGGTTTGGAGACAGTTTGGAGCAAGAAAATGTTTGGGACCAGGTCGAGTTTTGAATCCAAGCTTCGCACAACCCTAATGGTTATGGTGAGGTAATAGTGATAAGAGAAGATATGGGAAAATGTGCAATAAAAATTATGAGGTAAGTTGTACAGTGCGTTCCCCCACCTTAATCAGTTGGATGTGCTCAGTGGTGGAATACGTCCTCCACAGATGGATCCCCAAAAGAAGGGGGCATTTTTTTTAGAGGGCTGAGAAGTTCTCAAAAACTTTGAGGGCAACCTTGCTTGCCCAACCACAAATGTTTTGAGCAAGGTGGATCAACACCGTGACTATTTTCAGAAATATTCCCTTTGTTTTATCCCTTCAGAGTTCTCTGGTCCTTACCCTATACCATTTATCACTTTATTTTAAGGGTCCCTGCCTTGTTTGTTCAACCTGTTGAAGTCACCTCCTTGTTATTTTTCGTTCCCTGCAGAAAAGGATGTGAGTAATTTTTGTCCTGTAGCCGCTTGTTTTAGCGGCTGGGCTAATTACACCTTGGATAATGATACCTTAACTCATCTAGTGGTTAAATTTAAATGGGTGTCTTCTTCAAACGGAGAATGCAGCAGCTCTGGTGGGCTACAAGCTCCAGCTTTTGAATCAAACTCTTGGGCCCAAAAGGGACCTGGTTTGAGGATGCCCATGAGAAGATCGAGACCATCGGATCATTTTTCTTGCTGAATTGAGTTGGGGCAACTTCTCTGTCCTTGTAAGAAATCAAAATGAACCTCTCTTCCTTTAGTTGTTTCTCCAACCTGCAGCACACCCAAGCTTCTATTCACTAACATCGCCTTTATGAACACAATCGGCTCTAGGTTGTGATTTCAGGAAGATATTTCGGTGAAACAGCAGGCTGTGACTCGGTGCCAGTACAACATGGTCATCTGATGCTTTCTCAAGGTTTCAAGACCTTCCCCCCCAAAAGCTTCAAGGTATGGCTAAGCATGGATGATGGATCTTGTCCGGAGAACCTCCCTTCAAGAGGCCAACAGTTGGTTGAACTTTTGACTTGGAGGATTTGGGGGGTTCTGTGTACAAGGATAATTGTTGACCCCTGAAGCCCATGAAGCTAGATGGTTAAAAGCCTTCTGGATGTTTCTTCACCCCAACTCCCAGCATGCTTATCCAGTAGTGGCTTCTGGGAACTGGAGTTTGGTGGAACCTGAAAAATGTGGAGTCCCATGGCTTTGAATGTCAACATGCCAACTTTGGATCTGGTAGGGTAGGGTTTGAAGAGCTATGAAACAGGACAGTTGTACAAATGAAGCTTGGCCCCAATTATTAGAAGGTGGAAAGATTACTCAAGCTGAACGTCAGGGTTCCAAGTAACCCACTTCTTCCCACCACTTATTTTTATAGCAAAGCACCTTTCCAACAAAAACGTCCTTCACAGTTGCTCTTCATGATCTGCCATTCTGAGAGAAGCTAGGAAGTTAACCATCCTTACTCATTTCTCCCAAATCCCCAGATCTTTTTGGAAAACAGAATTTCAACGCAGGACAAATGCGACGTTTCTCCAAACTTCTGAGCTTCCATGCTTTAGGTTAGACCATGGGTCAGCAACCTTAAACACTCAAAGAGCCATTTGGACCTGTTTCCCACAGAAAAGAAAACACCGGGAGCCACATAACCCCTCCCGTGCCTGACTATTTCTTGAGCGGCCACAAAACTAACATATGTAGTTGAATTAAATGTTCTGTTTTCTTCTGAAACTTTTCTTGGATTTATCCATGGTTGGCCTACTGGGGGTCGAAAAGCTCAATAAATCGTGGTATCACACATTGGCAGTTCTGACGCATATTTTAAGTGACGGAGCTGCAGCAGAGAGGTGAAAGAGCCACATGGCTCCAGAACTGCGGGTTGCTGACCCCTGATTTAGACCTTCCCTGGATCGCGTCCTTGGTTTATTCAGAACGATAAATACGTGAGGTGCTCGCTTCCTCTCCTTCTGAAGAACTTCATCCCAGAAGGAAACGACGGCTCTAAAATTAGTATTATTACCCCAAGGGTGCGAGCTGTCATTCGCTCACAGTGTTATTTATCTTAAAAAAGATTTGCTTTAAAAATAAGTCCCCCACCTTTTGAAAAGCAGGAATGATTAGTCAAAGACTTGTTCTACCAAGGAGTTTTGTGTGGCCATCAAGTCTGAGTTGCTGTGAGGATCTCGAATAATTATTACTCCAAGCAACACCCGGGGAAGGAAAATATGTTGTATCCTAAAGAAGGAAAGAATGGGGAATGGAACAGATTTCACATAATTTTACCACTGGTTCGCCGCACGCAGAAAATGTGAGCGTGCGTACATGCTTCGCTCATGTGCCCGCCTTCCACACATGCACACCTATGCATGTGTGCCAGGGGTGGGTTCTATTTACCTTTACTACCGGTTCGCAGCGGGGCCACATGCACTCTTCTGCACGCTTCCGCAGAAGCGTTTTCATGATGTCAGTGGGCGGAGTCTCCCGCCAGTTTTACTACTGGTTCTATAGAACTGGTGCGAACCGGGGACAACCCACCACCGATGTGTGCCTTCTGCACATGTGCTTTGCTCGTGTGCATGGCTTGCACGCATGCACACAGATTAGTAAACATGGCTAATAGGACGACATAGCACCAGGTGGGTCGCCACTACCAATTCACCTAGACCAGTCTGAACCAGCTGGATACTACCACTGGAATTGAACCCTGGTTTGCTTCAAAAATATACACCCTCTAAGATCCAAGATCATAAGAAGATGCCTTTGAGAATGGGTCCTTCAGCTCAACCTGTAGACTTAGACACAACGTAGAGTTGACATTTGTTGGGTGGAGATAACCAGGAATGGAACCAGGAAAGCTCCTTCATCTTGACCATCAATCGCCATTGCTGGAAGCTTTGAGACTCTTGATGTTCACAAGGTGGATGTGAAGTGGATGAGATAGCATCCCGGTTCTCTCCAGCACTGGTGGATTTGGAGACACACAGGTAGTCCTCGAACTTACACCAGTTTGCTTAGTGACGATTTGAAGTTACAACGGCACTGAAAACATTGAGTTATGGCCCTTTTTTACACCTCTTTGCAGCATCTCTATGGGATTTACATTCAGAGGCTTGACAAGTGACTCACATTTGTGACCGGAGTCACGTGGTCCCTTCGGCGACCTTCTCTCAAGCCAAGTCAACGGGGAAAGCTGGATTTGCTTAACAACCATGTGACTCATTTAACAACTGAAGGAATTCCCTTAAGAACCAGGATAAGAAAAATTGTATAAAATTGGGGCAAAACTCACAAATGTCTCGCTTAACAACAGAAATGTCGGGCTCAGTTGTGGTCGTAAGTCAAGGATGACCTGTACTGCTTCTGGACATGGAAATAGGTTGTGACATTTAAGAGTTGTTGTTTGTAGACTTCGCAAATTTTGGTTAGTCCATGATACAAAATCTGACACTTGCTCCAGATCTTTGAAAAACACCCTTCATGCTTCCAACTTGGTTGCTATTCCGTGCTCCTTCTCTTAATCATTATTTTAACGAAAGCGTGCCTAATTTATATTCCCCAAAGTTTCTGAAATTAGAGGTGGTCCTTGACTTATGACCACGATTGGAGCCAGAATTCCTGTCGTTGAGCAGAACGGTGAAGTGATGCGCGCCCCATTGTACGACTTTTATCATAGCTCAGCAAATCATAGTGAAATGAATCTGGTTTCCAAACTGACTTTGCTTTGCAACTCACAAACCTGAGATCGCACAGCCTGGGGGCACTGCAACCTTACACATACATGTGGTTGCCAAGTGTCCTAATTTTTGTCACATGACGGGGGACGCTGCAAAATTCGTAAGTGTGAGGACCAGTCGCTGTCTTCAGTGCTGTTATAACTTTGAAAGGTCACTAAACGAATGGTTATGAGTCAGCTGTTACAAAATAGATTTGGGAGGGACCTTGGAGGCCTTCTAGTCCAGCCCTCTGTTTAAGCAGGAGACCCTATCCCATTCCAGACAAGGTGCTGTCCAGTCTCTTGTTAAAAAACTCTTCTCATTAACCAGTAAGGGTTTCTTCCCACCCACATAATATTTAATCGGAGATCTAACCCAGGAAAGATAGAATTCCGGTTATTCCCTGGAAACTGATGTTATTTTGGTATGTTTATTTAAAAAAAGACAGCTATAAGGGGGTAAGTTGAAATACAAGGATTAACAACCTGCTTGAAAGAGGCGAGGTGTTGCAAACCGGGTTGGGCTGGACATAAATTTATCTATCATCCGAGCAGGGTGTCAGCATCTTAAGAAATATATATAAAGGAATCGCATACCTGCTATTCTCCAACAGTTCTCTGAAGGCTTCCAACCGTCGAGTGTACTGAGCTGGGTGAGTTGAAAACTACGTTGCTACGTCGGGAAAGAAAATTAAACTTGGGAGATTGCTGAGAAATTTAGAAAGAGCAGGATCAAGCTGGAAAGAGGAGAAGCTAGGTTGATTAAAAGGATTGAGGAGTCATATTTTGGGGGCAATGTAGCTTAGGAAAGGGGGAGAAGGAAAAAGGCAGGGAGGATGGAGACTTTGCTTTGGTGAGTGAAAGGAGGTTAGCCTATCCCGGGACTCAAATATGGGTGTTGTTGTGGTCTGCCAGAGGCCAGTGGAGCTGGTAGCAGATTCGGACAGTGAGGAGGTTGAGGAGGAACATGGGCCAGTCCTGGAGTCTGGGGAAGGCTCTGATGAGGGCTCTGCATCAGAGGCAGAGAGAGGGCCAGGGCCGTCTGACAGTTATCAGCTGCCTTTGGAGTCAGACATCAGTGAGGCAGACAAACAATGGAGCCTGTTCCCAGTGTGAGCATGCACAGAGTTGCTAGACGAAGGGAACAGCTAAGGAACAAGGGTCAACTTGGGAGTAAGGCCACAGGTGGATGATGAATGACTCCTCCCAGAGGGAATAAAAGAGGAGCAAAAGGGGAGTGGAGTTTGCAGGAGGCAATTAGTTTGCGTAATTGATTCGTGACTCTCCAAGCCTCTTTACTAAGTTTTGAAGATATCGGCCTGGCAGCTCTCCAAACCAGATAAGGTCTGTGACTGTAAATTCACCCTTGAAAGACTTTGCTGAATGTGAATGAGAGGAATTCACAGTAACTTAATAAAAAGGGATTTTTGTCGGGATAAGGAGTCTGCTTGGTGATTTGGGAATGCCTAGGTTAGAACAGGTGCAAATTTTCTTTTCCTTGTTTCTGCAGACAAAGTCTCTGTCATGGCTGGTCTCGTGGACAGTATCTGTACCATCATCGCCGTCTTTCACAAGTATGCTGACAGGAAGAGTGAGCATTCTTCCATGAAGCGAAGGCAAATGAAAAGACTCATCCAAAAAGAGTTTGGTGACATTCTAGAGGTAAGGAGGTTCTACCGAAACGTTTGAAGGCTAGTTTGGGAACTTTAGAGGTCGGGTGGGGAAGAGTTGTCCAGTAAATAAAATCTTTCTGGGTTTTTTTCCCCCCAGAACCCTCGTGATCCTCAAATTGTCAAGCTGACTTTCCAACTGCTGGACGTGAATGGAGATAATCGCGTTGACTTCAACGAGTTCCTCTTCCTCATCTTCGAAATGGCCACCGCTTGCTATAGCATCTGGCATCCCCAGGAGTGTCTTTCATACAGTGAGGAAAGCAGGAGAGCCGTGCGTGACGAGGAACCACGTGGGAATGAAAGCAACCGCCGGGAGTTCCTGGAGGAGGACAGGAGAAGAGATGATGTCCGTGAGAGACGAGGTGCTGATCGGACCCCCCTTCAATCCATGGAAGAAGGCAGACGAGGGGAACTTTCCAGTGAACTTCGAGAAGAAGTAGACCGCCACTTTGAAGGACATGATCGTGAGTTGAGAGATGGTGATAGGAGAGATCGTCCATCTCAGAAACATCAGGAAAGAGAGCCTGAACAACGACGCCTTGAGCCTGAAGAGTGGGAAGATATTGAGATACCAGAACCCCGTCAACGGAGACAACGGGAATCAGCACTGGAAGAAGACTCTCCACGCCAGTCCCGAGAAGTTGTGAGAAGAAATGACAATGACAGACGTGAAGCTCGGGGTCTCCTGGACAGGGATGAAGAAGACCTCTATTCTCCAATAGTCATATCCAGGAGGGAAGATGGGAGGCAACGCTGGGGCCAAGAGACTGAGAGAAGATATGGTTCTCAAGCCCGAGCGGATCGTGCAGATTTTGATGTTGAAAGAAGTCGTCCATCTCGTGAACGACGAGAAGGGGAAGATGGAAGGAGGGAGCTGGAAATGCACAGTGAGCGGAGGTCTCGTGCCTTTGAACCCCGTGTGACTGATGAGCGCCAAGATCGTATTCGTCACCATAGCCCAGTAGATGAATATGAGGAGCTTCGCCCATTGTCCAGAGAAGGTGAGAGAAGATCACAGTTCCAAGAAGCTGACCACAGAGTGAGTGAGAGGAGGAGTCAAGGACGCTCTGTCTTTCAATTGAGAGAAGATGTCCATAGAGCAATCCGGGCAGAAGAGGAAGAAGTCAGAAGATCTGAAAGGAGACGTGTTGAAGATGAGTGGAGCAGACCACGACCACGTGAACCTTCCAGAAGACGAGAAGTGGAAGATCTGGAACACAGGGAACAAGAGAGGAGGAGGAGGCCCTATTCTTCTGATCTTGAGAACATGGACAGATCTCCCCGATCTCATGCTTCTAAAGGCAGAGAAGAGGTCAGAAGATCCCAACGTCCTGAGGACGTAGAGCGGAGAAACCGGGAGTTCAGCTGGGAGGAAGCCCGTGCAACGGAAAGCGTAAGAAGGAGACCCCAATCCCAAGAACCTGAACCCAGGGCCCCCATGTATGATAGATCTCAAAGTTATGAAGAATCAAGGAGAGATGATCAGACGAGACCCCGTAACTACGAAGTTCGGTCCCAAGAAAGAGATGCTGAACGGAGGAGAAGGCTCCAACCTCGTGAATTAGTTGAGAGAGAAGACAACCAGGAAGGACAACATTATGATCGTGAATCCCGGGACAGGGTGAGAGATGGAAGACGTGCCATGTCCCTTGAAGCTGAAACCAGAGGTGAAGATCGGAGAAGGCCTCAAGGAAGTGCTTCCAGATATGATGAAAGGGAGAGACTTCCAGAAGGAGATGCCCGAATGAGACGTACAGGACGAGACATGACAAGTCCTTCTGAGGCTGGTCAGAGAGAGCTTGATCCCAGCAGCCCACAGCAGATTTCCAGACGCAGAGCTCCTGAAGTTAGAAGATCTGAGCCCCGTAGCCTTATGCCAGACACGAAGGGCTAGAAAATGAAGGTTGAAGCCAAAGTAAGCAGCAGTTGGGTAACTAATAGTTCTCCAGACCTTGAGAAACTACATCTCCCAGTAGTTCTGGTCCATCTTCTCTAAGACAAGAGTTGCTGGGAACTGTCATTTGATCAATATCTGGAGAGGCTCTGGGTTCCTGGGCCTTCTTTTGGAATCTTTGACCAGGAAGCCAACTGGTTTGTTCATAGTTGTAGCCTTACTATAGTCAATAACATAACTATATTTTCCCCAACTATCCTAGCCATTCGACTAACGTTGAAGGAACCATGATGAAGAACAAATTGAAGACATCCATCAAAAGCATTCCTCAAGGTGGACTAACGGAAACCAGCCTGGTTCTTCCTTGATGCTAAACATACAAAACGAATGTGTTCACCGTTGATCAGACGACTGTCAACTCCATCAGATTGTTGAACACCATCAATTCTCTATTTTCCCCTTCCCCCTTTCTTCTCTGATTTTTCTCTAACTTTGGATTTAGGGTAAACTTGGTGGATTTGTGGGTTTTTTGGTGGGCTACTGGTGATGGAAATGAAACAAGATAAATAAAGAGCAGTTTCTTCAAAACGAAGTCCATGTTGTTTGTGTTTTGGGTTGACTTTTAGTTCTCGGGTGGACACTTTGAGGTTAGAAATAGGTGAAGATACAATCCATCTTGTAGAAAATGATGGAAATTCTGCACTAGAGGCAGAAGAAAATAATAGTTGGAAACTTATGAAGGAGAGAACCAACCTAGAAACAAGGAAAAATTTCCCGATAGCGAGAACAATTAATCTGTGAAACAGCTTCCCTCCAGAAGTTGTGGGTGCTCCAACACTGGAAATTTTTAAGAGATTGGACAATCATTTGATCCTCCTTGAGCAGGGGGTTGGATTAGAAGACCTCCAAGGTCCCTTCCAACTCTGTGATTCTGTATCCTCCGAACGTGGAGAACAATGTTCTCTAAAACAAGGATTGACAACTTGAAGATGGGTGGACTTCAACTCCCACAATTCCCCAGCTAGCACGGGCTGAGGAATTCTGGGAGTTGAAGTCCACACGCCTTCAAGTTGCCATGGCTGAGAAACACAGCTCTAAAAATATCCCATGCCTAATATATTTTGCTAAAATGATCTGCTACCTATTCATTGACCACAAGATGGTGCACGAAGATCATCAGATGTTGTTTCTCTAACTAAAGCCATGTAACTGTTCTGGGTTTATAGATGAAGGTAAAAGTTCGCCTCACACATATGTGCTAGTTGTTCCTGACTCTAGGGGGCGGTACTCATCTCTGTTTCAAAGCCAAAGAGCCAGTGCTGTCCGAAAACACCTCTGTGATCATGTGGCTGGCATGACTCAACGCTAACGGCACATGGAACACTGTTATCTTACCACAAAAGGTGGTCCCTATTTTTCTTGCATTTTTTACATGCTTTCGAACGACTAGGTTGGCAGAAGCTGGGACCTCTCCTTGGTCAGTTTCCATCCATTATTCCTTGTCTGGCCTTTGGGTACCTTGGAAAGTAGCTTGACTCCCTCCTCTCTGTGGCAGCCCCTCAAGTATTGGAAGATGGCTATCATGTCTCCCCTGGTCCTTCTCTTCACTAGATTAGCCATGCCCAGTTCCTGCATCCATTTGTTGTATGCCTTAGCCAGGGGTGGACTTCAACATTTTTTAGCAAGGGATTCTCTGCCTGGTTGCTGGGTGGGCATGGCCATAGTGGGCATGGCCTAGTCGGCCTCCTGCACCATACTCCTGCAGGACGGGAGTATTTTTGCCCTCCCCGGGCTCCGGAGGATTTCCTCAAGCCTCTGGGAGGGCGAAAACGGCCTCCCCAGACTCCAGAGATCCTCTGGAGGCTGGAAATGGGCCCATTTCCGGCTTTCCTGAAGTTCCGATAGGCCTTTTTTTTTGCCCTCTCTGGGCCTCCGTACATGCCCTGCTCTTATCTGCATCCAAAACGGGCTGCGTGGGGACTCCTGGGAGGGGCGGAGTAGGCGGGACCAGCTAGGAGTGGGATTTGGGGGTTCACCAATCTGCACAGAATCTTAGTTAGAGGTTCTCCCAAACGCTGCTGAATCCCCAGCAGCCCAGCCCTGGTATTAGCCTCCAGCCCCCTAATCATCTTGGTTGCTCTTCTCTGCATTTTTTCTAGAGTCTCAACATGTTTTTTATAGTGTGGTGACCAAAACTGGATGCAGTACTCTTACATGTGGTCTTACTAAAGTTTGGATGGACAACCAACGAAGTCCATGAATAGATTAATTCCGCCCCCCCAAATCCAGAACTCCCAGCTGAAGTATTTTCAGTCTCAAGGGTCCAAGACTTCAACCTGAAGTCTTCCACGCCCAAGTGTAGACCTTAACAATTTATTCTCATGAGTAGGACATGTCTCTTGAGTCAACCAACTCAGGAAGAGTCCTACTTCATAGGTGGAGACCGTCAGACAATGGTCTTTCTCAATCTTGACCTTGTAGTCTATGATTGAAAGGCCAACACAAACTTGAAAAGGGTCAGTCTGGATGATTGTTACTTCTTTCCAAGCACAAAATCATTGTGTCATTAAAAAGGAAGCGTGCCACAGGTGCTTGCAAATATTCTTTTATTGTATCACAGAAAGAAGCAGAAGTTTAGAAAGAACGATTTAGATTGGTTAAAATACACAAGGAATCCATCTGAAGCTTAGCTATGCATTTTTAACCCTTTACAGTTGATTGTCTACATCACACTTTTAGGTTGGGACACGGTTGAGCTGGACCGTTCATTCTACAATGTGGTGGACATCTTAAGGCAGTGTGGCTCAACTTGGACCATTTGAAGATGAGTGGACTTCAACTCCTAGAATTTCTCAGCCATTCATGGTGGCTGGGGATTTGTGGAAGTTGAAGTCCACCCATCTTAAAGTAGCCAAAATGGAGAAACACAGATCCTGAATTTCACATGGTCCTTCTTGTGATACCAAGGCTAGGTGGGTCTATTGGGAGACGAAAGAGAGAACATGGCTACGAAGTTCTCAGGATTCTTCTTAAAGATTCTTTGCAGGGAGACGTGTTTGAAGCAAGGATCCTGGTTGTTCATAAAGAAGCAAAGCAAGATCTAAACTACTTGAGATCCACCAATCTTAATGCAGCTCACCCCTGGCATTTACTGCAACTGGCTGTAGGCTGTGCTTCTCCACTCACATTTTGTAAGATGTAGTTGATGAGCAAACCCAGGAAGGTTTTCTCCAAAGCTGCCACAAGTCCAGGGTGAGATGGATTGATCTTAGTGGATCGTCTATGTTTCCATGGTTTTGTGGATAATTTCTTGGCTTTCTAGGAAGTGTTTATTGCTTTGTAGACCAGGGAGGAGGGAACTGTAATGGCCTCTGTTTTAGCTGGAACTGGGCAGGTTGGAATGGGCGTCTGGAAGAAGAACCTTGGGAAAATTGGACAATTGTGATCTCTCCAGGCTCACCACTTGGGTATCTCTCAGCTACTTGAGGCCTGGTCAATTCTTGAGACACAGCTCTCTGCTCTGATGGACCACGTTGGCGTTGTCCTAATGTTGTGGGATGCCTTTCCTTTTCTTGATGAGGTCGGTAGACTGGCATTTGAGGTTCTTGACGTCTACTTATGACCTGTCCTGGAGCTTCAATTTCTTGGTCCTGCTGGACAACCGAATGCTGCTCAACTCCTTGAGATTGATGTCTCTGTTGGTCATTCTGATGCTGTCCGAGCGTGACAGAACGGGATCCTTGGTCAGAAATCTGGACCACCTGGGGATTCCTGAGGTGGCCAGATGCTGATCTTCTTTCTTCAACCTCCACTTGCTGGTTCCTTCCTCCAGAAGGCCTTTGAAGAGTTTCTTGCAATGGTTCATGGGAGACTTCCCCAGCTGAGATTTGTTCCATCTCTACAGCTGATTGTTGACTTCTTTCCTGCGCTGACATTTGGGAGGTCCCATCCTCCTGATATGTGCTGCTCCGCTCTTCCATCGGACGTAGTTGGGATGATTGCTGGGGAACACTCTGAAGAACATCTTGACTTGCTTCTTGATCTGGGCTGAGGGGTTCCTGAAGACAGCGACGCCTGGGAGGAAGAGCACTTGAATGCCCCTGGGCAGGAACCTGCTCAGTTCTCATTTCTGCTGAAGACGTTTGGCAGGTGAGATTTCCCCTTATCATATCCTCAATTGTTCTCTGAACTGATTGCACCCTGGACGTTTGTGTTCTTGGGCGAGTAGAAACTCCTTCCTGTTGGGACTTCTCCTTATCGTCATAACTGGTCTCCACTCTGGTCCTCTCCCTCTCCTGTTCCTGAGTCAGTTCCTCTGCGTCTAACATTTTCTTAGGGGGCACAAGTTGCTGGCAAGGACGAGGAGACACTTGTGAGGTTTGGGTCTCCTGCTGCTGTGTGCTGATGTTATCTCTCTGGGCTGGTCTATCTCTGGACACTTGTTGAGATGGGATACCCCGCTGCTGTGTACTGGAGGTATCTCTCTGGGCTGGTCCATCTCTGGACATTTGTTGAGGTGGGATGTCCCGCTGCTGTGTACTGGAGGTATCTCTCTGGGCTGGTCCATCTCTGGACATTTGTTGAGGTGGGATGTCCCTCTGCTGAGTGCTGTAGGTATCTCGCTGGGATGGTCCATCTCTGGACACCTGTTGAGGTGGAATGTCCCGCTGCTGTGTACTGAAGGTATCTCTCTGGGATAGCCCATCTCTGGACACTTGTTGAGGTGGGATGTCTCGCTGCTGTGTGCTGGTGATATCTTGCTGGAATGGTCCATCCCTGGACACTTGTTGAGGTGGGATGTCCCGCTGCTGAGTGCTGTAGGTATCTCTCTGAGATGGTCCATCTCTGGACACTTGTTGAGGTGGAATGTCCTGCTGCTGTGTTCTGGAGGTATCTCTCTGGGCTGGTCCATCTCTGGACATTTGTTGAGGTGGGATATCCCGCTGCTGTGTTCTGGAGGTATCTCTCTGGGCTAGTCCATCTCTGGACACTTGTTGAGGTGAGATGTCCCGCTGCTGTGTACTGGAGGTATCTCTCTGGGCTGGTCCATCTCTGGACACTTGTTGAGGTGAGATGTCCTGCTGCTGAGTGCTGTAGGTATCTTGCTGGGATGGTCCATCTCTGGACACTTGTTGAGGTGGGATGTCTCGCTGCTGTGTGCTGGTGATACCTCGCTGGGCTGGTCTATCTCTGGACATTTGTTGAGGTGGGATGTCCCGCTGCTGAGTGCTGTAGGTATCTCGCTGGGATGGTCCATCTCTGGACTCTTGTTGAGGTGGGATCTCCTGTTGCTGAGTGCTGGTGATATCTCGCTTGGATGGTCCACTTTTGGACACTTGTTGGGGTGGGATGTCCCGCTGCTGTGTTCTGGAGGTATCTCTCTGGGCTGTTCCATCTCTGGACACTTGTTGAGGTGAGATGTCCCGCTGCTGTATACTGGAAGTATCTCTCTGGGCTGGTCCATCTCTGGACACTTGTTGAGGTGGGATCTCCTGTTGCTGAGTGCTGGTGATATCTCGCTTGGATGGTCCACCTTTGGACACTTGTTGGGGTGGGATGTCCCGCTGCTGAGTGCTGGGGTTATCTCGCTGGGATGGTCCACCTGTTGGACCCTGGCATTCTTGGACTTTTTTATAACAGGCTTTGACCACCTTGAAAACCAGGACTGTAAATTCTTCAAAGCCCACTTTGCCGTCACAATCAGTGTCTAACAGATGTAGCACTGTCTCAATCGTCTTGGGATCATATGGATCCTGCAAAGAAGAAATCCCAAAAAGATTATAAGAAGATCCATTTGTCTCATCTCAGCTCCTCTCAATTATGCCCTGATACCCAGGAATGACTTCGCTCATGTGCTCTATTCTGATGGACATCTAATGGGGTTAGTTTTGCAGGGTTTTTTTGAGCCCCCCTCATAATCCCATAAATAAATGAGGAAACAAGTTGAAGAATAAAACCAATCTATAAAAAAGATCCAAAAATATTTTTAAGGGAACAAACTGTGGATCTGTTGTTCTTCCTGCGTTCAACTACTAAGTTCTAAGGAGGACACCACTAGTAACTGGTGCAAACCCTGAGAAGGTTTCTTAAAAAATAATTGTGTAGGTTTAAGATAATAGGTAGAGAGACCGATTCATAGATTCTGTGCATCTGGCTAGGAGCACTCAAAGTTGAAGGACCATTTAGGATACAAATTCCCTCTTTGGTTGGGTTGACTTGCCACCCCAGAACATAACATGGTGGTTTGATTTAGAACTCAGTTGTGGTTCTCCAACATATTTGGAGGCACTGAATGCCAACAAACCATAATCATGTCTAATCATAATCCACAGCCCAAATTTTGTCCCTTCCTACTCCTACCATTCTTCTACAATTCTCTATCATTCTTCTACTAGACAATCCATCTTGGTCTCCTCCTTCCTTTTGGCCCAAGTTCTCAGCACTCACCACAATGACGTCAGCAAACTCTGTTTGGATCAGCTGTTTCAGCTCCCCTTTGCTCAAGGTACTACAGTCCCCATCATCCTTGGCATACTTCTCGAAAATGCAGATGATGCTGCGAATGTTGCGTAGGAGGTGAGACATCTCTTCACACATTTTAAGGGTCCTGCAATGAAAGAGCAGAGAGAGGACAACGTTGACTTGTGATGGCCATGTTCCATCTTGGTAGTCAACACATTGACGGTCTACCAGGCAGGATTTATCACCACTCCCCAAGCTCCAGGTGCATCTAAGCATTCAAAACTGGTGCTTTTTCAAGGTGCTTTCCTCCCTAGAACAAAGATCCTAGTCCTCATGGACCTCAAGAAATCCCAAGATTGAACTTGGAACAGAGGAAGCTGCAGTCAGTATCTGCCTACCTTCTTCTGTTTGTCTCAGACCTGGTCCTTCAACCACTACTCCATTCCTTCCTTGCTCAGATTTATGAACAACTTCTACCGGTCCCTCATCCCACCCCATTTCCCCAGGTTCTATATCCAAGGAGTATCAATGTATTTTCTCAGCCTCTTCCTCCAGATCTCCTCCTTCTCTTTCATTTCCTTCTCTGTCCCCTTCTCCATTCCCTTCTCCATCTCCTCCTTCTTCTCTTTTTCCTCCATCCTCCTCTTCTTCTCCATCTCCTTTTCTTCACCCCCTTTCCTTCTTCTTCATCTCCTTCTCTTTCCTTTCCTCCATCCCCTTCTCCATTTCTTTCTTCTTCAACCTTTTCTCCTTCATCCCCTTCTCCTTCATTTCTCCATCCTCCCTTCTCTTTTATCTCTTATCCTCTTCTTCATCTTCTTCATCTCCTTCAACCTTTTCTTCATCCCCTTTCCTTTTTCTTCATCTCCTTTCCTTCCCTCTTTCATCCCCTCCTCCTTCTCTTCCTTCTCCATCCCCTTCTCCATCTATTTCTTCATCCCCTTCTCTTTTTCCTCCATCACCCTCTTCTTCATTATCTCCTTTTCTTTCCTTCCCTCCTTCATCCCCTCCTCCTCCTCTTCCTCCTCCTTCCTCCCATTCTCCTTCCTCCCCTTCTCCTTCCTTTCCTCCACCATCCTCTTCTTCATCATCTCCTTCAACCTCCTTTTCTTCATCCGCCTTTCTTCCTCAATCCCCTCCTCCTTCATCTCCTCCTCCTCCTCCTCCCTACAATACTCAGGGTTTCCATTGCTCCAAAAGGTCCACCATTTCACCTCTTCTCCTTCCATCCATCCCTTGACCCATCTCAACCTCCCGCTCCACTCACCTGTTTGCCGAGTTCCAGCCTTGCACAAAAATCACACGATTCAGTTGGAGAGCCAGCTGGCAACCTATAGCTTTTTATACCGAGCCCTCTTAATCACGGCTCAGTGACGGGAACCTCCCCCCTTCCACATTGCCCCTCTGATTCAGCCCCCAACTATGCCCAATGTATCTCCTTCACTCACCAACCCTGGCATGTCCAAATCCCCAACCTCAACCTCTTACTTGGCCTTCAACACCCCACCCCACCCGCCCAAGGTGAAAAAGAGATTTCCGACACTTCTGTTATTTTTAACGGGGCATCACAACTCACCCAGCCGGTTGCGCGAGGGCGAGACGGATATAAACAGCATTTTTTTTAAACAAAAAAGTTTATGTTTCAAAGTTGTCATATTTGATGTTTTTCTTTCCCTGTGGCTGCTAAAAAAACCCATTAAGGAGAGGAAAAAAAAACCCACACACAACATTTTACGCACCCTTCCGCACCTTCTTTTGTTTTCACTGGACCCGCACGTGATTTTTCTAACATCGTTCGTCACCCTGTAACGCGTACACGTGGCCAAATCGTCCAACACCTTCTCTTTCTTTGCAGAAATAATGCTCTAAGGTAGACTGCGTCTGGACCAGGAGGCTCTATTCTTCTTTCTCCGGCCTCAGAAAACGAGAAGCCCAGGCTGGCCCAGGTGCCAAATCCATTCCAAGGATGCGTAGGGCTAATATCACTTTGTTTTTGTTTTTTGAAATGTAGATATTTCTTGTCCAAATGTTAAGAATCAGAGGTGGAATACAGATGGTCCTCAACTTAGGACAGTTCGTATAGTGATCGTTCAAAGTTACAATGGTTCTGAAAAATGTCATTGAGGACCCTTTTTCATACTTTTCACACATGCCCACTGCAGTTTTCCTATGGTCACATGATCAAAATTCAGATGCTTGGCCATTGACTCATATTTATGATGGTCGTAGTTCCCGCGCTCGCCTGTTCTCCTTTTGCGATCTTCTGGCAATGGTGAAACCAGATTCACTTAACAACCAGGTTGTTAATTTAACAACTGCAGTGGCCCACTTAACATCTGTGGCAAGAAAGGTCATACAATATGGAAAATTTCACTTAACAATTGTCTCGTTTGGCAACAGACATTTTGGGGCTCAATTGTAATCATAAGCTGAGGACTACTACCTATAGACTAGAGAAGCAAGCCACCTGTATCCCTAAGGCAGCATAACAGAATAACCTTGGGGGTCTTCTAGTCCAACCCCTGCTCAAGCAGGAGACCCTATACCATTTCAGACAAATGCCTCTTCTTAAAAACCTCCAAGTGATGGAGCACCCACAGCCTCTGGTGGCAAGGCGTTCCACTGATTTTAATCCACTGATTTTTTTTAAAAAAAGCATATTCCCCCCCCTTGTTTCTCACTTCTTATTTTTAGAATTGCGCGACGTTAAAAAGAGCCGGTTTCCTCGAAAGCAGGCGAGAGCCACGTTGCTTCTGTTGTTGTTTAAATTGGCTTTTTGCTAGGGGAACACAAGGACACCGGAGTTGGGAATTTGACCTTGGGCAACGCAGTGAATCGGAGGAGAAAAATGCATTGCCTTCCTAGCCGAGCAGAGATAGGAAGATTTCCTGGGTCAAAATGAATGATGCAGTCTTTCAAGTTCCCTCCTCCCCGCCTGGAAAGATTTCCAAACTCCATTTAACAAGGAAACAAGAGACACGATAATCTCAGGTGTCAACTGGGCAGGTCAAAACGTTGCCGGGTTAATCCACAAGCATAACTACTCTGTGTAATCATAGCTCTTGGGTTTTTTTTATTTATTTAAATGGGGTGGGGGGATATCCTTGGCTTCTTGGAGACCAAGAGGCCTTGGAAAAGAAGCAGGTTGCAAACAATCCAGAGATGGGGCATTGGGTCATGCAGCCCATCCGTAACCCAGTGGGACTAGAACCTGGGAAAATGAAAATTGCAAAAAAATAAATAAATATTTTTTGGTTTGTTTTCTCTTTACATACACTTTATTTCTTTATTGTAATTTGTCAGACAAAATTTGCGACCGAAAGTGTGAAAATTTGTAGCCAAGAAAACCGAATCGGGTAGGAGCGTTCCAGACTTTTGGCAACTCTTATTACATAAATCCGTATTTTTTTTACAGTCAAGTTGAGGATGACTTGCATTGAGTTTAAAGCGGGTGTTGGTGGGCGTATTGTTTGCGATTAAAACAGAAAAAGTCATTTAAAGGTTAAACATTACAATTTTGTACCATTTTGTACCATTTTGTACCATTTTGTATAATTTTGTACAATTACGTACAATTTTGTATGCACTGCCTAAGTCTGACTGCAAGCGACGCAATTCCAAGTGATCCAAATCAAGAATATGTGCTTAATGAACAGCGTGCTCTCTGGGTCAATTCCTTTACATAATAATGTTTCTTACAGTCCTCATTTCTACCCCTTTTATCCAACCATTGATAAAACAAGCCCCAAGTTCGAAAATACTCTGTGTCTTCTTTTTCTTTTCTCTTTAGTGTTAATCTGTCCATTTTTGCACAGTCCAATATTTTTTTAAAAAATTATATCTTCTTCCGTAGGTGTTTCTTTGCTCTTCCAATGTTGTGCAAGTACAATTCTTGTTGCTGTGAAAACACGCAATATCAAAAATACGTTATCATATGTTTCTGGTATTATGCTTAACAAAAATAGCTCTGGCTTAAAATCTCTATGCTTCTGGGGCATTGGGTCATACAGCCATCATCCGTAGGCCAGTGGGACTAGGAACCTGGATGATGAATATTGCAAATTTTTAATGACGGTGCACAACCCCATGCCCAGAAATGATATTTATTTATTTATTATTTATTAATTAAGCTTATATGCCGCCCTCTCTCCGGAAAGGTCTTAGGGCGGCTCACAGCGATAAAGCAAACAGACAAAATCAATATTAATTGTTAAAAACCATTAAAACTCCCCTTATGGTTGTATCTCTATAAACCTCCTTCCTAATTCCAACTGAGGCTTCCCTCCCGAGAAACATGAGGACTAGAGCCTTGCTTTGTTTCATCAATTTTGTTCAATCAATTAGAAGAAAGCTAAACCTTCCTAATTTCAACCAAGTTGAGAAACGTGAGGACTAGAGCCTTTGCTTTGCTTTATCAGAGGGAAGTGGATCTCTATACCTCCTTCCTAATTGCAACCAAGTCTTCTCCCTTGAGAAGCATGAGGACTAGCATCTTGGCTTTGCTTCATCTATTTTGTTCCCTCGATCAGAAGAAAGCGGGGTTCTCTATAAACCTTCCTCCTAATTTCAACAGGTTTTTCTCTCCCGAGAAACACAAGGACTAGAAACTTGCTTCGTTTCACCAATTTTGTTTAATCAAACGGGAAAGAAGGTGTTTCTGGGCATCATTCCTGGCACAGATTAAAAAGAAGCTTCTATGCTTGGAAAATATTATAAAATACTTCTCAGCCTTCGCACCTCTCCAGAAAGCCCACATCAATTCTTTCAGCAGCTGGTTACTCAAATGTGGACCAACCAGTTGGATGAGTTTGTTGTTCTCCTGAAGGATTTTCCCACAATGCATCGGGCTTTCCATCCCTCAGAGCTAAACACCTGGAGAAGCAGCTGGACAGATTTTGCCAGATGGGCCTGAGAAATTACTAAGAAAAGAGGAGGCATTTTTAAAACATCTGCTCCCTGATCCATTTCACCCCCTCCTTTAATTCCCAAGCCTCCTGCCTCATGTTATTATTATATATTTTTGGGGGGATCTGCCCATGCAAATCCACGGCCTGCCTCATCCTTGGAAAACCTGTAATTCTGAAAGATAATTCTCCTTTGGGGATCCATTTGAATGGCCTCAGATCACAAGAGCAGAGAAGAGTAGAAGTATGTAGCGTATTGGGATTAGACAATCCCAAACTATCTTGGCATAAAATAATGTATTTTGTATCCTCGGCAAGGAACAGATATTTTTTCACTGTGGACCGTAATTTCATTTCCATAGAAACAACATGTTTGGAAGGAAGGAAGAAATATAGAAGAAAGAGAGGAAGGAAGGAAGGAAGAAGATGGAAGGGAGAAAGGAGAAAGAAAAGGGAGACAGGGAGGGAAGGAAGGAATATGGAAGAGAGAGAGGGAGGAAGGAAGGAAGGAAGAAGATGGAAGGGAGAAGGGAAAGGGAGGGAGGGAGGGAGGAAGGAAGGAAGGAAGGAAGGAAGGATGGTGAAATGGAAGGAGGGATGAAGGGAAGGAAGGAATATAGGAGGGAGGGAAGGAAAGAAAGGAAGGAAGGAAGCTGGAACGGAAGGAGGGACGGAGGGAAGGAAGGAATATATGAGGGAGGGAAGGAAAGGAAGGAAGGAAGCTGGAAGGGAAGGAAGGAATATAGAAGAGAGAGAGGAAGGAAGGAAGGAGGGACAGAGGGAAGGAAGGAATATAGGAGGAAGGGAAGGAAGGAAGGAAAGAAGGAAGCAAGCTGGAACAGAAGGAGGAACGGAGGGAAGGAAGGAGTATAGGAAAGAGGGAAGGAAGGAATATAGGAGGAAGGGAAGGAGGGAAGGAAGGAAGGAAGGAAGGAAAGATCAAGGAAGAAACTTTCATATTTGCAGGTTTCTCAAATCACACAATGAGAAAAGTGTGATTTTCATAATGGAGAAAGTCCAACAGAGGGAGCTCATTACACAAAGTCCTAGCATTTTTTTCTTTTTCGCAAGGAAGGCCTTCCAAACTACAAATAACTTTTCCGATCTGAGCACTTAAGTTTCTCCGAAGTTCAAAAACTCCGGGAAATGATTTTGAACTTAGAAACCAGGTTTTTAACTAGATTTGGGACAAGCCCAGTCACGCTTGTAGAGATCCGCTCACTCTTTTGATGGCTTGGAAGATGTTGAAGTTTTTTTAAAAAGATAATTTACATAGATTTTACGATCACTTGCCAATGCCAAAAAAAATAAAATAAGAGACAATAAAAGACAAAAAATAAAACGTGAAGCAGTTGAAATATTAAAAAAGAAAAAAGTGCATTAAAAAAAGACACACACACACACATTAACTCCCTAGTACAATCATGATTAATACATTACCATGATATTAGTGATATTCATTTTTTTAAAAAAACAAACGGATTACAATTAATATTTTAAGAAGGGGAAGGAACGGAAAACCCATTCTCACAAAACATCATTTTATCCTACTCATCTCATCTCCAGATTTCCTAAATGTAGATGATAAATCTGGTTGGGGAGAAGTGTTTGGATTGCACCGGGCGGAAAATGTTTGAATTACACCGCCAATATTTTTAAGATAGACTGCACCACGCCAGGGAAGTTTTGTTTGCTGGCTACAAGCCACATGTCGCAAATCATCCGCAGAAATTCCTGGCCATCCGGGCGAAGGGCCAAATTTAAGTAATTGTAAAGTCGTTGGACAAGTATCTCCTAATGGATGGTGAATCGGGGAGGGGCTGATTGAAAATTCAATTAGTCAATTAACACCCGTACCCAACGGATTTAATCTGGCGGTCACAGGAAGTGACACCACTCGGGAACACGAATAAAAAGGCGGATGGCAGCTTTGGGCCCCTCAATCCGTCCCTTGGTGACTTTTCTCGACATCTCTGTCTCTTCTCGCAAACTTTAGGTGAGTCCTTTCGTCGTTATTATCCACAGCACGGTAAATCTTGGATCGTTCCTGTCCTCTCTTTTTCCTTCCTTCTGCAAGGGTGATAACGTCTTACTCTTGCAAATATTTTTTGCAGCTTCTGAGTTTGGCTTGGTCAGCAACAAACATGGTTGCAGGAACTGGGCCTGGATAGTCTAGTGAAGAGAAGGACTAGGGGAGACATGATAGCAGTCTTCCAATTTCTCAGGGGCTGCCCCAGAGAGGAAGGAGTCAAATCATTTTCCAAACCAGAAGAAAGAAAGAAAGAAAGAAAGAAAGAAAGAAAGAAAGAAAGGAAGGAAGGAAGGAAGGAAGGAAGGAAGGTGGGAGGGAGGAAGGGAGGGAAGGAAGGAAACAAAAGAAAAGAAAAGAAAAGAAAGAAAGAAAGAAAGAAAGAAGAAGGAAGAAAGAAGAAAGAAGAAAGAAAGAAAGACATCTGAGTGAACCATGGATGGACAGAAGAATGGCTAGTTTAGTGAAGAGAAGGATCAGGGGAGACATGATAGCTGTCTTCCAATATTTGAGGGGCTGCCCCAGAGAGGAGGAAGGGCTCAAGCTGTTTCAAAGCACAAGAAAAAGAAAAAAAGAAAGAAAAATGGAAGGGAGGGAGGGAGGGAGGGAGGAAGGAAGAAAGGAAAGGAAAGGAAAGGAAAAGAAGGAAGGAAGGAAGGAAGGAAAGGAAAGGAAAGGAAAGAAGGAAGGAAGGAAGGAAGGAAGGAAGGAAGGAAGGAAGGAAGGAAGGAAGAAAGAAAGAAAGAAAGAAAGAAAGAAAAAAAGACATCTGAGTGAATCATGGATGGACAGAAGAATGGCTAGTCTAGTGAAGAGAAGGATCAGGGGAGACATGATAGCTGTCTTCCAATATTTGAGGGGCTGCCCCAGAGAGGAGGAAGGGCTCAAGCTGTTTCAAAGCACAAGAAAAAGAAAAAAAGAAAGAAAAATGGAAGGGAGGGAGGGAGGAAGGAAGGAAGAAAGGAAAGGAAAGGAAAGGAAAGAAGGAAGGAAGGAAAGAAAAAAAGAAAGAAAGAAAGAAAGAAAGGAAGGAAGGAAGGAAGGAAGGAAAAGGAAGGAAGGAAGGAAGGAAGGAAGGAAGGACGGACATCGGAGTGAACCATATGCTCCTGGATTTCTGCAATAAAAGTCCGAAGTAGATTTAGGGATTTTTTTTTTGGCTCTTGTGAAACAAGACACTCATGTTCAATACGTTTCTTAATTTCCCCCTTCTCTTTGCAGGCTTCTTCATCCTTTGGAGAACCATGAATCAGCAGAAACAAGGTTGTAAGCTCCCTCCCTGCCCAGAATTTTGCTATCCCTCCAAATGTCCCCCGAAATCTTGCTGCTCACATTCCAACAAGGGGGTGCCCCAAAAGGGGCCCTGCTGCCCTCCGTCCAAAAATGTGCAGTGTCCTCCACAGAAGGCCCAACACCCTCCTAAACAGTGTTGATGGTTGCCATGCCCCACGGATAAAGGGGAAGGGGTTGAGAAAGAATGCCAACCCACCCTCCTCCGGTGCTGCTTCCAAGCCTTCCCACCCAGCGTTCTCCATCGTGTCCTCAGGAGGTCTCCACCGACGTCTTCTGGAAATGGTCCTGGCGATTGTTGGATCTTCTCAAGAACATCCAGATTTCGTTCGATTTCCCACGGAGTGACTCTGTCGCTCTCAAGGAGATAATAGCGTAGTTTTAATAAAAATACTTGCTCCTCCACCGAGCCAGTTGAGTGTTGGGTTTTGGTTTTTCTTTTGGATGAGACACCACTGGAGAACATCTGGGGATCAGGGTGGGATCTGAGTTCAAATGTGGTCAAGGATGCCACAAATCTGGGCAGGCTGATATGGTCAAAGATGGGCAGGCCGGGGACCCCCTAATACCTTGATAGACCTCCCAAGTCTTTGACTGACACTTATTAAGGGAAGATCTTTTTGATGGTTCTTCTACAACATCTGAGATGTTGAAATGATCAAATGTTGGGGTCCTTCAGAAAATTAGTTTTCTCACTGGGATTCATTTCATCTGTCTGTCTGTCTGTCTGTCTGTCTTGATCTGTCTCTTTTATCCATCCATCCATCCAGAGTGGTTAATTTCTGGCATGCACTACCTGACTCTGTGGTTTCATCCCAACCCCCCCCCAAAACTTTAACCTAAGACTGTCTACTGTTGACCTCACCCCATTCCTAAGAGGTCTGTAAGGCATAAGAGCATCAGCGTGCCTCTCCTAATGTTTCCTTTCATTGTATTCATTTTATGTATTCAATTCATGCTTATATATATTATCTAATACGTACTTGACAAATAAATAAATAAAAAACAAATAAAAGTAATAAAAAAGGATAGGGAAGGAAGGGGAAGGAAGGAAGGGAGAGTGGGAAGGAGGGAGGAAGGAAGAAAGGAATGAAGGAAAAAGGGAGAGGGAGGAAGAAAGAATAGGGAAGGAAGAATAAGAAAGGATAGGGA
The DNA here is from genome assembly GCA_030761175.1 of Masticophis lateralis. Classification (NCBI taxonomy): domain Eukaryota; kingdom Metazoa; phylum Chordata; class Lepidosauria; order Squamata; family Colubridae; genus Masticophis; species Masticophis lateralis. The sequence goes on along the minus strand of JAUDYJ010000017.1, from coordinate 12,175,037 downwards.
AGGAAAAAGAAGGAAAGAAGGAGAGGAAAGGAGGAAGGGAGGGAGTAAGAATAGGGAAGTATAAAAAAGGATAGGGAAGAAAGGGGTAGGAAAAAAGGAAGGAGAGAGATAGGAGAAGAAGGAAGGGGAAAAAAATTACAAGATAAAGCTGGTTGAATATACAAGGATTCAAAGCCAGCATTGGGAATTAAAACTTCCAAACTTTTGGCCCAGTTGGATAAACCAGTAAAATCCGTTTTCTCCTGCATCTCAATTTCTCAACTCCTCGGTTCTTCGCCAGCCTGTGGTTAAATATCCGGAGATATTTCTGATGCATTGCTTAAGAAAAACCAGACAAAAACGGCCCCCTTCCCAAGGGACATTCTAAGCTGAACGGAATAGCGATCTTTACAAGTCTCGGTGAACCCAAAACTTTCTCATGATTTGATCTGTGGATCAATTCATCGTGTCTTCTGCTTGTGCACAGCCAAACAAGAAATCACTTCCAAAGATATGTGCGGGAATAACCCAGCATTTTATTGCAACTTCATAGAGGCAGAGAAAATATCCAGCAAAGAGAATTTTGTGCTTGAACGAGAAGGACAAACACAACCAAGGGATATCTGCACGGGGAGACTAAGCCAGAGGTGGTGATTCTGGGCTTTGATGCTTTTTTTTAATTTTAATAATTTACCTGGCTGCAACAGGTGATAGAGCTATGTCCAGTTGCTGGTAAGAAGATGCTTGAAGGAAAACAGGTGTTGGAAATGGTTTACCCTGAAATTTCTCGCTTAAATGAAGGCGAAAACAGAAATCAGAAGGACGAGATGAAAGCTCCAGGTTGCTCCAGGGTGTCCTGGTCTTTAGGAAGGGAGGACCTCCCTAAACAAACCCTGAACGCAGGCAGAGAGAATTTTGTTTTTGTCATAAACTTGTTTTCATGATGTGAAAATTCAGGTGAGCAGCCACATCATCCAGGTATTTCCGGATTGTTTCGAAAGCAGCGATTGGGGATGGGTCTTCTCCAAATCGCTTGGAATATTTGGCATGCTCCCCCCCCACCCCAAAACTTGACACTGATACAATTAAAACTTTGAAACCCCTCACCTCCCCCGCCCCCAAGTGGGAAAGGACATCCAGAAACAAGGATGGATATTGCAAGATTTTTCTTCTTTTGGGCAAACCGATTTCCTTTTTGGCACTTTGCCAGAAATCCTAAACCGGAGTGACTTCAAATCAACCTTGCCCCAAACAAAGTTATAGGTAGTCCTCGATGAACGACCACAACAGACCCCCAAATTTCTGTTGTTAAGTGAGACATTTGTTGAGTGAATTTTGCCTCTGTTTTACGACCTTTCGCGCCCCAAATTTTTAAGCGAATCGCTGTATTGTTAAATTAATGGCTCGGTCGTTAAGCGAAGCCAGCCTCCCCGCAGACTTTGCTCATCAGAAGGTCGCAGAAGGGGGTCACGTGACGTCGGGATGCTGCGACCGTCATAAATACGAGTCAATTGCCAAGTGTCTGAATTTTAATCACGTGACCCTGGAGGGTGCTGCAATAGTCATAAAGTGTGAAAAACGGTCACTTTTTTCCCAGTGCTGTTTGAATGGTCACTAAGTGAACGGTTGTAAATCGAGGATTACCTGTAATTTGGCATGATCAGAAAGGAGGGGGGGGGGAAATATGATGCTTGGGTGCAATTTTGCATTCCAGTTCCACAAAGTTAAAAAGAACTGAGATGGTTTTCCCTCAGATCCTTTTGAGTACAATAGTCCTCGACTTAGTGACCATTCCAAGTTACAATGGTGCTGAAAAAAGTGACTTAGGACCGATGTTCACACTTACGACCATTGCAGCATCCTCGTGGTCACAACTCAGACGCTTGGCAACTGATTCGTATTCATGACGGTTGCAGCGTCTCTGGGGGTCACGTGATTTTCCCCTTTGCCACCTTTCCGATGCGCGAAGTCCAGGAGGAAAGCGGATTTGCTTAACAACTGTGCCATGGACTGAACAACTGCAGTGACTCCCTTAACCACGGCGGCCAGAAAAGTCGCAAAACGGGGGGAAAAACCCACTTAAAAAATGTTTCTCTTAGCGACATAAATTGTGGTCCTAACTCGGGAATTACCTGAACAGGTTTTGCGCCAAGATACAAATTTAAATCCAGCTTTAAATACCCCTGGGAACCTCCCTCCCCCGGTGAACGAGCCTGTCAATTTCAGAGGGCCGTGAAGGAGGAATTGACTCCTGTGGTCAGGAAGCAGGGTGAGGTTTCCTGTCAAATAAATAACTTTTTCTTTGATTCACAGGGACAAAAGAACCAGACAGGAGTTTTCAAAGTGTCCACGCCCCATTGGTCCCTGCCTTTCATTAACACCAATTAAAGAGAATATTTATTTTTTTCCCCCGTAATCAAAGAGCCTCAGGAGACGAGATGTTACTCATCCAGAATCTGGCAAAACGCCCCGTCTTCTTTTACATGAAGTGAGGTTTGTAAGATGCCAGAAAAAGCGTATTGCTCTCCAGTTCCGGAGAACCGACAGCGGGCTTCACCGAAACGGACCCGGACGGTTCTAAGCACACGGTGGAGCCTGGAAACACGTAAGGCATCCCACCACCGCCTTGTGGGTTCGAACAGTTGTCCGAACAGCTGGATCCACATGCGGGGGGAGATGGCGGGGTGCAGGCCTCTGCCGTCCCCGAGGAGCAAGGTTGGGGTTGCTCTGGGCAGGGGGTACAAGGCTGCAACGTCGTGGTCCCACATGGGACGGAAGGAGTTTCTGCACATGTTTCGGTGTGCAGCGATAGGCAAGGCACTGCACAGGGGATGAAGGTGGCCGTGGGGCACCGCACAGCCCCAAAGGAAGGGGCCGCGCATGGCTGCTTGGCTTGGTACGAGAGGTTGTCGGGTGCGCTGCAGGCTTGCGATGGGGGACAATCACAAGGTTGGATGCACTGTGCCATGTCGGGGAGGGTGCATGAATCCTGGGTGCCCACCGAACACTGGGCGATGTTTGTGGGCGGAGGAAGGCAGGGCTCTTTGCATTGGTAGGCCATGCTGCAGAGGACTTAGGCCTAGAAAGGAAGAAGAAAACAACCACATAATGCTATCGTTTGCATCGGTAAAGTGGGAGCCATTTTGTGAAACAAGGCATCTCTTCCAGGGCAGACGGGAGGAGCCCAGCTGCATCAATGGGGCAGAATAACAGAATCCACAGAGTTCGAAGGGACCTTGGGGGTCTCCCATCCAACCTCCTGCTCAGGCAGGAAACCTTATCCCATTTCAGACAAATGGCTGTCCAGTCTCTTCCTAAAAACCTCCAGTGATGGAGAAGGAAGGAAGGAAGGAAAGGAAGAAAGGAAGGAAAGAAAGAAGGAAGGAAGGAAGGAAGGAAGGAAGGAAGGAAGGAAGGAAGGAAGGAAGGAAGGAAGGAAGGAAGGAAGGAAGGAAGGAAAGGAAGGAAGGAAAGGAAGAAAAGAAGGAAAGGAAAGGAAAGAAGGAAAGTGAAGGGAAGGGAAGGGAAGGAAGGAAGGAAATAGCAGAATAACAGAGTTGGAAGGGACCTCGGAGGTCTTCAGACAAATGGCCATCCATTGTCTTCTTAAAACCTGCAGTAATGGAGAAGGAAGGAAGGAAGGAAGGAAGGAAGGAAGGAAGGAAGGAAAAGAAAGAAGGAAAAAAGCAGAGAAAGGAAGGAAAGAGAAAAGAAAGAAAGGCAGGAAAAAGAAAAAAGCAATGAAGGAAGAAAGAAGGAAAGAAGGAAAGAAGGAAACAGAGAAAGGAAGGAAGGATGGAAAAAGAAAAGAAGGAAACAGAGAAAGGAAGGAAGGATGGAAGAAGAAAGACAGGACAAAAGGAAGAAAAGAAGAACAAAGAAAACCAAGTAAGGGGATGAAAAGACCGAGGAAGAAGATTAGAAAACAAGGCAGGCAAACACCCCACCTCACTCCTCTAAACCATCTTGCTATCTTTGTCTGATCCCCCAAACCTCCCTGAAGACATTTCAAAAGGATTTTAAAACAACCTGCAAAATCCCCCTTCCCTATGACTAGCGGCCAGGTTTTGGTGCGAAACCCCGCAACGTGTTAGTGCTCAGAGCCCACTAAAGTCCCCTTTCCCCCTGGGTTGACCGTACTGAGCCCGGGGGTCCAAAATCCCCATAAGGCTGTAAAACTAACCCGGGCACGGAGGGCATCCAACTCAATCCAGAAACCCACAAGAGCGTTATTTTCCCACAACCCAACAGCGAAAGGGACCAAAGATGACGCAGAATCGTGCTTAAAATGCAAAAAGAGCAAAGAAAGAAAAATACAGAATATATATACCCCCACGCCCCCCCCCCCCAGAGGTGAGTCCGACTTCCCAAGTCGAGACGAGACTTACTCAACTCTTGCAACTGCCTGGAGAGGTGCAGGAGCCACCAAAGATTTTGTCGAGAGGTGTGGTGAGAGCCAAAAGCTCTCTTTTATACACCGAGATAGCAATTTTTTCTGCCGATCCATCCTCTTTGCCCCGCCCACGCCTTTCATTCATGAATTAGACCAGCTATTAAAACTGTGCATAATAATACAGGACTTGGAAGGACTTGGCATCGGATGTTATTCCCCGTGCAAATCCTTTCAATCAATCCCCAGCTGTCACTCAAAAGTAGTAGGGACGGTCCTTTCAGAAAAAGCTTATTTTTGACACTCATATGGGACACGTCCTGGAGGCCAGGAGGATGGGTGGCAATGCCCGTCCGATCTTCCCTGGATTGATGGACCCAAATGGCTTAAGATGACACTTCGTCCCAATCTCAACCCTTGATTTTTGGAATCCATCCAAAAGACACAGCATCAGAGGAAAGATGGATGAGGAGGGCAGAGGAAAAAATAACTTCAACCCACATTTCCAGTTTAAATCCCAGCCGATTCTCTAAATTGGCTTTCTAGCGCGAGCAAAGAAAGACATGCGAGAATCGCTTTTAAATTTCTTTCAGCGGGGTTTTCAACATGCACCGTTTCCTTCCAACATGGGGGAAAGATTTCCCAGCTGCTGTTGAGAAAAACACCCCTGAAGCCATCTTGATCCTGGGTTGGAAAAGAAACCCCACGGAATGTGGGTTTCCACCCATATTTTATCCTTGATTCGGGGTTATAAAGCTATGAGCTGATTTCTTTCTTCCTAAGAGCACCGGTAGGAAAAACCTGCTTGGTTTTCTCACACTTCTTAAATCTCTGCAGGAGATGCTCACTCTCTTTTAAAGCATATCCCCCCTACCCATAATCCCTCCCCTCCCAGATGGAATTTCACCTCTTGGTTGAGAAACAGATTCGGCAGAAGTACTTTAGTAGCAGCATTCACTGCTACCAAAAATTACTTTCCAACGTCACACAAAGGGCAACTTTTCGAAGAGTTGAAAAGTTTTCTCAAAAATCATCGGCTTCGTATAGATAAGTACGGTGTTTCCCCAAAAATAAGGAGCCTGAGTGGCGTAGGAGGCTAATGCCTCCTACTAAGGCAGCATTTAACATCCAGCTGCCTGCAATTACACCAGTTCGAAACTCACCAGGCTCAAGGTTGACTCAGTCTTCCATCCTTTCTCAGGTGGTAAATTGAGGACCCAGTTTGTGGGGGCAATAAGCTGACTTTGTATAAATATAGAAAAGTATGAAGGCTATTGCTTAACGCATTGTAAGCCACCCTGAGTCTCCGGAGAAGGGCGGCATAGAAATCAAATTTTTTTTTTAAAAAAAAGACCTAACCTACCCCGAAAGCTTGATTTCTACCAGGGTTTGGTTCTACTTATCTTTACTACCACTTTGCTCATTTGTGTCATCATGTCACTCATGATGACATCGTGGTGGGTGGCCGGAGTCTCATCGGGAGCAACCCACCACTGATTTCTACACAGACGCCCAATATAAACAATACCCCTAATATAAGCCCTAATTAAGAGTGCACTCCAGGGTGTACTGCAAGGGTAAAAATTAAGCTAGGGTGAGGATGAGGTGGAGCTGCCCTACTACTTACCGCCAGACAGTTGCAGCCACACTCCGACACTGCCTTACTGGCCCATTTCTTCTGCAGCCGGCAAGGCTTTCCTGAAGGGCTCTGTAGCCGATAACAGAGCTCCAGGTCAATTCAGTTATCGGCTGCGGAGGCCTTCAGGAAAGCCATGCCGGCCACAAAAAACATTACTGAAGGCTTCTGATAGGGAAAAGGAGGCCGGGGGTGTTGCGTGCAGGTGAGGTGAGTCAGTGGACGACATTGTGCCCCCAAAATAAGACCTGGTGCCTTTTTTGGTGGCAAATATATATGTAAGACAGGGTCTTATTTTCGGGAAAACACGGGTATTATGAAGCCAAATGTCTACAGCAGTGTGTCTCAACCTTGGTAGCTTGAAGATGGGTGGACTTCAACTCCCAGAATCCCCCAGCCAGCAGCGCTGGCTGCGGGATTCTGGGAGTTGAAGTCCACCCATCTTCAAGCTATGAAGGTTGAGAAACACTGGTCTACAGACAGAGGAATTAGCTTCAAAAATGATCTATGAAAATTTTGTGCGAAAATTGGATCTGGCGAAGATGTTGATATAAATCTTCCCTGTTCCGAAACAGTCTACCAGACTGCTGCTAAAGGAAAGAAACTGGCAAGAAAGGAACTTCCCCCAAGGAACTACATCTGTGAAATCTTTCTTCCTTCTTAACGATCCACCCAGGAAGAAGTTTTAAATATTCATCGGTTGTCTTTCTCGCCAGGAAACGCGGTTGACCTGGTGACTGAACTCAGTCATTTTCTGGATCTACATAATGCACGGATTTCAAATGAACTTAGTCTGCATAATAGGCATGTTGAGCAGGCTGGTCTTTCACAAACTTGATTTATTTATATATCAAACTTAGCAACCGCCTGTCTCAACCACAGACTGATTAAATTAAGCATGTTGTATAAAAGGCTTCCTTCCTTCCTTCTTTCCTTCCTTCCTTCCTTCCTTCCTTCCTTCCTTCCTTCCTTCCTTCCTTCCTTCCTTCCTTCCTTCTTTCCTTCCTTCCTTCCTTCCTTCCTTCCTTCCTTTATTTCTTTCCTTCCCTCCCTCCTATATTCCTTCCTTCCTTCCCTCCGTCTCTCCCTCCTTCCTTCCTATCCTTCCTCCCTCCCTCTCTTCTTCACCTCTAATCCTTCCTTCCCTCCCTCTTTCCTTCCCTCCCTCCCTTCCCCTCTAATCCTTCCTTGCTTCCTATCCTATCCTATCCTATCCTCCCTCCCTCCTCCCCTTCCCCTCTAATCCTTCCTTCCTATCCTTCATCCCTCCCTCCCTTCTCCTCTTCCCCTCTAATCCTTCCCCTCTAATTCTTCCTCTCTCCATCCCTCCCATCTTCCCTTCTAATCCTTCTTTCCTTTCTTCCTCCCTCCGTCCCAGCTTCCCTCCCCTAAAAATAAATATCATCTATATCTTCTGTCTGTCTGTCTGTCTGTCTGTCTGTCTGTCTGTCTGTCTGTCTGTCTATCTATCTATCTATCTATCTATCTATCTATCTATCTATCTATCTATTATCTATCTATCTTTGTGTCTGGTTGTCTATCATCTATATCTTCCTTCTATCTAGCTATTATCTATCTGTGTCTGACTTGGTGTCTCCTCCGTCCATCCATCCATCCATCCATCCATCCATCCATCCATCCACCTATCCACCCACCCACCCACCCACCCCTTCCTTTCCTTTTGGGCACAGAGATACATCCCAGTCCCTTGAAGAATTCCAGAACATGCCAGAGAGATTCTTTCATCTGCTTTTATTTGCTCTGGATGAGCAGGGAAGTGATAGAAAGAGGAGAGAAGTCTGTCCGTCCACTAGCAATTAAAAAAAGGACCCCTCCCCCACAATGAAAGGGGATCCTTCAGAAGACCCGGATGCAGAAATCGCAATCCCAGGATACAGCAGAAGTGGCGAACAGAGAAACTGTAAATGTCTACAGGGGAAAAAAAAACTTCTCTTGTATGGGGTCAAAAGAAGAAACTCGGACAAAAATTCACCAAAGAAGGAATTCAACATGTGTCAACATGGTTGGCTTTGAAGTTGGGATGCTCAACATGTTCAGCATTTCTTCACATTGCATTGGTTCCCGCATACCGACTGGCACCCCTTCATGCAGGCCGTGTCATCGTAATTTTTCACAGACTTCACGCCCTCGCAGGGATCCACGCAAACCACCGTTCCAGGAGTGGCGCATTTTGTGCCGCACTTGGTGGTCCCCTTGGAGGCAACACAGACATTACCACAGGGATCCTGGCAGACCACCTCGGCGGAGGCCTGTGGCACCACGACAGGGGACATGCACACAGGGGAAGCGCAGATGGGGGCACAGGGATCTTGGCTCTGGATGGTGGCCACGGATCCACGGCAGGTCACACACTGGCAGCCCTGGGATTGTGGGATGCAAACATTGCTGTTTTGGCCCTGGTTCTGGGTCACGGAGATGGTGGCACAGGGAGGGTAGCTTTGGGCCTGCACCGGACTCACTACCACGGATCCGCAACAATCGTGGCACATTTTGGCACACTGGCCCGAACTTTGGCCTTGGGTCACGCAGATGGCACCGGTGGGAGAGGCGCAGACTTCGATGCTCTGGCCCTGCGTTGGGGAGACACAGACGGTGGTGCCAGGGCCCACGCAGACGGTGGCACCTTTCAGGCAGGGGGGAGGGAGGCAAGGTTGTTTGCACTGGTAAGACATCGGGGAAGGAAGTCGGCTTGTTCTGCAAAAAGGAAAACCAGACATTTCAGAAGAGTTCGTTTGGGAAAGAAGTTAGCTTATCCAACAATCCAGCGATCTCTTCGGTGCAACCTTGTGACATAACAACAAAAGCACAGGACGTGAAGCACAATTCTTCAAGAGACTCTCCAGATGGTTCTTTGTCTACCATAAGTTTCTTCCATTGGAGAATCAGTGAGGGGGGATGGAGCCCAGTCAAAATAACAGCATTGGAAGGGGTCTTAGAGGCCTTCTAGTCCAACCCCTAAACTATTTCGGACAAATGTCCAATGTCTCTTAAAAACCTCCAGTGATGGAGCACCCAGAAATTCTGGTGGCAAGCGGTTCCACCGACTAATTATTCTCACTATCGGGAAGTTTCTCCTTAATTCCAGATTGCTTCTCTCCTTGGTTAGTCTCCACCCATTGTTTCTTCTCCTGCTTTCTGGTGCTTTGGAAAATAAGCTGACCCCCTCTTCTTTGGGGCAGCCCCCCAAATATTAAAACCCTGCTGTCATGTCACTCCCAGTCTTTCTTTTCCATTAAACTAGACACACCTAATTCAATTAACAGCCTCATCCTAGACAGATTTTTTTCCCCCTCCAGAAATAAGCTGCGCTGAATTCCATTAAACTTGCTCCTGGAAAAATAGGTATATTACCACTGCAGCTTATAGCATGATCATAAGTTGATTGTAACAGTCTGGGAGAATGGCCTTGGGAGACCGGAAGGAGACTGGACAACCGGTGTGTAAATGGTATCTCAGCCCATAGAAGAGGGAGAGCATGGAACATCTCTTGGAAGGGACCCTCCCAGGGGTGAGCTTCAAAAATTTTAGCTAGGGGTTGTCTGCCTGGTTGCTGAGTGGCTGTGGCCATGGTGGGTGTGGCCTAGTTGGCCTCCTGCTTCATGGTGGGGGCCTTTCTGTCCTCCCCTGGCTCCGGAGGCTTTTCTTGAGTCTCCGGGAGGGAGTTAGAGGTTCTCCCGAACACCTGCGAACCCCTAGCCGCCCTCTGGACCCTCCCTAATTTACCCGAGAGTAAAAAGAAAGGATCGGAGCAACCCTTTCCCTCTTGCAAAATTCTATTCATGGAACTCAACAATAAAAAAAATAAATTTAGTGCTTCTGGTTGCTGCTTCTTCTCTGAAGCAACTTACAAGACCAAATTTAATTGACTCAGGAATAATCCTATTGGATCAAAGAGGCCTCACATCGCCAGATAAGAGCTGAATTCACAAAACACATTTTATCCCCGGATTAATGAATTATTTCCAGCCACTGGGAGAGGCTTTTTGCAATCCGCTAACATTCCCGGAAGAAAACCAAAAGGAAGATTAAAACGAGGGAAGCAAAACCGGTTTGCTGCACCTGATTAAATCTCTGGTATGAATATTATATGATAAATATATTTTGGGGAAACTCCTTATGGGAGCCTGGCTGATGTTCCTACCATCCCTTCTTAAAATACGTTCCATTTTAGTGAGTTTTTGGCTGAAGGGTTTTGGTGGGAAGTTTCAATGATACTTTTCTTAATTGCCTTCTTTTTATTTATACACAAAGATTGGCTAGGAAACAACTGAAAAAAGCTTCCAGAACTATCTAATCCAATAATAGGAACACATATCATCCAAAAAACCCACAACTAAATTATCATCATTTTTGACACCTTTCTACAAGGGAGACCAATTCATCCTTCCTTTTCTAGTCTTCAAGGAGAACCATGTTGATGGAGGCATCTCCGCCATCAAATGTTCTCCTTGTTGCTTGTTTTATGCCAACTCTTTACTTCAAATCGTGCAAAAGAGGTGGCCACCTCACATTCAAAGAAGTCGCTTAGGTTTCCATCGAGGTGAGTGTGAAGATTTCTTCACAATCAGATTGCCTCATTCTACTTGCTACTTTTCTACCCATCTTTGATGGGATACAGTGGCTCAGTGGTTAAGACGCTGGGCTTGTCAATCGAAAGGTCGGCAGTCCAGCAGTTTGAATCCCTAGCGCCGCATAACGGGGTGAGCTCCCGTGACTTGTCCCGGCTTCTGCCAACCTAGCAGTTCGAAAGCATGTAAAAAATTGAAAGTAGAAAAATAGGGACCCCCTTTGGTGGGAAGGGAACAGTGTTCTGTGCGCCTTTGGCGTTGAGTCATGCCAGCCACATGACCACGGACAGCGCTGGCTCTTCGGCTTTGAAACAGAAATGAGCACTGCCCCGTTTACTTTTCTACACCCTGGTTATCCTCTCTCCATCTTTCTTCAATCTTTACTCCCCCCCCCACCCCTCTGGGAATATCTGCTCCAACCAAATTCACCTCCTTTGTGTGTCTTGCAGTCCTTTCTTTGCTCCCTGTAATTCTCCATCACCATTCATTTAAGAGATTGCTTTTTCTGGCATCTTGAAAGGTTGGGTTGATCCCTCATTCCTTTCTGTCTAAGCACCATAAACTGCCCTGAAGACATTGGTGGAGATTGCTACCTTGACTCTTCCCAACCATGTTCTGCCCCCCACTTGATGGCCAGATCCAAGGAATGTTGCCACAGAAAGGTTCTTGGTTGCTAAAGATGTCTCCAGATCCTTCTGAGATGGACATCTTCAGAGATGGAGAACAAGAGGGAGACACTTACCGCAGTGGTTGGTGAGCGGCAGGAGTTTCCAGGAATCTGATGTTCTCTTGAAGGACACCTTCAGATCTGGTCTCTTATATATGACTTGGAGCAGACTGGCCTCCAGAAAGTTGCCCCAGGCAAGAGAGAAACCTATGGTTAGGAGAACCCCAATGAATTCCACCTAGTGCTCTTCAAATTGCTGACTGACCAGCCTCATTAATTTTGGGTGAGCGGAAGTCCTAATGAGACGGTTCATACATGTGGAGTGGGAGACATGGAGGCCTGATCTTCTGAGACGAGGTGGAAGTGGTTCAGGCACGTGGAAGCAACGAAGGGCCTAGGCTAGCTAAGAAACACCCAGAATGAGTTACATTTTTGAAGACCCTCATCTATGGGCTCCTGTTACTCTTATCCTTAACCAGAAAGATCAAGATCTTCTGTTGGAAATGTTGGTGATTCCCATTGCTGGAAAGTTTTGAAGCTTTTGGGGGCTTGATTGGGAACGGTGGTCAGTTAGAAGATAACTGTGGGGCCCAATCCATCTTACACTTGATTCTGGAAGGAAACCCAGCTTACCAGCACCATAAATCAGCTCCTTGCTGATATCTTATGTATACAGAGTCAAATAAGTTGACTGTGGCCATTAGGAAATGCACATATATACATGAAACTGCCAGCATCTTATTGCTCAAGTTAAGCCAATGCGGATGTGCGTTGTAAATGATTAAAATTTGGCATGCCACCTGCAAAGGGACTCACATTTCTACAAGAGCCATTGGTCACTTAGGAATGTTACCACGGGGGAAAACGGGCCTGGGGAGCTTTGATTCTCTCATCCTGGTTTTGTTACTTGTAGTTTTATTCTTTGTAAAAGAAGGCAGGAAAGGGAGCAGATCAGATGGGAAAACATAATCACAGGATCTAATTGTACTTTAATTGGAAAGATAGCTTTCCAATAAAGTAGAATTTCCACTAGAAAAGGTTGAAAGGATCACGCACCTCGGTTCTAATTTACTTGAAAGCTGGGACATGACCACTGAAGTAAAGGCAAGGATAGAGAAAGTTTGAACAGCGGAGTAGAGAGTTGGTCTCTGACAGAAAAGCATTTGAAGAGACTGGAAGCATTTGAAATGTGGATTTACAGACAGCTGTTACATATAAGCTGGGTTGACAAAATTAGAAATGAGGAGGGGATAAGTCGCCTGGGAAAGCCAAGGAAAATCATTAAAACCATTAAAAAGCGAAAGTTGGACATGTGATGCGACTCCCATAAAAATACGGCATCCTTCACTTCATCCTCCAGGGAAAGATGGAAGGCAAATGAGGTCCAGGCAGAACAAGAACATCAGGGTTTTAAAATCTAAGGGATCGGTTTGGACAAAACTCAGCAGCACTTTTTCATGTGGTTGTTGAGAAAAATAGGATCACCAATGTCCAATGATGGATATGGAAGAAGGAAGAAGGAAGGAGGAAGGAGGAAGGAGGAAGGAGGAAGGAGGAAGAAGGAGGAGGAGGAGGAGGGGGGAAGAGGAGGAGGAGGAAGATCTGGCAGGTCTGAAAGTACTAATCTCCCACTGCCTCTTTTATAGTCTGAGAAGTTACAGTTCTTTTTTCCCTGTCCTTTATATAGCTGTGGGCTATGTTGTCTCTTATCTGATTGTTCCCCAGGCAGCATCTCTTACATCCATCTCTCAAGGTTTTCTCCACACACCATTATCGAAGAGAAGCTTACCAAACCTTTCACTCAGAGACTGACAGGAATTGCTGGATCCAGTTTCAGATCCGGCTGTAGAGCCAGTCCCACTTTTCTTTTGCTCCAGTGGTGAACTGGTTTATCACAAAACAGTGGTTTTGTGATAAACAACAGGATTCGATTGTGTTGAAAACTGTACAACATATTTGGCAGAGGGAGCATTTACTTGATTCCCTAAAAGGAATTCTGTGCAATTAAAAATTGGGGTTTATTTCAATGACAAGAAGGCTGGGATCAATTAGTATTTAACAGAATAACAGTTGGAAGGGAACTCGTAGATCATCTAGTCCAACCCCCCAATTATATTTAACTGACTATAATTATCTTCTGGGCCTTAAGATAACCACCTTCCCACAAAGTTGCTTTAAAATAATAATAATAATAATAATAATAATAATAATAATAATAATAATAATAATAATAATAGTCCCAATTGTAATTGAAGTTGAGCGACTATGGAAAAAGAAATCATGTGTTGTTCCAATTGTAATTGGAGCCCTTGGAGCAATACCTAAAGGGCTACCCCGCTATTTAGAAATTCTAAATTTGCTGGACTTGAATATTTTGACTCTACAAAAAACCACCTTACTTGGAACAGCTTACATCCTCCGATGATACCTTAACAATTCCTAGGTCCTTGGTTAGGACTCGAGCTGCTGAGCTATTAACCAGCCTGTTAGGTGTTCTTAGATCTAGAAAAATAACAATTATCATAATTTTACAAAATTGAGTGTTGGTTTTGTATTGGGTAACAATGTTATCTATTTCATGTTCTCTTTTGATCAGATTCCGACTTTTGCCTATAGCAGAAGTCAAACACAACGAAAAAACAACAACAATAAAAAACCAGGAGACGAAGAAAAAAAAACCAGCCTGTAATTAAATAGCATTTTTTTTTTTTGCAGTTCAATGCTTTACCCTCAGAAAACCATTAGAACGCTGTTCCCGAGGGCATGCATTTACTTATTCACCCCGGAACATTAAACCAGATATTTAACATAGATATACGTATCATGGCAACTTAAAAGCTGGGTCAATTTTCTGAGTCTGCAAACAGCGTTTTGGATTTTGATTGCTTGGCATAAAAACCTAGGTGAGACCTGGTTGAAAAGAAAAGAAGAGAAGAGAAGAGAAGAGAAGAGAAGAGAAGAGAAGAGAAGAGAAGAGAAGAGAAAAGAAACAGGTTTGGCTGAACATTAAATCGCATCGAATTAAATCTGCATGCAGATCTCTTTAAAAGCGAAGTCAAGGAAATGCATGACTGTCTCAGCGCTAAATCACTCCCTTAGCTGTCACCTTAAAAATTGCAAATTTGACAGCAACGTTTGATGGCAGGGTTTGCCGCCACTCCCAAACTTTGGAAACGCTGCATTTTGTGGCCACAGATCTGAAATAGCAGGACGCACTTTAATAGTTTTGGGTAGCGGAGGGAGCTTGAAACAGAGGTGCGCAGGAGAGGAACTGCTTAGAGTTTAAGCTTGGGCACTCTCAAATACAGAGGAGGGATTTGGCGTTAAGTATTGCGTTTGATATGTTAGAGCCACGTACAGTTAGTCCTCGTCTTACAGCAGTTTGTTTAGTGACTGTTCAAAGTTTCAGCGGCACTGAAAAAGATAAGTTACGGCCATTTTTCACGCTTATGGAAGGTTGCAGCATCTCCATGATTCCATGATCAAAATTCATCTGCTTGACAAGTGACTCATATTTATGACGGTTGCACGGCCCTGGGGTCATGTGATCGCCTTTTTGTGACCTTCTGACAAGCAAAGTCAGATTCCCTTAACAACTGTGTTATTAAAACAGATGGATGGGTTTATATTGCTTAGCAGTCATCTGTTCATTAGCGCTCTTTCTGAGAGTTGTTGAGGCCTCTTGGAGGTTTATCTGTGGCCTCTGAGCAGCCTCAATGACTCTCAGAAAGAGCGCTAATGAACAGATGCTAAGCAATAACAGACTGCTAAGTAATATAAACCTATCCATCCACCACCATTCAGTCAGAACAGAAGAAACTTCTTGGAGGAGAAGTGAAACATCTTCAAGGAAAAACTAAGTTGTCTTTTGGGGAAAAAAAGCACATTTGGGACAAAATTACTCCAATAAATTGCACAATCAACTAAGAATCCTCATCCAGATGAAACATTGAAAGAATTTATTGACTTGGAGATGAATGTTTTGATTTTGATGTTCTAACTTGGACATTAAGAGCCTCCTTCTATATTTGTGATCTAAGGTAGCCATTATTAGGACTAGTCAAGCCATCAATCAAATTGTTTATTACAGCCATAAAACCAGATACGGTAAGTTATTTAATAATAGAACTGTCACAGTCATCTACATACATAAAACAGTCATCTATGTATATGCAATAGTTATCTATGTATATAAAACAGAAAAACAATTAATGTAAGATCTAAAGATAATGAGCTGTATAATAAAATAATAGTATATGAAAATATTATAAAAATGATGAATAAATAGATGGAGAGCTTAATAAAAATAGAAGAAATTTGCTTGGAGTTGGTTAAACAATCACCCTCGCAACTCCATTTTCTGGCTTTAGCTGCGAATTTTAGGGTTTGCTAATTTCCCCCCCCCCCCCCGCTTTTAATAAATAACCAAGGCCTTCTTCTAACTTGAGAGCATGTGACGCAGTACATCAGAAAAATAAAGGAGGTGTCCGATGATCAAACGGAATAAAATAAATTCACTGAGTCACTCTTTTCAGGAAATAAAAATTAAGAGAATTAAGTGGCGTGACTCCTCAATTCACGAGCCTCCTAGAATGGAATTCGCTCTGTCAACTGATGGGTGGATCAACAGCAAAGTTCTCAAGAACTTATGTCATTCTTCTGTCCTTCAAAACACTTAATGGATTCAGGAAAGCTATTTGGTTTCCCCATTGGAATTGCAAATGGCAGCAAGCATCATTGCTCCAAGGAATCAACTTTGAAGAGTCTTTGATGACTTTGCCCCAAGTGAGAAAGCTAGGATGGTTGTTGCATGGTTATCACCATGTGTCAAGTGTCACAACATTAGGGTGATGTTGCATTCTTTGCACAACGACACCTGATGTAGATATATCGGAAGCAACACCTTCGTATCTTTCTTGGCTGAGGACAAATTTCCAAGATTTCATGTTAATAATAATAATAATAGCAGCATTTAATTTACTAAAACCTGTAGGCCGTCCATTTTGCTTCTTTATGGAAAGATATATAGAATTAATATCGTAGCCAAAGCTGTCCATAATTTAGATGGCAGTGAATTCTATTTGCGACATAATTTGGAATAAGCGGGCAGGGAGACAAGGAGGAAGATCAAAGGGATCAAAGCCTACCAGGGATCTGCTGGCTTGGCGATGTCGTGGAACAGTTCTCAAGAAAAAGACAAGACTTGTTGTGGGTGGTTATGTTATTTCCGGAGATGTTTTATGTGGTGTGGTTTATTCCCTTTGTGAGTTCATTGTTTCCACTCTTTGTAGTCATTTTCTCTGGATGCTAAGTAAACAAGGGATGGAACGTGTGCCAAGAACTTTGGTGAGCATCCATGGTCCACATTAAGAGCCAAATACTCTCCAGCCGGATGTGACATAAGGAGAATTCAGGAGTATGGTTTCTACTGAACATGGGGTAAAATGTCCAAACATGAAGAATGTCATTCAATCCAACCCACCAGGCAGAACTGGAATGGTTATTAGGCCACCTTTCCTCTAGTGAAGGAAATCCAGAAGTCCATGACTTCAATTGAAGGTTGTCCCAAAGATGCTTTTCTTTCAAGAGGCCAACTAGACTTTCTTCATTTTCCCTTGAAGACGTTTAGCTTTTCATCCAAGAAGCTTCTTCGGCTCTTCAGTCAGAACTGAAAGAAGCTTCTTGGATGAGAAGCGAAACGTCTTCAAGGAACAACCAAGTCCAGTTGCCTCTTGAAATAAAAAAGCATTCGTGACCTGGATGATTCAGAATCCCCATCGACAACTGAAGTTTGTCCATCCTTCGTTGATGCTTCGCCCTCAGCAAGGAAGAACTTCTAAGATACAAGGAATGGTTCCATCATTGAACTGCCCACAAACCCTCAAGAATGTTTCCTTAATGGTCCTTGAAGAGCTGGTCTTCATATGTTGCTAGAATTACTCCTCGGGAGAAAATAAAATATGAGAGTCCCTTCAGATATTGTTGTGGCCCATCAGTGGCCAGAGGATCTAGTAGCAAATTTGGACAGTGAGGAGGTTGGAGAGAAACATGGGCCAGTCCTGGAGACTGGGGAAGGCTCGGATGAGGGCTCTGTGTCAGAGGTAGAGAGGGGGCCAGGGCCGTCTGACAGTTGTCAGCTGCCTTCGCAATCAGACATCAGTGGGGAAGAAGAACAGCTGGAGACTGTTCCCAGAGCTACCAGGAGAAGGGAAAGCTAAGGAACAAGGGTCGACTCAGGAGTAAAGCCACAGATGGACGATGAATGGCCCCTCCCATAGGGAATAAAGAGGAGCGAAAGGGGAGGGGAGTTTGAGGAGACAATTAGTTCATTCTTACATTCTTGCCAAGTATTGCAAGTGTCTGAAAGATATCAGCCTGGCTCCTCTCCAAGCCTGATAAAGATCAGTAATTATAAACTATCTTGAAAGATTGTGGGAGAGGAAAGACTTTGCTGGAGAGGAATTCACTGTCAATAAAATAAAAGGGGTTTATCGGGCTTCATGCTGCTGGGGAAGCCTAGGTCAGAACAATATTTCCTACAACATTCCATCAGGTCTTCTCCTCACTGGCCTAATCATTCCATTCCTTCCCACATTAGATTTCCCTCTCCACAACTTCCTGGTCATCTCCAATGTTTTCTTGTGAAACCATTTCTCTAAGATCCAACCTTCCTTCCTTCCTTTGAGTTCAAGTTGACCAAACACAACACACAGTAAGTTTTTTTTTTAAAGGCCTTTTATTTGCTTCAGGAAATATTTTAGGCAGAGCTCAGATAAGAAGGAGACAATTACGTTCCAAGAAGAAGAATATGATCCCATATGGCACAGTGCAGTGAAGAACGAGGACTCACTTCTGATAATGTCCTGGGGCTCAGGACACAACTGACATTGTTCCAAAAATGAGCAAGGGGCACGACGATGTCATCAGATCCATGTCATCATTCTGACAATGCCACTTACACAACGGGCTGCGATTCAGACGTCTTTGTGGCTTCTTAGGGACACCGTGGCCAAGGTGGATGAAAGCGAATAGAGCTTAACCCTTCCCTCTTTCCTTAAAATGGACCCCGATCAATTGTCAGGACATTATTGGGGGGGGGTTAAGATAAATGGTGGGCACGTGACCAAGGAAAGGGGTCCTTGAAATGAGAAGCGAAAAGAGAAGAAAAACGCAGAGCAAAGAGAAATAATGTTCTGTGTCGAGTCGGGATGGTTTGTTCCCGAGCTCGTCTTACGAACAGTTGCAGGCTCTGCAACATACGCATGACGAGGAGGGAGCGCTCACGGCTTGCACAAGATGTAGAGTTACAGGCACGCACGAGGTGAGCGCAGAGGCCAGGGCCGGGGCAGGGACAGCACAGATAGTCAACATTTGGGCAGGGGCAGGCTTAGCAGTCTGCACGGGGATCCCGCAGCAAGAGACAGACTGGCATTGCGATTGAACTGCAGCCTGCGCCGGGACGCAGATGGTAAAAGTTTGCGGAGGTGGCGAGGCAGATTTGGTCTGCAAGGGGAACCCGCAGCAAGTAATCGATTGACTTTGAGATGGGGCCTGGGCTGGGACAGTGCAGATCGACACCGTTTGAGGTGGGGGAGACCTGGTGGACTGTACAGGGATCCCACAGCAAGTAACAGACTGAGATGGGGCCTGGGCCGGGACAGCGCAGATCGACACTGTTTGAGGAGGGGGAGAGGGAGGTGCGGTCGACACAGGTATCCCGCAACCACAGGCACAGGTGGACTGGGGTGCTGAGCTGCTCGCCGATTTGGTCTGTGAGCTTGATTTTGTGCCAATCTTCAGGCATGCTGGGAGCTCAGGAGGGAGTTTGCACTGGTGAGTCATCCTCAAATTTCAGGGAGACGACGGTTGCCTGAAAAAAAGACAGAGGTGAGAGTTTATTCAGCTTTTTTCTTTTGTTAGTGATACTCTTTTTTTTTTTTCAGTTGTCCCAAATCATCAGCACTGTTTTGTCCTAATTCTATCAGGTCTGGAGGAGAAATCAAACCAGGGGACACCATGAAGCCATAAAGACGTTAGCAATAGCGATAGCACTTAGACTTACTGTATTTTTCTGTGTATAAGATGCTACTTTTTCTTTAAAAAATCTACTTGAAAATTGAGGTGTGTCTTATATACAGGAGGCCAAGGAGAAGGCCACACATGCCGGATGAGCCTCTGTCTTATATGCAACTCTACCATTCCTCTCTATTGTAGTTGTTTTCTGTATCACATTGCCACTGTAGGTTTCTACTCTATTGTTCCTGTGTTCTTGTATTAGAGTATTACTCACTCTAACAAGATGGCTTCTGAACAGTGATGGCTTATAGTATGCTTACTACAAGAAACTACATGAAACATAGGGGTGTCTTATACATGGGGTGTCTTATACATGGAAAATACGGTATATACCACTTCACAGCCCTCTCTAAGTGGTTTACAGAATCAGCCAATTGTACCCCAACCATTTGGATCCTCATTTCCCCAACCTTGGAAGGATGGAAGGCTGAGTCAAACTTGAGCTGGTCAGAATTGAACTCCTGGCAGTAGGAATGCAGAGTTAATCTGAAATGCTGCATTCTAACCACTGCACCACCATGGCAATAAAGGAAGGAGGGAGGGAGGGAGGGAGGGAGGGAGGGAGAGACGGAGAGACGGAGGGAGGGAGGAAGGGAGGGAGGGAGGGAGGGAGAGAAAGAAGGAAGGAGAGGAAGCAAGCAAGCAATAGCATTAGGACTTATACGCCACTTCACAGTGCTTTACAGCCCTTTCTAAGCAGTTTATAGAGTCAGCCTATTGTCCCGCAACCATCTGGGTCTTCATTTTACCCACCTCGGAAGGATGGAAGTCTGAGTCAACCCTGAGCCGATCAAAATCAAACTCTTGGCAGTAGGAATGCAGAGTTAGCCTGCAATATTGCATTCTAACCACTGTGCCACCATGGCACTTAGTGAGAACTCATTGCCCACTGCCCACCTTCTCACATAACCAAATCCAAAACCGTTAAGAAGAAGACTTGGAAGAGAACCCACAGTCTAACAAATCAACCCTGCAACAGCCCAGAGGGCTCATCCTTACAGCTGACCAACATATAGGCAACTGACCAAGGGGAATTAGCGTGATCCTCCATCCATTGTCCCCTCCCCTTCTTCTTTCCTTTTATCACATTCTTTATTCTTGTTATGGGGAAAAAGAAAAATCAAACAGAGGGAATCAAAGTAGTAGAGCAATGTTGAGGCACAGGAGAAAGATAAGGGAAGCTCGAGTCCAGGCCAGAATTGTAACCAATAGTGGTTGTAAGTTGAAGACTACCTTGGTTATGGAGCAGGAAGTCAGGTGCCCAAACCAGAACACCTTCAGATAACTTGTCCTAGAGTAACTTCCAAATTGACGGAACGAGTGCCAAAGCAATTTATCCTGACTTTCATCTCGCAAGCTATAGTTAGGGACCTCGAATAAACTGCTCCAGGGGATCACAATTCCAAGAAAAGCTAATATAGATCTCCAGATTCATTTAGAAGAAACATCTACCATTCTTCTGTGCCTCTCTGGAAACTCTCGTTCCTCCCCTGCTCATCGCCTCCATCCACCAGGTTAAAAATTTCCACCAAAAATATCCACAGCTGTCTCTCCCAAAACATCTCAAACCAAGCTTCTGTTGGTCAGATTGGAAGAGGAAGGTCCCAGAAGGGTTGAAACCCAACTGCAGGAAGGTGATGTCCCCAAATCTTCTTCATTATCAAGGCAACACTGTAGGTCCATCCCCAAAATGATTGTCCATTGACATCCTTCCATGGTCTTGTGATGATGGTAGAGGTAGAAGATGCAGGAAAGTACAGATTTCCCCAGTAGATTCCAACACACTTACCTGGATCGGTATTGATAGAAGCGAGTTGTCAATGAACCAAGCTTAGAATGGCCATCTAGGAGGATCTAATCCTTTTTATATGGTTCTTAAGAACACAGGGATCCGGAAATTAGGAGCCCAGGGCAACGAAGAAAGAATTCAATTTTGGGTGACCCTTCAATTACTCCAGAGCTTCATTACCACAAATGTGGAATGTGTTTAATTGGAAAGCAGAAGACCACAGGGCACTAAACCAATGCTGATTACTCATGGTATCTTCCAGAGAACATCTGTATCTTCAAAGGCTGGTGGTCATCAACCCAGTTCTTTATCTGGTGCCTCCATTTTGGTCTTTTCATTCTTCTCGGAGTGCAGGAAAGAGATCTGCCTGAAGATGGTGTATATATGAAGATCTCTATCTCTATCTCTATCTCTATCTCTATCTCTATCTCTATCTCTATCTCTATCTCTGTCTCTGTCTCTATCTCTATCTCTCTATCTATCTATATTTTCTTATTGTTGTTAGGGTTGATGGTATTTCTATTTCGTTTCACTTTGTTCCTTTGATTATTTTGTATTTCATTTTCACGCCTACGAATACATACAGTATAAATCTGATGCTACAAAATATGATAGAATGGTTGGTTCTTGCTCAGATTCCCAAGCATGGGATGGGAAACAAATCCATCCATTATTGTTTTTCTGCCGATATCCTCACGGACAGATGAAGCACCTCTCACGAAGTAGATACAGTAGGATTTTTTTTTTTAAAAAAGAATCACCGGCCAAATTTTCAGGCTCAACAAACAAGAAAAAAAAAACATTGAAACTTCGCAACCAACAGGCAGAGGTGGCCAGGAGGCATGCAAAATTTGGACCTTTGCAAAATCTTTTAATGAAGGAAGCAATGAAACACATTTTTTCCCCTCAGGGTAGCTTAACTAATCAACCTGACTTTGATTAAAACTCAACCCAATGGCTTCTTCCTGCTGGCCCCTCGCAGGAGAAGTGTCAAACTCTTCAGCAATTTGCCCTTCTCCAAGGTGACACCTGTCATTAACCAAAATGAACACATGGCTGAGAAAAAAAATCCCTAAATGGAAGCTTGACCCTCTGTAGCTGGTGATTTGGAGCTGATACAGATATTTATGGCGCGACAACATTCTCTAAATATCATTCCTCGCAACAAACCAGGAATGGTGACCTTAGATATCCACCGGCAGATGGAACCAGATTGGGTGACTCAAACGGAAAAGAAAATTGAACTTCGTAGTTCACCCCACATCACACCAGCTGATAGCTAAATCATAAGATGAGCGTCATAGTTACTTCACCAGGTGTGTTTAAATGCCTCTTTCTGGGTAATGTTTTTCTCTCCAAACACACATTTTTTTAATATGTCAACAATGACCTTGGCTCTCCTGAGAACCATCATCTCAATTCTTTTCTGCTGGCGTTTGCAGATAATTCGTTTGTCGGTTCTGGAAGATTCTTTCAAGTGAATTGAAACATTAATGGGCAAACTCCAAGAGTTTGGAGATTAGCAGGTTTTAAGATGAGCAAGCAGAAGAGAAAGATGCTAACAAAAAAAAATAGTAATATGGAAATAGAAGATCCAGCAGAATTGATGAATAAAAGGGGTTTTATGGTTGAAAAAAATGGTAAACTATCTGGACAATCAAAATGATCAAAATAAGAGCTGTATGTTATTTCAAAATAATTATGTTAAAGCATGGGACAAAGTTTAAAAAACGTAGGTTAAGATGAGATAAAATATAACTATCATTGCTGGGGAGAATTTCTGAGATAAAATGTATGTTTTATTTATTTATTTCTGAGATAAAATTAATGTCTTGTCTAATAAGGTGTTTTTGTTTCAGAGAATATCTGTTTCAACAATCAAGGCACCATTTCAGCAATGGCGGGAGGATATATCTAAATTTGTGTGGTAGGGAAAAAAACCCCCCATGAGTTAAATTATAAGGTGTAACAGGTTGCAAACGAAAGAAAGGATGGGATCTACCTGATTTGAAATAGTATTTTGCACCTTGTGGTTTTGTTTGGATGAAAGAATGAGTGTTGCTGAGAAATAAAAAAACCTCTAGAATTGGAAGAGCACGCTTTGAGGTTTGGGTGGCATGGATTTTTGTGGTACATTAAAGTCCATATTGCTGTGGATTTTAAAAATCACAATGGTACAGGCACCATATGGAGAATATGGCCTGGCTACCAACCCCAGTTGTGTCTCCCAACCCCAGTTGTGGCTGTAAGCACAAGAAGCTTTTTATAGATGAGAAATAATATGGCTAATTTATTGCAAGATACTAGAATTTTGTCAAGGGGAACATAAGATGAAATCAAGAGAAGATTTTGGTGGCCTGGAAATATAACTGTTAATGGTTCTCTTATTTGTAATTATTTATAAATACTAGAAAGATGTAAAAGAGACAGAAGAACTTATGAAAATTATAAGAAGGAGTTTGAAAAAGAACGGCGTATACACAATGAATATGCCTTTCCTAAAATGTATAAACTTTTATGAATTTATACACAACAGGTCATCAGAAGAAGAAAATGACTGCATGTTGTAAAAATGGAGGTAAATTTGCAGTTATAACTGCTTCTTTTTGTATCTTTTTCTTTTTTTTTTCTTTTTCATTTTTACTTTCCTCCCTTTCTTGCAATGTTTGGTCTTACTAGGATTTCTTTCTTTTTCTTTAATCTTCTCTTTTAAAAAATACACCAGGTTTTTTTCTGTATATGTTCTATGTGCCTAAGATTCTCTTTTCATTCTGTGTGTCTTTAAAATACACTTATATTCTGTGTTTTTTTGGTGACTGGGAGCAACAATGCATCTCGTAAAATTCTTTCTTTAAAAATGTGGATTTGGAGGCATTTAGTCTCCAGGTCCTTTTCTACAAGGGATGCTGGGAAATTATTATTTTATTTATGCAAAGAGCACTCAGCTCAGCTCTCCATACCTCCAGCACCCATCGCTCAAAAGGCTGAGAAAGCCGACCACATTTTTTTCACCGCAAAGATTGTTGTCACCTTAACTGTAGCATTGCAGAGAGCTTGTGTGGTTGCCATGTGTTTCTTCCAGAGCTGTCACCTCCTTTGTGGTTTGCTAATGATTGCCCCATGGGCTGTTCCTTGTGGTTGCAATTTTCACACCCGACTTGCAAATAAGGCGAATCAGGAAAGGTAATGAAACGGCATATTGTCACCCTGCTGTTGTCTTGAAATGCAAGTTTTGGGGTGTGGAAGAGGGGAGGAGGGAGAAAACAAAGGTCAACATGGACAGAGCTGAAGTGGAAAGTTGGGGGACAGGCAGCTTTGAGGTGATGGGACAAAGAAGCCCATGAACTATAGATGTTCCTCTGGTTCTGGAGATATAAAACTCCATTGTAGTCCAGTGTACCCTGAAAGTATCAATCAGGCTTTGGGGCAGCCCCTTATGTGATGAAAAGAAGTCATATTTTGAAGCCATGAGGAGTCAGAAATATCTGCTCATTTCTCTCCATAGCAGGACAGTAGGCCTAGGACCCATCCCACACATAAACACACACTTAGTCATGGACAGCTTTTATTAAACACAGAAGTGCTTTCCAAAGGAAGATTGAGGAGAAAGGAGAACATGACACCAAAGCCATCAGACCCAGGACGTACGAGACTTCCCACGAAAGATTCAGAATTCTCTGCTTTAGACATCTAGCCTACCTCATAAAACTACAGTTCCCAGGATTCTTCACTACTGATGCATCCTGGGAGTTGAAGTCCCTTTTTCACCAAGAGATTGGAGATACCATGAGGTGGAGTGAAGAACTGGGAAAAGGGTCTTATTGTCTTCAGAATTTGGCTGATGAACTACGTTGGGAGGACTCTTACTACTTAGCGAAAGTTTTATTTAGTGGAGGGGCATTTAGTTTGTGATATGGGAAGGGTGCCTATATTTGGACAGGAGACTCCACATTTCCCTGCCCATTTTTGTATAACTTGGGGCACAGTAAAAGCAGGAGCTTTATAACAGGAGTTCGGGGTGCATGTGGTAAGGATGGGCCAGGAAGCGGGGAGTGGGGCTGAAATCGCACTCTTAGTGCCACAAGGAACTGGGCAAGCACACTGGGGCAGCGAAGGAATTGCATTCACACATTTTGTGGCACAGGCGCATGGGCTGGTGGCACCCTTTGTGGCACATGGGATTGTAGTCACGCCCTTAGTGGCGCATGAGACTGGGCTGATGCAGTTCGGGGCTGGTAAAATTTCCACGCCACATGGGTGGAAGTTGGCACCCTTGGTGCCACATGGGGATGTGAGGGTGGCACCTTTTGTGGCATATGGAATGACAGTGGCACCCTTAGCAGCGCAAGAGGTTGGGCTGACATAGTTCGGGGCTGGTAAAATTTCCACATCACATGGGTGGATGTTGGCACCCTTGGTGCCACATGGGGATGTGAGAGTGATGCCTTTTGCATCATATTGAATTTCAGAGGCACCCTTTGTGGCACCTGAGACCGGGTTGGCACAATTTGAGGCCGGTAAAATTTCCAGGACACATGGGGTGCCGTTGGCATATTTGGCAGCATATGGGGATGTCATGGTGCACGGGAGAGGGCTGGCACATTTTGAGGCCAGAGGAGATTCTGTCTTGCACCGGCTCGCACCCTTCATGGCACATGGACCTGGGGTAGCAAACTTCACAGCACATGGGATCATCCGGGCACAGTTTGGGGCCAGCTGAAGTTGCATGCCACAAGGAAGCAAATTGATGGGCTGGGTACCACAGGGGATGATGCACAGAGACCCACAAGGGTTATGACACAGGGGAAAGCTCGTCAGGCATGGGGGTGCGATGCAGTCAGGCTGGCACTGGACAGCCCACGGTGAGGGTTCCCCAGGTGCGGGGAGCGGAGACAAAAAACCAGAAAGGTTGGGGAGCTCTTGTGTGAAAATATTCTTTTCTTTCCAGATTGCAGATTCTTTTCGATTCAAGGGTTTGAAGTCCGTGCCCCCAGGTGTGCAGGACATCAATACGATGGGAGTCCCCAAGGCCTTGGGGAGGGGAGAAGAGATACCCTCACAGGCCAGAGGGCCACTAGGGACAGACCCGGATGTCAGAGGTTTCAAACCAGCCATCCTGAAGACTTTGTAAACGGGAGGAGTTCTCGAACCGAGACAGGGGGAGCAAGACGGCATGGCGGGTGAAAGGCAAGAATCAGTGGGGCTGGCGATGGTGTCGGGGGTTAACCAACCCAGCTTTTTATGGAAGAACATCCTCTTCCCGATTGCAGTTCGGCCTGCGGGGAAGAAAATAGCAGCACATTCAGAAAAGGTTCAGGTAAGGTGTCTTCAAGACTACACCTGTGTATAGGTAGTCCTTGATTTATAACAGTTCATTTAGTGACCATTTCAAAACACACAACATTGAAAAAAGTGACACATACGACCATCGCCTGTGGTCACGCGATCCAAATTCAGACCCTTAGCAACGGATTCATATTTATGACGGTTGCAGTATTCCGGGATCATGTGTTTATTTTATTCTGAAACCTCCTGACAAGCCAAGTCCACGGGGAAGCCAAGTTCACTTAACAACCGTGTGACTAGCTTAACGATTGCAGCAATTTGCCGAATGACAATGTCAAGGAAAATCGTAAAATGGGGCAAAATTCACTTAACATCTGTCAAGAATACTCATAAATCAAGGAACGCCTGCATCTCAGGGGTGAAATGCTATAGGTTTGGACCGGTTCGTCTGAACCGATGGTAAAAAATGCTACGAGTTCAGCCGAACCTGTATTTCCGATGATCAGCTGTTCCACACAATTTATATTACCAGTGGTTCTCCGGGTCCACTTCAAGGTACTAGTTCTCACCTATAAGGCCCTACATGATTTAGGTCCAGGATATTTACAGGACCTTCTCCTGCCTGCTTCCCACCGTCCTGTTCGCTCACATAGGGCCGCTCTCCTCAGGGTCCCAATGGTGAGCCAATGTCATCTAGCGGTGCCCAGGGGTGCTCCCACCCTCTGGAATGAATTACCTACCGAGCTCCGGACGGCTCCTGATCTCTGCTCCTTTCGTCGGGAGCTGAAGACTTGGCTGTTCAAGCAAATAGGCTGATTCTGATTCTGGGTTTATTATTTATCATTAATTAGTTATTTGATTTAAAGTGCGATTTTATTGTACATGTTTCTTAACTTGTGTTCGCCGCCCTGAGTCCTTCGGGAGAAGGGCGGCATATAAATACATGTAATAAATAAATAAATAATTATTATTCGCTAGCAAATCTAAATCGTGCAGCACAGCTGTTGCGCCCTCGCTTTTCTACTTACCTTTGCAGACTCAGAAAAGGATTCTTAATCGTCCTTTTTCAGCGCTGCATGGCAGTGTCTGCGGTGCACATACGTGCGAAGTAGTGCATTTGACATGCACCGTGCATGCATGTGGAAAGCAAACCGGTAACAGACTTCAGAGCATTTTTTTCTTTTTTTTTTAAATTTTAAAAACAAACCTTTATTAAGTCTTTAAAAAAAAACATTTAAAATATACAAATTTCTTAGTCAAACAAACAAAAACAAAAAACAAAAGACAAATTTACATATACTATACTCAACTTCACATATTGACTAATTTCTATTTTTTTATATACATATACATATATACATGCACACAGTAATTTATTCCTACTATATCCATCTGACAGTGCTGTTTTTAATTGCGTTAATTCCTTCTAGATTCCATCTTTACTCATTTTTCCCCTTCCTCTGCGGCTAGGTTATCGTTGGCGCAATTGTGGAAAAGTGATCACTTGCCAACAGAACAGGAAGTAATACAGAAAACATTTTCATGCGCAGAAATGGACAAATTAACTTTACAACTAAAGGATAAGGAGGACTCAAATTATTATGCAATATGGAATAAATGGTACCAATGGACTTCAGAGCATTTCATCCCGGCTGCATCTCCGCAGCTAAATCAAAGATGGCATGCTTCAAGAATACGGTTTGAAAAATCAGAATTCATCTTGTTCCCCTTTAGGAGGGGAGAAAATTTGGAAATTCAGCTCGGATGGATAATAAGGGAACTAAATTTCATTAGTTTGATCCGGTGCACCCTTGTCACCTGCTTTGTCCCTCAGGCTTTTTATATTTCTCATTTCCACTTCAACCTCCAAAGCCTATTTAAATCTCCACCCATGGCGCTAATCCATTTAATTGTGGGGTTTTTTTTTTTGTTTTTAAATGCGGATAAGAAAAGTAGGACAGGAGGTGATCTTTGTCACAGAAGAGGGGCTGGTTTAAGAGAGCTGAATGTGGCTTTAAAAGTAAAGTCACTTTCCAAGATCTTAGATGTTTCCATCTGCATTTCCATCCTCGCTCTCCAAGCTGCTGCAAGGAGAAATGGCAAGCGATGGGGACCTATCCTTGCAATCTTTTCTCTTTGGTATTTCCCCTCTTTTTTTTTTTTTTTTGGAGGGGGTTTTCTTTAATCCCAAAGGGGTAGTGAAAGAGACAGATAGAGAGAAAGAGAGACAGAGACAGAGACAGAGAGAGGGAGACAGAGAGAGAGAGAGAGAGAAAGACAGACAGACAGACAGACAGAGAGAAAGACAGAGAGAGAGAGAGACTGAGAGAGAGAGACAGACAGAGAAAGAGAGAGAGAGAGAGAGAGAGACCCCTGCCACAATTTGCCACTTTGCAATAATGAAGTCAGTTCAAAAGTGCCTCCTTCAAATGCCCCCCTCCCAAACAACCTTTTTAAAAGTTGGAAAAGAAAACTTCCGGGTGGTTTTGATGCCAAAGCCCAACAGAGGATTGCAGATAGAGAAGAACCAAGAAAAAGCTGTCGACCACTGAAAAAAACACCTCCTGATCTTGTGGCTTATGTCCTCCCTGCTCCAGCCAGCGATTAGAATAACATTTTCCTCCTCCCTCTGTATCCATCTTTCCTTTCGTGCTATGTCTTTTAGACACCCAAGCTCCTAAATGGAGCCTGTCCTTGCTCCAGCAGTAAATTTCCAGCAGCTGTTCTCAGTCTCTTTTCACCAGGGAAGAAGCAGTGAAATAAATCAAGGCCTTGCCAGGTAGGAAGGACCCCAAACTGTGCTCCTGAGCTCTCCCAAAGCAGGTTGATGAAAGAATTTGAAGAACGCCCAGCTGAAGCCACCAGAGAAATTCCGGTGGATGGAATTCCACCACCGACGTCATTGTGTTGAAACCCTGGATGAAGTTTAGAAACCCCCTTCTGAAACCTTGATAGAAGCCAACGAGAAAGTGGAAGAAGAAGCCCAGAAATGTGATACTTACTGCGTTGAACGTTCCTTCTGGAGACCAAAGACAGAAGCTGAAGGCTTTTTCAAGTAAGCTTCTTTTATGGGTTCTTCTTAGCTTCTAGGAAGACAGCACCGTAGGGTGAAAAAGTCAATATACCTAGTTACCTGGTTGACTCCTCTAATTTCCACCTTCACCTTGATATTTCAGATGGAAAGCTTCTAATTTGGTAGGGTGTGGGATGTCTCTGGATTTAGTGAGGGTTGCCTTGTGTTGAGAAGTCATGTATCTTATGTTCTCTGCTTCCACCTGACCAATGGTGGAAATGACACTTGGAAGGCATCACAATGACTTTAATGAAATGCCAACTGAGCTGGCCTGATGCCTGAATGCAAAGGTATTTAAGCAGACAACTTTTGGGGGAGTCCATCAAATTCAACTAAAATACCACCCTGTTGGGGGAAAAAATCAAGCTTGTTAGAAGTCCTAGAAATGAAATTAATTTCTGGCAGGAAAACCACACAATTGTACAAAATTACAGCCATTAGTTTTTTCCCAAGAACATTTGGCATCATATAAACCCAATTTTTTTTTAAATTTCCAGTTTTTTATTAGGGTCATAAATTTGTAAGCCAACAAATTGGTTTACAAAAGGGTAAGGGTAAGGGTCAGGGTGGGGCTTGGAGAACTTGCTAAGAATTGGGGATGAGCTCCTGAGACGTGTGATGAATAATAAGGAAGGAAGCAGAGGGATTTTGCTACTTTGCAACAGCAGATGGAGCTCAAATGCTCCCTATGAAACAAAGTTAAAGAAACAGGACAATAAATACAGAGCAATGTGGACAATGGACAGCAATGTGATTTTAATAGCATTAAAAATCATGGTATCAGGCTTCTTTGCAGTGACGGGGACCTATAAAATGCAGAGCCACAGAAAACTAACAGTCTCATTTGTGTGTGTGTGTGAGAAAATTTTTGCATATGTATATGGAATCACAAGGGAAATTCTGATTAATTCTGATGCACGCTTTTCAGACCCTTAGAAGAGTCTGTTAAAAGGAAGGAATACAAAGTGGGTTTATTTGACCAAAGTTAAAATAGATATATTATTATTACTGGTAACGCTTAAAGGACTTTTGCTAATCAATGAGCTTTAAGAATTGGTTTATAAATAAGAGATGAACTATCGGTAGAAGAGACCCTTTGTTATATTTTAAGAGAAGGTGATAAATTACTGAAATCCATTAAAATGTAATGAAAGAGGAAGTCATTTCTTTATGTATTTCTTTACCATAATCTTCTTTCTCTCTTCTTTCTATTCATTTCCTCTTTTCCCCCACACTTTCTATTTTTTTAATAGTTTGTATTTATCTATTCAGTTTTAAAGTTTAATAAAATTATTATTTTTTTAAAAAAAGCCGATTTACGCCTGTCCTTGATGCTCACAGGTCTAGCCAACATCCTGTTAGTACTGGCATGTCATAATAATAAAGAAAAGGCTCAAATGTTTCCACCTTATTATATTGTTTTTTTTAAAAGATGGTTTCAAGAGACTGGAAAGCTGAAGAGATAATCACCACTTCGTGGTACATACCAGACAAGGTGAGAATTTTTTCTTATGTAGCACATTGTTTAAGGCTTAAGTCAACCTGCCCCTTTGGCGTAATCATTCCTGGATATTTTTTGACCTCGAACGAGATCACCTTTTATTTCTACCAAATTTAGGGTGGGAAAATGCCTCCTTCTCAGAGTCACCAACACTTCCTACATACAGTAGGAATACAGTAAATACAGTAGTGTATTTCCATTAAAGATAATGAAGTCAGAGTAATTTTAAAGATTATTGTTTAGAACCATGTGGAATATTTAATATTAGGTTTTCGGGTATCCTTGGGGTGTTTCATTTCCGGAACCCAGTTTATGAGAACAGTATAAAAAGTGTTTCTATCTCTCCAGGTCACTCAGAAACTTGACTCTTTGTCTGTTGAACCCTTCTTGTGATCCTGAGTGAGTGTCTCCAAATCGTTGAGGGTGAAAGGTGGGTCGTGGTTGAGTTTTGGGTGGCTTTCTGGAATTTGGGAAGGATTCAGTTTGGATGAAGACCCGTTCCTTGGTCTTCCTTGGTTCTGAGGATGTCCAACATTAGATGGGTGGTGGGACATGGGAGATGGTCCTGCACTGTTGAACCCTTCTTGTGATTCTGGGTGAGTGTCTCTAAATCATTGATGGTGAGAGGTTAGACGTGGTTGAGTTTTGGATGGGTTTCTGGAGTTTGGGAGGGATTTGGTTTGGATAAGACCCATTGAAATGGTCTTTTTTGGTTCTGAGGACCATCTAGAGAACATCCAATATTAGGTGAATGGGGGGACGACAAGGTTAATGGTCCTCCTTAGGATCCTTGTTAATTTCAGAGAAATGTTTTGGAGATGGTGATGTCTTGAACTTTTGTTTGGCTGATTGTCAAGCTTTTTAACAAAAAAGGAAATCAAGATTTGCATTCAATCATTAAAATCTTTAGAAGTTGAATTGACTCCCAAGGAGCTGCAAATATTATTCCCTGGGGAAGAGACATTGGATAGTTGGATGTTTTCTCCCAATGGACAGTCACGAAGTCCATGGAGAAGTTAACTATTTACTATTGATTTATCATTTCTAAGGTGTCAAATTCAAATTGTTCTCCCCAGGATAGAGTGATCATCAAAACCCACTTCCCCTGGAGCACCGGTTTATTTTATTCCCATTTCTGTCCCCTAAAAATCCTGAACAATTTCAGTCTCCCTCAAAACCTTGTTATCTTAAAGTTAAGAAGAGCAGTGAGACTATTATGCACCTCACATTTTGTTAACCATGAACCCCATCCTTCCACATTTAGTCCTCCATGAGATGTAGAATGGTGAAGTTGGAAGAACTTACAGAAATGGCTAAAGAGTCTTGTCAGATTTGGGAAGCAGCAATATATATATATATATATATATATATATATATATTAATAAAAGATGGAAATGAGAGGAAAGAAAAAAAACTTTACTACTCAGACACAAATTGTTCAAAGCTTTTCAAGCATTCCTGGAATGAATTTGAAAACCAGGGGGAAAATGATATTTAATAGTAATAGCATTTGTTTGTTTGTTTATTTATTTATTTATTTATTTATTTATTTATTTATTTATTTATTTAATATACCGCCCTACTCCCAGACGGGACTCAGGGCGGTGAACAGCCAGAATAAGATACAATAAATACAAAAGTTAAAAAATCATTAAAACAAATTAAATAATTTGGCTCAACAGTTTAAAAATCCAATTATAATTATAAAAATTTAAAAACCCAAAATAAAGGATATAGATATAACACTTCACAATGCTTTCCAGCGCTCTCTAAGCAGTTTACAGAGTCAGCGTATTGCCCCCAACAATCTGGGTCCTCATTTTACCGGCCTCAGAAGGATGGAAGGCTGAGTCGAGTTTGAGCCTGGTGAGATTTGAACTGCCAAATTGCAGGCAGCTGGCAGTCAGCAGAAGCAGCCTGCAATACTGCATTCTAACCACTGCGCCACCACAGCTCTTAAGGAAATTAGGTAAAAGATTCTAAAGGAAATAAGATACAACAAAGTCCGACCACATGCCTTTCGTTGCTTCTTCTTAAAGGACTGAACATTAATCATCCTCACGTTTCTTTTCCCTGTCCTCCATCTTACAGGACAACCAATGTCGTACCAGTGCAAGCAGCCGTGTTCGTGTCCAGCTGTTTGTGTAAAATCCGCTTCTGCTCAGACGCCATGCAGCCCTCCCAGCTCCTGCATTTGTGTATCTGAGCCCGTGAAAGTGGACAAGAGCTGCGCCTCCTGCCAAAAATCATGCACCGATACCAAGGCCCCGGCGGCTAAGGGCACCTCGCCGTGTAGCAGTTGCTGCCCGGTTGTCTGCGTCAGCTCGTGCGAGTCAAAACCCACCTGTTCTTGCCAAACGGCCACCTGCGTCGGGCCCACCCAGAGCTGTGATTGTGCAAAGCCGTGTCAAGCCACAAAGAGCACCGATCCTTGCCAGTCCTCTGCATCGCCATGTCAAGCGAGCATCTGTGTGGTGCCGTGCCAGACCTGTGCTCCTGCCCCTGAACCGTGCCAGACCCAAACTTGTACCTATATCCCTATCCAACTTAGCCAGTGCTGCTGTGATCGGATCATGCTGATGCCGGTGTCCACCTACGCCGCTCCCTGTGCCCCATCTGTAGCCCCTGCCCCGTGCTGCACTTGTGCATGCTGTTGCAAACCATGCCTCATCTGAAGTGCTGTGCATGGCGTCCGTTGTGCAATCTGGCTTTGAACTCCTAAGGCCAATGGCTTTCCTTCTCCTGGTCATGCTTGGTGTCTTTTGGGTCATTTCTGGCTTTGTGTATGAAGTTGTATCGAATAAACTTGGCTTTTCATAGCAATACCTAACTCTTTGTTTTCCTTCCCTCCTTGATGTATGTTTAAATCATTCATGATGACTTTCCTCTCCTACCTTTCCACCCGTGGCCTCCGTGGCCCTAGTTCCTCACAACAATCCTGCGAGGGAGATTTGGAGGGGGGGGGGGGAAACTGTCCATATTCCACAATCAAATGAGAATCTGAGCTGAATTATTTCAAGTCCCACCCTAACACGAACTCCTACATGATCAACTTTTGGGGTTCAGATTCATTCAGCCCAACCTTCTCTCTCCCCCCCCCCAATTCCTGCTGCTCTATGGAGTTCAACCTTGTACAGGAAATTTGATCTATTTCCCTAGGCACGGGGTTCAAATATCTGCAATTTTTGGAAAAAGGACCCTGCATAGATTGCGAACTTGCAAGACACAAATAATTTCTTTCTTTCTGCTATTTCCTCCCTCCCTCCCTCCCTCCCCTCCCTCCCTCCCTCCCTCCCTCTCTCTCTCTCTCTCTCTCTCTCTTTCTTTCTTTCTTTCTTTTCTTTCTTTCTTTCTTCTTCCTTCCTTCCTTCCTTCCTTCCTTCCTTCCTTTCTTTCTTCTCTCTCTCTCTCTCTCTCTCTCTCTCGCTTTCCCTCTCTCTTTCCCCCTTTTTCTTTCTCTTTCTTTCTCCCTCTCTCCCTCTCTTATTTCCTTGCCTACAGCTGCAGTCTACATCCCAGGTTAAACCTTGCTTAATGTTGGCCTCAGTCTCTGTAACAAACTAGCTAGCATTTCCGCCTTGTTCTAGGTTATTATTTGGTGCTGCACCGCCACCCAATGGCCAATTCTCCAACTCGCCAGTCCCTTTTGCATGAAACTGGTTACAGGAAAAAAAAAAAAGGATTTTGCACACAAGCATGATTTATTTCTGAGTCAGGAACAGAGGTGATATTCAGCCCCTTCAGATCATTTCGTGTGAACCGGTAGTGCCAACCTGTGCACCCAGGTGCAATCCCATCCTATATCGCTGTTCTTTTGATGGCACACGCATATGTGGGCGGCGTGCATGCGTGAATTGCCATGTTGTCTTTATGTCGCACGCACGTACAGATCAGAGGTGGGTTTCAGCAGGTTCTGACCAGTTCTGGAGAACCGGTAGCGGAAACTTTGAGTAGTTTGGAGAACCGGAAGTAAAAATTCTGACTGGCCCCGCCCACATCTATTCTCTGCCTCCCGAGTCCCAGCTGATCAGGAGGAAATGGGGATTTTGCAGTAACCTTCCCCTGGAGTGGGCTGGGAATGGAGATTTTACAGTATCCTTCCCCTGCCACGCCCACCAAGCCACACCCACCAAGCCACACCCACAGAACCGGTAGTACAAATTTTTGAAACCCACCACTGGTATAGATGGCGCACGAGAGTGAATTGTCGTGTTTTGAGAAATGTGCTCACATTTCTGGTGCTGGCTGTACTGGTTGCTACAGAATGTGAATCCCACCTGTGGTTGGGAAATAATAGGACCCCAACCTGGGTGGACGTAGCCAGCACCTCTTTCTTTCCAGAGGCATTTGAGGCATTAAAATACCAAATCAGGTCTAAACATCTGGCTGTGTGCCCAAGCATTGTAAGAAAAAAAAAATGACCCAAACAATATTTTTTCAGGCAAGAATTCCTATAAATTATTATTATTTTGGATTTAAGGAATGAATTGTTGGCTTTCTTTCCTAGAGGTACCTTTTATGCATCCATTCCATTTCCCAGAAAAAAACCCACTTTCCCTGGAGCACCGCTTTATTTTATTCCCATTTCTCTCCCCTAAAAATCCTGAACAATTTCAGTCTCCCTCAAAAGCAAGTTATTTTAAAGTTAAGAAGAGCCGTCAGGCTATTATGCACCCCCAAGTTTTGCAAAATACCCGTGGAAGTTTCTGGTGCTAATATAGCTTCCAAAGCCACCTTTGAGCATGCAAGCAGACTAAGTGACTTTGGATCAGTCACTCTCTGTTAGCCCAAGCCTCCCTCACAGGGTTGTTTTGTGGTGAACACAGGAGAAAAATATTATGCACGATTGCCACCTTGACTTATAAAGTAATAAAGGTGGGATTAAACTTTTTAATAAATAGTATGAAGACTTGCAAACAGAAATAATTGCTCCTTAACTGAGTTTCCTGGAAACCTGGACAGTTAGCTAGGGAATTATTTGCTATCTGGCCAGATAATCATTTGAACTGGGATGAGGCAGCTTCAAATAACTAAGGAGGTGTCATTTCCAGCAGGTCTCCAACATTACGAGTGGGTCCACCATGTTATGACCGGCATGTAGAAGAACTATATAAATAGGACTGAAATGTTTCTCCATGTGTCTGGCTCTTATGTGCTCTGTGCTCATAGCAGACACGTGGTAATAAAAACATGTTCTTACTCATAGGAGAAGGCATGCATCTGCCCAGTGGTGAAATCCACATTTTTTTACTACCGGTTCCATGGGTAGGCATAGCAGGGGAAAGATATTGCAAAATCTCCATTCCCACCCCACTCGGGGGCCAGCCAGAGGTGGTATTGGCAGGTTCTCCGAACTGCTCAAAATTTCTGCTACTGGTCCTCCAGAACCTGTCTTAGGCTGACGTTATGCAATGCCAGGTCCGCAGCTAACAAAGCCCCCCTCATTTGTGACCTATTTCAGGAGGGGGAACCCTGGAGGTCCTCTAGTCCAACCCTCTGCTCAAGCAGGAGAAGAACCTATACAATTTGAGACAAGTGGACCCAGTTTGTGGGGGCAATAAGCTGACTTTGTATAAATATACAGAAGTATGAAGGTTATTGCTTACGCATTGTAAGCCACCCTGAGTCTCTGGAGAAGGGCAGCATAGAAATCTAATTAAAAAAAGAAAAAGAAAGGAAGGAAGGAAGGAAGGAGGAAGGAAGGAAGGAAGGAAGGAAGGAAGAGGAAGGAAGGAAAGAAAGAAAAAGAAAGAAAGAAAGAAAGAAAGAAAGAAAGAAAGAAAGAAAGAAAGAACATTCAGTTGTCTGCAATTACTGTAAGTTCGAATCTCACTAGGCTCAAGGTGGACTCAGCCTTCCATCCTTTCTAAGGTAGGTCAATGGAGGACCCAGTTTGTGGGGGCAATAAGCTGACTTTGTATAAACATACAGAAGTATGAAGATTATTGCTTAACACATTGTAAGCCACCCTGAGTCTCCGGAGAATTTTTTTAATTATTTTTTTAACGTTTTATATGATTGGTTTTATATGATTGGATTTTAAATTTTTCAGCCTAATCATTTAATTTATCTTCACTATTTTTTAACTTCGGTATGTTCTGTATTTTATTTGGCTGTTCACCGCCCTGAGTCCCTTCAGGGGAGTAGGGCGGTATATAAATTTGATAAAATAAAAATCAAATCAAATAAATCAAATATAAATCAATTTTTTTAAAAAAGTGTGGCTGTCGCCCAGGAGGGGCGATGCCTGGAGGAGAAGGCCCTTGCACACTCACACACACGTGCACATAAACTGCCTGCCTGCCTCCAATCGCCCTCACCTGGGCGGCCGAGGCCCACCTGGCCAGAGGGAGCCGCCCCGCGCGCCGTTTCCATGGCAACTTTGGCTCGGCTGAAAGCGGTCCCACCTGCGTCCCCACCTGTGCTTTTTTCTGCCCGCCCACCTCGGCTGTTTGATTGGCTGCTTTGGAAACCCACTCCCTCGGATTGGCTGATTCCGAGGGGGTGGGGACAGTTTAAAAAGCCGGCGGGCTCCACGTGCTGCGATAAATAAAGCGAGCGCGTTGCAAAAGCAGCAATAAGCCGCCGCTGCTGCGTCTCTCGGAGAAGCGACAGGTCTTTGGAAGAAAACCCCGAGGAAGTCTTGCAGAGGGAAGCAAAACAAAACTCCAGGTCGTGGGACAACCCTGACCTGGGTGGCCGAGACTCTCCAGAGACGCTGCGTCTCTCGTTCCTTCCAAAGAGACGCCGCTGCAAGGGCGCGGGAGAGGCTGGGGGGTGGGAAACCAAACCCCTCTCTCCCATCTGCGCTTCCGCAGCCGAAGACTTCGTGCCGTGGACCGTGCCGTAGCCTCTTGCGTCCTGGGGTAATTCTAGAGCGGAGACTCTTGGGACGTGGGTGTGGGGATACAGAGGGGCGCTAGTGAATGGTCAATTCTCTGGGAGTAAGGATAGCACCTAGGGTAATTTTAATGCTTAGGAGTAAAAAATACTCCTAGGAGTAAAAAATACTCTTAGGAGTAAAAAATACTCCTAGGAGTAAAAAAATACTCTTAGGAGTAAAAATAGGAGTAAAGTGCCAGGGATGGCTGAGGTAACATCTCTGCATCTTATTTAAAGGACTCCAAATTACCACAGCTCACCTAGGGTCAGGTTACCTCAGTCAGTCCCACGCAAGTGGGTTCGATCAGGGAAATGAGGCCAACTTCTGGGTCCTGAATAGTTTTAGCCAAGGCTCGAGTTTTTAGGGAGTAAAATATTGGTGGGAGTCTGAGGTCATTTCGGCCATGCCTTGTTTTAAAAAGAGAAAAAGAAAAAAAAAAACCACCACAGGTGAGCAAGAGTTAAAATTAGCTGAGGAGGAATAAAGCTGAGCTAAATTTTAGGCAGGTGTGGTTAAAAAGGGCTAAACTACCCCAGGTGGAAGAAGTGTTAAAATCAGCTTAAAGGCAAAATTGTGCCTCCATCTCTGGAATTGACCTTCCTCTCTTGGATAAAGTTTAATTCTTGGCACCTGATGTAATTTTAGGCAAGGCTCAAATTCTTAAAACAAATTCCTTGTGTGTCTGATCACACTTGGCGAATAAGGCCTATGGCTTCCATTTTCTAATTTAAACTAAAAAAATAAAGCAAAATGTGAAGAGGATTAGCTACGTTGGCTAAGGCAAAAGTTAACCAAAAATTACTCCAAGTTCAGGAGCTGACCTTGATCTCTAAAATAAACTCAATTCTTGGGACCTGAGGTAATTCTAGCCAAGGCTCAAGCCCTTAAAAAAAGCAAAACGTAGCAAAACTAAAATTGCTTCAGGGCTGGAGGGCATATCTTTGGGAACAGTAGAAACCTGTGGATTTGAGGTATTCCCAAGGGCACAACATTTCCATTCATGGTATCTTTTTTTCACTGGTAGGATAAAGCACATAAAAGCCTATTTGTGAAATTGTTGAATTGGTTTTCTAGTCTTTGAACATTAGGTGATGTTAATTTTTTTAATTTTTTTTTTAATTTCAGAGGCACTCACTGAGTAAAAAATCAGTCAAAACTGAAGACATCAAAGGTAAGTCATTGGTTTCATTAACTATCCAGCGCTGTATTTAGCCAAGAAGCCTGACAGGTACTGTTGGCAATGTGAGGTTAATTATGGCAAAAACCTTTGGGCTTTGCTAAAGCTTACCCTAAGGCTTGCTTTAGTGAAATTTTGCTCTATAAAACAGTAGGCATGAATGTGATAAATGTTATATACATTTCTAACTGATCTCCCCTACTTGTGGGGGTTCATTCACTCCCTGAGCTTCCAGTCTCTGATACTTAGACTGAATGAGCCTGGTAGTCGGCCGCTGCCTATCTCATTTAATCCCTGAACACACTGGAAGACTCACACTGGATGGTCTTTTTGGGGTTCCACTGGGTGACCCTTCCACGTCACTGAGTGAGCAGTGAGGGCAAATCAGCCTAGAGGAAGCAAGCCTCCAGTCCCTGAGGACCCCCTCAGTACTCCGACTGGAAGGGAATCCTTTCGGATCACCTCCATCACTCCCTTAGAAAGAATGCCAGTACCAGTCAGACTTCTTAACACTGGAAGTAAACCTGGTGATGCATTTTAATATGATGCTGTATACAATACAGGACAAGATTTGTGGCTCAGGTTTTAAATGAGGGGTTCTTGGTGCTTTTTGAGCTTTTTGGTTTTCTTGCAAATGTTTCAAGTGAAGTGCTAGGAGGGAAAGATTTTGCTCCCAACTTATGTTTTAGTGGCGGCTTTTTTTTAGTGTTGGTTGGAAGTAGTCTTGGAGGTTCTTTGGTTGAGCTATTTGTTGTTCACATGTTTGGCACTTCTTTGGGCATTATTTTTTTTTTCTTTTTTCAAATTATTTTTTATTTTCAAACAAAAACAACATAAAAATATCCTTTCAAACAATGACAGTGTATCGGTCAGTTAGTATCCTTTTGTGCTCACATGATCTTCAAAACATCAATTTGTAACACTGTTATACTGTGTAAAAATCTGTTTTTTTGATATCTTAATTTCACTTCGTATATCATGTTTCATCTCCATATTTTGTTATCTATCCAACAATAAAATGTACCCCATATCAAATACCAAGGAGCCTTGGTAGCGCAACAGACTGAAAGTGCTGTTAAAAGTAGCACTTAACTGCCAGCTGCCTGCAAATCTCACTAGGCTCAAGGTTGACTCAGCCTTCCATCCTTCCGAGGTAGGTAAAATGAGGACCCGGATTGTGGGGGCAATAAGCTGACTTTGTATAAAAAAGAACACCGCTTAGGGGGGACCGAAAGCCCTACTAAGCAGGTATATACAAAAGTATGAAGGCTATTGCTTAATGCATTGTAAGCTGCCCTGAGTCTCTGAAGAATGGTGGCATATAAATCAAATAAATAAATAATATTGATTGTCTTCCTGTTGTCTTATTTCAAATGTCAATTTACTCATTCCAGCACATTCTATTATTTTAATAATTTCTTCATCAGTAGGTATTTTCTCTTCCAGTTTTTTGCAAATACGATTCTAGCCGCTGATAAAACATTCACAATTAAATATTGCAAATCTCAATTATATGTCCCTGGTAAGATCCCTAATAAAAATATTTCTGGTTTAAAGTCAATGTGTCTCTTTATCATTTTTTCCAATCATTTGTGTATCTTGACTCCAATAACTTTTGGCTCCGCCGCATGTCCACCACATATGGTAATATGATCCCGGCATCTGGTGATACTTCCAATATTTCTCTGATTTATTCTTGAACATTCTGGCTATTTCTTTGGGCATTATTTACTGTGTGTTGGTCTCATTTTAATCTAGGATCAATTTGCTTGCCTTGGGCTTGTTGATTGTCTCTTGTGGAGAAGCTATAGATACTGTTTATGTCTGTGCTGGGTGATGGCTAATTTGTAAGTGTGCTGGACTTTTAGAATTTTCCTAAGAATCTTGCATGGTCTATAATGCTCTGATTGCCAGATTGAAAGTATGCTTAAATCTGTCAAAAAGTTGTGAAAATATGGAGATTTCATGAGGTATTCGGATTGCTAGTTGCTGTTACCACGTATCTATTTAAACCTCTCTTCCTAGGTTTAATGCTACCCATGGTTCTCTGAAGCAGAAAATAGAGCACGACAGCCCATTTTAAGGCTAGGCGTGGCTATTGGCTGAAAACAGAGTTTATAGTTTTCTTGCCTGGTGTAACTTTGGCTAAGGCAATGGTTCTTAGAACCAGAAAAGAGCTCAATGGCCCATTTTAAGGCTAGGCGTGGCTATTGGCTGAAAACAGAGTTTATAGTTTCCTTGCCTGGTGTAACTTTGGCCAAGGCGATGGTTTTAGAACCAGAAAACAGCTCAATGGCCCATTTTAAGGCTAGGCGTGGCTATTGGGTGATAATAGAGTTTATAGTTTTTTTGCCTGGCGTAACATTGGCCAAGGCGATGGTTTTAGAACCAGAAAACAGCTCAATGGCCCATTTTAAGGCTAGGCGTGGCTATTGGCTGATAACAGAGTTTATAGTTTCCTTGCCTGGTGTAACTTTGGCCAAAGCGATGGTTTTAGAACCAGAAAACAGCTCAATGGCCCATTTTAAGGCTAGGCGTGGCTATTGGGTGATAACAGAGTTTATAGTTTTCTTGCCTGGTGTAACATTGGCCAAGGCGATGGTTTTAGAACCAGAAAACAGCCCAACGGCCCATTTTAAGGCTAGGCGTGGCTATTGGCTGATAACAGAGTTTATAGTTTTCTTGCCTGGTGTAACATTGGCCAAGGCGATGGTTTTAGAACCAGAAAACAGCTCAATGGCCCATTTTAAGGCTAGGCATGGCTATTGGCTGAAAACAGAGTTTATAGTTTTCTTGCCTGGTGTAACTTTGGCTAAGGCAATGGTTCTTAGAACCAGAAAAGAGCTCAATGGCCCATTTTAAGGCTAGGCGTGGCTATTGGCTGAAAACAGAGTTTATAGTTTTCTTGCCTGGTGTAACTTTGGCCAAGGCGATGGTTTTAGAACCAGAAAACAGCTCAATGGCCCATTTTAAGGCTAGGCGTGGCTATTGGGTGATAACAGAGTTTATAGTTTCCTTGCCTGGTGTAACTTTGGCCAAGGCGATGGTTTTAGAACCAGAAAACAGCCCAACGGCCCATTTTAAGGCTAGGCGTGGCTATTGGCTGATAACAGAGTTTATAGTTTCCTTGCCTGGTGTAACTTTGGCCAAGGCGATGGTTTTAGAACCAGAAAACAGCTCAATGGCCCATTTTAAGGCTAGGCATGGCTATTGGCTGAAAACAGAGTTTATAGTTTTCTTGCCTGGTGTAACTTTGGCTAAGGCAATGGTTCTTAGAACCAGAAAAGAGCTCAATGGCCCATTTTAAGGCTAGGCGTGGCTATTGGCTGAAAACAGAGTTTATAGTTTCCTTGCCTGGTGTAACTTTGGCCAAGGCGATGGTTTTAGAACCAGAAAACAGCTCAATGGCCCATTTTAAGGCTAGGCATGGCTATTGGCTGAAAACAGAGTTTATAGTTTTCTTGCCTGGTGTAACTTTGGCTAAGGCAATGGTTCTTAGAACCAGAAAAGAGCTCAATGGCCCATTTTAAGGCTAGGCGTGGCTATTGGGTGATAACAGAGTTTATAGTTTTTTTGCCTGGTGTAACATTGGCCAAGGCGATGGTTTTAGAACCAGAAAACAGCTCAATGGCCCATTTTAAGGCTAGGCGTGGCTATTGGCTGAAAACAGAGTTTATAGTTTTCTTGCCTGGTGTAACATTGGCCAAGGCGATGGTTTTAGAACCAGAAAACAGCCCAACGGCCCATTTCAAGGCTAGGCGTGGCTATTGGCTGATAACAGAGTTTATAGTTTTCTTGCCTGGTGTAACATCGGCCAAGGCGATGGTTTTAGAACCAGAAAACAGCTCAATGGCCCATTTTAAGGCTAGGCGTGGCTATTGGCTGAAAACAGAGTTTATAGTTTTCTTGCCTGGTGTAACTTTGGCTAAGGCAATGGTTCTTAGAACCAGAAAAGAGCTCAATGGCCCATTTTAAGGCTAGGCGTGGCTATTGGCTGAAAACAGAGTTTATAGTTTTCTTGCCTGGCGTAACATTGGCCAAGGCGATGGTTTTAGAACCAGAAAACAGCTCAATGGCCCATTTTAAGGCTAGGCGTGGCTATTGGCTGAAAACAGAGTTTATAGTTTTCTTGCCTGGTGTAACATTGGCCAAGGCGATGGT
The DNA here is from genome assembly GCA_030761175.1 of Masticophis lateralis. Taxonomy (NCBI): domain Eukaryota; kingdom Metazoa; phylum Chordata; class Lepidosauria; order Squamata; family Colubridae; genus Masticophis; species Masticophis lateralis. The sequence goes on along the minus strand of JAUDYJ010000017.1, from coordinate 12,131,830 downwards.
TTTAGAACCAGAAAACAGCCCAACGGCCCATTTCAAGGCTAGGCGTGGCTATTGGCTGATAACAGAGTTTATAGTTTTCTTGCCTGGTGTAACATCGGCCAAGGCGATGGTTTTAGAACCAGAAAACAGCTCAATGGCCCATTTTAAGGCTAGGCGTGGCTATTGGCTGAAAACAGAGTTTATAGTTTTCTTGCCTGGTGTAACTTTGGCTAAGGCAATGGTTCTTAGAACCAGAAAAGAGCTCAATGGCCCATTTTAAGGCTAGGCGTGGCTATTGGGTGATAACAGAGTTTATAGTTTTTTTGCCTGGCGTAACATTGGCCAAGGCGATGGTTTTAGAACCAGAAAACAGCTCAATGGCCCATTTTAAGGCTAGGCGTGGCTATTGGCTGAAAACAGAGTTTATAGTTTCCTTGCCTGGTGTAACTTTGGCTAAGGCAATGGTTCTTAGAACCAGAAAAGAGCTCAATGGCCCATTTTAAGGCTAGGCGTGGCTATTGGCTGAAAACAGAGTTTATAGTTTCCTTGCCTGGTGTAACATTGGCCAAGGCGATGGTTTTAGAACCAGAAAACAGCTCAATGGCCCATTTTAAGGCTAGGCGTGGCTATTGGCTGAAAACAGAGTTTATAGTTTCCTTGCCTGGTGTAACATTGGCCAAGGCGATGGTTTTAGAACCAGAAAACAGCTCAATGGCCCATTTTAAGGCTAGGCGTGGCTATTGGGTGATAACAGAGTTTATAGTTTTCTTGCCTGGCGTAACTTTGGCCAAGGCGATGGTTTTAGAACCAGAAAACAGCTCAATGGCCCATTTTAAGGCTAGGCGTGGCTATTGGGTGATAACAGAGTTTATAGTTTTCTTGCCTGGCGTAACTTTGGCCAAGGCGATGGTTTTAGAACCAGAAAACAGCTCAATGGCCCATTTTAAGGCTAGGCGTGGCTATTGGGTGATAACAGAGTTTATAGTTTTCTTGCCTGGCGTAACTTTGGCCAAGGCGATGGTTTTAGAACCAGAAAAGAGCTCAATGGCCCATTTTAAGGCTAGGCGTGGCTATTGGCTGAAAACAGAGTTTATAGTTTCCTTGCCTGGTGTAACATTGGCCAAGGCGATGGTTTTAGAACCAGAAAACAGCTCAATGGCCCATTTTAAGGCTAGGCGTGGCTATTGGGTGATAACAGAGTTTATAGTTTTCTTGCCTGGTGTAACATTGGCTAAGGCAATGGTTCTTAGAACCAGAAAAGAGCTCAATGGCCCATTTTAAGGCTAGGCGTGGCTATTGGCTGAAAACAGAGTTTATAGTTTCCTTGCCTGGTGTAACATTGGCTAAGGCAATGGTTCTTAGAACCAGAAAAGAGCTCAATGGCCCATTTTAAGGCTAGGCGTGGCTATTGGGTGATAACAGAGTTTATAGTTTTTTTGCCTGGCGTAACATTGGCCAAGGCGATGGTTTTAGAACCAGAAAACAGCTCAATGGCCCATTTTAAGGCTAGGCGTGGCTATTGGCTGAAAACAGAGTTTATAGTTTCCTTGCCTGGTGTAACTTTGGCTAAGGCAATGGTTCTTAGAACCAGAAAAGAGCTCAATGGCCCATTTTAAGGCTAGGCGTGGCTATTGGCTGAAAACAGAGTTTATAGTTTCCTTGCCTGGTGTAACATTGGCCAAGGCGATGGTTTTAGAACCAGAAAACAGCTCAATGGCCCATTTTAAGGCTAGGCGTGGCTATTGGCTGAAAACAGAGTTTATAGTTTTCTTGCCTGGTGTAACATTGGCCAAGGCGATGGTTTTAGAACCAGAAAACAGCTCAATGGCCCATTTTAAGGCTAGGCGTGGCTATTGGGTGATAACAGAGTTTATAGTTTTCTTGCCTGGCGTAACTTTGGCCAAGGCGATGGTTTTAGAACCAGAAAACAGCTCAATGGCCCATTTTAAGGCTAGGCGTGGCTATTGGGTGATAACAGAGTTTATAGTTTTCTTGCCTGGCGTAACTTTGGCCAAGGCGATGGTTTTAGAACCAGAAAACAGCTCAATGGCCCATTTTAAGGCTAGGCGTGGCTATTGGGTGATAACAGAGTTTATAGTTTTCTTGCCTGGCGTAACTTTGGCCAAGGCGATGGTTTTAGAACCAGAAAACAGCTCAATGGCCCATTTTAAGGCTAGGCGTGGCTATTGGGTGATAACAGAGTTTATAGTTTTCTTGCCTGGCGTAACTTTGGCCAAGGCGATGGTTTTAGAACCAGAAAACAGCTCAATGGCCCATTTTAAGGCTAGGCGTGGCTATTGGGTGATAACAGAGTTTATAGTTTTCTTGCCTGGCGTAACTTTGGCCAAGGCGATGGTTTTAGAACCAGAAAAGAGCTCAATGGCCCATTTTAAGGCTAGGCGTGGCTATTGGCTGAAAACAGAGTTTATAGTTTCCTTGCCTGGTGTAACATTGGCCAAGGCGATGGTTTTAGAACCAGAAAACAGCTCAATGGCCCATTTTAAGGCTAGGCGTGGCTATTGGGTGATAACAGAGTTTATAGTTTTCTTGCCTGGTGTAACATTGGCTAAGGCAATGGTTCTTAGAACCAGAAAAGAGCTCAATGGCCCATTTTAAGGCTAGGCGTGGCTATTGGCTGAAAACAGAGTTTATAGTTTCCTTGCCTGGTGTAACATTGGCTAAGGCAATGGTTCTTAGAACCAGAAAAGAGCTCAATGGCCCATTTTAAGGCTAGGCGTGGCTATTGGGTGATAACAGAGTTTATAGTTTTTTTGCCTGGCGTAACATTGGCCAAGGCGATGGTTTTAGAACCAGAAAACAGCTCAATGGCCCATTTTAAGGCTAGGCGTGGCTATTGGCTGAAAACAGAGTTTATAGTTTCCTTGCCTGGTGTAACTTTGGCTAAGGCAATGGTTCTTAGAACCAGAAAAGAGCTCAATGGCCCATTTTAAGGCTAGGCGTGGCTATTGGCTGAAAACAGAGTTTATAGTTTCCTTGCCTGGTGTAACATTGGCCAAGGCGATGGTTTTAGAACCAGAAAACAGCTCAATGGCCCATTTTAAGGCTAGGCGTGGCTATTGGCTGAAAACAGAGTTTATAGTTTTCTTGCCTGGTGTAACATTGGCCAAGGCGATGGTTTTAGAACCAGAAAACAGCTCAATGGCCCATTTTAAGGCTAGGCGTGGCTATTGGGTGATAACAGAGTTTATAGTTTTCTTGCCTGGCGTAACTTTGGCCAAGGCGATGGTTTTAGAACCAGAAAACAGCTCAATGGCCCATTTTAAGGCTAGGCGTGGCTATTGGGTGATAACAGAGTTTATAGTTTTCTTGCCTGGCGTAACTTTGGCCAAGGCGATGGTTTTAGAACCAGAAAAGAGCTCAATGGCCCATTTTAAGGCTAGGCGTGGCTATTGGCTGAAAACAGAGTTTATAGTTTCCTTGCCTGGTGTAACATTGGCCAAGGCGATGGTTTTAGAACCAGAAAACAGCTCAATGGCCCATTTTAAGGCTAGGCGTGGCTATTGGGTGATAACAGAGTTTATAGTTTTCTTGCCTGGCGTAACTTTGGCCAAGGCGATGGTTTTAGAACCAGAAAAGAGCTCAATGGCCCATTTTAAGGCTAGGCGTGGCTATTGGCTGAAAACAGAGTTTATAGTTTCCTTGCCTGGTGTAACATTGGCCAAGGCGATGGTTTTAGAACCAGAAAACAGCTCAATGGCCCATTTTAAGGCTAGGCGTGGCTATTGGGTGATAACAGAGTTTATAGTTTCCTTGCCTGGTGTAACTTTGGCCAAGGCGATGGTTTTAGAACCAGAAAACAGCTCAATGGCCCATTTTAAGGCTAGGCGTGGCTATTGGCTGAAAACAGAGTTTATAGTTTCCTTGCCTGGTGTAACATTGGCCAAGGCGATGGTTTTAGAACCAGAAAACAGCTCAATGGCCCATTTTAAGGCTAGGCGTGGCTATTGGGTGATAACAGAGTTTATAGTTTTCTTGCCTGGCGTAACTTTGGCCAAGGCGATGGTTTTAGAACCAGAAAACAGCTCAATGGCCCATTTTAAGGCTAGGCATGGCTATTGGCTGAAAACAGAGTTTATAGTTTTCTTGCCTGGTGTAACTTTGGCCAAGGCGATGGTTTTAGAACCAGAAAACAGCTCAATGGCCCATTTTAAGGCTAGGCGTGGCTATTGGGTGATAACAGAGTTTATAGTTTTCTTGCCTGGCGTAACTTTGGCCAAGGCGATGGTTTTAGAACCAGAAAACAGCTCAATGGCCCATTTTAAGGCTAGGCATGGCTATTGGCTGAAAACAGAGTTTATAGTTTTCTTGCCTGGCGTAACATTGGCCAAGGCGATGGTTTTAGAACCAGAAAACAGCTCAATGGCCCATTTTAAGGCTAGGCGTGGCTATTGGGTGATAACAGAGTTTATAGTTTTTTTGCCTGGCGTAACTTTGGCCAAGGCGATGGTTTTAGAACCAGAAAACAGCTCAATGGCCCATTTTAAGGCTAGGCGTGGCTATTGGGTGATAACAGAGTTTATAGTTTTCTTGCCTGGTGTAACATTGGCCAAGGCGATGGTTTTAGAACCAGAAAACAGCTCAATGGCCCATTTTAAGGCTAGGCATGGCTATTGGCTGAAAACAGAGTTTATAGTTTTCTTGCCTGGTGTAACTTTGGCCAAGGCGATGGTTCTTAGAACCGGAAAACAGCTCAATGGCCCATTTTAAGGCTAGGCGTGGCTATTGGCTAATAACAGATTTTGTAGTTTTCTTCCCTGGTGTAACTTTGGCCAAGGCGATGGTTCTTAGAACCGGAAAACAGAGCTCAGCGGCCCATTTTAAGGTGAGGCGTGGCTGTTGGCTCTTAAGGCACCCGTGGCTGGTATTGCACGGCTATCGGGCGTGACCCCTTTGGCGATGGGGTAGCTGGTTCAAGTGCCTGAACTGGTTGTGACAGTGTCACCATGGACCAACGCAATATAATAGTAGTAATGATGTCTACATGAAACAAACTAGATGAAAAACTAATAGAGTGAATGTAAGTTTTCCCATAGCAATGTACCCAACTTTGTCCCTATTGTTAGGGCTCTATACGTCAGTGATGAAAAACCAACCCTACTTTTTTAGGGGTGTTGAAGCATGGACATTCATTCTCGATTGGCCCTGTGTTAGCAGTCCATCTCTACCACTAATCTCCTGTTCTTTCCCCTAGGCATGTGATCGTGGATGATTTGCCCAGTGAGACTTATTCTTAGCCAATTCGTGATTTGGGACAAATAAATGCCGGTTGATCCCTATACCAAGGAATGGACCTCTATCTTCTCCTTGAATGGCAGCAGTCTCGGTTTCCGGAGAGGCTTGGGACAGAGAGGCGGAGTCTGGAAAGGCCTGAGGTATGAGATCCACCACCATGGCCCTGTACTTTGCATAAACCCTGAACTCCAATTCTCGCAATTCCAGCTGTCCCATCCCCTCAAGCTCTCCTGCACTAGGTTGGCAGCATTTGGGGGCTTGTTGAAAGTGTAGTGGAGACAGCAAAAGTTCTGGGCTGCCAGTGGGGGCCCAAAACATCTTGAGGGAGGCTCCCAGACATCCCTCTTTGCCAGCAAACACACACTCCCTTTGCAAGAAAAAATCCCACCCCCAGCTGCTACTCCAGAGATGAGGTACGTCTCCTGTAGGGTATGGGTGGAGCACAAATGTGCATAAAAACATGGTGCTTTTCTGTGCAGCATGGAGAGCTCCTGTTATGCTGGGTGCTTTTAGGAATTGAGCAAGCATTGATGGCTGGCTGGCTAGGCAGGGAGAAATGTTCATGGCTGGGAACGGGGAAGTTGGTGCACGTTCTTGGTCCCTGCCTTCTCACAGTGCCAGCCCAATCAAGAACTGGGTGGGGAGCAACACCAATGAACATCCACCAATCTTGAGTGCTGCCAACACTCCTGCCCAGCCAGCCCTGTTTGCTCGCTTGAACAGCCCCTTGAAGGCATGTCTCTTTTTCAGACCCACCCCTCTGTCCCTGGCACCCAAGGCTGCTGCCATCCACTGAGAAGGCAGAGGCCCCATCCCTCAATGTGGGGATTGGCTGGAATTTAGTTATCCTGCATCACAACTTGGTCAAGAATATGTTTCTTTGGGTGAATCGGCCGTGATCATGCAGGGGTGGGTGGGGAGGACAGGGCACCAGTGGGGGGGGGGGGGGGGGGGAGGGGTACTGGCAACTCCAAAGTTTCTTGGGATTTGCAATTTTTTACTGTCAATTAAGCCCATCGTTTGCTCAGATAGCAAACAATGCTATCTTTGTATCACCAGCTTACTGAAAACAAAGGGGAGGGGGAAGCCCAAACCCAGGCAGCCACTGAAATGGACAACGGAGTGCCAGGAAGCATTTGAAAAACTCAAATGCTTATTTGTGGTGGAGCCCATGCTAAAGCACCGAATCCTAACACCTTCTTTGTCATCCAGGCAGATACTAGTGACGTGGCTGGGGATGCAGAGCTGCTGCATAAAAATGATCCAGGGAGCCTGCAATCATGTGCCTACGCTTCCAAAAAACTGAGTGAAACAGAGCGCAGGTGGGTAGTATGAGAAAAGGAAGCCTATGCAGTAAACTGGACACTACTGGCATGGAGGCATTTTCTAGAGGGGAACAAAATTCCTTTCAAGGTCTGGACAGATCATAAAGACCTAGAACTGCTTTTTTTAAAAAAAAAAACAAAACAGAAAACTGTCCCCCAACAAGTGTGGTGGGCTCAATACTTTACTCATTTTAATTTCACTTTACGGTACCTCCCAGGCAGTTAGAACTTCTTGGCGGATGCCCTCCCATGGCTGCCCCAATACAACAGCTCTAAAACTGAGATTATTAGACTAGTCATTCCATCCAAGCAATTGGCAGTATCACTTTTCTACTAGAGCTCAAGAAAAATGCCTTCCCCAAAGTTGCCAGATGATCTTGAAAGTAGAGTTGAAGGGAGGACTAGTGGTTACAGGGACCACCAAGCAGACTGTATTGTACATGATAACCTAGCCTGGGTGGGGCCCAAATTGTATGTGCCTGAAAGCCAACGAATTGTAGTGTAGAAAGGCCACAATTCAAAAACCGCAGGGCAATTTGGCTTTGTGAAAACCTTACATACTTCATAAAGCGCCAATTCTGGTGGCCGTCACTAAAGGAGGGCATTTGTAAGGACACAGCATTTCCTCTCATCTCAAACCGAATGGGTGGACACTCGGCATGTTAAGGCCTCGAAACTCCTTCATACATTCTATAGAGAATATCCAGGTAAACCCCAATGAACCCAATCTAATTGTTCTTTTCCTATTTCTCTTTTTTTTCCCCAGGATTAATGCCCATGTCTAGGGGCACCAAATGTCAGCACTGCCATCTTGACTAGGCTTGCTCGGGGAAGCTGTGTAGGTGGAGAGAAGATAGATGTTAGGGGAAAGAGTGAACACTGACAGGAACCAGAGGCGCGGAAATACTCAGACCTTGCCTCGCGTTTACTGCAACCTCTAATCCTTAATAAAAGAACCCATTGCTTGAACCAAATGGAGTTGGGGTCTTTCTTTCCTAGGGACAGAGCTTGGGTAGGTTTGACAATAACCCCAAATGGTAAAATACATTTTTATAAAATTTAAAAAAAAAATGGGAAAGAAAAGTTAAAATAGGAGATCTCCAAATCTCTTTGAGGAGATCTCGTACAATCAGAGGGAACACTCCAAATGTTTTTTTGATGCTTGAGTAAGATTTCAGATTCCAGGGACTGTCTCATTCTAGGTTAGTCTGTTTTATGAACCTGTCCATTAAGAGGTCAACAGAGATAGGTTAGGGCTCTGTATTTAGGGTGCTAGAGAAATGTTGTGAAAAGAGGGGAGGGGTGTCACCTGAACCTTTGGAAAAGCGAAGCTGTTCCTTCGCTTAGATTCAAGCTATACATGTCAAGTGCAAAGGATCAGGACCTTCTGTTAAAGTTTTAGTTCAGAAGATTTATTGCCCATGCTTAAACACAATCAACTAAAGTTCAAAACTAAATTGGCAGATAAGGATCAACTCAAGAGGGGTTTGATTCGGACCATCTGCAGGAACGTTACGATTCTAGACTCATGACTCACTTAACTCTGCCCCCTAGCTCTGCCTGCTCTCCTACATCACATATAGAAACAAAGACCACTGCAGCTTTGTCCTCGCTTAATAGCCACTCGCTCAGCAACTATTCAAAGTTACAAAGGACCTCTTCAGAACTACTTATGACTCATTTTTGAAGTGCCAATGTCTGTTCCCTCTTGATCGCATTTTGGGCGGTGGAAATTGAGCTTGCATTTATGGCTCTCTGCAGCATCCTGCAGCACATGACTTCTCAGCATTTTTTGCTTTGTTCAAGTGTTTCCTTTTGGTTTACTGCCCATTAGGGAAACGGGGTTTATTTAACAACACTTTTGTTTAATGACCGCATCATTCACTTAACAATCACTGTAAAAAGGTTGGGCACAATTACATGATTTGCTTATCAACCACCATGACTTACAACCATAATTCCGGTTATGAGTTGAGGGCTATCTGTATTTGTATAAAGTACAGATTTGAACTTTACCAGTGACCTTCAAATGATTTCCTTCCAAAGGAAGCCTCAAAAACAAAATCTTAAGTGCCCTTGAAATCATTTGCTGCTCACAGGCATGATGTTATATTATGACATTTGTCTGAATTTCCAGGTTTAATAAGAGAAAGGGATTACCCCAGATTTTATGGAGAAGTTTAGATGTATTTACTTTCTCCATTTATCCCTTTAGGTCATAAATCACAGCAGGTCCTTTAAAAATAATGCACCTGATTTACAGGGTATTAGTAATCTCAGACTATTCACTGTATTTTCAGCATGCACTCTCTTTGCTGAGCTATTCAGCAAAAATGCCCAAAGCAGAAACAAACAACAAAAGTTATTGAATGCATAGAAAATAGGATTCCAATCAGCAGACATCATAATTTTTAATGGACAACTTTAAATAGTCAAGTGACTGTAAATCAAAAGTACAACAGATGAGCTTTAAGTTTTGCAAGGAGGGCTTCTTCCCCCCCCCCCCCAATCTAAATATTGGACTGACAGGTTTCACCATTACTGCCTTCCCCCCAAAGAATCAGGGCATAAGCGATAGATCTTGGGATGAGTCAGAGCAAAACAGGTAGAATCTGCAGCAGTATTTCTCAGCAACTTTAATATTTGGACTGCAATTCCCAGAATTCCTTCACCAACTTGCTTTCAAGCCTTAGCATCAAAGATGGCTGGGTGACTATCAGGGTGGATTTGATTTAAATAAATGATTTAAATCACTACTAAAAAGGCTTGATTTAAATAAACTCAATTTCAATCATACTTTTAAAAGAGCATCTGTCATCTCTATCCCACAGTGGCAGCTCCTCTGACCTGTTGATAACTCACTGACAGTTCCAATATTGCAGAATATACAGCTACATAACCAAGCTCCATTTCATACTGAATAAGATGATTATTAATGTGTCTTAAACAGAAAACTATCTTTAGATAGATTTTTGCTCCAAAAGCATTTTATTAAAATAAATTCGATAAAAATAAAAAAAAATCCTATTTAAATAAAATCTGATTTAAATAAAAAAAAATCTGATTTTTTAAATTATTATTTTTAGAAGATCATTGATTTTTATCCTTCCTGGTGACTATGAATCAATCACCAGGGACAGAGCGTTCTAGTCCCATCTTTGGCATGAAAGGCAACTTGGTTGACCTTGGGACAATCATCAGGAGACCATGAGTTCTAGTCCTGCCTCAGGCATGAAATCTAGTAGGGTGACTTTGAGCCAATCCTTCTCTTTCAGCTCAATCCACCTCATAGGGTTGTTGTTATGGAAGAAATAGGAGGAGGAAGGAATATTAGGTATGTTCACTGCCTTGAACTATTTATAAAAAAATAAAAGTGGGATAAAATAAATAAATAAAAATGGATTTTCCCCCCTTAAAGAGAAACATGGACCTTGGACAGTGATGGCTAACCTTTTTGCCATTGCGTGCCAGGAATGGGGGGAGCACAGGGGAGGGTCGTGCATGTGTGTGCCCACACCCATAATTCTATGCGCCCTGAAGGCAGGGGTATGTCATCATTTGTCTGTCTGTCATCTATATATGATCTATCTATGTCATTTATTTATCTAGTATTTATATCTATCTATCTATCTATCTATCTATCTCTCTATCTATCTCATTTATTTATCTAATTATCTATCTATCCTTCTATCTCATTTATTTATCTAATTATCTATCTGTCACCTATATATTATCTATCTATCTGTCATCTATATGATCTCTATGTCATTTATTTATCTAATCATCAGATATCATATCTATCTATCTATCTATCTATCTATCTATCTATCTATCTATCTATCTGTCATCTATATGATCTCTATGTCATTTAGTTATCTAATCATCTATCTATCATATCTATCAATCTATCTGTCATCTATATGATCTATATGTCATTTATTTATCTAGAATCTATCTGTCTGTCTATCCATCTATCTATGACATTTATTTATCTTATCTATCTGTCATCTATATATGATCTATCTATGTCATTTATTTATCTAGTATTTATATCTATCTATCTATCTATCTATCTATCTATCTATCTATCTATCTATCTATCTATCCTTCTATCTCATTTATTTATCTAATTATCTATCTGTCACCTATATATTATCTATCTATCTGTCATCTATATGATCTCTATGTCATTTATTTATCTAATCATCAGATATCATATCTATCTATCTATCTATCTATCTATCTATCTATCTATCTGTCATCTATATGATCTCTATGTCATTTAGTTATCTAATCATCTATCTATCATATCTATCAATCTATCTGTCATCTATATGATCTATATGTCATTTATTTATCTAGAATCTATCTGTCTGTCTATCCATCTATCTATGACATTTATTTATCTTATCTATCTGTCATCTATATATGATCTATCTATGTCATTTATTTATCTAGTATTTATATCTATCTATCTATCTATCTATCTATCTATCTATCTATCTATCTATCTATCTATCCTTCTATCTCATTTATTTATCTAATTATCTATCTGTCACCTATATATTATCTATCTATCTGTCATCTATATGATCTCTATGTCATTTATTTATCTAATCATCAGATATCATATCTATCTATCTATCTATCTATCTATCTATCTATCTATCTATCTATCTGTCATCTATATGATCTCTATGTCATTTAGTTATCTAATCATCTATCTATCATATCTATCAATCTATCTGTCATCTATATGATCTATATGTCATTTATTTATCTAGAATCTATCTGTCTGTCTATCCATCTATCTATGACATTTATTTATCTTATCTATCTGTCATCTATATATGATCTATCTATGTCATTTATTTATCTAGTATTTATATCTATGTCATCTATATATATGTCATTTATTCATCTAGTATCTATCTATTATATAATCACTCTCTCTCTCTTTCTCATCATTTATTGATCTCTATCCAATCATCAGGAAATCAACCAGAAAATCAGAACACAACAAGAAAGAAAGAAAGAAAGAAAGAAAGAAAGAAAGAAAGAAAGAAAGAAAGGGGGCGATGTCCAGATTGGAGTTCAAATTAGTTTAATTATATTTTGATAATTAAATTTGATTGGAGTTCAAATTAGTTTAATTATATTTTCCTTCTAGAGATTCTCTCTTTCTCTCTCTCACACACACCCAGACACATAAATACAGAATATTGCTGAGCCACTCAGAATATCAAGCCACTCAAGACAGGAAACAGATAGTGAGATGCACAACCATTTCAGCAAAACTATCTGTGTTAGGTTTGCAAATCGGGAGACAACATCTGATCTGGTCTTATTTTAAAAACTAAATGCCTCATCTGGGTAGGTCATCAGAATGAGATTCCCTTTGCAAAGCTAGATTTTAATGAACCGGAGCAATCCATGGAAGGCCTCATGGTTGATAGAAAGCTAATTGCATTTTTATTTAACCTGAGATAGCATTCTATGGAGATATGATTTTTAATTTAGTTGTTATGATTCATTTATTAAGAATCTTGGCAAATAGATGGGGAAGAAATGGAGGGAGTGTTAGATTTTATTTTCCTGGGCTCCAAGATCACCGCAGATCAGGACTGCAGCCAAGAAATTGAAAGATGCTTGCTCCTGGGGAGGAAAGCCATGGCAAATCTAGACAGCATACTAAAAAGCAGAGACATCACCCTGCCAACAAAAGTGTGTATAGTCAAGGCAATGGTTTTCCCAGTTGCAATGGATGTCTGTGAAAGTTGGACCATAAGAAAGGTTGAGCGCCAAAGAATGGAGGCCTTTGAACTCTGGTGCTGGAGGAGACTCCTGCGAGTCCCTTGGACTGCAAGGTGATCCAACTGATCAGTCCTAAAGGAGATCAGCCCTGACTGCTCTTTGGAAGGCCAGATCCCAAAGATGAAACTTGAATACTTTGGCCACCTAATGAGAAGGAAGGACTCACTGGAGAAGAGCCTAATGCAGGGAATGATTGAGGGCAAAAGAAGAAGGGGACGACAGAGAATGAGGTGGCTGGATGGAGTCACTGAAGCAGTAGGCATTATCTTAAATGGATACCAGAAGATGGTAGAGGACAGGAAGGCCTGGAGGAACATTGTCCATGGGGTTGCAATGGGTTGGACATGACTTCGCAACTAACAACAAAATTTATTAAGGAAATCATTTCATGCTTTCTTCCCCCTTCTTTGAGACAGGATAGGTACAAGGGCAAAAAAGTAATTATGGTTGGAGCAATGGACCATCTTTGTCATTTTTAAGAGGAGGGGGCTTCAAGTTTGATGTCCATCCAAAATAAGAGTCATGGACATCTGAGGTGTCCATCAAAAATAGAGTCATGGATATTGAGGTGTCCATCAAAAATAAAGTTGTGGACATCTAAGGTGTCCATCAAAAATAGAGTTGTGGAGATGTAAGGAGTCATTCAAAAATAAAGTCATGGACATTAAGGTGTCCATCAAAAATAGAGTTGTGGACATCTGATGACAGAAAAGAACCACTTTCTTCTGACTGTCCAGATGTTCTGATTGTGGTCCCAAGCATAGATACTTTTGCAGGGGCCAGATGTCGCTCTTGACTAGTTTTTTGGGGAAGAGAAATTGAATGGCAGAGGGTCTAGTCCTCAGGTATTCAAGATGGAAGGGGCTTCCATATTTAGACAACCAGAAGTGGAGAAGATTTCATGTCTAGCCATCCAGCTGTTCCATGCAATGCCATTCCTCTTAGCTAGTAACTGAAGCCAGGCCAAATTAAAAACCAATCTGCTTTGGCAACCTAATTTACTCCTCCAATTTGTTTGTAAAAAATCTGGCTTCAAGGGAAGTAGAAGGAACAAAGACAGGGTCCATATTCATGGGCCAGGAAGGGTGGAGAAACACGGAGACCAAATTGGAATATATTATGTAAAGAAGGAGATCAAACAAGTTATGGAGCTGACTCAATAAAACGATTCTTTCTTATCTACTTCCTTTGGTATTTATTTCCTACAAATCAAGTTTTCTGGTCCTCTATAAAAGTCATAGGCTTCTAATCATCCTCAATCAATCAGATATCGCTTTGCAGACACGGTGAGCACAGGTGAACTTGGTAAGTTCTCTTCTTGTCTAGGCTGCATCTTTGAATGGGGGTGGTCTCTGGTTTGGTACCCATTTATCTTCAGATAATGATGAGAAAGTATATCCAGATATCTCAGAGATCTTCTGCTGGTCAGGGGCACTTAATTTTTTTCAACGAGAATAGTTTGAGAATCCTAGCTAGACGTATTATGGTTTCAAACTCTTTAAAAGGTTCAGAAGAACCTTTTAAAGAGTTTGAAGAAGAACCAAGACTAACCTAGGTCCTTTTGCTAAGATCAGATTGTATTTTCTCCTCATTCTTCTTTCTTGAACCTCTCTGTCTTCATCTGTCTTCCTATGCCATGATTCAATGGGCTATATCAAACTTGGCAGCTTTAAGAATTGTGGACTTCAACTCCAATTCTGGGAGTTGAAGTCCACAAGTCTTAAAGCTGCCACGTTTGAAGACCTCTGGACTACGTAAACAGGATGATTCAATCATCAGGTTAAGCTTCCTCATTTTCTGTCTTCCTTAACCAACAAGTTAGAGTCAGTTCCTTGCGCTGGGTTTATGGGTGGTTGAAGACCAGAAGAAAAGAAGCAGAGGGAAGGGGAAGCCTTAGAGCTACTGGTTGTATACCCCCAGTTTAGAGAGTGAATTTGATCTGCTATGAGTTATCATTCTTCAAGTATCTCCATCTTTGACCTATCAACCTCCTCGTATTTGTACTTGCCAGGTCGATCTTCAAGCTGGGATGAGGTGAGTTATAGAGACCTTTAAAAACCAGCCACTAAAAACATGTTCCTCTCTGTTAAACCCTAGAAAGATGTCTTCTAAGGACCAACAGCAGAAAAAGCAATGTGGTGTCTTCCCAACACCCCAAGAACCTCAGAAATCATGCCTTCCCAAAAACTGTTGTGTTATGAAGCCTCCAGAAGCGCCTAGTTCTTGCTGTCTGTGTCCCCAGCCTTGTCCTCCTCCCCAGAAGCCTGGGTGTCTTTCTTGCCATCCTTGCCCTCAAAACCCCAAATCGTACCAGCAATAAGAAGCTTTACAATCACATTATGGAAACATCTACACGGATCATCGGTGGTTGGGAGGAACAAGATCCTGGATGTCCCCCAGTGCCTGCATCTCCCACACTTCCATCTCACCTCTTGGCTTCCATCTGTCTCATCTCTTCTGCAATCTTAGCCAGAAGGAACTTGGGAGGGTGGCTTCCAGAATCGAAAAGATCTGCCATTCCCCCTCCTCAAGCTGTTTTTTTTCTTCTTCTGTTAATTCATTTTGTTGGTCTTTAATTGTCTAGGCTGAAATATCAGTGGCTACTTTTTAATTTATTTTACTGCAATAAACGTTTGCAATATCCATCCTTGGCCCTCCTGTGATTTTCCTGAAAAGCTCTTTGTAAGGTGTGGTGGGTCAATTATAGGGCAGGAGATATTAATAAGGAGCAAATCTCTCACTTGGGGGTTTACTGTTCTCACCCTGGTCAAGGAGAACCTTTAAAGGTCAAGAGTAATTCAATAGAAACATTATTGAATGTTGAACATATTGAAAAGATAATCTGAAAGCCAGCATTAGTTGGGTGAAGAACATCTTCGTGAAGCAAAAGGGGTGATGGTGGAAAGCATCATAGCTTGTTTACCTTCTGGGAAAGGAGGTGTTTGCAACTATTTGGTCCTTTAAAGAAGTCCTTTGAGGAATGGATGTCCCCTTTAAGAGTCTCCATCAGTCTGAAATGGGTTCTTCGGCCTAGAAAACCTACATCTTGCAAGGTTGATCTAGAACTCCCAATTCATTATGGACTTATGGTCCTCATCCATCCCGTTTTTTGTTCTCCTCCCAACCATTCAAAACCTAGTCCACTTCTTCTTATTCATAGAAGATGGTGGGCTTGTTTGATCTGAGAATCAGATCTGGTTAATGTGTTATGGAAAACTCCAGGTTCTAGATTAGACCAGGAAATGGACTACTGTCCAGGAAACTTCCCGAAAGCACCCATGAAGCCATCAAGACTCATAGGAAACTTCCCCTTAAATACTTATTAATTAAACTGGGCTTCTGTTGGTTAATGACCACAGTACAGTTATTTGGTCTGATTTGAATGAAACTGGGTAGCATCCCACGGAAGCGCCCAGAGACTCCAAGCTCAACTCAATCTAAATATCAGTGAAAAATAAGTCAACAGCTGGCATTTCAGAAGCCTTCCAAAGTAACCTATGAAGGGTTTTTCATAAGTGGAGAGAGAGCTGACCTTATTCTCGGAGGGCAGAACGTCATCCTAGCAACAGAAGATTGAAGGAACTCAACATTTTATGCTCCAGTTGTAAATGAATGTCATCTAAACACTCCTGGAATGAAATGGAACCAATCCAGGTCTTTGTTGGGCCTTTTGATCCCTTGAAAAGAGGGTTGAGGAATATAATGAACTGAAGACATTGGACAAGAAGTTTTATGCAGAGAAAAGCAGATTTATTGATGACAAAGGATGCCTTTGAAGAGCAGATAGTTGGTTATTCAGATATATTTAGCAGAGGTCACATGCAGGCAAAAAGAGGCCATGAGATTCAAAAATTCTGTCCCAGCATTCAGAAGACATGAGAAATCAAACTCCCTCCCAGAATAGGGTAAAGGTAAAGGTTCCCCTCGCACATATGTGCTAGTTGTTCCCGACGCTAGGGGGTGGTGGTCATCTCTGTTTCAAAGCCGAAGAGCCAGCGCTGTCCGAAGATGTCTCTGTGGCCATGTGGCCAGCATGACTCAATGCCAAAGGGTCATGGAACACTGTTCCTTTCCCACCAAAGGTGGTCCCTATTTTTCTACTTGCATTTTTTTTACCTGCTTTCGAACTGCTAGGTTGGCAGGAGCTGGGACAAGTAATGGGAGCTCACCCCATGACACGGCACTAGGGATTCAAACCGCTGAACTGCCGACCTTTCGATTGACAAGCTCAGCGTCTTAGCCACTGAGCCACTGCGTACAATGAGTTAAAAAAAATAAATTTTAAATTTTAAATTTAAAATAAATGTGGATTCCCCCCCTCCAAATAGTCTCTTCTCATTCATTGGGCATGGATGCTTCAAACAAGCATTTCTTGGTTTCTCAGTCCTAAATCGTCTTTGGAGTCCTTTGAGTTCTTTCTTGGATGAGATGATCCCGAATTTCTTCTCTTCCTCTTCTTCTCCCTTCAACTCCTTCTCCTTCTCTTCTTTTCTCGAACCATGCCTGACATACCCAGTCCTTCAATTGGCAGAAACCTAATGCAGCTCCACCTCATGAGGACCCTTGGTGGCCCTGAGGTGGCACAGGGACCTCATGGTTGGCCTTGAAAGAAAAAAAAAACAAAGCAAAAAACAAAAATGCAAGCAGAAATAGAACTTGAGGATGGAAAATCCAGAAGGTACCCAGGAACCGAGGTCAAGACATTCAACCGAGGAAAGAGTTTGGCAGGATGAATCTGAGGCAAAGACGTTGCTACGGTAGAAGAGGAGTGATGTGACCACTGACTTCTTCTCTAGTAGATCTCAAGGAAGTCACATGGGTATTGTGGCAGGCATTTGGGGTAGCACGGGCGCCTCCAGTAGGGAGGACATGGCAGCTTGCAGTAAGGGTAATAGGGTCTCTGGGGGTAACAGGGTTTGGGGTAGAGCCATTGAGGTGGGTAGCGTTGGCATGGGTAGGAGGGGTAACAAGGTCTGGGCCATTGGGGAAGAGGATACAAAGGATAGCAGGGAGTTGGACACTGGGGTCTAAAAGGTGGACAAGGAGGTAGAGTGGGATATTTGGGGCGGCAGTAGCGTGGTCTGTATTTATAAGGAGGACATAGCTTGGGGCAATAGGTCCCCCCTTTGGTATGCATTGAGAGATCTTCAATAGCATCAAAGAAGGAAGGATCAGCCTCTTCAAAGAACTCTGGCGACAGGTATTCGTATTCCATCTTGCAGATCCTAAGGGGGGAAAAGAAAGAGAGAGATGAAGCTAAAAAGGATCCACCCTTTGTTTTGCAGAGATCACGAAGAATCAGCCTTTGGAGAAAGGAATTGACAAGCCAGACCCAACCTGATCATGGAGAGCAATTTCATTCTTGGTCAACATTCTCACCAATTGGAATCGGCTCGAGATCACCTCTTGGGGTGATCTCCTCAAAGGAAATAGAGCCATGGAACTGAATGGCAAATTGGGATCAAGTGGATTGATTCCTTGAATCCAGTGGCTCATTCAAGTCAATCCCAATGATTGTTCCAACTGAATCACATATTGTTTTCAGGTTTGGGCTAATAAATCATCAGTTTCTGATAACAAAGACAATGTGTGGGTCAGTGAGAAGAGGAACACCCAACTTGGCTTGAAAAGTTGAGATGCCCTCAGGTTTTGAAGACCGTTCCATCAGGCCAAATGCCAGCATATTCCAGTGCTTTTCCTAACATTTGGTCTAGACGAAGAAGGTTGGAGGACTCAATCTTTCTACACTCTTTTTGTGCAACTCTCTTTTTTTCCAGGTACCGGTTTGACCCAATTTGGATTTTGTGAGATACAGAGAATCCACAATGTCCAATTTTGGTAGTCAAAATTGGAGGCCACAGCCTTATCCATCAATATGGAAGAGCCTTCTAACTATGGTTCAATGTTGTTGTTCAAAATATGGTTCATCAACCACTAGACAACAAAACAAATTGCTACTTTTCCTCAAAGGTGGACAAATAAACAAACTGAACCTACAGATTTACTACAAGATGTTGGTTTTTCCCATGCCCACATGTCTACTGGGCCTTGGAGAGGGAAATAGACAAGAGACATCAAAAGTTGATGTTGCTTCTAGAAGGGGAAAGAGCAGACTCAAATTTGGCCCCTCAAAAACTTCTAAAAAGCTCTTTTCACAGTTCCATCACAGAACTTGAAAATCTGAACTATTACAAATTTAGATGTTAAGAACAAGACTTACCTCCAGTTGATTCCTGGGTAGATGCTCACAAGCATCAAAACATGAGAAGTTATTTGCTTAACCACCAAACCAACATACAAAGCTTCTTTCTACTTAATGATCCATGGTTGTCACCCCCCAAATTAATTTAATTTAATTTAATGTAATTTACCGCATTTATATGCCGCCCAACTCCCAAGGGACTCTGGAAGGCTTACAACAAAAATAATGCAAACAATAAACATAAAAATTATTTTAAAACATTATAAAAACAATGATCTAAATCTCCTTGTTCAAAGCCCTGGTCAAGAGCCAAAGCTTTAGTGATGGAGTTAAATTTTCTATGTTCATTATCTCTCAAGATGACCATCCTGTCTGAAGATCTCTTGAGAAGATCTTCAACTTCTCACATAACCATCGCTGCCCATTGAGCACAGCTGCAAAATCCCTATTTTAGAACATCTCCACGTCCACAAAAGATGGACATGGAGAACTAGACCGATCCCCAGATAAAAAAGTGGTATTACCTTCTAATCTTCTCAAGATGAAGGAGAGAAACGTCTGATGCTTTGAAACTCCAAACACAAGGAGTCCGCTTATATACTTTCCTTCCAAGCCTCGTGGTGATACCACACAATGCGGAAAAAAGTCCAGTCCCACAGATCTTCCGGGAACTGTTCTCCTCAAGTTATCATTAAAATTTTTTGATTAAATGCTGCTGGCAACAGGCAAATTAAAAGAAACTCGTTCCTCTGACTCTGGAGGAGGCAAAAAAAAAAAAAAAGAAAGAAAAACAACATTTATCTCCCAATCTATTAATTTGTTACTATGTTTATTCAGTATCAGGAGGAAAAATGCAGTTCAAAAGATGCCACAAAGGAATGAGGGCTTCTGCCCACATGGTGAGATAGTGGCATCCCTTCCCAAATTTTCAAATGTTTGGATTCCAAGAAGACCCTGAGATAGTTGTCAACTCTTCCCAAAGTTTGGGCTCTGTTCATTTTGGAAAGCCAAACATTTCCCGACATTCTACAATTTTGTTCCAAATGTGTCCTATGCCTTCATCAAACCAGACCAGGAGTCGGCAACCCGTAGCTCTGGAACCGCATGTGGCTCTTTCATCCCTTCTATCAGGTTCGCCTGATACGCCAGTTGCACCCCTTTCTGGATCGGGACTCCCTATGCACAGTCACCCATGCCCTCGTCACGTCTCGCCTGGACTACTGTAATGCTCTCTACATGGGGCTCCCCTTGGGATGCACTCGGAGGCTCCAGTTGGTCCAGAATGCGGCCGCGCGGGTGATTATGGGAGCAACCTGGCGCTCCCACGTAACACCTCTCCTGCGCGAGCTGCATTGGCTTCCGGTGGTCTTCCGGGTGCACTTCAAGGTGTTGGTTCTCACCTTTAAAGCGCTCTATGGCGTAGGGCCAGGGTATTTGCGAGACCGCCTGCTGCTACCGATAACCTCCCACCGGCCAATACGCTCACATAGAGAGGGCCTCCTCAGGGTGCCTTCGGCCAAACAATGTTGGCTGACGGCCCCCAGGCGGAGAGCCTTCTCTGTGGGGGCACCCACCCTGTGGAATGAGCTGCCTCCTAGTATACGTTTGATCCCGGACCTTTGCACCTCCCGTAAGGCCCTAAAGACCTACCTACTCCAACAAGCCAGCCTAGCCCAAAGGGTTTTTTAATAGGGTTTTTAAATTATATGAATTCGGGGTTTTAAATTGGAATTTTATGGATTTGGGGGTTTTAAATTGAGAAGCCAAGGATTTAATTTGTTTATTTTAGTTCCTTATAACTTTTATATTTTATATATTTTAATTTTCTGGCTGTTCACCGTCCTGAGTCCCTTTTGGGAGAAAGGGCGCTATATAAATCCGAAATAAACTAAACTAAACTAAACTCTGCTATGGCTCCCTGTTGCCGGTCAGTTCCACAATTGATAGGGCTTTCGGTTAGGACATGTAGAGGAAAAAGGATGCCATGCTAGGAAGAGACTCTATGGTGGGGGAACCGGACTTCTGGTCAGCTCCAGAATTGAACAGGGGGTTAGGACCTTTGTGGCTCTTTGAATGTTTAAGGTTGCCGACCCCTGAACCAGACCATTTTCTTAGGAGGCAAAAAAAAAAAAGACTTTATTAAATTGGGAAGAAATGCCCGTTTCATCATTAGAGTCCTAAGAATCTGACCAAAAATATTTAGTTTATTTATTTAGGAAGAAAGGAACATAAGATCACGTCAAGTCCAATCCCTTGAAGCTCATTGCTATGAGCAAGATCCATTAAGATGGAAATTCATACACATTTTTTTGGCTCTTGATTGTTTAAGTGGTTAAGTAGCACAAGGGATGGGTGCTTTAGTAAGGTGACATATTAATTAAGTGTCATTGATGACCCATGATGTTCTCATGAAAACTGACAAAGAGGACTGGAATCTTGCTTTTCTCCATTTAATATTTATTACTGAATACATTTGTGACTTCACCGTCAGGTGTCCTGAGACATACAATTACGGGGTGCTTCCTGCCTCAGCTAGTTTTGGAAAATCCGACTCACTACACGGAAGATCACATCTGTAGATTCGATCCGATTACAAATAATGGGCTGAAGGAAAGAAACTAAGACAACAGATCCTTTCTGAGAATACTAGAATCCTGGAAGCAAAATAAATATTTGTTTCTCGCATTAAAACTTTTTTCGAACTCATTCTAGTTCAGTGTAATTTTTCCCCTCTTCTGTTGTTTTTCTCCTTTAAATCAGTTGGACAAAATAATCCATTGCACAGATTTTTCCCAGTTCTGTGTTTTCGATAGTTATCCTTTCCCTCCGAGGATTCCCCCGAATGGTGTTAACATTATAAAGAGGTGTTTCCTTTATGTAATTTTATCGCATGTCGTATCTACTTTATATCTACTGTATTTTCTGGCGTATAAGACGACTGGGCGTATAAAACGACCCTCCTCAGAGCCATTTAAGGCTCGTCAAGAGCCTTATGGGCTGGTCTGCCTGGTTACAGGAGAATGAGACCTGGCGTATAAGACGACCCCCGACTTTTGAGAAGATTTTTGTGTGTTAGAAAGTAGTTTTATACGCAGGAAAATACAGTACTTTTCAGATTGATCGATGAAAGGTTGATGCATTTATATGGCAGCGTTTTCTGGCCTAGGTAATGATAAAATTTTCATTTGATTTGATTAAGAGGTTCACCAAAACTGTAAAACTGTTGTGTTGTTTGACAAAAGCTAGGAAATATTGTGGTGTGTTTTTAATTAAAGGACAAGGCAACCTTTATGAGAAGATTGCATCGAATCAGCTCGAAGTGTTCCTTGGTGACCCCTGTTTGACTAACAGTAAGGAAAGCTGTAATTTAGCAATCTCTGGAAGGCCAACACCGGAGGTTTTAAGATGAGATTGGACAATGTTTTGTCTAGAATGGTGTAGGGTTTCCTGCTTGAGTAGGGGGTTGGACTAGAAGACCTCCAAGGTCCCTTCCAACTCTGTGGTTCTGTTGTTCCCTTTATAGTCCTACTTTTTTCAGAATACAGCAGAAGGAATCATGAGAGGATACCTAAAAGAGGGGAAGAGGGAACTGATAAAAATCAGCAAAGTGATCAGATTGAGGGCAGAATTTTTGATATATAACAAAGACTTCTCCCAATTAAGTAGGCTTCCATGAAACTGTGGGAAATAGGAAGGTGGGTTTGAGGGTCCCGTGAGCCCAAATTCTTCTGGATGGTTACTTCATTTTGGGATTTTCCTGGAAGCGGTGACCACCAATGGTGCTATGGACCATTGTCTGTCCATTTGACCCCAGAAGCTGAGAAGAACAACCTGGAGGTCATTATGGGACACTGAATCTGAGACGAGATGGAATTGCTCCAATCTGCCTTATCAAAAGGGGGTGAAAGTGAATTCCTTCCTGTGGAGCCCTGTCCAAACCATCTCCAGATGAATAGAAGGCACCAAGAAGCTAATTCTTTACATTTCAGGTCAACTGAACACACTTAGTATGCACCTCAACCTTTGAGGTTTGCAAAAAGATCTCTTTTCAAGGGGTGGATTAAAGAGGATTATATCCTTCAACCACAACCCAGGTGTGAAAAGGATTCTGCTGTGAATGAGCACCCATGAGTAACCCCTGGACACCCTGTTCAGAAGAAGCCCAACACTTTCAGACAACCATTTGTCCAAAATGGGATAGGGTTTCCTTCTGAGTTTCCTTCTGGGACCTCTGAGATCCCTTCCAACTCTGTTATCCCATTCTGTTCTACTTTTGGAAAGTTCTACTGTTCTACTTTCAGCCACAAAACATGCCGAAGCGGGGTGTGTGAATTTAAGAAGGAAAAAAAAAAAAGGATCAAGAGCTCCAAACTCAGATACAGATCACACATCTCTTTTTCAAACCATGTGTTTCTTGCAGAATAATTCCAGAACAAAAGGATTGGAGATAACGCCGTGTTCTTAATTCCCGATTTCCCGTAAGCCTCAGACAAGCTTCTTAAAATCTCTTTTATCATCTAATTCTTCCCCGCCCTTTTCTTAGTTCTGCTAAGCCGTCAAATGTCCTCTTCTTAAGGAACAGTTTAGAGGTTTGACTTCTGTTTAATTCTGTTCCTGTCACCAACTGAGCCTCGCCCAACCCTCAACCTCTTTGGGTCAGGCAGGAGACACATTTTGGGGGGGTCATTAGGAACATAAGAATGTCCCGCATAATTGGGCAATTTGCGACGCTTAAAAAGGCAGTGTTGCAATTGTTTTGCCTCTCTCTCTCTCTCTCTTTTTATTTTTATTTTTTAAAAAATAATGCTGAGTGAAAGAGAGTTTAGCCAGAGGAAAACTATGGAGATAAAAGTTAAGAGAAGGAAAAAAAGATAAAAGAAAAAGTAAGGAAAATAACTAACCAATTAAAAAAAAAAAGACAATTAAAGAAGCGACAAAGAACTTCTTTGCAGCAGTTACAAATAAAATTAAATCCTCTTCTTGTGGGTACTTCAGTTTTTCTCCTCTGCGGTACATATAATAATCTTGCTTACATTTCAAGATTTTTTTTCCTCAGATGTCAAAAAACGGGAAATGGGGCTCTCCCAGCTTAACCAAATATTTCATTTAATTCAGCGTTTAATTTAACTTAGTTAGATTTAGTGTTTCATTTAAATTTAATTGAGTTTATTGTTTGGTTTAATTTCGTTTAGTTTAACTTAATGTTTAGTTTAGCTTAATCTAGTTTAGCTCAATGTAGTGTAGTTTAATCCGGTTTAGTTTAATTTAGTTTAGTTTAATTCAGTTTAGCGGAGGAGCTGTGATCCTTTCTGAAACTTTGATTCGAATCTCACTGCCACGTGACCCAAAGAAAAAACAATTTGATGCACCGAGAGCTCTAGGATTCACAGCACCAAATTTTAATTCGATTTCAATTGAGTTCCATTCGAGCCCTGCTGTCTTGCTGGGATGCATTCCCTCCCAAAGGGAATAGTAAGAACTAGCACTGATGACGTTCCTTAGTTGGGTCATGAAACTTCTTGCAAGAAAACAAACCAAGTCAGAACCAAGGGCCCCTCATGTCTACCATGAACTACAAATATTTTCCTTTATTAGACACCAATCGGTGGATACTTCTGGAAAAGGAATGGATTTATCCCCAGGGATGGCTAACCTTTTTGCCATCGTGTGCCAGGAGGTGGGGGGTGGGGGGGTCATGAGCGTGCCCACACCTGTAATTCTATGTGCCCCACCCCTGCGCATATGTGTGTGACCCCCCCTGCTACCCCCTGCTCCTGGCACATGATGGCATGGTGGGCCCAGGAGGCCCATTTTTCTCTCTCCCCAGGCTCCGGAGCCTTTCTAGGAGCTTGGGGAAGGCAAAAACAGCCTCCCCCATCCCCTGGAGGCTCTCTGGAGGCTGGAAATGGGATGTTTGCCAACTTCTGGTGGGGCCGGAAGGCCTGTTTTTTGCTCTTCCCCAGGCTCCAGAACCTTTCTAGGAGCTTGGGGAGGGCAAAAATGGCCTTCCCTGCACCCCTGGAGGCCCTCCGGAGGCCGGAAATTGCACATTTGCCGACTTCCAGTCCCACCGGAAGTTGGCAAACAGGCTGTTTCTGGCCTCCAGCGGGCCTCTGGAGGTGGGTAGGGAAGGCCGTTTTCTCCCTCCCCAAGCTCCTAGAAAGGCTCTGGTGCCTGGGGAGAGAGAAAAACGGGCCTTCCCCACCACCCCCTGAGGCCCTCCGGAGGCAGGAAACAGCCTGTTTCCCTACATGTGGTGGGCCCAGAAGGCCCAAAAATCAGCTGGCCGGTGCACGCATGGACGCTGAGCTTGCGTGCCCACTGATATGGCTACATGTGTCACCTGTGGTTTGCCATCACGGATCTATCCATTGGGATGAGAATCATCCCAATTTTTGACTGTACAAACCTGACGTTCTTCTTCTCTCTTTTTTCTCTAGGACATTTCTTCAACACAATAACCCAATAATAAGAGTTGGAAGGGACATTTGAAGTCTTCCAGTCCACCCCTCTGCTCAAGCCTGTGCCATTTCAGACAACTGGCTGTCCAGTTTCTGCTTGAAGGCCTCCAGCAATGGAGATCCCACAACTTCTAGAGGCAACTTGTTCCACTGATTAATTGTTCTCATTGTCAGGAAATTCCTCCTTAGTTCCAGGTTGCTTCTCTCTTGGTGAGTTTCCACCCGTTGCTTTTTGTCCTGCCTTCAGGGGCTTTGGATAATAGCTTGACTCCCTCTTCTTTGGGGCAGCCCTTCAAATATTCTCATCTTGAATTGACTGGAAATGTCCTTCAATTGTCTTCAAAAATTCATTTTCCCCTTTCCTTGGGCAATTGGCAAATCAGCTGCCTTTGTAAATTGAGACGGGTTTGCGAATCACAGTTTTCAGTGGCCTGATAGGGAGAGCGAAGATCAGGTCTTGTAACGTTCCAAGGATCGACTTCAAAGCAAGCTCAGGTGACCAAGAACCCTCAAGACAGGGAGATCTCCATTCAATTAAAAAAAAAAAGTATTGGAATAATTATTTCCAACTAGCAATTTAAACATTATGTGGGAGTAACATCCTGAAGTCATCTAGGAAAAAAACACAAAAAACCACCAACCCAAGATCTTAACACTTAAGGTACTTCCTTTTCTGGAACTCATTTTCTACCAGCTGGTATAAAAAGAGGTTCTTGGTTGTGGATGGTGTTTCTTCTCAACTTGGGGATTGACACTCATTTAGGTAAGTCCCCCCAAAAAATGGATTGATTTTGGTCATCGCTGAATGAAATTATGGATTCTGGGGACCTGTTGGGATGGTCCTGCATCTTCTTTTAATCCATATTTAGGATGGACAATTGCTTTTGAGAAGGTTGCTAATGGTGACCTACAATAGCTTGCTACCAAGGAAATTCTCCAGTAGGTTTTATGGGGTGAATGTATCCTTATTGAATGATGTGTCTTGAGGTTACCTTGCTGGTTCTGAAGAGGATTTAAATGGAAATCCCACCAGTCAGAAGATGAACGGGAGAAAGGACAAGATAGAAGAACCAGACACAAAGTCCCAGATCAATACTTTCGGGAGTACAGGTCCATACAAACCTGAGGCCTCTTATTTTGAGAAGAATTGAAATGAATCCTGGGGTAGCAAGCAGATTTGTTCTTACCATAGCAGAGCTGAAGTTCTGGAGATGAAACTTCAGATCTTTAGATAATATTTCTCGTCAACTTGAGGTCCTTTTAAGCTACCTTCCCGAGTGTCTGAGATCCTTTGAGGATGTGCCAACTAGGCATGACGTTTCTTCTATTTATTTTCACAGATCGGTCTTTTTTTTTTTTAAAGAAAAAGAAAAGGACAATGTCTTATCCATACCAGCAGTGCAAGCAACCTTGCATTCCTCCTCCCGTCTGCGGAAAGGGATGCGCTGCACAATGTAAAGTGTGCATGCCGGCCTGTCCCTGTGATGTGCCCGTTTGTGCCCCCCCAAGCGTGAAAGTTGTCGGCGAGGCCTGCGTCCCCGTTTGCCCTCCCCAATGTGCTCCGTGTGCTCCGAAGTGTGTAGGACAAGCTGTTGACATCTGCGTCAAACCTCAGAGTCCTTGCCCGTGTGATTGCAAATGCCCTGATCCGTGTTGTAAATGAGGCTATTGGGGGAAAAAAATCCCAAATCCACCATGACGGAAAAACCACCATCCCATAATAGTTCAGTCTTGACCTCTTCCTTCACCTTTTTCTGATCTCTTCGTGTACTCGGTTTTGGGGAACGTTGCTTCGAAGTCTCCAGATGTTTGAGCATCTCTCGATTCTTCGAAGTCTCCAGATTTTCGGGCATCCCTCGATTCTTCAAAGTCTCCAGATGTTCGAGCATCCCTTGATTCTTTGAAGTCTCCAGATGTTCGAGCATCCCTCGATTCTTCGAAGTCTCCAGATGTTTGAGCATCCCTCAATTCTTCGCAGTTTCCAGGTGTCCGAGCATCTCTCAATTCTTTGAAGCTTCCAGATGAGCATCCCTCAATTCTTCAATGTTTCCAGATGTTCGAGCATCCCTCGATTCTTCGAAGTCTCCAGATGTTCAAGCATCCCTCGATTCTTCAAAGTCTCCAGATGTTTGAGCATCCCTCAATTCTTCGCAGTTTCCAGATGTCCGAGCATCTCTCAATTCTTTGAAGCTTCCAGATGA
This sequence comes from Masticophis lateralis, assembly GCA_030761175.1. Classification (NCBI taxonomy): domain Eukaryota; kingdom Metazoa; phylum Chordata; class Lepidosauria; order Squamata; family Colubridae; genus Masticophis; species Masticophis lateralis. The sequence continues at coordinate 12,104,595 of JAUDYJ010000017.1, read as the reverse complement.
GCATCCCTCAATTCTTCAATGTTTCCAGATGTTCGAGCATCCCTCGATTCTTCGAAGTCTCCAGATGTTCGAGCATTCCTCAATTCTTCGAAGTCTCCAGATGTTCGAGCATCCCTCAATTCTTCGCAGTTTCCAGACGAGCATCCCTCAATTCTTCGATGTTTCCAGATGTTTGAGCAGCTCCCAAGTCTTCAGTTTCCAGATGTTCACACACCTCCCAACTCTTCAACATTTCCAGATGGCCGAGCATCCCTCAATTCCTTGAAGTTTCCAGATGTTTTAGCAACCCTCAACCCTGTGAAGTTTCCAGATGTTCGAGCAGTTCCCAATTCTTCAGTTTCCAGATGTTCAAACATCTCTCAATTCTTTGGAGTTTCCAGATGTTCGAATTTCTCTCATTCCAATGGTTGTCTCCTTTCCTTAAATTGTGTAAGTTGGGGGCATTTGCTGTTGCCGTAGGCAGAGATGCCTTTGCCGAAGGAACCAAAAGCTATGTACTAAAATGAATCTTCAAAGAGCAAAATGCATAGACCGTGGGCTTGTAATAAATAAAGACTTTATCTTGTGGCATTATATGACCTCTGAAGAGTTGTGTTATTTTGTGATGTATTCCTACCTTACAAAATGTGCCTCCCCCCCAAATATAAATAATGAATACATTTCAGGTCATCTAATTAAAATGCAAAGCCAGAATCTCTTCTGGGTCCTACCTGTACATGTGAATTGCGTGCAAATACCAGCGCACTGCTGACTTTGTGAACGTTTGTGAAAAAAATTAAAAGTTTGGCCCAAGGTGGTGGGATTCCAGAAAGTTGCCCATTCAAACTCAACCCGGGACCGACCCTGCTTAGCTTCTGAATCCACAAAAGGGGCAGGCTGCCACCTGCTGAAGCCGGTACTTCATTGTGGGAAGAAATGCAATTATTAAAGATCTTTTTCAGCCTTGAGAAAAAGAGCAAAAACCGTCCACCTTCATTCTGCTGGGTTTTAAAAACTCTGATTACCCATTATTACTATTATTATTATTATTTTTTAAAAAATTCATATATTATTCCCAGAGAGGGCAGCAATTCACCTGAAGGAAACGGGGCGTTTCTTCCTTTTTTTTTCTAACGATGGTGGAAAAACAACAACAAACCAGATTGCCAGGATCCACCTTCAGGGCGAGATTTGTCCAAACATGTTTTAACTATTTTAGAAGAGGGTCAAAAGTTTGCTACTGTCTAGAAGGTCAGAGGGGGGAAAAAAACCCATGTTTCCCTCTTGAAGGACTGCTATTATTTCCTTTCATGGAAAGCCCTTTCTTTATCGGCCTATTTTCAAGAAATCCTAGAATTTCTTAGGGTCGGGAGGGACCTCGAAACTCTTCTAGTCCATCCTCCAAATTATTATACTGTGAGCAGACTTGAAAGTTCATTTGATTGGGGTAACAACTCCAGTGACTGAAGGAAAACGAACCTGAGGTATTTTAATTACGTTAAATTAAAACCACAGTGGAGCCCCAAACCGATGTTGCTAAGTGAGAAACCTGTGAACTGAGTTTTGCCCCGCTTTATGACATTCCTTGTCGCCTTTGTTCGCTGGGGTTGTTGAGTGAATCTGGCTTGCCCACTGTCAGAAGTTTGCAAAAGAGAATCGCGACCAGTGGTGGATTTCAAAATTTTTTACTACTGGTTCTGTGGGCGTGACTGGGAAAGGATACTGTAAAATCTCCATTCCTACCCCACTCCAGGGGATGGATACTGCAAAATCCCCATTTCCTCCCGATCAGCTGGGACTTGGGAGACAGAGAATAGATGGGGGCGAGGCCAGTCAGAATTTTTACTACCGGTTTTCTGAACGACTCAAAATTTCCGCTACCGATTCTCCAGAACTGGTCAGAACCTGCTGAAACCCACCTCTGATCGCGATGCTGCAACCGTCATAAATATGAATCAGTTGTCAAGTGTACGGATATAAATAACATCACCACAGAGATGCTGCAATGGTCGTAAGAGTGAAAAACGGTCATAAGTCACTTTTCCAGTGCTGTTGTAACTTCGGACAATCATTAAATGAATTGTTGTTATGTCAAGGATTACTTGTACAAATAAATAAATAAATGGAACCTCTGCATACCGGGACAGCGTACCTTAGAGCCAGAGGTTCAACCCAGCTGGGAGGAAGAATTTAATTAATTCAATTTAATTAATTCAATTTATATGCCGCCCCTCTCCGAAGACTCAGGGCGGCTGAGAATGATCTTTGAGAATGATCTCAAAGAATGACATTCCAATAGGTTATAAATTTAAGCTATTCATAATTATGAGTTCAGGAGTTCCTTTCCGTTTTTGTGGGAGCAGCGTTTTCATTTCCGTACCCACCCAAGCTTCTTTCCTTCCTTCACTCCACCAGACGGGCCATAACAAGCTCTGTCAAAGAGGGAAAACCAGAATTATGCTTTGTCAGACCTGCCACCGCTTAAACCTCTGAACACAAATCATCCTGGGTTCCATGTGCTGAGAAAGCCATAGTTTGTCAAATGTATGGCAGCATTGCAAAGCCAGAACTGAGAATCACACCCCCAAATCCCTAAGTTAAACCTTTCCCTCCCTTAACTGCCTCCTATCCCTGACCACCCACTCCCCAGTCCCCCCATGACTGGTTGGGTTCAAGCAAGATGTTTTCAGAACAGTCACTTGAACCGTAGGTTGGTAAGCAACTGCCTTCTTCTCCCAGCTGGGTGACCTTGAGGCAGCATCTCAGGGAGATGCAGCCGTTACTTTCGCTTTCCCCCAAACATCCATCCTTCCCAGTGTTCACGGTAGATTGTCACCGCATGGTAGCAAAGCACAAGCCAGGGTAAAGTGGCAGTTGATAATGCTTGTTGTATGCTTGTCAGCTCTCCCCAATCCTCCCTGTCTCCAACCAACCAAGTCAACACGAGAGACTCTGGGGTGCTTGGAAAAAGATTTATTGACAAGTGGCCTTGTTGGGACCATGTAGAGAAGCAAACAGGTTGCACTGAGTGACAGAGAAGGTAGAGGACAAGTCCGGACTCTCGGAGCAGGCTGGAGAACGTGACGCGAGGCCGACTGGAAAGCTTGGCGTAGAATCAGATGAATCGGAAGAGTAGAGATGCGAGCGAAGGTCAAGGACGGCAGAGAGAAAAGTGGAGACTTCCAAAGTCCCTTTTAGCAGCTTGGTTCCTCTGGAGCGATGAATGGCCTAAACACCTTTAGCACGGGCTGGATCCTTGGTGGTCAGGTTGGCAGTGCCCGTTGTGCTCTGTGCCCCAGCAGATCTTTAGTACTTGCCCTTGGAGCCCCCACAGTGGTCCCCACTTGATCCCTTGACTTGACCTCCACTTGATCCCTTGCCCTGGCTGATATTGGAGCTTCCGCAGTGGTCCACGGGGGATCCCTTGGCCTGGCCTCCAGTCGATCCCTTGCCCTGGCTCACTGGTGAGCAGCCACAGTGGTCCTCAGAGGATCCCTTGCACTGGCCTCCAATTGATCCCTTGCCCTGGTTCACAGGTGAGCAGCCGCAGTGGTCCTCAGAGGATCCCTTGCACTGGCCTCCAATTGATCCCTTGCCCTGATTTCCACCCGATCCCTGGCACTGGCTGATGCCAGATTCTTGGCATTGGCCCATACCAGATTCCTGGCCTTGGCTGAACCCTGAGGATTGAATCTGGGTCACCCCTGATCCCTGCATCTGGCTCACACCGGATGACTGAACCTGGGTCACACCTGAGCCATGGCATTGGGATGGTGCCGAATCCTGGCACTGGCTCACACCGGAGCCTCCGCACCCAGCCGATCCCTGGCTCTGTTGCATAGCTGGTACTTGGCTCTGGCCGCCAGTTGATCCTTTGCATTGGTTGGTGGTCTGGCCCATTGGGGGGAATCCCTGAGGCTGCTTGCTCTGCTGCATTGTAGATTTGTTTTTTGGGTGATCTGGAAGAAAAGAAAAGCCCATGAAAATCTCTTCCTCAATCATCAAAACCGGCCCTGGAATCCTCCAGGAGAATAAAACAAACAATGTCCATTTGAAGGATCACTTCATCTTCAGGAGAAGGTATGTTTCCCCTCAACTTCCATGCTTTTCCCTCTCCTCTTTTTCCTCCTTAACACCTCCCTTCCTCCAGAATTCAAAGGAAAGCTATGTTTGATTCCATATCTTGGTCCACCAAAGTCAAAAAAAAAAAAAAAAAAAAGACTTTAGACCAGAGGTCTTCAAACTTGGCAGCCAAGTTTGAAGACCTCTGCTTTAGACCCTTCCTTCTATGCCAGGCCCAGGTGCAACTTCAGCTGTTCCTTCCTTCTGTGTCAAACCCGAGGAAGATCCACCACTTTGCCCGCTGCTCAAGAGACAACCAGCCCGAAGTCAACTTACCCAACACAAAGTGTGAATTTTGTCCAGGCAGACAGGAGAGGAACGCTTGTTGGATCTGAAGCCGCATCTGGTCTTTTTATACCCATTGAGGTCCTTCCACTTCTAACCTACCCAGGAAGTCAACGTGAGCGACTGAAGACTCATCCAGCTTCAACACCCCTCTTGTCATCACGAGATCTTCCTCAAATGGATTTGTGTGATTTTTAGCTCTTTTTCTCCAGTAATTAAACAGCCTGTTTTGAAAACATGTCCGATTTAATGAGGGCGTGCAACTTTCCTTCAGAGAGTGACGACTTTGAGTGATCACGTCAAGTGTGGTGGCCACCAACATTGAGGCCTTCTCGCTCAACTACTCCTCTCTGGCCTTCTCACATATTGTCAATCCAGGACCAACTTTTTCCAGTCATGGTCTCCTGAGATGGTCAAAATCTGTTCAGAGTGAATGCTGGGTGATTTTCGAAGTTCAAATGTTGGTCAAAAGCTAGCTACTTAAATATCCTACTGCAAGACTTTCCTTCCAGGACAGGAATCTTTTTTTGGTGGGCTAAAGGGTGATCTGAAAATGCTTTGGCAAGACATCAAAAATGTTTGGGAGAAAAAGAAGAAGTAGATGAGCTAGAGAAAGAAGACAAAGTGGGAGATAATAACGACATTACTTGGATAATTGCTAAGTTTATGACCGGAGTTGATACATCACCATTTTATTTCTTCTTCATCCTAGTATATTCCTTGAAGAATAAAATAACAACAACCACCACAACAGGCATAGGTAAAGGTTCCCCTTGCACATATGTGCTAGTCGTTCCCGACTCTAGGGGGTGGTGCTCATCTCCGTTTCAAAGCCAAAGAGCCAGCACTGTCCGAAGACGTCTCCATGGTCATGTGGCCAGCATGACTCAATGCCGAAGATGCACGGAACGCTGTTCCCTTCCCACCAAAGGGGATCCCTATTTTTCTACTTGCATTTTTTACCTGCTTTCGAACTGCTAGTTTATCCCAGAAGCTGGGACCAGTCATGGGAGCTCATCCCGTTAGGCGGCGCTCGGGATTCGAACCGCTGAACTGCCGACCTTTCGACCGACCAGCTCAGCGTCTTAGCCACTGAGCCACCGCGTCCCCACAGCAAAGGGCACCTTAAATAGCAGATTCGTGGTAGGGGAACATTTCATAACCCAACAAACACTCTTGTCTCTTTTCCAAGTTGGCTTTTATTTGGACCACTTTTGCCTCCAGTTGAGGTGAGGTCAATTTAATTAATTTAGGTAACTAAGCCCTCTAAGAATTTGCTCATAGGTTTAGGGCGGGGGAACATAGCCAGATTGCCGAATTTACTGGACCTTCTCCTTCTGCCCTTCATACCCCCCATGATGCCAGCTGAAGTTGATGGCCATCAGCCAAGACTGACTTTCCCAAACCACGTGAGATCGGAAGACAAACTTAGTAATGCTTCATTAGCCACTGCTCAGCCATCTATCAAAACTTAATTAAGAGACACATGTTGTTCTCCACGAGGGCAAATGTTTCTTCTGTCCTTTGATTTTTTTTTTTCCAGGAAAAAAGAAAAAAGAAAAGGGAAATTTAGGAGCTGAGAGCCACATGATGCCACCAGGGTGGCTTCTCATTCTGTCAATCTTCGCCAAAGACACGGACCTTATCATCTGTGTCTCCTGATGAATTATGGCATGAGGAGCTATATAAGATCTTTCCTTTGGACACCTGACAAAACTTTCAGCCTTCCTTTAGCATCACCGTCTGTCAACAAGTCGTGGGTAAGTTGATTCTATTTGTTTTGGGACGTTTCTCTCTCTCTCTGCCCAATTCTTCATCAAGGGTCAACAATTTCCGTAGTCAGTTGGCTCAGGCAACGATCTATCGAGGGTTGTCCACAGTCACATCCGTTGGAAAGCAAGATGCAAACTCAACTTAGGTACCTGTTCCTCAAGATCTACTGGTGGCGATTATATTTTCAAGGTTGAGTGATGCCTAACATTGAATTAATGGGATTTTGATGGTCCTTTAGCTGGATGTTAATTATGGAAAACATCAAGATTATTTTATCTAGTCTTGATGGGATACATAGACCTCAGGCAGGCTTTTCTTTTTTTTTTAATTGAAAAAGTTTTACAGATACAAATTTTTCCACTTTTCCCCCCTTCTCCTCCCCAGCCCCCCTCCCCCCCATGACTTCCCAGGGTGAAATCCAAATCATACTATATCATACAATACCCCCCCAACAATTCTGCCCCCTGTCTAAACTATAAATATCTTCATAACATTTAACTAAAAGCTATCTGATACTTCCTTGTTTGGTATTTATTCTGCACATAATCTATCCATTTCTTTCATTCCCACATATAAGTTTCTTGAGTCCGGTCTTTTAAGTATGCTGATATCTTCGCCATATCTGCAAAACTGGCCACCGTCAAAGTCCACTCTTCGATAGTAGGCATAACGTCTTTTTTCCAATATTGACCAATCAGTAATCTAGCTGCTGTAACCATATATATAATATCAATTTTGTTTTGGTCAGTGAAGAATCCTTAACTATGCCCAGTAAAAACAATTGAGGAGAAAATTGGAGTTTTTTCTTCAAAACATTTTGCATAACCCACCAAATTTTAATCCAAAAAGCCTTCACTTTCTTGCAAGTCCGCCATATATGATAATATGTAGCATCTAAGCAATCACATCTCCAACATTTTGGCTGAACATTAGGATACATGCACGACAATTTCTTAGGATCTAAATGCCACCTATAAAACATTTTATAGAAATTTTCCCTCAGGTTCTGTGACTGTGTAAATTTAACATTCAGGCAGACTTTTCTTCACCTTCTGTGGAGAAGAAATGCTCAGCTGAAGTTCCTTCAGGCTGATGACTTCTTCTGCACAGTAGATGGCACTTGATTAACCATGGTTCTCAGTCAAAGAGCTTCCCCAGCTTTGCTCAGCTCTCTTTCTCAACTCACGGCTCAAGATTAGAATCTGAGATTTCACATGTAGTCATTTAGGTTCCTACTTAACGAACGGCCCTTCCCAAAAATCTCTCTTATTAACCCAGTTTGGTTATTTTAGATCTCATTAGCGGAGAGGTGGGTGTGATTTCAAAAGGTGGACAGCTAGCCCTGCCTCTCCACATGATTCTCTTTGATCTCCACTTTGGAATCCTCCTTTTGAAGATTGAGAAAGAAATGAGTCAAGGTGTATGTAACCTGAGAGAGAGAAGTACAATTAAAATATAATTGTACTTATAACTGCTTTGAAGAAAATGGGAAGCCACTTCTTGGTATATTTTTTCTACTTTTCTTTTGTCTTTTTCTTTATCTTCTTACTTTTTTTTTCAATTTTAGCTTTTTCCTGTTATTTGTCCCTTTCTCTTTCTTTTTTTAGTTCTATTTAGTTTGTATTGCTTCTTATTATTGTAGTTAAAACACTCAACAGTCTTTCTCTCTCTTCCTCTCTCCCTTTTCCTCTCCCCCTCCTCCCTCCCCTCTCTTCCCCTCTCTGTCTCTCCCTCTGTCTCTCCCTTTTCCTTTCTCTCCTTCTCTCTCTCCCCACTCTCTCCCTTTTCCTTTCCCTCCCTTTCCCCCTTTCCCTTTCCCTCTCTTCCCCTTTTCCTCTCCCCCTCCCGCTCTCCCGCTCTCCCCTCTCCCCTCTGTCTCTCCCTCTCTCCCTCTTCCTTTTCCTTTCTCCCCCTTTCCTCTCTCTCCCTTCCCCTTCTTCCCCTTTTCCTCTCTCCCTCTCCCTCTCCCCCCTCTGTTCTCTCCCTGTCTCCCTCTCCTCCCTCTCCTTGTTTTGAAGATTGCATGAACTTATCCAGGATCTTTAAGAACCAAGGTTTAATGAAGCTGAAAATTTGCCTGTGATTTGTGAACGAAAGCTAGGGTGGCCAGGTTGACAAATGTACCAGGGCTGTGATCTGTGACCCCCAATCAAATTTATTGCCCCAAATCTGGAGGACAAGAAGTTTTGGTTGTAACTCTAGCACAGAACAAGGTTCTCTCTCTTCCCCGAAGGATCCCCAGACAAGTCATGGAGAGATTTGTGTTCTTCTATGTGCCTCCAAGAAATGCATCTTTGCTCTGTATCTTTTCAGTTGTCCCCGAGCTGAAGATGTCTCAACAGCAGTGCAAGCAGACCCCATGTGTCCCACCGGTACTTTGCCAGTGTACTTCAAGTTGCTCAAAGCCCTGTGAGCCATCAACCTGTTATGCATCGTCTGGACCTCAGGGCCCAGGATCGACCAGATCTCAGTGCCCAATATCGACCGGATCTCAGCGCCCAATATCGACCGGATCTCAGTACCCAATATCGACCGGATCTCAGCGCCCAATATCGACCGGATCTCAGTACCCAATATCGACCGGATCTCAGTGCCCAATATCGACTGGATCTCAGTGCCCAGGATCGACTGGATCTCAGTGCCCTGGATCGACTGGAATTCCCTGCTCAGGATCGACTGGAAGTTCATGCCAGAATCCCACCTGCCCATCTGGAAACGAGGAGTGTTTCTGCCGCCTCTCCCAGCAGCAGTGCTAAACTCCCTTAAGAAGCGTCCCTCACCTAGAGATGGAAGCCCACTAATAAATGTTTGTCTGTAAGCATATCCCCACCCGTGTCCTCATTCTTCTCACGACCTTCTCGGTGCTCATGCCTCATCCATACATTTCATCCAGCCACCTCGTTCTCTGTCATCCCATTCTTCTTCTTTTGCCCTCCATCGTTCCCAGCATTTGGCTCTTCTCCAGGGAATCCTTCCTTCTCATTAGGTGGCCAAAGGATTTGAGTTTCCTCTTCAGGATCCAGCCTTCTAAAGAGCAGTCAGGATTGATCTCCTCTAGGTCCGACCGGGTTGGATGGCCTTGCAGCCCAAGGGACTTGCAGGAGTCTTCTCCAGCACCAGAGTTCAAAAGCCTCCATTCTTTGGCGCTCAGCCTTTCTTATGGTCCAACTTTCACAGCCATACATTGCAACCGGGGACAATCTAGTAGGTTATGAAATTCCAGAAACCTAGCTTCTAAAATGTTAAAATTGAGTGCCAGGGGAAGAAATATATATATATATATATATATATATATATATATATATATATATATATATATATATATATATATATATATATATATATATATATAGAAACTCCTGAAGTATTGCTTTCCTCTGATTTTCTGGAACACTTTCTACAGTTCACAAAATAGAGCAACCTTAAACACTCAAACAGCCATTTGGACCCATTTCCCACAGAAAAGAAATCACAAGGGGCCACAAAACCTGGGTGGGCGTGGCCAACTCAACGTCACTCACTTACTCCCACCCAGTCACATGACCCCTACCCTCTCCCAGCCATGCTTACCCAGGTTTTGTGGCTCCTGATGTTTTCTGTGGGAAACAGGTCTTTTTCCCCCCCTCCTGCCCAAATTCAGCCTGCAGAGATAGGTCTCTTTTTTTAAAAAAAAAAAAAAGACCAAAAACAAACAAACAACTCCCTGATGTGAATTTTGCAAGACTGGCTGAATCCTAGCTCAGCCAAAAATTCAAGAATATTTTTATTCCGATAAGAACTAGAAGCTGGAGGAAGGACCAAGAAGAAGGAAAGTGAATAAACACGTTGGGGCAGTAAATCTGCTTTTCTTACAACCTAGCATAAATCAGTAGACAAAGAGTAGGCTAATTGTGTACTGTCAGCCTTTCAATGTTGTGTATGCATCAGCATACACATCAGCATACACAACACCTCCTAGCAACGTTGCAATTTGTTTTTTGGGGTTGTTTTTTTTTTGCATATCATTGTTAATTGACCTCTTATCAGTACAGTATTTTTTCATTGAGAAGTTACAATTGCTTCCCAACAAATCCCTACATTTAATTTAAATTTATTTATTTATCAAGCATATCTAAGATTACAGGTAAAAAATATAAACGTAATTTGAATACTTTTCAGAGTAAGTAAAAAGGAATATTAGGACAGGGATGGTAGGCACACTGGTGCACTTATGCATGCCCCTTAAAGACCTCTTAGGAATGGGGTGAGGTCAAGATTAGACAGTTTAAGGTAAAGTTTTGGGGGTTTGGGGAAGAAACTACAGAGTTACCAAAAGGTTGACCAAAAGTCACTAAAAGGTTGCGTGGAGGAGACCTTGAGTAGACCAGTTGCTTCATAGAAGGCCTTCTCTGTTGTTGATCTATGTTTGGATCATCTAACCTCTTGTCCCATGATTTGAAATCCCAGAATTCTCCCCCGAGGGCCATGCTGGCTGGGGAATTCATGGGATTTGAAGTGGACACATCTGGAAGTTCTCCAGACTATGTCCTGATCTACGGGTTCTGCTTGTACCATGTGGTTGGCATCCTTTGGAGTGTGGTGGGATGGTCTCCTCCTTGTCACTGTTCACTCTTTTGAAGGCCCACTAATTGTACTTCTGCGGATGGTTCTGAAGTCCTGATCTCAAGATGATCATCTAAGAGTGATTGATATTCTCCAGGAACCTTTATGTGAAATGTACGGGTCTTCTTCTCTAGCAGTGGGGTACGATTAGAAAACTGAGAAGATAAAGTGGCCATCATCAAACCTCTGTCTCTGCTATTGGCTTGAGGTCATCTCAGGGGTAAAATGAACTGGTAATGATGACGGCTAGTGGTTTGCAGAACTGGTAGCGATGGCAGCTTGAGGCTCCATCCACCCGCCAAGTCCTCCTTACTTCCTGGTTTTCACCAGGAAGTACCCTATTTTTTACCCCCTTTTAACCCAATAGATGCTTCCCAATTCTATATCTATTCTATTTGACCTACAGATTGTGGACTTTGACTATATGGGAAGTCCAAACTGACTTTTCAAATTATTATTATTATTATTATTATTATTATTATTATTATTATTATTATTATTATTATTATTATTAATCATATTTCTATGCCGCCCACTCTACAAGGACTCTGGGTGGCTTACAACAATCAACAGTATACTAAATAGCATATTGCCCTCAACAATCTGGGTCCTCATTTTACCCACCTCGGAAGGTTGGAAGGCTGAGCCAACCTTGAGCCGGTGAGATTTGATCCGCTGATCTGCTGAACTAGCAGTCAGCTGAAGTAGCTGCAGTACAGCACTCTAACCACTGCGCCACCTCGGCTCGGTTCCAGTTTTCATCTTAGCACCAGCTCAGATCTGACAGATCTCAAATTCTTAAACGTTGCTTTGCATAAGACTTGGCGTGAACACTATCCCTGAAATTTGGCAGGTGTGTTACCTGTGTTTGACATCGTGTTGAGGTCAACCTCAGTTGGCCTAGTTTGGGAATTGAACTGGAAGATGTTAACTTATCTACCTCTGTCTAACCGCTCCCTACTTTACCCCTCATTCCTCACTCTACTTACTTTGTATAATTAGTATTTTTTAAAAATTAAAGTCAATCCTAAATTTCCAGGAACCAAAATAGATGCAGTGTTGTTGTTGTTTTTTAACCCAAATTAGATGTAGAACTTTCAAAACAAAAGTCAACGGATTCACTGTTTTTCCTTTATTTGTTCAATTTATTTACAAGTTGGTTAAAGATAAATTCGGAAGTGTGAAGACTCAGCATCTTTATGGCAACATGTTGACTCCATGAAGAGGAGACACGCTTCCAACCCAATCATGATACAGGTGTCATCCGGCAAAATCAGCTTCCTGCCATCCGGTTCACAATTTAAAAAGTAAATAGAAATTAAACGTGTATTTACTGTACTAAAACCATGATTTTCTGAAGGTTAATTATTTTGGGGGTGTTCATTCTGATTGAGAAACCCTGAAAAGTTTCAGCCTTTCCCCAATAGTCCATTGGCATCAGGAGAGGTTCTTATCACCTTTTATCTGAAGAACTTCCTAGTGTCTTCTGATGGGTTTTGTCATTCCAGAAGACACCTTTTGAAAAACATTTTGCAGGATCTAAAGGTACGTTGGACCTTCCAAACCAAGATGAAGAATTTATGGCCCTTGGGATATGGTTTGTAGTCCACCCATCCTAGCCAATAAGACAATGGTCCAATGATAGTCTATCAACCTCTGGAGAACCACCAACCCACAATTTCTTCTCTACAGAGAGCAGATCTGCCATTTTCGTTGACCTAGGAATTTGTCCTATCTAAAGTGTGGGACAAATAGCTGAATGGACTAGGTCTCTCCTGATAGTGAAGGGGAGGAGCTTAAATAACAAGGTGGACCTTCTCTCTCACTTCTCAAAGTCCACCTTTGGAGGGTCTAAGCTTGCTTTGCATTTCACCGACACCCAACTCTGCAGTGTTCTTTGAGAATGGCTGGTGTAGAAAATCAACTGAGTCCCCCATCACACCTCCTTCGGGGATATATAAATGGTATAAAGAATAAGAAGTAATTACAAATTTTACAGATGAGCGAGACTATGACTGTTAAGGTAGAATAAATGCAACAGTATGGTTAACATAAGGAGAAAACACCCCCCAAAAGGGAGAACATTCGAGATTATATTGCACCTCTATTGAAAAATCCACTCTGGTTGGAAATTGAAACATGATCACATTTATAGACATGATGAGACTTCTGGGTGAGACTTCTGCAATGTTAGAAGAATTTCTTAAAGCATTTCAAAGGGATACAAAGATGAGGTATGTTTGACTTGGTAAAATGTAGACTCAGAGAAATGGATTCTTCACTGACTCGCTCATTTATTCTGGGGCGGCCATGAACATGGCTGCTTCTTCTGCTGCTGCTGGTCACAGGGGGGTGGCTGTTTGCATGGAGGCTCCTGAGGAGGACACGGTTTGGGTTCTGGGCACGGAGTTGGGATGACCACGACTGGTGGCTCCTTGCATGGAGGTTCTTTTGGAGGACACGGTTTGGGTTCTGGGCACGGAGTTGGGATGACCACAACTGGTGGCTCCTTGCATGGAGATTCTTGTGGAGGACACGGTTTGGGTTCTGGGCATGGAGTAGGAGGCTGCTTGCATTGAGTCTTCTGTTGACAATCTGGAGTTGGCTCCTTTGGAGGACACGGTTCTGGTTCTTTAGGAGAACATGGAGTTGGTGCTGGTGGCTCCTTGCGTGGAGGTTCCTGTGGAGGGCATGGAGTTGGGATGACCACGATTGGTGGCTCCTTGCATGGAGGCTCTTGTGGTGGTTTGGGCTCTGGGCATGGAATTGGGATGACTGGTGGCTCCTTGCATTGAGATTTCTGTTGACAACACTGTTCCTCCTGTGGAGGACATGGGGTTGGAGCTGGAGGTTCCTTGCATGGAGGCTCCTTTGGAGGACATGGCTTAGGTTCTGGAGATGGAGTTGGTATGACCACCACTGGTGGCTCCTTGCACGGAGGCTCCTTTGGAGGACATGGCTTAGGCTCTGGACACGGGATGACCACCACTGGTGGTTCCTTGCATGGCGGCTCCTGTGGAGGACACGGCTTAGGTTCTGGTACACGTGGGGTTGGCACGTCTACAACCAGGGGTTGCTTGCATTGTTGCTCCGCTGTCTTGCAGACTTCAGGGGGCAAAGTCGGAGCTTGTTTGCGTTGATGCTGGTGCTGGGAAGATGCCATTTTCACTACAAAAAACCTGCAAATCAGAGAAAAAGGGTTCGCATTTGACGTTCTCACCTTTTCACAGACACGAAACATTTTCAAGAAAGGAACGATCAAACAAACCGCTTAGCGTTAATAGCTCCACAACCTGGTGAAGGAACCCCAAGGATCGTCTCCAGAAGTTGTGGATGCTCCAACATTGGAAGTTTTTAAGAAGAGATTGGGCAACCATTGGTCTGGATTGGTATAGGGACCCCTTCCTGAGCAGGAGAGTTGGACTAGAACAGGGGTCTCCAACCTTGGCAACTTTAAGACTTGTGGACTTCAACTCCCATAATACCTCAGCCACATGGCTGAGGAATTCTGGGAGTCGAAGCAGGGGTGAAATCTTCCCGGTTCGGACTGGATCGAGTGATCCAGTTGCGATCGTGCCGGGTGGTTCGGCGATCCGGTAGCGATGGCAAAGCAAAGCTCCGCCCACCCACCTGGGTGTCATTACTTTCTGGTTTTAACCAGGAAGTAATGTATTCTCTACCTTCTGGGCATGCGTGGTGCATGCATTTCCGAACCGGTAAGGAAGGTAAGTAGATTTCACCCCTGAGTTGAATTCCACAAGTCTTAAAGTTGCCAAGGTTGGAGACCTCCAAGTTCCCTTCCAACTCTGTTATTTTGATCGATTAAGCATTCTCATCACCATTTGTATCTCATCATCCAAAAATGAATGAACGAAATCTAAAAAGCTTTCTACCGAACAACGCAAAATGCAGTACGAATTGTCCTCCTACAATAAGCACCCTGTTAAATGAATTACCCTTAATGCGCAGTTACCCACAAAACGTTACAATCCTAGGAACAGTAGCTACATGCTGTAGTAGCACGATGAGAAGTAACCCCAGTAGCAAGACGAGGAGGAGTTTTGTATGGCAGCACTGGAGCTGAAAGAGATGATCCAAGCAATCCCAGAAATGTAGACAATCAGGATGAAATTAGGACTCCGTCGAGAAGTGCTAAGAGCCTTACCTGACAGGTCTCCAAGATAATGCTGGAAAGAATTAAGTTGTTCCCCAGTGTCGAACACTTTTATATTGTCCCCAAGCCCAGCCCTTCTGATAGGGTGTGCAAATCAGGGTGACTCTAACTTTTCACAAGGCTGGATTAATCATTTTCTTCAAGAAGGCAACACCCTTCTTGAACATTGCTTCCTGAGATGGTTTGATGCAATATCTGCCAATCCTCTTCATGATTGACCCAGATTGTAGAGGGAAGTTCTTAGTTCCTTCACCTTCAGAACTGGCAGGTCTATGCTTAGAAAAAGAAAAGTGAGGAAGGGGATAAGATGCCCTATGGTGGACCGACAGGCCACCTTCTTTGCACGAAGATAATCGGAAGTTTTTATTTGACTCAGAAGCGTCATCTCAAAAGGGATGGTGTCCTCCATGCATCTATAGCTTTTGAGATCTTCTTCTTCTTTGGCTCTTGGGTGGTCATTGGACAAAGTCAGTGGGAACCGAGAAAGTCATTGATGACTGAGGGAAGACTCGGATAAACTGGAGAACCTTCTCTTTAAATTAAATATACATCTCCTACTTAGATAGGAGGTCATGTGAGAAGTCTAAATCTCCAGACTGTGTCCACGTTCAGTTGCTTTGGATCAGAGGGTGGGGTTGGACTAGATGACCTCCAAGGTCCCTTTCCAACTTTGTTACTGTTACATCCACAGAAGGCCTTACACGAGTGTAAACGTTTGAAATAACCATCATTACTTTCTAGATTAATTAATTAATTGAGGAAAAGACAATCGATCAAGTTCTTAATCGAAGGTGCGGTTTTTTTCCCCCCGCCATGGGAAGACTTCTATGTTGCAATCATGGGTACCTTTTTTAAAAAAAATTGAGAAACGTAAGACGTTATTAGAATACCAGGCACCTTGAATCTCCTCTATCTTATATCCGTTTGAATGTTATATGTTATCCATCTTTTCATGGTTAGCATCTGAAGTGTCCAGAATTTTGGGTGGGAATGGACCGCGAAGAGAATTTTTCTATCCATGGAGAAAGACCATCGTAAAATCGGTTTGGTTTTATAGTTGAAACCTGACCTTATGATTGGATGGAATCTCATTCAATTCAGAGATTCAACCCAATGTCTTCTGAACTGAACCTCGGAATTAACTTAGATCTTCCCATCAACTCCTTCTGGCTAAAACACACGAAGAACGGTTGTCGGAATTGGATATATTCAGTTTAAGGAAAAGAAGGACTACGGATGACACGATAGCAGTCTTCCAATATTTAAGGGGTTGCCACAAAGAAGAAGGTGGGTGGGTTGTCCACCTATACCCCAAGGCACCAGAAGGCAGGAGAAGAAACAATGGATGGAGACTAACCAAGGAGAGAAGCAACCTGGAATTCAGGAGAAATTTCCTGACAGCGAGAATGATTAATCAGTGGAAATTACGGGTGCCACCTGAAGTTGTGAGGGCTCCAAGCTTTTAAGAAGAGACTGGACAACCATTTATCTGAAATGGTATAGGGCCGTGATGGCGAATCTATGGCATGTATGCCACAGGTGATACATGTAGCCATATTGATTGGCATGTGAGCTCAGCTCCGGTGCGCATGTGTGAGCCGGCCAGCTGATTTTTCAGGCCTTCTGGGTCCACCAGAAGTAAGGAAATGCCATTTTCAGCCTCCGGAGGGCCTCCAGGGGTGGGGAAGGCCATTTTCGCCCTCCCCAGACTCCTAGAAAGGCTCTGGAGGCTGGGGAGAGCAAAAAAGGGCCTACGGTGCCATTGCATGCCAGGGGACGAATGCACAAGACCGGAGGCAGGGCGCATAGTATTATGGGTATGGGCACGCACATGTGTGACCCTCCCCTCCCTTTCCTGGCCTGTGATGGCAAAAAGGTTAGCCATTCCTGGTATAGAGTCTTCTGGTTGAGCAGGGGGTTGAAGACCTCCAGCTCTGTTATTCTGGTTCCTCTACAGAAATTTTCCCGTTCGACTACAGATGTTTTATACCCACTGAAATGTCTTAATTTTTATTCCAAAACTTCCTGCCCATTCCTAATCTCTGGGTGCTTTTTTTTAAAAAAGAGGTACAGCTCAATTTGTCAAAGCACACCGGACTGCCAAAAAATGAGCCAACCTTGACAATTGGCAATCGACGTTGAAATATTGCTGAGCAAGAGATTGAGAGATTGTCCCTTCCATTCGCCCCGTCTTGCAAACATTTCAAAATGGATTTGTGCTGAATCAGCAAATCAGATTTTTTCCCCCCTCTGGGCAAACTCCCCAAATCAGCATTGCTTCCTTAACAGGGATAACTCCTGAGATAGCTGGTTTTATTAATTAACTTCAGCAAACATCTCGGGAATTTTTTCATCTTCATGCTAATGTTCAACGTTGGAATGTCTTACAATCCTATTTATCTTGGCCTTGGCAACTGCAGGACGATTGTCTGAGATGAAACATCAGAAGAAGGTCCAGGCGATTTCTTCTACCAAGTTGTTTTCTACCAACGTTCCTGTAAAATATGGAGACTCCAGATTCCTTAAAGGAGAAACTATGACTTAGATCCCAATGATTTTTCTCTTGTTTCTCCATCAGTTGTTTCTGATTATGCCAGAAGGAACATTTTAACTTTATGGTGAAGCAAATGTGGAAGGAATTGTCCACTCTTAGCACCTTCAGACATTTTTTCCAAGGGAAAATAGCGACATTAAGCTAGGAGAAGGACATCTTAAAAATGAAAATGGACTTTGGTGGGGTGTACAGTTTCTTATCTAACAAGAGAGGAAGGAGAGAGAAGGAAAGAAGAAAGGGGAAAGGAGAGGAAGAAAGAGAGGGGAAACAAGAGTAGGAGAGATGGTTAGAAGGGAGGAAGAAGGGAGGTGTGGGGGAAAGGAAGGGGAAGGAGACAAGGAAAGAAGAAAGCAGAAGAGTAGATGGAAGAAGGGAGGGAAAGGAAAGAGAGGAGAGGGAGAAGAAGGATTGTTGTAAAACAAGGGAGGTGAAATGATAGAAGAGCAACCCCGTATATACCTAAATTGTTTAGGATGAATTTGTATTAGTATGAAAGTTAAAAGAAAAAGGACTTCGTTTTGTGCACTGATTGGAACAAAGCTGGTTTGAATAAATCCAACTCAAATCTTAAAAGTTTCTCTCCTGTTCCTCTCCCAATTGTCTCTTTTACTGACACAAAGACGAAGTCTGCTTTTCCCTCGGTGGTCTATTCTCTTCAGAAGACCTCTTAATTTTTCAGGATTTCAATGTCACACATATATGTCGATTTGTTGTTGTTAGTTGCGAAGTTGGGTTATGCTAAGAAGGTTGGCCAAGGACATTTGGATAGCTTCAGATTGACCGAAAAAGCCACCATTAAAAAAGAAGTCCTAATGATCATCCGTAACGACCATCCACCATCTAACGATCTACCCCCACAACCAGCACCAAGAAGCCCACCAAAAAGATGGAAGAGGACATATAAAAGATGACATTCCGTGTTCTGCTTAATCGTCTTCACTGCCATCGTTTAGTCTAATCTATGCACGGGGCTGTTCTAAGGAGACATGCAACAGATATTATCTGGCGAAGGAAAAATAAATATCTGTCCATAAAACCACAATGTCAGCTCATATTGATTTATGGAATCTGCCCGAGACACGTTCAGTAAACGGGGCGAGGTGAGTCCCATTATCATGAAGTCAGGGGCCCAACCCAGGAAAAAAATCTTGCAACCCTTCAGCTGGGGCATTACTCATTCCCATCCTGAGCTAATTTTCAATTACAAAACCTGCAGCTAACACCTGCAGGGGAAAATTAAAAAAAAAGAGAGAGACTCAGAAATATCTCTTGGACAATGAGCTGTCAGGGGCGATTCAGAAATGTAGAAAGACCAGACAAGCAACTGCAAGAAATAATGTGGCTTCCATCACCTCCCAAAGACGTGTGGTTTTTTTTTTTTTCTAAAAAAGGCAACTGGACTTCGTTTTTCCTCGAAGACATTTTGGCTTCTCATCCAAGGAGCTTCTTCAGTTCTGAATGACAGTTCAGTCAAAACTGAACGAAGCTTCTTGGATGAGAAGTCAAACATCTTCAAGGAAAAACGAATGACTTGGATGACTGAGAATCTCTGTAGACCAGAGGTGAAATGTAAAATTTGTTACTATCGGTTCTGTGGGCATGGCTTAGTGGTGGTGGTGGGGGTATTTAACTTTTAAAACCATTTTTTCTACAAAGAAGTTGTAGAAAAAAATGCTTTTAAAAGCCTCTGAAGATCCCAGCTGATCGGCAGAGGCTTTTTTTTTCTTTTAAAACCATTTTTTCTACAACCTCCAAAAAAAATGGTTTTAAAAGCCTCTGACGATCCCAGCTGATCATTTTTTCTACAACCTCTTTGGCCAAAGAGGTTGTAAAAAAAAATGGTTTTAAAAGCCTCTGATGATCAGGCAACTTAGCTGGTTATTTCCCTCTCTGGTTCTTTCTGACACGTATCTGTCTTTTCTTTTAACCAAGGGAAAGTTTTCCACAAGTTTGAAGCCCGTCTGATGATTTTTAGCAACTTCCAATTGAAGTTCTCGGTAAAGGGAGGCCTGATGTGATGTGAATGATGGCTTAGGACC
This sequence comes from Masticophis lateralis, assembly GCA_030761175.1. Lineage (NCBI taxonomy): Eukaryota > Metazoa > Chordata > Lepidosauria > Squamata > Colubridae > Masticophis > Masticophis lateralis. The sequence goes on along the minus strand of JAUDYJ010000017.1, from coordinate 12,085,067 downwards.
AGGGAGAACTACGGCGAGGTGTCTACTCCATCATGAAGCTGTGTGTAGGACTAGCAACTCACTTTATCATTGTCTTAACTTACCTCATGGCATGTTCTAGGTGTCAGGGTTTCAACGGATGCCCTAATTAAATCACGAGTCTCGAGCCAAGCTACAAAAGAAATCCAGTTATTTATTAAGAGCTTCATGTTGGCATGTTCCCAAGTGAAACCAGCTCTGACCCTACATAATTTACGTTCCAATTATGATCCTGTTTCCCCCCTCCCCCCAGGACGTGTCATCAATCACATTCTACGGGAGCAATTTTGTAGAGGTCACTCCCCTTCAGTTGCTGTAGGAAACCCCGGGATACAGCCTTGAGAGAGATAAGCATGGAATGTGCATCTGTCTTTGGCTGCTGTGCCATTTCGCTGGTTCCCCATCCCCCCTGGCCTACTGCAATTCGAGGGCAGGCCAGGGATGCTTTGCGAGTTGACACTAGGAATAGAATTAGCTAGTGTTGAAGGACTTTATATATCATCTAGATATCCTGATCTTCACCTTCAAGATTCAAGGCCCTTTTAGACCCCTTCAAGGCACAAAGACAATTATGAGTAAACCTCTCTGTTATTCCATCAGTGCCTTGAGAAGGTCACCCCAAAACTTGTGATAATGTGGGAAAAGAAAAAAGACTTTGTCTTCTGACAAAGAGAACTGGCTTGTGAGCTAATCTTTTGGGCCTTTTTACTCATCGAACTTGTAAAAGACAGTCACCTCAACTTCCTAAATGGTGAAAATGTTTCCCTAATAGAAACCTCCTTCAAAAAGATGTCAGGAACCCTGCAACTAATATTTTTTTTTAAATTAATGAACATAACATTTTAATTTGCACTTCTCACTTTCCCTAGTCATTTTGGCATCCTGGACAGAAGCGATGCCCTTTAATCAGACTTACGTAAGGTTTATTCACAAGGAGGTCATCCCTGATGTTTCCACATCATGTTTAATGTTCTCAACCTCTGAAACAGTCCTATAGGATTGCAGTTGGGTTGCATTAGAGAAGGCGAGCCAGTTAGGTGATCTGACCTTCTGGCAACCACAGAACCAGATCCTGACTTGATCCTCCCTTGTGGTGGTTGAATTGAGCTGCTTTTGAAGTTGCTGTGAATGTGGGTGCCCCCAAAACATAGCATCCCGAGAAATGACACTTAATTTGAAAATCCTTAGCAAGGGCCGTTGGTCCTCTGAAGTTGACCCGACTGAGAAGATACAAATGAGGGCTCTTAGATTTCCATTTTGTTCTTCCTTGGTGACCTGTAGGTTGTCTATCTCTGACATGAAGGAAAGAAACAGATACCGATTAACAGAGTTGAAAGGGACCTTGTAGGTCATCTAGTCTAACCCCCCCCAAGCAGGAGACCCTACACCATTTCTGACAAATGGCAGTCCAGTCTCTTCTTGAACGTCTCAAGCAATGACGCTCCCGCAACTTCCGAATTGAATGGAATGAAAAGAACTGATTGTGGCATTCGCTAACAACTCCAGAAATCAAGATGAAATCCTAGAGAGTCCCCCACCCCCAAATCTCAAAAGAAGGCACCTCTAGGCATTCTGTCATGGTGGCTGTTTTGTGGTTCATCTTTTGTAGGATGTAATTATGGTGGTGAGTACTAACAGAGTGGTATTGGAGATCCCCACCCCACTCAAAAAGCTTTCAAAAATTATGTTAATCCAGATTGTCCTGTTTTAGAATCTCTTTCTCTTCTTCTCTGACTCTTCTGATTCTTCTAATCAGGAGGTAATTAAAGAGGAGTCAGAATATAGTCAGAAGGACAGCTGCAAACACAACAGAGGTTCACCCCCAGTTTTGTTCTGGTGGTTGACAGGGAGAGTGGCGGAAATGAAGTCCTTGATAATCTAGGTTGACTCAGTCTGATTGATTAGTTTTTGAACTGAAACAACCAAAAAGAAACTGTCATTGATTCTTAAAGAGACAGCATGACTGATAATGTAACCAACATTGGGTGTTCATAATCAGAAGGAAAGATAGCTGATTCTGGGAAGCAATTCCTCCCACTTTTTAGAAAGCTTGGTTTTTGAGATGTGGTTTTTTAAAAAAATTCTCTAGGGTTAAAAAATAAAAGTTTCCCCTGCACATATGTGCTAGTCGTTCCCGACTCTAGGGGGCGGTGCTCATCTCCGTTTCAAAGCCGAAGAGCCAGCGCTGTCTGAAGATGTCTCCATGGTCAGTGGCCACCATGACTCAATGCCAAAGGTGCATGGAACGCTGTTCCCTTCCCACCAAAGGTGGTCCCTATTTTTCTACTTGTATTTTTTACCTGCTTTGAAACTACTAGGTAGGCAGAAGCTGGGACAAGTCACGGGAGCTCACTCCGTTATGCGGCACTAGGGATTCGAACCGCTGAACTGCCAACCTTTCTATTGACAAGCTTCAGCACCTTAGCCACTGAGCCACCGTGTCCCATCTCTAGGGTTAACCTTCTTTTAATCCTCTCTTCTATGGTCCAGAAAACCTAAGGTCACAGGGACCTTAGTGTAACTCCAAACCATTCTTAGGTTGGCTGTTGGACGCTAAAATGATCCTTCATGCCAAAAATGGGTTACGTTTATGGCATTTGTCCAACCTACTAACCCTTCCCTACCCCAGTTTAGCATGCCAGGTCAAGATAAACAGTGGTAGACAGTGCCCAAATATTATCCTATTCAATGAGTTGGGTGGGGAGAAGGAAAATGAAAGGGAGATGAGGAGTTCTTTGCATCATCTTGTAATTAAAAGATGAGATAAGGAGTCACAAGATGGAGTAATGAACATCAGATGAACTGAACATGGGAAGAACAATGATCTAATCTGCGCAGGAGGAGAAACCAGCTGACTAGAGGTTCTGAATCCTTCGACATAGACCTTCTGAATCCTAGCTGGTGAGAGGAATCTCGGGATTTTTGGCTGGAGATCTGAGCTTTGTGGGTGAAAGGGGAACCTGGGAGAAATTTCATCAGCTTCCTGACGAGTTGTGGTTTTATCAGTCGAATATCTGTCTGGGTGTCCCAAAAGTGCTTTTTCAAAAGACAAGTGGACTTTATTTTTCCTTAAAGACGTTTCGCTTCTCATCCAGGAAGCTTCTTCAGTTCTGACTGAAGAACTGAACTTGTTCATCCAGAAGTTTCTTGGATGTCTATGGAGATTCTCAGTCATCCAGGTCCTGGTTGTCCCCAAGGTGTTTTTTCTAGAGGCAACTGGACTTTCTTGGTTCCTCTTTGAAGGCCATTCCCCACCATCCAGTCAGAGCTGAAGAAGCTTCTTGGATGAGAAGCGAAACATCTTCAAGGAAAAACAAAGATCAGTTGCATTTTGAAAAAAATGCAGACCCGGTTGACTGAGAAACTCCATAGATGTCTGTTTGGGTGACCACCTTACTGTTAAGGAGATCTTTTTGACCTGTGGTTGGCTGGTGCCTTCAGCATCAACCTCAACTCTGTCATCTGAGAAGGAACCATCCCAGTTCCCTGGAATGCATTTCCTTATATACATCAGAACCTGCACAACTGGCTTTACAAGGGCAGGACTCAGCCTGGATGGCTCATGATGGGTTATTGTCCTCTCCTTCTCCACCCTTTCTCATCTTGTCTTCATTTGTTCCTAATGTTTTCAAGGTACAGCCCTGCATTCCATCTCCCAGGGATCATTTTTCAAAAGCTCAGCTGCCAATTCCTTTCAAAGAAGGAACCACATATGCACACACACAATAAAGAAAAGAAGAGAAAAATGAATTGACTTCAGTTATGGGGAAGTGACACAAAGCTTGTTTGTCTCCTTCTCCAGAGCTGTGATATTCCCCCAGCATGCTAAACAATGGTGGTTTGTTGACTAGAGTAGCCTAGGTTTCCAATAGTGGCATCCCAGACCCATATTTCAGTTCTCAAAGACAACCTCCTGTGCGTTGAAAAAGCAGAATTCCAGAATTAGGCCAGGGGAGAGACTAAGCTAAGATCAGAGAGCAGATCATAACTCTCCTGTTGGAAGATCCAGTATTTAAAGATTGACAGATGCCAGCAGTCATAGAAATAGTGGAGAAGGTTGGAGGAGTTTGCCAGGTGCAACTTAATGGGCTGATACTTTGATGGGGACCTTCTGCTGAGGTGTGAAGTTGGAAAGAAAGAAGGAGGGAAGGAAGGAAGGAAAGACTAGAGGGAGGGAGGGAGGGAGGACAGGAAGGAAGGAATAAAGAGAGGGAGGGAGGGAAGGAAGGAATAGAGAGAGTCGTGGAAGGAGGAAGGAAGGGAGGGAGGGAAAGAAGGAATAGAGAGAGGGAGGAAGAAAGGACTAGAAAAAGGGAGGGAAGGAAGGAATAGAGAGAGGGAGGGGGGACGGGAAGGAAGGAATAAAGACAGAGGGAGGAAGGAAGGACTAGAGAGAGGGAGGGAGGGAAGGAAAGAATAAGGAGAGTCAGGAAGGAAGGAAGGAAGGAAGGAAGGAAGGAAGGAAGGAAGGAAGGAAGGAAGGAAGGAAGGAAGGAAGGAAGGAATCATGACAACTGAAGGAACAGGGCCCAACTTTTCTTACCTCTCTCTTTTGAGTAAATCTAGCTAGGATAATAATTCAATTTATCCTTAACATACCATTGAATCAGTCCATTCATCTATTCATCCATCCATGCATCTTTCTATCTATCCTTATTCATCCGTCCATCCATGTCTGTCCATCCATCTACCCACATCTGCCTGTCCATCCATCCATCCATCCATCCATCCATCCATCCATCCATCCGAGCGTCAAAAGATTCACAAGGAATTTATCTTCCGTTTCCACCTTGAAGTGAGCCTCTTATTTTTAGACTCTTCAGCTCCACCTTATTTCAAGACACTTTGGAAGCTGCCGAGAATTTGAAAAATGTCTTTGGTTGTTTTTAACAAGAATCTGACATTATTATTATTATTTTTGGAAAGGGTGGGGGCCAGGCAACCTGATAGAAGAGGGAAATGACTGACATGTTCAAAGGAGCACAGCGAAGTGATTTCAGCCCCTGGAATGTCCCAAACGAGCAATTTGAGTGAGCTGGCCAAATTGCAAAGCTTGCCAAGAAAGGAGAGGACTCTTGGCATGTGGGAGCAGCTCCCCCAATCCTGTATTAAAAAAAGGGGGGGGCATCACTCCCTCCTCCAGAAGCGTTTGAGCAACTTTGCAGAGAACACGACCCACATCGCGGCAACATTACCCGTAAGTAACTGAGACTAATCTTACGATGGGTCAGGTGAATTCCATCCGAGGTTCCCCGATTTTTTAAGTTAAAAAAATTAATTTAAAATTAATTTTTTTAAAAAACGTTTTTTTCCCATATTACAAAATTCCTTTTTTTTTGTTTTTGGGGGTTTCTGGGATGACAACACCTGACGGGTTTGGACTGGGTTTAAAAACCCAAACAGGGACCAACCTCCTTAGTAACGGGATGGGAGACCACGAAGAGATCTCTCAGATATGGGTTAGAGTTAAAAGTCAGGAAAATAAATAAATAAACCCTAGCCATGCTTAGCTAAGGTAAAGGTAAAAGTTCTCCTTGCACATCCATGCTAGTCGTTCCCGACTCTAGGGGGCGGTGCTCATCTCCGTTTCAAAGCCGAAGAGCCAGCGCTGTCCGAAGACGTCTCCGTGGTCATGTGGCCGGCATGACTCAACGCCAAAGATGCACAGAACGCTGCTTCCTTCCCACCAAAGGGGCTCCCTATTTTTCTACTTGCATTTTTTACGTGCTTTCGAACTGCTAGGTTGGCAGAAGCTGGGACAAGGAACGGGAGCTCACCCTGTTACGCGGCACTAGGGATTCGAACCGCTGAACTGCCGACCTTTCCATCGACAAGCTCAGCGACTTAGCCGCTGAGCCACTGTGTCCCTTCATGCTTAGCTATCTACCCCCAAGTTTAGTTAATGCTCATTTAGTAACTTAGCTCTCTCTTCTCTCAATTCTTTGATTCTTCTCCCTTCTTTTTCTCTTCCCTCCCAACACTACGGAGGCTTCCCCCAGTCTCTGTAGCAGGAAAAGCATCCAGTCACAGAGGGTGGAAAAGGAAATGTTTTCAGGAGAATTAAAGTCCCTTCACGTGACCCATAAGGAGGAAGACAGGGCTTCGTGCCAAAAAAACCCCAATGATTCATTTCCTTGCTTCGCTCACCCTCCCAATATCCTTGTTTAGAGAGAAAGAGAGAGAGCAATAAACCAACAACCAACACAGGGTGTTTACAAAGCTTAGGATGTTACCCGTGGCCGAGTTGCGGCATCTGAGCAGTGACATCACCAGCCTGATTCAGCCAGGAAAAGGTGGCTGGAAAAGCAGGCGGGGGAGATGGAGAAAGAGGGAAGAAAACCTAAGAGGAAGAGGAAGGATGTGTCTTGTCTGTTTTTTACACACACACACACACTTATTCACACGTAGGCACAGACAAATGTACATGTTTGGGAACTTTGTAAAAAGTCTGCTGATTTGTGTGTACCAATGAATTTTTCCTTCCTTCCTTCCTTCCTTCCTTCCTTCCTTCCTTCCTTCCTTCCTTCCTTCCTTCCTTCCTTCCTTCCTTCCTTCCTTCCTTCTTCCTTTCTTTCTTTCCCTCCCTCCCTCCCTCCCTCCTTTCCTTCTTTCTCTCCTGCCCCCTACAAATTTTCAATGTGATTAAAAATGATCCTTCCTTCCTTCCTTCCTTCCTTCCTTCCTTCCTTCCTTCCTTCCTTCCTTCCTTCCTTCCTTCCTTCCTTCCGTCTTTCTTTCCCTCCCTCCCTCCCTCCTTTCCTTCTTTCTCTACTTGCTACCTACAAATTTTCAAAGTGATTAAAATGTAATTTACTTCCTTCCTCCGATCCATCTAGCCATTTATGCATCTTTACTTCCCTCTATCCTCCTTCCTTCTCTGCTGCTCCCTCCAAATTTGCGCTGCAATTAAATCTGATTTTTTTCCTCTCTTTGCTTTCCTGTTGAAATGATTTTTTAAACTTCGTATATATTCCTCTATCTCCAGACGCTTCTTCCTGAACAAACTGAGAACTCAAAAAATGTCAAAAGAACAGCAGCAACAAAAACTAACTTCTGTCCTTCCCTCTGGACCGAGCAAGTTGACCTCAGTATTGGTTCCAGAGGTAGCATCTCAGAAAGGACGCGGTCAAGAATCTCTGCCCTCTGCTGAACAGGGGAACATGGTCCAAGAAGATCTAAAAGAGAGCCACCAAAGGAAAGAGTGGCCCTCTGAGTGTTCAGCCATTGAGAGACCAGTCTCAGAAGACACAGCTGGAACCAAGCATGATTCCTTGACCACAAAGGAGAAGGAACATCTATCCTCAGTGTACCAATATTGCAGAGAACCTCCAACTTTGCCTCAAGTCCTGAACAAGGAGACCTTCAAGTCAGGCCAGCCTCCATTTCCAGTTAGAGAAGCTGAAGGACACTCAACCACCCAACCATCTGCTTGTGGAGAACAGAAGCAACAGCAGAAGAAGCAAGCCAACCAGTAGCTCCCCAAGTAATCCCTGATAGATGAGATCAATCAGAACTGCTATACCCTATCTCCATCTCAAAGCCGTGGTCCTTCTTTTGGGTGGTTTCCCACCTTGTTTCGTTGACCAACCTTCTTCCTATTTTGTTCTATTTTGACAACCAATGTTTCTTTTCCTTGACCAATATCAATGTCTCCAGGATGAGTCTCTCCCCAGAGTTGTTCTGAAACCGTCACAACTGGTTTGATGTTGTTGAGAAGCACAGCACAACTCTTGGGATGGTTAAAAGATTGAGCATGGTTGGGATTCCTTCTCTATGACAAAGGTCAGCCTAGATGGTCCTGGATTGCCCTCTGCTGACATGACAAGGAACTTCTGAAGCTCACAATTTAAACACAGTTCAAGTGCTCCTTGCTAACCAATGATGGCTTCCTGATTATGTTGGATTATCATCACTGGAAGCTTTCAATAAGAGGTCTCTTGCTTGGATGAGGAACTTAGACTAAATGATCTACAAGGTCCCTTCCAATTTTGCTAATCTGTGAGAAACCAGATGAGTTTCTGCAATGTGCTTGCTCTCAGTTGCCCTAGAAAAGGGGAGGGGGCACAGACGTTTGGGATGGGGAAGCCAGCTGGTGTGAAATAGTCCCATGAGGACTGGAAGGGAGGTGTGCACTCATGAATTATGGCACTGCTGAGCCATAATTGTTTATACGTCTTCAAGGCCAACCATCCTGAGACTCCAGATACGAGGAAATACCTGCAGAGAAGCTTTTCCATACCATCATACTGGACGTTGATTGGACTCTCAGTGATGGAACCTGGGGGTTGGGTGGGAGCTATCATTTCAACTTTAGGAAAAGTACCTCTTCTCTAATCCAATGGAGTTGGGGGTTTTCTTTCTTGAGTTTTGAACGGAGGCAGGCCCGACAGTCTCCTTTGACAGGGTGAAAGACAGCCTTGCCAAATTTATATATTTATAAGATTCAACTTTTCCCCTTCAAACGGAATTTCCAAACATTAGGAGTGGAATAGTTGATACTTTAAATTGTCTTTAATTGTCCTTATGACCTTCTGGAAGCCGAGTTTCTAGAATTCCAGAGAGTACTCTGTCCTAGGATTCTCCAAGTTTTCTTGCACCTTAATCCAGAAAACCATAGCTTAATTTTGGGGATTCGTTTTTCGGACAGAAGAGAATTTTTGGTTCAGTACTGATGGTCTTGATTAAAAACATAGTTTAGAATTCTCACATGTGCTTCACGATTTTATGCACAGGAAATGATTTTGGAAATAACTCCATAAACACATAATGATGGTCCATTTACCCCAAAGTTTGGTTGTTCTACAGAGGACAACCAAGTGAATGGCTTGGTTCATGGAACCCACACTTCTAACCACCATACCTGGCTTGTTCCATTTGTTACTATTGTTTCATGAGTATTACCATAGGGTAATTCTCATAATTCCATAGGTTCCTTCCCCTTTCCCATAGCATAATGAGTTCAACACAAGAAAGAACTTTCTAGAAGTCTGAAGCTGTAGACCTGGTGTTCTTCTTCTGCCCCCTACTGGTGAGAGAAGGAACCATTCCAGACAAAAAATCTCATTAATTCACAGTTAATGGGGATTCAGGTTCTTCCAGATCCCCAAGCCTTCCTAGCTGTCAAAGGGACATGCCTCAAATTCAGACCCACAATTGATATTGTTCCCTTGAACTCATCTGGAAGGAAAAATCACACCCATCTTGGCTACCCTAACATTCTTGGCGATAGTCTTCCTCTTTGGCATCATGTCAACTCTGGATAAGTATCCCCACCTATATTTATCGTTTGCCTTTTCTTATTATTTAATGCCTCTCAAGCTCTTGATTTTTATAAAAGCTTCTACTGAACGAACTACCAATAAAGCAGAGAATCTTAAACTTACTGGGTTTTTTCATTCCCTGTGCGTAGCTGGCAGCAGCCTTGGGTGTCAATCATTTGCTCCCTGCACACAGATGTTGGGCAGGGGTTATCAGGTGAGTGCTCCCTGTGTGCAAGTGTTGGACTGTCCATTTTCATCCCACCCCGCCCATTTTGGATGCAGGTAAATGCAGGGTGTGCACGGGGGCTCAAGGAGGCAAAAAATGGGCCTACTGGAAGTTTGGGAAATGGGACCATTTCTGGTCTCCAGAGAGCCTCCAGAGCCTGGGGAGGCCATTTTTGCCCTCCAGGAGGCTCGAGGAAAGCCTCTGGAGCCCGGGGAGTGCAAAAACACCCCCCCCCATGGTGCAGGAGGCCGACTAGGCCACGCCCTCCATGGCCACACCCACTCAGCAACTGGGCAGAGAACCCCTTGCTAAAATTTTTGAAGCCCACCCCTGCTCAGTATGCCAACCTCTTTTGTGGGCATCTGCCATGCAAGGATCACAAAATGATCCCGGAACACCAGATCTTTTTTTTTCTTTTTTCTTTGCTGTGTCAGCACATGCCAATCTGGCTGTCCACGTCAGACAGCTGTGATGCAATCCTCTCATCCAATTAAGCTGGCGCGATTAGAGAATTTATTCAGCCAAGGAATCCTAAACAGCGCAAAGTAATTGACACTCCGAGTCTGCATGTCTCTTGTACATTCATGCCAGATCGTTCGGGGGCTCTTTTCGAAACTTAAGGTGACCTGTTGTGTTGTTTTCATTTTCAACAACTCGCTAGGCTTGGTTTCATCAATGCCAACGTTTCTGTTATTCTTTTATTACTACTACTATGTCAGGCTCCCTCATTTCATGTTTGTTTTTTTTTTTAAATTGTGAAATTGTGAGAGCATCTTGGTTGTGTGTGATACTCTGCGTTCTCTTCTTTTCTTTTAGCACGGTTCCTATGTTTGTGTTGCGAGTCCCACCCGTCTCAGGACACACGGTAGACACCAACACGGAGCCGCTGGGATGGGTTTCTTGCTTCATTTGACTGTACAAAGCTCCGTTGGGTTTCTAATGAGCACGACTAATGAATTGTACAAGGCTGATTTGCATCTTCTTAAAGCGTCACATGCATCGTTTCAGCTGAGTTTGGATGGAGTCTTTTTTTTTTTTTTTTTGCTGATTGCTCATAATGGTATGTGAGAACGGCCTTGGGAGACGGAGGGGAGGGAAAGCTGCTGACTAGGAATGGCCAGATAAGAGACAGCATAGCCCTCAGCTGCATAATGGGTGGAGAGAAAAAAAAAAAGCTCAGAAGGGACCCTCCCTAACTTCTCAGGCTATAAAAAGAGATAGTGGGAGTTTTGTGCTTTCAGACCTGGAAGGTTCTGTTAAGGTAGACTTAACGATAAAGCAGAATTAGCTTCTCCGGTTGAGTTTCCTGCCTGTTCTGTCTGAGAAGGCTGACCTCATTCTTGCAATCTTGCAATGCATAATCTCTTTCCCTTGTTTCTCAAGGTCGTTTTCCCATCTACCTTTAATCCCTTGAGGGTGGCCAAATTATTATTATTATAATAATTATAATAATAATAATAATTAATGGCTGGTCGTGCAGTCAGCCAGGTGTTCAGGCTGGATCTGGCCTTTTTGTCCTCCTCTGGAGTTGTTCTCAAGGACCTGGGGTTAGGCAGACGTCGTTGTTTCATAGTGTTAAAGAGCTGGTCGCAGGATGTAAGCTGCTTTGTAAAGCTGCCTTTTCCAATTGAGCAAGGAGGATTTTGTCAATGCTATCCATGTCAATGTATTATTGGTTATGGTTGATTCCACAATCAACCAGGTGTTCAGACTGGATCTGGCCCTTTTTGTCCACCTCCTTCTCAAGAACCTGGGATTAGGCAGATGTAGATGTTTGACAGTCCTAAAAGTCTCTTTGCTGGATATAAACTGTTCTGAGCCGAGCTGCCATTTTGCAATTGACCGATGGGGATTTTGTCAATGCTGGCAGTGTTCAAGGAGTGCTCCAGTTGTTTTGGGATTGCAACCAGGGCTCCTATCTTTGCTTCCTTTTGCCACAACCGTTTCTGCTGTTCTTTGTAGTAGTTATTATTATTACGCCCAGATAAAATACACAAGGTAAATCTCTTTAGGTGAAGGACAAAATTATTAGCAAAATAGAATTGTAAAGCCGAAATGGATCTGATAGATTGTTTGGTCCACCTTGTCTCCTACAGCATTGCTACTGGAGTTGAAACAGGTGGGATGGACGTCATTATTTTTAGCTTTGTAGCTTGCCCCGCCCAATGTAAAACCTCAAAAGAGGTATATCCTTTCTCGTTTAAGAGTTTCCCCAGAACAACTAAACTAGGTTGAATTGAGAAGTTCTCCAAGGAGCTTCAAGGATGAGCCTCCTTTTTTGAAGTCCTAATCCAACGTCTTCTCCAGTGTCCCATGCTGGCTCTCCTGTATTTATTTATTTTATTTTTTTTGGAATTTTTTTTTATTTTTAAACCAACATTTCATCATTAATCAATCAATGTAACATCAACATTTTTTTTTTTGGTGTCATCATATTCAACATTTATCGTCATTTTCTTAGTACATATTTATTTTTCCTCTTACATTTAAATTTAATGTGTTACAACATATTTCCCCCGTATTTCCCCCGTATTTCTTATTTTTACATTGCCTATTGTCTATATTCAGTCATATCTATTCATTGATATGTTATAATACTCTGATTCTTCCTTCGCCTCTAATTGCTAATGTTAATCTACTCATTTCTGTAGATTCTAATATTTTCTTAATTAGCTCTCCCTTTGTAGGATTCTTTTCTGCTTTCCAATTTTGTCCAAATAGCATTCTTGCTGCCGTTGTTACACGTATAATCAAATATATATATTTTCTTTATTAAATTTCTTTGGTAAGATACCCAACAGGAACAGCTCCGGTTTACGATCAATAGGTTGCTGTTTTTCTCCAGCCATATTCAAATTTTTGCCTTATAATTTCTGGTTTCTGGACATATCCGCCACAGGCTGGCTCTCCTGTATTGCCGGGTGGAGAAATGAGAAACGAGTCGACAGCTCAGACTTAATTGCCAATTCAGCAGTCCCCGAATGTTTATCCTCTTTTCCACCCAGCCAGCGAAATTGACGAGACTTTCTTCAAAGCAAAGGGCTTGGTCCAGGCTAGCTTCTAAATTACACCCATGAAGCTTTAATTTGGGGTTAGATGATCCCAATTATGGTCACCAAAATTTGTGCCTTTTCTTCCAATCCTCTTTTATTAAGAAGGGAGGCGGAGGAGGACAAGGAGAAGGAAGTGACATTGAGAGTTAGCAAACCACCCTTTCATTCTCCCGAAATTGACACTTATTTGGGCGTAAGCTTCTGAATGCTAGGCTTGGAATGAAATCATTTCTACTGAGAAAAGGCTGGAGGGTTTTTATTTTGCTATCCCAAACCCCAGCAAGCTACAAGGATCCCTCTGAGGTTGAGTAGGAAAACAACAACACAACTTCTGTGATGGGCCCTCTTTGCAAAGACACTATGTGTGTGCAAGGGGGACGTGGTGGCTCAGTGGCTACGATGCTGAGCTTGTTGATGAAAAGGTCGGCAGTTCTGCGGTTCGAATCCCTGGTGCCGTGTAACGGGGTGAGCTCCCGTGACTTGTCCCAGCTTCTGCCAACCTAGCGGTTCGAAAGCAGGTAAAAAATGCAAGTAGAAAAATAGGGACCCCCTTTGGTAGGAAGGGAACAGCGTTCCATGCGCCTTTGGTGTTGAGTCATGCTGGCCACAGGACCATGGAGACGTCTTCAGACAACGCTGGCTCTTCGGCTTTGAAATGGAGATGAGCACCGCCCCCTAGAGTCGGGAACGACTAGCACATATGTGAGAGGGGAAACTTTACCTTTACCTTATGTGTGTGCAGGGCCGTCTTAATAGCATTATGGGCCCCGGTCAAAGCAGTGTACTGGGGCCCTTACGACAACTACTCACAGGAATAAAAATGTAAATGGTCGATAAAATTAAACATATATATTTGCGTGTTACTCTTAATAAAAAAAATGCAGTAAAATGTAATAAATACGTTGCTGTATTTATGTGATATAAGGTGCATTGAAGGGTTAACATACACAGATTAGTATGGGGCCCCTTATGCTGGTGGGGCCCAAGGGCAAGGGCCCATCAGGCTGGTGCATGAAGACAGCCCTGCTGCATGTGTGCAAAGGATGAACAAGGAATTGTGTGTTGGTTTCTGCTGGCTTATCATGAAATATTGATCTTGTTGGCTTGCCGATAGGACTGCTCTTGTTTGCACAGCTCGGTTTTTGGTATGCCGTGGCCCACGGACAGGGGCTTGGGAACCCCTGCACTAAGCCAACATAAAGCTGCCTTCTCAGTTTTGTAAAAAGAGCCCAGCCTTTGTCCGGCGTTGTTTCCTTTGTGTCTTCATAATTTTCTTCTGTTTTATAACAAAGGAGGGAGGCGAGCAAAAGAAGGAGGTGCATTGTAGCCATCACAGCTAATTAGCAGTTGGGGTTGCAGAGACAAGCAGAATTCCATTCCGGATGGAAAGATTTCCCGAGGCTTCCCCAAAAATTTAATTAAAAAGTAATGATAGGATCACAAACACCTTGTTGGTGTACCCGAGACTTCGTGCACGTGGTAGTTACAACAGGTGTGGGCCTCCTTTTTTTTTTTCCTGAACTGAAAATCATTTTCTGGGCTGAGAAATTTGGAAACCAAATATTACGTCTTCTGCTTCCTGTTTCTGCTCGGTTCGCCTTTGGCGCTCATCCAACGTTCGACTTTTGGCCTCATTTTCATGGGCACCCTTCCCAAATGAGAAGAAAAAAAAAATCCATTTGCAAATAAGTTTTCTTGTCTTGCTGTCTTCTTTCGTCACCGAGATTTTCTCCGTAGCCTCGGAGCATGGTGAGAATGGTACTGTGTTTCCTCAAAAACAAGACATTTGTTATTTGTTTTGTTGATTTATTTGCCACGTATACGGTGTGTCGTTATCTTTTTTAATGATAAATGTAAATAAAGTTTATTTATTTACAGCTGCTTCCCTTCCCCGCCATCTCTTTATCGAGAGGGGTGGCAGGTGGGGCAGGTGAGAAGCGGGATGCGCGTCTTACCTTTCCAGTGCCATCCCTTTCCTCGCCGTTGTGTCCAGGAAAACATGCTGTAAAAGAAAGCCTTCTCACGAGTTTGATCAAACTTCTCGAACTCGTGAGGTTTTCTTTTACAGTGTGATTCCCTGGACACAACGGTGAGGAAAGCGACGAAGCTGGAAAAGTAAGACACCTGTGTCCCACTTCTCACTCACCCGCCCCACCTGCCGCCCCCAAATTGGATCCCTAAATGGGGCGGGTGGCTAAGCAAGGGGCAGGAGCCCTGCCATGCCTGGTGAAGGGGCAGAGGGGAAGAAGAGATGGCAAGGGGAGCCACATATTGCTCTATGCGTCTCGCTTCTCCCCTGCCCCACCTGCCACCTCTCTCGATAAAGAGACATCCAGGCTGCTGTGCCATTGGGGGTGGGGTGGGACATGTTGGGCCGCTCAGCTGGCGCAAAGAACAGGGAGAGGAGGGCATGTCCACCCTTCCCCCCCTCCGGCTTCGCCTCCTAAACTCATTTTGGTTGCGCAGCAAGCAACCAGAGAAAATGGCGGGACCGGCTGTGCATGCGTATAAGTAGTTGGTGAGGAGGGGGCTTATTTTATGGGGGTGGCTTATATTATCACATGCGCTGAAAAGCCCGATTGGCATTTTCTTATTATTTGGACATGTCTTATTTTCAGGGAAACATGGTACTCTGTTCACGCTCAGAGGCTAGGCCAGCTCAGATCGTTTGTCCTGGGGACCCAAAGTTGCATCTTTGAAGTCCAAATCTTTGTGCAGGCGGGACAGGAGCTTTGCATTTTGGATAAGCTAGGAAAATAAAATCATAATCGTCAATCATCACCGACAAGGTTAAATCCAGCCAAAAGAGGAGGTGTTGCCTTTTCCTGCAACCTTGCAAATGCATTAATTACCGAGCGGAAATTCTTTGGGTGAAAAAAAAATAAGAGATCCCTTTTCCAGCACGCCTTTGCCTTACCATCGGTTGTAGCCAAAACAGTGTTTAATGCATTCCTGCTTTTTCCAAACCGGTTTGGAGGTGGGGGGGGGAAGGAAAATAAAAACGAGCAAATACCGCAAGAACACTGAGCAAGTTAGCTGACAAATCCACTGATGTATTTTGGGAGTTTAAAAAAGGGGGTGTGGCTGCTATAATTTTTGTTCTGCTTTTTTTCCTCTTCCTTTCAGAAAAAGGAGAAACTTCCGGTGGTTTTAAGTGTCCAATGAATCCAGTTTTTTTTCCCCTCCACATGGCCTCCCCTCTCAACTGCTAATTTTTGTCACTGCTGGAAATGGCTGGATTGACATAATTTGGGAAGGAGAGAAAGAAGGAAATTCAAAAGTCAAATATTTGCAGTTTGGCCAGAATAAAGTCAGAAATAAAAGATACGTTTTCTTGAGCATCTAAGACGTTTTTAAGACTGTCTTTTCCTTTCGGCTTTGAATTTTAAAAAAGGAAGGGAAGGAAGGGAAGAAGGAAGGAAGGGAGGGAGGAAGTTGAAAGGAAGGGGAGAGAAGAGAAGAGAACAGAAGGAAGGAGGAAAGGAGGATGAAGGAAGGAAGGAAAAAAGGAAGGAAGAAAAGTGAGAGGAAGGGAAGTAAAGGGAAGGAAGGTAGATGAAGTGAAGATGAACTGAGAGGGAAGGAGTGAGGAAAGGAGAAAAGAAGGAAGGGAGGAAGGAAGGAAGGAAGGAAGGAAAGTGAGAGGAAAGGAAGGAGAGGGAATGAAGGAAGGTAGATGAAGGGAAGATGAAGTGAAAGGAAGGAGTGAGGAAAGGAGAAAAGAAGGAAGGAAGGAATGAGAGGAAGAGAAGGAGAGGGAACAAAGAATGGTAGATGAGGGGAAGATGAAGTGAAAGGAAGGAGTGAGGAAAGGAGAAAAGGAAGATAAGGAAGAAAAGAAGGAGAAGGAAAGGTGAAGGGAAGGCAATTTCCTATTTGTTGTTTTAGGGTATGTTGTGGAGAAGAAACAGGATTTTAGGGACACCATCATTTGATGACACAACTTTCCACTTAAAACAAAGCACCCCTGAGTTTTCTCATTAAAAGTTAGTGCATCTCTATGGTGCAAAATCACCACCACCGCGTGTCCCACTTCCATTTCCTCCACTGGCTGTGAGCCATCTTACCAAATTATCCCAGCCAAAGAAGACCTGAATCTTCAGGGCATTTCTCTTCCACCCCCCAACCCCGCACCACCCCAGTTAGATTATCCTTTGGGATTAGTGGGGTGTGTGTGTGTGGGGGGGAATTTGGCCCCTGAAGAGCCAACATCCGGCTCCTACTTCATTGAGACTAATTCCTGCTTGCAGTTTTGCAGGACACCGTACAAAAAAAAATGAAAGAGGGTTTAACTCAACGCAGCCAATCGTCGTGCCCAAAAGTTGGCAGGGCGGAGTGATTTCCTCTGAAGATCAGAGCAAATTTCGGGGTGGCAGGATTGGCAGGTTGGCGGGGAGGTCCCTCCCAGCAGAGATGCTTCACATCCCTGGAGGGAAAATGTTTAAACTACTTAAAAATGCTCGTTGAGCAATTCAACAAAGAGATCTTCTCTATCCATCTGGCATCGGCGGACCAAGTAAGTCAATTGTTCCCCGCAGGATCCGTGCGGCCAACCTCGGCTGGGAGCAGAAAGCTTGAGAAGCTCGTTTTCTACACCCAGGGAATCCTAGAAGCTTTTTTTTTTAATTTTTAATTTTGCAAGGGGCAGAAGGGAGCGGGTGACTGGGAAAAAACTGGATTAGATGACCTACGAGGCTCCTTCCACCTCTTCTGTCATTCTGTTATTAAAACAAACGAAAACAGAGGATGCAAATGTTTGGAATGAATTCGTACTGTGTTTTCCCCAAAATAAGACCCGGTCTTAATATTGTTTTGAACCCTGAAATAAGTGCTCGGCTTTATTGCCATGCTCTCAAAAGCCCGATTGGGCTTATTTTCAGGGGATAATGTCTGATTTTGGGGGAAACAGGGTAGGGTTGATTTGTTTGGGGAGGCGGTCGATGATGGAGGCACGTTCCATTTTTAAAAAAAAAAAATTAAAAATGAGTTGGGATAATGATGGAGCTGAAAAGTTGGAACTGAGCCAACATTTATTTATTTTATTTTATTTTATTTTTAAATTTTCCTCTGGGCGTCCGAGCTTGCAAAATTGTATTTTTGCCTTCATCCAAGAAACAATCAGGTGAAAAGAGATACAGAGAGAGAGGCGCTGCCAAAAAGTCATGTAAAATTAGTAACGTTTTGAAGAGACGTTGTGCGCAGTCTCTTCCTCTGCCTTATGGAGGCAGGCCTCGCTTAACGACTGCCATGGGGACCAAAATAGCAGTCGCTAAGTGAAACTGCAACTGTGCTAATATTCTAGTTTTACTTATCCTTGGCTTTACAGATCTGGGAAGGTTCTCGATGTGAGGCTTGGCCCCAGAGTTACTTTTTTATAACTGCCAGCAGTCACTAAACAAGGCAGTCACTAAATGAGGATGAGCTGTAATTTTAGCAGCTCTGAGATTCTCAAGGATACTCTTTCTGTGATCCGGTAGGAATAAGTCAGGACGGCATGGCAACGGTTACTCACTCGTGGCCAACCAAGGCCAGAAACAATGGGATATGTAGTCCATCAATCTTGATGGATGGATGGATGGATAAGACTTTAAAGCCACATCTATTGCCAGATGCAAACATCTGAAAATCCAGAAGTTTTTTTAAAGCAAAGAATCCAGATTCCTATCCCAGATTTGATCTCACAAGAGGGATCCATGGCTTCGATTCAAATTTTCTCTATCTTTCTTCCCCCCCCCTTTGTACTTGTTAATCTGCGGAACTCGTCTCAGGGGATATATGATCAAAAGACTGGTTTTGGCACAACCGTATATTTAAGCTGGGTGCGCACAACCACAAGAAATGAGGTTGAGCAGGAGTTGTGGAGTTTGTGAGTCAGTAAATGCCCTGCGGGAAACTTGACCATAATATATGATGGGGGTTTTTTTTCTACATTAAAGGTGACTTCCTTTGAAAGGATACGGATTTTGCTACTGCTCTGGAACACATGGATAATGGAATTCGGGGTAATCCCTTGCAGTTTTCTCGCCGGTAAGTTGGGGGGACAGGGAAAAAAAGGGGGAGAGAGCTATATTGGAAAGGGAGACCCCTGAATTCTTGTCCAACTTGGCCTGTTGATCGTTAACAATCATTAATTCTTTCATTCTTTCACTCATTCATTTCAATTCATTCATTCATTCATCCATCCATTCATTCATTCATTCATTCATGCATTCATTCATCTTTGCTCTTCCTCCACATTTTTAGGGATGGATTTTTAAGATTTGTAACATGCTTTGCAGGTGACACAACAGACTGAACAAAGGGAAGACATAGGAAAGAATTAATATCCTAATCACAAGTATTATTTAGAAATATGGCTGGAATACTACAAAAGCTACAAACCATTTTTTAAAAAGAAATCAACAGGATACTTAAGTAGAGTTTAAGTATTAAGTAGAGTGAGGCATTATCTAACCTTAATCCTAACCCTTTGTCCAATCCATTGTGTCACCTGCAAAGCATAGTGCAAATCTTTAAAATCCATCCCTAAAAATGTGGAGGCAGAAGAAAGATGAATGCATGCATGGATGGATGGATGGATGAATGAATGAATGAATGAATGGTTATTGTTGATGTATTGAATGACTCAATGAAACCAAGGGGCTGAAAGTGAATGAATGAATGAAGAATGAATGAATGAATGAATGAATGAATGAAAGAATAAATGAATGGTTGAATGGTTATTGCTGATGTATTGAATGTATTGAATGGATCAATGAAACCAAGGGGCTGAAAGTGAATGAATGAATGAATAAAAGGATGAATGAATGGATGGATAGATGGATGAATGAAAGAAGGAATGAAAGAAGGAAAGAATGAATGAATGGTTATTGCTGATGTATTGAATGAATCAATAAAGCCAGGGGGCTGAAAGTCTAGGCATAAGCAGTTCCTCTTTTCTTCCTATAGGTATCGCTACGCCCGAGAAAAGATGCCCTATTATGCCTATCATTGTAAGCCGATAGGTCCCCCGTTGCCAATGTTCGTTAAAAAAAGACTTCCGAGATATGGATCCCAATATATCCCACTCTACGGGACAAAGTTGATTTCCTCCAGAAACATCCCACTCTATAGACGTGGGATATGGGTGACGCCGTACTTGCCGGCCCGTGTAGCTGGGTATCAACCCCGGACCATCCCTGCGGAGTTCGACACGTGCCCGAGCAAGTTCTCCAAACCAAGAACAACCAGGAATCCGGTGAGGCCATATGTAGAGGACTATCAAAACCAAATTCAGAGTACAGCCGGATATGATGGCACGACAAAAGGCCCACATGGCCCCATCCACAAAGGTTCGTTGCCTTGTGTGATTCCTGAGCGTGTCCCTCGGATGACTAAAGGTCCAGTACTCTATTCCTCCAGAGATCTTCACCCGGGCTTAACCCAGGTTCCACGGGTCTCCAGACGACCAACCTTCTACACATCTCAGGAACCTTTGCTTTGCTCGAGTAAGGAAGAACTATCTCAGAAGACCAAAAGACCCACACAGTATCCCTCAAAGCTCATTCAAGGAAACCGAGTCAGAGATTCAGCTCTCCCCGTGATCAATGACCCACCGCAATCCGAGGCCAAGGTCTCCTCTCAACCAAAGGCCACCAAAGGTCCGCGGGTCATTGCCACGAAAGTCCCACGGGCCAACTTCCTGACACTTTCACATTCGTTCATCAAGAAAGGGGCCCGTTCTTTTCTCACAAAAACCTCCCAAGCTCATTTTTTCAAGGGCTCGCGGGCTTCCCTGATCAAACCTTCTCGGACCGCCTTGGTCAAGGGCTCTCAGCCCAGCCTTGCCCACACGGCCATCTTCCCAGCCCCCAAAAACCTGTCCAAAACAGTGAAAATTTCAAGCACTGGGAAGAAATATTCCTCGGCGATCAACTGGCCGTTTTGAACACCAGAGGTGTAGTTCAACCCGATTTTAAAGAAAAAAGCAGAGAGAATTTTCTCTCTGCAGAGAAACATTTGACATTCCCCAAAAATCTCAATATACAAAATTGGAAGGCAGTCCTCTTTTGATAGGTGCACTTCCCACAATTTTTTGACATGGTTTGTTCATTGCACCGATTGTTATATTGGGTGTGCAAACCTCCAGTGTACGTGAGCGGGGAAAAAACAAGAGAATCTCTCCAAACCAATGTCAGTGACAGAAAACTGCCAATTAAATAAACTCGCCTTTCCATGCCGTTTGTATGCAAATCTCCGCTGAGGTTTATTTTGCGAGTCAAATTCCATTTCTATATATTTTTAGTTTATACATTTATTCAGCAGAGGCTGTTAGGGTTCACTTGTGATTGCTGTGCGAGTGTGTAGAAAAATGTAAGATTGAGGGAATTGAAAGTAGCCCAATTCCAACAGAGTTGGAAAAGTTTCAAAGCTTTTTGTTGAATACAGGAGCAATTGTCTAAAACGTGTGAAGGAAAAGAAAAATCGGAAAAGGAGAGAAGATATCTAATTCATTGTTTCTTCTTCTTCTTCTTCTTCTTCTTCTTCTTCTTCTTCTTCTTCTTCTTCTTCTTCTTCTTCTTCTTCTTCTTCTTCTTCTTCTTCTTCTTCTTCTTCTTCTTCTTCTTCTTCTTCCCCTTCCCCTTCCCTTCCCTTCCCTTCCCTTCCCTTCCCTTCCTTCCTTCCTTCCTTCCTTCCTTCCTCCCTCCCTTCCTCCCTTCCTCTCCTCCTCCTCCTCCTCCCAACATCCCTTTTCTTTAAGCATATCTTTATTTCCCCATCTAAGTCCATACCTCTAAATATGGCAATGATTTATGAATTTTTTTTTACAAATAAAAACATTTGAGAAAACCGTGTCTATAAAACTTGTGTAGTTTGTCATCTTCAGCATAAATGTATACACCCTATTTCCCCCCTATTTCAACAACCACAACTAGTAATTCTGGACAGATTTCTATAACCTATTCATGATATTTCCTTAACAAAGGAAAATAAAAGAAAAACAACAAACCCCAGGTAGAAATTCCAAATTTAAATTAAACTTGTAGTTACTCCTATTGAAAATGGGCTGCTATTTTGTCCTGTTGATCTATGAACCATCTGATCTAAGGAGTTTGTTAACTGGATCAGGAGAATAGATACTAATGTGGCCCACAGCAGACTCGGGCGATGAGGAGGCTAGGGAGGAACTTGGGCCAATTCTGGAATCTGGGGAAGGTACTGATGGATGCTCTGCGTGGGACGCAGAGATGGACCTGGGGCTGTCCGACATTTCCCAGCCAGCTGCCTTTGGAGGCTGAAATAAATGAGGAGGAGGAAGAACAGCTGGGGCCTGTTCCAGATGCATGCATGCGCAGAGCAGTTAGGAGAGGTGAGCAACGGAGGACAAAGAATCGACTTGGGAAGCAAAGCAAACATGGACACTGAATGGCCCCTCCCTGGCTGGGGAATAAATAGAAGGAAAGGGGAATGGTTTGGTTGTAGCAGACAATGGTTTGTTCACATTTCTAGAAAGTTTGTTCCTTGTGTGTTTTGTATGACAAAGACTGCCTTGCCAGAACTAAGGTTTGTCTATTCCTCCGATTTATTTGCAGCCTTCCGGCTAGGAGCTCACCGCCTTGCATTTATCTTAATGAGCTGATAAGGACTATTGCTTCAATTAACTCCTTGCAGGACTCTTGCCTGGATTTACTGTTGGTGAAGGCAGTTAATTCCCAAGGTGTAAATAAGAAGGGGTTTTACTTTTCAGGGAGTCTTCAAAGGCCGGGTCGGATCAGATACATTTAGTTAGCAACCACCAAAGGAACCAGATTATCCAGCAAAATTGAGCACAATTTATCAATAAATGTAAATGAACCTCTCCATAAACCACCACTGGGTGGTGCTATTTTGGCATCAAGCTTTTTTGGATCCTTAAGATCAGCCACCTGCTGGCTGTTAGGAAGACATGCAGGTTTATATTTCCGTTTTTAAATTAGGTTTAGGGCACTGGCTAAACAGGTTCGGATTAACAAATAGGGCAATGAGAGATAGTCCGCATTGGGCCGCTTTGCATATATTTTGGTTGCTTAAGCAGTGCCATCTAGTGGCTTGTTCGGTGAAACGCTGCTTAACCTTCATTTTTGAAGATGCAATAGCTGAGATTGACCACAGGAGGGCCCCTTCTGTTTTTTTAAAAGAATATTTTAGTGGAAAAGAAAGGAAAGAAATCTTTGGTTAAGCAGTGCCACCGTGTGGCCATAACAAACACTGCAGACAAATGGAATTCTATTCCAACGTTTGAATCAATTGTTGAATTTAATTTAGTTTGTATGGATAGCATAGTGGATAGCCCCATTGGGAACCCCATCAATCACCTATGCCACCATAGCCACAGGGGTCGTAACCTCTGTGGCGATACCACCATGGAAGGAAGACATCATAGTTGGGTACCTGGGTGGAAAAAAGGCCTTCCTTCCTTCCTCTCCATCTTCTCTCTATCCCTCCCTCCCACCCACCCATCATCCATCCATCCATCCATCCATCCATCCACCCATCCATCCATCCCTAAGATCCACTTATCTTCTTTCTTTCTTTCTTTCTTTCTTTCTTTCTTTCTTTCTTTCTTTCTTTCTTTCCTGCCTTCCTTCCTTCCTTCCTTCTCCCTCCCTCTCTTCCTTCCTTCCCCCTCCCTCCCTCCTTCCTCCCTCCTTCCTCCCTCCCATCCGTCCATCCATCCATCCATCCTTGCCTAAGATCAATTTTTCTTTCTTTCTTTCTTTCTTTCTTTCTTTCTTTCTTTCTTTCTTTCTTTCTTTCTTTCCTTCCTTCCTTCCTTCCTTCCTTCCTTTCTTCTCCCTCCCTCTCTTCCTTCCTTCCCCTCCCTCCCTCCTTCCTCCCTCCTCCCTCCCTCCCATCCGTCCATCCATCCATCCATCCATCCTTGCCTAAGATCAATTTATCTTCTTTCTTTCTTTCTTTCTTTCTTTCTTTCTTTCTTTCTTTCTTTCTTTCTTTCTTTCTTTCTTTCTTTCTTTCTTTCCTTCCTTCCTTCCTTCCTTCCTTCCTTCCTTCCTTCCTTCCTTCCTTCCTTCCTTCCTCCTTCCCTCCCTCCCTCTCACCCATGCCTCCATGCACCCACAATCTTTCTCCTGTCGCCGCCTTGTGGCCACTTGCAAAGTTGCAGGGCCCTTGAAAGCTCATTTTATAAAAAATTCTTTTGAAGACGAGAACATCATGTACATTTCAGTCTTCAGCCACCTGTTTTCCCATTGATCCATCTGTATTTAATACGTTTTTAGCTGACTTTATCATTCTTTCTCCCACTTGTTCTCCTTCAGTTTCAAGTTTCAGTAAAGGCTTATAACCTTTCAGCAATTCCTAATTTGCCCCCAGTTCTATTCCACACACATCGTTTCAAAACCTTTACCCTTCTGCCTTCTGTAAATTTTTCTCACCACGGAAGATGAGAAAACCAGGAGTAACTACTACTGTATACCCAGTGGTGAAATCCATTTTTTTTTTACTAGTGGTTCTGTGGGCGTGGCTTGGTGGGCATGGCAGGGAAAGGATACTGCAAAATCCCCATTCCCACCCCACTCTGGGGCCAGCCAGAGGTGGGATTTGTCAGTACTCAAAATTTCCATTACTGGTTCTCCAGAACCTGTCAGAACCTGCTGGATTTCACTTCTGTGTATACCCCTGTCACCTGCTCTTCTCTTGATTTTATTGGACAAAATTCTACTTTCACACGATATGTTAACCGTTTTCTCTTGGCCTTGTCTACAAATCGGTTCTCTTGCTGATACAGCAATATTTTTCTCGCAAAAACAAAGCTTTGGCATCCGCCAATCAGTTAAAAAAAAACAAAACCTACGTTCATTTTGTTCAGCCGACTCACCGGTTTGTTTTAGACAGGGAGAGATAAAATTTTTAGCAGAGATGAATATTCATAGAAAAGAAAGGAAAACCCCTATTTTAGGATCTCTCTCTCCCTCTCTCTCTCTCTGTGTTTTTCAGCTGAGGGGGAAGATGCTTCCTTTGATGATTGAGATCTAATGAGAATCAAAGCATTAAAGGTTGGGGTGTAATTCAAGGTTTAATTAGCACGTAGGGAAGAAGTTCTGGCGATTTCCAGACAAGAAAAGAATGCCGTTTTCGGTGTGGAAACTATTTGCCAGTAATTCTTCGTGAATGAGTTTTTAATTCGTCATAATTTACCGTCATTTGCAATTAGTGGCAGAGCAGGTGGCTGGGTTGAGATAAATCTATTTTACAGACTGCCTCCATTCGTGTGCGCGAGATTTTCTACAAGAGCCCTGGAGCACTGGGGCCAAATTTCACAGTCTTTAATCGTGGTTTGGCTGGAGGGTTGGTTCACACATCGGGCTAAAGATGTGGCTTTCGTGAACCATGGTTTGGGGGCCGTGCTACTGTCTTTGGGGTTAACGCCACAATTATCTTGTAAAATGCAGCTCGCTAGGCACGAGGGTTGGTTGTGAAGGAAAAGACACAAGCCACCGACATGCAGTTTTAAAAGAAAAAAATAGCATTAAAAATCATATCTAAATGTCGTCTCCACCATGTTACTCCATCCTCACAGTTCTCTTTAACAGCTAAGGTGATTTGTCTCTCCTGATGCAAATCATTGCTTGTTCTCTAACTCTAATTCTAAATTTATTTCTCTCTCCTGATGGAAATCATTGTTTATTTTCTAACTCTAATTCTAAATTTTCCTCCCTCTCTCCCTCCCATCCATCCATGCATCCATCCATCCATCCACAATCTTTCTTCTGCAGCCACCTTGTGACCACTTGCAAAGTTGCAGGGCCCTTGAAAACTCATTTTATAAAAAATTCTTTTGAAGACGAGAACATCGTGTACATGATGGAAATCATTGTTTATTCTCTAACTCTAATTCTAAATTTATTTCTCTCGCCTGATGGAAATCGTTGTTTGTTCTCTAACTCTAACCACCGGGCCTTGTGGCTCAGCAGACTAATGCATTGTAATTAACTCCAGCTGTCTGCAATTACTGTAAGTTCAAATCTCACCAGGCTCAAGGTGGACTCAGCCTTCCATCCTTTCTAAAGTAGGTAAAATGAGGACCCACTTTATGGGGGCAATAAGCTGACTTTGCATAAATATACAAAAGTATGAAGGCTATTGCTTAACGCATTGTAAGCCGCCCAGAGTCTCCAGAGAAGGGTGGCATATAAATAAAATTAAAAAAACAACAACCTCTAATTCTAATATTATTTTTCTCTCCTGATGGAAATTGTTGCTTGTTCTCTAACTCTAATTCTAATATTATTTCTCTCTCCTGATGGAACTTGTTGCTTGTTCTCTAACTCTAATTCTAATATTATTTCTCTCTCCTGATGGAAATTGTTGCTTGTTCTCTAACTCTAATTCTAATATTATTTCTCTCTCCTGATGGAACTTGTTGCTTGTTCTCTAACTCTAATTCTAATATTATTTCTCTCTCCTGATGGAACTTGTTGCTTGTTCTCTAACTCTAATTCTAATATTAATTCTCTCTCTTGATGGAAATCGTTGCTTGTTCTCTAATTCCTTCTTATTTGTATGATTTCCATTTAGGCTGTTCCGTCTACTCAGATAAGTGGCTCTCGAGATGTCACAGGGCTACCAGTCCCACAGAAGGGTGTGACCCAGGAACCGGTGAAGACATTCAAAATCTAGGTTGTGGTTAGATCAGCTGGAATTCTGTCTCAGCAATTCCCAAATCTTAATGACAAGACACGTAAGGAGGACAGGAAACGGCATCTGTGATGCTGAATGCATTTTATTAGGAATTATCATCTAGTAAACCAACACCCCATGTTACAAAGAGACAGTCGATCAAGGGAAGGCATTTGTGCTTCGTAGACAGAATTCTCTAAAACAATGCGGAGTTGAGAAACTCGATAGATCCCTGACCAATTAAAGAGGGAGTAAGGGAACGAGCAGGAAAAGCAGGGGGAAAAAAGAACAAGGAAATGAAAAATAGAACTCCATGGGTCATCGATATTGACCCTTTCACTTCTTATGAGCATTGCCAGGTCATCAAGAAGGGTTGACACCAAGTTCTCTCTCTTAGAACTTGGCCGTAATCTTCATCTTGGTTTAGCAGGGATACCGGTAGATGTTGCATCGATTCCTTGGTGGACCAATGCTTTGGAAGCCACCCATGATATCCCCCCTGGGACAACCTCCAACTGAACCTGACCCATAGCCATAACCTGACCCATAGCCATAACCCGAGGATCCATAAGAGCAGGGTGAGGAACTACTGAGTATCACTGGGGGCATGATTGCAGAGACGACGGGTTCAGGAATCGTCAACACACACGTAGGCGGCTGGATCACTATCTCCGATGGTGGGAGCTGGCTGGTTCTTGAGAAGTTGGCTCCAGAGGTCAAACCAAGCATGCCTGATGATGGCCCTCCACCGATGGGTCCTCCAAAGCCACTGTAACCATAGCCACCCCAACCAGAGACGTAGTTGGGCCCAGTTCTGCAGGAACCAAGTCCAACGTTTGAGATGGCACCTGGCATGGTGTAGGATGGGTTGAAACAAGCCATGGTGAAGTGACGGTGGTTGGCTGGGAAGAAAAGCATGGAAACCAGAGATGAAAAGAAGCAGAAAACATGTAACTCGGCTAACTACTTTGCTTTCTTTTTTTGCTGTGGAAGCTTCATACTTACACAGTCAATACAATTTCAGAGGAACTTCTTGATTAGAGAAATACGCAAGGTCCATCTTTGATGGCTTCTGGAGATACCACCAACGCTTTGAGGATGTTTTTATTCTAGCCTGAGACAGGTGGACAGCAAAGGGTCTGAGCTTATCCCCATCCCAGGACTAGTTCTAGATATCTGATATTAGAAGCTAATATGCAGAAGGACTGGGAATGTCTAGTTTAATGAAAAGAAGGACTAGGGGAGACATGATAGCAGTCTTCCCATATCTCAGGGGGTGCCCCAAAGAAGAGGGAGTCAAGCTATTCTCCAAAGCTCCTGAGGGCAGGACAAGAAGCAATGGGTGGAAACTCATCAAGGAGAGAAGCAACCTGGAACTAAGGAGGAATTTCCTGACAGTTAGAACAATTAATCAGTGGAACAACTCACCTCCAGAAGTTGTGAATGTTCCAACACTGGAAGTTTTAAAGAAGATGTTGGATAACCATTTGTCCGAAATGGTATAGGGTTTCCTGCCTATGCAATGGGTTGGACTAGAAGACCTCCAAGGTCCCTTCCAACTGTGTTTATTCTATTCTATTCTATTCTGTTCTGTTCTGTTCTGTTCTGTTCTGTTCTGTTCTGTTCTATTCTATTCTATTCTATTCTATTCTATTCTATTCTATTCTATTCTATTCTATTCTAAGAGGAAGGTCTTGATGGGATGTCATCTTCACCACTTGCAATTCTTCTTGTCCTAATTCTAATACAAATAAACTAATAAAATTCATCATAATGATTACATTCGGTCAACTTATGTATTTCTAATAGTAATACACATTTATATTAAGATATGGTCCATCATTATTCAATTATTCCATATTATATCTTGTTACTACTTTTGTTATTATCAAGCTTATACACTAATATTCCCCCTTCTCTTATTTCTATCACTTATTCTAGCTTTTAATCAGGTCACACTTTATTTAAAAAACAAACTTTTTCTGTTTATCCTATCTAACTTCTAGTCATGTCATCTACCTAAAAAGGGAAAAGAAAATAAAGAAAGAAAGGGAGGAGTGGAAAAGCAAATCATAACAACAACAACAACAACAAGAACAAAGGATCATCTTGCCTGCTTCAAAATTTTAATCGCTACGCTTTAAAAGAAAGAGAGAGAAAAGCAAAAGCAAATCAGAACAATAAAAAAATGAAAAATCATCTATCCATCATCTCTTGCCCGCTTCAATGCTCTGATTGCTATGCTTCCACAAAATGTTCTACAGATCTTCTCCGTGACATTTTGCTGCAAGCTGCTGTTTCTCTCACCACGGCACTCTCAAATTATGACCAGACCAATACATTTAGGGGGATTATTAAAATAATGGACACACCCTCCCTCTTAGTAGCTGCCCCCATCCTCTTCAAAATGTATGTGAGAAAAGAAGGCAGCTCTCTTTAGGACTTTCCCCAGGAACCTGGTGGACAATATCTCCTTTTGACCCTTAGAAGATCCGAGGTGGAGATTTCATCTTCTCCATCTCTGTCCACCGTCGTCCAATAGTATAGAATAGAGCTGGTATGGACCTTGGAGGCCCTCCTTACTCAAGCAGGAGACCCTGAGCTATTTCAGCTAAAGGACTGTCTAGTATCTCTTCTTAAGAAAACCTCCAGTGATACAGATCAAACGTTGGAGAAACGAGAACTTCCCTTTGAGAAGTTTGCTTGTTTGAGGCAAAGTTTGATCTGGATCAAAGTAAACATCTGAATTGAGATTGTTCCTGGCATTGAAATGAAAACTGGGTTGGGCATGTCATTTCTCAAAAAAGAAAAGAAAAGAAAAAGAATGAATGAAAGAAGATACTCTTACCTGAATCTGAAGATAAGGAGAAGAAGCACCTGAGAAAGCTTGAATTTGACATTCTTTTTATATCCAAATTTGGGCCCTGAGCTGGGATTAAGACACCATATTTTTCTAAGTACTTAATTAACAGTGGCTCCATAGTATTGTATGGAATTCTAATCCAATTGGCTTTATTTTCTCATCATCGTCAGCAATTTTAGAAATGACATCTTCAACATTATCCCCTTCTTCTTTTAAAAAATGGCCTTGCTTTTTAATTTGGGTGCCGCCCACAATTAACCTGTGTCCTATTTAAAAATTCATTAAAAAAAAATACCCCAAAACATAGTATTCATTGCTCAAGGAAAACCCGTATTGAGGGAGGGGAGAGGAGTTTCTTTATTTCCATAAATCAAGCCTTGAAAACAATCTCATAGTTTAGTAATTTATTTATTTATTTATTTGTTTAGATTTGTATACCGCCCTTCTCCTTGCGGACTCAGGGCGGTGAACAGCCAGATAAAAACAGTACATAAAAGTTAAAAAAAAAATTTAAAAATCCATATAACTTTGGCTAAAATTAAAACCATTAAATATTTAAAATACACAACCCTACGATACAAGATCTTAAAAATTCAACGGGGGTCAGGCTAGACCAGCGAGCTGAAAGAGATGAGTTTTTAGGGCCCGACGAAAAGTCCGGAGGTCAGCAATTGTTCTCAGTTCTGGAGGAAGATCGTTCCAGAGGGTAGGGGCTGCCACAGAGAAGGCCCTCCCCCTGGGGGTCGCCAGCCGACATTGTCTGGCTGACGGCACCCTGAGGAGACCCTCTCTGTGGGAGCGCACCGGCCGGTGGGAGGCTATTGGTGGCAGAAGGCGGTCCCGTAAGTACCCTGGTCCTAAGCCATGGAGCGCTTTAAAGGTGATCACCAACACCTTGAAACGCACCCGGAAGTCCATCGGCAACCAATGCAGCTCGCGCAGGAGAGGTGTCACATGGGAGCGTCCCGTCACTCCCATAATCATTTAATTCAAGTGACAAGAAGCATCCCTAGCTGAATAGGTTTCATAAGAAACTGAGATACATTTGTAAGCCAGAAAGAATTAAAATCCTTGTTTTTCTCCAGATGTTTCAGTATTGTCCAATTTTCAAATTGGGTATACTTATTTCCTCCCTCCCCCCCAAATCTACTTGTTTAAGTTCCCAGAGAGAGATGGAAGGGACCTTAGAGGTCTTCTAATCCAACTAACTTCCCTACTCAGGATCACGTAGTTGAAATTTGAATTATCCCATCTAGCGAAGCCAAAACAAAGGAGAAAATATCAAATAGATCTTTGGATGAAGGTTGAACTACTATCAATGTATCAACGCTACCATTCTTTCCCAGCTAAACTTCAGAAAAAGCAGCCTTCCCTAGAAGGGTGTGTTGATTGGCTTCTACTCAACTTCAGAAGATGTATCTCATTTTCCTTATCTTACAATTCTTGACTGTTGAAGAAGCTCTGTAGATCATGCCACACAACTGGGTGTAAATTACCAGAGAACTGATACGCTAAAGCATTTTCTGAGGAGCAGGTGGAGAAGCTTGATGGTTGAGGTCCTTCTGGTCAGAGACTTTCAAGTTCAAAGGTCAAGCATCAACGCTTGGGTAGAGATGATTCATTTGAGTCGTCAGCATGACGGAGGAGTCTCATTGTCCATGCCTCAATGTTGAGTTACTTCCTCAGCCTGTGATTAAGGGGGATGCAATGAAGGATGTTAGATAAGAGGGCTTAAACTCCCAGACATACAATGGACATGATAAGCGGAAGGAAACAGAAGGACATGGACATGCTAAGCACATGGAAAGGCCAGTGAGAACCTGTGGAGGGTTGCATGAGACTCTATGGACCAACAAGGCAAATGCAACATGATTAACATTCCTTTGGGGTTGCTTCATTGCTTCTTCTCATTAAAAAAAAAATACCCATCCCATTATTTTTCCATCCAAGGTCACCCACCATCTCTTCCTAGAAGTGGTTTGCTTTTTGTCTTATCTCCAGAATACCCTCAAAAACTCGGGAAAACATCTCTTAACTAATAATAGCAATAGCCCTTAGACTTGTATACAGCTTCACTGTGCTTTTACAGCCCTCTCTAAGCAGTTTACAGAGTCGGCATAATATTGCCCCTAACAATCTGGGTCCTCATTTTACCCACCTCGGAAGGATGGAAGGCTGAGTCAACCTTGGTAAATCAATACCTTTTTGCTCTGTTTCAAGGACAAGTTACATCCAATATTGAGAAATGACCTTTCACGAGGTGGGTTAATAGAATAGAATAGAATAACAGAGTTGGAAGGGACCTTGGAGGTCATCTAGTCCAACCCCCACCCTACACCATTTCTGACAGATGGCAGTCCAGTCTCTTCTTGAAAGCCTCCAGTGATGGGAGCACCCACAACTTCTGAAGGCAAGCAGTTCCACTGGTTAATTGTTGTCACTACCAGGAAATGTCTCCTTAGTTCCAGTTAAGATATGAGTTGAAAGACTAAAAGATTAGAGTTCAGAGTCTAGATCAGAGGAGTTTCCAATCTTGATTACTTTAAGACAGGTGGACTTCAACTCCCAGAATTCCTCAGTCAGCCATGCTGGCTGGAGAATTCTGGGAGATGACGCCCACAAGTTTCCAAGTTTTGAGACCCCTGGTTTAGAGATTTGAAAGGGACTAGCCAAGACTATGGCTCAGTGGCGAAGATGTTGAGCTTGTCGATCAGAAAGGTCGGCAGCTCAGCGGTTCGAATCCCTAGTGCCGCGTAACGGGGTGAGCTCCCGTGACTTGTCCCAGCTTCTGCCAACCTAGCAGTTCGAAAGCAGGTAAAAAAATTGCAAGTAGAAAAATAGGAACCACCTTTGGTGGGAAGGGAACAGCGTTCCGTGTGCCTTTGGCGTTGAGTCATGCCGGCCACATGACCACGGAGACATCTCCGGACAGCGCTGGCTCTTCGGCTTTGAAACAGAGATGAGCACCGCCCCCTAGAGTTGGGAACGACTAGCACATGTGTGCGAGGGGAACCTTTACCTTTAGCCAAGGCTATATTAAAAGGAAATTTAGGAAGAAAGAAAATCTCGTTGTATTTGCAAGGAATGTAGGAGACCGGAGTTATTTTAAAAGAAAAAAAAAATATTTCCAAGAAGGAGTCTATATTGCAATGAGAAAAACCAGGTTTTTAAGGACACAGACCAGGGCAATTTTTTTTTTTTAAAAATAATGTCTTCTGCTGACTGATAACTCTCTTGATGATTTCATCCAGCTGATGCTTGATTCATTTCCGAGCATCGGCTGGCAGGAATGCCGGAGGAAAAATGGCGGCTGTGATTTGAGACCTCTTTTACTCGAATGATCTAAACACTTTGCAAAACCTCTAATTAGTGGGGTGCCTCTCTTTTGACTTCTGGTTTTTTTTCCTCCTTCCTTCCTCCCCCTTCTTTTATGCACAGAAAATGGGGACGGATCTCAAGGAGAGAATCCTTAAGATCTTGCAGCCAACGGAAAATCAGCAATTTTTTTCTTTTTAATGAACGGGGACAAACATCATCTGTAAAACATCTGCATGGTTATCACGCCATCCTGGCCAACGATTAAATGCGGTGCGCACCCTGAAACAATTGGTTTAAATTGTTTGCGTGGAGCGCGTGTGTTTGTTTGTGTGTTTGTTTGTGTGGGTTTTTTCCCCTTCTTCTTCTTCTTCTTCTTTTTTTTTTTTTGTGTGTGTGTGTGTGCAAAGCCTGATGAAGAAACAAGTTGCTTTTCAAGTGGTTTTTATGGCTAGATTTTTATTTCTGATATTGGTCATCCAAACAGGGTGGAACTCAAACGCTACCAGAATAACAAGCTTCAAAAAAACAAAACTAAACACCAACGATTGTTGAAAACAGCCACTCTGTGGCAGGAATATATATATATATATATATATATATATCTTCTTACACTTCCTTTGAAAATTTGGATCCTTTTGGGGTTGAATTGCCCTCCGGGGAAGGAGGGCATCCTTAGCAGAGCTGGGCCACTTATAGTCCTGTGTCCATCTGCAGCCTTTGAAGGCCCCTTTGGGTTGAGATTGGTTAAAGTCTCCCTTGCTTTGTTTCCCATCAATTCAGGACAATTAGAAAAAAAAAGAAAAAGAAAATAAGAGTGTAAATAGACACAGTGAATTATCCCCCAGGAAATGTACCCCTCTGTAAATGAGTAGCTCCTTTTTTTCCCTTGGCATTTATTCATTCAGTTTTGTTTATTGGTTTGGGGAATTAATTTAGGTGGCTGCCCAGCTCAAGTACTTGGCATTGGTCAGCTCAAAACATTAAAAAACACAGAGAGAATGACAGAGAGAGAGAGAGAGAGAAAGAAAGAAAAAAGAGAAAAAAGAAAGAAAGAAAGAAAGAAAGAAAGAAAGAAAGAAAGAAAGAAAGAAAGAAAGAAAGGAAGGTGCATTTGTGTGTGTGTGAGAGAGAGACCCAAAGGTGCTTTTTCAAGAGGCAACTGGACTTCGTTTTTCCTTGAAGACTTTTCGCTTCTCACCCAGGAAGCTTCTTCAGTTCTGACTGAAGAACTGAACTGTTCACTCAGAACCGAAGAAACCTCTTGGATGAGAAGTGAAAAGTTTTCAAGGAAAAACAAACTCCAGTTGTCTTTTGAAAAAGCACCTTTGGGAAAACCATGACCTGGATCAGGGGTGAAATGCTACCAGTTCGCATCGGTTTGGGCGAACTGGTAGTAAAAAAACGACGATCAGCTGTGCCGCATGATTTAGATTTGCTTTCTAGCGACTCTAAATCACGTGGCACAGCTGTTTCCCCCCCCCTCGCTGTTTTACTTACCTTCTTAAGCCTCCTTTTTCCATGTGAAGTGTGCATTTGGCACGCACTGTGCATCCGAGCACAGCAAATTGGTGGCAAAACTGAGGATTTCACCACTGACCTGGATGACTGAGAATCTCCATTGACAGAGAGAGAGAGAGAGAGAGAGAAGGAGAGAGAGAAGGAGAGAGAGAGAAGGAGAGAGAGAAGGAGAGAGAGAGAAGGAGAGAGAAAGAGAGAGAGAGAAGGAGAGAGAGAAGGAGAGAGAGAGAAGGAGAGAGAAGGAGAGAGAGAGAAGGAGAGAGAAGGAGAGAGAGAAGGAGAGAGAGAAGGAGAGAGAGAGAAGGAGAGAGAAAGAGAGAGAGAGAAGGAGAGAGAGAAGGAGAGAGAGAGAAGGAGAGAGAAGGAGAGAGAGAGGAGAGAGAAGGAGAGAGAAGGAGAGAGAGAGAAGGAGAGAGAAGGAGAGAGAGAGAAGAAGAGAGAGAGGAGAGAGAGAAGGAGAGAGAAGGAGAGAGAGAGAAGGAGAGAAAGAAGGAGAGAGAGAGAATTTGAAAATGATTTATGAAGGGAGATGTTTAAATTCCATACCCTTGTTGTAGACTCTAGAGGAACCCAACTTCAAATCACGAAGAAGTCACATAAAAGGAGAAAAATCGGTCCTGTTTACGATGGCATATTCTGATTTTAGTAGGAGTAAAGATGACTCTTCCGGAGAAATGACCCTGAATACTGGGTTCAGGACATTCTGTCAATTCAGCAAAGTCACCAAATCATCCCTCCTGAGCTAAATCCAGGTTGACTCCCAAATGCCTTGCCAATTCAAACATGTCCTTGAGTTCCAATTTGAGATAAGTGCACCGAAATCTCCCTCACCCAGGGCGGGGATTTCTCTTTATCCCAATTTTCAGCATCTTCTCTCTTTCTGTTTTATTATTTAATATCATGATTATTTTGAAACGGGAAGGTTACCAAGGGAGAACAACAGATAAAATAGCTCCGTTGGGTGGAGTGTTTTTGCAAAAAGATTAGGATGTGTGTAGAAGGATGGGCCACCGTCCACGGCTCTTTAGCAAGGGGACCAAAAAAACCCAAAAAACCCCAGAAGGCAAACACCGCAATTATTTGGGGCAAGGAAGATAACCATCAAAGCCTGTTAAGAAAACAATTAAAACCTTTCATGCATCGTGATACGCCTCGTTTCCTTCTGACCTGCCCCGTCCCCAAAAAGAGTATAAAAGGCTGGATCAGTTGAGGTGTCTTCACAAGCCTTCCCTCTCTTGATATCTTCTCCTTCTGCATTACAGCACAAGGTAAGGACTCGCTCTTTTGATTTATTATTCAATGCGTATCGTGCTTCTTGTTCCTCGGAGCAGCTCCGATTTCGACGGCAGTCCAAAAGGAGCGATCCGAACTCGGATCAAAACCTACCAGCTCGCTCGATTCAACCAGCAACATTTCCAAGGGGAGCGGTATTCGTGGGATATATTAGGCCTCTAAAATGGGTCTCAGGGAAACGCTCTTAACAAGCTCAGAAATTCGAGATGTCTAACTAAGCTAGGATGAGGAATGGTTTTCCTGAACCGCTTGTAGAAGATGATGGTCTTAGGCTTAAACTTTGATTTGATATCCCTCGGAATTAAAAACGATATCGAGTGAATTAAAATTACTTACTCGCCGTGTTCCGTTTGACGGTCACCTCTGGAAACGTCGACATGGCTGCATTCAATGGCTGGAGTTAAATCTTGGCTGTTTTCTGGCTGGCCTTGCATGTTGTATGAATCCAAGAAGCTTAGGCTAAACAATTTGATTTCCGTGGAATCAAAACAATACTGAATGTATTGAAAGTCTGGCTGACATAATTACTTAACGGTCCACGGTCACATCTGGAAATGTCGACAGGGTTGCATTCACTCAACTTGGTTTGGGTTAAATCTTGACTGGTTTTTTTCCGGCCTTGCATGTTGTGTGAATCCAGAGGGCTGGTTTAGAATAGAATAAAGCTGGAAGGGACCTCGGAGGTCTTCTAGTCCAGCCTCCTGATCAAGCAGGAGAACCTATACTATTTCAGATAAGTGGCTGTCTAGTCTCTTCTTAAAATCCTCCAGTGATGGAGCGTCCACGATTTCTGAAGGTTCAATTACTAACTCCAGTGATGGCACCGGTCCAGCCTCTGGATTTACACATTAACTGGTTAATCTGTGTTGTGTGAACTTGGCTCTCCTTAACCAGGAGCTGTAGGAGGAGTTAGTTCCATGAGACATTGGAAGAACCTCTAAGCTGAGGATCTCCAATGACTTCTGATAGCTCAGCTTTCTCATTTCAAAGAGAATCAACGCCAGGCACGTCTATGGGAAATCTTAGTCGTGGTTGTCCCCAAGAACAAGAAGAAGCTTCTTGGATGAGAAGCGAAACCTCTTCAAAGAAAAAAACCAGAAAGTCCAGTTGCCTCTTGAAAAAAGCACCTTGGGAACAACCCCAGGCACACTAAAATTTAGAGGAGGGAGTTCCAGGACCTTGCATCTTGTGCCAACCCATTCTTCAGTTGACGCCTCAAACCAAGGTTTAACAAACCGCGGTTTAGCGCAGCACGTAAACCCATCCTGTGTGAGAAAAGGCATGATTTAATTTGCTCCCTTTTTTTTGTTTCTAGAACTCAAAACAAACACCCAACTTAAACAACCAGATAATCCTCAGCATGCCAGTTTTAAGGCACTGGTTACGAATCTTGCCCTGGAGGTCTCCTTTCGCCCAAATTAACAAAATTAACTGCACTTATTCGTTATTGAACCTGCATCACCTCTCCTCTCTTTCGTAATCAACTCTGGCATTTTTGATGATTAAAAGTCACACAAAAAAACTTGTTTGGTCCTTAAGATATAATCTCTGCACTGGGCTAAACGCATAAGGAAGCTAAATATATGAGTATAATTTCTCTGTGAAGGTGAATAATGAAATAATTATGGTCTGGCTTCCTTAGATGAGAAGTAGCATTTTTTTGTGTGTCTTCAACCGGAGGCAGTTTAATGCTTCTGGAAAAGCAGCTCAGCAGATAATTGTTAATTTTAAAACGTCTAAAAATCAACTCAGCTTTCTCCACAGCAGGTTAAGATTCCATCAAGTACTTTAAGTGAAACATTTTGAGATGGGACCAGGTTAGAAGTTCTTCCAATGACTCATCGAAATAGCTTCTCCCGGTAAAAGCTCCTGGTTAAAACCACCTCGGGAGCCAAATTCACACAACCCAGGTTAACCAGTTCCTGTGTAAACCCAATCTCTGAATTGCTACCATCGCTGGAGCTAGGAACTAAACCAGCCATCTAGATTCACACAACATGTGAAGCTCCAAGAAAACGGCCAAGATTTAACCCTTTAAACAAGGTTATCACCACAGTCTTGGTAAGTTAGAAGTTGACAACCTAACTAAACTCGTTTAGAGTTTTGAGAAACTGAGTTAAACTCTCAAAGTTTTGTTAACCCTTTTTGGTGGTATTTGATTGTCTAGATGTGCTTTCCAAGCATTGTCATCATCTTCATTTAACAACCTCCATACTTTCTTGTGGGGTGGAGTCTGGGCAACTGAATGGAGCTAGCAGAGTGATTTAATGGCCGGATAACCTTCCTGTTACCAGTGAGGAGTTTTGTCCAGCCGATATATACCGAGAGAGAGAGAGAGAGAGAGAGAGAGAGAGAGAGAGAGAGAGAGAGAGAGAGAGAGAGAGAGAAATATCTGCCTCTACCTAGGATTGAACTCACAGCCTCCGGATTGTGAGGCGAGAGCTCCACTCCTAGCCCACTACCTATCCCTTATTTTTTTTTTTAAAAAAATAATGCAATATTTTCTCTTTCCTTTCTATGTTTCAGCCTCATCTCGCATCACCCAGCCATGCAATCCCAGTGTGCTCCATCCTGTGCCATCCCAACCTGTAGGCCCACCCATGCCATTGGCTCCTGTGGCATCGGCGGTGGCATTGGCTATGGCATCGGCGGTTACGGTATCGGTGGTGGATATGGCATGATGGGATATGGTGGTGGCTCCGGACTTGCCACCTCAGCCAGCAGTCTCGGTGTGGTTCCCGGTGTACCCGTGTCCTGCGTCAGCCAGATCCCCTCCTCTGAAGTGGTGATCCAGCCCCCTCCATTCTCTTTGACCATCCCAGGACCCATTTTGGCTTCTAGTTGTGAGCCTTTGGCTGTAGGGGGTTATTCCCCATGTGCCACTGGAGGGTACGGTTATGGCTATGGTTCTGGTGGTTACCTGGGAGGTTCCAGTGGGTACCTGGGAGGTGGCCGATGCTATGGGTCAAGGCGTAGACAGAGTGTCTGCAAATATCCCTGCTAAACATCAAACCGATTGTACATGGAACTTCCGACTCCAGGAAATTGGATCCAACGTTCCCTTGAGCCCGTTCTCCAAAGAAACCCAACATCTGTACTTCAAGTCCAAGCTATGAACTGCTCAGCACCCCTAAAACCCGTGCTTTGAACCTAGATGTGCTTCTTCCTTTCTGATGTTTCTATGGCTTAATGTGACTTTCTACCTCAGTTGTGTAACATGTAGCTGGGTATTTCGGGCCACGGAGACCTGAAAACTGCCCCATCTTCTTCTGTATCATCCTGCCCATTCTTCATTAAAACTTTTGTTGCATCACACACTTTGTCTGTTTTGTCTTGGGGTTGGTGAACGGGGTGTCCTCCTTTTTTGGAGGGAGAAAATGACTCCTCAGGCACCTTCTAAAGAGCCTTCAAGGGTGGCATTTGGTAGTCAAGGGCTTGGGGGAATGCTCGCTGTTGGCCTAAAACTATCTGGGTGGAAGGCTCTACAACATCTCAACATCTCAACAAGGGTAACTATTAATCAAATCCTGGGGTCAAGGAGTATCTGGGTCTAGCTGAGGAACAGAGTTATGCATAGTGAGAAGTTCCCACATAATTTAAGGCTGGTGAGAAGTCCTGTGTTGATCCAAGCAAGACCAGAAGGATGGCCTCCTCACGCCTAGTCAACTTCAAAAGCCAAACGGTTGATGCTCCCTATGTTTGCTCCACCTTAAAGAAGGCTGTAGATTCTATCACATCTCTTCACATCCTGAGTCCTGAGTGACTTAGTCCTCTTATCTTGCCAGATCTCTTGTTTCCCTCCCCCAGAAAACATGGCTCACCCTTCAGTTCCCATTCAAGAAAAGGCAGTCCATCGTCTCCTTACATGCTACAGCCCACACATCTTCAGCCTACGTGGTGTTAAGCCTGCTGTTGCTGAATTACACTGTAGGAAAAAGACCGGCTATCACAGTGATGGTGAACCTTTTCAGCACCCACTGCCAAAATGGGAGCATGTGTGACATAGGTTCTCCATCACAGGTCTATAACAACAAGAATGAAAACAGTCACACTGCTAAGAACAATTTTAGATTTGGAACTCCAGCTGAGAAGTTCCCAGTTTGGGGAAATGAAGATTTGTTTGTGGAGAAGGGGGAAATGGGAATGTCCCAGGAACACCAGTCCTAAACAGATCCTTACGATAAACTAACCCCACTCTTCCCATGTCCTTAGATTGAGGCTCCAGCTCTCTCTGCATCCATAGAGGCAAGTACTAAGGGAGGCCTTCTGAAAACGGAGCCTCTCTAGACATCCCCTCTCGGTGGCAATTCATGATGGAAATTCCAACAATGGAGGTCCTCCCAATCCATGAGCTGTGCAGGAAACCAAAATTCAACCCTCTGAGACAGAAGCTTGGTCAGATGCCTCAAAGACAGGGAGAAGAGATGGTCATTTTTGGTCCCATGCTTCTTTCAGCTGGGGGATGAAAAGACGTTCAACCTCAATGGTCATCCATGGAATATCCTCATCTTTTCGAAGGAGACTGTAGCCCAAAATTGATGCAGGAGGATTCCAAAGCTGGGGTCTGCAAACTTAGCAACTTTAAGTCTGGCAGACTTCAACTCCCAGAATCCCCCAACCAGCTGAAGTGCTTCAACTGAATTGAAGTGCTGGCTGGGGAATTCTGGGAGTTGAAGTGCTGGCTGGAGAATTCTGGGAGTTGAAGTCCTTCACGCTTAAAGATGCCAAGGTTGGAGACCCATGTTCCAAGGAAACAATTGGACATCCAATTTAACAATCCTAGCACACTACATATATGGAAACTTTTGACCACCGAGACTAATGCCTACTGAACTCCCCCCCCCCCACTCATTCTTCATGCCGCAGACTCTTCTGGGTCTCTCAAAAGGGACTTTCCCAAACTCTTTCTAAACTGCCGAAATAAGGACATTATTAAATACTTGAGGAATCAACAATAGATTAATGGCATCGGAAGAGTTACCGTTAACTCACACAAATGCATTTTGATTTTTTTAAAAAAAACTAATACTAGGCTCTTATTTTTTTTTAAAAAAAATTTTTTTAGAAAACAAAACCATCCTGTATTTTAAAATACTTGTACTCATTTGAATTCCTTCGTACCCCTTGACTCATAATGGCTTAGGTTATTTTAATGGCTGGGAAGACACATGATGAAACCACACAACCTAAGGAGTGTGTATGTGACATAAATTAAACTCCTGGTTTCAGGTTCCCATTAGAGTTAAATTATTTAATCGGCATTTATGTCACCGGAATGTCATTTGAGAAACCACAAAGTCATCTGAGACACAAAGGAGTTTTCCCATTAAATTTTGTCGACCGTGTTAATGAATCTGGGTTGGCACTAATCGTTGTCGCCGGTTGCGTGTTTTATTTGGGGTTATATTTTAAACCCTCGGGAGCATTATTTTGGTTATGATCGCTTAGGAACTAATTTTTTTTTGGAGAACAACTGTCCCAGTCAGGAGGAGGAGGTGGGGGAGGGGGTCAAGTGGAGAATTAGCTTAGACTTCTTGGTGAAATCCAAATTTTGGTTCTGTGGGCGTGGCTTGATGGGGCGTGGTGTGGCTTGGTGGGCACGGCAGGGGAAAGATATTGCAAAATCTCCATTCCCACCCCACTCCAGGGGAAGGATGCTGCAAAATCTCCATTCCCACCCCACTCCCGGGGGGAAGGATATTGCAAAATCTCCATTCCCACCCCTCTCTGGGACCAGCCAGAGGTGGTATTTGCCGGTTCTCTGAATTACTCAAAATTTCCGTTACCGGTTCTCTGAACTACTCAAAATTTCCTCAACTGGTTCTCCTGTCAGAACCTGCTGGATTTCACCCCTGCTTAGACTCACTATGTAAACACAAGAGGACAAGATCTGAACCCCCCTCCTAAATGTGTTTGAGCTTTATCTGGTCTTTCCCAGGTGAAAACTGCCAGGAGATTCCTGTAGTATAGGCAGAAAACAATAAAGTAGCTAATTTGAACTCTACACTTGTGGGCCCAGTTATTTCTGCCTGGCACTACTAAATAAATTATTCCAGATCTTGACTACTGCTGTGTACTCTTGAAGACTTTACTATGAATCAGGGAATCTAGCAGAGGAAACCACATATTTCCACCACGAGCAGGGAGGCAGCGAATAAATTGGGAGGAAAATAAAAATGCTCACAAAGGAGGACTTATAATGCAGCACAAGCTTTAATAGGGCGAAAGAAGATAGTATCATAGCAGCAATAGCTGGATTCTAACATTTCTGTCTCTTGACAGATTTCCCCCCACCTTTCCCAGTGCAATTACAGAACAGATGAAAACGACAGAAATGTTGGCATTGAACTTGCGGTTTCAAAAGAACGAGCAAAGGGAAAATACAGGTTTTCAGAAAGAGCCTAGAGCATGGGACAAATACCTGGATTTGATTGTCTCTTTGGCTGAACAACTTAACAATTTGGCTGGCAGTCTAAAAATTTCGGGCATACATTCACTGACGTCGCAACGGTTTTCAGTCCTTCGGGTCTTCTCGGATCAAGCTTCGGTTTAGCACGGTGAACCACAGATGCTGAATTTGCGTCGGGGGCCACAGATCCCCCTGGATCCGA
Organism: Masticophis lateralis; assembly: GCA_030761175.1. Classification (NCBI taxonomy): domain Eukaryota; kingdom Metazoa; phylum Chordata; class Lepidosauria; order Squamata; family Colubridae; genus Masticophis; species Masticophis lateralis. The sequence continues at coordinate 12,043,248 of JAUDYJ010000017.1, read as the reverse complement.
GGAGCCCACGAGAACTGGATCCCGCAAAAGATCCTGCAGCACATCCTGAATAACCCCCGACGGCCACTGGTTCGCAACTTGCCGCAAGAATGGGTCCTGGGAGGGTCAACACAACGGGAGGAGGCTGGATCACTACTTCGGATGGCGGGATCTGGCTAATGGGAGATGGGGTCACGCCGGCAAGCATGCCAAGACTGCTAGCGGATGCAGGGCCTCCACCAGAGCGGAAACCACTGAAGCCGCCACTGCTGAGGCCGCTGATGCCCCCAGAGCCACCGAGGGCAAACGGAGTCCCACATCCTCCGAGACCTACGACGGGTGAAGCAGCGCAGGATGGAATGGCGCAAGATGGAGGGCAAGGTGGGCAGCAAGGTGTGTAGCAAGACATGATGGATCTGGAAGAAAAACATGAGAAAAGATGTCCAAGATAAACAATGGCCATTGGAAGAAGTTATAATTTATGTGGTCTTGATTTGCATGAGGTCAGGTTAATTAACGCTTTTGTCAGAGTTCCCAAAGATGCCCTAATTAAATCATGAGTCTCGAGCCAAGCTTCAAAAGAAATCCTGTTATTGATTAGGAGCTTCATGTCGGCACGCACCTAAGTGAAGCCAGCTCTGACCCTACATAATTTACACCCCAATTCTGACCCAGTTTCCCCCCCTCCCGCCAGGGCGTGCCATCAATCACATTCACCAACGGAGCAATTTCGCGGGTTGTAGAAGTCACTCCCCTCCGGCTGCTGCAGGTAACCCTGGGATACAGCCTTGAGAGAGATAAGCATGGAATGTGCACCTGTCTTTGGCTACTGTGCCATAGACCTGTTGCCATAAGACAGGGGGGATGGTCTATGGCAACTTGAGAGCAGGCCAGGGATGCTTTGGAAGTTTCTTTAATGGCTTAGCAAGTTGCAGGGACTCCATTCATGGCTGGATCTCAGGAGGTGGGCTCATTCAGACTGTTGGCTATACATCTGGTGGCTCACACACATCGGGGATCGGTTTCCTCACCAATAAAGGAGAATATTTGTAGCTCAGGGTTGAAATGAGGAGTCCCTGGTGCTCTTTGAGCTTCACTGTTTTCTTTCAGATCTTTCATGACCCAACTAAGTCACCTCAGTAGTGCTAGAAGGAGTATTTGCAGCAAACCTCACTAGCATGTTACCTAGTATGGGTCATGAAAGTTCTGTAAGAAGACAACCAAGCTCAGACAGTACCAATGTTCTCCTTACTTTAAGGATCTCCTCCAGTCAACAAAGTACTATATGTTTCTTCTGAAAAAAAAATTCTTATGGGCTATGGGATACTGAAGGAAGCAATGAACAGAACAAGATCTAGAACTAGGAAAGGCTACTTATTCCCTTTACACTGAAGCCAACTATAGATTGGGACTTGTAGGAGGCCACCTTGTCTTAACTGGTCTTAACAGATTCACAGGAGACCTTACACCATTTCTGACCAATGGCAGTCCAATCTCTTCTTGAAAGCCTCCACTGATGACGCTCCCACAACTTCTGAAGGCAACTTCTGTTCCATGGGTTGATTGCTCTCCCTGTCAGGAAATTTCTCCTTATTTCTAGGTTGACTCTCTCCTTGACCAGTTTCCATCCATTGTTTCTCGTCTTGCCTTTGGGTGCTTTGGAGAATAGCTGGACCCCCTCCTCTTCTCTGGGGCAGCCCCTCAAATATTGGAAGATCATGTCTCCCCTGGTCCTTCTCGTCACTAGACTAGCCATGCCCAGTTCCTGCAACTGTTCATCGTATGTTTTAGCCTCCAGTCCCCTAATCCTCTTGGTTGCTCTTTGCACTTTTTCTAGAGTCTCCACATCTTTTTTTATAGGGTGGTGACCAAATCTGGATGCAGTATTCTAGGTGTGGTCTTACTAAGGCTTTATAGAATGGTAATAGCACCTCTCTTGATCTTGATTGAAATCCTCTGTTAATGCAGTTTAGGATTGCGTTGGCTTTTTTGAGCCGACTCAAAAAACTGACTGTTGGCTCATATTTAATTGATTGTCCACTAAGACTCTCAAGATCCCTCTCCCAGTTCCTGCTATTAATCCTGGCTTCTCCCAGTCTATATGTCTACTTTTGGTTTTTCTTGCCTAAGAGTAAGACTTGACTTTTTCTCTACATTGAATTTCATTTTGTTAGATCAGGCCCAGCGTTTGAGTCTGTCCATCTCTTCCCTCCTTCCACAACAAATTGTCTTCCAGGCTTCAGGAAAGAGATGGGAAGATCTGAGCAAACATTCATTTGTTGTCCAAAAATGTGGAAAACAAGCTTGAGGGAGGCCACCCACAGTGCTACGGCTCCCCAGGAACCCATATCTGGTCTAAACTCTTGATGTTCTTTTTCAGACTAAGCAAACTGGAATAGAGCAAACATTGTTGACTTTCAAGAAGGACTAAGCGGTCCTTGTTCTCCTCCTCCTCCTCCTCCTCCTCCTCTTTTTTTTAGCAAGGATAATACATCGGAACTGCCCTCCCTTGAAAACCAGCCTCGCTTCTGATGTCACAATACATGGCTTTGCATGTTTTGTGAGTAGGTTGAAACTGCAGGAACTGGGTATGTCTAGTTTAATGAAAAGAAGGAGTAAGGGAGACATGATAACAGTCTTCCAATATCTCAGGGGCTGCCCTGAGGGAGTCAAGCTATTCTCCAAAGCATCTGAGGGCAGGACAAGAAAAACTAATCAAGGAGAGAAGCAACTTAGAACTAAGGAGAAATTTCCTGACGGTGAGAACAATTCATCAGAGGAACAACTTGCCTGCAGAAGTTGTGAATGCTCCAACACTGGAAGTTTTTAAGAAGATGTTGGATAACCATTTGTCTGAAATGGTGAAGGGTTTCCTGCCTAAGCAGGGGGTTGGACTAGATGACCTCCAAGGTCCCTTCCAACTCTGTTATTCTTTTCTAATCTATTGGTATTTCTTAAAAATGGGAGAGGACTACAAAAACCTCAAGGCTGGGAACTAGATTGGGACATTGGAGAGAGAGAGAAAAAAATTACAAAGCATTCTGCATTATTGCTGAGGGGGGGGGGGAAAGCAGAAACATCTTCAGAAAGTTAGCAGGAGTCAACTCAAAGTTGGCTTCGTTTTGTTTTTCAGCTAATACGATCCATATTTGTGTGGCAATTCAAATTCACCCTCAACACCAGAAGATAACTGGATAATTTGGGCCCACGTTTGGATACATTCAGACAAGAAAGTTAATTTTGGTTTCTGAATAAATCCCCTTCCTAGCGTTAATGAATTGGTTTAGCCAGAGACTGAGTCTTAAGATGTTAAGGCACCCCAAAACATGGTCAAAATTAAACCTAGCCAAGCTTAAAATGTTGTGAAAATGCAGACCAGGTTAAACGTGCCAGGGAAAGAGCTATTACCTCTCAGCCTCACAGGATTGTACATGCAGAAGAAAAAACTGGAGAGTTTTACAAGATTGTACACGCAGGAGAAAAAATTGGAGGTTTTTACCGCTGGGAGAAAGGCATCTTATCAATTTAATAATCAGATTATGTGAAGGACTGCCTTCCAGTCTGCATACGATTGGAAAAGTGCAAATTAGAACATTCAGAACAGAACTGGAAGGGATCTCGGACGACTTCTAATCTGCTCAAGCAGGATAGATAAATGGCTGCTCACTCTCTTCTTAAAAACTTGCATTGTTGAAGCATCTACAACTTCTGGTGGCCAATTGTTCCACTGGTTAATTGCCCTGACTGCTAGGAAGTTTCTCCCTAATTCCATGTTGCTTCTCTCCTAGATTAGTTTCCATCCATCATTCCTTGTTTTACCTTCTGGTGCTTTGCAAAATAAACTGACCCCCTCCTCTTTGGGGCAGCCCTTCAAATAAGCTTTTTTTCCCCCTAGGATGGTTGCATGAGGCTCCTACAACTCCGGGCCGTTATGGCTCAGAGGTTAGAAGGCACTTTTGCAAGCTAACTCTGCATCCCCACAACCAGGAGTTCGATCCTGACCGCCTCAGGTTTGACTCAGCTTCCCATCCTTTCGAGGTGGGTAAAATGAGGACCCAGATGGTTGGGGAGGCAAGAGCCTGACTCAAACTGCTTAGAGAAGGCTATAGAGCACCGTGAAGCGGTATATAAGTCTAAGGGCTATTGCTAACCGAGCAGTTCCATCATTATGTTCCCCTGAAGTAGTTTGCAGAGTATAAAGGAGCTTGAGCCTGCCTGAAGATACATCAAGCCACTTTCCTTTTGATTGCTACCTGAGCTACGACGTAGAAGGATTGGCACGGAAACAAATCCTTCCTTCTAACTTGGAGCCCTGACTTAGTTCCATCCTCAGAAGTGAAGAACCCCAAATTCCCGGAGAGAAAGAATTAGAGAGAAGGAATGCCAACTTACCCGGTTGTTTGTAGAGCTCAGAAGAAGCAGTGAAGTTGCAAGGAGAAGTTGACACTGGTGAAGATGCAGTGGAGAATTCCACCTTTTATATCTTTTTGGAGGCAGGCAAATAATTGGGAGACATGCCATGTGCCTGGAGGTTTAATTAATCCATAGCTAATATTTTTTTTCCCTCAGTTATCTTTATTTTGACCTCTGGTAATTGAATAATTGTCTGTTACACTTAATGAGTTGCTGGTTTTTTTCTTTCCCCACTGTTTTCTTCTTCTTCTTTTTTGTTAACGTTGCGGATTTCAGTTCCACCCTAACATCCTTTTTACTTAGCTTGCACTTTGTTTATCTCCATCCATCCCGAGATTCATACAGAAAGATGAATATTTCCCCACCTTTGGTGAAGGATGTGAGTCAAACGGTTACTCTGCCCATTATTTGTTGCGTACCAGAAACCACTGTCCACAGCCCAGGTAGAGGTCAGTAAATTCCTGATGACAGCAAAAAAACAGGGGAAAAAAATTGGACCTGCCCAATCCTCTTCATGGATGTCAACATCAGGGTGATCTGGATCACCTGTATTTGTGGAAACAAACAAGAGATTTTCCGTGCCAGGAAATTACGTGTCCATTATTACAGTCCAGGTAACTCACCTCTATCTTTGGCATGGGTTAGTAATTTAGGGAACGTCAATCAATATCCTTTTTGCAGGATGAGTTTGTTGTGAGGACAATGAACAGAAGTTGCCTCCAGAAGTTGTGGGTCCTTCATCCCTGGAGACTATTGAGAAGAGAGTTGACAAGTCAGGGTCCACTCTTAGCATCTACCTAGATCTGTTTCTATCTAGGTCCATCAGGTTCCCCATGTGCCCCTCCATCCTTCCTGTAACTAAGTCCAACCACCCTGTTGCTTATTGTCCCTCTTCTGCCCGATCACTGGAGGCCTTTAAGAAGAAATTGGACAGCCACCTGTCTGAAATGGCATAGGATCTCTTGCTTAAGCAGAGGGTTGGACTAGAAGACCTCCCAAAGTCCCTTCCACCTCTGTTCTGATTGATCAGTTATGATCTGAAGGAACCTCAGCATCTACACCGTGTGTTCCTCAATGTTCTTTGGATGGCAACTTCATAATGCTGTTAACAGAAGGTCCACTTTCCTAATTTTGAGGTTGTTGTTTGGTTGCTAAGTCATGTCCGACTCTTCGTGACCCTATGGATCGTATCACACTAGGCTTCCCTGTCCTCCACTAGGTCTGCCTAAATTCACAACCATTGCATCAACAACACTATCTAACCATCTCATCCTCTGTTGTCCCCTTTTTGCCTTCCATCTTTCCCAACATCAAGGTCTTCCCCAATGAGTCCTCTCCTCTCATCAGGTGGCCAAAATATTTCAGCTTCAGCTTCAGGATCTGTCCTTCCAAAGAGCAGTCATGGTTGAATTTTTTAAGGATTGACTGATTGGTTCTCTTTGCAGTCCAAGGGGCTCTCAAGAGTCTTCCCCAGCATGACAATTAGAAAGCATCAGTTCTTCAATGCTCAGCCTTCCTTATGGCCCAACTCTCCCAGCCATCCATGACTCCTGGGAAAACCATAGCTTTGACAGTCTATGGAGATTCTCAGTCATCCAGATCATGGCTGTCCCAAGAGTTCTTTTTCAAGAGGTAACTGGACTTTCTGGAAAGCACTTTTGGGACATAGCTTTGACTCTATGTACCTTCTTGGATCAGAATCCAAGTTTTAGCTAGACAATCCATCAATTTAATATCTTCTTTTTTGAATGTCTATTTTTATTGACCAAACTTTAAGTATTTGACCTGAACTGGTTTAAGATCAACACCCTGTTCTTTTCCTTTCCTTTCCCCCCCTCAAAATAAACCCTATTTGTAGAAATGTAAGATTTTGGTCTTGTCGATCGAAAAGTTGGCAGGTCAGTGGTTCGAATCCCTACTGCCGCATAATGGGGTGAGCTCTCGTGACTTGTCCCAGCTTCTGCCAATCTAGCAGTTTGAAAGCAGGTAAAAAAATGCAAGTAGAAAAATAGGGACCACCTTTGGTGGGAAGGGAATAGTGTTCCATGCGCCTTTGGCATTGAGTTATGCCCGCCACATAACCACAGAGACGTCTTCGGACAGCGCTGGCTCTTCAGCTTTGAAACAGAGATGGGTACTGCCCCCTAGAGTGAGGAACAACTAGCACATATGTGTGAGGGGAACCTTCACCTTTACCCATTTAAGATTTCGGAGGAGAAATATTATTGGCAAGAAATAGGCAAGGGGCTCCCTAAATTTCTTTTCATGAGTATGGAAATTGGATTCAAATGAAATTCAGCATTTTTTTTGGGGAGAGGCTTCAATCCTATGTCCTGAAGTAGCTCAGATGCCAACCAAATCTTATTGAAGATCTATGAAATGTCTCAAACAAAGCATTATTTTTCTGGTTTTGGGGATTAACAGATCTAAATGAAAATCTGACCAAACCGTTTGGGAAACACATCAAATATTAAAAGCTTGAATGGTCAACACCTTTCTGTGTGGTTTTTTTTTTCTTCCTCCCCTCTTACGTTTGCTGAATGTGCTGGTTTCGATCTCGTGTCCTTTCCTGTTTACGAACATGAGAAAGCCAACCGAAGGTAAATAAATCCAGGGTGGAAGGAAGGCTAAAATATGCGAGCTTGTTATACGACTAATAGAAGAAAATTATTCAATTAGCAAAGAAGTTGCTACGCGAGATAAAGATAACATGACAAGTCAAAATTAATTAAAACCTGGGGGGAAATCCGTTCTGGCCTGTTATTAACCAGTTACCGAATGTGTATAAAAGTGTCCATTCGTTCTGCACTTCTCAACAGCTTCAGCTTTTCATCAAAGCATCAGTCCTTCCTTCTTCTACCTGGGTAAGTCCTTGCTTTTCGCTTCATTTAGTCTAGCTTTGATACCTAGCTTCTTCTTTTGATTTTCTACAGAGTAACAGGCATCTCCTACCAACCTAGCTACTGTCTTACGACTGCTTGATTTTTCCAGAACGAGGGAACAACAAACTTTGTTAGTTGGATGGTTTGGGTGATTGCACATGCGATCCATCCCTGCTACCTCTTTAGCAGCTTTTCAAGTCCAACCAATTCCCAAATCTCTTGACTTCAATGCGTTGGCCAAGAGTTTTGGAGAACTTAGATCTGTTTCTGCTGTGGAATCTTTGGGCGTCTCTGAGATTGCTTATTTGGGAGAGAACCAAAAGATGAGAAGAAAAGAAGGTACAATTGGGTTCTGTCACAGCAGAATCTAAATTTAGGACATCTTAAAAATCTAACCAGTTTACAAGTTCCTTTGGCCTGCTCTTTTTGTCATCTTCCAGGAAAATGATCTACTCTGCTCTGGGCTTGCTAACCCAACCACTCATTATTTGTAAAACCGCCATCCGAATTTTACTCAGCTAGCAATTGTTTTGAGCATGAGTTTCAGAGCAACAGAACTGAGGGGTTTTGAGTTGTCTGGGTCTCTAAATAAAGACAGCAAGCTCTCTCAAAGAAATATGGAGCCAATCCAAAGATATTGTAAAGATTTTTAATTGTGACGTCTCACCATAGAAACACATGCTGGGATTGCAAGCTTGTGTTATTTTATATTTTGCCTTTCTAACCAAAAGCAATTCTTTGAAAGAAACCCAAATTAAAACTCACCGTGTTTTCCTTTTGAGCAGAGCTGTTAGTCCAGCTAGCTTGTTTTAAACTCATCCGGTTATTTGAAATCAAATTTCCATTCGAGAAAAAGCATGAAAAGTTCTCCCGTACAATTGTCCTTCCAAATTTCCACCATGAAGTGGAAATTCATGTTGTATGCCTCACTTTTGTATACTGCATTTGTGTCTCCCAGCTTTTAAAATTGTGGCCCAGAAGTGAGTTATAAAAAATTATAAAATAAGTTATAAAATCTTTATTTCCATATGGAATTGTCCATAGGGACAATTCGCACTGTCCCTATCGAATTTGGCTGGTGCAAAGAAAATGGTTTGATTTTTGGTAAGGATTTTCCAAACATCGGCCAAACAAATAAATGGAGATAAAAAAAATTCCTTCCTGAATAGCTGGGAAAGAATAGGAGAATTGAAAAGCAATGTAAGAAAATGATGCATATGAGATCAAAGCAAAAATAACAAATCCTACAGTTAAAATCGGCATTTTTAAAAGGTTTTATACAAAGGCACAAAAGCCTATGAAATGGGACATCTGATTTGCACATCCCAAAATAAAAAAGACATATCATAATATACCAGCAGAATATAGTAATTATGGCAATAATTGCTTCTAGTTATTTCATGCAAGATTCATGTTCATCAAAAGTCGCAAGATTTTTGCATAGAGTGCCACGCAGTGGAAGAAAAATGATATTACATGTGGCAACCCTCTCCTTTTCCCTCCTCTTCCAAACATTATAATCAGCTCAATTTGGGAAGGTAGAAAAATGAAAGAAATCAGTAAACTGGTTAAACGGGTGCGCAGAAGCCTCTGTTGCTTAATTAGAAATCTTAGCTTGGAATCCAAGTGTTGGGAGACAGGAAATGAAGGGGAGAAAAGAAAAGAAACGAAAAGAAAATTAATATAGTCTATTCACAGAATATGACCTCAGGAGATACTAAGCTTCTGGAAAAGAGTACAAAATACTTCAAGATATGAAAACAATGCAGTGTTTTCAAAACTTGACCACTTTAAGATGTGCAGACATCAGCTCCCACGATTGAGAATTGCTGCTAGGGAATTTTGGGAGTTGTAGTCCGCGTATCTTAAAATAGCCAAGTTTGCAAAACCCTGATCTAGAGGTTCTTCAAGAGTAGATCTTCCACATCTGGTCAGCCACTAGATGTCAGCCAACAGATGTGAAGTGCCTTTAATCTTTGCCGCTCACCGAGATGTTCTGCCACCTAGATATAATAATCTGCATTAAAAAGAAAATCAAAATAATTGCATTCCCAATCTTGCAAGCCAGACGTTCATTATTGGGAAGGCAAAATTGCAGGCAAGTATTAAATTGTTGGCTGGTAGTCTCGAGACGCAACAATGGAGCTGCTGATGCATGTCAACAGACCTCAAATAACGCCTCTGAGTGGTGTGTCTGAACAGCTCTGATATTTACAGTGACCACAATGGAATCAAAAGAGCAGATTTTTGTCTGGGCATCCTGATTGCTCCTCCTGGAAACATTTGTCTGGAACAGCTTTGGGCAATCTGAGCTCATTAATTCCTTTTTGTTTTAAAATTATTTTTTCACTGTTCTCCGACAAGCAGGAAGCTCTCTGGGTTGACTCATGCCCTTCTTCTCTTGTATCATACCAACCTTGATCTGCTGTCCGGCGCGAATGACTCAACGCCTCGACGTTAATTGATGTGTTTTTTTTTTCCTCCATCCTCTCCAGGTTCACTCCTGCCATCCAACATGTCTTGCTGCCCTTCAACCTGCCTGCCTCCTTGCCCACCTTCCTGTGCCATTCCTTCTTGTGCCTCTGTTCCAAGGATCGGGCTCGGCTCCTGCGGGATTGGCTCAGGACTCCTTGGTTATGGTGGCGGTGGGGCCGCATCAGCCAGCAGTCTTGGTATTCTCCCAGGAGCCAACGTGGGATGCATTAACCAGATTCCACCTTCTGAAGTTGTGATCCAGCCTCCACCAGTTGTGGTCACCATTCCAGGGCCCATCCTTTCTGCCAGCTGTGAGCCAGTTGCTGTGGGAGGCTACAGCGCTTGTGCCTCTGGCTCCGGAGGATATCTTGGCGGTGGCGGTGGTCTTGGGGCGATCTGCCGGCCAAGGCGTAGAGCCAGCATCTGTAAATATCCTTGCTAAATCGAAGCAGGATAGGATTATACAACTATGACATGGAAACAGGACAGGACTTATGGACAGCGTTTTTAGGGGGAAAAAAAACCACTCAGGGCCCAACCTGGGACGGACTCTGAATTTCAAGTGGTTTTCTTTCTCGCCTCTTGGAAAGGGTGGGTAATTTATTTTCTTTGACTCCTTCAAGCTTTGTAAGCCAACTACACCACGGTGCTCTTTTGTGTATCTGTTTGGTTTTGTTACGTTAAGGATATCCCCTTCCTCCCCACCTTCTTTTTAATAAACGCTTCTTAGCATTGCAGTTATTGACTCTTCCATGGTTTTTGGTCCAAACACAGGATGTCTACTTAGGGTGGAGTCTGCTATGGTCTCTGAAACCATCCCTTAAAAGCAACCAGTGCTATCAAAGCCTGAGTAACTGGGAAGGATTGAGTTCCGGTGACACACAGAACCAAAGTCTGTCCAACCTCATGTTGGTTTAATGTAAAATCTTGGGCGATTTCAGACAGGAATATTTATTTATTTGTCAACAAGTACAAGGAAACAAGTAACAGTATGGACATAGAAAAGGACACATGAAAAAATTTGGCAAAAATAAAAAGGATATAAATAGGCAAAATGTAGCCATATACACATAGAATGAGTACATATAAATGGGGACAGGATGCATGCTGGTGCGCTTATGCACGCTCCCTTTAAGGACCCCTTAAAAAACATGGAAGGTCCATGGTAGACAGTTTATGGTAAAAGGTTTGGGGGTTAGAGAGACTAACAACAGGATCAGGTAGAGTGTTCCAGACATTTACTACTCTACTCTAAGTCTTATTTCCTACAATCAAGATTGGAGTGAATTACATTGCATTTGAATCAATTGAGGGCCCTTGTGTTATTACGGTTGAAATTAAAGTACTCAATTACAGGTAGGACGTTTTGGTAAATAATCTTATGAACTAAGCATAGATCGGAAGGTAGACGGCATAGTTCGAAGCTATCCAGACTTAAAATGTCAAGCCTGGTGGGATAGGGAATAGTTGAGTAGAGGGTCTGAGTTTACGTTTACTTCTTTTGTAAAGGATTCCCGAGACATGGAACTCCCAAAAGGGCCATTTGCAAATTCATTTGCTGCCTATCTCGCCGTGGCAGCTCACAGTCATATATAAAAAAAATGAAGAAGTAGAAAGGAAGATTAAACAAAGGGGAAAAAAAGTAGAACACTAAAACAACCAAGGGGGGAAAAAAAACAAGGAATATATGTATATGTATATGTATATGTATGTGTATGTGTATGTGTATGTGTATGTGTAAATGTGTGTGTGTGTGTGTGTGTGTGTGTGTGTGTGTGTGTGTGTGTATGCTTGAAAAGATGGAGAAAGAACCCAGATTGTAGTGAATGTGATTTTGCTCAATTGTGGTTCCAGAAAAATCTTAGCTACGTAGGAAAAAACTGGCTTAAAGGAAAAACACACATCAAACCTACGAAAAGTAAGAAAATAGACATTGGGCCTTTACAGGGAGGAACATGAGATGTGGGTGTGGCCTACTGAGGATGGCTAACAAGCCAGAAATAGCTATATAGGTCTCCCACAATGCAGCACAAAATTTTGCTTGAAAAGATGGAGAAAGAACCCAGAATGTAGTGAATGTGATTTCGCTCAATTGTGGTTCCAGAAAAATCTTAGCTACGTAGGAAAAACCTGGCTTAAAGGAAAAACATGCTGATTGTTCTGCATGATCCATGTGGAGAACTAAAAGATTACAGGACTCTTCACACAACGTACATAACACTGGAATATTTAACAACTGCTTAGTGTATAAAAGTTGACAATCTTTAACCTTCAGGGTCTAACCATCCTACTTTGGATATAGGTGAAGGATCAGCTCTCCGGAGAAGGGTCTAAGGCTGGGGAAGATGGAAGGAAAAAGAATAGAATGGAATAACAGAGTCGGAGGGGACCTTGGAGGTCTAATTCAACCCCTTCATCAAACAGGAGAACCTATAACATTTCAGACAGGTGGCTGTCCAGTTTCTTGTTAAAAGCCTCCAGTGGTGGAGAAGGAAGGAAGGAAGGAAGGAAGGAAGGAAGGAAGGAAGGAAGGAAGGAAGGAAGGAAGGAAAGAAAGAAGAAAGACCCTGTACCATTTCAAACAGGTGGCTGTCCAGTTTCTTCTTAAAAGCCTCCAGTGATGGAGCACCCAAACTTCTGAAGGACAGAAAAGAACGAGGACAGAAGAGGACAACAAGCAACAGAGTGGTTGGACTTAGTCACAGGGAGGATGGAGGAGCCCATGGGGGACCTGAAGGACCTAGTTAGAAACAGATCCTTCTGGAGAAAATCTAAGGTAGATGCTAAGAGTTGACACTGACTTGACAACATATACTCAACCAACCTTCAACCTTGGTTTGCGTTCTGTATGTTGTACATACAGCCTTGTGAGATTCATAGATGGTTTGATGTCTTTTATGAGGGCTTTGTTCAATAACTAGACTAGCCTCTTGCTAAACTGCAAGAACACAACCTTCTTCTGTCTTCCATCATCATACCCATAGAAATAAACAGGCTTTGAATATATCTCTTACACGCTCATGGCCAGTTGTGGCAAAAGTTGTTCATTTAAAGCTGATGGCAGAAGGAGGTAGATATGAAGCAATCACACTGTGTCTTCAACTTAGCTTGTGATACAAGCTGTAGGACAACCCAGCTTTGGCTTCCCTGAGAAACAGATTTGGACAATCAAGATAGTCCAAGTAAAGTGGAATAGTCTATCCACAGAACTGAGAAGTTTGTGTGCAAACTCACCAGCGATGACAAGCTAGAAGTTGGACAAAGCCAGAAGAAGCATAGGTCCTTCTTATATACAACTTTGTTGGGTGTTTCTTTTTGCTGGAGGAGATGTCCTACATGCAGGGTGTTGGAGATCTAAGTTGTTATTATTCTTCCATTACTATTGCTTTGTCATCAGGTTTGCATTCCATTCATTTCTGGGGAATATTAAAAGCTGGAATCAGGTTGCTTCTCCTAATTTCCCCAAGCGGAATTAGACTAAGTCACAGGTGTAAATTATTAGCAATGTAATTGGATGGAGAACTTCCCAGATGACCTCTGCTGATCGCCATCCAGATTTAGACTCCTTCAGGGATTGTTTCTCGAAGCAAAATTGAATCTGTCTCTTCTTTTTTGGTGGTCCTTTTCCTTCCCACACAGAGTCATGGGTCCCACCACATGTTAAACCATGTGTTGTCTAGTCATGGTTTATTGAGTAGGCTAGAATTGGCTTGGTTCACATGTGACCATTGACTTTAATTTGCACAGTCTACTAACCAACCAACCAACCAATCAACCAACCAGCTAACCAACTAACTGCATTTTAGGATGTACCCTTGCTCATTGTGATTTTATGGTGGAGTTTTTGAAGGCTTGTGAGGACTATCTCAGTGGGAATCATGTTTTCTGGCTCACTTTTATATTTCTGATAATGTGATCAAGCTAGCAGCACACCGCACCTCTGTTTTGGCTCATCTTTTTAAAAAAAAGAGATGGAATTTTGCATTTAATTCAAAATCGTAACTGTCATGTGTATGGAGTTCAAATGTTGACTGTTTCATCTCAAATCATGTCTTCAGAGGGAAGGGAAGGGAAGGGAAGGGAAAGGAAAGGAAAGGAAGGGAAGGGAAGGGAAGGGAAGGGGAGAGGAGAGGAGAGGAGAGGAGAGGAGAGGAGAGGAGAGGAGAGGAGAGGAGAGGAGAGGAGAGGAGAGGAGATGGGTCCAGATATTGAAACTCTCTATATAATTTTTTTTGCTTTAAATAAAAAAAATAGAAATATATGGAACATTGATGGAACAAAATAACAATCTAAAGTTGTATGGTATTTCAAGGGGCTAGAAAAACGATGGTCCAAGCCATTGGTGAATTTCTTCATCCTTCTTCCTAAGCTCTGGAAATGAAGAGGGCAAATTAACAAAGATGACTTGGTGAGCCTAAGCCCTCATTTGATGATGATGATACTGAATTATATGGTGACTTTTCTTCTTCTAAGCTCTTAAATAGTAGCTATTTTCCTGGGCGATGGAAGTTGAATGCAGTTAGTTCTAGATTTGGAAGAGCAGGTGAAAAATGTGAAGAAGCAGGTGAATTGCGTGCTCCTTCCAATTAAAACTTGGCCCTCTTCCTGGGAAGACATGAAAAGTACAAGGGTAAGGCAGCAGAGTGAGAGGCCTGCTTCCTCTAAAGTTCATTGATAACCTCAGGTGAAGGTGCTTCCCAGATGTTCACATCAGGGAGAAAAATGTGCACATTAAAACTTCTGATCCAAGCAACTTTGGACTGAGTGGGGAGGGAAGCTTCCTTCGGCTCGGCCAATGTAAGTCCAAACATGTCATTTCCTTCGGGTTGTGATTTTGTTCTAAGAGAAGGACCAAAAGTGGGAGCTTCTCTCTGGGTGGAACAGCCAAAGAATTTTGAAGGGAACCCAAAATAAGTTTTCGATTTGGGGTGGATGAAGACTTTTGTCCTCTTTGAACATTGAGAAAAATGTGAAAAGTAAATCTCCTTTAAGTCAGATTGAACTCTTGAGGACTTCAAGGAGATGGCCAAGTGCTTTTCGTGCCAATAATGCTGAATGCCTTAGCGCTTGTTATCTTTTTTTGACAACCAATCCAATTTCTGAGAGTTCCTATTATTCTTCCATGAAATACCAAGAAATTTGACACAACTTCACTTTTTTCGCTGGCCTTTGTGCTGTTCTACCAAAAAACCAACCAACCAACCAACCAACCAACCAACCCAACCAACCAACCCAACCAACCAACCAACCCAATCCAACCCAACCCAACCCAAAAACCAAACAACCGAACCAGAGCAGAATGGAGCTGCCCCCCACAAATTAATTTAATTTAGTTTCTTGTTATCCGTTCTTGTTGAACGGACGATGTTATCCATTCAATCAAGTCTGACCCTTGATTGATTCTATGGTCCAGGTTTCTCCACATTTTCTGATCTTGAACTACTTCTTTGAGTTGTTCTATGCTTTGGCTGGTGTCAGTTTGATGGTGTCCGGCCACCGTGATCTTCGGCAGCCATGCTTTCCTTTTTACCACTAACTCTTCCCAACATAATTGCTTTTTTTCCAGTGAATTCCCCTGTGTGACATGGCCAAAATAAATGAGACAAAATTGTATGATTTTGGTTAATTTATTACATTCCAGTTAATATGACTATTTTTTTTTTTTTTGATATTTGAAGAAGCTTCTGTAGCAGTGGTGGGATTCAGCCAGTTCTGTCCGGATCTCACAAACTGGTAGCGGCAACTGTGGGAGGCTCTGCCCACCCACTTGGACGTAATGTGTGACTACTGCAATGCACAGAAGTGCACATGCTCACATTTGAGAACCGGTAGGGAAGATAGGTGAATCCCACTCCTGCTTCACTGGGGCCACCTTCAAGATGTTCAAGACAATTTTTTTTTTAAGAATTCCTGAGCTGGAAGATTTCTTCAAGGAAATGTACTATAATGTCCAACTCAACAAGTGGTCTTCTCTTGAAAGTAACAAGAATCACTTTTTTCTGCAGGAGGAAAAAAGAATAAAATAAATAAATTTGTGGAGGAATGAACACTTCAAATTACTTCACTGTGACGGGCTAGACTTCTCCTTGACAATATTCTCTAAGTAAGAGATTTGTCCTTCCTAATTTTTCATACACATTTCCATCAAACTCAACAAAACATGGGCATTTAAAAATCCAACTCCAAAGAAATGTCTCCTCCATCATCCCCCCAAAACCAAGATCTTTAATTTGAAGGGTAAGAAGAAGTCTAATATCACTGTAGAAACTAGTCAGTTGTGGAAACTAGCTGTGGAAACTAGTCATCATTAATCCACCTGGTCTAATCCTTGTCTTTAGACTTTAATATACTCCAATGATAGGGAACATAATGCGTAATATTCACACCCAAACACCCCAAAATTAGCAGGGACACAATGACAACAAAGCAGGGATGGCTGCTTCAGAGCCCTTTCATTTGAGATGAGACATACATAATTGGTAGACTTCACTGGTCAAGACGCATGTCAGGTTCCCCAAGAAACTGTATAAAAGCTGCTGCCTAGCTTCAGTTCTTCAGCAGGACTTCTCACTTCTCCTTCACTTCTCTTCTCCAGCTCTCTCCGGTAAGTTGGATTTGACGCGCTATTAAATGCATCTAATACCTCTGAGAAGTCATTTTGGACTTCGACCAACAGCCTAACCCCAGGAGTCATGCTCCTCCTGGTTCAGTTATGTATGTTTTTTGCTGATTTGTGTTTGTTTTCCTTGCTTGCTTCCAACAGATAGTTCACTCTAGCAGGTTGGTGACCTAAGAGAGCTTAAATTTTGATGTAGGCATAGAAACCTAAGAAGTTATTCTTTCCAAGTCTTTGAGGGAAGTTGCTCCAAGTTTTCAACTAGAATTGATTCTCCAGAATTGCTGTCTGGAATTTTCCAGGTCTACTTGGAGATGTAGAAGATCGCATAGCAACCTGAACATGGAAGGCAGAAGAGGGTTTATGACGACCAGTTTAGGAAGATCTAGATTTGGGATTGGCTGATGATAGATCCATTACTCTACTTCATGAGTTGTGTTTTGTCAGGCGAGACCCCTGTTTATTTTGCACCTATTGTAGACTTGCTTTTGACCGAGATAGCCAATTTATGAATGCAACCAATGAACGTATATGTACCGAAAATACAGTTGAATCTCTAAAGCTTTTGTATATTGGCTAACTTGACTATCTATCACTGAAACAAAACTCAAGAGATCCCTTAACAATGGACTTGGGAAGTTTACAGATGGCAGCAAATGTTAGTTTTGGGGACAGTTAGAGGGGAAAAAAACCATCTACAGATATCATCCATCCTGCCTTCCCTAAGTCTTACATCCAAAATATTCTGAGTTCAGAATATTTCATAAAAGCTAGTTTCATGAGAACAAAACACAGGTTAATTGAGAAGGAGAGGATAAGCCTGTTTGATTAGTGTTGGGGGAGTAGTTTAGAAATGCTATTTAACTTTTCTTTGGAAGAAGTGGAATAAAGCTGGTATTTGTATACAGTTCTTTGTTTGTCATGCTTACTGTTTCTTATCCTTTCTGCCCATTGTAGGTTAATCTTCACCATCTCCAACATGGTGTTCAGTTGCCACAAACCATCTTGTGTCTGCCCATCTGGACCTATTTTCCCAGTTGGGGGTAGCTCATCTTGCTGTGTCCCAGTCTGCCACTCCAGCTGTGGCATCCCTTGTGGGCCACCCACCGTTTGTGTCCAACCCCTGCAGTCTTCCTGCGTCCCGCTTTGTGGATCTCCTTGTGGGCCACCCACTGTTTGTGTCCAACCCCTGCAGTCTTCCTGCGTCCCGCTTTGCGGATCTCCTTGTGGGCCACCCACCGTTTGTGTCCAACCCCTGCAGTCTTCCTGCGTCCCGCTTTGCGGATCTCCTTGTGGGCCACCCACCGTTTGTGTCCAACCCCTGCAGTCTTCCTGCATCCCACTCTGTGGGTCTCCTTGTGGCATCTCATGTGGGCCAAAAAGCTGCTTGCCATCTTGTTACTCCCCATGTGGCCCTATCTTTCCCGTTAGCTCATCCAGTTGTATCCCCTTGTGTGCCCAGCCATGTAGGCCATCCTGTGTCAATCCATCTGGCCCCATCTTCCCTGTCAGTAGTTGTCAACCTTCCTGCATTCCAACCTGTTCATACAGCCCCTGCCTCTTGTTGCTTTGAATAATCACAGAGTAGCTTTCTAATACGGTCCTCCTGGAATTGAAAATTATGGCACAGATTCATGACCACGGTTACGGCTTCTGGATTCTAAAATCCCATGAGCCTTCACAGTCCTTGAAAACTTGATTTAGGGGGTTGCTCCACATCTCTGCAAGTTAATCTTAGTGTTAAAAAGGTTGAATTCAGCTATTTTTAATAGACTCCTTAGAGTCAATAGGAGTTTAGATGGGTCTAGTTTGAGTATGTTGAAGACTCAACGTAAACTCCTTGTAGCTGATTTTCTTTTGTCTAAGTTCCAATAGCTTTATCCCCATAATGGCGGTAAATACTGTAGATTGTACATTGCAGCCAACCTTCTCATGAACGTGTCCTGAAGAACCAAAAGAAGACATCATAGAAACATGATGGAAGATGCCTTCAGAGACTGTCATCGTGAGACAAGACATAAGGTCTTCTGGTTGTTTTCTACAGGCTTTGTTTATTACTTTGGAACGACAACACCTTAAAGACATTGAGGTTAAGCTATTTCTCTAGTGGAATTCTCCAGAATCTTCAAGTTTGCATGAGTATGCTTCTAGTTTAGGACTAACAAAGGACTTTTGCTTTCCCCCCCATATGCACCGCCTCAAAATGTTCCACGTTCAGACAAGATGACTACCACACTATGCAGTATTGTCCCTGACACGTTAATTTGATTTCTCAAGCTTAGGATAATGCTTTATAATCTAGGAGTTCTTTTTGTAACTCTGTTTGTTATGTTATGTTCTTCATGCATGAGACTCTGCATTTCCTCTGTTCACTCCTTGCTTCACATTCAATAAAATTCCCTTTAGTGCACAAAAATATTTTCTGCTCTTCTGTTAATTTTTTGAAACAACAATCCATCATGAAAGTGGTTTAATTCTTCCTCTAAGAATGTGCTGTCACACACACACAAACACAAACACACACACACACACACACACAATCACACACACACACACACAATTGTGGTTTAGTGCAGTGGTGAAATACAGTTCTGTGGGCGTGGCTTGGTGGGCATGGCAGGGGAAGGATACTGCAAAATCTCCATTTCCACCCCACTCCAGGGGAAGGATACTGCAAAATCCCCATTCCCTCCCCACTCTTGGGTGAAGGATATTGCAAAAACTCCATTCCCATCCCACTCTGGGGCCAACAAGAGGTGGTATTTGCTGGTTCTCTGAACTACTCAAAATTTCCACTACTGGTTCTCCAAAACCTGTCAGTACCTGCTGGATTTCACCCCTGGTTTAGTGGGTTTATTAATATTCCCTGCTGAACTCCCTTCACCAAAAATCCAGAACTATCCCAATTAAGTCCAGCCACAAGCAGACCGATACTAATCCACAGAGCAATGGCCAAGGTTAAGGCAATGGACAAGGCACTTAAAAGTTTCCCTACCAAAATGAACCCACCAAGCAAAATGAAATCCATAACACAAGAGGGTTCATGAGACAAGAGAAGTCCAGAGTTCACAAGGCATGATCCAAGTCAAGGCACCGTGTCAATCCAAACCAAGGCAAGAATCACAATAACCAGAAAACACACAGCTAGGAAATGAACACATTTTCCTCCACCATTGCTTCCAACTGTCTGCTGTGCTAAATAGCCAGATTCTAGAGCAGGCTAGCAAGAAGGAGGAGGCTGCCTCCTCACGAGTCATCTGGCTGACCTTCTCTGCTCTTGCCTTTCCTCTGCCCTACGTGTTCTTGGATTGGGAAGGCAGAAGGCAGTTCCTCTTCCTCATAGCTGGCCAACTGCAGCTCCACACTTTCCACACCTGAACCTTCAGGGCTTCAGCCAAATCCCTCTCAGATGGCAGCCGGGACCAGCTCCCTCCAGACATGCCTGGAACTGGTTCATCCTCTTCTGAACTAGCATCTGAGGAAGAATGTGGGGGATTCATAAAAAAGGATTAAAGTGGATCCTCCACGTTGGAAAAGCCAAATAAAATAATAAATTAAAATATAAAATATAATATAAAATAAAATAACAAAGCTTAAAATAAAATAACAAAACATAAAATAAAATAGAATGCAATGTAATGCACTTCAATACAAGTACAAGTACAAATACAAATACAAATACAAATAATACAAATACAATAAAAATGTCTGGCTCTTCCCTGAAAAGCAGAAAAGCGCCCTGAAACATTTGTTCCATAATTTGTTTGCATAGTGATGCTGTTTCCGTGGCAAAAAAGGAATGAAATATTCAGACAATATTCAGAAATAGGAACTAAACTCCTTTAGGAGAGCTCGGTGGGAAATTTTATCCAAGTTCAGAGCTATTTTCCATTTAACATGAGGTAATGGATTCCTCTTCATTGGCACAAAGAAGCCAAGTGGGGCAATCTTGCTTCCCCTTCAATTTTGTGCCTCACGAATCTCTTTCTCGCCACCACAGTCTGTCTCTTTCTCTCCTCTTTCCTCAGTTCTTCACTTCTCTCTCTCTTTCTCTCTCTCATTCTCTGAATTTACCTCAGCTTTTCCCGCCAAAATTCTTCTCCCTCCCCCCCCCCTTTGTTGCTACCCAGACCATGCATTCTGATTGGTGGAGAGCTGCCAGCCAATCAGAGGTGAATAATCCTTATCGGTTCTCCTCAGTGAACACTTAGAATTTTTTATGCTCCACCTACTGAGTTCAATTCTATTTCCAGCCTTGTATTCCAGAGGCTGATCTCTTCCATCTTCAGGGTCTTGCGGCACAAGACCACACATTTGTGATACACGCAATAATGAAATTCTGGCTTGGTGAGGCAATGCTTATTGGGCCATACATGCTAACTCACAAGGGGGATGTTCATTATTTTTCCAGGCTTCTGAAAGAGAGTTGACTCATGATTGTAGGGATCATCAGTTAATCACGATGTTGGAAAAAGGAGGTAAAACATGAGGAGATACTATGAGGAAAAAATCACGCTTATCAAAGTCTTTGATTTTTTAAGGTTGGTTAAATGCTAATTCTAAGATGCATAGAATGGGCTGGTGAACATTGTCTCTAGATTATATTTTTGGAAAGCACATGAAACCTCCATTACCCACTGAAGCTCATAGAGTAGGTTAATCATCACTTAAGAAATGGTAGTCCCTGGCCATAAGTTGGTATTGTGACTCCAGTGACAATCTGTGACTCAATTAAAGTCCAGGCAAATTGCTGTGTCACCAAAATTCCTTCCCTGAAGCTTTGCTAAACATTTCTGGAGGAACCCATTCCTGTTACTCAATGCAACAATGGATCATCATGATTTCCGTGGCTTTGCAGGAGACACAACTTGAAAACTGCCAAGAAGAATCGAAGGGAAACACAAAGAAGCACCAGAAACCATATTGATGTCCTAAAGTAGATTTTATTGAAAGGTAAACCATCTGGCATTGAAAAATGAGTATACAAAGTTGGAAGAGCATGTCTAATCTACAAATTATTCTCCAAATCTACCCTAGCATGAGGACAGGAAGATCAGCTAGCTACATTGAAGGACATTTCCAAGGGATTTCAGATTGAGCAGTAATCAAGAAAAGGTTCTTCCCACCACCAGAGTTTTCATTAAGGAGATGATCCTTGGGTCTAAATGTGAAATTAGTAGAAAAGCCATGGAATACATTTTTGATCTCTTCTTCCACTGGAATGATGAATGATTAGAAGCTTCAGCACCCAGTTCCCAGGAAGTAGTCAATGGATCCATCATATCATTCTCAATTCTTGACCAAACATGTACCAGGCAGCAACCGTCCTTTGGAGCTTCAGCGAATGAAGGAAGGAGAGTAGGTGAGTGGTGGATTAGAGCTAGGAGATGGAGAAAGGGTCAATGGGATGGAGATGGTAGGGCCAGAGGAAGGTGGGCTAGGCCTAGGAGGAGATGGAATGAGGGAGCTCAATGGGATGGAGATGGAAGGAGCAGAGCCAGAAGATAGTGGAAGAGGAGATTGGATAGAACTCAGTGGGATGGTGATGGTAGGACCAGAGCTAGAAGATGGTGGAGGAGGAGATTGGCCAGGGTACAATGGGATAAAGCAAGGAGGTTGGTTAGAGCTGCTAGAAGATGGGCCCAGTGAGATGGAGATGCTAGGGCTAGAGTTGGATGGTTCTGGGCTTGGACAAATTGGGATGCAACATGGTAGGCTAGGCTTGGGAGGAGATGGAATGAGGGAGCTCAATGGGATGGAGATGGAAGGACCAGAGCTAGAAGATGGTGGAGGAGGAGATTGGTTAGAGCTCAAAGGAATGGAGATGGTAGGTCCAGAGCCAGAAGGTGGTTGGCTAGAGGAAGTTGGTGGACTAAGGCAGATTGGGATGGAGGGAGGTGGCTGGGGTGCTCTGCAAGGGATGGTGATCATTGGCATGGAAGGTTCCTCACGGGGTTGGAAACACAGCGGTGCAATGGGTCTCATACAACAGCCGACCATCTTGCTGGAGACGATGAGGGCAGGTAACCTGAGACAAGAAGAAACATCAAACTGTCAATCTTATAGAGTTGACTAAACGAAGAAACCAAGGTTGTGTAGGTCAGGACCCAATTTTTTGGAATTAGAGAATCTTCGTAATCTGCATCTGTTCCTCCCTCCATTCCTTTCTGAAATTTGTGTGAAATATAGAAGGACCTATTGGAGATATTTCCTCGTTATTTTCTTTGCCTGAGCTTGTCCCCTTGTATCTGACTGTTGTTTTGGTAGCATCTTTTCTTCCTGTCCTTCAATGCCATTCCCTCTGCCCTGTCCATCAAGAAACATTTGAAATGTTTCTTCAAGTTACTTTCTTTGCTTGAGTTTGGCGCCTCCTATCTGTCCATTGTCTTGGTAACATCTTTTCTTCCTGTCCATCAACCCATCAGTTTATCACACCTTCCTTGTTTAGGACATTACCAAGACCTGGCAGACAATGACTTCCATTTGCCCACCTTGGTGAACCATCTACCTCACAATGAAGAGATTTAGTAAGTGCAGTTAATATTTTTCTGGCCTAGGGAAACTCCCATCCACCATAACTCCAAAATCAAGAGCAAGAAGCAGTTGAACCTTTGTATCTAATACAACGTTGGATCCAACTTACCAAAAGAGCTTGAGGAAAGAAGTTCAGAGGAGGCTGGAGAAGCTGATGGAGAATGGATTTGACGCAGGAGCTTTTATACAAGTCCCAGCCACCCTGAAGGTAGAAGGACTCCTTATCAAAAGCATCCAACAATTACATTTTTATTTCCTCTTCAAACTGCTCATATTCTTCCCTTTGTGTCCGCCTTTTATTTGACAGAATGATTATTATTTTCTTTGTCTCCTTGAACAATATTAGAAGTCAGAATAGGATTTTCTTGTGAAGCTTGTGATCAAAGCGATAGATTACTAGAGGTTTTCTTCCCATTGTTATAGTCTTTGAGGGATTAGGAGATGTTAGGAGATTTTTGGAATCTGTCATGGAAGACCACTTCCATTTGACTATTTTTCAGAATTGGTGAGTATCATGTCATGGCACATCCTTAATGGAGATGTTGAAGGTCCCTCACTTGACTCAATAGTTGGGGATCTGAGTTTGGAGATGGCGTTCCTTGGTGGTGACTTCAAGACCAGGCAATGGTTGAACTCAGAGGTTCATGGTGTCTCCATCTCTTATTTATTTATTAAGAAAATGTATATGGCCACCCAACTGACAGTGATTCTTTCTGGCTTACAGAAATAAAACCCGACATATTATGCCAAATTTTGTCAACTTTGTGCAAGACTTTTTTGGCAAGTATTCTCTCCAGCTTTGAGGTGGCGATGGCGGTTTGGGGCTGCCTTTTTAATACTATAGAAGTCTTATTTCATTAACATGCTACGTTTCATAAATGAGGATGAGATATTACAATACTCAACTTGGACTTCTTCCATTAGCCCCCTTTCCACCTCAGATGTAGGCTAATTTTTGTCCAACGTGTTTCACCAGAATGGAAACATCTGCTACTGTCAGTGTAATAAGTAGCTTGGTCCTAGGAGTAGCCATTCATTAATCCAAACGATACCTTCAGGAAAATCTGAGCTGGCTCGCCATCTGCTGCCCTACATTGCATTTGCCTTCCTTGAAATAGATCTGATCTCCCTTGGATGCTTTTGAGCCTTATCTAGTTTTTCCCACGTGAAAGCTGCCAGTCTGAGAAGATTCCCGTATTATAGGCAGGGAACAATAAAGTAGCTAGTTTGAACTCTACACTTGCGTGTCTGGTTGTTTGCACCTTACAGAAACACCTTAATACTGGGCAGCGAAGGATTGAGCAGAAATGAATCTCTAAAATGAGAATGTGGAACAGGTTATGAGCCTCCCAGGTACAACTGACCAGAAAGGTTATGCTACAGTATATGGTGACATAAAATAAGGAAACTAATTGCACTCATCTGAGGTCTAATTGACACTGCCATCAAAGGAGCCAAGAGATGAATAGTTCACACCTAATATATACCAGGCAGGTGTAAATTGTAAGGTGGTTACAAAATTGGGTGTCAAGGTGTTCAGCCGGACGAAATCTGATCTCTTGGAGGGCCGAGAAATGTGTTTCTTTGAAATGGTCTAAAGATCTTCCATTTTACCAATAGTTCCTCTCCAATCGATTTCTCCAAGAATTCTGTAAGTCATCAGATTCATTGCTTTTCTGTGTCTCCATTCAGTGATATTCTTTCTCTCTCTGCACCCATACATAGCTAAAGATGTACATGTACATATACTGTATATATCCATCCGCCTGACTGCCTATGTCTCTCTCTGTCTCTCTCTGTCTCTCTCTCTCTCTGTCTCTCTATGTCTGTCTGTCTGTCTGTCTGTCTCTCTCTCTCTGTGTCTGTCTCTCTCTCTGTCTTTCTGTCTCTCTGTCTCTCTCTTTCTGTCTCTCTCTGTGTCTCTCTGTCTGTCTCTCTCTCTCTTTCTGTCTCTCTCTCTGTCTCTGTCTGTCTCACTGTCTCTGTGTCTGTCTGTCTGTCTGTCTGTCTGTCTCTCTCTCTCTCTGTGTCTCTCTCTCTCTGTCTTTCTGTCTCTCTCTCTGTCTCTCTCTCTCTGTGTCTCTGTGTCTCTCTCTCTGTCTGTCTCTCTCTCATTGTCTGTCTCTCTGTCTCTCTCTGTGTGTGTCTCTCTCTGCTCTCTCTGTCTCTCTCTTTCGGTGTCTGTCTCTCTGTCTCTCTCTCTGCTCTCTCTGTCTCTATCTCTGTTTCTGTCTGTCTGTCTGTCTCTGTCTGTTTCTCTGTCTGTTTCTCTGTCTGTTTCTCTCTGTCCCTCTGTCTCTCTGTCTCTGTCTCTGTCTCTGTCTCTGTCTCTGTCTCTGTCTCTGTCTCTGTCTCTGTCTCTGTCTCTCTCTTTGGACAACTGTCACATATTAATAAGAGTAAGACTTTTTTAATTACTGCAAAGTGATGGTTGTAGGAAAGCAATGTCCAGTTTTTGTGGATATGTCGGGGTATCGGTTATAGAATCTTAGAGTTAGAGATCCAATACAGAAGTAATCTTGCTCTTATTGGAAATATTATGGCGAATTAGAAGATCAATAAGGTTAATTTTGGGAAGAGACCAGAAAGATGTGGTCTTTGTGCAGAAGAAAGAAAAATAGAGAAGAGAGCAATCATCTCAATAAATATTTCTGAAAAGTAGACTTTAATCTTAAAACGAAGAGAGCTAGTTTGATAGTGATTAAAATGCCGGACTGAGAAACTGAGAGTCTCTAGTCTTCCTTCAGGCATGGAAGATGTCAGAATGAATTTGCCCTCCCCTCCCTGGGCTGTTTGGGAGAATTGCTTTGATGCTGTAATAAAATAATATTTTTAAAAGGGTGGGGGCCCAAAAATGCAGGTGCTTCTTGTAAACCCAGCTTAATTATGGCTGTTGTGCCTCTTCTCCCCAAACCCTTCAATATTTCATTTCAGACTTCCTTCCATCCTTTGAAGATGTCCTGCTGTGTCCCATCTTGGAAGATCCCCACTTGTGTCCCCGTCTGTCGCTCTCTGGTTTGCTACCTGGTAGAACCTCCAGATCGATGATATCTAGTTCTAGAGCTTCCAGGGGGTAATTGACAGCAAGAAGGACAACCAGGAACCAACTTCAGAGATACAAGAACCTTGGTCTCTGAAGTCCTGGCAAAGCTCGCTTCACTTCCCTCAAGATGTCCAACTTCTCTAAGAACCTCAGGGACCTTCAGCTTCTGAATTTGTGGTTGCTTCTAAGAGGTTCTTGGTTTCTTCCTAGCATAGTTCAACTCTTTCTTCTACTTAGGCTGCATCCACCCACGTAACTGTGAGAGACATCCTGAAGGATCTGGAAAAACTACCACTTTCCTTCCACAAGAACTTCAAAATACGTGGAGGCATCTAGAAGTATCTAGAAAAACTACCAATTCCCCCCCTTCTATGGGATCTTCAAAATATCTGGAGGCACCTAGACGTATCTAGAAAAACTACCAATTTTTTGTCTTCCAAAGGAACTCCAAAATATGTGGAAGAATCTAGAAGTATCTAGAAAAGCTACCAATTTCCCCCTTCCATGGGAACTTCAAAATATGTGGAAGATCTAGAAAAACTATAATTTGTTTCTTCCACGGGAACTTCAAAATACGGTTGCACTTGCCATTGTATCTTGCTTCTTCTGGCATTTCCACTCTCTTCTGAATAATTCTGGAAACCTTCTCATTGGAATTGTGTGCTGAGTCAAAATGTTCTGGCTATTCTCCTTTGAGATTAAAGTCCTCCTGCCAACACCAGAGATGGTTTCTCTGTGTTGTTTGTTCTACCTCTTCTCCCTGTGAGGATTATTATAATCCTCAACAGCATACAGAAACTGTTCCTGTGCACACACATGGAAACTGTCCATTTTCTCTCCCTGGGACATGGGAGAATCTCTTGAGAAAAAGTATCAGCAGGATTTGATCCTGTATGTGTCATTGCAGGAAAGTTTATTTGCAGGTGTGTTAGCATGCACCTGTCCCTGCATTACGGACAATCCCATAATTACAGTTTGCCTGTGTCCTTTTTTGACTCCCAACTCTGTAAATCTGAAATTGTAGCTCTGGTTTCATGGAATATCTCTCCTTCTGGAATGAGACCAGAATAGGATAGGATAGGGTAGAGTTAGGGTAGGGTAGGGTAGGGTAGGGTAGGGTAGAGTTAGGGTAGGGTAGGGTAGGGTAGGGTAGGGTAGGGTAGGGTAGGGTAGGGTAGGGTAGGAAAGGAAAGGAAAGGATAGGATAGGATAGGATAGGATAGGATAGGATAGGATAGGATAGATAAGAAATAGAATAGAATAGAATAGAATAGAATAGAATAGAATAGAATAGAATAGAATAGAATAGAATAGAATAGGTAAAGAATAGGATAGGATAGGATAGGATAGGATAGGATAGGATAGGATAGGATAGGATAGGATAGGATAGAATAGAATAGAATAGAATAGAATAGAATTAGAATTCTTTTATTGGCCAAGTGTGATTGGACACCCAAGGAATTTGGTCTTTGGTGTATATGCTCTTCAGTGTACATAAAGAAAAAATAAAATATATCCATCAAGAATCATAAGATACAACAGTTAGTGATGGTCATAGGCTACTAATAAGCCATCAAACCGTACTAGGAAACAATGAAAACAATATAAGTTGTAAAGATACAAGCAACACGGATATAGCCATAAGTGGGAAGAGATAGGTGCTAGGAAAGATGAGAAGAAGAATAGTCATACAGTCTTACTAGTTAATTTGAACTCATTGTGGGAACGAGTTCTTTAGCAGAGTGATGGCATCTCATTTTATTGATCCCACTTTATTGATTGGACAAAACCCACCTTATTCTGATGGGGGAACGACCTGATCTCATCAGGAAGAGGAAGGCAGGATTCCTGCCCGTGGCTTTGACACATTTTCAGAGTTCTTAATGAAAGGTTGGATCCTTAACCCTGATGGGCTAATTCTATCTTCGCTTGATTATGTACCTTAATAGATAGTCTGGAAGCACCGGGAGGAAATGAAACTCTAAGAGTAAACTGTTCTAAACTTGACTGTAAAAAAAATATGATTTCTGTAAGAGTTGTCAAAATCTGGAATGCTCTACCTCCGTGATGACGAATCTATGGCATGCGTGCCCGAGGTGGAACACAGAACCATCTTCCTGAGCACATGCATGAGCGTGAACCCCAGCTGGTGTTTGGGCCTCCTGTGCGCATGCGTGCAATTCATGGGGCCCAGCTGGTCTTTGGAGCTCTCTTGTGCATGCACGTGTGTTTGTGCATGCAGGGGAGAGCACTTGCATGCAGCACATGCATGCATAGACAGTGTCCACACATATGGATTGCATGTGCAAAACCTGCGCGCATGCGTAGACGCGATTGCCTGCGCATTTGCATGGGGGAGCCACGCGAAACCTGTGCTCGTGCACAGATGGTGTAGTTGTGCATCCTGCACATGGGGAAGCGTGCAAAAAGCCTTGTGCATGCACAAATGTTGCGGTTGTGTGTGCAATGCATGGGGGAGGAGCCACGAGTTAGTGCAAATTCTAATGAATAAATAATGAATGAATGGATAGATGGATAGATAGATAGATAGATAGAAAGATAGAAAGATAGATAGATAGATAGATAGAAAGATAGAAAGATAGATAGATAGAAAGATAGATAGATAGATAGAAAGATAGACAGATAGAAAGAAAGAAAGATAGATAGATAGAAAGATAGATAGATAGATAAAAAGATAGAAAGATAGATAGATAGAAAGATAGATAGATAGAAAGATAGACAGATAGATAGATAGATAGAAAGATAGAAAGATAGAAAGATAAAAAGATAGAAAGATAGATAGATAGAAAGATAGATAGATAGAGATAGATAGATAGATAGAAAGATAGACACATAGAAAGAAAGATAGATAGATAGATAGAAAGATAGATAGATAGATAGATAGAAAGATAGATAGATAGAAAGATAGATAGATAGATAAAGATAGATAGAAAGATAGATAGATAGATAGATAGATAGAAAGATAGATAGATAGAAAGATAGATAGATAGATAGATAGAAAGATAGATAGATAGATAGATAGAAAGATAGATAGATAGATAGAAAGATAGATAGATAGATAGATAGATAGATAGATAGATAGAAAGATAGACAGATAGATAGATAGATAGAAAGATAGAAAGATAGAAAGATAGAAAGATAAAAAGATAGAAAGATAGATAGATAGAAAGATAGATAGATAGAGATAGATAGATAGATAGAAAGATAGACACATAGAAAGAAAGATAGATAGATAGATAGAAAGATAGATAGATAGATAGATAGAAAGATAGATAGATAGAAAGATAGATAGATAGATAAAGATAGATAGAAAGATAGATAGATAGATAGATAGAAAGATAGAAAGATAGATAGAAAGATAGATAGAAAGATAGATAGAAAGATAGATAGAAAGATAGATAGATAGATAGAAAGATAGATAGATAGATAGATAGAAAAATAGATAGATAGATAGATAGAAAGATAGATAGAAAGATAGATAGATAGATAGATAGATAGAAAGATAGATAGATAGATAGATAGATAGATAAATGATAGATAGATAGATAGATAGATAGATAGATAGATAGATAGGACAGGAGAGGAATGGGAGAAGGTTACATGTCCTCTGTCTTCAACAGACTGCACAAGTTTGATAAACCTACTGTTTAAAAAAATTCAATACATTCAATCAAGGTCTAATTAAAGCTGTGATCAAAGTACCCAGCCTTAATTCATAATCCACATCTAATATGTACCAGCAGATGCAAATTACACCGTTTGCAAAGTGCTGAATCGAAATTACAGGGTTAACGATGAGCCTTTAGCAACCCCAGAGAGCAAAATCCTCCCCCCAAAAAAGGGTATAAAAAGGGATTTGACTCTGAAGATTTTTCCAGCAGCACCTTCCTGATCGGTTTGTCTGAGAACTCGGTAAGTGACTGGATCCACTGTTGCCGTCGCTCCATTCAGGGTTTCCTTCTAACGTTCTCAGCTGGGACAACTTTAATTTATTAATACCAGTAAGGATTATTTTTTTCAAAAAATTGCTGCAGCATTGTGGAAATAGCCTGCATTTTTGTGGATATGTTGAGATAATGGTTATAGGTCCCCAAGGGTTAGTTCCATGCACACAGAATTATTCTTGCTTTTTATTTGTAATGTTATGGCAGGATAGAAAACTCAGTAAGGTCGGAGGATTTTTTTGAGGGGCGGAAAATAGAGGTGGTGTCTTCATCCCTCTGTCAATTTCTGAAACAAGAAGAGGAAAGGAGGAAAAAAAAAAGGGAAACAATCTCAGTCATCGTTTCTCCAAAACAGACGGTAGTTTTAAAATGTGGCTCAGGGGCTAAGACGCTGAGCTTGTCAATCGAAAGGTCGGCAGTTCGGCGGTTCGAATCCCTAGTGCCGCCTAACGGGGTGAGCTCCTATGACTTGTCCCAGCTTCTGCCAACCTAGCAGTTCGAAAGCAGGTAAAAAAATGCCAGTAGAAAAATAGGGACCCCCTTTGGTGGGAAGGGAAGCATTCCATGCGCCTTTGGTGTTGAGTCATGCCAGCCACATGACCACGGAGACGTTTTTGGACAGCGCTGGCTCTTCGGCTTTGAAACGGAGATGAGCACCGCCCCCTAGAGTTGGGAATGACTAGCATGTATGTCCGAGGGAACCTTTACCTTTATACCAGCTGGATATGGAGCATACTAGTTTTCCTCTTTGGAGCAGGGAAAAAAAAAAAAAAAACATCAGTAGCAAATTTTGTTCTTCACATTAAGATGCCAAGGAATGGGATCCCTATTTTTTTCAGGGTTCAAATTTATATTCTAATTATAAATGCAATCATTATTCATTTTTTTAAATTCCTAGATGGCAGAATTGTATAAGAGGCATGCAATCATTTGAGTTTGACTGGGTTGGATTCCTTCTTGAATTTTTTTTTAAAAAATTGATTTATATGCTGCCTTTCTCCGGAGACTCAGGACGGCTTACAATGCATTAAGCAATAGCCTTCATACTTTTGTGTATTTATATAAAGTCAGCTTATTGCCCCCACAAACTGGGTCCTCAATTGACCTACCTTAGAAAGGATGGAAGGCTGAGTCAACCTTGAGCCTGGGGAGGTTTGAACTTACAGTAATTGCAGACAGCTGGCGTTTAATTACAATGCTTTAGTCTGCTGAGCTATCCAGGCTCTTTAATTTTTTTTAAAAAAAGGGGAAGAAATGGAGCCCTCCTTCTTGTAAACCTGCTTTAATGATGATGATGGTGATGATGATTATAATGATGATAAGCAGGACGAGAAACAATGGATAAAAACTAATCAAGGAGAGAACTAAGGAGACAGTGAGAACAAATTAACCAATGTAAGGGCTTGCCTTCAGAAGTTGTGATTGCTCCATCACTGGAGGCTTTTAAGAAGAGACTGGACAGCCATTTATCAGAAACAATGTAGATCCTGCAAGTGTTGGGTTGGACCAGATGACGCCTAGGTCCCTTCCAGTGTTGTTACTGTTATCGCGTTGCAATGGTCACTGGTCTTCCTCTTCTGCTAAAACCTGCCTGTGTTTCATTTCAGACTTTCTTCCACGCTTCTCGAGATGTCCTGCTACGTCCCAACCTATACCGTCCCCAGATATGCCTCATCCTCCGGCTCTCCGATTTGCTATCCAGTTGGTGGCGTTGGGTCTCTCAGTTCAGGGGGCGGTGCGGTCAGTTATGGGGGTGGCGCTGCCACCACAGCAGCCAGCCTTGGCTTAGCCCCGGGGGCCAATGTTAGTTGTGTCAACCAGCTTCCCCCTTCTGAAATTGTGATCCAGCCAGCTCCTGTCCAAGTTACCATTCCAGGACCCATCCTCGCTCCTTCATGTGAGCCAATTCGTGTGGGAGGATACACGGCGTGTTCTTCTGGACCTTCTGGTAGAACCCCAAGATCCACGATGTACAGCAGTTATAAACCTTACGTTTGCAGAAGTTAATCAACCACCCAGAAGGACAACCAGGAACCCACTGAAGTGATCTTGGTGTCTGAAAATCCTGGCTATCCTCACTCTACTTCTTTCAAGATGCCCACTTCTGTGGCTTCTCCGAGAACCACGGTGAGCTGCAGCTTCTGAATTTGCTGCTCAGGATGTCTTGAATTCTTTGCTTGCATAACTCCGCTCTTTTGCTTAAGCTACATATGGAAGAGAAGTCCTGAAGCATCCTGAAAAGCTACCTTCCTTCAGATGACATTTCCATTCTGTTCTGAATAGTCTAGGTCATTGCCTTTTCTCTGGAACTGTGTGTTGAGTAAAATATTCTGGCTATTCTACTCTGGAATTAAAGTTCTCCTGCAATGTCAAACATGGTTTTTGTGTCTTTGTCCTCTCTTCTTCCTTTTAGATAATATTATATAGTATGGTATGGTATGGTATGGTATGGTATGGTATGGTATGGTATGATACGGTAGGGTAGGGTAAGGAATGGTAGGGTAGGGTAAGGTAGGGTAGAGTAGGATAGGATAGGATAGGATAGGACAGGACAGGACAGGACAGGACAGGACAGGACAGAATAGATAAGGATTAGATAAGGAATAGAATAGAATAGAACAGAACAGAACAGAACAGAACAGAACAGAACAGAACAGAACAGAACAGAATAGAATAGAATAGAATAGAATAGATAAGGAATAGATAAGGAATAGAATAGAATAGAACACAACACAACACAACACAACACAACACAACAACAACTCAGCACAACACAACACAGCACAGGCCAAGTGTGACACACAAGGACTTTTTCTCCAGTGCAGAAGCTCTCAGTGTATAATACAAACAACAAAGCGATAAGTCATAGATCATACATCATAAGATACAATCGTAATCAAAAGATACAAACAACAAGTGGTAAATCCTAAGATACCAACAGAAGGAGGTAGTAGGAAAGTGGAGAAGGGGAGAAAGAGGTGAAGATGACAAGAATAATAGCAATACAGCCTACCACATGGGTAGATCTTTAGGTCTAAAGCAACGCTGCGGGAATTAGGCGTTCAGCAGAGTGATGGCATGGGGAAAAGCTATCTTTGTGTCTAGTTGTTCTGCCATGCAATGCCCTATAGCGATGTCCTGAGGGGAGGAGTCAAAACAGTTTATGTTCAGAATCAGAGGGGTCTCTAAATATTTTTTCAGTGTTCATTCTGGTTCCTGCAGTATGCAGGTCCTCAATAGAAGGCAGGCTGGTTGCAATTGTTTTTCCTGCCGTCCTAAGTATCCACTGAAGTCTGCGTCTGTCCCATTCAGCTGCTGTGCCAAACCAGACAATTATAAAGGTACAAATGAAAGACTCAATAATTCCTTTGTAGCACTGTATCAGCAGATCCTTTGGGCAACGTGAGTTCCTTCTGAGTAATCACCCCGAACAAACAAACTCTATTCCTGTACATTCATGAAAGCCATCAATTTTTTCTACCCAGGACATTCACACTTAAGTACCACCTTGGAAGCCTCCCGGAGGAAATTATAGCAGGATATACACATGGCAATCCAAGAAGGATTGTTGGCAGGTGTATTGGGGTGCACCTGTTCCTTAATTCAGAACAGCCCCATAATTACAGTCTGTCAATGTTCTCTTTCTATTCCAGTTGTGTAGCCCAACTCTATAGATTTGTGATGGTGAATCTGTGGCAAGCGTGCCACAGGTGGCACGTGGAGCCATATAAGTGGGCACGTGAGCATTTCCCTAGTTTAGCTCTGGTGAAAGTCAGCAAATGGGCTGTTTCTGGCCTCCAGAGGGCCTCCAGGAGAGGTAGGAAAAGCAATTTTCGTCCTCCCCAGGCTCCTAGAAAGGCTCTGAAGTCTGGGAAGAGTAAAAAACGGGCCTTCTAATCCCATCAGAAGTCTGCAAATGGGCAAGAAAACCTCTGGAGCTTGGGGAGGGCAAAAAAACAAGCCTACCGAGCCCACCATGCCATTGTGTGCCAAAAGCGGGGGGAGCCCGGGGCAGGGGTTTGTGCACACATGTGTGGGGGATGGAGTGCATTGAATTATGGTGCGCGTGACCCCCCACACGCTCCCCTGCTTTTGGCATGCAATGTAAAAAAGGTTAGCCATCACTCCTATGGATTGAAAGTACCTTCTAAAATGGGATTCCAACCCAACTCAAAAGATAGACTGTCTCTTAGCCCAACCCATCATTCCCATTAAAGCCATCCCTCCTCCAAATTTGTTTAAGAAATCTCTGTTTAACAAGAAATCTTTAGGGCATCCTGGTTTGTTTCTAGACCAGTTAAGCTGTCTCAGTTCTTC
The DNA here is from genome assembly GCA_030761175.1 of Masticophis lateralis. Lineage (NCBI taxonomy): Eukaryota > Metazoa > Chordata > Lepidosauria > Squamata > Colubridae > Masticophis > Masticophis lateralis. Next base: position 12,009,024 of record JAUDYJ010000017.1, on the reverse strand, counting down.
TTCAAATGACCACAACTCTGGCACATCCTTGGTCTTGAAATTTGTAACTTGGTGGGGATTCCAAGAATGGAAGGAACATCTGGAGTACAAAAATGATTGGGTGGCTGAAGGCTAAAACATATAACGAATGGTTACAGGAATTCAGTATGGCTAGTCTAGTGGAAAGAAGGACTAGGGGAGACAAAGAACTGAGTCACTGCCTTGCTCCTGAGAAGACTCACGAACAACCCAGAGAGCCTCCCACGTTTGAGAAGAAAATTAGAGCTAATGGACTTTGCTGAGAGGAGAATTTTTTAGGCTGTTGATGCCTTCTTGTAGGTTTTGTTTTTATGTGTTTTTATTATTAAACCAGTTACTCTTTTTAAAACTCCTCTCTCAACTTGCATGCTTTAGTGTGTTTGTGTGCGTATTGGGCCACAGTCCATTCAAACCCAAAAACCTTCCTTCACCAAGTCTGTCAAGATCTATTTGGATCCTGAGCTTGTTTGGAGTATTGGCTATTCCTGCCAGCTTAGTGTCATCTGCAGATTTGATGAGTTCCCCTTCTAGTCCCTCATCACCAGTTCGTTCTCACAGGGAGGAACTACTCAGGGTACCATCAGTCAAATTGTGCCGACTGGCGACTCCCAGGAGGAGGGCCTTCTCTGTGAGGGCTCCAACCCTTTAGAATGAACTGCCCCCTGATATATGAAACAACCCTAATCTCCGTGCTTTCTGCTGTGCCCTCAAGACCCTGATGTTCAATCAGGCAGGGCTAAGCACGTTAACTGGGAATGATTAAAATATTATATAATTCTGGGTTTTATTTATTTGGGCTAAACTATGCTATAATTTTAATTATCAATTTTATGGTGTTTATGTATCTTTTATTTTTTCTTGACTGTACACCCGCCTTGAGTCCTGCGGGAGAAAGGCGGTATAGAAATATAATAAATAAATAAATAAATAAATAAATCTAAGTCATTTATGAAGATATTGAAGTGCACCAGGCCTAAGACAGAACCTTGTGGGACCCCACTGCTTACTTCCCTCCATGTAGCTGTAAGTAGCATTAAGAACTACTCGTTGAGTATAGTTTGTCAGCCAGTTACAAACTCATCTGGTGGTGATGCTGTCTATCCCACATTTTTCTAGCTTACCAAGAAGTAGGTTATGGTCTATTTTGTCGAATGCCTTGTTGAAGTCATTAAGCATACTGTGCCTACAGCATTTCACTTCTCTACTAATTTAGTCACTTTGTCAAAGAATGAAATAAGATTGGTTTGGCATGATCTGTTTTTGAGAAAACAGCAAGGAAGATATTCCAACTGAAGAGGAAATATTACTGAAAATCTTTTAACTGCGCAGAAATGGACAGACTCACTAATGAACTCAAGGATAAAAGCGAAACTAAGTACTACAAAATCTGGGAACAATTTTATGATTGGATAGATAACAAGAGAGTAGCCAAGACAAATGTATAGTGTTAGAACAAAAATATAGATGTTATTATTGATAAATTTATGTTTAAGAGATAAATAAATATACAGAAATAAGGGAAAAAGTATTAGTATCATATCATATTATGTTTAAATAGTGAACAAAACTTAAGAACTATATGTTTTGTATGAGTACTAATATTATTGTAAAGTGAGGGAAGATATTTGGAACCAATGATGTCATAACTATGTCCAATGTATTTTTAATTTTGTATTATTAATAAAAAAAACTTTTTAAAAATTAAAAAAGAAAAGAAAACAACACTGACTTTTAATTATAACTTTATTTGTTTCTAGATGTTCGCAGGGCTGTTTTTCAATATCTTCCCACGTATTGATGTTAGGCTGATTGGTCTGTAGTTTCCTGGGTCTGTTTCCCCCCCCCCCCACCCTTTTTTTTTTTTGAAGATGGGAACCACATCAGCTTTTTTCCAAACCTCACATAATTCCCCAGTGTTCCTGGATTTTTGAAAGATATGGTACAATGGTTCTGAGATAACATCTGCCAGCTCCTTCAGAGCTCTGGGATGCAATCCTTCAGGTCCCAGTGATTTATATTTATCAAGATCGCATTTTGTTGTTGTCAGTTGCAAAGTCGTGTCCAACCCATCATGACCCCATGGACAACGTTCCTCCAGGCCTTCCTGTCCTTTACCATCCCCCAGAGTCCATTTAAGATCACGCCGACTGCTTCAGTGACTCCATCCGGCCACCTCCTTCTCCGCCGTCCCCTTCTTCTTTTGCACTCAATCTTCCCCAGCATTCGGTTCTTCTCCAGGGAGTCCTTCCTTCTCATGAGGTGGCCAAAGTATTTGAGTTTCCTCTTCAGGATCTGGCCTTCTAGAGAGCAGTCAGGGTTGATCTCCTCTAGGACTGACCGGTTGGATGGCCTTGCAGTCCAAGGGACTCGCAGGAGTCTTCTCCAGCACCAGAGTTCAAAGGCCTCCATTCTTTGGCGCTCAGCCTTCCTTATGGTCCAACTTTCACAGCCATCCATTGCAACTGGGAAAACCATCGCCTTAACTATGCACACTTTTGTTGGCAGGATGATGTCTCTGCTTTTTAGGATGCTGTTTAGCTTTGCCACAGCTTTCCTCCCCAGGAGCAAGCGTCTTTTAATTTCTTGGCTGCAGTCTCCAATCTGCGTTGATCTTAGATCATATAGGTGTTCTCGAACCATTTTCTTGTTTACTTTCATTTTTACTTTTCAATCTTTTACAGTTAGGATTTTGGTAGGTTGGACTATAGTTTCTTTTTGTGTGAAGACTGATGCAAAAAATGAGTTAAGCGGCTATGTTTTCTCTCTACTACCTGTTGCTGTCTTCTCTCTTAAGTGAACCCACTTTTTTTCCTGAGTTTTTTTCTCTTGTTATTTATATGTTAGAAGAAACTTTTTAAAAAATTATCTTTGACTTTTGTTGCAAGTCTTTGTTTATTCTGAGCCTTTGGTTTTCTGACTTCATCTTTCAATGAGAGACTACACAGCCATTTGTCTGAAATGGTATAGGGACTCATGCTTGATCAGGAGGTTAGACTAGAAGATCTCTGTGGTCCCTTCCAACCCTTACTCTAGGCTCTTTGTTCTATGTTCTGAGTACACTGAGGCCAGAGTCATGAAAAAGTCTAGGGAGATTAAGGGGAAGCAGGATTTTAACTCAAGTCAAGTTAAACATTCACAAGGTTAGAATTAGAAGTTCTAAAGGATCAGCAACATCAAAGGAATTTCTTCCTAACTCATTTATGGGTTAATAAGCAGGAATGTTGAATGTCCTCAGGTAGATTTTCTCCTTGTCTCAGTTATTACAAGAGAACACAATCTGACAACCTAAACGGCATGATGATCATTCATTACATTTAAAACCTTCTGAGCCTTTCTAAATGGAAACTTCTTCCATCTGAACTTCCAAATTAGAGAAGTCGTTCGGTCCTCCTCGTGGCTCAACTCCTGGCATTTTCTGAGACAGGTCCAGAGGTGGGTTTCAGCAGGTTCTGACCAGTTCTGGAGAACTGGTGGTGGAAATTTTGAGTAGTTCGGAGAACCAGTAAATACCACCTCTGATTGGCCCCGCCCCCATCTATTCTCTGCCTCCCGAGTCCCAGCTGATGGGGAGGAAATGGGGATTTTGCAGTAACCTTCCCCTGGAGTGGGATGGGAATGGAGATTTTACAGTATCCTTCCCCTGCCACTCCCACCAAGCCACGCCTTGCCCACTAAGCCACACCCACAGAACCAGTAGTAAAAATTTTTGAGTCCCACCACTGGATGGGTCAATGAAATGGGTGAACTCATAATCTCAGTGGTCATTGAAGTGATGATGAGAGGATGTGCCAGCTTTATAACCCATGTCTCATGGGTACCATGCAATTCCTGTCACTCAATGGAACAATGGGATCTCATGGTGGGATTCTCATGAACTTCCTGGCTTCCCAGAAGACGCGAGAGAGACAAATGACAGAGATAACTAACAGTTACTCTGTATTTTAATCTGATTTATATTGTTTCTTTTGCAGTGATAGAATAGAATAGAATAGAATAGAATAGAATAGAATAGAATAGAATAGAATAGAATAGAATAGAATAGAATAGAATAGAATAGAAAGTTGGAAGGGACCCTGGAGGTCTTCTAATCCAACCCCCTGCCCAGGCAAGAAACCCTACACCACTTCAGACAAATAGTTGTCCAACATCTTCTTAAAAGCTTCCAGTGTTGGAGCCTGCAATACTTCTGGAGACAACTTGTTCCACCGATTAATTGTTCTGTCAGGAAATTTCTCCTTAGTTCTAGGTTGCTTCTCTCCTTGATTAGTTTCCACCCGTTGCTTTGGACCTATGGATTCAGTATGGCGTTTGATCCAATTTACCAAAAGAGCTGGAGAAGAGAAGTTCAGAGGAAGCGAGAGAAGCAAATGGAGAACGGATTCGATGAAGGAGCTTTTATACAAGTCCCAGGAACCCTGAAGGCAGGAGGGATTCTGATCAAAAACCTCCAGCAAATTACCTTTTATCTCACTTCAAAGAAACAGTGCAAAGCTGCTTGAGCTCTGTTCTTTGGGTTCACTTCTTAATTTGGGAATGGGAGACTGATTATTATTTCTCCTCCCCTCCCTGAAGAATATTAGAGATCAGAAGAGGATGTCTTGCCAGGCTTTTGACCAACCTGGGTATTAGATTAATGGTGGATTACTAAAGCTTTTCTTTTACTTTCTGTGATCTTTAAGGGATTAAGGGATTTTATGACACTTCTCATTGATCCTCTGTAATGGAAGTTTACTTCCACAGCATTTTTTGTGGAAGTAGTCTCTCATTTTCTTTTCAGGATTGGTGGGTACCACGTCATGGTCCATCCCCAGAAGTGATGTTGAAGGTCTCATCCAAAAGTCAGTAGAAAGGGTTCAGAATCTAGGAGTGGCAACTTCCATGCTAGGGAATAAATAGCTAGCTAGTTCAGTTTAGTTCGGGAAGACCGGAAATGGGCCTAATTCCAGCCTCCAAACACCCTCTGGAGCCTCGGGAGGCTGTTTTTGCCCTCCCAGTGGCTCGAGGAAAGGCTCCGGAGCCCATGGAGGCAAAAATGCACGACCGTGGTACAGGAGGCCAACAAGGCCATGACTGCCATGGCCACGCCCATCTAGCAACTGGGCAAAGAACCCCTTGCTAAAATTTTTGAAGCCAACGCTTGTTATAGAGACAGGTTTTCTGAGATTCTATCCTGGGAACCTTCTTCCTCATTAGAAGATGGATATAGATGATTGCTGAGAACCTTCCTGACCCCACTGTCAAGTTCACCCAGCATGCAAAATTGTGTTTTATGGAATGCGGATAGTCCTTGATTTAGGACCGTAATTGACTCCAGAATTTTTTTTTTTTTTAATTGAAAAAGTTTTACAATACAAACATTTTTCCATTTTCTCCCCCCCCCAATCCCCCTCCCCTACCCCTCCCATCATCCCTCCTCAACCCTTTCCCTCCCTATCCCCCCCCTGACTTCCGCTACAAGTTTAAAAAAAACAAAATTTAGAACAAGGGAAAAAGAAGAAGATTATTAAATATTCAAATTCTAAATTAAACAAATTTCGAAAGAGGAAAAGAAAGAGAAGGAAGGAAAAAGGGCAAAAAAGTAAAAAACAAACTAACAAGAACAAACATTAATATATCTAAACAATATTATAATAAAAAAAAGTTATAATTAAAAACACCATTATAGTTCTATCCTAACTACACCCTTAACTAAAGAGAGAAAAAAAAACCCCAAAAACATAAAACACAAAAAATATATATGCATATATAGTCATAATCATACAGTTATATCATAAGAAAAATTATCTTTTATATAATTCATTTCTCAGTCTATATAATCCAAATTTCGATCTTCTCTTCAACTTGATTGATGTCAAATATATTTCCTCTCATAAATCCACTTCAATAATCTTCATCTTGCCGCTGCCCCCATCAGCAAAGTAAAACATTTCTCCACACAACCCCCCGAGTGACTTTATATAAGTAAAATCCAACCACGAAGATATTCACTCCTCTAGGAAAAAATCATTCCAACTAGCTTATACTATACCTAAAAATAGGCTTTTGCAGCCTTTCAAACAAAAGCTGCATTCCCAGATGGTCCTTTGAAATTAGTTCAAATCCTGCCACCCTTTGCAATTCAACCCTTCGGGTTATAAAATGTTTTCAAGTTCTTAGTCTTCTTCTAGACGATATGTTCCACCAAAATATATAATTGGGTAACCAATGATCGCTGCTAGCTTTGCAGCAATCTATCAAAACTCAGGATATCATGTCCAATCCAGGATAAACTTCATAATAAAAGTTTTTATAATCCATTTTAATATGTGAGTTTGAAATTAATCCAGTTTAGAATGAACTTTTAACCAGTTATTGTGCTTAATCCATTTTTTCCAAATCTTTCAATGCTTTCAGATTCAGTATCAAGCAATTCACGATGCTTTTTGAATTTATCACCTGTGGTTTCCAGTCGGATTTCTTCGTTGAATTCTAATTCCTGTCGATTAGCATCAACCCCCATGTCTTGAGAAGTATTAGACCTCTGCTGCTGGTCATCTCGATGTAACACTTTGTTTTTTGAATCTTCCTCCAGCAATTCAAGGTCTTGTAATCCCTCCGAAACACTGGGGTGTTCAGTTTTCTCATCCGAAAAATCCATAATAGAATCCTCTGGACAACCACCAAGATCTCCTTTTACTTTTAACACACTTTGATTTTCTTCTCTCTTTTCACATTTTGCAAACTCTGTTTTTGACTTTTTATTCTTGAGATGTTTCGGTGCTCCCTTAAAAATATTTTGATAAAAATATTCTGCTTTTTCAATAGTATTCAAACAATGTCTCACACCTTGATATCTAAAAATTATACCAGTTGGAAAGTCCCATCTAAATAGGATATTACTTCTCTTCAATTCCTTGACCAAAAAATCAAATTCTTTCCTGTCTTTTAAAACCTTCCAAGGTAGCTCTTTGAAGACCCTGATTTGTGTGCCAGCTACCTGCAATCTATCAGAATAAGACTTTTGTAGAATATCATCTCTCAGTCTTTTATCAGTGAAGTAGACAACAACATCTCTAGGCAAATTCCTTTGTTTAGCCAAACGTGAATTAACTCTGTAAACTTTCACAATAGAGCCCAGAATTAGTTCATCTTGTAACTTTAATAATTCTGCAAAGGCCTTTGCACAAGTTGTCCTTCAAAAATTGCCAATGCCGACTATATTTCATTGACTCCAGAATTTTGAGGGGCTCTGTCATAACTACAAACAGTCATTAAGTGACCATCATAAGTTCATCTGTAAACATCACAGCAGGAAGGTCAACTGTCAACTCAAGTGGACAAACTCTCAAACTGGGACCCGTACTTCTCTAGAAGAGATGCGTCTAATCAGCTCTTCACCATTTTGAAATCTCTTCCCAAATGTATTGAGAGATAGCACCGTGATGTTCCACCAAACTCTATGAAATTAAACATTAGCATCGTTTAAATTGGGAGATCAGGTGCTGCATCCTAAGGTTTCAAATTCTTGACTTATATTTCTATACCAGGGGAAATGAAGTGCATTAGCCAAGAATTTCAAAAGTCATTGAAGCTATGATAAAAAGATGTGGTAGGCTTATAATTCAGGTCTAATAGGCACCATGCAGATATAAATTATATAGAGCTGAATTTGGGTGCAAATTGATGAGTCGGGCAATTTAGTTAATTATTGTTATTTATGGTCACTTGTGAGGCTCAGGGGCCCCACCTCAACTTTTGCACAGTATATAAGGATGTTTGGTTCTTAGGTTGTCCATCAGCTCATCTCTGATTCTCCATTCAACTCCTTGCAGAAGTTGGTAAGTGATGGAATTGGCTCTGTTGGTTTTTTCCTTCAGAAATCCTTGACTCTCTGTCTCTGTCTCTATGTCTCTGTCTCTCTGTCTCTGTCTCTCTGTCTCTGTCTCTCTTTCTCTCTCTGTCTCTCTGTCTCTTTGACTCTAACTGTCTCTCTCTCTCTCTCTCTCTCTCTCTCTCTCTCTCTCTCTCTGTCTCTCTTTCTGTCTCTGTCTCTCTCTCTGTTTCTCTCTGTCTGTCTCTATCTCTGACTCTGTCTCTCTGTCTCTGACTCTCTCTCTGTTTCTCTCTGTTTCTGTCTCTGTCACGCTGTCTCTCTCTCTGTCTCTCTTTCTGTCTCTGTCTCTCTGTCTGCCTCCCTGTCTCTTTGCCTCACTCTGTCTCTCTCTATCTCTCTGACTCCTTCTTTCTGTCTCTGTCTATCTATCTGTCTGTCTGTTTGTCTGTCTGTCTCTCCCCCCCCTTCTCTCCTTGGATTCCTCATGATTTTACTCAGTTGGGTAGAAACTATATTCTGCCAAGATGTTGTATAAGGTGCTTAGCATCATCTCAATGCACATTTGACTAACAGACATCGAAAGGAGAAATCAAGAATGACTCTCTGGAGGTATATCGTCCATTTGGGAGAGCACAGAAAGACAAAGGGTTGAGGAGGGATGGTAAGGTCTTAATACTACTTAGAATCCCTAAAAGGTTGAACTATGCTGAAGGTTGCAGTTTCTTCTCTTTGGGCAGAGGTCTACCTTCAGTAATCAATGTGTTCTGTGATTTTTCATTCTCGTATAGCCAAGTTGGGAGTACCACAAGATGTAGACCTACCAGTTCCATATTTCCCAAAATTTGCAAGCTCTAAAGGGACATTAGAGACTGGAAATAAGAACTGAGAGGTTTAGTGTGATGGGTTGCATGTAACCAATGGCCAAGAGGGGCTAGAATGATGATCTCAAAAGAGTTCAATGGATTAGCTTGGAACCTCACAGAAGGAACCTTCCTCCATGGTCTGCTTGATACTTTCCATGTCATATTTGACGATTGTCTTCCCTGTTCCTGAACTACCCTGAATAAAATGATGTTGTGTTTCTTTTCAGACATTCCTCCATCTTTCTCAAGATGTCCTGCTGTGCCCCTTCCTGTGTTGTACCCACCTGCATCCCTAGCTGCAGCCCTCCAGTTTGCTACCCAGTGGGAGGCTTGGGGTCTCTGAGCTCCTGTTGTGGTGGCGGCTATGGGCTTGGCTTATCAGGTGGTTCTGTGTCAGCGGCCAGCCTGGGCATAGCCCCTGGGGCCAACGTGAGCTGTGTTAATCAGACCCCTCCATCTGAAATCGTGATCCAGCCACCTCCAGTCAACATTGTCGTTCCAGGGGCCATCCTTGCTGCCACGTGTGAACCAACTCGTGTAGGAGGATACACCGCGTGTGGTGGTGGCTCGTCTGGTGGAAGCTCCAGGCTCAGATACTTCCCTTGCAGCCCATGTAAATAGGAAGGAGATGTCTGCTCCCAGGGGAACCACCGGCAACAGACTTTTGCGATCTGAGTTTACGATGAAGATCTCATAGACCTGGGTGCCCATCATCTCAAGCATCCCTATGTTGATCTGTCTAAAATGTCCCAAACACTCTGCTTATCCAACAACCAAAAACTTTCTCTTCTTCTTCAAACTTTGTTCTTTCAATGCTTCTTTCATCCTTTGCTTTCTTTCACCTCCTGGTGATAGCCCTCGCTGAACCATGAAGAAAAGCTTGCATTCTGAATGGATTCTCTTTCTCCATGGGCTCCTTGAAGTCGTGGAAATCTTCCTGGTGATATTGCCAAATCTGGGTTTGTTCTTTCTCTTCTGCCTCCAACATTTCCTTGTCCTGATTTCCTAGCCTCAGATGGGATCCCACCACTCCTCCTTGTGGTGTTGGACCCCAATTTCATGGCAAATGTTCTCAAAAATTTGTATCTATTAAAGATTCACTGCAGCATCAACATCTGTTTCTTTTGTAGTTCTTCCTTGTTAGATCCTCCTCCTCGGAGGATCCAAGTTCCTGGTTATGTCAGATCTCCTTAATTGCTCTCCTGTAACCTAAACTTCCCTGGCTAGTGTTGTGGCCCATCGGCTGCCGGCAGAGACAGCTGCAGAGTCAGAGGAGGTGGAGGTGGAGCAGTGGTGGAATTCAATTTTTTTTACTACCGGTTCTGTGGGCGTGGCTTGGTGGGCATGGCAGGGGAAGGATACTGAAAAATCTCCATTCCCACCCCACTCCGGGGAGAAGGATATTGCAAAATCTCTCCAATCTCTTGCTCTCTAATTTTTATGATGTCTCAATCTCTTACTTATTCATTAGCAAAGGTTTTTTTGTGGCTTCCCAACTCACTCACAGTGACTCCAGATGACTTACAGAAGTCAAACCCAAATATGTAACTCAATTTTGTTAACCTTGCAAGTCTCCTTAGACAACGTATCTGGCCAACTTTGGGATGTGGTTGGTGGTTTGGGCTGGCTTCTGATACCATAGAAATCTTACCAAGTTAACATGCTAACATTTGAGCAAGCTTCAACTTTTAGTTCAGCTCCATAGGAGGGGATAGGTTGAATAGGGGTCAATGGGATTGAGGCGATTGAGATGAGAAGCTGCAAAAATAATATCTGGCATCATCTCTGGAACTGCAAATGTTGTTTCCCAATCTTCTGCAAAGGTAGTGTTAAGTCCAAAACATCAGGATTCCGTCACATTCTTACTGTTGCTATTCTGATTAGGCCTCTGCCAATGAAGAGTCACATGTGGCCCTTCCAAACTCCGTTTTCCTTGGCAGAGGGGTGCAGGAAGTCATCGCAGCCAAAAATAGAGCTAGGGAGCCCACTTTTGCTGGCCGAGTGCTCGGGCTGTCACAGGTGCCCCTGACACAAATGATGTCTATTATAAACTCAGCGAGGGTCTGCATGGATGAGGAGACGACTTGTAGCATGAACCATTTATTGACAACAGAAGCAACTCCTGAACCGAAAATCTACATTAGAAAGAGTTGACAGCTCTTATATACTGAGCTGTCAAAAACAACAACCAATAGAAAGCCTTAATTTTCCCGCCTGAAGGGATGTGGCAATAAACCAATCAGATCGTGTTTCGCCAGCACGCTCTATGCTTCTTTGGCAGCTCCGTGGACACAACAATGTCAAGTTGTCCACACCCCCTACCCCCCCCCCCCAAAAGTCAAACACAACCCTGACGTGGCCCTCAATGAAATCGAGTTTGACACTCCTGTTCTAGTATGTTGAAAGAAACTCTGGATTGGTGTTGAGATGTTACGTCTGAAGGTCCACACAACTGATTTTGTGGGTGTTGCCAGAGATGGTTCTGGAGCAGGGATGGGCTGCTGGGAGTTTGTAGGGATTTTGGAGATCCTCTAGATAATATTCTGTGCAGTTCAGAGAACCCCCAAATCCCACCCATCTTCAAAAATGGGGAAGAAAAAAAACAGACCCAGGGAACTACAGATCAATCAGCCTAACATCAATACCTGGGAAGATACTGGAAAAGATAATAAAAAAGCAGATCTGCCAACACCTAGAAACAAGTAACGTAATAACTAGCAGTCAGCACGGTTTGTTATAAACAGATCATGCCAAACCAATCTTATTTCATTCTTCAACAGTGACTAAATTAGTAGACCAGCGAAATGCTGTGGACATAAGTTACTTAGACTTCAGCAAGGCATTTGACAAAGTAGACCACAACCAACTTCTTCTAAGCTAGAAAAAAGTGGGATAGATAGCTTCACCACCAGATGGATTCGCAACTGGCTGACAAACCATACTCAACGAGTAGTTCTTAATGGGTCTAAGTCTACATGGCGAGAAGTAAGCAGTGGGGTACCCCAGGGTTCCATCTTGGGCCCAGGACTCTTCAATATCTTCATAAACGACTTAGATGAGGGAATAGAAGGGGAACTCACCAAATTTGCAGATGATGCTAAGCTGGCAGGAATAGCTAACACCCTGGAAGATAGGCTTAAGATCCAGATGGATCTTGACAGACTTGAACACTGGGCCCTATCTAGCAAAATGAAATTCAATGTAGAGACAAGTAAAGGCTTACACATAGGTAAGAAAAACCAAAAGCACTTCCATCCTTTCTAAGGTAGGTCAATGGAGGACCCAGTTTGTGGGGGCAATAAGCTGACTTTGTATAAATATACAAAAGTAGGAAGGCTATTGCTTAACGCATTGTAAGCCGCCCTGAGTCTTCGGAGAAGGGCGGCATATAAATCTAATTAAAAAAAGAAGAAGAAAAAAAGAAAGAATACAACCCAGACCAATATTTTGTTACACAAGATAATACCCAACCTGTACCTGCCTCCCGATAAGTGCTACCATTGTTCCCCCATAGCCAACATAGACCTGTCATCATTAAGACAGGAATAAAGATACCTACCATTAGATCTGTACTTCGACCAAGGTGGAACTTGAAGAAGGCTAACTGGGAAAAGTACAAGATGGATCTTGTGAACACAATAGGACATATTCCAGGAATCAGTAACAGCTACTATCGCTTTGTTGGAGCAATTATGTCATTGGCTAAAAAATCCATCCCACGTGGCTTCCGCAAGGAATATATCCCAGGATGGAATGAAACTTGCGAAAACCTGTACCAAAAACTTTTAGAGAATGATGATGCTGAGATAGCTGATGAACTTCTTCATAATCTTGACCTGGCGCGCAGGCAAAAATGGGAGCAAACTACGTCTGGATTAGATTTTAAACACTCAAGCAGGAAGGCATGGAGCCTACTGAGTAAAGTGGGAGGAGACCAACCAGCTCAACGTAAAAAGGTTACTCCAGATCAAGTAGCAACTCGCATTGTCAACTTAACTAGAGTACCCCATGATAAGAAACATACTAAACTAGTGAAAAGAGAACTAAAGCGTCTAGAGTTGATCTTACAACTTTGATCACGTATTTCCACCAAAGGAGGTTAATCCCAAGTGTAAGTAAAACAGTTACATCATGTTTTCACCTCAAAAACAAATTGACAAAAAGAGAACTCCATGTATACCTAAACAAAAACCTGCTCCCATACGAGGCAACACCAAAATACCTGGGAGTTACCTTGGACAGGACCCTGTCCTTTAAGAAACATATTCAGAATCTGGCTGCCAAGGTTAACAGCAGAAATAACATCCTACAAAAACTATGTGGAACAACTCGGGGAGCTTCAGCTCCAACTCTCCGATGTGCAGCCCTCGGGCTTTGCTACTCTGCAGAGGAATACTGTGCACCTGTATGGATAAACAGCTCACATCCAGGACTTATTGATGTTCAATTTAACCATAGGATGAGGCTAATTACTGGGTGCATAAAATCTACACCTAGTTACCAGTTACCAGTTCTTAGTCACATACTTCCCCTGCATTTACGACGACAAGAAGCTCTCATTTGGGCGTATAGTAAGATCCTATTAAATTCCTCTCTACTCATACATGGATACATTCCTGATCTCATAAGATGCCGATTAAAGTCAAGAAATCCACCACTCTTGCCAGTGCTTAACTTGATGGCCGATCATCAGAACACCACACAAAAGTGGATGGAGGCGTGGAGTAACTATTCCCCCCAAGATATCTCTGAACATATCAATCCTAATAATATACCTCCAGGATTTAATCTACCCTGACACATATGGGTGACATATAGCAGAATTAGAACAACTCATGAGGTGTGTGCTGACTCCTTGTATAAATGGGGAAAGACACCTTCAGGACAATGTGATTGCGGGGCCCCTCGACGGACTATCCAGCATATAGTGAGAGAATGCTCTAACATTCCTTCATATCCTAAATCAGGAGCCTGGTTTAGCTCTGCAGACTAAAGCACTCTAATTAACATCCAGCTGTCTGCAATTACACCAGTTCGAATCTCCCCAGGCTCAAGGTTGACTCAACCTTCCATCCTTTCTAAGATAGGTCAATTGAGGACCCAGTTTGTGGGGGCAAAAAGCTGACTTTGTATAAATATACAAAAGTATGAAGGCTATTGCTTAATGCATTGTAAGCCGCCCTGAGTCTCCGGAGAAGGGCGGCGTATAAATCAAATTAAAAAACAAAAAACAGAAGGTAACCAGGAGATTCTAGGGACTTCCTCTGCATAACAACGGCAGCTACTGACTGGATCTCCAAACTCGACATTAAACTCTGAAATGTTATTTCTGTTTTCCTTTTTGGTTTTCTTACTGCTTTTTTTGATTGCTTTGATTGTTTTAACCTGTAAAAATGAAGTGTTTTAATACTGTGTGTGACCAGCAATACGCTAAATAAATATATAAATTCAAAAGTCATGGACGCTATGATACAAAGATGTGGTAGTCTTATAATTCAGGTCTAATAGGCACCATGCAGATATAAATTATATAGAGCTGAATTTGGGTGCAAATTGATGAGTCGGGCAATTTAGTTAATTATTGTTATTTATGGTCACTTGTGAGGCTCAGGGGCCCCACCTCAACTTTTGCACAGTATATAAGGATGTTTGGTCCTCAGGTTGTCCATCAGCTCATCTCTGCTTCTCCATTCAACTCCTTGCAGAAGTTGGTAAGTGATGGAATTGGCTCTGTTGGTTTTTTCCTTCAGAAATCCTTGACTCTCTGTCTCTGTCTCTCTGTCTCTGTCTCTCTCTCTGTCTCTCTTTCTGTCTCTGTCTCTCTGACTCTAACTGTCTCTCTCTCTCTCTCTGTCTCTGTCTCTCTGTCTCAGTCTCTCTGTTTCTCTGTCTCTCTCTCTGTCTCTCTTTCTGTCTCTGTCCCTCTGTCTCTTTGACTCTAACTGTCTCTCTCTCTCTCTCTCTCTCTCTCTCTTTCTGTCTCTGTCTCTGTCTCTGTCTCTCTCTGTCTCAATCTCTCTGTTTCTCTGTCTCTGTCTCTGTCTCTGTCTCTCTTTCTGTCTCTGTCTCTCTCTCTGTTTCTCTCTGTCTGTCTCTATCTCTGACTCTGTCTCTCTGTCTCTGACTCTCTCTCTGTTTCTCTCTGTTTCTGTCTCTGTCACGCTGTCTCTCTCTCTGTCTCTCTGTCTCTGTCTCTCTGTCTGCCTCCCTGTCTCTTTGCCTCACTCTGTCTCTCTCTATCTCTCTGACTCCTTCTTTCTGTCTCTGTCTATCTATCTGTCTGTCTGTCTGTCTGTCTGTCTCTCCCCCCCCCCCTTCTCTCCTTGGATTCCTCATGATTTTACTCAGTTGGGTAGAAACTATATTCTGCCAAGATGTTGTATAAGGTGCTTAGCATCATCTCAATGCACATTTGACTAACAGACATCGAAAGAAGAAATCAAGAATGACTCTCTGGAGGTATATCGTCCATTTGGGAGAGCACAGAAAGACAAAGGGTTGAGGAGGGATGGCAAAGTCTTAATACTACTTAGAATCCCTAAAAGGTTGAACTATGCTGAAGGTTGCTGTTTCTTCTCTTTGGGCAGAGGTCTACCTTCAGTCATCAATGTGTTCAGTGATTTTCAATTCTTGTATAGCCAAGTTGGGAGTACCACAAGATGTAGACCTACCAGTTCCATATTTCCCAAAATTTGCAAGCTCTAAAGGGACATTAGAGACTGGAAATAAGAAGTGAGAGGTTTAGTGTGATGGGTTGCGTGTAGCCAATGGCCAAGTGGGGCTAGAATGATGATCTCAAAAGAGTTCAATGGATTAGCTTGGAACCTCACAGAAGGAACCTTCCTCCATGGTCTGCTTAATACTTTCCATGTCATATTTGACGATTGTCTTCCCTGTTCCTGAACTACCCTGAATAAAATGATGTTGTGTTTCTTTTCAGACATTCCTCCATCTTTCTCAAGATGTCCTGCTGTGCCCCATCCTGTGTTGTACCCACCTGCGTCCCTAGCTGCAGCCCTCCAGTTTGCTACCCAGTGGGAGGCTTGGGGTCTCTGAGCTCCTGTTGTGGTGGCGGCTATGGGCTTGGCTTATCAGGTGGTTCTGTGTCAGCGGCCAGCCTGGGCATAGCCCCTGGGGCCAACGTGAGCTGTGTTAATCAGACCCCTCCATCTGAAATCGTGATCCAGCCACCTCCAGTCAACATTGTCGTTCCAGGGGCCATCCTTGCTGCCACGTGTGAACCGATTCGTGTAGGAGGATACACCGCATGTGGTGGTGGCTCGTCTGGTGGAAGCTCCAGGCTCAGATACTTCCCTTGCAGCCCATGTAGAAACTAAGGACATGTCTGCTCCCAGGGGAACCACCGGTAACAGACTTTTGTGACCTGAGTTTACGATGAAGATCTCATAGACCTGGGTGCCCATCATCTCAAGCATCCCTATGTTGATCTGTCTAAAATGTCCCAAACACTCTGCTTATCCAACAACCAAAAACTTTCTCTTCTTCTTCAAGCTTTTCTCTTTCAATGCTTCTTTCATCCTTTGCTTTCTTTCACCTCCTGGTGATAGCCCTCGCTGAACCATGAAGAAAAGCTTGCATTCTGAATGGATTCTCTTTCTCCATAGGCTCCTTGAAGTCGTGGAAATCTTCCTGGCGATATTGCCAAATCTGGGTTTGTTCTTTCTCTTCTGCCTCCAACATTTCCTTGTCCTGATTTCCTAGCCTCCGATGGGATTCCACCACTCCTCCTTGTGGTGTTGAACCCAATTTCATGGCAAATGTTCTCAAAAATTTCTATCTATTAAAGATTCACTGCAGCATCAACATCTGTTTCTTTTGTAGTTCTTCCTTGTTAGATCCTCCTCCTCGGAGGATCCAAGTTCCTGGTTATGTCAGATCTCCTTAATTGCTCTCCTGTAACCTAGACTTCCCTGGCTAGTGTTGTGGCCCATCGGCTGCCGGCAGAGACAGCTGCAGAGTCAGAGGAGGTGGAGGTGGAGCAGTGGTGGAATTCAAATTTTTTTTACTACCGGTTCTGTGGGTGTGGCTTGGTGGGCATGGCAGGGGAAGGATACTAAAAAATCCCCATTCCCACCCCACTCCGGGGAGAAGGATATTGCAAAATCTCTCCAATCTCTTGCTCTCTAATTTTTATGATGTCTCAATCTCAATGGGATTGAGGCGATTGAGATGAGAAGCTTCAAAAATAATATCTGGCATCATCTCTGGAACTGGAAATGTTGTTTCCCAATCTTCTGCAAAGGTAGTGTTAAGTCCAAAGAATCAGGATTCCATCACATTCTTACTGTTGCTATTCTGATTAGGCCTCTGCCAATAAAGAGTCACATGTAGCCCTTCCGAACTCCGTTTTCCTTGGCAGAGGGGTGCAGGAGGTCATCGCAGCCAAAAATAGAGCTACGGAGCCCACTTTTGCTGGCCGAGTGCTCGGGCCGTCACAGGCGCTCCTGACACAAATGATGTCTATCATAAACTCAGCGAGGGTCTGCATGAATGAGGAGACGACTTGTAACAGGAACCATTTATTGACAACAGAAGCAACTCCTGAACCGAAAATCTACATTAGAAAGAGTTGGCAGCTCTTATATACTGAGCTGTGAAAAACAACAACCAATAGAAAGCCTTAATTTTCCCGCCTGAAGGGATGTGGCAATAAACCAATCAGATCGTGTTTCGCCAGCACGCTCTATGCTCCTTTGGCAGCTCCGTGGACACAACAATGTCAAGTTGTCCACACCCCCTACCCCCCCCCCCCAAAAGTCAAACACAACCCTGACGTGGCCCTCAATGAAATCGAGTTTGACACTCCTGTTCTAGTATGTTGAAAGAAACTCTGGATTGGTGTTGAGATGTTACGTCGGAAGGTCCACACAACTGATTTTGTGGGTGTTGCCAGAGATGGTTCTGGAGCAGGGATGGGCTGCTGGGAGTTCGTAGGGATTTTGGAGATCCTCTAGATAATATTCTGTGCAGTTCGGAGAACCCCCAAATCCCACCCATCTTCAAAAATGGGGAAGAAAACAAACAAACCCAGGGAACTACAGATCAATCAGCCTAACATCAATACCTGGGAAGATACTGGAAAAGATAATAAAAAAGCAGATCTGCCAACACCTAGAAACAAGTAATGTAATAACTAGCAGTCAGCACGGTTTGTTATAAACAGATCATGCCAAACCAATCTTATTTCATTCTTCAACAGTGACTAAATTAGTAGACCAGCGAAATGCTGTGGACATAAGTTACTTAGACTTCAGCAAGGCATTTGACAAAGTAGACCATAACCAACTTCTTCTAAGCTAGAAAAAAGTGGGATAGATAGCTTCACCACCAGATGGATTCGCAACTGGCTGACAAACCATACTCAACGAGTAGTTCTTAATGGGTCTAAGTCTACATGGCGAGAAGTAAGCAGTGGGGTACCCCAGGGTTCCATCTTGGGCCCAGGACTCTTCAATATCTTCATAAACGACTTAGATGAGGGAATAGAAGGGGAACTCACCAAATTTGCAGATGATGCTAAGCTGGCAGGAATAGCTAACACCCTGGAAGATAGGCTTAAGATCCAGATGGATCTTGACAGACTTGAACACTGGGCTCTATCTAGCAAAATGAAATTCAATGTAGAGACAAGTAAAGTCTTACATATAGGTAAGAAAAACCAAAAGCACTTCCATCCTTTCTAAGGTAGGTCAATGGAGGACCCAGTTTGTGGGGGCAATAAGCTGACTTTGTATAAATATACAAAAGTAGGAAGGCTATTGCTTAACGCATTGTAAGCCGCCCTGAGTCTTCGGAGAAGGGCGGCATATAAATCTAATTAAAAAAAGAAGAAGAAAAAAAAGAAAGAATACAACCCAGACCAATATTTTGTTACACAAGATAATACCCAACCTGTACCTGCCTCCCGATAAGTGCTACCATTGTTCCCCCATAGCCAACATAGACCTGTCATCATTAAGACAGGAATAAAGATACCTATCATTAGATCTGTACCTCGACCAAGGTGGAACTTGAAGAAGGCTAACTGGGAAAAGTACAAGATGGATCTTGTGAACACAATAGGACATATTCCAGGAATCAGTAACAGCTACTATCGCTTTGTTGGAGCAATTATGTCATTGGCTAAAAAATCCATCCCACGTGGCTTCCGCAAGGAATATATCCCAGGATGGAATGAAACTTGTGAAAACCTGTACCAAAAACTTTTAGAGAATGATGATGCTGAGATAGCTGATGAACTTCTTCATAATCTTGACCTGGCGCGCAGGCAAAAATGGAAGCAAACTACGTCTGGATTAGATTTTAAACACTCAAGCAGGAAGGCATGGAGCCTACTGAGTAAAGTGGGAGGAGACCAACCAGCTCAACGTAAAAAGGTTACTCCAGATCAAGTAGCAACTCGCATTGTCAACTTAACTAGAGTACCCCATGATAAGAAACATACTAAACTAGTGAAAAGAGAACTAAAGCGTCTAGAGTTGATCTTACAACTTTGATCACGTATTTCCACCAAAGGAGGTTAATCCCAAGTGTAAGTAAAACAGTTACATCATGTTTTCACCTCAAAAACAAATTGACAAAAAGAGAACTCCATGTATACCTAAACAAAAACCTGCTCCCATACGAGGCAACACCAAAATACCTGGGAGTTACCTTGGACAGGACCCTGTCCTTTAAGAAACATATTCAGAATCTGGCTGCCAAGGTTAACAGCAGAAATAACATCCTACAAAAACTATGTGGAACAACTCGGGGAGCTTCAGCTCCAACTCTCCGATGTGCAGCCCTCGGGCTTTGCTACTCTGCAGAGGAATACTGTGCACCTGTATGGATAAACAGCTCACATCCAGGACTTATTGATGTTCAATTTAACCATAGGATGAGGCTAATTACTGGGTGCATAAAATCTACACCTAGTTACCAGTTACCAGTTCTTAGTCACATACTTCCCCTGCATTTACGACGACAAGAAGCTCTCATTTGGGCGTATAGTAAGATCCTATTAAATTCCTCTCTACTCATACATGGATACATTCCTGATCTCATAAGATGCCGATTAAAGTCAAGAAATCCACCACTCTTGCCAGTGCTTAACTTGATGGCCGATCATCAGAACACCACACAAAAGTGGATGGAGGCGTGGAGTAACTATTCCCCCCAAGATATCTCTGAACATATCAATCCTAATAATATACCTCCAGGATTTAATCTACCCTGACACATATGGGTGACATATAGCAGAATTAGAACAACTCATGGGGTGTGTGCTGACTCCTTGTATAAATGGGGAAAGACACCTTCAGGACAATGTGATTGCGGGGCCCCTCGACGGACTATCCAGCATATAGTGAGAGAATGCTCTAACATTCCTTCATATCCTAAATCAGGAGCCTGGTTTAGCTCTGCAGACTAAAGCACTCTAATTAACATCCAGCTGTCTGCAATTACACCAGTTCGAATCTCCCCAGGCTCAAGGTTGACTCAACCTTCCATCCTTTCTAAGATAGGTCAATTGAGGACCCAGTTTGTGGGGGCAAAAAGCTGACTTTGTATAAATATACAAAAGTATGAAGGCTATTGCTTAATGCATTGTAAGCCGCCCTGAGTCTCCGGAGAAGGGCGGCGTATAAATCAAATTAAAAAACAAAAAACAGAAGGTAACCAGGAGATTCTAGGGACTTCCTCTGCATAACAACGGCAGCTACTGACTGGATCTCCAAACTCGACATTAAACTCTGAAATGTTATTTCTGTTTTCCTTTTTGGTTTTCTTACTGCTTTTTTTGATTGCTTTGATTGTTTTAACATGTAAAAATGAAGTGTTTTAATACTGTGTGTGACCAGCAATACGCTAAATAAATATATAAATTCAAAAGTCATGGAAGCTATGATACAAAGATGTGGTAGTCTTATAATTCAGGTCTAATAGGCACCATGCAGATATAAATTATATAGAGCTGAATTTGGGTGCAAATTGATGAGTCGGGCAATTTAGTTAATTATTGTTATTTATGGTCACTTGTGAGGCTCAGGGGCCCCACCTCAACTTTTGCACAGTATATAAGGATGTTTGGTCCTCAGGTTGTCCATCAGCTCATCTCTGCTTCTCCATTCAACTCCTTGCAGAAGTTGGTAAGTGATGGAATTGGCTCTGTTGGTTTTTTCCTTCAGAAATCCTTGACTCTCTGTCTCTGTCTCTCTGTCTCTGTCTCTCTCTCTGTCTCTCTTTCTGTCTCTGTCTCTCTGACTCTAACTCTCTCTCTCTCTCTCTCTGTCTCTGTCTCTCTGTCTCAGTCTCTCTGTTTCTCTGTCTCTGTCTCTGTCTCTCTTTCTGTCTCTGTCCCTCTGTCTCTTTGACTCTAACTGTCTCTCTCTCTCTCTCTCTCTCTCTCTTTCTGTCTCTGTCTCTGTCTCTGTCTCTCTCTGTCTCAATCTCTCTGTTTCTCTGTCTCTGTCTCTGTCTCTGTCTCTCTTTCTGTCTCTGTCTCTCTCTCTGTTTCTCTCTGTCTGTCTCTATCTCTGACTCTGTCTCTCTGTCTCTGACTCTCTCTCTGTTTCTCTCTGTTTCTGTCTCTGTCACGCTGTCTCTCTCTCTGTCTCTCTGTCTCTGTCTCTCTGTCTGCCTCCCTGTCTCTTTGCCTCACTCTGTCTCTCTCTATCTCTCTGACTCCTTCTTTCTGTCTCTGTCTATCTATCTGTCTGTCTGTCTGTCTGTCTGTCTCTCCCCCCCCCTTCTCTCCTTGGATTCCTCATGATTTTACTCAGTTGGGTAGAAACTATATTCTGCCAAGATGTTGTATAAGGTGCTTAGCATCATCTCAATGCACATTTGACTAACAGACATCGAAAGAAGAAATCAAGAATGACTCTCTGGAGGTATATCGTCCATTTGGGAGAGCACAGAAAGACAAAGGGTTGAGGAGGGATGGCAAAGTCTTAATACTACTTAGAATCCCTAAAAGGTTGAACTATGCTGAAGGTTGCTGTTTCTTCTCTTTGGGCAGAGGTCTACCTTCAGTCATCAATGTGTTCAGTGATTTTCAATTCTTGTATAGCCAAGTTGGGAGTACCACAAGATGTAGACCTACCAGTTCCATATTTCCCAAAATTTGCAAGCTCTAAAGGGACATTAGAGACTGGAAATAAGAAGTGAGAGGTTTAGTGTGATGGGTTGCGTGTAGCCAATGGCCAAGTGGGGCTAGAATGATGATCTCAAAAGAGTTCAATGGATTAGCTTGGAACCTCACAGAAGGAACCTTCCTCCATGGTCTGCTTAATACTTTCCATGTCATATTTGACGATTGTCTTCCCTGTTCCTGAACTACCCTGAATAAAATGATGTTGTGTTTCTTTTCAGACATTCCTCCATCTTTCTCAAGATGTCCTGCTGTGCCCCATCCTGTGTTGTACCCACCTGCGTCCCTAGCTGCAGCCCTCCAGTTTGCTACCCAGTGGGAGGCTTGGGGTCTCTGAGCTCCTGTTGTGGTGGCGGCTATGGGCTTGGCTTATCAGGTGGTTCTGTGTCAGCGGCCAGCCTGGGCATAGCCCCTGGGGCCAACGTGAGCTGTGTTAATCAGACCCCTCCATCTGAAATCGTGATCCAGCCACCTCCAGTCAACATTGTCGTTCCAGGGGCCATCCTTGCTGCCACGTGTGAACCGATTCGTGTAGGAGGATACACCGCATGTGGTGGTGGCTCGTCTGGTGGAAGCTCCAGGCTCAGATACTTCCCTTGCAGCCCATGTAGAAACTAAGGACATGTCTGCTCCCAGGGGAACCACCGGTAACAGACTTTTGTGACCTGAGTTTACGATGAAGATCTCATAGACCTGGGTGCCCATCATCTCAAGCATCCCTATGTTGATCTGTCTAAAATGTCCCAAACACTCTGCTTATCCAACAACCAAAAACTTTCTCTTCTTCTTCAAGCTTTTCTCTTTCAATGCTTCTTTCATCCTTTGCTTTCTTTCACCTCCTGGTGATAGCCCTCGCTGAACCATGAAGAAAAGCTTGCATTCTGAATGGATTCTCTTTCTCCATAGGCTCCTTGAAGTCGTGGAAATCTTCCTGGCGATATTGCCAAATCTGGGTTTGTTCTTTCTCTTCTGCCTCCAACATTTCCTTGTCCTGATTTCCTAGCCTCCGATGGGATTCCACCACTCCTCCTTGTGGTGTTGAACCCAATTTCATGGCAAATGTTCTCAAAAATTTCTATCTATTAAAGATTCACTGCAGCATCAACATCTGTTTCTTTTGTAGTTCTTCCTTGTTAGATCCTCCTCCTCGGAGGATCCAAGTTCCTGGTTATGTCAGATCTCCTTAATTGCTCTCCTGTAACCTAGACTTCCCTGGCTAGTGTTGTGGCCCATCGGCTGCCGGCAGAGACAGCTGCAGAGTCAGAGGAGGTGGAGGTGGAGCAGTGGTGGAATTCAAATTTTTTTTACTACCGGTTCTGTGGGTGTGGCTTGGTGGGCATGGCAGGGGAAGGATACTAAAAAATCCCCATTCCCACCCCACTCCGGGGAGAAGGATATTGCAAAATCTCTCCAATCTCTTGCTCTCTAATTTTTATGATGTCTCAATCTCAATGGGATTGAGGCGATTGAGATGAGAAGCTTCAAAAATAATATCTGGCATCATCTCTGGAACTGGAAATGTTGTTTCCCAATCTTCTGCAAAGGTAGTGTTAAGTCCAAAGAATCAGGATTCCATCACATTCTTACTGTTGCTATTCTGATTAGGCCTCTGCCAATAAAGAGTCACATGTAGCCCTTCCGAACTCCGTTTTCCTTGGCAGAGGGGTGCAGGAGGTCATCGCAGCCAAAAATAGAGCTACGGAGCCCACTTTTGCTGGCCGAGTGCTCGGGCCGTCACAGGCGCTCCTGACACAAATGATGTCTATCATAAACTCAGCGAGGGTCTGCATGAATGAGGAGACGACTTGTAACAGGAACCATTTATTGACAACAGAAGCAACTCCTGAACCGAAAATCTACATTAGAAAGAGTTGGCAGCTCTTATATACTGAGCTGTCAAAAACAACAACCAATAGAAAGCCTTAATTTTCCCGCCTGAAGGGATGTGGCAATAAACCAATCAGATCGTGTTTCGCCAGCACGCTCTATGCTCCTTTGGCAGCTCCGTGGACACAACAATGTCAAGTTGTCCACACCCCCTACCCCCCCCCCCCAAAAGTCAAACACAACCCTGACGTGGCCCTCAATGAAATCGAGTTTGACACTCCTGTTCTAGTATGTTGAAAGAAACTCTGGATTGGTGTTGAGATGTTACGTCGGAAGGTCCACACAACTGATTTTGTGGGTGTTGCCAGAGATGGTTCTGGAGCAGGGATGGGCTGCTGGGAGTTCGTAGGGATTTTGGAGATCCTCTAGATAATATTCTGTGCAGTTCGGAGAACCCCCAAATCCCACCCATCTTCAAAAATGGGGAAGAAAACAAACAAACCCAGGGAACTACAGATCAATCAGCCTAACATCAATACCTGGGAAGATACTGGAAAAGATAATAAAAAAGCAGATCTGCCAACACCTAGAAACAAGTAACGTAATAACTAGCAGTCAGCACGGTTTGTTATAAACAGATCATGCCAAACCAATCTTATTTCATTCTTCAACAGTGACTAAATTAGTAGACCAGCGAAATGCTGTGGACATAAGTTACTTAGACTTCAGCAAGGCATTTGACAAAGTAGACCATAACCAACTTCTTCTAAGCTAGAAAAAAGTGGGATAGATAGCTTCACCACCAGATGGATTCGCAACTGGCTGACAAACCATACTCAACGAGTAGTTCTTAATGGGTCTAAGTCTACATGGCGAGAAGTAAGCAGTGGGGTACCCCAGGGTTCCATCTTGGGCCCAGGACTCTTCAATATCTTCATAAACGACTTAGATGAGGGAATAGAAGGGGAACTCACCAAATTTGCAGATGATGCTAAGCTGGCAGGAATAGCTAACACCCTGGAAGATAGGCTTAAGATCCAGATGGATCTTGACAGACTTGAACACTGGGCCCTATCTAGCAAAATGAAATTCAATGTAGAGACAAGTAAAGGCTTACACATAGATAAGAAAAACCAAAAGCACTTCCATCCTTTCTAAGGTAGGTCAATGGAGGACCCAGTTTGTGGGGGCAATAAGCTGACTTTGTATAAATATACAAAAGTAGGAAGGCTATTGCTTAACGCATTGTAAGCCGCCCTGAGTCTTCGGAGAAGGGCGGCATATAAATCTAATTAAAAAAAGAAGAAGAAAAAAAGAAAGAATACAACCCAGACCTATATTTTGTTACACAAGATAATACCCAACCTGTACCTGCCTCCCGATAAGTGCTACCAATGTTCCCCCATAGCCAACATAGACCTGTCATCATTAAGACAGGAATAAAGATACCTATCATTAGATCTGTACGTCGACCAAGGTGGAACTTGAAGAAGGCTAACTGGGAAAAGTACAAGATGGATCTTGTGAACACAATAGGACATATTCCAGGAATCAGTAACAGCTACTATCGCTTTGTTGGAGCAATTATGTCATTGGCTAAAAAATCCATCCCACGTGGCTTCCGCAAGGAATATATCCCAGGATGGAATGAAACTTGCGAAAACCTGTACCAAAAACTTTTAGAGAATGATGATGCTGAGATAGCTGATGAACTTCTTCATAATCTTGACCTGGCGCGCAGGCAAAAATGGAAGCAAACTACGTCTGGATTAGATTTTAAACACTCAAGCAGGAAGGCATGGAGCCTACTGAGTAAAGTGGGAGGAGACCAACCAGCTCAACGTAAAAAGGTTACTCCAGATCAAGTAGCAACTCACATTGTCAACTTAACTAGAGTACTCCATGATAAGAAACATATTAAACTAGTGAAAAGAGAACTAAAGCATCTAGAGTTGATCTTACAACTTTGATCACGTATTTCCACCAATGGAGGTTAATCCCAAGTGTAAGTAAAACAGTTACATCATGTTTTCACCTCAACAACAAATTGACAAAAAGAGAACTCCATGTATATCTAAACAACAACCAGCTCCCATACGAGGCAACACCAAAATACCTGGGGGTTACCTTAGGCAGGACCCTGTCCTTTAAGAAACATAGTCAGAATATGGCTGCCAAGGTTAACAGCAGAAATAACATCCTACACAAACTATGTGGAACAACTCGGGGAGCTTCAGCTCCAACTCTCCGATGTGCAGCCCTCGGGCTTTGCTACTCTGCAGAGGAATACTGTGCACCTGTATGGATAAACAGCTCACATCCAGGACTTATTGATGTTCAATTTAACCATAGGATGAGGCTAATTACTGGGTGCATAAAATCTACACCTAGTTACCAGTTACCAGTTCTTAGTCACATACTTCCCCTGCATTTACGACGACAAGAAGCTCTCATTTGGGCGTATAGTAAGATCCTATTAAATTCCTCTCTACCCATACATGGATACATTCCTGATCTCTTAAGATGCCGATTAAAGTCAAGAAATCCACCACTCTTGACAGTACTTAAGTTGATGGCCGATCATCAGAACACCACACAAAAGTGGATGGAGGCGTGGAGTAACTATTCCCCCCAAGATATCTCTGAACATATCAATCCTAATAGTATACCTCCAGGATTTAACCTATCCTGACACATATGGGTGACATATAGCAGAATTAGAACAACTCATGGGGTGTGTGCCGACTCCTTGTATAAATGGGGAAAGACACCTTCAGGACAATGTGATTGCGGGGCCCCTCGACGGACTATCCAGCATATAGTGAGAGAATGCTCTAACATTCCTTCATATCCTAAATCAGGAGCCTGGTTTAGCTCTGCAGACTAAAGCACTCTAATTAACATCCAGCTGTCTGCAATTACACCAGTTCGAATCTCCCCAGGCTCAAGGTTGACTCAACCTTCCATCCTTTCTAAGATAGGTCAATTGAGGACCCAGTTTGTGGGGGCAAAAAGCTGACTTTGTATAAATATACAAAAGTATGAAGGCTATTGCTTAATGCATTGTAAGCCGCCCTGAGTCTCCGGAGAAGGGCGGCGTATAAATCAAATTAAAAAACAAAAAACAGAAGGTAACCAGGAGATTCTAGGGACTTCCTCTGCATAACAACGGCAGCTACTGACTGGATCTCCAAACTCGACATTAAACTCTGAAATGTTATTTCTGTTTTCCTTTTTGGTTTTCTTACTGCTTTTTTTGATTGCTTTGATTGTTTTAACCTGTAAAAATGAAGTGTTTTAATACTGTGTGTGACCAGCAATACGCTAAATAAATATATAAATTCAAAAGTCATGGAAGCTATGATACAAAGATGTGGTAGTCTTATAATTCAGGTCTAATAGGCACCATGCAGATATAAATTATATAGAGCTGAATTTGGGTGCAAATTGATGAGTCGGGCAATTTAGTTAATTATTGTTATTTATGGTCACTTGTGAGGCTCAGGGGCCCCACCTCAACTTTTGCACAGTATATAAGGATGTTTGGTCCTCAGGTTGTCCATCAGCTCATCTCTGCTTCTCCATTCAACTCCTTGCAGAAGTTGGTAAGTGATGGAATTGGCTCTGTTGGTTTTTTCCTTCAGAAATCCTTGACTCTCTGTCTCTGTCTCTCTGTCTCTGTCTCTCTCTCTGTCTCTCTTTCTGTCTCTGTCTCTCTGACTCTAACTGTCTCTCTCTCTCTCTCTGTCTCTGTCTCTCTGTCTCAGTCTCTCTGTTTCTCTGTCTCTGTCTCTGTCTCTCTTTCTGTCTCTGTCCCTCTGTCTCTTTGACTCTAACTGTCTCTCTCTCTCTCTCTCTCTCTCTCTCTCTCTCTCTCTCTTTCTGTCTCTGTCTCTGTCTCTGTCTCTCTCTGTCTCAATCTCTCTGTTTCTCTGTCTCTGTCTCTGTCTCTCTTTCTGTCTCTGTCTCTCTCTCTGTTTCTCTCTGTCTGTCTCTATCTCTGACTCTGTCTCTCTGTCTCTGACTCTCTCTCTGTTTCTCTCTGTTTCTGTCTCTGTCACGCTGTCTCTCTCTCTGTCTCTCTTTCTGTCTCTGTCTCTCTGTCTGCCTCCCTGTCTCTTTGCCTCACTCTGTCTCTCTCTATCTCTCTGACTCCTTCTTTCTGTCTCTGTCTATCTATCTGTCTGTCTGTCTGTCTGTCTGTCTGTCTGTCTGTCTCTCCCCCCCCTTCTCTCCTTGGATTCCTCATGATTTTACTCAGTTGGGTAGAAACTATATTCTGCCAAGATGTTGTATAAGGTGCTTAGCATCATCTCAATGCACATTTGACTAACAGACATCGAAAGAAGAAATCAAGAATGACTCTCTGGAGGTATATCGTCCATTTGGGAGAGCACAGAAAGACAAAGGGTTGAGGAGGGATGGTAAGGTCTTAATACTACTTAGAATCCCTAAAAGGTTGAACTATGCTGAAGGTTGCAGTTTCTTCTCTTTGGGCAGAGGTCTACCTTCAGTCATCAATGTGTTCAGTGATTTTCAATTCTTGTATAGCCAAGTTGGGAGTACCACAAGATGTAGACCTACCAGTTCCATATTTCCCAAAATTTGCAAGCTCTAAAGGGACATTAGAGACTGGAAATAAGAAGTGAGAGGCTTAGTGTGATGGGTTGCGTGTAACCAATGGCCAAGAGGGGCTAGTATGATGATCTCAAAAGAGTTCAATGGATTAGCTTGGAACCTCACAGAAGGAACCTTCCTCCATGCTCTGCTTAATTCTTTCCATGTCATATTTGACGAGTGTCTTCCCTGTTCCTGAACTACCCTGAATAAAATGATGTTGTGTTTCTTTTCAGACATTCCTCCATCTTTCTCAAGATGTCCTGCTGTGCCCCATCCTGTGTTGTACCCACCTGCGTCCCTAGCTGCAGCCCTCCAGTTTGCTACCCAGTGGGAGGCTTGGGGTCTCTGAGCTCCTGTTGTGGTGGCGGCTATGGGCTTGGCATATCAGGTGGTTCTGTGTCAGCGGCCAGCCTGGGCATAGCCCCTGGGGCCAACGTGAGCTGTGTCAATCAGACCCCTCCATCTGAAATCGTGATCCAGCCACCT
Source organism: Masticophis lateralis (assembly GCA_030761175.1). Classification (NCBI taxonomy): domain Eukaryota; kingdom Metazoa; phylum Chordata; class Lepidosauria; order Squamata; family Colubridae; genus Masticophis; species Masticophis lateralis. Next base: position 11,980,241 of record JAUDYJ010000017.1, on the reverse strand, counting down.
CCATTCAACATTGTCGTTCCAGGGGCCATCCTTGGTGCCTCATGTGAACCGATTCGTGTAGGAGGATACACCGCATGTGGTGGTGGCTCGTCTGGTGGAAGCTCCAGGCTCAGATACTTCCCTTGCAGCCCATGTAGAAACTAAGGACATGTCTGCTCCCAGGGGAACCACCGGCAACAGACTTTTTTGACCTGAGTTTACGATGAAGATCTCATAGACCTGGGTGCCCATCATCTCAAGCATCCCTATGTTGATCTGTCTAAAATGTCCCAAACACTCTGCTTATCCAACAACCAAAAACTTTCTCTTCTTCTTCAAGCTTTTTTCTTTCAATGCTTCTTTCATCCTTTGCTTTCTTTCACCTCCTGGTGATAGCCCTCGCTGAACCATGAAGAAAAGCTTGCATTCTGAATGGATTCTCTTTCTCCATAGGCTCCTTGAAGTCGTGGAAATCTTCCTGGTGATATTGCCAAATCTGGGTTTGTTCTTTCTCTTCTGCCTCCAACATTTCCTTGTCCTGATTTCCTAGCCTCAGATGGGATCCCACCACTCCTCCTTGTGGTGTTGGACCCCAATTTCATGGCAAATGTTCTCAAAAATTTGTATCTATTAAAGATTCACTGCAGCATCAACATCTGTTTCTTTTGTAGTTCTTCCTTGTTAGATCCTCCTCCTCGGAGGATCCAAGTTCCTGGTTATGTCAGATCTCCTTAATTGCTCTCCTGTAACCTAAACTTCCCTGGCTAGTGTTGTGGCCCATCGGCTGCCGGCAGAGACAGCTGCAGAGTCAGAGGAGGTGGAGGTGGAGCAGTGGTGGAATTCAATTTTTTTTACTACCGGTTCTGTGGGCATGGCTTGGTGGGCATGGCAGGGGAAGGATACTGAAAAATCTCCATTCCCACCCCACTCCAGGGGAAGGATACTAAAAAATCCCCATTCCCACCCCACTCCGGGGAGAAGGATATTGCAAAATCTCTCCAATCTCTTGCTCTCTAATTTTTATGATGTCTCAATCTCTTACTTATTCATTACCAAAGGTTTTTTTGTGGCTTCCCAACTCACTCACAGTGACTCCAGATGACTTACAGAAGTCAAACCCAAATATGTAACTCAATTTTGTTAACCTTGCAAGTCTCCTTAGACAACGTATCTGGCCAACTTTGGGATGTGGATGGTGGTTTGGGCTGGCTTCTGATACCATAGAAATCTTACCAAGTTAACATGCTAACATTTGAGCAAGCTTCAACTTTTAGTTCAGCTCCATAGGAGGGGATAGGTTGAATAGGGGTCAATGGGATTGAGGCGATTGAGATGAGAAGCTGCAAAAATAATATCTGGCATCATCTCTGGAACTGGAAATGTTGTTTCCCAATCTTCTGCAAAGGTAGTGTTAAGTCCAAAACATCAGGATTCCGTCACATTCTTACTGTTGCTATTCTGATTAGGCCTCTGCCAATAAAGAGTCACGTGTGGCCCTTCCAAACTCCGTTTTCCTTGGCAGAGGTGTGCAGGAGGTCATCGCAGCCAAAAATAGAGCTAGGGAGCCCACTTTTGCTGGCCGAGTGCTCGGGCTGTCACAGGTGCCCCTGACACAAATGATGTCTATTATAAACTCAGCGAGGGTCTGCATGGATGAGGAGACGACTTGTAGCATGAACCATTTATTGACAACAGAAGCAACTCCTGAACCGAAAATCTACATTAGAAAGAGTTGACAGCTCTTATATACTGAGCTGTCAAAAACAACAACCAATAGAAAGCCTTAATTTTCCCGCCTGAAGGGATGTGGCAATAAACCAATCAGATCGTGTTTCGCCAGCACGCTCTATGCTCCTTTGGCAGCTCCGTGGACACAACAATGTCAAGTTGTCCACACCCCCTACCCCCCCCCCCCCCAAAAGTCAAACACAACCCTGACGTGGCCCTCAATGAAATCGAGTTTGACACTCCTGTTCTAGTATGTTGAAAGAAACTCTGGATTGGTGTTGAGATGTTACGTCTGAAGGTCCACACAACTGATTTTGTGGGTGTTGCCAGAGATGGTTCTGGAGCAGGGATGGGCTGCTGGGAGTTCGTAGGGATTTTGGAGATCCTCTAGATAATATTCTATGCAGTTCGGAGAACCCCCAAATCCCACCCATCTTCAAAAATGGGGAAGAAAAAAAACAGACCCAGGGAACTACAGATCAATCAGCCTAACATCAATACCTGGGAAGATACTGGAAAAGATAATAAAAAAGCAGATCTGCCAACACCTAGAAACAAGTAACGTAATAACTAGCAGTCAGCACGGTTTGTTATAAACAGATCATGCCAAACCAATCTTATTTCATTCTTCAACAGTGACTAAATTAGTAGACCAGCGAAATGCTGTGGACATAAGTTACTTAGACTTCAGCAAGGCATTTGACAAAGTAGACCATAACCAACTTCTTCTAAGCTAGAAAAAAGTGGGATAGATAGCTTCACCACCAGATGGATTCGCAACTGGCTGACAAACCATACTCAATGAGTAGTTCTTAATGGGTCTAAGTCTACATGGCGAGAAGTAAGCAGTGGGGTACCCCAGGGTTCCATCTTGGGCCCAGGACTCTTCAATATCTTCATAAACGACTTAGATGAGGGAATAGAAGGGGAACTCACCAAATTTGCAGATGATGCTAAACTGGCAGGAATAGCTAACACCCTGGTTGACCAACCAGCTCAATGTAAACAACAAGAGGTTACTCAGATCAAGTAGCAATTCGCATTGTCAACTTAACTAGAGTACCCCATGATAAGAAACATACTAACCTAGTGAAGAGAGGACTAAAGCATCTAAAAACTCTGGGATTGCTCAACCAGGAATATGCTCGACCCTTCCAAGCAGCTGAAATAGACTCTGCCCTGAAGAATGTCAAAGCTGGAAAATCTCCTGCTTTTGATGGAGTAATGCCAGAATTTATCATCCATTCTGGACCTCGCACAAGAGAATGGCTGGCAAAATTCTATACAGATATCCTAACTTCCAGTAGGCTCCCTCCAGAATTTATAAGAACCAAGGTAATCGGCATATTAAAACCCGGAAAAGAAAGCAATAAGCCAGAAAACTATCACCCCAGTGCTCTGTTAAGTGTCTGTTATAAACTATTCGAAAGACTGATACTTAACAGAATCGGACAGAAAATAACGAACAAATACCGATTGAACAGGCTGGGTTCAGATCTTATTGGAGCTTTGTTGGTCACGTCCTTTGTCTTACAAGCCATATTGAAAGCAGCTACCAGAATAAATTGAAAACATCTGTTGTGTTTGTGGGTCTCACAGCCACATACGACACAGTATGGAGGGAGGGCCTACTAAGAAATTCCTCCACGCTGTCCCCTGTAGGACTATGGGCCGCCTAATAAATAACATGCTTTCAGCAAGGACCTTTCAAGTCATCATGGGTGACAAAATCAGTAAGCAAAGACACCTGAATAATGGACTCCCTCAGGGCTCTGTGTTGGCTCCATCTCTATTTAATCTATACATTTCCGATATATCACCCACTCTGTCAACAAAGTTCTCTTATGCTGATGACCTGGCATTAGCTTATAGCCACAAGGACATCGAAGCTACAGAAGGCGTACTTACAGCCGACCGTACAACTTTGAGCACATACTTCCACCAATGGAGGTAAATCCCAAGTATAAGTAAAACAGTTACATCATGTTTTCACCTCAACAACAAATTGACAAAAAGAGAACTCCATGTATATCTAAACAACAACCAGCTCCCATACGAGGCAACACCAAAATACCTGGGGGTTACCTTAGGCAGGACCCTGTCCTTTAAGAAACATAGTCAGAATATGGCTGCCAAGGTTAACAGCAGAAATAACATCCTACACAAACTATGTGGAACAACTCGGGGAGCTTCAGCTCCAACTCTCCGATGTGCAGCCCTCAGGCTTTGCTACTCTGCAGAGGAATACTGTGCACCTGTATGGATAAACAGCTCACATCCAGGACTTATTGATGTTCAATTTAACCATAGGATGAGGCTAATTACTGGGTGCATAAAATCTACACCTAGTTACCAGTTACCAGTTCTTAGTCACATACTTCCCCTGCATTTACGACGACAAGAAGCTCTCATTTGGGCGTATTGTAAGATCCTATTAAATTCCTCTCTACCCATACATGGATACATTCCTGATCTCTTAAGATGCCGATTAAAGTCAAGAAATCCACCACTCTTGCCAGTGCTTAAGTTGATGGCCGATCATCAGAACACCACACAAAAGTGGATGGAGGCGTGGAGTAACTATTCCCCCCAAGATATCTCTGAACATATCAATCCTAATAATATACCTCCAGGATTTAATCTACCCTGACACATATGGGTGACATATAGCAGAATTAGAACAACTCATGGGGTGTGTGCTGACTTCTTGTATAAATGGGGAAAGACACCTTCAGCTCAATGTGATTGCGGGGCCCCTCCACAGACTATCCAGCATATAGCGAGAGAATGCTCTAACATTCCCTCATATCCTAAATCAGGAGCCTGGTTTAGCTCTGCAGACTAAAGCACTGTAATTAACATCCAGCTGTCTGCAATTACACCAGTTCGAATCTCCCCAGGCTCAAGGTTGACTCAGCCTTCCTTCCTTTCTAAGGTAGGTAAATTGAGGACCCAGTTTGTGGGGGCAATAAGCTGACTTTGTAGAAATATACAAAAGTATGAAGGCTATTGCTTAACGCATTGTAAGCCGCCCTGAGTCTTCGGAGAAGGGTGGCATATAAATCAAATTAAAAACAAAACAAAACAGAAGGTATCCAGGAGATTCTAGGGACTTCCTCTGCATAACAACGGCAGCTACTGACTGGATCTCCAAACTCGACATTAAACTCTGAAATGTTATTTCTGTTTTCCTTTTTGGTTTTCTTACTGCTTTTTTAAAATTGCTTTGATTGTTTTAACCTGTAGAAATGAAGTGTTTTAATTCTGTGTGTGACCAGCAATATGCTAAATATATATATAAATTCAAAAGTCATTGAGCTATGATACAAAGATGTGGAAGGCTTATAATTCAGGTCTAATAGGCACCATGCAGATATAAATTATATAGAGCTGAATTTGGGTGCAAATTGATGAGTCGGGCAATTTAATTAATTATTGTTATTTATGGTAACTTGTGAGGCTCAGGGGCCCCACCTCAACTTTTGCACAGTATATAAGGATGTTTGGTCCTCAGGTTGTCCATCAGCTCATCTCTGCTTCTCCATTCAACTCCTTGCAGAAGTTGGTAAGTGATGGAATTGCCTCTGTTGGTTTTTTCCTTCAGAAATCCTTGACTCTCTGTCTCTGTCTCTCTGTCTCTGTCTCTGTCTCTGTCTCTCTTTCTGTCTCTCTCTCTCTGTTTCTCTCTGTCTCTGTCTCTCTGTCTCTCTGACTCTAACTGTCTCTGTCTCTCTCTCTGTCTCTGTCTCTCTCTCTGTCTCAGTCTCTCTGTTTCTCTGTCTCTGTCTCTGTCTCTCTTTCTGTCTCTCTCTCTCTCTGTTTCTCTCTGTCTCTGTCTCTCTGTCTCTCTGACTCTAACTGTCTCTGTCTCTCTCTCTGTCTCTCTCTCTGTCTCTTTTTCTGTCTCTGTCTCTCTCTGTCTCAGTCTCTCTGTTTCTCTGTCTCTGTCTCTGTCTCTGTCTCTCTTTCTGTCTCTGTCTCTCTCTCTCTGTTTCTGTCTCTGTCTCTCTTTCTGTCTCTGTTTCTGTCTCTTTCTGTCTCTGTCTCTGTCTCTCTTTCTGTCTGTCTCTGTCTCTCTCTGTCTCAGTCTCTCTGTTTCTCTGTCTCTGTCTCTGTCTCTCTTTCTGTCTCTCTTTCTGTCTCTCTCTGTCTCTGTCTCTGTCTCTCTTTCTGTCTCTGTCTCTCTCTGTCTCAGTCTCTCTGTTTCTCTGTCTCTGTCTCTGTCTCTGTCTCTCTTTCTGTCTCTGTCTCTCTGTCTGTTTCTCTCTCTCTCTGTCTCTATCTCTGACTCTGTCTCTCTGTCTCTGACTCTCTCGCTGTTTCTCTCTGTCTCTGTGTCTGTCACGCTGTCTCTCTCTCTGTCTCTTTGCCTCACTCTGTCTCTCTCTATCTCTCTGACTCCTTCTTTCTGTCTCTGTCTATCTATCTGTCTGTCTGTCTGTCTGTCTGTCTCTCCCCCCCCCTTCTCTCCTTGGATTCCTCATGATTTTACTCAGTTGGGTAGAAACTATATTCTGCCAAGATGTTGTATAAGGTGCTTAGCATCATCTCAATGCACATTTGACTAACAGACATCGAAAGAAGAAATCAAGAATGACTCTCTGGAGGTATATCGTCCATTTGGGAGAGCACAGAAAGACAAAGGGTTGAGGAGGGATGGCAAAGTCTTAATACTACTTAGAATCCCTAAAAGGTTGAACTATGCTGAAGGTTGCAGTTTCTTCTCTTTGGGCAGAGGTCTACCTTCAGTAATCAATGTGTTCTGTGATTTTTCATTCTCGTATAGCCAAGTTGGGAGTACACAAAATGTGGACCTACCAGTTCCATATTTTCCAAAATTTGCAAGCTCTAAAGGGACATTAGAGACTGGAAATAAGAAGTGAGAGGCTTAGTGTGATGGGTTGCGTGTAACCAATGGCCAAGAGGGGCTAGAATGATGATCTCAAAAGAGTTCAACGGATTAGCTTGGAACCTCACAGAAGGAACCTTCTCCATGCTCTGCTTAATACTTTCCATGTCATATTTGACGATTGTCTTCCCTGTTCCCGAACTACCCTGAATAAAATGATGTTGTGTTTCTTTTCAGACATTCCTCCAACTTTCTCAAGATGTCCTGCTGTGCCCCATCCTGTGTTGTACCCACCTGCGTCCCTAGCTGCAGCCCTCCAGTTTGCTACCCAGTGGGAGGCTTGGGGTCTCTGAGCTCCTGTTGTGGTGGCGGCTATGGGCTTGGCTCATCAGGTGGTTCTGTGTCAGCGGCCAGCCTGGCCATAGCCCCTGGGGCCAGCGTGAGCTGCGTCAATCAGACCCCTCCATCTGAAATCGTGATCCAGCCACCTCCATACAACATTGTCATTCCAGGGGCCATCCTTGCTGCCACGTGTGAACCGATTCGTGTAGGAGGATACACCGCGTGTGGTGGTGGCTCGTCTGGTGGAAGCTCCAGGCTCAGATACTTCCCTTGCAGCTCATGTAAATAGGAAGGAGATGTCTGCTCCCAGGGGAACCCCCGGCAACAGACTTTTGTGACCTGAGTTTACGATGAAGATCTCATAGACCTGGGTGCCCATCATCTCAAGCATCCCTATGTTGATCTGTCTAAAATGTCCCAAACACTCTGCTTATCCAACAACCAAAAACTTTCTCTTCTTCTTCAAGCTTTTTTCTTTCAATGCTTCTTTCATCCTTTGCTTTCTTTCACCTCCTGGTGATAGCCCTCGCTGAACCATGAAGAAAAGCTTGCATTCTGGATGGATTCCCTTTCTCCATGGGCTCCTTGAAGTTGTGGAAATCTATCTGGCGGTATTGCCAAATCTGGGTTTGTTCTTTCTCTTCTGCCTCCAACATTTCCTTGTCCTGATTTCCTAGCCTCCGGTGGGATCCCACCACTCCTCCTTGTGGTATTGGACCTCAATTTCACGGCAAATGTTCTCAAAAACTTCTATCTATTAAAGATTCACTGCAGCATCAACATCTGTTTCTTTTGTAGTTCTTCCTTGTTAGATCCTCCTCCTCGGAGGATCCAAGTTTCCGCTTATGACAGATCTCCTTAATTGCTCTCCTGTAACCTAGACTTCCCTGGCTAGTGTTGTGGCCCATCGGCTGCCGGCAGAGACAGCTGCAGAGTCAGAGGAGGTGGAGGTGGAGCAGTGGTGGAATTCAAATTTTTTTACTACCGGTTCTGTGGGCGTGGCTTGGTGGGCATGGCAGGGAAAGGATACTGAAAAATCTCCATTCCCACCCCACTCCTGGGGGAAGAATATTGCAAAATCTCTATTCCCACCCCACTCCAGGGGAAGGATACTGCAAAATCTCAATTCCCAGAGGTGGTAATTGCTGGTTCTCTAAACTACTCAAAATTTCTGCTACCGGTTCTCCAGAACTGCTGAATAACACCCCTGAGGTGAAGGGAGAGCCTGGGCCTTTCATCCTCCTCAGTATTCAGGGACTGAGCTGAGTGGGTGGGGGGAGGAACAGATGGGGCCCATCCCAGATGCACTTATGCATAGAAAGGAGAGGAGAGCAATGGAAGGCAATAAGCTGGGTCTCAGGGAAAAGAAGTCACAGACACTAACCAGCCCCTCCCTGTCTGGGAAATAAATAGGAAGGGTTTGGGAGGCGCCAGTTGTCACAGACAACCGTTCATTTCTAGTACACAGCAAGCAATTCAGACACTGGCTCAACCCAGGTTTGTTGGGACTAATTTCATTTGATATTTTGTTTATCCCCATGAATAAAAGACTGCTACTGTTATATAAAGTCTGTTGTTTTACTGACGAGTAAATGGCTTATCATTACTTGGTTGAAGGCTGGGCCAGAACAGCTAGACCTATCTGGAGGAGAAGAGTAGGCAAAGCCGAAGGGAGGAGTAAAACATGTCATCAGTATTGGAATCGTTGTGTTGCCACAAGACACTCAAGCCATTAATTTCCTAATGCACTAATTTAGCACGGATGGCCAGTGGACTAGATTCTTGTGTAAAGGCCACAACATCTTCTGTGCTTTGAACCCAACAAACAATCCTGATTATTTGCTCCTGACACATGCAGGGGTGAAATGCTCCCGGTTCGGACCGGATCACCCGATCCGGTAACGATGGAGGCAGGTGGTTCGGAAAACCAGTAGCAAAAATCCCTGCCCTGCCCCCATGCCCAGCTGAGCCTTGCAATCATCAGAGGGGTTTTGTTTTTTTTTTTTACTTTTTAAAAGCATTTTTTCTACAACCTCTTCGGCTGAAAAAATGCTTTTAAAAGTTAAAAAAAAAAAGCCTCTGATGATCGCACGGCCCAGCTGGGATCATCAGAGGTTTTAAAAGCATTTTTCCCTACCACCTCTTCAGCCTAAGAGGTTGTAGGAAAAATGGTTTTAAAAGCCTCTGACGATCCCTGCTGAGTTGCCTGATCGTCAGAGGCTTTTTTTTTCTTTTAAAAGCCTCTGATGATCCCTGCCGAGTTGCCTGATCGTCAGAGGCTTTTAAAAGTTTTTTTTTTTTACAACCTTAGAACCGGTAGTAACGAATTTTACATTTCACCACTGAACACATGGTATTGGTTTCATTGATCTACCAGGAAATGATGAGGGAACCTGAGACATAGGTGAGATAGGTGCTGGTTTTCAAAGATACACCACCAATAGATAACAAAACTCTACTGACTTTAGCTGGTTCCTCAAAGTTATGCAGAGAAGGAACTCATTGGAATGGGAATGGTGACCTCTAGGAAGCCTTGATTGAAAAAATGGATGGGTGGATAGATGGATGGATGGATGGATTTTGTCTTGTTTGAAACACTTTTAATGTTTGGATTATAATACCATAATGGAAACCACTGGAGAATGCAGTGGAGAAGTGGATTGGTAGAGCAACCTGCAGAGAAGAGAATTACACCAGATTTGCTTCAGAAAATATTTAAGCAGCTGGACAAGATTCGAGCAAAGGAATTTTAATTGAAGAACAAAAGAAATTTCCAGAGGCAATAAATGTTTCTCAACAAATTGAAGTTTTATCATGATAATGGTTGATGCTAACTGAAAGAGAAATGGAAATAATGAACTATGCAAAGCCAAAAGCTTTTGAGTTTGTGGATAAACCAGGGAAATAATTACGTATAAATTACAAAAAAGAAAAAGGAAAGATAATGATATTGAAATTACAGGAGGGAGATATTATATTAATGGACAATAGAGTCTTACCAAAACCATTTCAACAATATTACCATGAGCCATGGTGGCGCAGTGGTTAGAATGCAATACTGCAGGCAAACTCATTGCTCACTTCAGGAGTTCGATTCTGAGTGGCTTAAGGTTGGCTCGTCCTTCCATCCTTCTGAGGTTGGTAAAATGAGGACCCAGATTGTTGGGGAGAGGGGTCATACACTGACTCTGTGAACCAGTTAGAGGGGGTTGTAAAGCACTGTGAAGTGGTATATAAATCTAAAGGCTATTGCTAAGAAGGAAGGAAAGGAAGGGAAGGAAGGAAGGAAGGAAGACAAAGGGAGAGTGAGAGGCAGAGGGAGAAAGGAAGGAGGGAAGGGAAGGAAGGAATAGATGGAAAGGAAGGAAGACAAAAGGAGAGTGAGAGGCAGGGGGAGAAAAGGAAGGAAGGAAGGAGGGAAGGGAAGGAAGGAAGGAAGACAAAGGGAGAGTGAGAGGCAGAGGGAGAAAGGAAGGAGGGAAGGGAAGGAAGGAATAGATGGAAAGGAAAGAAGACAAAAGGAGAGTGAGAGGCAGGGGGAGAAAAGGAAGGAAGGAAGGAAGGAGGGAAGGGAAGGAAGGAAGGAAGATAAAGGGAGAGTAAGAGGCAGAGGGAGAAAGGAAGGAGGGAAGGGAAGGGAAGGAAGGAAGGAAGACAAAGGGAGAGTGAGAGGCAGAGGGAGAAAGGAAGGAGGGAAGGGAAGGAAGGAAGGAAGACAAAAGGAGAGTGAGAGGCAGGGGGAGAAAAGGAAGGAAGGAAGGAAGGAAGGAGGGAAGGGAAGGAAGGAAGGAAGACAAAGGGAGAGGGAGAGGCAGAGGGAGAAAGGAAGGAGGGAAGGGAAGGAAGGAATAGATGGAAAGGAAGGAAGACAAAAGGAGAGTGAGAGGCAGGGGGAGAAAAGGAAGGAAGGAAGGAAGGAGGGAAGGGAAGGGAAGGAAGGAAGATAAAGGGAGAGTGAGAGGCAGAGGGAGAAAGGAAGGAGGGAAGGGAAGGGAAGGAAGGAAGGAAGACAAAGGGAGAGTGAGAGGCAGAGGGAGAAAGGAAGGAGGGAAGGGAAGGAAGGAAGGAAGACAAAGGGAGAGTGAGAGGCAGGGGGAGAAAAGGAAGGAAGGAAGGAAGGAAGGAAGGAGGGAAGGGAAGGAAGGAAGGAAGACAAAGGGAGAGTGAGAGGCAGAGGGAGAAAGGAAGGAGGGAAGGGAAGGAAGGAAGGAAGACAAAGGGAGAGTGAGAGGCAGAGGGAGAAAAGGAAGGAAGGAAGGAAGGAGGGAAGGGAAGGAAGGAAGGAAGACAAAGGGAGAATGAGAGGCAGAGGGAGAAAAGGAAGGAAGGAAGGAAGGAAGGAAGATGAAGGGAAAGTGAGAGGCAGAGGGAGAAAAGGTAGAAAGGTAGGAAGGTAGGAAGGTAGGTAGGTAGGTAGGTAGATAGGAAGGAAGGAAGGAAGGAAGGAAGGGAGGGAGGGAGGGAGGGAGGGAGGGCCCTGGTGGTGCAGTGGCTAATTCTGCCCACTGCCAGCAGTTCAATCCTCACCGGCTCAAGATTGACTTGTCCTTCCATCCTTCCGAGGTCGGTAAAATGAGGACCCAGATTGTTGGGGCCAATAAGCTGACTCTGTAAACCTGTAAAGATGTGACATTAACAAGAAAATATAGGCCACTAACATTATTGAAGACAGGTAGCTCTCAACTAACCACAAGTGTTCCATGTTAGAAAGGCAGTGAAAAAAGCGACTTATGACCGTTTTTCACACTTACGGCCTTTCCAACATCCCCGTGGTCACGTGATCAAAACTCAGACGCTTGGCAAACTGGCTCGTATTTATGACGGTGACAGCATCCCAGGGTCGTGTTTGAGACCTTCTGAAAAGCAAAGTCAATGGGGAAGCCAGATTAAGTTACTCACTTAACCACTGTGACAAGAAAGGTTGCAAAACGAGGCATCATGAAATATCCAAATGCTAGGGTTGGATTTGCTTCAGTAAACATACAACGTGGCCTCCTTTCCATCTTAGCGATGAGTTTTACGTTGGAACCTGAGGGCATCTTGGTAAGAACATCTGCCTTTTGTCACCTTTTAATTATTTTGACTTTGTTAATAAACCTCCCCTCGGCAAAGATTTTTTCCCATGAGTGATGTCTTCATCAGGTTCTGAACCATCCACCTGCTTCGTAATTGCAGGAAACTTCCCTTTATGAGTGGAAATAAGAAAGGGCAACAGCTTAAGGCTGAATGTTTGGGCTGACTGTTCACGTTCAGGAAATGAAACAGGAGAAAGGCCAAAAAAAAATAAAATAAAAATAAAAATAAAAAATATGGGTCACTTGAGAAGCCAAAGATTCATCTTCATGACCATCTAATCTTCAGGATCAATGCAAAGATTTTGCGTAGACATATCTACTTACGATGACCCTCGACATTCCATTTTCCAGGACGTGGTACAAAATCCTGGATTTTGTGTCGGGGCGGGCTTCAAAAGTTTTAGCAAGGGGTTCTCTGCCCGGTTGCTGAGTGGGAGTGGCCATGGTGGGTGTGGCCTAGTCAGCTTCCTGCATCACTGGGAGGAGGGGGGCAATTTTACCCTCCCTGGACTTCGGAGGCGTTTTTCGTGCCTCCGGGATGGCGAAAATGGCCTCCCCAGGCTCCGGAGGCCCTCTGGAGTCCAGAAACGGGCCCATTTCTGGTCTTCCTGAACTTCCGGTAGGGCCATTTTTTGCCCTCCCTGAGCCTTTGTTCAAGCCCTGCACTTACCTGCATCCAAAATGGGCCATGTGGGGAATCCTGGGAGGGGACGGATGGACGTGGCCAGCCAGGAATGGAATCTGGGGGTTCTCCAAACTGCACAGAATCTTAGCTAGACATTCTCCCGAACCCCTGAGAACCCCCGGCAGCCCACCCCTGATTTGTCTTTACACACAAATCCACACAACTCATTCTTGGTTGTGGGTATTGGCAGAGTTGGGTCTGGAATCACATTTTCTGAGATTCCATCTTGGAAACCTTCATCATCAGTAGAAACGGGGTGAAATCCAGCAGGTTCTGACAGGTTCTGGAGAACCGGTAGTGGAAATTTTGAGGAGTTCAGAGAACCGGCAAATACCGCCTCTGGCTGGCCCCAGAGTGCGGTGGAAATGGAGATTTTGCAATATCCTTGCCCCAGAAGTTGGGAGGGAATGGGGATTTCGCAGTATCCTTCCCCTTGCAGTGGTGTGGGAATGGAGATTTTGCAGTATCCTTCCCCTTCCACACCCACCAAGCCACACCACACCACGCCCACCAAGCCACATCCACAGAACCGGTAGTAAAAAAAATTGGATTTCACCACTGATTAGAAGATAAATAAATGAATGTTATGGACCTTCTTGACTTGCCAGTTAAATTTATCCAGTGTGTACAAGCTTTATGGAATACAGATAGTCCTTGACTTAGGACCACAACTGAGTCCAGAATATCAGTCATTGCAGTCAAAGGACCCCAGATCAAAGCAATGATAGTTTTTTTTATGATGGCTATTAAACAGTTACTGCAGTTGTTAAGAGAATACTGTGTTAAAGTAAACTCATTTCCCCTGATCTCTCTCTCTCTCTCTCTCTCTCTCTCTCCCTCCCTCCCTCCCTCCCTCCCTCCCTCCCTCCCTCCCTCCCTCTCTCTCTCTCTCTCTCTCTCTCTCTCTCTCTCTCTCTTTGCTGAAAACTGAAAGCCAATTGCAGAAACTGCCCAAAAAACATTCACTGTGCCCAAGTGATATGCAAACGGTCACAAATGAGAGCCAGTTGCCAAATGCCAAAAATACAATTTTCGTGAATGTGAGTTATGTGGGCGTACAGAAGTTGTAACTCTGGGTCATAAGTAGCTTTTGGGAGGTCCGTCATAACTTTGAGCAGTCATTAAGTGTCGATTGTAAGTTGAGGACTATCTGTAAACAGCAGGTGGGTCAACCAAGCTGGACAAAGTCCCAAAATTGGGACAAGTCATTGTCCAGAAGGGATGCGCTTAATCTGTTCATCAATCCCCAAAATTGAAATCCCTTCAGAAATGTATAGGGAGATGTTCTACCAAGTTCTACGGAATTTAACGTCAGCATCTTCCAGATGGGAGAGCAGGTGTTGCACCTCCAGGGTTCAAACTGTTTGACATTTCCTACATCATGGGAAATGAAGCAGACATAATTTCGAAGCTCATGATAGAGGGATGTCACAGGTTTATAATCCGTCTAAATAGGTACCATGCCGGGTTAAATTACATAGGGTTGAATTTAGGTGCAAATTGTTGTTGTGTCAGGTTATTTGGTTAAGTATGGTCTCTTGCAAGCCTCAGGGGACCCTTCTCAACTTTTGCATAGTATATAAGGAGGCTCAAGACTCAAGCTCACCATCAACTCCTCTGCTTCTCCAATCTTCTCCTTTGAGAACTTGGTAAGTGTGAGATTACCTCCACTGGTTTCTCCCTTCAGAAATTCTTCTCCCTCTCTGTCTCTCTCTCTGTCTCTCTCTCTCTCCCTTTTCCTTTCTCTCTCTCTCTCTGTTTCTCTCTGACTGTATGTTTCTCTCTCTGTCTCTCTCTATCTCTCTCTGTCTGTCTCTCTCTGTCTGTCTCTGTCTCTCTCTCCCTTTTCCTTTCTCTCTCTCTTTCTGTTTCACTCTGACTATCTGTTTCTCTCCGACTGTCTATTTCTCTCTCTGTCTCTCTCTGTGTCTCTCTCTCTCTCTCTCTGTCTCTCTGTCTCTCTCTCTCTCTCTCTCTTTCTCTCTTTGTCTGTTTGGACTGCCTGGGACTACCTAAGGGATTTTATTCAGGTGGGTAGGAATTCATACTCGGTTCTGATATCAGGATGTTGTAAGTGTGTTGCTCCTCATCTCAGTTATCACTTTTGACCAGAAGTGGGAGGAATAAAGAACAACTCTCTGGAAGTTTATTGTCTGTTAAGGATATCACAGAAGAACAAAAGGATGAGGGGGGGAAGAGGAAAGCAAGCAATCTCAATGACAAAATCTTAATGTCATTTACAACTTGCCTCCAGAAGTTGTAAATGCTCCAACACTGGAATTTTTTTTTTTTTTTGACTTGGACGAGGGGATAGATGGGGAACTCATCAAATGTGCAGATGACACCAAGCTGGCAGGAATAGCCAACACTCCAGAAGATGGGCTCAAGGTACAGAAGGATCTTGACAGACCTGAACATTGGGCGCTATCTAACAAAATGAAATCCAGGGTGAAAAAAGGAAGGTTCTACATTTAGGCAAGAAAAACAAAAAGCACAGGTACAGTATAGGTGGTACCTTGTTTCAATAGTAGTAACCGTGAGAGGGATCTTGGAGTCCTTGTGGAAAACCATTTAGATACGAGCCAACAGCCGCCAAAAAAGCCAGCACAGTTCTAAGCTGCATCAACAGAGGAATAGAATCAAGATCACATAAAGTGTTAATACCACTTTATAACGCCTTTTTAAGGCCATACTTGGGATACGGCATCCAGTTTTGGTCGCCACAATGTAAAGAAGATTTTAAGACTCTAGAAAAAGTGCAGAGAAGAGCAACCAAGATGACGAGGGGACTGGAGGCCAAAACATAGGAAGAAAGTTTAATGAAAAGAAGGACTAGGGGAGACATGATAGCAGTCTTCCAATATCTCAGGGGCTGCCCCAAGGAAGAGGGAGTCAAGCTATTCTCCAAAGCACCTGGGGGCAGGACAAGAAGCAACAGGTGGAAACTAATCGAGGAGAGAAGCAACCTAGAACTAAGGAGAAATTTCCTGACAGGGAGAACAATTAATCAGTGGAACAATTTGCCTGCAGAAGTTATAAATGCTCCAACACTGGAAATTTTTAAGAAGAGATTGGATAACCATTTGTCTGAAGTGGTGTAGGGTTTCTGCCTAAGCAGGGGGTTGGACTAGAAGACCTCCAAGGTCCCTTCCAACTCTGTTATTCTATTCTGTTCATTTTGAAATCCCTTTTAGAGCAAGTAGTTGGCATGGATATAGTTCAGAGAGAGTATTCACCCAGCAACTCCATCCTATGTTTTTCAAAGATTGCAAGCTACAAAGGGACAGGAGAAACTGGACAAAAGAAATGAGACGCTTAGCAGGATGAGGGTAGCATGGAGCCAATGGCAAAGAGTTACTAGAATGATGTTCTCAAAAGACGTCAATGGAACTAGAAGGAAGCCCACAGAAGGAACCTTCCTCCATCCTGTGCTGTCTGTCTGTCTCTCCCTCCCTCCCTCCCTCCCTCCCTCCCTCCTTGGATTCCCCATGATTTTACTCAGCTGGGTAAAAATCTATATTCTGCTAAGATGTTGTATAAGGTGCTTAGCATCATCTCAATGCACATTTGACTAACAGACATCGAAAGGAGAAATCAAGAATGACTCTCTGGAGGTATATTGTCCATTTGGGAGAGCACAGAAAGACAAAGGGTTGAGGAGGGATGGTAAGGTCTTAATACTACTTAGAATCCCTAAGAGGTTGAACTGTGCTGAAGGTTGCAGTTTCTTCTCTTTGGGCAGAGGTCTACCTTCAGTCATCAATGTGTTCAGTGATTTTCAATTCTTGTATAGCCAAGTTGGGAGTACACAAAATGTGGACTTACCAGTTCCATATTTCCCAAAATTTGCAAGCTCTAAAGGGACATTAGAGACTGGAAATAAGAAGTGAGAGGCTTAGTGTGATGGGTTGCGTGTAGCCAATGGCCAAGTGGGGCTAGAATGATGATCTCAAAAGAGTTCAATGGATTAGCTTGGAACCTCACAGAGGGAACCTTCCTCCATGCTCTGCTTGATACTTTCCATGTCATGTTTGACGATTGTCTTCCCTGTTCCCGAACTACCCTGAATAAAACGATGTTGTGTTTCTTTTCAGACATTCCTCCATCTTTCTCAAGATGTCCTGCTGTGCCCCATCCTGTGTTGTACCCACCTGCGTCCCTAGCTGCAGCCCTCCAGTTTGCTATCCAGTGGGCGGCTTGGGGTCTCTGAGCTCCTGTTGTGGTGGCTCCTATGGGCTTGGCTCATCAGGTGGTTCTGTGTCAGCGGCCAGCCTGGCCATAGCCCCTGGGGCCAGCGTGAGCTGTGTTAATCAGACCCCTCCATCTGAAATCGTGATCCAGCCACCTCCATACAACATTGTCATTCCAGGGGCCATCCTTGCTGCCACGTGTGAACCAACTCGTGTAGGAGGATACACCGCGTGTGGTGGTGGCTCGTCTGGTGGAAGCTCCAGGCTCAGATACTTCCCTTGCAGCCCATGTAGAAACTAAGGACATGTCTTCTCCCAGAGGCACCACCGGCAAACTGACTCTTGCGACCTGAGTTCACGATGAATATCTCATAGATCTGGTTGCCGCAAGCATCCTTACCTCGATCCCTTTATATGATCCAAACTCTTGGGTTTTCCAACAGCCACATTTTCCCATGTTCTCTAAGTTGTTTTATTTCCATGCTTCTTTCCTTCTTTGCTTTCTTTCATCGCCTGGGATTTCTCTCTCTCTCTCTCTCAAACATAGAGAAAAACCCATATTCTATAAGGGTCCTTGTTTGATTCCCCCCTTTGTATTTGGAAATGTTGTGGAAATCTAGGCAACAGTATTCCTGAACCTGGCCTTAATCTTGTTCTCCTGACTCCAGCATCTTCTTCATTTCATAACATCAGATGGGATTTCAGTTCTTTGCTTTGGACCACAATTTCATGGCAAATGTTCTCAGGATTCCTGTTTGACATTAAAGATTCACTTCAGCATCAACTCGAGTTTTTATGTGGTTTTTTCTCATTCTGGGGGGTTTCTTGGAAATTCCTTGGTTTTGTCAGATGTTCTACAAAACTACTCCAGGTTTTGTCAGATGCCCTTCAAAACGATTCCATTCTAAGCTGGACTTCCATCCCAGGTGGCTTCCTTGATAGGACCATCCTAAAGAGATCCATGAGCTTTCAGGCCTAATGCAGAGAAGAGAGGATAAGCTGTAGAAACAGGAGAGAGTGTCCCTACCGAGGTAACAACCAGCTAACATCCTTAAAATCATGCTTGACATTGGTTTCATAGTCTGGTCCACCAGGGGGACCTAGGGAATTCTGACCATTGTGACACGGGTGCTGGTTTTTAGAGATATAACATCAACAGATGGCAGCACTACTCTGGATTTAGCTGATTTCCCCAAAGCTAAGCCAGGTAGGACCTCATCGGTCTGGAAAGAGAGAAAACCAGCAAATTTTGGATGGAGAATTTAATAAATGAACAATGGAATGAGGGCAGTCCCAATGGATGGATGGACAGATAGACGGATGGAAGGACAGACGGATGGATGGATAGATAGATAGAAAGGTGATAGATAGATAAAAAGATAGATAGATAGATAGATAGATAGATAGATAGATAGACGGACAGACATATAGTAGATAGATGAGAGATAGAAATGATAGATGATAGCTAGCTAGCTAGCTAGATATAGATGATAGATAGATAGATAGATAGATAGATAGATAGATAGATAGATAGATAGATAGATTTTATTTTTATTTATTTTATTTATTTATTATATTTTTATACTGCCTTTCTCCCGCAGGACTCAATAGATAGATAGATAGATAGATAGATAGATAGATAGATAGATAGATAGATAGATGATAGCTAGCTAGCTAGATTAGATAGATAAAAAATAGATAGACAGACAGATAGTGGATAGTTGAGAGATAGAAATGATAGCTAGATGATAGCTAGCTAGATATAGCTAGATGATAGCTAGATAGATATAGCTAGATGATAGATAGATAGATAGATAGATAGATAGATGATAGA
Source organism: Masticophis lateralis (assembly GCA_030761175.1). NCBI lineage: Eukaryota > Metazoa > Chordata > Lepidosauria > Squamata > Colubridae > Masticophis > Masticophis lateralis. The sequence goes on along the minus strand of JAUDYJ010000017.1, from coordinate 11,961,559 downwards.
TAGATAGATAGATAGATAGATAGATAGATAGATACCCTGTTTCCCCTAAAATAAGACATCCCCTCATAATAAGCCCAATTGGGCTTTTGAGCACATGCAGTAAAATAAGTCGCCCTTGAAAATAAGCCCTCCCCGAAAATATTTAAACACACGTGCAGCTGGTCCCCACCATTTCCTCTGGTTGCCTCCACGCGCCCCAAAATAATAAGACCTCTCTGAAAATAAGGCCAAGCGCTTATTTTGGGGATCAAAAAAAAGTATAAGACAGGGTCTTATTTTCGGGGAAACATGGTAGTTAGTTATAGACAGACAGACAGACAGAGAGACGTATGTTTCCCTTCCCACCTTGTTCCTTCTGAAATGAAACATGTATGGTTTTTCATTTGGTAGTGATACTTGAAATTAGTCCAAGGTCTGGAGGGTATGGCCAAGGTCAAAGGCTTATGGGAGTTTCCTGTTAAGACAAGGGTCTCCAACCTTGGCAACTTTAAGCCTGGTGGACTTTATCTCCCAGAAGCTGAGAGAGGCTAATTTCTTTCCTTTTCATCTCCAGTTTAGCCTTTATTGCAGCCAATATTGGTGTTTGTACGTGTAACATCTATGGGTATAGGGCAGGCGTGTCCAACTTGATTTCATTGAGGGCCACATCACCTCAGGAGGTCAGGGTGAGCATGGCTAGCATCACTCATGTCAGGGGCGCCTATGGTGGCCAAGTGCTAAGGCAGGACTTCCCTCAGACCATCCCTCCTCACTATAATTTCCTTCCTTCCTTCCTTCCTTCCTTCCTTCCTTCCTTCCTTCCTTCCTTCCTTCCTTCCTTCCTTCCTTCCCTTCTTTTTTCTTCCCTCTTCATTCTCCATTCTCCTTGGCAGAGAGCTGCAGGAAGCTGTCATGGCCGAAAACAGAGCCTGGGGGGGGGCACACCTGGGCCTCCTTAGCTCCATTTTCACTGGAAGTGGCACTGCGGGCCGGTCATTTGCAATTTCCAGGTTGGCCCCATGGGCCAGATCTAAGCACCCCGTGGGCCGGATCTGGCCCACGGGTCTTGAGTTTGACGGATGTTTCCAAATGCTACTATAGCAGAGACATAAATGGACACACAAGGAAAAAGCTGAGGATCTATTCCTACAATGTCCTAGTCAGACATCAACCATGTTATATCTCTTTTCTGGAGGTTATTGTGGGCATACTGCTCTCTTTCTCCAGGATGTTCCTAGTATCCCATCATCCTTTCTTGTCCAAAAATTGGCACAGAAGCTAATCAGAGCCGGACACGAGAGACAGATTTTTGCAAAACCTTTTCTTTGTACAAAGTTTTATTAATTTTCAACTATTACATTTAATTAGTGCTTCATAAACATCGGGTTGTCTGGGTTATTTTGTTTGCTTAGCAATACAAATTATATTCCTAATCTTTACCCCTTTTTCCCCAGCCATTGATAAAATAAATTCCATGTTTGGTAATATCCTGTATCTTCTTTCTGTTCGATCTTCAATGTAAGTCTGTCCATTTCTGCACAGTCCAATATCTTCCTAATTATCTCTTCATCTAGTAGTATTTCTTCATTTTTCTTTTTTTTAAACAAGTTTTATTATTTTTTTTCCTTTTACATATCTATTTTATGAACAGAGTATTGTCTCGAATCATGTCTTATACAACTTGTCACATCCAAATATTTCTTCATTTTTCCAACTGGGCAAATATAATCCTCACTGCTGTTAATACATGCAATATTAAATATACACTTACTGTATTTAATCAAAATTTTCTGGTACTATGCCTAATAAAAAAAAAATCAGGTTTTAAGATGGTAATATGTGCCAGATTATAAATTAACAATGGTGTTAAGCTAATGATTTAATAGCCTAACAGCCGCTGTAAGGCTGTAATACTGAAATGGTGATGCAATGAGAATGAGTCAGCAGGGTTATTTAACTTATCGTTTTAAGAGGCTGTATATATAAGAGAGACCCTGAGACAGCATATCTCTCTCTTTGTGTGTTCTTCCATGCTGTAGTTGATGATTGATTGCCGACTTTGCCTAGTACATGTATGTATATATTCCAAACCATTATTTGAAAGACAAACCTCTGTTTCCTGTATTTTGCTCCTGGGTTGTCTCAAAATAGTCACACTGAGTGCACCCTGACAAATGGCAACTTCTTATAAAGAGAATTTATATAAAATGTTTTATAGGTGGCATTTACCACCTGCTAGGTTATCCCAAATATTCAAAAATATGTCTAATAAATGGATTTTTGCAAAACATTTATTGGAGCGCTTCAGCCAAAGGGCCCCAGTCCAAATTTGGGAGCTGAGACCCTGAACAACAGCACCGCACAATCTTTTATACAATTGATTTCTAGAAAGAGGTAAGTAACATTTCACAAAGCCATTACGTTTTTATTTTTTGGAGTTCTACCTTACTTTTAGTCTACGTTGTCTGTTTGTTTACGGAGTTGCACCTTGTTTGAGTAACACACATCATTATATAGAATTATGCCTTGGTTAAGTTCTACATGTCCTTTAGTCCCTACATGGGGTGTCTGCTGCTTATTGTCTTGTTGCCGGTCTTGTAATGTCTTATTTACTCCTGGGTACACATTATTACAGTTCCTTCATCTCTAACTGACATGTTGCACATACATTCTAATAAATTTTTACTCCTTCCTAGGATGGGGTTGTATTGCTTCTCTAATGGGTGATCCATCATCTTTGGGCTGGGAAACTACTGGCATACCTCCAAGGTATCATTACTCCTTTCCACTGTCCAGGTGGGCAGCAATAGGCGTGGTTTGGCCTGTTCAGCCAATGGGAGGAATGCTCTCTTCTACTAGACTTGACAGTGTGGTAAGATTTCTTTGGCCTCTTTTCACCACGTCCTCTATTTCTTGAAGGACTAAGTTGGCAGAAGTGGTCAATTGACTTGGGTTGAGATGTTTCTACACCTTGGTTGATGGGGGGGGGGAAATAACCTTAATTCTTGCCTTCCCCTCTGCTTTGTGTGCCCCCCCCACCCCCAAATGGTCTGGATACAGATGAACAAATCCAGAAAGATCCATCAATAACATTTATTAGGTCAATGACCAGAAAAATTTCAAAAAAGAAAAGAAACACAGGTCCATGTCCATCCTCTGGACACGGATGGACAAATCCATAAAGGAAGACTCAGGCTACCATTCACAGTCTCTGTGCTGATTATAATTTGTTATTTGTCAAACTACACCTACATGACTATACAAAATGGTCTAACATTACTGCTCTGGTCCCTATGGAGTAAGGAGCTCCATATTTTGTTGTTTCAAGAGTCTAACTCCAACCCTATCTACGTTGGACTCCTCTCTCAGACTTACACCAGTCTGTAGCTTCCTTCATGACCCTAGCCTCTCCACAGATGGATGTTATGTTGGGCCTGCTTATACCTCATGCAGGCTAGTTTCGAAGAAACCCACCACGACCGGAGGTTCATGGTAGCAAAAGGCAGGTGGGCTACACGGGTGTGAGCAACCATCTGGGATGTCATAAGGTACAGCCTCCGGAACCAGGATTTCCAGGTCTGTTAACCTTGTTTCGGCCACAATGGGTGGAGGTTGGAGCAAGAATGACTTTGAAGGGAGGCTGACACTGTAAGGTGTGTTGCAGCTGCTGAGTCCAGGACAAGCCATGATTATGTGGTAGAAGATAACTCTGAAAGAGAAAATGGTCGTTGGCTTTTTTTTAATAGTTTAATTTGCTATTACAAACATGGCATATATATATATATATATATATATATATATATATATATATATATATATATATACACACATACATACATACATACATACATACATACATACATACATACATACATATATATATATATATATATATATATATATATATATATATATATATATATGTTTTCTGAGGTTTTCGCGGGTGTTTGTATGTAGGTCTTTGGTTATTCGGGTCTTCTCCCGCGTAGAATTGGAAGTATCTTGGCGACGTTTCGACGAAGTCTCATTCGTCACCTTCAGGCTGGTGTTCTCGGCTTCGTGCTTCCAGGAGCAATGTGAGATCGCAGCTGTCTCTTCCTTTTAAAGAGGAAGAGACAGTTAAAAGGAAGAGACAGCTGCGATCTCACATTGCTCCTGGAAGCACGAAGCCGAGAACACCAGCCTGAAGATGACGAATGAGACTTCGTCGAAACGTCGCCAAGATACTTCCAATTCTACGCGGGAGAAGACCCGAATAACCAAAGACCTACATATATATATATATATATATATATATATATATATATATATATATATATATATATCAGCAAAAATATTATATATATATATATATATATATATATATATATATATTTAATATTTTTGCTGATAATACTATAAATAAATATTATCAGCAAAAATATTAAAAACATAGAAAAATAGCTTGTCGGCTATATGATACTGTCTGGATGGCCCATGAGATTGGGCTGAAAGGCAAAAATTGGAGATTTGTGATATCTCCTCCATTCGTGGTAATCCAGGATGACTTAATACAAAAAAAAAAAAAAAAACAACATACAAATATATATATATATATATATATATATATATATATATGTTTGTATGCATGTATGTATGTATGTATTTCTCTTTAGCCAGGTTCTTCCTACGTAAACCAAGATTTTTATGCAGCCCTAGTTAAATGAAATCACAATCCATGAATTTCTAGTTTTTTTTCAGGCAGCCAGCAAGCACCCTGCTGCCCATTAGGAGATTTTTTCAGGAAGCCAGCAGGGTGCTTGCTGGCTGCCTGAAAAAAGCCTAGAAACTCGTGAATTGTGATTTCACTGAACTAGGGCTGCATAAAAATCTTGGTTTATGTATGAAGAACCTGGCTAAAGAGAAATACACATAAAGACCTCCCACGTAAAATTGGAAGTGTCTTGGCGACATTTCGACAAAGTCTCATTTGTCATCTTCAGGCTGGTGTTTTCAGCTTCGTGATTCTAGGAGCAATATGTGATCGCAGCTGTTTCTTCCTTTTAACTGCTAGTGGGAGAGTGAACTGATTGGGTGGGAGCTTGCTGTGTCCTGATTGGGAGGAGGTGTGTTCTGATTGGACCTCCACCCAATCAGAACACAGCCAAGCTCCCACCCAGTCAGTTCACACCCCCACTGGCAGTTAAAAGGAAGAAACAGCTGAGAATACACATTGCTTCTAGAAGCACGAAGCTGAAAACACCAGCCTGAAGATGACGAATGACACTTTGTCAAAACATCGCCAAGACACTTCCAATTTTACGCGGGAGAAAACCTGAATAACCAAAGACCTACATACAAACACCCGTGAAAGCCTCAGAAATCATATATACGTTCATCTCTCTTTCTCCTCAGAATAATTCTACAAAATGGCAGAAAAGTGGAAACACTCAGAATTATTATTTCAGGGTGAAGATCTGGATCCATTTTTTTCTGGTCTGAATCCAAGTTCTTCATCGTTGAGTTCTCCAACCTGGCAACTTTCCAAGGATGTGTAATCTCCAGATCCCAGAATTCCCCCTGGCAAGATTCAGCTTGTTGAGAATTCTGGGAATGGAAGGTCACCTTCCTGATATGAGATCTTCAGTTCCCAGAATTCCTCAGTCCTGGTGAACAATGCTGAGAATGTGGGAAACTGAAAACCACATTCTAGTATCAAAATTTATGTCCGTTTCCTCCTTAATTTTCTTCTTTCCTTTCTTCTTCCTCTTTCTTTCTTTCTTTCTTTCTTTCTTTCTTTCTTTCTTTCTTTCTTTCTTTCTTTCTTTCTTTCTTTCTTTCTTTCTTTCTTTTTCCTCCCTCCCTCCCTCCCTCCCTTCCTCCCTCCCTCCCTCCTTTCTTTCTTTCTTTCTTTCTTTCTTTCTTTCTTTCTTTCTTTTTCCTCCCTCCCTCCCTCCCTCCCTCCCTCCCTCCCTTTTTTCTTTCTTTCTTTCTTTCTTTCTTTCTTTCTTTCTTTCTTTCTTTCTTTCTCCTTTAATAAGAATTGTGTGGACAATTTTAAAATTTAAAATGTGCACAGGTAATTTTGATCTAATAACAAACTGAGAAAAATTCAGGCATCCTAGGCCAAATTACAATTTTTACCATGACAAAAAAAAATCCATCTTACTAATTGTCCCTCAACTCTTATTTATACTGAGTCCCTAAGGGGTGAAAAGAAATGATGCAAACAGGACAAAATACTCAAAAATCCAAAGATTTTGTTTCCTTCCCCTTTCCTTGCTCTTTTTAAAAAATCACACGCTCCCGTCCTAAAGAAAAAATATATATCAAGTTTTTTATGAAATAAAAACAAAGGTGAGACAATTCTTAACCTTCCTTAACCACAACAATAGGGCATCTTGGTTCTTGGGTTTGAAAAATAAAGACTGAGGTAAGTTTAATGCAGGAAAAACCTGTCCTTCTGATCTAGGAATCTCCCAATTCAATTATTTTGCCCACAGATATTCCTTAATTAAAGGAAATCATTGCCACAAAATGTAGGAGAAAACTCCTGACTTAGATAGATTGGGTATCTTTTCCATCTTCAGTTTTGTGGCCAGAATTGAAAAACAAAATTTCTGCTTTCTGAAGTTGAAATCAAGGAATCCACAAAATAACACAGAACGATCCCTTGGTGTTTCTCAGCTGGGAGTGGCGCGTCAGCGCGAGAGAAAATTGCTCTGAAAATTATCTTGAAGAACAGGCTCAAGCAAAACCAACCAGATATGCTTCCATCGGAGTTCTCCACAAAAATAAATAAATAATAAAAAAAGTTGGGCTTAAAATCTCCCACATATTTTTCCACCTGCCCTTTCCTCACACCGTCTCATGAAAGAGAACATTTACCCAGGAATCTTCTTCTGATAGAAAAGAGAAGAGAGGTGAAAAGCAGAGGTGCCCACCCGTAAAGGAACCCACACGTCTGAATGCCATGGTCAACCTTCCTCCCTGGACAACTCCACCACCTTCCCTTCTTCCCCCAGCTCTCCATCCTTGCCTCTCCCAACAACAAAATCACCTTGGAGAGAAAGAGAGAGAGGGAGAGAGAGACAGAGACAGAGACGGAGACGGAGACGGAGACAGAGAGACAGAGACAGAGAGAGAGAAACAGAGAGCGACAAAGAGAGAGAGAGGGAGGGAGAGAAAGAGAGTGAGAGACAGAGAGAGAGAGAGAGAGAGAGAGAGAGAGGAGGAGGAGGAGGAGGAGGAGGAGGAGGACCTCAAGTCTTCTGAGAACGAAGAAGAAAACCAGGTGCCCTGGTTGAAATCTGGAGGCAAAGGAAGTGAGCTGGGAGGCCTTGCATGATGTGGGGTGCTAAGCTGCCATTGTGCGGGACTTACCTGGCTCACACGTTCTTCAGGAGCAATAGCTGGTGGAGTAGGGCCGAGAAAGACGTTTTATATGAGCTGTTCAACAGCCCGTAGGCAAGAAAACAGTTGGGGCCTCATCAGCCTTAATCTGATTGCACATTTCAAAGTATCTTTAAATTGCTTTAATTATCGGCCTGCCTGTTTACAAAGTTCAGATGCCTCTCGGGAGTCACTTTAATCTGGAGCACATTTAATCTAGAAGAGCTTTGTTCTCCTTTTAATAGTCTTAATTTCAGCTGACTTCCCTCTTTGTAGACATGCAGCTTCTCCTTTCATCAAGAATTGTTGTTTACTTGCTCCTCGGGCATTTCGTTTAGGTTTTTTTTTCCCTGGGATTTTAATTGTTCTCTTTTTTCCTCTTTTTTCCCGAGTAGATGGATCTCCTGCCAGGGCCTTCAAGTCTACTCAAAGCCCTCTTGGGCACGATATTAAACCGATTAATAAATGAAATGAGTTGGGTTAACTTTCTTGACTTTTGTTTCTGGAGTAAAGATGTTGATAGAAAGTAACTGTCAGAAACAGTCCTTCGAGTCGGGCAGATTATTTCAAGGAATCCTTTGTGGTCGGGAGATTGTGGTTGGGAGCCTCAAGGAAGCCAAAAGCTGATCCTGATGATACGCTAATCAACGAGCAATCAATTTCTATTGTTCATAACATTTAAGGTTACTAGTATCCTGGTCTCACTTTCTTTTCTCATTGAAATCTGAAAACATCTGGGCTTGTGAAATGATTGGAGGATTTGGGTGCCTTCCATGACAAGAAGATCTTCTTCATTCAATACTTGGAAGATCTTCATTCAATACTTGGAATATCTTCTTCATTCAATACTTGGAATATCTTCTTCATTCAATACTTGGAAGATCTTCTTCATTCAATATTATCCCATTTATTGTCCCATTCACTGTCCCATTTATTTGTACTCATTACCTGTGGTCATGTCCATGTTTATACTTATACTGTTATCTCGTACATGTTTGACAAACTAAATAAATAAATAAAATAAATTTGAAAGATCTTCATTCAATATTTGGAAGGTCTGACTTCATTCAATGTTGTAAGGTTTGTCTTCATTCAATGTTGGAAGGTTTGTCTTCATTCAATGTTGGAAGGTCTAACTTCATTCAATGTTGTAAGGTTTGTCTTCATTCAACGTTGTAAGGTTTGTCTTCATTCAATGTTGGAAGGTCTGTCTTCATGCCATGCTTGGAAGATATACAATCCATAAATGATCCAAAGAGTTATCTTCCATAACTTTCCTCAATAATTTCTCCTAGGTTAAATCTAATTGCTGATTGATAACTCTGATGGCATAGATGTGGTGACAAAAGAGGAAACATCACAATGTAAATAATTTTGTGGTATTCTGTCTAAATCAATACAACTGGGACACACGTGATGGAAAATAATTGCACGTTAGAAGACAGGTCCTCTGTCAAACCTAGTCAAGGCTAAATCTACATGTTCTTCCATCTTCTCCCCTCCAGCTTTGGAGGAAGGGAGCAAAATTATACAGCACAAATGGAAGAAATAAGGGTTAACATTATGACGGATTAACAACATTGCAGCAAAGCTTGAGAACAATAATTAAATTTTAACTCTCATGGGCAGCTTCCTCAGGAACCAATCATATTTGGTCACTGTGATACCATTGTTCAGGACAATGATACACAAATATCTTCTCAGTAGGAGTAGAAGATAATGTATGATCTGGAAGAACAATCCTTTTATCTACATCTGTTCTACCATGCTGGATTTTCATCAGTTGTCCATGCATGTGGCTTCCTGGGAAGTAAACTATGATCAACACGAGTGTTTTCTCCAATGTTATGAGCGTACAGAATGAGCCTTCTTAAGAATCTTGGTGTTCCCAGTTGCAATGTATGGCTATGGAAGTTGGACCATAAGAAAGGCTGAGTGCAAAAGAATTGGGGCCTTTGAACTCTGGTGCTGGAGAAGACTCCTGCAAGTCCCTTGGACTGCAAGGCGATCAAACCGGTCAGTCCTAGAGGAGATCAACTCTGATTGCTCTATAGAAGGGCAGATCCTGAAGATGAAACTCAAATCCTTTGGCCACCTAATGAGAAGGAAGGACTTCCTGGAGAAGAGCCTAATGCTGGGAAAGATTGAAGGGGACGGCAGAGAACATGGTGGCTGGATGGAGTCACTGAAGCAGTCGGCGTGAGCTTAAATTGACTGCAGAAGATGGTAGAGGACAGGAAGGCCTGGAGGAATGTTGTCCATAGGGTTGCGATGGGTTGGACATGACTTCACAGCTAACAACAACAAGAATCTTGGGTTTTATTTGCAAGGGAAGTTCCTGGATTTCAAGATGGGGGCAAGAACATCTGACAATGTCAGAAGCCTTGTTGAATTAAAGTCCTAGAGGAGATCTTTGTGGGTCTGGAGAACCTCTGAATCACCTCCCTGTATAATGTGATTAATACAGTACTTAATTATGCATTGTTGGGTTTTTCCAATGAATGTTCATGGAAGGACATTTGGTCCAGGGATTTAACAATGTAGGCCAGGTGTCTAGAAGTTTCTCCTGGTTTGTGGAGAAGGACTCTTTAAGTACGAAGGATGAAGAGGCCATGGAAAACTTGTTCTTCTTTAAGAAATGATAGTACGTTTTTGGTCTCCACAAAAAGTTTCATCAGTTTTCTGTTCCTCTTTCCTGCCTAACTTTCTTCTTCTTTGAATTCAAGTCGAGTGCAGAGCCCAAATCAGTGGTGAAATATAAAATTTGTTACTACCGGTTCTGGGGTATGGCTTGGTGGCTTGGTGGGGTGGTGGTGGTGGTAATGTGACTGAGTGGGTGTGGCCAACCTTTTTTTTTAACTTTTAAAACCATTTTTTCTACAACGGCTGAAGAGGTTGTAGAAAAAATGCTTTTAAAAGCCTCTGATGATCCCAGCTGAGCTGTGCGATCATCAGAGGCTTTTTAAAAGACTTTTAAGAACATTTTTTTCAGCCGAAGAGGTTATAGAAGAAATGCTTTTAAAAGCCTCTGATGATCCCAGCTGAGCCATGCAATCATCAGAGGCTTTTTAAAAAAACTTTTAAGAGTATTTTTATCCCAAAGAGGTTGTAGAAAAAATGCTTTTAAAAATAATTTTAAAAAGCCTTTGATGATCACGTGGCTCAGCTGGGCATGGGGGGTGGTGGCGCAGGGATTTTTGCTGCCAGTTCTCCGAACCACCCATCACCATCGCTACCGGATCGGGCAATCCAGTCCAAACTGGGAGCATTTCACCCCTGGCCCAAACCCTGTCCCCATTCTCAAACCAATGCTTCTTTCAAACAGTATTTCTGTCTTGGAAATGCAACTTTTTCCAATTTACGGATCGGATCCCCGTTTGAGGTTCCAAAATGTTCTAGGTTTTCCAGGGAAAATCAAAGGAAGGCAGTGATTTTTCTCAAAGAACTATAATTTCAGCTAGATCACACTCAGCATCCTTTCATAATGGCTGTTGAAATTAAGAATAGGGACATTCATACCCAGAAGCCTGGGTGGGAAGGAAGTTCACACTATGCTTTAAGCTCATGGGGGAAATATTCAACCCAAGCAACTTTTGTCACATTATAATAATTGTGCTAACCATGATTATCCCCCACTCACCCACCCAAGAACCCGAAGAGGAAAGAATTACAATTAAGCCAACTTGTCTTCAAAGAGATGGGTCAATTAATGCTTCACCACTGGGGAGACACCATCGCTGGGAAACTTGAAGCTGGCTTGATTTCAATCAGGGTTGATATTTTGGTTCCCTCCAGACTTCCCCAATCAGAAAATCTCAAGGGTGCTACCTTCAAATTCTTGTCAAGGATTTCCATGGTGGTGAATAATCAACTTTGAAAGAAATCGGTGAAGGTTTTGGTGATGGCTGAAGAAGAGGGGAAGGGAAGGTCACTGTATCCAAGTTAAGGAACCTGAGCTCTAAAACTGGTTCTTTGGGCAGCCTTGAGGAGGTCCATGTGAAGGTTCATGGGATCTTCACTTGACTCAAGTCCAAGAGATAACCGAGAACCGGTTCATGGAATGTGCAAAAATGAAACTTTCAACTCACTCATCAAGGTTGACAGCTTCTCAGACATTTCTCTTGAAATAGTCCACATTTGGGTCCCTGAGGGCTTTGTTGTTGTGATTGCTGCTGTTGTTTTGGAGTGGCTCAATTATGGTTATCAGGACTTCTTCTTTGACAGGTCTATGGCCAGATGCTATCACTAGAAGGGAAGAACTTATAAGATCTTCCCTGAAGAAGATAGGTGAGAGTTTCCCCCAGAGTGAGATATTTAGAAGTGTGAAAGTCCTCTCCTGTTGAGTAACAAGCTGTGGAGATATAGCGAGATGGGTGCAGGGCAGTGGTGGGTTGCATCCTGGTTTGCACCGGTTCTATAGAACTGGTAGTAAAACCAACGGGAGACCCCGCCCACCGACCCCGATGTCACCAAAACGCTTCTGCGCATGTGCAGAAGAGCATGGGTGCACATGGCCTCACTGCAAACCAGTAGTAAAGATAAGTAGAACCCAACCCTGGTGCAAGGGGTCACCTTGCTTCAAAGAGACAACAGGGAGATAGGGTTGAGACAACAGAAATATCAGGAAGAAGAGATATGTGTGCTTCATAATTAAGGCCCAGGAGCTGAAGGGTGGATTGGAAAAGAGCTGGGAGAACCAGAGAGATGTTTGGTGTTCTACCTGACAGGGCAAGAAGAGCAAGAGGCCCAAAGATTTTCAGATTGATTGAAGAGGCAATATGAAAAATACAGACTAAAGAGAAGAAGGTTATGCACCTTCTGCCCTTCCTTCTCCTGCTCCTCCTCCTCCCTCTCCTCCTCCCTCCTATGGAGCAACCTCATTCCATGCAGACATCCCATCTTGCTCCAGAAAAGTCCAAGTCCTTTTCATCATGGAGAAACTTCATAACTCACTTTACTGTTGCTCTGGAATTCTTGTTCAATGGACATTCACCTCCATCTCCATTTTAATTGCAGGTACTAGTTTTCATTGCCCTGGTTGGCCTTCTGGCTATGTTGGCATGACATTCCCCATAATTTCCATTGGGCCAGATGGCTGGGATTGTTTGAACTAAGGATTACAACATGCCCAGGAGGCCAGTCAAGTTAAAAATAGCCTGTGATCTGACCTCTTATTTTAAAGCATTTAATTCTAGATGAGCTTCATGGAGCCACTTTGACCCAACCCTTGCTTGGTTGGCTGGGGAGGCTGGGGAGTGGAATTTAGCAACATCTGGGGAATTACAGGTGCTTCACTTTAACAATTCATCTGCCTTTTGTGTCAGGCAATCTTCTGGGTTCCATCTTTCTTTCTTGATGTTCTCCAATTGAATCCACGTTCTGATGGCCTCTAACGTGAGAAGGCCATCATCTTCAGAAGGTTGTTTCCTGCCACTGGCAGATGCTGTCCCTTGTAAAATCCCTGGATTAGGCCAGGATGGGGAACAACAACTGGCTCAGTCATCCAGACGACTTCCAAACCAAATGGAGATTTGAATCTGTAGCCTTCTCAGGCTACTTCATTTTTGCCAACAAAAGTATGTATAATCAAGGCCATAGTTTTCCCAGTTGCAATGTATGGCTGTGAAAGTTGGACCATAAGAAAAGCTGAGCATCAAAGAATTGAGGCTTTTGATCTATGGTGCTGGAGAAGACTCCTGTGAGTCCCTTGGACTGCAAGGCGATCAAACTGATCAGTCAGGGAGGAGATCAACCCTGATTGCTCTATAGAAGGCCAGATCCTGAAGAGGAAACTCAAATCCTTTGGCCACCTAATGAGAAGGAAGGACTTCCTGCAGAAGAGCCTAATGCTGGGACAGATTGAAGGGGATGGCAGAGAATGTGGTGGCTGGACGGAGTCAGTGAAGCAGTCATCGTGAACTTAAATGGATTCCAGAGGATTGTAGAGGACAGGAAGGCTTGGAGGAACGTTGTCCATGGGGTCGTGATGAGTCAGACACGACCTCACAACTAACAACAACAACAACAAGCCTTCTCAGGACCACATAAGACTTGAGAAGGGGCACCCATCTTGACTCTGGGCATCATATCTCAGTTCACCCCAGCATCATGTGATCTCTGAACGTGGGCCCAGAAAATTCAGATGGGGGCGAACTCTTTAATTACTTTGTTTATGGCCATTGTTTCCAAGGGCGAGTGAATGATCAGCTATGACAAGCCTAAATTAATGGCTTGATTGATGGCTTTTGGATGTGATAAAGCTTGTCACAATGTGTGAAGAGATCAAGATAATTAGATAAAAATTTGGGAAATGTTTAGTTCTCCCTGTAAGTTAAGCTTAAGATATCTCCTCGTTGGGAATGGGACTTTCGATCTGCTACAGACAGAAGGCCTTTTGTGGTTCTTCTTCTAGTAAGATACTACTAAGAATGATCCTGTCCCCTTGCTCATAAGATACACAGATACCCAAGTGATGATAGAATTCTTTAATTGCGATAATAATACATCCCTCTTACAGGATATCTCTTAAGCATTAATTGCAATGTGGATCCACAGAGGAACTAATTGATGGAGCCTACCAATCCATGTTTTTAAATTTGCAATTTCCTGCTCTCGGTCTCCCTTGTAGATCCTAGGAATTTTGCGAGAATTCCTCCACTTTCAACTGTCCCAAGAACTCTGGAAGTAAGGAGAAACTTCCTAAGAGTGAGAACAATGAACCAGTGAAGAGATTCGCCTTCAGAATCTCCAACAGTGGTGGTTTTTAAGAAGAAACTGGACAGCCCCTTGTCTGAAATGGTAGAGGGTCCCCTCAGTGGTGGAATTCAAATAATTTAAAAACTGGTTCTCTGTCCTAATGACCGGCTGGGTGGGTGTGGGCATGGTGGGCGTGGCCAGGGGGTGTGATAGGCAGCACTCGGCCATCTGCAACCCCCTTGGGAGCAAAAACAGACTATGCCCCTTTTGGGCCTAATAGGCCTCCCAGTAGGAGATGTGGTGGCTTAATGGCTAAGATGCTGAGCTTGTCGATCGAAAGGTCGGCAGTTCAGTGGTTCGAATCCCTAGTGCCGCGTCACAGGGTGAGCTCCCGTGATTTGTCCAAGCTTCTGCCAACCGGTCACATGACCACGGAGATGTCTTCGGACAGCGCCGGCTCTTCGGCTTTGGAACAGAGATGAGCGCCGCCCCCTAGAGTCAGGAACGACTAGCACATATGTGCGAGGGGAACCTTTACCTTTACTTTTAGGCCTCCGTGCAGCCTCCTGGAAGTGAAAACGGGCCACGGGGTGGGGATGGGGGGGAAAGAGGGCATGCCAGATCCCCTCATGGCCTTTTTTGGGGCCTAGGAGGCCACTGGGAGCCAAAATGGGGCACATGGGGACTTGGAAGTGGGAAGGGGTGTGGCCAGCCAGCAATTTACCTATCAGTTCTCCCGAACCATCCCGAACCGGCTGAATCCCACCACTGGGCCTCCTGCTTCAGCAAAGGGTAGGACTGGAAGACCCCAGCTCTATTCTGAATTGAATTGAAGTGTGAACCTCGTTTCTTTCCAAAGGGAGGAGGGAAATGCAAAAGAAATATTCAGATTGCATTTAGGGGAGCAATTTCACCCCTTCCTATGATTTGATTTCCCCCTGAATGTTTTTGTTTGTCAAGTCAATGACTCCCCAAGACTCTTCCATCCTGTAATTTGCTTGCCGTAACATCCTTCTCTCTCTCTTTTTAACGTAACTACTACTTTTCTTAGCCACACAAGAGGCTGTTTTCTAGGTTAGTGACAAATTCATCCGTACCCATAATTCAGTTTCCCTGGTGTCATTCTTTGCCAAGTCATTGTCCCACTTCTGACTTTTCCATCCTGTATTTCCCCGCCGTAAACTCTTTTCTCTTTTGTTCATGTAATTACTATTGTTTTATACGCCACTTTCGCAACTATAACGTAAAGCTTCCCCTCACACATGCATGCTAGTCGTTCCCAACTCTAGGGGGCGATGCTCATCTCTGTTTCAAAGCCGAAGAGCCAGCGCTGTAATTTTTCGAATTACTTCTTCATCTGGCGGGGTGTTCTCATTTTTCTAATATTTAGCAAATATAATTCTTGCTGCTATCAAATATTTGTCAAAGCCCTCCGGTATTAAACCCAATAGATATATTTCTCATTTCAGATCTATATTCTAATTCTTGCTGCTATCAAATATTTGTCAAAGCCCTCCGGTATTAAACCCAATAGATATATTTCTCATTTCAGATCTATATTCTGTTTAGTTATCTTTTCCGGCCAGCTACGTATTTTCTCCCAATATTTTCTCACTTTTGTACAGGTTTAAACAATGGTTTGAGTAAGTGAGTAATGTTTGAGTTGGAATAATGTTTAAATCAGAAATGAGGAAGGGATAGGCCACTTGGGAAAGGTGAGGGAAATCATCAAGACCATAAAAAAGAGAAAGCTAGACTATTTCGGTCATGTGATGCGACACCCCGAAAAATACGGCATCCTTCACTTAATCGTCCAAGGAAAGATTGAAGACAAAGGAGGTCCAGACAGAAGAAGAACATCATTTTATTTTTTTTATTTTTATTTAATTAAATTTGTATACCGCCCTTCTCCCGAAGGACTCAGGGCGGTGGACAGCCAGAATTAAAATACATACAATATAAACGTTAAGATAATTTAAAATATAATTAAATCATTTGGCTTCCCAATTTAAAAACCCCTCGTCTATACAATTTAAAACTAATCCAATTAAAATCCTTTTAGGCCAGCCCAGCTTGTTGGAACAAAAAAGTCTTCAGGGCCTTACGGAAAGTACGGAGATCTGGGATCAGTCGTATTCCTGGGGGTAGGTCGTTCCAGAGGGCGGGTGCTGCCACAGAGAAGGCTCTCCCCCTTGGGACCGCCAGCCAACATTGCTTGACCAATGGCACTCTGAGGAGGCCCTTTCTGTGAGAGCGTATTGGCTGGTGGGAGGTTATCAGTGGCAGAAGGTGGTCTCGTAAATACCCTGGCCCTAAGCCATGGAGCACTTTAAAGGTGAGAACCAATACCTTGAAGCACACCCGGAAGACCACCAAAAGACAGTGCAGCTCACGCAGGAGAGGTGTCACATGGGAGTGCCATGTCGCTCCCGTAATCACCCGCGCGGCCGCATTCTGGACCAGTTGGAGCCTCTGGGTGCTCCTCAAGGGGAGCCCCATGTAGAGAGCATTACTTCAAAAAGTAATCATGGCTTCAAAAACTAAGGGACCGGTTTGGAGAAAACTCAGCAGCAATTTTTCGTGCGGCTGTTGATAAAAATAGGATCGCCAATATAATCGACAATGTCCGATGATGGATATGGCACAAGAAGAAGAAGAATGTTGGAGTTATAACAGTAATCCATTACGGTTGTATTGGCAACTATACTGGCCTGTATCTCGTGACGATTATGAAGTGAGTCACTTACCTGAGCGACCTGATTTCAAGAACATTGTTGCAATGGTTGTTAAGCGAACACGGCAGTCATAAAGCAACCGCCATGATCCTTAAGTGAACTAATAGTTTGCAACAGGGCCGGTTTGGTTGAAAATTAGGACAATAGATGCCACCTGTTGCCAAAACCGTCTCAAAACGGTCACGTGACTTTAAGATCCTGTAAACCATTGTGCATATGCTTAGAACCTGTCAGATTTTCAAATCCAGTGTTTTTTTTTTAAATTTGATTTATATGCCGCCCTTCTCCAGGGTGGCTAAGGGGGGTTAAGCAATAGCCTTCATACTTTTGTATATTTATCCAAAGTCAGCTTATTGCCCCCACAAACTGGGTCCTCAATTGACCTACCTTAGAAAGGATGGAAGGCTGAGTCAACCTTGAGCCTGGTGAGATTCGAACTTACAGTAATTGCAGACAGCTAGTGTTAATCACAATGTTTTAGTCTGCTGAGCCACCAGACCCTAATAGACCAGGTTGTAAATAGACCCAAGATAAGTTCATCAGAACTTTTTTCTTTACTTTAAATACAAATAATACAAACAATATAAGCATGGTACATCTAAATACAAAATATAAGCATATACATCTAAATACAAAAAAAGGGGAAAAAACCCAAATATTACAGTGCAAACCCCGCCCCCCCAAGACCATTTCCCCCCTTATATTTCTTCTTCTATAACAACTAAAAGATATGCAATATATTCCAGTTGTGCCCTTATCCCCTCCAAAACAACCTATATTCTTTAGTAGATTTATTCCCTTTGCCTTCCACCAACGCTGATTTTATAAACCCCCCCCCCCCATATTTCCTTATCATTGTTTGCTTTGGATCATCCCTTTTATAAATTTAATTTCTGTTGTTAATTTATCATTTGTTGCCATACTCCAAATTTCATTATACCACTCATTTCTTTGAATGTCCCAATTACGTCCCCAATATTTAGCCATTACTAGTCTAGCTGCCATTATCAAATTTACAATCAATTCCTTTTTTGTTTCATTTATATCCCGTTTTTCCACCAGCAACGGTAGTGCAATTCTCAGTGACATGTCTAAATTTACATTCAAAAGTGCTCTAATTTCTCTAAACGCCATGTCCCGTATTTTTGGTGCATTATCACAATCCCACCACATGTGTTTATATGTTCCAACCTCTTTCTTGCACCTCCAACAAATATTTGTATATTTACCCTCTATTTGATTTAATTTACACGGTGTTAGGTACCACCTCCATATCACTTTATACCCATTTTCATTAATTCTAACAAGTCCATCAGAACTTTCAACGGTCACTAAGTGATTGGTCCTATCTCGAGGATTATTTATAAAGTGTAATGATTGTTGGGGCCTTTCCAGAGGGAGAAAAGGAACAGGAGCGTTGCATAGCTGATTCCTATCTGCATATTCATTTAGCTAACATTCGTATAATTAATTAATTAGGAATAGCCAAGCAAGTTTAAATCTTGTCCCAGGCATCCAGCTCTTCCAGAAAATCCGTAACATTTGCAATCTCCTTTTATCTGCAGATAAGGACCAGTTCTGACCAGTTTAGGTGCTCATGCAAATTCCTAAATTTAATTCGGGAGAGGGTGTGGCTTTTTTTCCCCCCCAGTGCAAATTAGTTCTGGTTTTTCCTTGCCAAATCTGCTTGCTTTGTTTTGCAAACCTCTGCATGTGGCTTTGGTGCAAGCTGTAGGTGCACCTATTATTCATCATCTGATGCAATAGTCATTGTGGGCTGACACCGAGTCAGCCTTCCCAAGGAGAGAAGACAGGAAATGGACGGGAAGAGCTAATTCTACTTTAGTGTAAGACCACGTTAACAGAAACTTGCAAGCCTGAAAATGGGAGCCTTCTTTTTGTCTGTCTCTCTCTCTTTTTTTTTACAGACTGGTAGAAAATCCTTTTCTGAGTTTCTTTGCCTGTTATGCAGCTGTGGGATTCCCCTCCTTTTATCTGATTGTTCCCTAGTCAGTTTCTCCTCCTTCCTCCCCGAGGTCACTTCCCACGTACCATTAGATGCAACAAGAATGTTACTGAAGACAAAAGGACAAGTAAATAAAATGAGAGAAGGGGAAAGATAAAGATTCACAGTTGCAAAAAATAAAATAAAAATCCTCCCTTTCCCCTCTCTCCCTCCCTTTCTCCTGACTTTCTTTCTTTTCTTCCCTCCCTCCTTTCCCCTCTCTCTTTCTCCCTTCCTTCCTTCCTTCCTCCCTCCTTCCCCCTCTCTCTTTCTCTCTTCCTTTCTCCCACCCTCCTTCCCCCTCTCTTTCTTCCTTCCTTCCTTTCTCCTTCCTTTCTTTCTTTTCTTTCTCCTTCCCTCCCTCCTTCCCTCCCTCCTTCCCCCTCTCTCTTTCACCCTTACTTCCTCCCTCCCTTTCCACCCTCTATCTCTTTCTTTTTTAAAAATAAATTTTTATTGTTTAGATATAAATATATTTGAATACAGCGCAGTTGTCCTGGCATTCCCCTTGCCATGAAACAAATTTAAAAACAAACTAACATATATACTATTTTAAGCAGTGCTAGTGCTGTACAATTATTTCTGACCATCGTATTCTAGAATATCAAATTTATCTCTCATTTAACCCCCTCTTTCTAACCCCCTCTATCTCTTTCCATCTTTTCCTCCCTCCCTCCCCTCTTTCCTTCTCCTTCCCTTCCTTCCTTCCTTCCTCCCACTCTCTTCCTCCCTCCCTCCCTCTCCCCCTCTCTCTTTCCATCTCTCCCTCCCTCCCCTCTCCTCCCTTCTTTTCTCCCTCCTTTCATTCCTTCCTTCCTCCCCTCCCCCTCTCTCTTTCCATCTCTCCCTCCCTCCCCTCTCTCCTCCCTTTTCTCCCTCCTTTCCTTCCTCCCCTCCCCCTCCCCCTCCCCCTCTCTCTTTCCATCTCTCCCTATCTCCCTCTCCCTCTATCTCTCCCCACCTTTCTCTCCACTAGAATCCCCCTGGAATTCTAATCGTGAGCACCATCTCTCAGTCCTAGGAAAAGCTTCACCTCCTCCTCGCCAGCTCTCCAACTGGTTTGGGCAGTTTATGTCAGGCGGAGTCTTTTGAAGGAGTTGGACTCCCCTTTAAGGCGGAGTCCAAGTTTTAGTAATCCGCGTCAGTAAGTCAAGGATTTAAATCAAGTTTAAGGGTCCTGGTGGCTCAGCAGACTAAAAGCATTGTGATTAACACTAGCTGCCTGCAATTACTGTAAGTTCGAATCTCACCAGGCTCAAGGTGGACTCAGCCTTCCATCCTTTCTAAGGTAGGTCAATTGAGGACCCAGTTTGTGGGGGCAATAAGCTGACTTTGGATAAATATACAAAAGTATGAAGGCTGTTGCTTAAGCCGTTGTAAGCCACCCTCAGTCTGCGGAGAAGGGCGGCATATAAATCAAATTAAAAAAAAAAAGTTAGATTGAATGCCCTCTTAAACAAATACTTAAGAATAGCAGTGAAACCCTTTCATCTAGATCCTGGCACGAACCGTTCCACTATTATTTTTGATGTTATTATTGTTGCTATTCACAACTCCCTCCCACCCACACCTCCCGACAGCTTCCATTTATGATGCTCGGAGTGTAAATAACTCATTTAAAAGAGAAACCCAAACCTTAGCAAACAAAGCAACCTTGCCAGGAACAGAATAAATAGCAGAATAATAGATTAACAGAATTGGAAGGGACTTTGTAAGTCATCTAGTCCAACCCCATTCCTTGCCCAAACAGGAGACCCTATACCTGTGGCACATGAGCTCTCCTGAATTTTGGGCCTTATGCGCTCACCAGAGGTCGGGAAACAGGCTATTTCCGGCCTCCGGAGGACCTCTGGGAGGTGGGGAAGGCTGTTTTTCACCCTCCCCAGGCTCCTAGAAAGTCTGGGAAGGGCGAAAAACGGGACATCGCGTGCCAAAAGGGGGGAAGCACAGGAATGTCACCTGCGCATGAGTGTGGGGTGGGGCGTACTGAATTATGGGTGTGGGCATGTGTCCGCACAATCCCCATGCTCCCCCCGTTTTTTTTTTTAAAAAATAGATTTATATGCCGCCCTTCTCCAGAGACTCAGGGTGGCTTACAATGCGTTAAAGTTCATACTTTTGTATATTTTTTATACAAAGTCAGCTTATTGCCCCCACAAACTGGGTCCTCATTTTACCTACCTTAGAAAGGATGGAAGGCTGAGTCAACCTTGAGCCTGGTGAGATTCGAACTCACAGTAACTGCAGACAGCTGGAGTTAATTACAATGCATTAGTCTGCTGAGCTATCCAGGCTTTTGGCAAAAAGGTTCGCCATCACAGCCTTACACCATTTCTGAAGATGGCAGTCCAGTCTGTCCTTGAAAGCTCCCACTACTTCTGAAGAAATATAATTCATCCAGATTTTTTTTTTAAAAAAAACAAACTTTTTTTTAAAAAAAAACCATAAATGAGTGTGGTGTGTGTTTTTTTAATAGTGACCACTAGGAGGTGGACTTGTTTGATTAACTTCCTGAAAGAATGACAAAACAGGAAATGGGAAACTTGTAGACATATACTCGTGTATACACACACACACCCTAAACACACAGAAGCACAGACACTCAAGTCATGGGGTTTTTTGGTTCACTTTATTGTGGTGGCTATAATTCCTGTCAAAAGCTCTTGAGATACTCTACGGCACGGAAGTGATGGTCTTTCCCCCATCATGGTTAATTAAAATTTGCTTGGTGCTATTTTTAATCGGTGTGGAATGAACTGCCAATACGTCTGGCTGGTAGACATTAAGCTATATATTTCATTGATAGGTCCCCGCTTCCTTCCATGCTCACCGTCGTCTTCCATCCAGACCTTGCTCATCTCTTCTGCTCCTTCTCCAGTGAAATATTCTTAAAATAGGAGACCTAGAACGGGACACCAGGAGGTAGGTCTCACCACTTAGAATGCCCTTGATGTCCCTTCTTTTGCAAGTGACTTCTTCAGTTGGTCTTATCTTTTTCTTTCAGGCACAAAGATCGTATTTTCATTCTTTTCTCGCCCCATCCCATCCCTGCTGGAATTAACAGTTAATGTTAATAAATTCTTGAATATGGGTCCTTCTTTTATGGAGAGGAAGGAGAAGGAAGAGAATGAGGAGGACAAGGGAAAGAAGGAGGAGAAGAAGGAGAAGGAGGAGGGGGAGTTGAAGGAAGAGGAGGAAGAGGAGGGGAAGAAGAAGAAAAAGAAGAAGCATAAGGAGGAGGAAGAGGAAGAAGAGGAGGAGGAAAAGGAGAAGAAGAAAAAGAAAAAGAAAAAGAAAAAGAAGAAGAAGAAGGAAAAAGAGGAGGAGGAGGAGGAAAAAGAGAAGGAGAAGGAGGAGAAGAAGAAGGAGAAGGAGAAGGAGAAGGAGAAGGAGAAGGAGGAGGAGGAGAAGAAGAAGAAGAAGAAGGAGGAGGAGGAACAGAAGAAGGAGGAGGAGAAGAAGGAGGAGGAGAAGGAGGAGGAGGAGGAGAAGGAGCATCAGAAGAAGGAGGAGCAGAAGGTGGATTGCCCGTGGCCGTGGCCATGGCCATGGCCACGGCCATGGCCGAAGAGGAGGAGGAAGAAGAAGATCATCATCATCGCTGGTCCCAGATCATACCCTCCAGATTGTTATGGTCACCATCCACCTGAGCTCTCAAACCCTAGAAAAGACTAATAGAATTTCCCAAGCAAGCAAGCAAGCAAGCATATCTTTGGCATTCCAACAAGACAAGAGAGTTTCATATTCTGAGGATGCAACGACCACCTGTAGAAGGTTGCCATGTCCAAGATGATCTCACAGGGCTTCTGTATTGAGATGACCACTTCTGCTGTGATTGCCATGGATCATCGCTTCCAACACCTTAACACCCACCCAGTCGTATTTTCCAAAGCTTGTCCATCTGTAACCCTTTCCTTAAGTTCTCCAGTGAAGCTCAGAAGGAGCCTACCAAGATCTACAGCCAATTGTATCCCTTTGCTGTCATCTAGTGGACAATTTGAATACCAGAGACTTCCAGTCTTCCTTCCTTCTTTCCTTCCTTCCTTCCTTCCTTCCTTCCTTCCTTCCTTCCTTCCTTCCTTCCTTCCTTCCTTCCTTCCTTCCACTCTCTTTTCTCTCTCTCCTCCCTTCCTTCTTTCCCCTTCTTCTATTTCCTCCCTCCCTCCCTTCCTCCTTTCTTCCCTTCTTTCTTTCTCTTTCTTTCTCTCTCTTTTTCACTCTCCTTCCTTCCTTCTTTTCCCTTTTTCTATTTCCTCCCTCCCTCCCTTTCTTCCTCCTTCCTTCCCTCCCTCCCTTCCACCTTCTATTTCCATCCTTCCATCCTTCGTCTCTTCCTCCCTCCCTTCCTCCTTCTACTCCCTCCCTCCCTCCCTCATTCCTTCCTTCCTTCCTTCCTTCCTTCCTTCCTTCCTTCCTTCCTTCCTTCCTTCCTTCCTTCCTTCCTTCCTTTCTTTCTTTTTCTTTCCCCAAATGCTTCTACTTCCTCTTTTCCCGGAAGAACCGCATAATGGATGTCTTTTTGAAGATGCACTTCAGCTTGTGCATCCAGGTTTCAGAACGAAAATAAAGCTCTCCCATCACAGCAACTGGCTTCTCTCCACTCTCTGCCGTGAATTTCCAAACTACATCCGTGTCTAACCCTCTGGAAGGGTTATTTCCAGTCTTAAGAACACTAAATGGAGAGAACTTTCCAAAATGCTAGACGCTTTTATGCTGTTTTGCTGACATCCCTCGTGATTAAAACACGCCCCTTCAGAATTGGGCTTTTAATTAACTTAGTCCGTGTTTTTTTGTTTGTTTGTTTTGTTTTTGTCTGCTTGGTGGCTCAAATAATTTTAAGAGTTGATGGGGAAGAACATAGCTTCCATCTGCTTTGTAGAATGACCACTAATTCCCACTTGGTGAATTAGAATGGGCCTTCCAGTCCCACCGGAAGTCGGCAAACGGGCCGTTTCCGGCCTCTGGAGGGCCTCCTGGGGGATGAGGAAGGTTGTTTTCACCCTCCCCAGGCTGCAAGAAAGCCTGGAGAGGGTGAAAAATGGGCCTACAGGGCCCACCATGCCATCGCGTGCCAAAAGCGGGGGAAGCACAGAAATGTCACCTGCGCATGGGTGGGGGGTGGGGCGTACTGAATTATGGGTGTGGGCATCCGCGTGACCCCCATCCTCCCCCCGCTTTGGGCACACGATGGCAAAAAGGTTCGCCATCACAGCCCTATACCATTTCTGAAGATGGCAGTCCAGTCTGTCCTTGAAAGCTCCCACTACTTCTGAAGAAATATAATTCATCCTGATTTTTTTTTTTAAAAAACAAACTTTTTTAAAAAAAAAAACCATAAATGAGTGTGGTGTGTGTTTTTTTAATAGTGACCACTAGGAGGTGGACTTGTTTGATTAACTTCCTGAAAGAATGACAAAACAGGAAATGGGAAACTTGTAGACATATACTTGTGTGTACACACACACACCCTAAACACACAGAAGCACAGACACTTAAGTCATGGGGTTTTTTGGTTCACTTTATTGTGGTGGCTATAATTCCTGTCAAAAGCTCTTGAGATACTCTACGGCACGGAAGTAATGGTCTTTCCCCCATCATGGTTAATTAAAATTTGCTTGGTGCTATTTTTAATCGGTGTGGAATGAACTGCCAATACGTCTGGCTGGTAGACATTAAGCTATATATTTCATTGATAGGTCCCCGCTTCCTTCCATACTCACCGTCATCTTCCATCCAGACCTTGCTCATCTCTTCAGCTCCTTCTCCAGTGAAATATTCTTAAAATAGGAGACCTAGAACGGGACACCAGGAGGTAGGTCTCACCACTTAGAATGCCCTTGATGTCCCTTCTTTTGCAAGTGACTTCTTCAGTTGGTCTTATCTTTTTCTTTCAGGCACAAAGATCGTATTTTCATTCTTTTCTCATCCCGTCGCCCCTCTTCCCCTGCCGGAATTAACACTTAATAAATTCTTGAACATGGTTCCTTCTTTTATGGAGAGGAAGGAGAAGGAAGAGAATGAGGAGGACAAGGGAAAGGAGGAGGAGGACGAGGAGGAGGACGAGATGAAGGAGGAGGAGGAGGGGAAGAAGAAGAAGAAGGAAAAGAAGAAGCATAAGGAGGAGGAGGAGGAGGAGGGGGAGGAGGAGGAGGGAAAGGAGAAAAAGAAGAAGAAGAAGAAGAAAACAAAAAAGAAGAAGCAGCCTAAGGAGAAAGAGGAGGAGGAGGAGGAAAAGAAGAAGAAGAAGAAGCAGCCTAAGGAGAAAGAGGAGGAGGAGGAGGAAAAGAAGAAGAAGAAGAAGCAGCCACCTAAGGAGAAAGAGGAGGAGGAGGAGGAAAAGAAGAAGAAGAAGAAACAGTCTAAGGAGAAAGAGGGGGAGGAGGAAAAGAAGAAGAAGCAGCCTAAAGAGAAAGAGGAGGAGGAGGAAAAGGAGAAGAAGAAGAAGCGCCCTAAGGAGAAAGAAGAGGAGGAGGAGAAGGAGAAGGAGAAGGAGAAGGAGAAGGAGAAGGAGAAGGAGAAGGAGAAGGAGAAGGAGAAGGAGGAGGAACAGAAGAAGAAGGAGGAGAAGGAGAAGGGGGAGGAGAAGGAGCATCAGAAGAAGGAGCAGCAGAAGGTGGGATACCCATGGCAGTGCCCGAAGAGGAAAAAGAAGATCGTCATCATCGTTGATCCCAGGCCATACCCTCCAGATTGTTATGGTCACCATCCATCTGAGCTCTCAAACCCTAGAAAAGATTAATAGAATTTCCCAAGCAAGCAAGCAAGCAAGCAAGCATATCTTTGGCATTCCAACAAGACAGGAGAGTTTCATATTCTGAGGATGCAACAACCACCTGTAGAAGGTTGCCATGTCCAAGATGATCTCACAGGGCTTCTGTATTGAGATGACCAATTCTGCTGTGATTGCCATGGATCATCGCTTCCAACACCTTAACACCCCAAGCGGTCGTATTTTCCAAAGCTTGTCCATCTATAACCCTTTCCTTAAGTTCTCCAGTGAAGCTCAGGAGGAGCCTACCAAGGTCTACAGCCAATTGTATCCCTTTGCTGTCATCTAGTGGACAATTTGAATACCAAAGACTTACTTCCTTACTTCCTTCCTTCCTTCCTTCCTTCCTTCCTTCCTTCCTTCCTTCCTTCCTTCCTTCCTTCCTCTCTCTTTTCTCTCTCTCTCCTCCCTTCCTTCTTTCCCCTTCTTCTATTTCCTCCCTCCCTCCCTCCTTTCTTCCCTTCTTTCTTTCTCTTTCTTTCTCTCTCTTTTTCACTCTCCTTCCTTCCTTCTTTTCCCTTTTTCTATTTCCTCCCTCCCTTCCTTTCTTCCTCCTTCCTTCCCTCCCTCCCTCCCTTCCCCCTTCTATTTCCGTCCTTCCATCCTTCGTCTCTTCCTCCCTCCCTTCCTCCTTCTTCTACTCCCTCCCTCTCTCTCCTTCCTTCCTTCCTTCCTTCCTTCCTTCCTTCCTTCCTTCCCTTCCCTTCCCTTCCCTTCCCTTCCCTTCCCTTCCCTTCCCTTCCCTTCCTTCCTTCCTTCCTTCCTTCCTTCCTTCCTTCCTTCCTTCCTTTCTTTCTTTCTTTCTTTCCCCAAATGCTTGTACCTCCACTTTTCCCGGAAGAACCCCATAATGGATGTCTTTCTGAAGATGCACTTCAGCTCGTGCACAGAACAAAGAGGACCATCCAGGTTTCAGAACGAAAATAAAGCTCTCCCATCACAGCAACTTGCTTCTCGCTGCTCTCTGTCATGAATTTCCGAACTGCATCCCTGTCTAATCCTCTGGAAGGGTTATTTCCAGTCTTAAGAACACTAAATGGAGAGAACTTTCCAAGATGCTGAATGCTTTTATGCTGTTTTGCTGACATCCCTCGTGATTAAAACACGCCCCTTCAGAATTGGGCTTTTAATTAACTTAGTCCGTGTTTTTTTTGTTCTTTGTTTTTGTCTGCTTGGTGGCTCAAATAATTTTAAGAGTTGATGAGGAAGAACATAGCTTCCATCTGCTTTGTAGAATGACCACTAATTCCCACTCGGTGAATTAGCTGACACTCATATTTTGTCCCATTTGAAATGTACTCTGAATTTGGAGGTTGGTGCTAAATACAGGTAGTCACAGCTGCTATGGAGCCCAAAATTGATGTCGCTAAGCGAGAAATTTGCTAAGCGAGCCTTGCCCCGTTTTATGATTTTTTTTTTCTCGCCAAATTCGTTAGGCAAATCTTAAATTAGTCAAACGGGTGTTAAGTGAAACTGGCTGTCAGGTTTCGAAGTCGTCTCAAATAAATTGCATTTCAAACAAAGTCTTTGATGAAAAAAAAACTCTTATTTATTAAGCATGAACATTCTAACTCCGACTCATCGCAGCCAACTCTGGCTTCCTCAGCCAAAGCCCTCCTTTTCCTCTCCCCACTCCTCTGCACTCATTGGCCATCTTCCCAGTCACTCTGCCCCTAATCTACTGCTCCCACTCAAAGGAATTTCCCCATTCCCATCCCATCTCCTAGGTGACATTCTCGCCAGGGAAAATAAGTAGGTGAAGAGTCAAACGTCCCTTTCCAGAGGTCTCTGCTTCTCCTTCTTATGTCAGCATTAGAGTAAGTGCAGCGTGAAATTCTGACATCGGCTTCTGCATTGACTTTCCTTGTTAAAAGGTCACCAAAGGCGATTACAGGACCCCGGGATCAGTGGTGGGCTGCTCAATCAGCAGCTGGCTCCACCCACCCACCCTGGCGCTATCACTTCCTATATAATCGCCAGTTTTTCAATGCCGCGCACATGCTCACATTTTCAGTTCCGGGACAACCGGTTGTTACAGTATGTGACACCCAGCTCTGCAACTGTCATAAGTACGAGTCAGTTGCCAACTGCCTGAACTTTGCTCATGTGACCGCGGGCTTGCTCCAATGGTTGTAAGTGTGAAAAACGGTGATAACTCATTTTTTTCGGTCCTGTTTTAACTTTGAATGAGGCCTCTTGATTGATTGATTGATTGTGGTTGAAAAGTGCAGAGAAGAGGAATGAAGATGTTTAAAGAGACTGCCTGAGCAGGGGGTTGGACTAGAAGACCTCTAAGGTCCCTTCCCGCTCTATTCTATTCTAATTTTAATTCTAACTAAGAGGATCAAAGGCCTGGAGACTAAAACATACGAAGAACGGCTGCAGTGTGCCACTTTGAACATGGGTATATGACCCCTATTCAGAGGTGGGTTTCAGCCAGTTCTGAATAGTTCTTGCGAACCAGTAGTGGAAATTTTGAGTTGTTTGGAGAACCGGTAAATACCACCTCTGCCTGGCCCTGCCACCAATCTATTCGCTGCCTCCCAGCTGATCGGCTAGAAGGAAAAAAATCAGGACTCGCTTTTCAGCTGGGAGATCGCTTGGCAAAAAAAAAAAAAGAGGGGAAAAAAACAAACAAACCCCGAGACATCATTGCTTTAAATTGACAAGCAGCTGTTGGAAGGAGGTTTTTACTTGCAGAAACGAAGTGACATTCAGCAGTTCGTTTCTGGGTCAGCTGAACAACAAACTGATTAAGAGGAGGGATTCTTACATGGTTCTATGTTTTTGAAGTTTTGGGGTTTATGCAACATGGGCTTTGTGTTTCTAAAAAGGTTTGGGCAATTTCCATTGTGAAATATCCTGTCGAACTTCCAGCTTCCACTTTCTATTATCTCTAAGCACCGGTAGCTGTTTTCTCCTTACAAAGTTTCCTTTATGCAGCTGGCAGGAATGTGGAATGAGCCTTAGGCAGGTTCCTTTGTTAGCAGCTTGATTTTTCCTTGCTTTTCTGGGAGCCTTTTCTTATGAGTAATATTTTATTTGGGGAAATGAAGAGGGGGGAATTTGATTCCTTCCCAGAGCAGGTTAGTGGGGTGGGGAGGGAATGGGGATTTTGAAGTAACCTTCCCCAGTCACACCCACCAAGCCATGCCAAGCCCACCAAGCCACACCCACAGAACCGGTAGTAAAAAATTTTGAAATCCACCTCTGCCTCTATTCCCCAGGCAAACCCTTCTATTTTCTGCCACTTCCCAGGAGGCTCCTCAACATGAGGTCCTCTTCTGGTAGAACATTGCTTAGTCAATCCATATTTTGCCCAGTTTCATCCCTGCCCAGAAGCATGTTCTCAGCCAGAGAATGAATTAGGGAGCTGTTTTGCTGATGGACCAGTTTTCTCTTCCCCAAGAAGCTGATGTTAGCCTTGATCTGCCCTCACCAACAAACATTCAGAAATCTTCCCGGCTGTTTACATAGGGCCATTATCCGAGAAAGCAATTATAATTCTTGTAATCAGATCAAGCGTAAAATAAATCCTGAGGGTAAGGTTGGAAGAACCAAAAAAAAAAAAAAAAAAAATCCTGGGTGAATTCAGACTAGGCCTTTTCCCAACAAGGATGTTAGACTCCCACCAGAAAACAAAACCAACTTGGGTTATGAAATCCAAGGGAGGCTAAATTATGAGTTTTCCCCTCCCCCATTTCCCCTTAATTTCTCCTCTTGTTTATCACATTTTAAAATCGCCCACCTCACGCACTCACTCACAGATGGAACTCCTCTTCATCTATTTTATTGCTATTGCAAGAAAAAAAAACCACACTCCTCCAAATGAGTTGGACCATGATAGATCCTCAAAATATGGCTCTTAATTTTCATCACGAAAGGGATGGAGCAGGAGTCATTAGATTTGGCCTCAGATCCATAAATTCCGCACTCATCCACACCAACTTTTCCAAAACGTAAAATCAGACTTTTGTGGACAGGTTTTCTTTTGGAAACCAACCTTCCTTCCTTCCTTCCTTCCTTCCTTCCTTCCTTCCTTCCTTCCTTCCTTCCTTCCTTCCTTCCTTCCTTCCTTCCTTCCTTCCTTCCTCCCTCCCTCCCTCCCTCCTCTCCTCTCCTCTCCTCTCTTTTCTTCTCTTCTCTTCCCTTCTCTTCTCCTCTCTTCTTTTCTTCGTTTTCCCTCCTCTCCTCTCCTCTCCTCTCCTCTCCTCTCCTCTCCTCTCCTCTCCTCTTTCTTTCCTTTGTTTTCCCTCTTCCCTTCCCTTATTTCCCTTCCCTAACTTCCTCTTTCCCTTCCTTTCATTTTCTCCCTTTCCAGGAGAATAATAAAGAAAGTGCTACAAACGACTTCCCTCTCTTTTGCAACCTGGAAGAAAAGAATCGACACCCGCCCCCCCTCCCACACACACACATACACATTACCAATGAGCAAAATCATCCTCCAGAATAGGTTAAATGAGAAGATCAAAACAACCGGTCGCGTTGTGCTGTGCCTGACAAGACGCTAAGTCTTCAAACTAAGTTTCATTCTTATTAAAATAATTTGGGCTGGAGGGATAAAGCCGTGCACAAACCCCTTGCAAATGAAAGCCTAGGGCATAAAGGGATGTGTCTTAGGTAGCTGGGAGAAAAAGAGTATAAAAGGGCTTCTCGTGCTGAGATCTTCCAACAGCTTCATCTCCTTCTCTTGATCCCTTCTCTTAGAGACTTTGGCAAGTCATTGGAAGATGTTTTTGTTGTTCTGATGATCATTGAAATGTCCTTGCTGGCTTAAACTTCTTTGTCCCCCCCCCTCCCCCCCACACAAAGTAGTTCAGGAAAAGGCACCGATGGATCCAAGCTGCAACCCTCAGAAAGGGAATAGATGGTTTGTGCGGGAGGACTTAATCCATCCTTGTATTTTCAGAGAACCACAAAGAAGAACCTAAAATGATTTGAGTAACTTTGGAAGTTACCAGCCAGCTTGGTTTTCTCCAGCCCAGGAGGCCTCAGTGGAATGGACTTTGGCTCCCAGAATCCTTTGCTCAGCATGGCCATTGCTGAACTTTCTGGGAGTCCAAAGTCCACCCCTTAGAAGATTCCAGATTTGAGGGACCTCGAACCAAAAGATCTCCTCCTCTCATTTCCTGAATGCTCCATTAACTGAATCTGTCAGAGTATGAATATTCATAGACTGGAATAGGTCAGCCAATGAATAGGCATAGCCAATGAGGGCTGTTTGGAAACAGAAACTTAAGTAAGAAGTCTGGGCATGGCTTAGCCCTGTAGCTTCTGAGTCTGTGCAGAGAAACTGAAACTAGTCTGCTCTGCTGAAATGAAACTAACTGTTCTGCCTTGGGTTTTGCTTGTCACTGCTGCTACGTTGAAGAAGAATCTATACTGGTATTGTGCATTTATCTTCATGTATTATATGTATATAAAGAAGTTAATGTTGAATCAGTTTGCCTGTGTGTGCTTTTCTGGATTTGATTTCTACTGCAAACTCTGATAGAATCTTCTAATGTTTGGTTCCAGAAGACCTCCATCAAACTATGGCTTACTGTGGACCAGCCTGTGCCGTCCCATCCTTGGCTTCCAACCCCACCGTTGGATTTGGGTCAGCTGGTGCTGGGGGTCTTGGCTATGGGCTCTTGCCCTACAACCCTGCAGCCAGTGCATTGGCCGAATCTTCAGGAAGCCTGGGCATCTTGGCCGGAGTCAACCCTTCCTGTATCAACTAGATCCCACCAGCCGAGGTGGTGCTCCAGCCCCCTTCCTGTGTGGTCACCATCCCTGGTCCCATCCTGTCTGCCAGCTGTGAGCCCACAGCTGTTGGAGGCAACACCCATGTGCCATCTCTGGTTCTGGTATCATAGGGAGCGACCTCTATGGAAACCCTCTCTCTGGAAACCTGGGTTTGGGGGAGAGGGGTGCCGAATGGGGCAGGAGACTTCTTCGGGGAGGCCGTGGGAATATATATCTGTAGATCTGTCACCTTGCAAAGCTTGTCAATCTGGAAAATGAGCACGAATGGGCCAAGAGAATGAAGATCCATCCTCAAATTATTTGGACTTGATACAAGAAAGGCTGAGCTTCTGGGACCAACTTTGAAGACATCAGTTTGTTCTCCAACTTTGGCTAAGTTTTTCCTCTTTCTCTTTTTCCTGTCTGAACTCCCAGAGCCAAAGTGGAGTTCTAAGCAGTATTTATATTTGTGTTCCTTTTATCCATGACGTTGTTGGTCTGGGTTGTTGATTATCAACTTTTTAGAGAATTGTCTGTTAAATTCTTCCTACATCCTAACTGAAGTTCAAACTGCACTTTCAGCTTCTTGTCTCCTTCAAGTTTTGTTCCATTTCTCATCTCCCATCTTCATCGTAAGATCAGGTCGCAAGAGTGTGTTGCCGGTGGTCCCCCGGGGAGCAGACATGTCCTTCCTATTTACATGGGCTGCAAGGGAAGTATCTGAGCCTGGAGCTTCCACCAGACATGTGTGGTATCCTCATGTAGGAGGATACCACACGCGGTGTATCCTCCTACACGAATCGGTTCACACGTGGCAGCAAGGATGGCCCCTGGAATGACAACGGTGTATGGAGGTGGCTGGATCATGATTTCAGATGGAGGGGTCTGATTGACGCAGCTCACGTTGGCCCCAGGGGCTATGGCCAGGCTGGCCGCTGACGCAGAACCACCCACTGAGCCAAGCCCATAGGAGCCAACACCACAGGAGCTCAGAGACCCCAAGCCGCCCACTGGGTAGCAAACTGGAGGGCTGCAGCTAGGGACGCAGGTGGGTACAACACAGGATGGGGCACAGAAAGTTGGAGGAATATTTGAAAAGAAACACATCATTTTATTTGAGGTAGTTTTGGAACAGGGAAGACAATCGTCAAACATGACATGGAAAGTATCAAGCAGAGCATGGAGGAAGGTTCCTTCTGTGAGGTTCCAAGATAATCCATGGAACTCTTTTGAGATCATCATTCTAGCCCCTCTTGGCCATTGGTTACATGCTACGCCATCACAGTAAGCCTCTCACCTCTTATTTCCAGTCTCTAATGTCCCTTTAGAACTTGCAAATTTTGGAAAACATGGAACTGGTAGGTCCACATCTTGTGGTACTCCCAACTTGGCTATACAAGAATTGAAAATCACTGAACACATTGATGACTGAAGGTAGACCTCTGTCCAAAGAGAAGAAACTGCAATCTTCAGCACAGTTAAACCTCTTAGGGATTCTAAGTAGTATGAAGACCTTGCCATCCCTCCTCAACCCTTTGTCTTTCTGTGCTCTCCCAAATGGACGATATACTTCCAGAGAGTCATTCTTGATTTCTCCTTTCGATGTCTGTTAGTCAAATGTGCATTGAGATGATGCTAAGCACCTTATACAATATCTTGGCAGAATATAGTTTCTACCCAACTGAGTAAAATCATGAGGAATCCAAGGAGAGAAGGGGGGGGGAGAGAGAGAGGGAGGGAGGGAGAGAGGGAGGGAGAGACAAACAGACAGATAGCCAGAAACAGAGAGACAGAGAGATAGCCAGAGTCAGAGAGACAGAGACAGAACCAGAGACAGAGAGAAACAGAGAGAGGGGGGGGGGGGAGGACAGGGACAGAGACAGAGACAGAGAGAAACAAAGAGAGAGAGAGACAGAGAAAGACCGAGAGTCAGAGAGACAGACAGAGAGAAACAGAGAGAGAGGCAGAGGCAAAGAGAGACAGAGAGAGACAGAGACAGAAAGAGAGAGAGAGACAGAGAGACAGAGACAGAGAGTCAAGCATTTCTGAAGAAACCAACAGAGCCAATTCTATTACTTACCAACTTCTGCAAGGAGTTGAATGGAGAAGCAGAGATGAGCTGATGGACAAGCTGAGGACCAAACATCCTTATATACTGTGCAAAAGTTGAGGTGGGACCCCTGAGCCTCACAAGTGACCATAAAAAACAATAATTAACTAAATTGCCTGACTCATCAATTTGCATCCAACTTCAGCTCTATCTGCATGATGCCTATTAGACTTGAATTATAAGCCTTCCACATCTTTTTATCATAGCTTCAATGACTTTTGAAAATATTTATTTATTTAGCGTATTGCTGGTCATACACAGTATTAAACACTTCATTTTTACAGGTTAAAATAATCTTAACAATGAAAAAAGCAGTAAGAAAACCAAAAAGGAAAACAGAAATAACATTTCAGAGTTTAATGTCGAGTTTGGAGATCCAGTCAGTAGCTGCCGTTGTTATGCAGAGGAAGTCCCTAGAATCTCCTGGATACCTTCTGTTTTGTTTTGTTTTAATTTGATTTATATGCTGCCCTTCCCCGAAGACTCAGGGCGGCTTACAATGCGTTAAGCAATAGCCTTTATACTTTTGTATATTTATCCAAAGTCAGTTTATTGCCCCCACAAACTGGGTCCTCAATTTACCTACCTTAGAAAGGATGGAAGGCTGAGTCAACCTTGAGCCTGGGGAGATTCAAACTGGTGTAATTGAAGACAGCTGGATGTTAATTATGGTGCTTTAGTCTGCAGAGCTAAACCAGACTCCTGGTTACAGCATTCTCTCACTATATGCTGGATAGTCTGTCGAGGGGCCCCACAATCACATTGTGCTGAAGGTGTCTTTCCCCACTTATACAAGGAGTCAGCACACACCCCATGAGTTGTTCTAATTCTGCTTTATGTCACCCATATGTGTCAGGGTAGGTTAAATCCTGGAGGATTGATATGTTCAGAGATATCCTGGGGGGAATAGCTACTCCATGCTTCCATCCACTTTTGTGTAATGTTCTGATGATCGGCCATTAACTTAAGCACTATCAAGAGTGGTGGATTTCTTGACTTTAATCGGCATCTTAAGAGATCAGGAATGTATCCATGTATGGGTAGAGAGGAATTTAATAGGATCTTACTATGCTCCCAAATGAGAGCTTCTTGTCATTGTAAGTGCAGGGGAAGTATGTGACTAAGAACTGGTAACCGGTAACTAGGTGTAGATTTTATGCACCCAGTAATTAGCCTCATCCAATGGTTAAGTTGAACATCAGTAAGTCCTGGATGTGAGCTGTTTATCCATACAGGTGCACAGTATTCCTCTGCAGAGTAGCAAAGCCCGAGGGCTGCACATTGGAGGGTTGGGGTTGAAGCTCCCCGAGTTGTTCCACATAGTTTTTGTAGGATGTTATTTCTGCTGTTAACCTTGGCAGCCAGATTCTGAATATGTTTCTTAAAGACCAGGGTCCTGTCCAAGGTAACTCCCAGGTATTTTGGTGTTGCCTCGTATGGGAGCAGGTTGTTGTTTAGGTATACATGGAGTTCTCTTTTTGTCAATTTGTTTTTGAGGTGAAAACATGATGTAACTGTTTTACTTACACTTGGGATTAACCTCCTTTGGTGGAAATACGTGATCAAAGTTGTAAGATCAACTCTAGACGCTTTAGTTCTCTTTTCACTAGTTTAGTATGTTTCTTATCATGGGGTACTCTAGTTAAGTTGACAATGCGAGTTGCTACTTGATCTGGAGTAACCTTTTTACGTTGAGCTGGTTGGTCTCCTCCCACTTTACTCAGTAGGCTCCATGCCTTCCTGCTTGAGTGTTTAAAATCTAATCCAGACGTAGTTTGCTCCCATTTTTGCCTGCACGCCAGGTCAAGATTATGAAGAAGTTCATCAGCTATCTCAGCATCATCATTATTTTCTAAAAGTTTTTGGTACAGGTTTTCGCAAGTTTCATTCCATCCTGGGATATATTCCTTGTGGAAGCCACGTGGGATGGATTTTTTAGCCAATGACATAATTGCTCCAACAAAGTGATAGTAGCTGTTACTGATTCCTGGAATACGTCCTATTGTGTTCACAAGATCCATCTTGTACTTTTCCCAGTTAGCCTTCTTCAAGTTCCACCTTGGTCGACGTACAGATGTAATAATAGGTATCTTTATTCCTGTCTTAATGATGACAGGTCTATGTTGGCTATGGGGGAACATTGGTAGCACTTATCGGGAGGCAGGTACAGGTTGGGTATTATCTTGTGTAACAAAATATAGGTCTGGGTTGTATTCTTTCTTTTTTCTTCTTCTTCTTTTTTTAATTTGATTTATATGCCGCCCTTCTCCGAAGACTCAGGGCGGCTTACAATGCGTTAAGCAATAGCCTTCATACTTTTGTATATTTATACAAAGTCAGCTTATTGCCCCCACAAACTGGGTCCTCCATTGACCTACCTTAGAAAGGATGGAAGGCTGAGTCAACCTTGAGCCTGGGATTCGAACTAGCAGTAATTGCAGACAGCTGGGTTGTTTTTTTTTTAATTACAATGCTTAGTCTGCTGAGCTATCCAGGCTCCTTTCTTCCATGCAACTGATTTCAAAGTGCCTCGATGTTTAGCATCAAAAACTAAGTATAGTTTGTTCTGCTCTGCCCATTCGCAGAGGGTCTCGCCGTTAGTATCGTTAAGCATATATCGCCATTGAATATGGTGGCTATTAAAATCTCCTCTATAGATGCCTGGGTGTTGGATCCTTAGGAGAACTGTTTTAGGCCAGGAGATAGTAGGGGGATTATAGATGTTCATGACTTGGGTATCTCCAATCTTAGTTGTGATAGTGTAGATGTTACCCTCACTGCTTGTTTCCAATAGATAGGCGTTTTCAATGTTATTATGCACATATGTTATCAGGCCATAAGTTTGATGAAAAATTGGGCCTAAGACGTCATATCGAGGTATTCTTCCTCTGCTTTTAAGCTGCTGTTCATTCTCAATGCCTGTTTCCTGGATCAGAGCCAAATCAACACAGTTTTCAAGGTAGTAGCTTAGAGAGATTTTCACATTTTGATCTACTACTGCCTTCGATGTTAAGTCGAACTTCCAATATTCCGAGTCATTTTAGCATTGGTATTTGTTATTTCGGTTGTTTCTGCTGTTTCTGTTATTTTTTTGATACTTAAAAGATATTTAAAAAGGACCGTGGGGTTGTGTGTGAAGCCAGGAGATCCCCGCGGATCTGTTACTCATTTAGCACCACCCAGGAGGCACGTGTGACTTAAAGATTGCCACGGACGCGAGTAACTTTGCCTCCCAATGACTTTTGAAATTCTTGGCTCATCCACTTCATTTCCCCTGGTATAGAAATATAAGTCTAGAGTTTAAAACCTTAGGATGCAGCACCTGGTCTCCCATTTTGGGTGATGCTAATGTTTAAAGGTGGAACATCGTGGTGCTATCTCCCAATACATTTGGGAAGAGATTTCAAAATGGTGAAGAGCTGATTAGACGCATCTCTTGTAGAGAAGTACGGGTTCCAATTTGAGAGTTTGTCCACTTGTGTTGACAGTTGACCTTTCTGCTGTTACATTTACAGATCAACTTATGATGGTCACTTAATGACTGTTTGTAGTTATGACAGAGCCCCTCAAAATTCTGGACTCAGTTGCGGTCCTAAGTCAAGGACTATCCATATTCCATAAAATACAATTTTGCATGCTGGGTGAATTTGACGGTGAGGTCAGGAAGGTTCTCAACAATGATCTATATCCATCTTCAGGTGCTTTGGAAAACAGCTTGACCACCTTCCTCCTCTCTGTGGCAGCCCCTCAAGTATTGGAAAATGGCCATCATGTCTCCCCTGGTCCTTCTCTTCACTAGACTAGCCAGGCCCAGTTCATGTAACCGTTCATCGTATGTTTTAGCCTCCAGTCCTCTGATCCTCTTGGTTTTGCTTCTCTGCACTTTTTCTAGAGTCTCAACATCTTTTTTATAGTGTGGGGACCAAAACTGGATGCGGTATTCTAGGTGTGGTCTTACTAAGGCTTTATAGAGTAGTATTAGGACCTCATTGGATCTTGATTGTCTCCCTCTGTTAATGCAATTTAGGATCGCGTTGGCTTTTTTGGCTGCCGCTGCATACTGTTAATTTATATTTAGCTGGTTGGGCGACTTCTACAGGTGGGATCTGGTTGATGGGTTGTGGGTTGATTCCAGACAGGGTTCCAAGTTCTCAAGAACTTATGCCTCCTGGGAGAAGACCACCTCCAAGGCCACCCATGCTTCCTCCATGAAGGTCACCTCTGAGGCCTCTACCACCATGGCCAAGGCCAAGGCCACCAGCGGAGACCTTGGCCTTGGCCTTCACTCAGAATGAATGAA
This sequence comes from Masticophis lateralis, assembly GCA_030761175.1. Classification (NCBI taxonomy): domain Eukaryota; kingdom Metazoa; phylum Chordata; class Lepidosauria; order Squamata; family Colubridae; genus Masticophis; species Masticophis lateralis. Next base: position 11,923,867 of record JAUDYJ010000017.1, on the reverse strand, counting down.
ACAGTAGTTTATACACTGCTCAAACAACTAAAGGGAACACACAACTACTGTATGTAATGAACAAAGTATTTAATAAGGCTATTTCATTCATTCAGATCTCGGATGTCTTCTGTTTGTGTTCCCTTTATTTTATTTATTGAGCAGTGTATATTAAGATAACTTTTATTGTCATTTTTTTTGTGAGCACACTGGCCCATATATATAGCTGCACATGTATGTATGTATGTATGCATGCATACATTTATATATGTATATGTATGTATGTACAGTAGATCACAGAAGGACATTATCACTTAGGGGTGTACTCGCTTTTATAGCCAGCAGTTTAGACATTAATGGTTGTGCGTTGCGTTATTTTGAGGGGATAGCAGATTTACACTGTTATCAAACTGGTTATTCTTTTTTTTTTTTTAAAAAAAAAGGATTTTGATAGAGTCGACTGGACATTCAGTTAGCCCATAAATGCTGATAGCATGTTTTATGTTATGTTCTGTTATGGTTTAGGTTAAATTATGTTTGATGTTATGTTATGTTATATTTTATATTATGTTATATTTTACAGGTTCTTTTTTTATGTTATGCTGTGTTTTATGCAGGGATGAAATCCAGCAGGTTCTAACAGGTTCTGGAGAACTGGTAGCGAAAATTTTGAGTAGTTCAGAGAACCGGCAAATACCAGCTCTGGCTGGCCCCAGGAGTGGGAAGGGAATGGGGATTTTGCAATATCCTTCCCCTGCCATGCCCACCAAGCCACACCCACAGAAGCGGTGGGGAAATTTTTTTAATTTCTTCCCTGGTTTTATGTTACGTTGTGCTATTTATTAAATTTATGCCCTATGCCACACTTTTTGCTTTTGCGATGCAAGAAAATCTTAGTGAGGTGAGGTAAAAATGCATTTAGGGTATGATGCATGGTGAACCTTGTTGTTCGGTTAGAAATGTTGTCGCTCTGGATCCCCTACACACATTCTTGGAATCAAAACCACCCACTAGGCGTTCTTCCCCGAGGAGTTTTGATTAGAACTCCCAGCCTCCCAGCCATGAAGAAATAATCCTCTAGAACTATAGTTCATTCATTTGGGGTTTATGTAGTTTCTACGGTATTTCTAATTAAGAGCCACGGATGCAACAGTTTTAGATGCTGGACATGTTGGCTGTCCTTCTGCAAGGAAGTAAAGATCCAAGATTCCAAAGAAAAACCAAGAGAGATGGAATGATGTGCCTGGAGATTTATTGAAAAGGGCAACGAATCAACACAGTGGTTGAAAAAACCATGAATTTCACAGAGAAAAGGAGGTGGGTCCTGAGCAGTTCAGAGGATGGGGAGAAAACAGGGAGAAAAACAGCAGAAAGCCCAGACCTTCTACAGAAGGTCTTCCAGTCCAAATCTTCTCAATCCAAGACCAGCAGAAGCAGTCTCATCATTTCTGTAACCGTGAGGATCCGTTTCTTGGGTTCTATGTGTCCATCAGTAACAACAAGGGATCACAGTGACGTTTCCACGGCCGCCCTGAAGATTCCTTCCTCCAAGTAATCCTCTACTCATGGACATGCGCCTTCCCAGGATGCCGGCTCCAGGAGCAGCACATGGTGCGTTGCCTCCAATGGCAACAGGATCACAGCTGGCTGAGAGGATGGGACCAGGGATGGTCACAACAAAAGAAGGAGGCTGGATCACGACTTCTGCGGGTGGGATCTGGTTGATGCAGGAGGGGATGACTCCGGACAGGGTTCCAAGTTCTCCAGAACTGGTGCTTCCTCTGAAAAGACCACCTCCAAGGCCACCCATGCTTCCTCCAAGGCCAAGGCCACCAGAAGAGGCAGTAGAAGAACCAAAACCAATCTGTGGAGTAGAGCAACCAGCTGGGATGACACAGGGTGGAGTACAGGAAGCCATTGCTGAAATCTGGAAACAAGATCAAGAAGGAACCAAGTCAAAGCAAAGGAGAAGAAAACGAATGCATGTATCTTCACCATTTATTATACTTCTCCCCTAGCAGTTTCCTGAGATAAACTCTGCTCATTTTTACAGCTGTTCCTCCTAACAGACAGAAATTATGCATGGATCTTAGGAGGAGATATCAAGTGTGAAAAATTTCAGCTGCGATTTTGAAAGAGCTCGTCATGACAACACAAGCACAGAGCCTCTTTCACAAAAGGTGTTGATGTTGAGAAGAATCAGAAGACTTCATTGGATCCTCAAGCATACTTTAACTGTCTCACCGGTTTCCTACACAAACCTGGGGAAGAAAAATGAACTTACCTGTTCTTTGAGGAGATGATGCGAAGAGAAGAGAGTTGAGTGAAGCTGTTGGATTTTGGAAAGAAGTCCTGGGTTTTTATACTCTTGTCTTGGCATCTGGGTTGGTTTGCGCTGGTCAGACTCTGCCTCTTTTCCGGCTTAAAGGTTGCGTGAGCCATGGCTGTTTTTCTTTTCATGTGGGCAACTTAGCATTGCTCACCGGAAAACCCATGAAAATTAAGCTGCCATCATGAAAAAATCTATATAAATCCCTTTGCTTTATTTAATGTCCCTAATTTGTTGATTGGCATAGTGGTCAAGCTTGGCTGCTTTCAATTTGATGGGAAGGAAAGAAGGGAGGGAGGGAGGGAGGGAGGAGCAAAAGAGGAAGAGAGGAAGGAAGGAAGGAATGAAATAGAAGAAGGGGAAGGGAGGGAGGGAGGGAGGGAGGGAGGGAGAAAGGAAGGAAGGAAGGAAGGAAGGAAGGAAGGAAGGAAGGAAGGAAGGAAGGAAGGAAGGAAGGAAGTTGTAATTCTTAAGGAAGCCTCAGAAATAATCCAACTACTTCAAAAACAATTCATTGAAGTCCCGAGGCATCTCATGCTTGAGTGATTAGCAAAATCTAGGTGTTAACATAAGAACATGATTGCAAAACAAGGCCACTTCAAAGAATTTACCCATTAAGAATTTAACACGCTGAAAATTGCTTCGTAAGGAAGGCTGAGTACATTTCAGCTGTCATAATAATCATCCCAATATCTGCATCTTAATTTTACTGCTCAACCTGCAACCAGAGTGGAGATCAAATGACCAAGCATGTTCCTGGAATACCAAGAAATCAGGACATCTCAAATATTTGTTTCTTTAGTTCCCTAGATTCCTGGATTGGGGGCCTCAAATTTTATCCTGTCCTCCTGGATCTATTCAGAGCGGATTGAGTAAATTGTCTTTGAACCAGGATCAAATAACTGCTTTGGTTGGTTGGTCAAATGTCACCCCAAAGAACCGAACTGAGCTGACTAATTTTATTAGGCCAAGTGTGATTAGACACACAAGGAATTGGTCTCTGGTGCAAGGGTCCCTCCAGTATTACAACTTTGAATCTCCTTCCTTCCAATGCAGTCCCAGGCTGCATTCACAGAGGGATAGATTCAAGATCCTGTGAGGTTTTAATACCGCTTTATAAGTCCTTGGTAAGACCACACTTGGAATATCACATCCAGTTTTGGCCACCACAATATAAAAAAGATGTAGTGACTCTGGAAAGAGTGCAGAGAAGAGCAACAAAGATGATTAGGGGGCTGGAAGCTAAAATCTACAAAGAATGTTTGCGGGAGTTGGGTATGTCTAGTTTAATGAGAAGAAGGACTAGGCGGGACATGATAGCAGTCTTCCAATATTTCAGGGGTTGCCTCAAAGAAGACGGAGTGAAGCTATTCTCCAAAGCACCAGAAGGCAGGACATGAAGCAACGGGTGGAAACTCATCAAGGAGAGAAGCAACCTAGAACTAAGGAGGAAGTTCTTGAGAGTGAGAAGAGTTAATCAGTAGAACAATTTGTTTCCAGAAGTTGTGGATGCTCCATCACGGGAGATTTTTAAGAGAAGATTTGTCTGGATTGATAGATAGCATCTCCTGCTTTTTTTAAAAAAAAATTTGATTTATATGCCGCCCTTCTCCCGAGACTCAGGGCAGCTTAAAATGCGTTAAGCAATAGCCTTCATACTTCTGTATATTTTACAAACTCAGCTTATTGCCCCTACAAACTGGGTCCTCCATTTACCTGCCTTAGAAAGGATGGAAGGCTGAGTCAACCTTGAGCCTCGAACTTACAATAATTGCAGACAGCTGAATGTTAATAACTAGCTATTAGCCTGTTGAGCTATCCAGGCTCCTTGAGCAGAAGTTGGACTAGAGGACCTCCAAGGTCCCTTCTAACTCTATTATTCTGCTAAATAATAATCCTACAGACATTCTACTCAGGAAAATACACATAGAGATTAGACACCACTGAGAGAAGTAGGTGTTAGGCAGAGTGATGGCTTGGAGAGGAAAACTGTCCCTGTTTCTAATTGTTCTGGTTGGAAGTCTCTGTGTGACATGTCACAAATTCCACTATTTTTAAAGACTTCCTGTGATCTTCAAGAAGGATCTGATCGAACAATATTTTATTTCAGTCAGAGTTCAAGAATATGAAAAGGAACCTTATCCAAACAAGGATTTAAAACAAAATACAGGTAATCCGCATTTAGCGACTGTCTCTCTTAGTGACTGTCTGCAGTCACGACGGAAAAGTAACAGTAAATTTATGACAAACCCTCACATTGAAAACCTTCCCAGGTCTGTAAGGCCGAAGAAAACTAAAACTGGACCATGAACACAGCCATTGCTTTACTTAATGGCCAAATTGCCGGTCCCAATTTCGATGCTGCATAAGGACAGCGTGGAGGCGTAAAATGAGACTTAAAGGAGATCAACCTGCAAAGCATCATTGCCCACCTTTTAAACAATGTTTGGATTTAAATCAGTAAAAAGAGAACTATGCCAAATGCATCTGATCAATCCAGGGAGTTATTCTTTTGATCTTGGGGAACTACAAATCCCATTGACATCCACGCTGCCAACAAGGAAGAATTTCTGACCTGTCAGAAGAAATTTGGGAGGGTTTAGATGATTCCTTAAACCCCAGGGTATTTGTAATTCTTGTTTTTCTTCCTTCCCCAGCATTTAAATCAAAGGAAACACGCAGGTCAATGAAAGCCGAGAGGAAGACGAAAGGAAGTGGCTGATGGGCTATTAGGCTTCTCTGATGGCAGCTTAATTCTGCTGAGTTCTTCATAAAACTATTCTGACTCAGGAAAAAGGGTAAAAATGGGTGTTGCAAACTTGGATCATCAGAGAAAAGAGGTGGCGTCTTAGATATTTGAGGATCCTGGCAGAATGGTATAAAAACTCTGGCCCCTCCTGGTATCTCAACAGCTTCACTTGAATTCTCCTGTCTTCACAAGAAGATCTCAGAAGAAGAGGTGAGAGGCCACGGTTCTTGGAGGACTAGCTAATGTGTGCTTGAGGATCCAGTGAAGTCTAGAGGTTCTTAACAAGATCAATACCTTTTGGGAAAATGGTTCTGTGCTTATGTGATCACAACCAGCTTGGTCTTCCAGAATTGGTAGCTGAAATCTTCCATACTTGAAGTGTCCTCTTAAGATCCATCTAGAAACTTATTGTGTTTTAGGAGGAACAGCTGTAAAAATTCCAGAGCTTATCTCAGGAAACTGGTAGGAGAGAAGTATGATAAATGGTGAAGATACATGCATTTGTTTACTTCTCCTTTGCTTTGACTTGGTTCCTTCTTGATTTTGTTCCAGATTTCAACAATGGCTTCCTGTACTCCATCCTGTGTCATCCCAGCTGGTTGCTCTACTCCACAGTTTGGTCTTGGTTCTTCTGGTGGCTCTGCTGGTGGCCTTGGCCTTGGTGGTACAGGTCTTGGAGGTGGCCTTCATGGAGGAAGCATGGGTGGCCTTGGAGGTGGTCTTATCGCAGGAGGCATAAGTTCTCGAGAACTTGGAACCCTGTCTGGAATCAATCCACAACCCATCAACCAGATCCCACCCGCAGAAGTTGTGATCCAGCCTCCTTCTTTTGTTGTGACCATCCCTGGTCCCATCCTCTCAGCCAGCTGTGATCCTGTTGCCATTGGTGGCAATACACCATGTGCTGCCCCTGGAGCTGGCATCCTGCGAAGGCCCTTGGCCCTAAGTAGAGGATTACTTGGAGGAAGAAATCTTCAGGGTGGCCGTTGAAATGTCATTGTGATCCCTTGTAGTTATTGATGGACAGGTAGAACCCAAGAAACGGATCCTCACGGTTACAGGAATGATGAGACTGCTTCTGCTGGTCTTGGATTGAGAAGATTTGGACTGGAAGACCTGTAGAAGGTCTGGGCTTTCTGCTTGTTTTCTCCCTGTTTTTCCCCTGTCCTTTGAACTGCTCAGGACCCACCTCCTTTTCTCTGTGAAATTCATGGCTTTTTCACCCACTGTGTTGATTCATTGCCCTTTTCAATAAATCTCCAGGCACATCATTCCACGTCTCTTGGTTTTTCTTTGGCGTTTTGGATCTCTACTTCCTTGGAGAAAGACAGCCAACATGTCCAGCATCTAAATCTGTTGCATCAGTGGCTCAGAATTAGAAAGAGAAATGGGAAACTACATAAACCCCAAATCTAATGCATGAACTATAGTTCTAGAAGATTCTTTCATCATGGATGGGTGGCTGAGAGTTCTAGTTAAAACCCCTCTGGGGAAGAATGCCTAGTGGGTGGTTTTGATTCCAAGAATGTACATAGGGGATCCAGAGCAACAAGATTTCTAACCGAACAACAAGGCACCAGGCATCTTACCCCTAAATGTATTTTTACCACAACTCACTAAGATTTTCTTGCATCACAATAGCAAAAAGTGTGGCATATGGCGTAAATTTAATAAATAGCACAACGTAGTGTAAAATACAGCATAACATAAAAAAGAACCTGTAAAATATAACATAATATAAAATAAAACATAACACCAAATATACTGTAACCTAAACCATAACATAACATAAAACATGCGATAAGCATTTATGGGCTCACTGACTGTCCAGTCGACTCTATCAAAATCCTTTTTAAAAAGAAAAAGAATAACCATTTTGATAATAATTTGATAATTTAAAAAAATCAAGCTGGAATCCTGTAGGGAAAATATAAAGGAGAAGGTTTCCTCTTTCCACTATGTATTAAAAATGGACAGTGATTAATACATGCATACATACGTAATGTGATATACATACATTAGATCACAGAAGTGAGTACACTTTGCCAATATTTAAGTATATGTTTTCAGGTGACAATGCTGAAGAAATGACACTTGGCTGCAGTGTAAAGTAGTGAGTCTACAGCTTGTATAACAGTGTAAATGTGCTGTCCCCTCAAAATAATTCAACACACAACCATTAATGTCTAAACTGCTGGCTACAAAAGTGAGTACATCCCTAATGGATAATGTCCTTCTGTGATCTACTGTACATGCAAACATACATACATACATACATGTGCAGGTATATATATGGGCCAGTGTGCTTACAAAAAATGACAATAAAAGTTATCTTAATTTCTTTTCAAATCGCCGCAGAGCAGGTGTTTTGCCCATTTTAATAATTATTATTATTTGAAAGGTTCCCTGTCCTAAAACTCTGCTTTTTAACCTGCCCTGAAGGTATTGCCTCCACCTTCTTTTTCAACGTGAATTAAGGCTCTGCGTTTCAATAACAGAGAACACGAATTCATTCAGAGGCACCTCTTCCAGCCTCTTCTAAGGATGAGAAACTCTGAGGGGTCCTCAACATGGGTTGGGTTTTACCTGTTGTTGCAAAGCATGGGGGCTCAGGAGGGGCTAGAAGATACTCTGAGCTTCCTACACTCCATAAAGGGAAAGCTTGAAAGGATTTGAGAGTTTGACTGCAACTGATGGCTTGAAGGAGAAGACAAGCAGAAGGTTGATGGCTCTCCATCCATCTCTTGGCTTAGGTCCATCTCCAGAACAACTCTACTTTGGACTATAAGTCAAGATGTTCAGCAGAAATCTTGGTGAGATATTGCCCATGGTGGCTCAGAAAATATCAGCTCCATATTCATGGTGGCCTTCTTCACGCAGGCAGATCCATAGATCTCAGGTGGATCCAGGGTTGTGCACAGACTGACTGAAGCCATGTGGGGTTGGTTTGTTCTGGATTTGTGCAGTGGGGGAACTTGGAAGGGAGACCCTTGGCCTTATGATTGGCCCTAAGCCTAAAGTATGATTTAATGTAAGGAATGGCCCTCTCCCTCTCTCTCCCCTCTCTCTGTATCTCTCGGATTTACAAGGCCAGGCGAGGGGAGGGTGAGCGGTGGGCCCAGCCAGTGATGGGACAAGGAGCTGCAGCAGAGGGCCCAAAGAGCTGCATGCAGCTCTGGAGCCACTGGTTGTTGACACCGACACTAACCCTATGAAACGCAACTTCTCTAAGGTTCAGTCAGAGGTCTTTCTTAGCCCTGCCTGTAGACACCCAAGAACAGGGCTGCTTCAGCCTTAAATTGCAGAACCCCAAGTTCCTACTTCAGGAGAAAAGCAACTTTCCCGTCTGCAACTAGACAAGTAAATCAAACAGGATTCTGTTGACTTCTTGATTCAGGAATGTGTTTTTAGCCTGCGGGGATGTGTGCATTTCTTTGGCTTGGAGTAAGTATGATCAAAGGGTGCTTTCCTCACACCAATTAAAGAGACACAATTTGTCCAACTATTCATCTTCTCCTTCTTCAAAAGATGGTAATGAACAAAGGAGAGTGAGGAGATGGCTTGACAGGGAATTAATCATCACGTACCTCTCAAGTCTCTTGTACAGCTTAAGAAGTGTGGAATCCAATTCCCAGAATTCCTGCTGGTTGGGGAATTCTGGGAGTTGAAGTCCTCACAAAGTGGCTGAGGTTGAGTAATAGTGATCTAAAGTCTTCTCACAGGGGCCATAGGAAGAAAATTAATTCTGACTTTTCTCAAGTGTGCCACGTCCAAGAAATTTTGACCTCGGAATGCGGCTTCCATGCTGCTCTCTACTCTCATGGGAGCACCCAATGCTTCTGGTGCTTTCATAAACCTAAGTTCCTAGATCTCATGGCCATAAAGACAAGGGTGGGTGCTAATGCAACCAGGAAGAAAAGGAATGTGGTGACGGGCTTTGATTTACGTGGACAGTCATAGTCTGAACTCCAGGGATTCTTAGGGTCTCTCAAAAGCTTGGAAGCTTATGACCAAGTTGCAATTTTTCACAAAGCTGAAGGGAAGGATATTATTACATGCATGATTGAAGACATGGAAAATATTTCTGCAAGTCTCCCCAGGTTGACCAGACAGGAAAACACGAATTAACTCTACTTTATTGTAAGGATACATCAACAGAATTTTGCAGTTCTAAAATTACAGATCTACCACTGTCTCTTTTATGCATTCTGAAATGTTAAAGTAGTTCCCTTCTGAGTTTCTTTCTCTACCTGTTATGCAGCTGAGGACTATGTTGCCTCTTATCTGACTGTTCCCTAAAGCTACATTACTAGCATCTTGTAAGTCGGAAAATAGCATGTGTATATGGTATGTAGCGTGTGTGTATTTGTGCTGTATATGTGTTTGGATAGATATACACTTTTTCTTGAAGAGCAGGCAACAAAATTTCATTTTTAAAAATGGTCAGTATGCTCACAGTAAAATAATGACAATAAAAGCTATATTTTCTTTTTTAAAAAGTTATCTTATATCTGAGTTGACTGATTGGATGATGGTCTTATGCTCTTGCAGACATGAACGGGGTTGGAACAGAAGACCTCCAAGGTCACTTCCAACTCAATTAGTCATGAAGACTTTGCTCTAAGCCAAGAATGAATGAACGAATGAACGAATCATCAGATTTTGAGATACTGTGTGAACTCCTCACTTGGCCTGTTGTATTCTACATTTTCTCCCTCTTGCTACAAGGAAGAGGAGATCAAAAATTCCAAAGAAAAACCAAGAGACGTGGAATGATGTGCCTGGAGATTTATTGAAAAGAGCAATGAATCAACACAGTGGGTGAAAAAGCCATGCATTTCACAGAGAAAAGGAGGTGGGTCCTGAGCAGTTCAGAGGATGGGGAGAAAACAGAGAGAGAAAAGCAGAAAGCCCAGACCTTCTACAGAAGGTCTTCCAGTCCAAATCTTCTCAATCCAAGACCAGCAGAAGCAGTCTCATCATTCCTGTAACCGTGAGGATCCGTTTCTTGGGTTCTACCTGTCCATCAGTAACTACAAGGGATCACAGTGACATTTCCAAGGCTGCCCTGAAGATTCCTTCCTCCAAGTAATCCTCTACTCGGGGTCAAGGGCCTTCGCAGGATGCCAGCTCCAGGGGCAGCACATGGTGCATTGCCTCCAATGGCAACAGGATCACAGCTGGCTGAGAGGATGGGACCAGGGATGGTCACAACAAAAGAAGGAGGCTGGATCACAACTTCTGCGGGTGGGATCTGGTTGATGGGTTGTGGATTGATTCCAGACAGGGTTCCAAGTTCTCGAGAACTTACGCCTCCTGCGATAAGACCACCTCCAAGGCCACTCATGCTTCCTCCTTGAAGGCCACCTCCAAGACCTGTACCACCAAGGCCAAGGCCACCAGCAGAGCCACCAGAAGAACCAAGACCAATCTGTGGAGTAGAGCAACCAGCTGGGATGACACAGGATGGAGTACAGGAAGCCATTGTTGAAATCTGGAACAAAATCAAGAAGGAACCAAGTCAAAGCAAAGGAGAAGTAAACGAATGCATATAACTTCACCATTTATCATACTTCTCTCCTACCAGTTTCCTGAGATAAACTCTGGAATTTTTACAGCTGTTCCTCCTAAAACACAAAAACTTTATCCATGGATCTTAGAAGGAGATACCAAAAATTTCAGCTACCAATTTTGAAGGACCAAGGTGGTTGTGACCACACAAGCACAGAACCACTTTCCCAAAAGGTGTTGATCTTGTGAAAAATCTGAAGACTTCACTGGATCCTCAAGCACACATTAGCTAGTCCTCCAAGAACCATGGCCTCTTACCTCTTCTTCTGAGATCTTCTTGTGAAGATAGGAGAACTTAAGTGAAGCTGTTGTGATTCCAGAAGAGGCCAGGGCTTTTATACCATTCTGCCAGGATCCTCAAATGTCTAAGATGCCACCTCTTTTCTCTGATGATCTTAGTTTGCAACACCCATTTTTACCATTTTTCCTGAGTCAGAATAGTTTTATGAAGAACTCAGCAGAATTAAGGTGCCATCAGAGAAGCCCATCAACCACTTCCTTTCGTCTTCCTCTCAGCTTTCATTGACCTTCGCGTTTCCTTTGATTTAAACACTTCTTTTCTCTGATGATCTTAGTTTGCAACACCCATTTTTACCCTTTTTCCTGAGTCAGAATAGTTTAATGAAGAACTCAGCAGAATTAAGCTGCCATCAGAGAAGCCCATCAACCACTTCCTTTCGTCTTCCTCTCAGCCTGCATTGACCTTCGTGTTTCCTTTGATTTAAACACCCGGGAAGGTGAAAAACAAGAATTGCAAATACCCCGTGGGGTTCGAGGAATCATCTAAACCCTCCCAAATCTCATCTGACAGCTCAGGAATTCTTCCTTGTTGGCAGCAATGGAATTTGTAGTTCCACAAGATTATAAAGATTATAAAAGTAACTTTCTGCATTGATTGGACATATTATGCATAGCTCTCTTTTTACTGATTTAAGTCCAAACATTGTTCAAAACTTGGGCAGTGATGCTTTGCAGGCTGATCTTCTTTAAGTCTCTTTTTATGCCTCTACGTTGTCCTTATGCAGCACCGAAATTGGGACCGGCCATTTGACTATTAAGTGAAGCGATGGCTGTTTTTAGGATTTTGATTCTATCCCTCTATGAATGCAGCCTGGGACTGCGTCGGAAAGAAGGAGATCCAAAGTTATAATACTGGAGGGACCCTTGCACCAGAGACCAATTCCTTATGTGTCTAATCACACTTGGCCAAATAAAATTATTCAACTCAATTCGGTTCCTTGGGGAGACATTTGACCAACCAAACAAAGCAGTTATTCATAGCAGTTTCCTGATCCAGTTCAAAGACAACTTACTCAATCCTCTCTGAATAGATCCAGGAGGACAGAATAAAATTTGAGACACCCCAATGCAGGAATCCAGGGAACTAAAGAAATAGGTATTTGAAATGTCCTGATTTCTTGGTATTCCAGGAACATGCTTGGTCATTTGATCTTCACTCTGGTTGCAGGTTGATCAGTAAAATTAAGATGCAGTTATTGGGGATGGTTATTATGACACCTGAAATATACTCAGCTTTCCTTTCGAAGCAGTTTTCAGCGTGTTAAATGCTTAATGAAGTGGCCTCATTTTGCAATCATGTTCTTAAGTTAACACCTAGATTTTGCTAATCACTCAAGCATGAGACAGACGCCTTGGGACTTCAATGAATTGTTTTTGAAGTAGTTGGATTATTTCTGAGGCTTCCTTTTGCATTACAGCTTTGGTTCTCCTTCCTTCCTTCCTTCCTTCCTTCCTTCCTTCCTTCCTTCCTTCCTTCCTTCCTTCCTTCCTTCCTTCCTTCCATCCTTCCTTCCTTCCTTCCTTCCTCCCACCCTTCCTCCCTCCCTCCCTCCCTTCCTCTCTTCTTCTCTCCCTTCCTTCTTTCCTTCCCATCAAATTGAAAGCAGCCAAGCCAGACCACTATGCCAATCAACAAATTAGGGACATTAAATAAAGCAAAGGGATTTATATAGATTTTTTCATGATGGCAGCTTAATTCTCCTGTATTTTCTGCTGAGCAATGCTAAGTTGCCCACATGAAAAGAAAAACAGCCATGGCTCATACAACCTTTAAACCGGAAAAGAGGCAGAGTCTGACCAGCACAAACCAATCCAGATGCCAAGACAAGAGTATAAAAACCCAGGACTCCTTTCCAAAATCCAACAGCTTCACTCAACTCTCTTCGCTTCACATCATCTCCTCAAAGAACAGGTAAGTTCATTTTTCTTCCCCAGGTTTGTGTAGGAAACCGGTGAGACAGCTAAAGTATGCTTGAGGATCCAATGAAGTCTTCTGATTCTTCTCAACATCAACACCTTTTGTGATAGAGGCTCTGTGCTTGTGTTGTCATGACAAGTGCTTCCAAAATCGGAAGCTGAAATTTTTCACACTTGGTATCTCCTCCTAAGATCCCTGGATAATTTCTGTCTGTTAGGAGGAACAGCTGTAAAAATTAGCAGCGTTTATCTCAGGAAACTGGTAGGAGAGAAGTAAGATAAACATTGAAGATACATGCATTCGTTTTCTTCTCCTTTGCTTTGACTTGGTTCCTTCTTGATCTTGTTTCCAGATTTCAGCAATGGCTTCCTGTACTCCATCCTGTGTCATCCCAGCTGGTTGCTCTACTCCACAGATTGGTTTTGGTTCTTCTACTGGCTCCGCTGGTGGCCTTGGCCTTGGTGGTAGAGGTCTTGGAGGTGGCCTTCATGGAGGAAGCATGGGTGGCCTTGGAGGTGGTCTTATCGTAGGAGGCTTAAGTTCTCGAGAACTTGGAACCCTGTCTGGAATCATCCCCTCCTGCATCAACCAGATCCCACCTGCAGAAGTCGTTGTCCAGCCTCCTTCTTTTGTTGTGACCATCCCTGGTCCCATCCTCTCAGCCAGCTGTGATCCTGTTGCCATTGGAGGCAACGCACCATGTGCTGCTCCTGGAGCCGGCATCCTGGGAAGGCGCATGTCTATGAGTAGAGGATTACTTGGAGGAAGGAATCTTCAGGGAGGCCTTGGAAATGTCACTGTGATCCCTTGTAGTTACTGATGGACAGGTAGAACCCAAGAAACGGATCCTCACGGTTACAGGAATGATGAGACTGCTTCTGCTGGTCTTGGATTGAGAAGATTTGGACTGGAAGACCTGTAGAAGGTCTGGGCTTTCTGCTTGTTTTCTCCCTGTTTTTCCCCTGTCCTTTGAACTGCTCAGGACCTACCTCCTTTTCTCTGTGAAATGCATGGCTTTTTCACCCACTGTGTTGATTCATTGCCCTTTTCAATAAATCTCCAGGCACATCATTCCACGTCTCTTGGTTTTTCTTTGGAATTTTTGATCTCCTCTTCCTTGTAGCAAGATGGAGAAAATGTGGAATACAACAGACCAAATGAGGAGTTCACACAGTATGTCAAAATCTGATGATTGATTGATTCATTTATTCATTCATTCTTGGCTTAGAGCAAAGTCTTCATGACTAATAGAGTTGGAAGTGACCTTGGAGGTCTTGTATTCCAACCCCGTTTATGTCTGCAAGAGCATAAGATCATCATCTGATCAATCAACTCAGATATAAGACAACTTTTTTATAAAGGAAAGATAGCTTTTATTGTCATTATTTCACTGTGAGCATACTGACCATTTTTAAAAATGAAATTCTGTTGTCTCCTCTTCAAGAAAAAGTGTATATCTATCCAAACACATATACAGCACAAATACACACACGCTACATACCATATACACATGCTATTTTCCGACTTACAAGATGCTAGTAATGTAGCTTTAGGGAACAGTCAGATAAGAGGCAACATAGTCCTCAGCTGCATAACAGGTAGAGAAAGAAACTCAGAAGGGAACTACTTTAACATTTCAGAATGCATAAAAGAGACAGTGGTAGATCTGTAATTTTAGAACTGCAAAATTCTGTTGATGTATCCTTACAATAAAGTAGAGTTAATTCGTGTTTTCCTGTCTGGTCAACCTGGGGAGACTTGCAGAAATATTTTCCATGTCTTCAATCATGCATGTAATAATATCCTTCCCTTCAGCTTTGTGAAAAATTGCAACTTGGTCATAAGCTTCCAAGCTTTTGAGAGACCCTAAGAATCCCTGGAGTTCAGTCTATTTCTCTCCACATAAATCAAAGCCCGTCACCACATTCCTTTTCTTCCTGGTTGCATTAGCACCCACCCTTGTCTTTATGGCCATGAGATCTAGGTACGTGGGTTCATGAGAGCACCAGAAGCATTGGGTGCTCCCATGAGAGTAGAAAGCAGCATGGAAGCTGCATTCCGAGGTCAAAATTTCTTGGACGTGGCACACTTGAGAAAAGTCAGAAATAATTTTCATCCTATGGCCCCTGTGAGAAGACTTTAAATCACTATTACTCAACCTCAGTCATTTTGTGAGGACTTCAACTCCCAGAATTCCCCAGCCAGCAGGAATTCTGGGAATTGGATTCCACACTTCTTAAGCTGTACAAGAGACTTGAGAGGTACGTGATGATTAATTCCCTGTCAAGCCAACTCCTCACTCTCCTTCGTTCATTACATCTTTTGAAGAAGGAGAAGATGAATAGTTGGACAAATTGTGTCTCTTTAATTGGTGTGAGGAAAGCACCCTTTGATCATACTTACTCCAAGCCAAAGAAATTCACACATCCCCGCAGGCTAAAAACACATTCCTGAATCAAGAAGTCAACAGAAACCCTGTTTGATTTACTCGTCTATTTGCAGACGGGAAAGTTGCTTTTCTCCTGAAGTAGGAACTTGGGGTTCTGCAATTTAAGGCTGAAGCAGCCCTGGTCTTGGAGTTCTACAGGCAGGGCTAAGGAAGACCTCTGACTAAACCTTGGAGAAGTTGCATTTCATAGGGTTAGTGCCGGTGTCAGCAACCAGTGGCTCCAGAGCTGCATGCAGCTCTTTGGGCCCTCTGCTGCAGCTCCTTGTCCCATCACTGGCTGGGCCCACCGCTCACCCTCCCCTCGCCTGGCCTTGTAAATCCGAGAGATACAGAGAGAGGGGGGAGAGAGGGCGGGAGAGAGAGGGAGAGGGCCATTCCTTACATTAAATCATACTTTAGGCTTAGGGCCAGTCATAAGGCCAAGGGTCTCCCTTCCAAGTTCCCCCACTGCACAAATCCAGAACAAACCAACCCCACATGGCTTCAGTCAGTCTGTGCACAACCCTGGATCCACCTGAGATCTATGGATCTGCCTGCGTGAAGAAGGCCACCATGAATATGGAGCTGATATTTTCTGAGCCACCATGGGCAATATCTCACCAAGATTTCTGCTGAACATTTTGACTTATAGTCCAAAGTAGAGTTGTTCTGGAGATGGACCTAAGCCAAGAGATGGATGGAGAGCCATCAACCTTCTGCTTGTCTTCTCCTTCAAGCCATCGGTGGCAGTCAAACTCTCAAATCCTTTCAAGCTTTCCCTTTATGGAGTGTAGGAAGCTCAGAGTATCTTCTAGCCCCTCCTGAGCCCCCATGCTTTGCAACAACAGGTAAAACCCAACCCATGTTGAGGACCCCTCAGAGTTTCTCATCCTTAGAAGAGGCTGGAAGAGGTGCCTCTGAATGAATTCGTGTTCTGTGTTATTGAAACGCAGAGCCTTAATTCACGTTGAAAAAGAAGGTGGGGGCAATACCTTCAGGGCAGGTTAAAAAGCAGAGTTTTACAACATGGCACCTTTCAAATAATAATAATTATTAAAATGTGCAAAAAACCTGCCATACGGCAATTTGAAAATAAATTAAGATAACTTTTATTGTCATTTTTTGTAAGCACACTGGCCCATATATATACCTGCACATGTATGTATGTATGTATGTTTGCATGTACAGTAGATCACAGAAGGACATTATCCATTAGGGATGTACTCACTTTTGTAGCTAGCAGTTTAGACATTAATGATTGTGTGTTGAATTATTTTGAGGGGACAGCACATTTACACTGTTATACAAGCTGTAGACTCACTACTTTACACTGCAGCCAAGTGTCATTTCTTCAGCATTGTCACCTGAAAACATATACTTAAATATTGGCAAAGTGTACTCACTTCTGTGATCTAATGTATGTATATCACATTATGTATGTATGCATGTATTAATCAATGTCCATTTTTAATACATAGTGGAAAGAGGAAACCTTCTCCTTTATATTTTCCCTACAGGATTCCAGCTTGATTTTTTAAAATTATCAAGTTATTATCAAAATGGTTATTCTTTTTCTTTTTAAAAAGGATTTTGATAAATTCGACTGGACAGTCAGTGAGCCCCTAAATGCTTATGGCATGTTTTATGTTATGTTATGGTTTAGGTTACATTATATTTGGTGTTATCTTTTATTTTATATTACGTTATATTTTACAGATTGTTTTTCAAGATATCCTGTGTTTTATGGAGGGATGAAATCCAGCAGGTTCTAACAGGTTCTGGAGAACCGGTAGCAGAAATTTTGAGTAGTTCAGAGAACCGGCAAATACCAGCTCTGGCTGGCCCCAGGAGCTGGGAGGGAATGGGGATTTTGAAATATCCTTCACCTTCCACACCCACCAAGCCACGCCCACAGAACCAGTAGGGAAAAATTTTGAATTTCATCCTGGTTTTATACTACGTTGTGCTATTTATTAAATTTACGCCATATGCCACCCTTTCTGCTGTCATAGATGCAAGAAAATCTTAGTGAGGTGTGGTAAAAATGCATTTAGGGTGATGCCGTGTGAACCTTGTCTTTTGCTGTTGTTGCTCTGGATCCCCTACAACTTTCTTGGAATCAAAACCACCCACTAGGTGTTCTTCCCCAGAGGGGTTTTGACTAGAACTTCCAGCCTCCCAGCCATGATGAAAGAATCCTCTAGAACTATAGTTCATTCATTTGGGGTTTATGTAGTTTCTACGGTATTTCTAATTAAGAGCCACGGATGCAACAGGATGAACGCCAAAGAAAAACCAAGAGACGTGGAATGATGTGCCTGGAGATTTATTGAAAAGGGCAATGAATCAACACAGTGGGTGTAAAAGACAGAGAAAAGGAGGTGGGTCCAGAGCAGTTCAAAGGATGGGGAGAAAACAGGGAGAGAAAAGCAGAAAGCCCAGACCTTCTAGAGAAGGTCTTCCAGTCCAAATATTCTCAATCCAAGACTAGCAGAAGCAGTCTCATCATTCCTGTAACCGTGAGGATCCGTTTCTTGGGTTCTACCTGTCCATCAGTAACTACAAGGGATCACAGTGACATTTCCACGGCCGCCCTGAAGATTCCTTCCTCCAAGTAATCCTCTACTCATGGACATGCGCCTTCCCAGGATGCCAGCTCCAGGGACAGCACATGGTGTGTTGCCTCCAATGGCAACAGGGTCACAGCTGGCGGACAAGATGGGACCAGGGATGGTCACAACAAAAGAAGGAGGCTGGATCACAACTTCTGCAGGTGGGATCTGGTTGATGCAGGAGGGGATGATTCCAGACAGGGTTCCAAGTTCTTGAGAACTTAGGCCTCCTGCGATAAGACCACCTCCAAGGCCACCCATGCTTCCTCCATGAAGGCCACCTCCAAGGCCAAGGCCACCAGAGGAGCCACGAGAAGAACCAAGACCAAACTGTGGGGTGGAGCAACAGGCTGGGATGACGCAAGGTGGATTACAGGAAGCCATTGCTGAAATCTGGAAACAAGGTCAAGAAGGAACCAAGTCAAAGCAAAGGAGAAGTAAATGAATGCATGTGTCTTCACCAGTTATCATACTTCTCTCCTACCTGTTTCCTGAGATAAACTCTGCTAATTTTTACAGCTCTTCCTCCTAAGACACAATAAATTTATCCACGAATCTTAAAAGGAGATTCCAAGTGTAAAAAATTTCAGCTACTAATTTTGGAAGACCAAGCTGGTTGTGACTACACAAGCACAGAGCCTCTTTCACAAAAGGTCTTGACCTTGTGAGGAATCTGAAGACTTCACTGGATCCTCAAGCACACATTAGCTAAGCATGGACATTCCTCCAAGAACCATGGCTTCTTACCTCTTCTTCTGAGATCTTCTTGTGAAGATAGGAGAACTCAAGGGAAGCTCTTGAGATACCAGAAGAGGCCAGGGCTTTTATACCATTCTGCAGGGATCCTCAAATGTCTAAGACACCACCTCTTTTCTCTGATGATCTTAGTTTGCAACACCCATTTTTACCCTTTTTCCGGAGTCAGAATAGTTTTATGAAGAACTCAGCAGAATTAAGCTGCCATCAGAGATGCCTAATAGCCCATCAGCCACTTCCACTCAGCCCGCATTGACCTGCGTGTTTCCTTTGATTTTAATGCTGGGGAAGGAAACAAACAAGAATTACAAATACCCCGTGGGGTTTAAGGAATCATCTAAATGTCTTCTGACACCTCAGGAATTCTTCCTTGTTGGCAGCGTGGATGCCAATGGGATTTGTAGTTCCCCAAGATCAAAAGAATAACTCCCTGGATTGATCAGACACATTTTGCATAGCTCTCTTTTTACTGATTTAAATCCAAACATTGTTTAAAAGGTGGGCAGTGATGCTTTGCAGGTTGATCTCCTTTAAGTCTCATTTTACGCCTTCACGCTGTCCTTAGGCAGCACCAAAATTGGGAGCGGCAATTTGGCCATTAAGTAAAGCAATGGCTGTGTCTATGGTCCAGTTTTAGTTTTCTTCGGCCTTACAGACCTGGGAAGGTTTTCAATGTGAGGATTTGTCATAAAATTACTGTTACTTTGCCGTCGTGACTGCAGACAGTCACTAAGAGAGACAGTTGCTAAATGCGGATTACCAGTATTTTGTTTTACATCCTTGTTTAGGTAAGGTTCTTTTTCATATCCTTGAACTTCGACTGAAATAAAATATTGTTCGATCAGATCCTTCTTGGAGAGCACAGTAAGTCTTTGAAAATAGTGGAATTTGTGACATGTCACACAGAGACTTCCAACCGGAACAATTAGAAATAGGGACAGTTTCTCCCTCCAAGCCATCACTCTGCCTAACACCTACTTCTCACAGTGTTCTCTAATCTCTATGTATATTTACCTGAGTAGAATGGCTGTAGGATTATTATTTAGCAGAATAACAGAGTTGGAAGGGACCTTGGAGGTCTTCTTATCCAACTTCTGCTCAAGCAGGAGATGTTATCTATCAATCCAGACAAATCTTCTCTTAAAAACCTCCCGTGATAGAGCATCCACAAATTCTGGAAGCAAGTTGTTCTACTGATTAACTCTTCTCACTCTCAAGAACTTCCTCCTTAGTTCTAGGTTGCTTCTCCCCTTGATGAGTTTCCACCCGTTGCTTCTTGTCCTGCCTTCTGGTGCTTTGGAGAATAGCTTCACTCCGTCTTCTTTGTGGCAACCCCTGAGATATTGGAAGACTGCTATCATGTCCCGCCTAGTCCTTCTTCTCATTAAACTAGACATACCCAACTCCCGCAAACATTCTTCGTAGATTTTAGCTTCCAGCCCCCTAATCATCTTTGTTGCTCTTCTCTGCACTCTTTCCAGAGTCACTACATCTTTTTTATATTGTGGTGGCCAAAACTGGATGTGATATTCCAAGTATGGTCTTACCAAGGACTTATAAAGCGGTATTAAAACCTCACAGGATCTTGAGTCTATCCCTCTATGAATGCAGCCTGGGACTTCATTGGAAGGAAGGAGACCCAAAGTTGGAATACTGGAGGGACCCTTTCACCAGAGACCGATTCCTTGTGTGTCTAATCACACTTGGCCAAATAAAATTATTCTATTCAATTCGGTTCCTTGGGGAGACATTTGACCAACCAAACAAAGCAGTTATTCGTAGCAGTTTCCTGATCCGGGTTCAAAGACAACTTACTCAATGCTCTGTGAATAGATCCAGGAGGACAGAATAAAATTTGAGACACCCCAATGCAGGAATCCAGGGAACTAAAGAAACAGCTATTTGAGATGTCTTCATTTCTTGGTATTCCAGGAACATGCTTGGTCATTTGATCTTCACCGTGGTTGCAGGTTGAGCAGTAAAATTAAGATGCAGATATTGGGATGATTATTATGACAGCTGAAATATACTCAGCCTTCCTTACGAAGCAATTTTCAGCGTGTTAAATTCTTAATGGGCCAATTTTATGAAGTGGCCTCATTTTGCAATCATGTTCTTATGGTAACACCTGCATTTTTGCTAGTCATCCAAGCATGAGACACCTTGGGACTTCAAATAGTTGGATTATTTCTGAGGCTACTTTAAGAATTATAACTTTGGTTCTCCCTTCCTTCCTTCCTTCCTTCCTTCCTTCCTTCCTTCCTTCCTTCCTTCCTCCCTCCCTCCCTCCCTCCCTCCCTCCCTCCCTCTTCTATTTCCTTCTTTCCTCTCTTCCTCTCTCCTCCTTCCCTTTCTTCTTTCCTTCCCCTCAAATTAAAAGCAGTGAAGCCTCACCATGAAGCCAATCAACAAATTAGGGACATTAAATAAAGCAAAGGAATTCATAGATATTTTTTCATAATGCCAGCTTAATTCTCATGTGTTTTCTGGTGAGCAATGCTAAGTTGCCCACATGAAAAGAAAAACAGCCATGGCTCATGCAACCTTTAAGCCGGAAAAGAGGCAGAGTCTGACCAGCGCAAACCAACCCAGATGCCAAGACAAGAGTATAAAAACCCAGGACTCCTTTCCAAAATCCAACAGCTTCACTCAACTCTCTTCACTTCACATCATCTCCTCAAAGAACAGGTAAGTTCATTTTTCTTCTCCAGATTTGTGTAGGAAACCGGTGGGATAGCTAAAGTATGCATGAGGATCCAATGAAGTCTTCTGATTCTTCTCAACATCAACACCATTTGTGAAAGAGGCTCTGTGCTTGTGTTGTCACAACCAGCTCTTCCAAAATTGGAAGCTGAAATTTTTCAAACTTGATATCTCCTCCTAAGATCCATGGATAAAGTGAGTTTTTGTGTCTTAGGAGGAATAGCTGGAAACATTACCTGATCTGGGGAAACTGGTAGAAGAGAAATGATGAATATATGTACATTCGGTTTCTTCTCCTTTGCTTTGACTTGGTTCCTTCTTGACCTTCTTTCCAGATTCCAGCAATGGCTTCTTGTACTCCATCCTGCACCATCCCAGTCTGTTGCTCCACCCCACAGTTTGGTCTTGGTTCTTCTACTGGCTCTGCTGGTGGCCTTGGAGGAAGCATGGGTGGCCTTGGAGGTGGTCTTTTCAGAGGAAGCACCAGCTCTGGAGAACTTGGAATCCTGTCCGGAGTCATCCCCTCCTGCATCAACCAGATCCCACCTGCAGAAGTCGTGATCCAGCCTCCTTCTTTCGTTGTGACCATCCCTGGTCCCATCCTCTCTGCCAGCTGTGATCCTGTTGCCATTGGAGGCATTGCACCATGTGCTGCTCCTGGAGCTGGCATCCTGGGAAGGCGCATGTCCCTGAGTGGAGGATTACTTGGAGGAAGGAATCTTCAGGGCGGTCGTGGAAACGTCACTATGATCCCTTGTTGTTACTGATGGACACATAGAACCCAAGAAACAGATCCTCACGGTTACAGGAATGATGAGACTGCTTCTGCTGGTCTTGGATTGAGAAGATTTGGACTTGAAGACCTTCTGTAGAAGGTCTGGGCTTTCTGGTTTTTTTCTCCCTGTTTTCTCCCTGTCCTCTGAACTGCTCTGGACCCACCTCCTTTTCTCTGTGAAATTCATGGCTTTTACACCCATTGTCTTGATTCATTGCCCTTTTCAATAAATCTCCAGGCACATCATTCCACGTCTCTTGGTTTTTCTTTGGAGTTTTGGATCTCTACTTCCTTGGAGAAAGACAGCCAACATGTCCAGCATCTAAATCTGTTGCATCAGTGGCTCAGAATTAGAAAGAGAAATGGGAAACTACATACACCCCAAATCTAATGAATGAACTATAGTTCTAGAAGATTCTTTCATCATGGTCGGGAGGCTGGGAGTTCTAGTCAATACCCCTCTGGGGAATAGTTCAGGGGAAAGTTGCTTTTCTCCTGAAGTAGGAACTTGGGGTTCTGCACCTTAAAGCTGAAGCAGCCCTGTTCTTGGATGTCTACAGGCAGGGCTAAGAAAGACCTCTGACTGAACCTTGGAGAAGTTGGATTTAAAAGGATTAGGGCCAATGACAGCAACCTGCTGCTCCAGAGCCGCATGTGGCTCTTTGGTAAGGTGACCAATCATCTTCCTGTAGGGAGGACTGTCCTTCTTTTGTAAGTTCTGTCCTCTCTCAAAATTTCTGTCCTCCTACATGTCCTCCTTTTCGATATTTGAAGACTAATCTGTAAATCTCTGTATTTGATCCATGCCGATCCGTTGTGTGTGATGTGGCATATTTGTATTTGACATGACGATTCATCAAGGCTCGGTACAGTGCAGCCAGATGCGATTATGAGACCCATGCGCTCCGCACAGGAGAATTGTTTTGAATGTGCCACATCCAAGACTGCGCTGCGTATAAGTGGCTTTGTTTACCTCTGTTCTGTCCTCGCCACACACACACACACACACTCAGACAGTCGGGGGTTAAATAAACTGGCAGGCAACCAATTAGTCCGATAAGACGCTTGGTAGCAATCCCAGCAGCTGCTTGCCAAGACCTTTATCAACGTAGAAGAAAATACACACCACAACAATTGTCCAGGAATAAATCTGAAGCCGAGATGCAAAGTGACTCCAAGGGATTACTTAGTTTTGTCCGTCACAGAGCCTGAATGCTTAACTCCCCCACTTTTATAGCCTGTGGGGTGTGATCCAGTGAGTCAGCTAATCACGGGCATGCCTTTTCTTCTGTTGCGCGCACCTGTCTCTGCGACGCTGGCGAGGGTCCAGCCAAGACTCATTACTCTCATCACTGTCCACCTGTGGCTGCGGGGACGTGCTTAGCTCTGGACCTATCTCTTGCCCTTCGGTGTCCTCCGGAGGCATTGTCAGAGAGGAGGGTGCTGGATAAGGAGGCCTTGCCAACTCCTCTCCCTCACTCTCAGAGTCCTCTCCTGCTGATGACACAGGCTCAGGCAATGGAGCCACAACAACCTCTTACCGAAACACGACATGGCACACACGCAGGTGTCCTCCTTTTCATTGTAAAAAAGTTGGTCACCTTACCTTTGGGCCCTCTGCTGCAGCTCCCTGTCCCATCACTGGCTGCCCCTCCCCTCACCCTCCCCTCCTAGTCACTCCTTGCCTGGCCTTGGAAATCCGAGAGATACAGAGAGAGGGAGGAGAGAGGGGAATAGGACTGGGTGTTTTGCTAATATGATTTATTGGGTTAGGGATTTTCTGCCTTCACTGTGAGTTGTATTGTGTTGTGTGTGTGGGGGGGGGGGGGGGTGCACTGATGGAGCTCAACAAATCTCATTGTACATGTGTTGTGCACTGACAATAAAGATTTGACTTGATTTGGGAAGATAGAGAGGGGGAGAGAGAGATACAGAGAGGGGAGAAAGAGGGAAAGATAGAGAGGGAGAAGGGGAGAGAGAGATACAGAGAGAGAGGGGGAAGAGAGGGGAAGACAGAAAGGGACAGACAGACAGAGAGTGTTTAAGTGCAGACCCCTGGGTTAGGGTCATTACTTACATTAAATCTTGGGCCTCATGGTTTAGGGCCAGCCATGAGGCCCAAGTTCTCACCTCCAATTTCCCCCATGCACAAATCCAGACCAAACCAACCCCACATGGCTTCAGTCAGTCCATGCACAAACCAACCCTGGATCCACCTGAGATCTCTGGCTCTACCTGCGTGAAGAAGATCACCATGAATATGGAGCTGATATTTTCTGAGCCACCATGGGCAATATCTCACCAAGATTTCTGCTGAACAACCTGACTTACAGCCCAAAGTAGAATTGTTCTGGAGATGGACCTAAGCCAAGAGATGGATGGAGAGCCATCAACCTTCTGCTTGTCTTCTCCTTCAAGCCATCAGTTGCAGTCAAACTCTCAAATCCAAGGTCCTTTCAAGCTTTCTCTTTATGGAGTGTAGGAAGCTCAGAGTGCCTTCTGGCCCCTCCTGAGCCCCCATGCTTTGCAACAGCAGGTAAAATTCAACCCATGTTGAGGACCCCTCAGAGTTTCTCATCCTTAGAAGAGGCTGGAAGAGGTGCCTCTGAATGAATTCGTGTTCTGAGTTATTGAAACACAGAGCCTTAATTCGTGTCGAAAGAGAAGGTGGGGGCAATACCTTCAGGACAGGTTAAAAAGCAGAGTTTTAGGACAGGGCACCTTTCAGATGATAATAATGGTTAAAATGTGCAAAACACCTGCTATCCAGTGATTTGAAAATGAATTAAGATAATTTTTATTGTCATTTTTTGTGAGCACATATATATATACCTGCACCTGTATGTATGTATGTATACATGCATGTATATGTATGTATGTACAGTAGATCACAGAAGGACATTATCACTTGGGGTGTACTCACTTCTGTAGCCAGCAGCCATTAATGGCTGTGTGTTGCATTATTTTGAGGGGACAGCACATTTACACTATTATACAAGCTGTAGACACACTAGTTTACATTGTAGCCAAGTGTCATTTCTTCAGCATTGTCACCTGAAAAGATATACTTAAATATTGGCAAAGTGTACTCACTTCTGATATAATGTATGTATGTATGTATGGATGGATGGATGCATGTACAGTATGTATCAGTAGTGGGATTCAAGTAATTTAGCAACAGGTTCTCTGCCCTAATAATTTCTCCCAACAACCAGTTTGCCAAACTGCGCAGAAAGTTAACAACTGGTTCTCCCAAAGTGGTGCGAACTGGCTGACTCCCACCACTGGTATGTATGTATGTATGTATGTATGTATGTATGTATGTATGTATGTATTAATCTCTATCCATTTTGAATACATAGTGGAAAGAGGAAACTTTCTCCTTTATATTTCCCCTACTGGATACCAACTGATTTTTTAAAATTATCAAATCATTATCAAAATGGTTATTCTTTTTCTTTTTAAAAAGGATTTTGATAGAGTCGACTGGACAGTCAGTTAGCCCATAAATGCTTATGCATTTTTATGTTACGTTATCATTTAGGTTACATTATGTTTGATGTTATGTTTTATTTCTTATTATGTTATATTTTACAGATTCTTTTTTATGCTACGTTGTGCTATTTATTAAATTTACGCTTTTTGCCACCCTCTCTGCTATCGAGGTGCGAGAAAATCTTAATGAGGTGTGGTAGAAATGCACTTAGGGGTAAGATGCTGGGTTAGAAATGTTGTCACTCCGGATCCCCTACACACATTCTTGAAATCAAAACCACCCACTAGGCGTTCTTCTCCAGAGGGGTTTTGACTAGAACTCCCAGCCTCCCAGCCATGATCAAAGAATCTTCTAGAATTATAGTTCATTCATTAGATTTGGGGTTTATGTAGTTTCTAGGGTATTTATAATTAAGAGCCACAGATGCAACAGTTTTAGATGCTGGACATGTTGGCTGTCTTTCTGCAAGGAAGTAGAGATCCAAAACTCCAAAGAAAAACCAAGAGACATGGAATGATGTGCCTGGAGATTTATTGAAAAGGGCAATGAATCAACACAGTGGGTGAAAAAGCCATGAATTTCACAGAGAAAAGGAGGTGGGTCCTGAGCAGTTCAGAGGACAGGGAGAAAACAGGGAGAAAAACAGCAGAAAGCCCAGACCTTCTACAGAAGGTCTTCCAGTCCAAATCTTCTCAATCCAAGACCAGCAGAAGCAGTCTCATCATTTCTGTAACTATGAGGATCCGTTTCTTGGGTTCTATGTGTCCATCAGTAACAACAAGGGATCACAGTGACGTTTCCACGGCCGCCCTGAAGATTCCTTCCTCCAAGTAATCCTCCACTCATGGACATGCGCCTTCCCAGGATGCCGGCTCCAGGAGCAGCACATGGTGCAATGCCTCCAACGGCAACAGGATCACAGCTGGCAGAGAGGATGGGACCAGGGATGGTCACAACAAAAGAAGGAGGCTGGATCACGACTTCTGCGGGTGGGATCTGGTTGATGCAGGAGGGGATGACTCCAGACAGGGTTCCAAGTTCTCCAGAACTGGTGCTTCCTCTGAAAAGACCACCTCCAAGGCCACCCATGCTTCCTCCAAGGCCACCAGCAGAGCCAGTAGAAGAACCAAGACCAAACTGTGGGGTGGAGCAACAGACTGGGATGGTGCAGGATGGAGTACAAGAAGCCATTGCTGGAATCTGGAAAGAAGGTCAAGAAGGAACCAAGTCAAAGCAAAGGAGAAGAAACCGAATGTACATATATTCATCATTTCTCTTCTACCGGTTTCCCCAGATCAGTTAATTTTTCCAGTGTTCCTCCTGAGACACAAAAACTCACTTTATCCACAGATCGTAGGAGAAGATACCATGTTTGAAAAATTTCAGCTTCCAATTTTGGAAGAGCTGGTCATGACAACACAAACACAGAGCCTCTTTCACAAAAGATGTTGATGTTGAGAAGAATCAGGAGACTTCATTGGATCCTCAAGCATACTTTAGCTATCCCATAAACCCAGAGAAGAAAAAGGAACTTACCTGGTGTTTGAGGAGATGATGCGAAGAGAAGAGAGTTGGGTGAAGCTGTTGGAGTTTGGAAAGGAGTCCTGGGTTTTTATACTCTTGTCTTGGCATCTGGATTGGTTTGCGCTGGTCAGACTCTGCCTCTTTTCCGGCTTAAAGGTTGTGTGAGCCATGGCTGTTTTTCTTTTCATGTGGGCAACTTAGCATTGCTCACCGGAAAACCCATGAGAATTAAGCTGCCATCATGAAAAAAATATCTATGAATCCCTTTGCTTTATTTAATGTTCCCAATTTGTTGATTGGCTTCATGGTCAGGCTTAGCTGCCTTCAATTTGAGGGGAAGGAAGGAAGAAAGGAAGGAAGGAAGGAAGGAAGGAAGGAAGGAAGGAAGGAAGGAAGGAAGGAAGGAAGGAAGGAAGGAAGGAAGGAAGGAAGGAAGTTTAAGATCCCAGAATGTACTTGAATCACCAGAATGCCAAAGAGAGAAATTCAAGATGATGATTGCAAAAAGAAGCAGATTTTATTTATGGCCAAAAACAAAAAGCTGGGTAAAACTGTTCCAAACACATACAAAAGAGACATGTAAACGGAAGGGCCACACCTTCAGAGAAGATCTGACCCCTTTTATACTGTTAAAACACCAGTTCAATCCCCAATTCTGGCCTCCTAATTTATGCTTGTGTATTCCTTGTTGCCTTGGAAAGGGATAGAAACCTCCCAATTAGCTTTATCTCTTCCTTGAGCATTCCTTTGTTCTCCCAATTGACCATTTGGCCCCCTGGTGCTGCAGGAACTGAGTTTACACAGATCAAAGCAGTGTTGGGTTTCAAAAATATTTACTAGGGGTTCTGTGGGTGTGCCTTGGTGGGCGTGCCAGGGGAAGGATACTGTAAAATCTCCATTCCCATCCCAATCCAGGGGAAGGATACTGCAAAATCCCAATGTCCTCCTGATCAGCTGGGATTTGGGAGGCAGAGAATAGATGGGGGTGGGGGCAGTCAGAATTTTTACTACCGGTTCTCCGAACTACTCAAAATTTCTGCTACCGGTTCTCCAGAACTGATCAGAACCTGCTGAAATCCACCCCTGGATCAAAATTAAGTTAGGGCTGAAGTGTAAATTATACCCTGGATGATGCATGCAGTCCCAACTGAGATATGTACCATGCTTTTGGATGGCGTGAGAAAAGGAAGAAAATAGATTGATATGGATTAACAGCATATGTTTATTAAAGGACATTAGTTACAGGAGATAAAAATATAAAGGCATAATATATCATATGTGTGTTATTCAAATACAAAGACATAATAAGTGTTAGAGGAAACTAATCCTTACAGAATAACAAGTTTCTACTAATTCTAGTATACTAGCATATTATATTCTATTATTATTTATTATATCCTTAATATCGTTTCCCTTCAGGAGGAAGGAAGGAAGGAAGGAAGGAGAACCAAAGCTATAATTCTTAAGGGAAGCCTCAGAAATAATCCAACTACTTCAAAAACAATTCATTGAAGTCCCAAGGCGTCTGTCTCATGCTTGGGTGATTAGCAAAATCTAGGTGTTAATCTAAGAACATGATTGCGAAATGAGGCCACTTCAAAGAATTGGCCCATTAAGGATTTAACACGCTGAAAATTGCTTCGTAAGGAAGGCTGAGTATATTTCAGGGGTCATAGTAATCATCCCAATATCTGCATCTTAATTTTACTGTTCAACCTGCAACCAGAGTGAAGTCAAATGACCAAGCATGTTCCTGGAATACCAAGAAATGAGGACATCTCAAATATCTATTTCTTTAGTTCCCTAGATTCCTGTATTGGGGGGCCTCCAATTTTATCCTGTCGTCCTGGATCTATTTAGAGAGGATTCAGTAAGTGTTCTTTGACTGCTATGAATAGCGGCTTTGTTGGTTGGACAAATGCCTCCCCAAGGAACCAAATTGAATTGAATGATTTTAGTTGGCCAAGTGTGATTAGACACACAAGGAATTGGTCTCTGGTGCAAGGGTCCCTCCAGTATTACAATTTTGGGTGTCCTTCCTTCTGACGTAGTCCCAGGCTGCATTCATAGAGGGATAGAATCAAAATCATAAACACAGCCATTGCTTCATTTAATGACCACATTGCTGTCCCAATTTCTGTGCCGCATAAGGACAATGTCGAGGCATAAAATGAGACTTAAAGGAGATCAACCTGCAAAGCATCACTTGCCACCTTTTAAACAATGTTTGGATTTAAATCAGTAAAAAGAGCTATGCATAATATGTCTGTTCAATCCAGTTACTCTTTTGATCTTGTGGAACTACAAATCCCATTGGCATCAATGCTGCCAACAAGGAAAATTCCCTGAGCTGTCAGAAGAAATTTGGGAGGGTTTAGATGATTCCTCAAACCCCATGGGGTATTTGCAATTCTTGTTTTTCACCTTCCCAGTTGTTTAAATCAAAGGAAACACGAAGGTCAATGCAGGCTGAGAGGAAGACGAAAGGAAGTGGTTGATGGGCTTCTCTGATTGCACCTTAATTCTGCTGAGTTCTTCATAAAACTATTCTGACTCAGGAAAAAGGGTAAAAATGGGTGTTGCAAACTAAGATCATCAGAGAAAAGAGGTGGTGTCTTAGATATTTGAGGATCCCGGCAGAATGGTATAAAAGCCCTGGCCTCTTCTGGTATCTCAACAGCTTCCCTTGAGTTCTCCTATCTTCACAAGAAGATCTCAGAAGAAGAGGTAAGAAGCCATGGTTCTTGGAGGAATGTCCATGCTTAGCTAATGTGTGCTTGAGGATCCAGTGAAGTCTTCAGATTCTTCACAAGGTCAAGACCTTTTGTGAAAGAGGCTCTGTGCTTGTATAGTCACAACCAGCTTGGTCTTCCAAAATTGGTAACTGAAGTTTTCAGTATCTCCTCCTAAGATCCATGGATAAAGTTTTTGTGTCTTAGGAGGAACAGCAGAGCTTATCTCAGGAAACTGGTAGGAGAGAAGTAAGATAAACGTTGAAGATACATGCATTCGTTTTCTTCTCCTTTGCTTTGACTTGGTTCCTTCTTGATCTTGTTTCCAGATTTCAGCAATGGCTTCCTGTACTCCATCCTGTGTCATCCCAGCTGGTTGCTCTACTCCACAGATTGGTTTTGGTTCTTCTACTGGCTCCGCTGGTGGCCTTGGCCTTGGTGGTAGAGGTCTTGGAGGTGGCCTTCATGGAGGAAGCATGGGTGGCCTTGGAGGTGGTCTTATCGTAGGAGGCTTAAGTTCTCGAGAACTTGGAACCCTGTCTGGAATCATCCCCTCCTGCATCAACCAGATCCCACCTGCAGAAGTCGTCATCCAGCCTCCTTCTTTCGTTGTGACCATCCCTGGTCCCATCCTCTCTGCCAGCTGTGAGCCTGTTGCCATTGGAGGCATTGCACCATGTGCTGCTCCTGGAGCCGGCATCCTGGGAAGGCGCATGTCCCTGAGTAGAGGATTACTTGGAGGAAGGAATCTTCAGGGCGGCCGTGGAAATGTCACTGTGATCCCTTGTAGTTACTGATGGACAGGTAGAACCCAAGAAACGGATCCTCACGGTTACAGGAATGATGAGACTGCTTCTGCTAGTCTTGGATTGAGAATATTTGGACTGGAAGACCTTCTCTAGAAGGTCTGGGCTTTCTGCTTTTCTCTCCCTGTTTTTCCCCTGTCCTTTGAACTGCTCAGGACCCACCTCCTTTTCTCTGTGAAATTCATGGCTTTTTCACCCACTGTGTGGGTGCTCCATTGTTTCATTGCCTTTTCAATAAAGCTCTAGGCACAGAATTCCTTGCCTCTTGGTTTTTCTTTGGAATTTTTGATCTCCTCTTCCTTGAAGCAAGATGGAGAAAATGTAGAATACAGCAGACCAAGTGAGGAGTTTACACAGTATCTCAAAATCTGTTGATTCATTCGTTCGTTTGTTCATTTGTTTGCTCATTCATTCGTTCGTTCATTTTCATTCATTCATTCATGGCTTAAAGTAAATTCTTCATGAATAATAGAGTTGGAAGTGACCTTGGAGGTCTTGTATTCCAACCCCGTTCATGTCTGCAAGAGCATAAGACCATCATCTGATCCATCAACTCAGATACAAGATAACTTTTTTTAAAGAAAATATAGCTTTTATTGTCATTATTTCACTGTGAGCATACTGACCATTTTTAAAAATGAAATTATGTTGTCTTCTCTTCAAGAAAAAGTGTATATCTATCCAAACACATACACAGCATACATATCCACCTGCTACATACCATATACACATGCTATTTTCCAACTTACAAGATTCTAGTAATGTAGCTTTAGGGACCAGTCAGATAAGAGGCAACACAGTCCTCAGCTGCATAACGGGCAGAGAAAGAAACTCAGAAAGGAACTACTTTAACATCTCAGGATGCATAAAAAAGACAGTGGGAGATTTGTACTTTCAGACCTGTAAAATTCTGTTAATTGCAATAAAGTAAAATTAGCACATCTCTTTGTTTTTCCTGTCTGGTCTACCTGGGAAGGCTTGCAGAAATACTTTCCCTCTCTTCAACCATGCATATAATAATATCCTTCCCTTTAGCTTTCTGAAAAATTACAACTTGGTCATAAGCTTCCAAGCTTTTGAGAGATCCTAAGAATCCCTGGAGTTCAGACTATGACTGTCCACGTAAATCAATGCCCGTCACCACATTCCTTTTCTTTTGGTTGTCATTAGCACCCACCCTTGTCTTTATGGCCATGAGATCTAGGAACGTGGGTTCATGAGAGCACCAGAAGCATTGGGTGCTCCCATGAGAGTAGAGAGCAGCATGGAAGCCGCATTCCGAGGTCAAAATTTCTTGGACGTGGCACACTTGAGAAAAGTCAGAAATAATTTTCATCCTATGGCCCCTGTGAGAAAACTTTAAATCACTATTACTCAACCTCAGCCACTTGGTGTGGACTTCAACTACCAGAATTCCCTGACCAGCAGGAATTCTGGGAATTGGATTCCACACTTCTTAAGCTGTACAAGAGACTTGAGAGGTACGTGATGATTAATTCCCTGTCAAGCCATCTCCTCACTCTCCTTTGTTCATTACATCTTTTGAAGAAGGAGAAGATGAATAGTTGGACAAATTGTGTCTCTTTAATTGGTGTGAGGAAAGCACCCTTTGATCATACTTACTCCAAGCCAAAGAAATTCACACATCCCCGCAGGCTAAAAACACATTCCTGAATCAAGAAGTCAACAGAAACCCTGTTTGATTTACTTGTCTATTTGCAGACGGGAAAGTTGCTTTTCTCCTGAAGTAGGAACTTGGGGTTCTGCAATTTAAGGCTGAAGCAGCTCTGGTCTTGGAGTTCTACAGGCAAGGATAAGAAAGACTTCTGACTGAACCTTAGAGAAGTTGCATTTCATTGGGTTAGTTCCGGTGTCAGCAGCCTGTGGCTTCAGAGCTGCCTGCAGCTCTTTGGGCCCTCTGCTGCGGCTCTCTGTCCCATCACTGGCTGGGCCCACCCCTCACCCTCCTCTCCCAGACACTCCTCGCCTGGCCTTGTAAATCCGAGAGATACAGAGAGAGGGGGGAGAGAGGGCGGGAGACAGAGAGGGAGATGGCCATTCCTTACATTAAATCATACTTTAGGCTTAGGGTCAGCCATGAAGCCCAGGTTCTCATTTCCAGTTTCCCCCACTGCACAAATCCAGACCAAACCAACCCCACATGGCTTCAGTCAGTCCATGCACAAACCAACCCTGGATCCACCTGAGATCTCTGGATCGGCCTGTGTGAAGAAGATCAACGTGAATATGGAGCTGATGTTTTCTGAGCCACCCTGGGCAATATCTCACCAAGATTTCTGCTGAACAACCTGATTTACAGCCCACAGCAGAGTTGTTCTGGAGATGGACCTAAGCCAAGAGATGGATGGAGAGCCATCAACCTTCTGCTTGTCTTCTCCTTCAAGCCATCGGTGGCAGTCAAACTCTCAAATCCTTTCAAGCTTTCCCTTTATGGAGTGTAGGTAGCTCTGAGTACCTTCTGGCCCCTCCTGAGCCTCCAGCTTTGCAACGGCGGGTAAAACCCAACCCATGTTGAGGACCCCTCAGAGTTTCTCATCCTTAGTAGAGGCTGGAAGAGGTGCCTCTGAATGAATTCGTGTTCTGTGTTATTGAAACGCAGAGTCTTAATTCATGTTGAAAGAGAAGGTGGGGGCAATGCCTTCAGGGCAGGTTAAAAAGCAGAGTTTTAGGACAGGGCACCTTTCAAATAATAATAATTATTAAAATGGGCAAAACACCTGCTATGCGGCAATTTGAAAATAAATTAAGATAACTTTTATTGTCATTTTTTGTAAGCACACTGGCCCATATATATACCTGCACATGTATGTATGTATATGTATGTATGTACAGTAGATCACAGAAGGACATTATCATTTAGGGGAGTACTCACTTCTGCAGTTTAGACATTAATGGCTGCATGTTGCGTTATTTTGAGGGGACAGCACATTTACACTGTTATCAAAATGGTTATTCTTTTTTTTTAAGGATTTTGATAGAGACGACTGGACAGTCAGTGAGCCCATAAATACTTATGGCATGTTTTATGTTATGTTATGGTTTAGGTTACATTATGTTTGATGTTATTTTTTATTTTATATTACGTTATATTTTACAGGTTCTTTTTTTTATGTTATGCTGTATTTTATGCTTCGTTGTGCTATTTATTAAATTTATGCCCTATGCCACACTTTTTGCTATT
The DNA here is from genome assembly GCA_030761175.1 of Masticophis lateralis. Taxonomy (NCBI): domain Eukaryota; kingdom Metazoa; phylum Chordata; class Lepidosauria; order Squamata; family Colubridae; genus Masticophis; species Masticophis lateralis. The sequence continues at coordinate 11,889,987 of JAUDYJ010000017.1, read as the reverse complement.
GCGATGCAAGAAAACCTTAGTGGGGTGTGGTAAAAATGCATTTAGGGGAAAGATGCCTTGTGAACCTTGTTGTTTGGTTAGAAATGTTGTCACTCTGGATCCCCTACACACATTCTTAGAATCAAAACCACCCACTAGGCATTCTTCCTCAGAGGGGTTTTGACTAGAATTCCCAGCCTCCCAGCCATGATGAAAGAATCTTCTAGAACTATAATTCATTCATTAGATTTGGGGTTTATGTAGTTTCCCATTTCTCTTTCTAATTCTGAGCCACTGATGCAACAGATTTAGATGCTGGACATGTTGGCTGTCTTTCTGCAAGGAAATAGAGATCCAAAACTCCAAAGAAAAACCAAGAGACGTGGAATGATGTGCCTGGAGATTTATTGAAAAGGGCAATGAATCAACACAGTGGGTGAAAAAGCCATGAATTTCACAGAGAAAAGGAGGTGGGTCCTGAGCAGTTCAGAGGATGGGGAGAAAACAGGGAGAAAAAAACCAGAAAGCCCAGACCTTCTACAGAAGGTCTTCCAGTCCAAATCTTCTCAATCCAAGACCAGCAGAAGCAGTCTCATCATTTCTGTAACCGTGAGGATCCGTTTCTTGGGTTCTATGTGTCCATCAGTAACAACAAGGGATCACAGTGACGTTTCCACGGCCGCCCTGAAGATTCCTTCCTCCAAGTAATCCTCCACTCATGGACATGCGCCTTCCCAGGATGCCGGCTCCAGGAGCAGCACATGGTGCAATGCCTCCAACGGCAACAGGATCACAGCTGGCGGAGAGGATGGGACCAGGGATGGTCACAACGAAAGAAGGAGGCTGGATGACGACTTCTGCAGGTGGGATCTGGTTGATGCAGGAAGGGATGACTCCGGACAGGGTTCCAAGTTCTCCAGAACTGGTGCTTCCTCTGAAAAGACCACCTCCAAGGCCACCCATGCTTCCTCCAAGGCCAAGGCCACCAGCAGAGCCAGTAGAAGAACCAAGACCAAACTGTGGGGTGGAGCAACAGACTGGGATGGTGCAGGATGGAGTACAAGAAGCCATTGCTGGAATCTGGAAAGAAGATCAAGAAGGAACCAAGTCAAAGCAAAGGAGAAGAAACCGAATGTACATATATTCATCATTTCTCTTCTACCAGTTTCCCCAGATCAGGTAATGTTTCCAGCTATTCCTCCTAAGACACAAAAACTCACTTTATCCATGGATCTTAGGAGGAGATACCAAGTTTGAAAAATTTCAGCTTCCAATTTGGGAAGAGCTGGTCGTGACAACACAAGCACAGATCCTCTTTCACAAAAGGTGTTGATCTTGGGAAGAATTGGGAGACTTCATTGGATCCTCATGCATACTTTAGCTACCCCATCGGTTTCCTACACAAACCTGGGGAAGAAAAAGGAACTTACCTGTTCTTTGAGGAGATGATGCGAAGAGAAGAGAGTTGAGTGAAGCTGTTGGATTTTGGAAAGAAGTCCTGGGTTTTTATACTCTTGTCTTGGCATCTGGGTTGGTTTGCGCTGGTCAGACTCTGCCTCTTTTCCGGCTTAAAGGTTGCATGAGCCATGGCTGTTTTTCTTTTCATGTGGGCAACTTAGCATTGCTCACCGGAAAACCCATGAAAATTAAGCTGCCATCATGAAAAAATATCTATGAATTCCTTTGCTTTATTTAATGTTCCCAATTTGTTCATTGGCTGGCTTAGCTGCCTTCAATTTGAGGGGAAGGAAAGAAGAAAGGGAAGGAGGAGAGAGGAAGAGAGGAAGGAAGGAAGGAAGGAAGGAAGGAAGGAAGGAAGGAAGGAAGGAAGGAAGGAAGGAAGGAAGGAAGGAAGGAAGGAAGGAAGGGTAAATTCCCAAAATGTACTTGAATCACCAGAATGCCAGAGAGAGAGAGAGACTCAAGATGAGGCTTGCAAAAAGAAGCATTTTATTTATGGCCAAAAACAAAAAGCTGGGTAAAACTGTTCCAAACACATACAAAAGAGACATGTAAATGGAAGGGCCACACCTTCAGAGAAGATCTGACCCTTTTTATACTGTTAAAACACCAGTTCAATCCCCAATTCTGGCCTCCTAATTTATGCTTGTGTATTCCTTGTTGCCTTGGAAAGGGATAGAATCCTCCCAATTAGCTTTATCTCTTCCTTGAGCATTCCTTTGTTCTCCCAATTGACCATTTGGCCCCCTGGTGCTGCAGGGAACTGAGTTTACACAGATCAAAGGTGTAAGTTATTGCTGAAGTGTAAGTTATCCCCAGGATGATGCATGCAGTCCCAACTGAGATATGTACCATGCTTTTGGATGGCGTGAGAAAAGGGAGAAAATAGATTAATATGGATTAACAGCATATGTTTGTTACAGGACATTAGTTACAGGAGATAAAAATATAAAGGCATAATATATCATATGTGTGTTATACAAATACAAGGACATAATACGTGTTAGAGAGGAAACTAATGCTTATAGAATAACAAGTTTCTACTATTTCTAGTATACTAGCATATTATATTCTATTATTATTTATTATATCTATATTACCATTTCCCTTCAGAATGAAGGAAAGAAAGAAGGAGAACCAAAGCTGTAATTCTTAAGGAAGCCTCAGAAATAATCCAACTACTTCCAAAACAATTCATTGAAGTCCCAAGGCGTCTCATGCTTGGGTGATTAGCAAAATCTAGGTGTTAACCTAACAACATGATTGCAAAATGAGGCCACTTCAAAGAATTGGCCCATTAAGGATTTAACATGCTGAAAATTGCTTCGTAAGGGAGGCTGAGTATATTTCAGGGGTCATAATAATCATCCCCAATATCTCCATCTTTGAAAGAACTCCTGTATCGAGAATTAGTGCAGGGAAAGAGCCTCCGAGGGAGACCACAGCTGCGATATAAGGATATCTGCCAGAGGGAGGCCCTGGGAATGGACATTAACAATTGGGAAACCTTGACTTCTGATCTGTGAAGTTTCCGAAAGATGCCCTAATTAATTCATGAGCCATGAGCCAAACTTCAAAAGAAATACAGTCATTTTTTAGGAGCACCATTTTGGCAATATTCGGATGCAGTTAGAACTAAACCCATTTAGGTTTTACGTTCCCCTATGACCCTGTCTCTCCCCTCCTCCCTGGCCATGTCATAAATCATATTCTCCAATGAACCACTTTGGCTGGCTGTGAAATCCAACACCCTCCTTCTGATTGCGGTCAGAAAGCATGTATGGAATGTAACTTCTGTTAGGGAAATCAATCAGCTCTATCAGTTCTCCCTCCCTCCTCTTCATGGCAACTTGAAAACTTTGCAAGTAGACATGATCGTTCAATTTGGAGGCTAAAGACGCAGCATGGCCTTCTCCAATTCAAAGAGACACTTGTTCGGCAGGCTGAGGCAAAGAGGCAGTCCCAGAACCAGCGAAATCTGGGAGCTGGGCAGGGGACAGAATGTATCTGCCCTCAGTGTGGAAGGGATGGCCACTCTCAAATTGGCCTTTTTAGTCATACCAGATGCTGTTTTAGGACCTCGTTCCAGAGCCCGATACCATAGTCTCTTGAGACTGAAGGACGCCAATGATCTGCACCTTAATTTTACTGCTCAACCTGCAACCAGAGTGAAGATCAAATGACCAAGCATGTTCCTGGAATACCAAGAAATCAGGACATCTCAAATACCTATTTCTACCATTCCCTGGATTCCTGCATTGGGGTGTCTCAAATTTTATCCTGTCCTCCTGGGACTATTCAGAGAGGATTGAGTAAGTGGTCTTTGAACTGGATCAGGAAACTTCAATGAATAACTGCTTTGTTTGTTTGAACAAATGCCTCCCTAAGGAACCGAATTGAGTTGAATAATTTTATTTGGCCAAGTGTGATTAGACACATAAGGAATTGGTCTCGGGTGCAAGGGTCCCTCCAGTATTACAACTTTGGGTCTCCTTCCTTCCAATGCAATCCCAGGCTGCATTCATAGAGGGATAGACTCAAGATCATGTGACATGATTAATAGCTAGAGTAAGTGATAGAAATAAAGGGAATATTAATGTATGTCAGGGTTCTGGTTTCATTCTCTAAAATAAAGTGGATTTCCAAACAGCAGACCTTTTAGGAAATATTCTCTTTATTGAGCAATGTGGACATTGCATTTCTATTTGATAAAATGAAAGTAACAATGAGAAATAGGTGGAATACTTGAATATTGATAGATCTAATATGGGATACATAAGTTGATTGAATGTAATAGTAATGTTTCACCGGATCTGTTTTATTTCTATTGGAATGAATAGCGCCCAAGTTTCAGATTGTTCATGCATGGTTTGACATTTTTATCGATCAAGATAAAATCAAGATAGACTCAAGATCATGTGAGGTTTTAATACCACTTTATAAGGCCTTTTTAAGACTACACTTGGAATATCACATCCAGTTTTGGTCACCACAATATAAAAAAGATGTTGTAACTCTGGAAAGAGTGCAGAGAAGAGCCACAAAGATGATTAGGGGGCTGAAAGCTAAAACCTACAAAGAATGATTGGAGGAGTTGGCTATGTCTAGTTTAATGAAAAGAAGGACCAGGGGAGACATGACAGCAGCCTTCCAATATTTGAGGAGCCGCCCCAAGGAAGAGGGAGTCAAGCTATACTTCAAAGCACCAAGGGTAGAACAAGAAGCAATGGGTGGAAACTAATCAAGGAGAGAAGCAACCTAGAACTAAGGAAAAATTTTCCAACAGTGAGAACAATTAATCAGTGGAACAACTTGCCTCTAGAAGTTGTGGGGGCTCCATCACTGGATATTTTTAAGAAAAGATTTCTCTGGAATGGTATATATGGTCACTTCCTTGAGTGGAAGTGGAAGAACTCCCAGCTCCCTTCCAACTCTGTTATTCTGTTAAATAATATTGCTACAGCCATACTACTTAGCTAAATACACATAGTCGAACACAGCTATTGCTTCAATTCATGAGTGAGTTTCCGGTCCCAATTTTGGTGCTCCATATGGGCAATCTGTAGGCATAAATTTAGACTTAAATTAGACTCTTTAAAAAAAAATGTTTGGATTTAAATCAGATAAAAGAGAGTGATGCAAAAATGTGTCTGATCAATCCAGGGAGTTACTCTTTTGATCTAGCGGAACTACCAATCCCATTGATAGTCACGCTGCCCACAAGCAAGAATTTCTGAGCTGTCAGAAGAAATTTTGGAGGGTTTAGATGATTCCTTGAACCCCACGGGGTATTTGTAATTCTTGTTTGTTTCCTTCCCCAGCATTTAAATCAAAGGAAATGCGAAGGTCAATGAAAGCCAAGAGGAAGACGAAAGGAAGTGGCTGATGGGCTATTAGCTTTCTTTGATGACACCTTAATTCTGCTGAGTTCTTAATAAAACTATTCTGACTCAGGAAAAGGGGTAAAAATGGGTGTTGCAAACTAAGATCATCAGAGAAAAGAGGTGGAGTCTTAGAAATTTGAGGATCCTGGCAGAATGGTATAAAAGCCCTGGCCTCTCCTGGTATCTCAACAGCTTCACTTGAGTTCTCCTGTCTTCACAAGTAGATCTCAGAAGAACATCTACTTCTGGTATCTCAACAGCTTTACTTGAGTTCTCCTGAGATGATCTACTTCTGGTATTTCAACAGCTTCACTTGAGTTCTCCTGTCTTCACAAGTAGATCTCAGAAGAAGATCTACTTTTGGTATTTCAACAGCTTCACTTGAGTTCTCCTGTCTTCATAAGTAGATCTCAGAAGAAGAGGTGAGAGGCCATGGTTCTTGGAGGAATATCCATGCTTAGCTAATATGTACTTCAGGATCCAGTGAAGTCTTCAGATTCTTCACAAGGTCAACACCTTTTGTGAAAGAGTCTCTGTGCTTGTGTAGTCACAACCAGCTTGGTCTTCCAATATTGGTAGCTGAAATTTTTCACGCTTGGTATCTCCTCCTAAGATCCATGGGTAAAATGAGTTTTTGTGTCTTAGGTGGAACAGCTGTAAAAATTAAGAGAGCTGATCTTTGGAAACTGGTAGGAGAGAAATATGATAAAAAATGAAGATACATGCATTTGTTTTCTTCTTCTTCTTCTTCTTCTTCTTCTTCTTCTTCTTCTTCTTCTTCTTCTTCTTCTTCTTCTTCTTCTTCTTCTTCTTCTTCTTTGTTTTGATTTGGTTTCTTCTTGACCTTGTTTCCAGATTGCAGCAATGGCTTCCTGTCCACCAACCTATGTCATCCCATCCTGTGCCTCCACCCCACAGTTTGGTCTTGGTTCTGCTCGTGGCTCTGCTGGTGGTTCCGCTGGTGGCCTTGGCATTGGTGGTAGAGGACTTGGAAGTGGCCTTCAAGAAGGAAGCAGGGTGGCCTTCAAGGAGGAAGCATGAGTGGCCTTCAAGGAGGAAGCATGGGTGGCCTTGGAGGTGGTCTTTTCAGAGGAGGCATCAGTTCTAGAGAAATGGGAACCCTGTCCAGAGTCATCCCCTCCTGCATTAACCAAATCCCACCCGCAGAAGTCGTGATCCAGCTTCCTTCTTTCGTTGTGACCATCCCTGGTCCCATCCTCTCTGCCAGTTGTGAGCCTGTTGCCATTGGAGGCAACACACCATGCACTGCTCCTGGAGCTGGCATCCTGGGAAGGCCCTTGGCCCCGGGTAGAGGATTGCTTGGTGGAAGAAATCTTCAGGGCGGCCGTGGAAACGTCACTGTGATCCCTTGTTGTTATTGATGGACAGGTAGAACCCAAGAAACGGATCCTCACGGTTACAGGAATGATGAGACTGCTTCTGCTGGTCTTGGATTGAGAAGATTTGGACTGGAAGACCTTCTGTAGAAGGTCTGGGCTTTCTGCTGTTTTTCTCCCTGTTTTCTCCCCGTCCTCTGAACTGTTCAGGACCACTTTTCTCTGTGAAAATTCATGGCTTTTTCACCCACTGTGTGGGTGCTTCATTGTTTCATTTCATCTATTCATCCATCGATCCATTGATTCATAGATTCATCCATCCATCCATCCATCCATCCATCCATCCATCCATCCATGGCTCAGAGCAAAGTCATTCATTGATTCAGTTAGTCAGTCAGTCAATCATCCCTAAATCCATTTATTTATTCATTTATTTATGCATTCATTCATTTATCCATCCATCCGTCCATCCATGATTCAGAGCAAAGTCTTCATTCATTCATTCATTCATTCATTCATCCCTCAATCTATCCATCCATTTATCCATTCATCCATTCATTTATGGCTCAGAGCAAAGTTAAATAGGTGATGGGAAGGGAAATTTTCAAAAATCTTACCTGCGGGGTGAGGGGCGGGGTGATGAAAATATAATCCCTGGGTTTTTTTCCCTTCCTCATCAGTCTGTAAGAGCTATGGACCATCTGGGACAAACTTGTCTAGGTGAACAAACTTCTTCCATCCAATTAAATTCTGAAACTGCCACCAGTTTAAAATATGAGACATTCTTGCAAAACTTCATCTGGATGGTGCAAACCATTTCGGCTGAAATTGGAAGGCCCTGATAATGCAGGATATTTTAAATTGGGCACCCCAAAATTATGAAGCTGCATTCCAGACTCCAAGTGTCATCCGAGACACCCACAAAAAGCAGAGGAATTTAAATTAAAAAATCGTAACCATCTCTATGTCAGCACGATGCCAGAATGTTTTTCTCAGTCTTTTCCGCTGACTCAACGTTTGACAAAACTGAGCTCATAAAGAATTCAGTGTATCAAATAATTAGTGGGAAATGCAGACTTTTTCCTTGATCCCTTATTAGCATTGCCGAGACGCCTAGAGTTTCTTGTTGAAACAACAATTAAACAACATACCTTCACTTATGCCCGTGAGCTTATATCTGCAAAATTGATTTGATGTTTGCTGATACAAATGGTTTTTTTTTAAATTGTAGCACAAACTTCCCCAAATGATTGGCCTTGGGATTAAAAAAGAGAGAAAGAAATTAAAAATAATGCTCGAATGATGAAAAGATAAATAAAAGCTTAGATAAACAATCTCGAAGAGACACGAAAACAGGTCTCTGGTTCAAAAGAAATATGCAGGAAATTCCTGCCCTGGGTTTAAATCCAGGTAAAGAAAGGTAGGGAAAATACAAGAAAGTTGTTTATGGTGTTATTAGAAAAATAATATTAAACACAATTAAGGCAGAATTAAATCTGCGAGTCCCCACAGACATCCTGTTGGAGTTGTTTAGTTGTTTTTGTTGCTTGCTTAAAGATTACACATACTTTAAGATGCAGAGGGTGTTCAGAAATGATATGCACCGTCAGATCCGAGTAAATCATAAAAATGTCACAGCATTAGGATGATGACAGACTTAACCTGGGCAATCAGTTCACCTCTGCTTGTCCAGAATGATAAGCCAAAGTTAATCCTATAATGTAACAACAGGGAGATCTTTATCGTACCTGGAGAAACCTGTTGTGTGCATTTCTTCTATGCATTTTGTCACAGCTGTGAAAAACAAGATTCGGTAAACTGTAGAGCAAGAGTTCTGGTTGTTCTCAAAACTCCCTTTCAGATAGAAGGCCGCCAACTCTTCAAAAGTCCTTCCGGGTTAGCATAACCTCTTTTGAAGACCTCTTGTATTCTCAGCACCACCAGTGAAGATCTGAAGATGATGAAGAAGGTTCTTCTTAGAAGTCAAAATAGAGAGAACCCAACATCCCATTAGTATTCCTGTTTTGCTTAGCCATAGTTCATCACCTGGGCCACAACGAGTAGACTTCATTTCTTAATCAATGCTTAACAGACCACCATGCCTGGGTTTCATCCAATCAGCAACACCAACAAACCAAACCAGGTCATAACCTTTTCTTTTAGGGTACTTCATGACATCCCCTCTTTCCTATTGGACATTTGAGGAACAAGTAGGCAGGAGGAGCAGCCAATAAGTATTCTAACACCTGTTGGGTTTATCAATGAACAATCTTGTGTTGTGGGTAACTCTGTACCTCTGTGTTGTTTCATTGGAGGAATGACTGGGTGGAGAAGAGACACTGTCCGCACAGTTGACTAGGTTTGGAGTTGATACCTGGTGTGACCCATAATCCACCTGGTTGGGTTTGAGGTTCAAATGGACTTTCACATCAGTATGGAATGGGTTTGGAGGTCCATATGCCCGTGTTTCCCCGAAAATAAGATCCAACCAGAAAATAATCCCTAATACGTTTTTTGGAGCAAAAATTAATATAAGACCCGGTCTTATTTTTGGGGAAACACAGTAATATGGCGAAACTCAAACTAACCTCATTAGGCAGGTTGGGTTGAACATGCCCCAACAGAAGAACTACTGGGAATCCTCACTCTTCAGAAAATGTGATGAGAAGAGTATGGACTTCAAGAACCTCCTTTCCTACCACAACTTTTTGCCACATCTGAAACCCAAAACTCCTTTTAATAGCTAAGATGCTTCTAATAATATGACTGTTGCACTGTCCATATAAAGACTAGAATCAGTCCAGGGACTTTTGTAGAAGATGAATGTTTGTGGTTTGGTGTTCTACCATGCTATGGTTGCGTAATTCAAATGTTTTGTTGTAGTTCCTTCTTGGTTAACACAGATTTTGGGGGAATGACTGTAGACGAGCATATTGTTGCTTGAGAGCAAGGGAAGTTTCTCAACTAGGGAAGTGACAAAAATACACTTGTAATTAACCAGTAAATAAATCAAATTAAAAAATCACCCAGAGGTATAAAACTAGAGAGTCAAAAATGAGAATACAGCATGAGTTTTATTGAAGAAGTAGGAACAAAAGCATGAATGGACAATTATCAAAGGCACAAGCGACGTACAAAGCAAATAATAGAGAGATGAAACAAGTACAGCTCTATTTTTCTCGTGGCCCTAAAACTTTGAGACAAGAAAGGAGAAACACCAGTCCAGTGGAAGAAGATGAGCTTCAAAGGAAATTCTAGAAGCTCAACCTTTTCAGATTCTAAGCCCAGACACCCACAAATGGATCTTGATCTTCTTAGTCCATGTTAGATCATTCTTATCTTTTTTTCAGAGCAATGCGATGGTTAGCAGACATTCCCTCAATATCCTGGAAGACACCTCCTTTTTGTCCATGTGTCCATGTGCTCTCAAAGCCATAAGACCAGACTTCACTTCCCTAAAGAACCAGAGATCACACATGGTATATGTTGCCTCTAACACAAATGGGCTTACAGCCGATGAAGAGAATAGGACCAAGGATGGTCACAATGGAAGCAGGTGGCTGGATGATGATCTCAGATGATAGTGTCTGGTTGATGATGGAAGGGGTGACATCAGTCAAGGAATCCAGGCTGTCTGAGCTTATAGCCAAAACACCAGATCCATAAACATAACCCGAAGAAGGACCTCTGTAGACAAGCGGGGAAGATAATTTCACAGGAGGATGTAGTGTTCTTTGCCATAAGTGGTTGTGGAAATACTGGAAAAATAAACACAAGCAATGGGATCAAGGTAGAGCAGGCAGAGAGAATTGTGAAAACTGCAGACAGGCCAAAATAGGGCCTGACATGCCTTAGCCTATCTTCTGAAATCCGGTTTGATCATGGAGAGTCCTGATTTCCTTAACAGGGGAGGTAGCAAGGACTGCAGATGCTGCCACGGTGTCCAAGACGTCCCAGGCGGCCTCCGAAGTAGCCAGCACCTAAACCTCTGAAACCTCCAGGGGCACATGGGCTGTTGCCTCCAACGGCGACGGGCTCACAGCTGGCAGAGAGGATGGGACCAGGGAGGGTGACTATAACTGGAGGTGGCTGGATGACCACCTCGGATGGTGGGACCTGGTTGATGGGTTTGGGGATGACTCCGGACAGGGTGCCCAGGTTTGCTGAGCTTTCAGCCAAGCCACTAGCTCCGTAGCCAAGGCTTCCTAAACCAAGACTTCCATAGCCAAGACTTCCAAGACCTCCATAGCCAAGACCTCCCAAGCCGAGACCTCTGGCACCAGCTGATCCGAAACCAACAGCTGGGGCGGAGGCACAAGATGGCACAGCACAGGAGGGTCCACAGTAAGCCATTGTGTTGAGTTGTGAAGTGAGTCTAATGTAAGAAATAGAGAGAGATTGTGAGAATTGCATTCAATTCACTTTAATTACCGTATCTGTCACTTCTTCTGTCGACCAACAGGTTAACTTTAATAGGCTTTGACTTGCTAGAACTGGGGTGAACGGTAACCTCTAACTGATCTTCTCAATTTAGGCTTCCTCAACCTAAAATGGTCAAGAGGCTCGCCAGTACGGCAGATCTGGAAACCCAACCCTTCCTTTTCTTTGAGGGGAGAAGAAAATTTTGAAGCAAAGGTCCAGCTTTAAAGACTTGGCTTTCTTTCAGTGCCCCCATTATTTTTGAAGCCAATTTTGGCTCCAACGTGATGGTCCTCAACCAACTGACATCCTCGGATTACAGTGAGAACTAAAAAAGAAACATTCTAGAAGAAACCAGCCTGCTTCTTTGACCTGACCAAGGAAAATGCATGGTTGAAGTCACCAAGATTGAACATCAAATCTAAGGCTCCGTGTTTTCAACTTGGATATAAAGTAGGGGAGAAATCTGCATTTTTGTGTCTCCTGAGTCCATCAACCCTAAAAATACTCTGTAAATATTAGCCAATCTCTGCACCATATACTTTTGTTTAAGGCTGAAGACTGTGCTTCTTTCTTTGGCCAGCTAGTGGCCAAGTCATAAGAAGACCAGGAGAAAGGTCCGCCCATATTTTTCTTGTCATCTTCTCCAAAACTAAGATTAGGTCTCAATTTCTCAACTGGTTTCATGACCTCTGAATAAGAAGTCAAGGGTTTTTGAATTAGAGTTTTGCTTATTTTACTTAACAGTTGAGTTCACTGGAGACCCTCAAACTTTTGTCATTACAACCTGGATCTTATAAGCATGACTATGCAAGCTATCTTAGAAAGACCTGGTTGCTTTCCAGTATCCTAACCATAAACTCTTTGGATAGAGGAGCAGAGGTGGGGTAAAAACCTCAAAATGAAGCCCATCCTAGTCCATCAAATAGAAAGTGTGAAGCTGGTTCTGAAAGCAGAAGCATCCAGAAGCATTCTAGCCTATGATGAGGTCAATATTTTGAAGCACCTCAGATTCTGACTTAAAGATCTACTTCAGCTGTCTCAAAAAGACTGGATTGATGTTGTTCCTCTCTCTCTCTCTCCCTCCCTCTCTCTCTCCCTCCCTTTGACACTCTCTTTTTCTCCTTCTCTCCAAACTCTGACCTCTATTTTCTGAAACTCAAAATGAAACCTTCCTACTCCTTCAAATAGAACACCAGAAGCTGATTCTGAAAGCAGAAGCTTTCAGAAGTATTCTAGCCTCTAATGAGGTCCAAATCTTGCAGAATCTCAGATTCAGTCTTGAAGATCTACCTCATCTGCTCGCAACCAGGAGGGATTCTCTCTGAGTAGATAGTCTTACCTGCTTCGGAGAGAAGTAGTGAAGACAGGAGAGTCAACCAGAAGCTTATGGCACTCCAGAGACCATAGAGAGCTTTTATACAATTCGGATCGCGTCCACAGGAAGTTGGGACTCATAAAACCTCATTAGGCTTCATGCAATTTTTTATGCTGTCATTCAAAAGAAGAAAAAAAAGCTTCTACACTCAGCAGAAATTGTCGCCTTGGCATTCTGTGGTACAATCATCATGTCACCACAAATAAGCTTCTGGATGAGCTGTGCATCCTTTTAAGTTTGCCAACTTCAGGTCAAATGCTTCTGTTTATCTGATCTTGGAAATGTGCCACTGCCATGGGGCAGGGATAAAGGTAAGATCAAAGCTGGGTTATTGTCTTCAGTAGCAACTCCATGAAAATGATAGCATTTCCTTGAATCAGCACAGAATATCTTTGACTTCAAGGTGGGGAGCTTATGACTCTGCAGATATCCATGAATCTACCCAATACATTGGGAAGATGGAAAAATGATGTTCTCCAGGCCTTGTTGAAAACCAGTAACCCCAGTTCACTCTGATCCTGAAGCCACCTGCTCCAGGTTGACTTTACTCTTCAATAATGTCTGGAGGGTGAAGCACCCTGGAGGTCCCATCACCAATTCCAGAACCTCAGAGTTGAACTTTCTCCATGATGCCCCCCCCCTTTCTGAACTATCCAACCCAAACATTTTGACCAACCCAACTTTAGTAAGCTTTCATGGAGCCATGAAAACATGTCTGTTCCAGAGCACGTTTGAAGCAGAGTGAAGATCGCATACTGATGTTGGCACAGAAGTTCTCAAGCTCTGATAACAATGGTTTGTTCAAATAAGTTAGTTAACATGGCTTAGTAGGATAGATAAATCCAACTCTGCAGTGATATCCTGGAGGTCCATCACCTCCAGAACCTCAGCATTCAACTTTCACACGATGGGCTTGTCACCTCCAAAAGCCCAGAGTTCAACCTTCTCCATGATAGTCCCTCTATCCGACTATTTGGTTTATCCCAACTATTTTGACCAACCCAATTTTAGTAAGCTTTCAAAGAAGCATGGAAACATATACATCTATAAAAACATTTTGACAGGCAAGTTTGGCAAAAATTTTTAGAGACAGAACAGATAAATGTTGGAAGTCTAATCAAGCATCTGGCACATATTACCATATGTGGTAGACGTGCCCAAAAGCAAGAAAATATTTCTGTTGCTTTTGTCTCTTTTTGTGCTGGTTGGTTCTGGGACTGGAGTGGCCTACAAACCAGAGTCAGTAAATACATGAACAAGGAATCCTAGTAGATTATTTTAAAGTTATTATCAGTGATGGAGATCCCGCAGCAGAGGTCCCTCCAATGGGAGCCTCCTGACTTTGTAGAGTGATTGATGGCATGATGAATGCCAATTCTTCTTGATCTTAAATATTGAGAAAAGATTTTTGATTTTTCCCCCCTTTCATTTTCAATTGTTGCCTTGAAAATTGTTTCTTCAATTCTTGTTTCTTCAATTGTTAAGAACACGAAAGAGGTGGTGATGCTAGGAATAGACCAGGTCCATCCAAAACAATTTCCTTGTGTCATGCCTTCATTCAGTCATTGTGTTTTGAATGAATGCATGACATCCATCGAAACAAGAAAAGAAAACATCAAAGGGACGATCACAACTTATGTGGTTGACAAAATGCCATGTCTTCAACTACTCATTTCTACTTATTAAAATAATAAGCTGTGCAGAAAATGCTTATTAATGAAACCCTGAGGCACAAAGGGGGCGTCTCTAAGCTAGCGGTGGGGACAGAAAAACAGTATAAAAGAGCTTCTTGCGCTGAGAGCTTCCATCAGCTTCATCTCCTCCTCTTGACTGCTTATCTAAGAGTCTCTCTGGTAAGTCCCTTGCATCTCAGATGCCTTCTAAGCTCTTATGGCTCTTTGTGTCCTGAATTGGGGTGGGAAGGAAGGAAGGAAGGAAGGAAGGAAGGAAGGAAGGAAGGAAGGAAGGAAGGAAGGAAGGAAGGAAGGTTCTGACTCCTCTTAGGAAGAGCCTAGAAAATTCTTTTGCTCTGACCTTTCAGAGCGCTGAGCATTCAGAAAACATGTTTGTCTTAGACCGAGAGTTACAGCGACCTGTATTTCATTCAGATGTTAGGAAAAACTTCCAGATTTGTAGAACTGTAGAGCAGCCATATGATACAGGTTGTAGCTTGTCCATCTCTGGAGATTTTTCAGAAAAGACGAAACAATGACTTCTTCATCCCATGCTTAACCAGTTGGTACATCCCCGGATCTCACATGATCACAATTCTAAGTGGCTTCCAAGAAGCAAAGTGAATAGGGAAAGCATGGGCTCTTTTAATGACCAAGGCAAAACAGGTGGTAAAATCAAGTGTGTGACTCACTTAAGGACTGCACCACTGGGCAATGGGATCCAATTTTGAGCGTTTGAAAATGAGGACGTTATTTATGACCGTCCCATGACTTGCTTCCATAAATTGTGGATGCTCCAACGCTAGAGGTTTTTAAGAAGAGATGGGACAGTCATTTGTCTGAAACGGTAGAGGGCTTCCTGACTGAACAGGGGTTGGACTAGAAGACCTCCAAGGTCCCTTCCGACTCAGTTATTCTCTATCTTGAGGGCTACTTGTCCATGATACCAGGAGGGGTTTTCCTTGAGGAAATTCATGCTCTGTATGTGAATCACCAAACCCATGGTTCTTCCTCTTCTTCCAACAGCTCTTCTGTCCAGCCATGGCTTACTGTGGACCCTCCTGTGCTGTGCCATCTTGTGCCTCTGCCCCAGCTGTTGGCTTTGGGTCAGCTGGTTCCAGAGGTCTCGGCTTTGGAGGTCTCGGCTCGGGAGGTTTCGGCTTGGGAAGTTTTGGCTTGGGAGGTCTTGGTTATGGCTATGGAGCTAGTGGCTTGGCTGAAAGCTCAGCAAACCTGGGCACCCTGTCCGGAATCATCCCCAAACCCATCAACCAGGTCCCACCATCCGAGCTGACCATCCAGCCACCCTCAGTTATAGTCACCATCCCTGGTCCCATCCTCTCCGCCAGCTGTGAGCCCGTCGCTGTTGGAGGCAACAGCCCATGTTCCCCCGGAGGTATCGGAAGCCTTGGTGCTGGCTACCTTGGAGGCCGCCTGGGACGTTTCGGACGCCGTGGCAGCTTCTGCAGTCCTTGCAACCTCCCCTGTTAAGGAAACCAGGACTCTCCAAGATCAAACCGGATTTTAGAAGATTGGCTAAGGCGTGTCTGGGGCCTACATTGGCCCACATCTATCTTTCACAAGTCTCTTTCTTCTGTCTCCTGGCCACCTTCAGCAGATCGTACCATGCCTTCCTATGAAATGAGCCCCCTGCTAAATTGACAAGGGAAGGGTTTTTGACTGAAGTTATGAAGGAAAGAAGATCGGTCAACATTTAGGACCTTGTCCCTTCCCTGCCCTCTAAAACTATTTCTCAAACAGGAACTGTGGACTGCTTTGAATTACTTGGCGCATCTGATGGTTTTTCTCAATGTTCTTTCCTTGCACCTGAATAAAAGTGATTCTGCATTGCAAACTACTTGTTCTCCTTGGTTGTCATTTGAGGATGGGTGAAGTCTTTTCTTGGTGGCCATGGAGGGTTTTTCCATGGAAGGGTAGGGGTGGAAAGAGAGGGGTGGCTAAGGTTGCCCTAAGCCATGGTGGGTGAAGCAGATGATTAGTTGGGTCAGCCTTTGCATTGATCCATGTCAACTGGGTCAGGTCTCGGTCAAAGCTGCTAGAAGGACAATCACAATTCGGGTTCTTCTGCCCCTCTAAACTGCCTTGCTGACATCACACTTGGAGAACTTTGCATAGTTCTCAGCATCACATATTGAAAAGGATATTCCGTTTGGAGAAGGTTCAGGGAAAGGTGACAAGAAGACATGGGGTCTCTTTGGTATAGGCTTTCCTGCTTGAGCAGGAGGTTGATCTAGAAGACCTCCAAGGTTCCTTCCAGTTCTCTTCAAATTGATTTATTAGATTGAGGACACGTCTTATGAGGATGAGCCAAAGGAACATGAGATATTTAGTCTCAAGTCAGCAAACCTAGGGGGATCAGCGTAGGTCCATCATAGGATGAGGTTCAGGATCATGAAGGGAAGGTACAATTAAGATGTTCATGGACCATCTCTTAGGGGCCCGAAACCAGAGTAACAAGTCCAGATGGCCTCTAACATGTAATTGATTAAATATAGTTATCCAAAGCATGAAAGTTAATGAGTTTAACTCCTTGAAAGGGCTTCTAATTCTCATAGAACAACATATGGCTACTCACCTCTGAAGATGCCTCTTAAAGATGAAACAGGGCTAGGGTTAGGGTTGTTTCAAAAGAGACATTTCTCCTTCCTCAAAGATGGTGATGAAGGGCATCTCATAACAACAGGTCAATCTATTAAATATAGTTATCCAAAGCATAACTACATCCAAATTGCTTGAAGGGGCTTCCAATTCCCATAAAACAACATATGGCTACTCACCTCTGAAGATGCCTCATAAAGATGAGAAAAGTAATATCATACCTCTATGGTCATTTTATCTGAGAAGACACAGCGTATACACTCTGTATACTCCTTCCTCAAAAATGGTGGCAGAGGTCATCTGATGGTGGCATCTCATAACAGTAGGTCAACCTATTCTCCAAAGAAGGTAGGACAAGAAGCAGCAGCCAGAAACTAATCAAGAAGAGATCTAACTTAGAAATAAGGAGAATATTCCTGATAGTTAACACTCAATCAGTGGAACTGTTTTCCTCCAGAAGTTGCAAGTGCTTCATCACTGGAGGTTTTTAAGGAGAGGCTGGACAACCATTTGTCTGAAGTGGTATAGGGTCTCCTGATTGAGAAGGGGGTTGGACTAGAAGACCTCCAAGGTCCCTTCCAACTCTGTTATTCTGCTATTCTGTTATTGATGTGAAGGACTAGGGGTGACATGGTAGCAGCCTTCCAATAACTGAGGGGCTGCCCCAAAGAAGAGGAGGTCAACCTACTTTCCAAAGCACCCGAAGGAAGGACAAGAAGCAACAGATAGAAATCAATCAAGGAGAGATCCAACTTAGAGCTAAGGAGACATTTCCTGACAGTAAGAACAATTAACCAATGGAATGGTTTCCCTTCCAGAAGTTGTGGGAGCTCCAACTCTGGGGGTTTTAAAGAAGAGATTGGACAGCCATATGCCTGAGATTGTTCACAGTTTCCTGCTTGAGCAGAGGGTTGGATAGAGGACCTCACAGATCCCTTCCAACTCTTGTTATTGTGTTCTTCTGTTAATAGAGCATGTGGTATCTCTGTGCTATTTCTAAGCTCTTTGTTATGAGAGCTTAAGGGAGGTTGCCTTGATTATTCAGAACAGACAACTCAAGATAGGAAGAGCTTGTGGGATTCACTGTTACTGTAGACAATCATGATGATGAAAGAGTAGAAAGGTTTCACCAAGAATGAGGTCCTATTGCTAGCTGTTCTCCAGGATTGCCGATCAAAGCTTGGGAACATAGTATTCAGGATAACACTTCAGTTCTATCCTCAGTTGTGGGCTCCCTGGAAAAATCGGTCTGCAAGGAGACCATGTTTCCCACATCCCTCATCTCAGCCAGAGGTGACCACCAAGTAGAACATCTTCATGGAAAGGCTGTGCTAAGGAACTGCACCGTGAGTTGGCAGAAGCCATAATTGAATGAAGCACCTGCTACTTTTTTGTGATGTGCTAAAACTTGTTAGAACAGCTCAATGAACAGGGATTGGAAGAAGAATGGAACATTCTGGAGTTTGTGGAATCTTCTGGAATTCCCCAGAAGGTTCCACTGACTGACTGACTGACTGACTCAATAGATGATTTTTTAAAAATTAAGAATTATATATGCAATGGATTACAGACTCCCTGAATATATTGGGCCCACAATGGAATCTTTTGACATATCCAATTTCTTCCCCTCTCTGAAAAATTTCCTCACAGAAAAGACTATAGGTGCTTGGACTAGACATTGAACTAAGGTGCTGAATTCGTCCTCCTGTAGCCATCAGCAGATTCTAAGATTTTTCTATACCGAAGGACGCCAGTTTAATTCCTTCTACTCTGCGTAATTACAAAGCCAAAACCCAAATTCTTTAAGGAATTCCTATATGGATACGGGGCTTCAAGGAGTGTATTGAAAGAACTCAAGCTGGGTTTTTTTAGGAAACTTTTGGGCCTCCCTCCCTATGTTGGCTTTGCTTCTATGTACCTGGCATTGGGCATTCGATCAGTCGAATGCATGGCATGGATTTACACCTTTAAATGGAGACTATGGCCTTAAGGACACCCAATGTAGGGTAGTCCAACGACTTGTGGACGTAGACTTGCAATATCTAAGAGTTAGAGCTAATAAAACCTGCTCCCCTCTGATCTTCAGCCAATTTAACAATAATAGACTGAGGACTGCCTCATATTTTTACACTTTAACCATCCCTAAGTGTAGAAGAGTCTTCTCCCTTGCTCGTTTCAACGTCTTACCCTCAGCATTGCTGGATAGACGATTCAAGAGGCTCCCGATAAGTGAGCGGTTATGCCCCTGTGATAGAGCTGAGGTTGAAACTCCTTTTATACTGCCCTATGTATAACACAGGCAGGACTAAATTACTGTCTCTTTTGGAAATAGATCTCTCTGGATCCAATAATTTGATCTTATATTGTTTACAGGATGGCTCCTCACGCATTACTTTTCAGGTTTCTAAATTTTTTTAAAGAGCTGTAATTATTAGAGGAGAACGATGTAATTCCTCTCAGCCAAGGCTTCTGGTAGCCAACTGTTTATGATCTTACTTTCCCCACGTTCTTTTGCAATTATATTTGTATTTTGGTCTGTGACCGCAAATAAAAGTTATTATTATTATATATGCAATGGATTAGAGATCCCCTGAATATTCTGGGGCCACAATGGAATATCCAATGACATATCCAATTCCCTCATGGAAAAGACTCGGCTCAATCCAAGATTGATTTATTTCAATCAATAAAGAGGGATTGGAAGAAGAAGGGAATATTCTGGAGTTCATGGAATCTTCTGGAATTCCCCAGAAGGTTCCATTGACTGACTGACTGAATCAATCAATCAATAGATGATTTTTTTTTTAAAAAATTAAGAATTATATATGCAATGGATTAGAGACTCCCTGAAGATTTTGGGCCCACAATGGAATCTTTTGACATATCCAATTTCTTCCCCTCTCTGAAAAATTTCCTCACAGAAAAGACCCTAAATGACCCATCTGGAGCAGAATAGAGATTGTATCTCTAACGTTGATAAATTCTAATTTTTTCATATTTCCTAATCAAGGCAAATATTCAAAGTTTTGGTTCAAACAGGGAAGAACCAGCAGGGGTCACTGTTGGAAGAGAGGATCAGTGGCATCTCTGCATGATTTTGGATCTGACCTTCTGCCTAAATCCTTGTGTGTGTGTTTAATTAGATTTATATTCTGCCCTTCTCCGGAGACTCAGGGTGGCTTACAATGTGTTAAGCAATAGCCTTCATACTTTTGTATATTTTTATTTAAAGTCAGCTTATTGCCCCCACAAACTGGGTCCTCAATTTACCTACCTTAGAAAGGATGGCAGGCTGAGTCAACCTTGAGCCTCCAACTTGCAATAATTGCAGACAGCTGAATGTTAATAACAGGCTATCTAGCCTGTTGAGCTCTCTGAGGCTATCTGAGGTTTTATGACAGGTTCATCCAAACCATTGACAACTGAGGGTGAAGCTCAATAAATACCCCTTTGTCTGAATGGGTTGAGGTTCTGGGCAGCTCAAAGGCCTACTTAGGAGACTTGTTCAGAGAGAACAAGAGAGAGAGAGAGAAGATGGTGTAATCTGGTAGTGACCATTAAATGGCTTTAAAGGTGGATGAGATACTACCATGGAGGAGATGCCTACCACGAACTATTAGTCTTGAAAATTCAACATTAGCTGCAGAGGATGGAGAGCATCCATCCAATGTACCGTGGAGAACTCTGGGGGCACCAAAGGGACAGATCTCCAAGCTTCTCTTTGCAATCACCGTAAAGGTTGACCTCTGGGAGAAATCAACTGTTGGACTAAGAAGGACCTTGACTTGGTTCATCTGAGCTCATTTTAGTGTCTTTGGAAACCCGGAAGGTAGATTTGGCGTTGAACACAAGAATCTCCCACATTAATTTAATTCACTCTAACTCATGCTACCAAGGGTGGAGCTCAAAGGAAGACAGAGACGTGGGTTCAAATCAAGCACATTTCATTTTATTGGAAGACACAGAGAAGTGACATTGAGAGACACACAAGGTTTGGTGAAGGCTTGTTTTATATATAAGCAAGGGGGAAGCAGGGTTTGGAGCATTTTAAAGCAAGGATGGGAAACAAAGAAAGAGTAGGAGAAGTCCAACAGAGTCGTAAGAGGTCTTCCGTGCCAATTTTATCCATCAAAAGGCAAACGCAGCTGGTTTGTCATAGATCGATGCAGTCCAGAACAGGGCTCAGATACGCTTTATCCAATCTTCTCAAATCCATTTTTGGTCATGGAGAGTCCAGGGGAATTTAGCAGGGAAGGTTGCAGGGCAGAGAGCAGATGCTGCCACGGCGTCCGAGACGTCCCAGGCGGCCTCCGAGGTAGCCGGCACCGAAGCGTCCGATACCTCCGGGGGCACATGGGCTGTTGCCTCCGACGGCGACGGGCTCACAGCTGGCGGAGAGGATGGGACCAGGGATGGTGACCACAACTGCAGGTGGCTGGATGGTCACTTCGGATGCTGGGATCTGGTTGATACAGGAAGGGTTGACTCCGGCCAGGGTGCCCAGGCTTCCTGAGCTTGCAGCCAAGGCGCCGTAGCCCAAACCTTGGCCATAACCCAAACCGGAGCCCTGACCCCAACCCCAACCAAGACCTCTGGAACCAGCTGATCCGAAGCCAACAACTGGGGCGGAGGCGCAAGAGGGCACAGCACAAGAAGGTCCACAGTAAGCCATGGCTGGATGGATGAGCTGTTGGAAGAAGAAGAAGAACTATAGGTTTTGTGATTCACACACAGCATGAGAAAAAACAAGAAGACTCTTCCTGGTATCATGGACAGGTGGCCTTCAATGTATGACCACAATTGATTCTGCCATAAATACATCTAGTTGCCAAGCACCCAAGTATTGATCACATGACTTATGATGGTCATAAGTCTGAGGATCGGCCACAAGGCACTTTTCACAACAACATCATCAGGAATACTGCAATGATGTTTAGCCTGCTGTTCGGTGGATCACAAAGTGGACCCGTTTCATTGGACAGTGACTTCCCACCTTGATGGAAGGCCCTAAGATGTCTGTTCACCAGTTGCACAAATCTGGAAGTTTTTGCTAATATTCAAATGAAATATAAGTAGGTCTTTCATTTTAAGATCAAGCATGTTTTCTGAAGACTGGTTTAAGGTCAGAATGAAATATTTCTCTAGGTTCTTCCTAAGAGGAGGCAGAATTGTTCCTTCCTTCCTCCCTTCCTCCCACCCTCCCTCTCTCCATCCCTTCCCTTCCCTTTCTCCTTCTCTCCCTTCCTCTTTTACTTCTTTCTCCTCTATCCCTATTTCCTTCCGTCCTCACTCCCTCCTTTCCTTCCTTCTCTTTCTCTTCCATCCTTATTCTTTCCTTCTAATTCTTTCCTTCTAATCTTCTTCCTGTCTCTCTTTCCTCCATTCATATCCCCTTCCTTCCTTCCTTCCTTCCTTCCTTCCTTCCTTCCTTCCTTCCTTCCTTCCTTCCTTCCTTCCTTCCCTCCTTCCTTCCCACCCCAATTCATGAAACAAAGAGCCATAACAGCTTAGAAGGCATCTGAGATGCAAGGGACTTACCAGAGAGACTCTTAGAGAAGCAGTCAAGAGGAGGAGATGAAGCTGATGGAAGCTATCAGCATGAGAAGCTCTTTTATACTGTTTTCCTGCCCCCACCGGTAGCTTAGAGACGCCCCTTTTTGCCCCAGGGTTTTATTCATGTTTGTGCATAGTCTCAGCAAACTGCCCCAAATTACTTTAATAATAGGAAATAAACATGAGTTTGAAGACTTAGCATTTTGTAAGTCCCGCAAGGTGCAGTTGCCACTTTGATCTCTTTCTTTCTTTCTTTCTTTCTTTCTTTCTTTCTTTCTTTCTTTCTTTCTTTCTTTCTTTCTTTCTTTTCTTTCTTTCTTTCTTTCCTTCTTACTTTTAAAGAAGGAAACTTTATTTCTAGCCTTGCTGAACGCAAAGCAGCTTTCATACATCCTGTTTATAATTTCAAATTTCAAGATTTCGTTCAATTATTCAATGGCTGCGGACAATATTTTCTCCTCATCCCTGTTGCATCAGGAGCTGTGATTAAGCATCGGTAGATTCACTGATCTGATCTACTTATAATAGCAATACTCAACAAATATTTATTTGATTTTGAGGCAGCCTATCCATTCAGAAGATAGAGGTCAGATTGTGGAGAGAAAGGGAGAAAAAGTCAAAGTGAGGGAGAGACAGAAAGGGAGAGGAAGAGGGTGGAAGAGATGGGGAGAATGGGGGAGAGAGGGGGTTAACAAACAAGCTGCTACGTAAGGTTTAGAACAGAGTGGTAATCACTTACCTTCCCTACCGGTTCACAAATGTGTGTGTGTGTGTACACATACACGAACTCCGCTTATACACGCCATCTTCCATGCATGAGCAAGGCCTTTTGCACATGTGCAGAATGGCCAAAATGTGGAAAAATGGGACATCATGATGTCCGCATGGGTGAGCAGGGCATCCCGCAGTCGGCCCTACCTGTTCGCCTGAACCGGATAGAACCGGCTGAATGTCACCACTGGTTTGGAAGCTTTCATAGGGGGCCTTCAAAGAAAGGCTGAAGGGTCACCTCCCAGAGTGATGTAGTAGAACCTGTACAGAACAACGGTGGGAATAGGGAGGTCCCTTCCATGTCCGTGGTTCTAGAGAAGAAAGTGGGGTTTATCTACCCTGCTAAGCCACGTTAACTAATTCCCCCCCTCCCCCGAAGAAACCATATTTATGAGAGCTTGAGAACTTCACTCTGCTTCAGATATGCTCCAGAATTCATAGGTTTTCATGGCTCGATGAAAGCTTAACAAAGTTGGGTTGGTTAAAATATTTGGGTTAGGTAGTTCAGAAAGGGGGACCATCATGGAGACAGTTCAACTCTGGAGGTGACAAGACCGTCATGAGAAGGTTGAACGCTGCAGTTCTGGAGGTGGCATTCCATTAGTGATGGGACCTCCAGGATTCTTCTCCTTCCAGTCATCACTGCAGCGTAGAATCAACCTGGAGCAGCTAGCTTCACGTTCAAAGTGAACTTGGGTGAACTGGTTTTCAACAAGGCCTTGAGAATACTATTTTTCTAATTTCCCATGTATTGGGTAAATTCAGGGACGCCTGAAGGTTACAAGCTCTCCACCTTGAAGTCAAAGGTATCCTTGATGTGCTGATCCACAAAAATGTTGTCATTTTCACAGAGTCATTACTGAGGACAACAACCCTGGCTTTGATCTTGCCTTCATCTTCCACCCCATGGGTGTTGCTCACTTCCACAATCAGATAAACAGAAACATCTGACTTGCATATTACAAAGGAAAAACAGAAGAAGTAGTAGCTTATTTGTGGTGACGTGGTTATTGCGCTTCACAATGGCAGTGTGACCGCTTGTGCTGAGTGGAGTCCTTTTTGTTTCTTTTGAATGCCGGAAATGCAAATTGTAGGAAGCCTAATGAAGTTTTACGAGTTCTTCCTCAATTTCCTGGGGACGCAGAGAAAATGGTATAAAAGCTCCCTCTGCTCTCTGGAGTGCCATCAGCTTCTGGGTGACTCTCCTATCTTCACTACTTCTCTCTGAAGCAGGTAAGATTATCTACTCAGAGAGAATCCCACCTGGTTGCAAGCAGATGGGGTAGATCTTCAAGCCAGAATCTGAGATTCTGCAAGATTTGGACCTCATCAGAGGCTAGAATGCTTCTGAAAGCTTCTGCTTTCAGAACCAGCTTCTGGTGTTCTAGTTGAAGGAGTAGGAAGGCTTCATTTTGAGTTTCAGAAGATAGAGGTCAGGGTTTGGAGAGAAAGACAGAAAAAGAGAGTGTCAAAGGGAGGGAGAGAGAGAGGGAGGGGGAGAAAGGGGGGAGAATGGGAGAGAGAGGGAGGGAGGGGGAACAAAAGCAGTCCAGTCTTTTTGAGATACCTGAGGTAGATCTTCAAATCAGAATCTGAGGCGCTTCAAAATATGGGCCTCATCACAGCCTAGAATTCTTCTCAATGTTTCTGATTTCAAGAAGACTTTTTTGGTGCTTGCTTGCTATTCGATTTTTCTTGGCCAAGTTATAGAACCAGACTGCCTCGGATTTCTTCTAGAACCTCTTCATTTTTTAACTTCTCACCATTAGCAGTGGAAGCCAGAATGTCTAGGGCCATCCAAAGTGGACTTCAAAAATGATTGGGGAGATGAAACAAAGCCAAGTTTTTAACATCTAATAATTCTTCAAATTATTCTTCTCCCTTTTAAGAAAAGGAAGGAATGGATTTCCAGCTCTGGCTTTCAAACTTCATATCCCATACTGGTGAGCTTCCTTACCATTTTAGATTGAGGAAGCCTAGCTTGAGAAAGTTAATTAGACGTTACCATTCAGCTCAGTTCTAGCAATTCAAATCCTCTTAAAGTTATCCTGTCGGTTGACAGAAGAAGCAAGGGATGCGGTGGTAAAAGGGAACGAATGCAATTCTCACAATCTCTCTCTATTTTGTACAATAGTCTCACCTCACAACTCAACGCCATGGTTGACTGTGGACCTTCTTGTGCTGTGCCCTCTTGCGCCTCCGCCCCAGTTGTTGGCTTCGGATCAGCTGGTTCCAGAGGTCTTGGTTGGGGTTGGGGTCAGGGCTCCGGCTTGGGTTATGGCCAAGGTTTGGGCTACGGCGCCTTGGCTGCAAGCTCAGGAAGCCTGGGCACCCTGGCCGGAGTCAACCCTTCCTGTATCAACCAGATCCCAGCATCCGAAGTGACCATCCAGCCACCTGCAGTTGTGGTCACCATCCCTGGTCCCATCCTCTCCGCCAGCTGTGAGCCCGTCGCCGTCGGAGGCAACAGCCCATGTGCCCCCGGAGGTATCGGACGCTTCGGTGCCGGCTACCTCGGAGGCCGCCTGGGACATCTCGGACGCCGAGGCAGCATCTGCGCTCTGCCCTGCAACCTTCCCTGCTAAATTCCCCTGGACTCTCCATGACCAAAAACGGATTTGAGAAGATTGGATAAAGCGTATCTGAGCCCTGTTCTGGACTGCATCGATCTTTGACAAACCAGCTGCGTTTGCCTTTTGATGGATAAAATTGGCACGGAAGACCTCTTACGACTCTGTTGGACTTCTCCTACTCTTTCTTTGTTTCCCATCCTTGTTTTAAAATGCTCCAAACCCTGCTTCCCACTTGCTTATATATAAAACAAGCCTTCACCAAACCTTGTGTGTCTCTCAATGTCACTTCTCTGTGTCTTCCAATAAAATGAAATGTGCTTGATTTGAACCCACGTCTCTGTCTTCCTTTGAGCTCCACCCTTGGTAGCATGAGTTAGAGTGAATTAAATTAATGTGGGAGATTCTTGTGTTTAACACCAAATCTACCTTCCGGGTTTCCAAAGACACTAAAATGAGCTCAGATGAACCAAGTCAAGGTCCTTCTTAGTCCAACAGTTGATTTCTCCCAGAGGTCAACCTTTACGGTGATTGCAAAGAGAAGCTTGGAGATCTGTCCCTTTGGTGCCCCCAGAGTTCTCCACGGTACATTGGATGGATGCTCTCCATCCTCTGCAGCTAATGTTGAATTTTCAAGACTAATAGTTCGTGGTAGGCATCTCCTCCATGGTAGTATCTCATCCACCTTTAAAGCCATTTAATGGTCACTACCAGATTACACCATCTTCTCTCTCTCTCTCTTGTTCTCTCTGAACAAGTCTCCTAAGTAGGCCTTTGAGCTGCCCAGAACCTCAACCCATTCAGACAAAGGGGTATTTATTGAGCTTCACCCTCAGTTGTCAATGGTTTGGATGAACCTGCCATAAAACCTCAGATAGCCTCAGAGAGCTCAACAGGCTAGATAGCCTCTTATTAACATTCAGCTGTCTGCAATTATTGCAAGTTGGAGGCTCAAGGTTGACTCAGCCTGCCATCCTTTCTAAGGTAGGTAAATTGAGGACCCAGTTTGTGGGGGCAATAAGCTGACTTTAAATAAAAATATACAAAAGTATGAAGGCTATTGCTTAATGCATTGTAAGCCACCTTGAGTCTCCGGAGAAGGGCAGAATATAAATCTAATTAAACACACACACAAGGATTTAGGCAGAAGGTCAGATCCAAAATCATGCAGAGATGCCACTGATCCTCTCTTCCAACAGTGACCCCTGCTGGTTCTTCCCTGTTAGAACCAAAACTCTGAATATTTGCCTTGATTAGGAAATATGAAAAAATTAGAATTTATCAACCCTAGAGATACAATCTATATTCTGCTTCAGATGGGTCATTTAGAGTCTTTTCTGTGAGGAAATTTTTCAGAGAGGGGAAGAAATTGGATATGTCAAAAGATTCCATTGTGGGCCCAAAATATTCAGAGAGTCTGTAATCCATTGCATATATAATTCTTAATTTTTAAAAAATCAACTATTGAGTCAGTCAGTCAGTCAGTCAGTGGAACCTTCTGGGGAATTCCAGAAGATTCCACAAACTCCAGAATGTTCCATTCTTCTTCCAATCCCTGTTCATTGAGCTGTTCTAACAAGTTTTAGCACATCACAAAAATGTAGCAGGTGCTTCATTCAATTATGGCTTCTGCCAACTCAGGGTGCAGTTCCTTAGCACAGCCTTTCCATGAAGATGTTCTACTTGGTGGTCACCTCTGGCTGAGATGAGGGATGTGGGAAACATGGTCTCCTTGCAGACCGATTTTTCCAGGGAGCCCACAACTGAGGATAGAACTGAAGTGTTATCCTGAATTCTATGTTCCCAAGCTTTGATCGGCAATCCTGGAGAACAGCTAGCAATAGGACCTCATTCTTGGTGAAACCTTTCTACTCTCTTATCATCATGATTGTCTACAGTAACAGTGAATCCCACAAGCTCTTCCTATCTTGAGTTGTCTGTTCTGAATAATCAAGGCAACCTCCCTTAAGCTCTCATAACAAAGAGCTTAGAAATAGCACAGAGATACCACATGCTCTATTAACAGAAGGACACAATAACAAGAGTTGGAAGGGATCTGTGAGGTCCTCTATCCAACCCTCTGCTCAAGCAGGAAACTGTGAATCATCTCAGGCATATGGCTGTCCAATCTCTTCTTTAAAACCCCCAGAGTTGGAGCTCCCACAACTTCTGGAAGGGAAGCCATTCCATTGGTTAATTGTTCTTACTGTCAGGAAATATCTCCTTAGCTCTAAGTTGGATCTCTCCTTGATTGATTTCTATCTGTTGCTTCTTGTCCTTCCTTCGGGTGCTTTGGAAAGTAGGTTGACCTCCTCTTCTTTGGGGCAGCCCCTCAGTTATTGGAAGGCTGCTACCATGTCACCCCTAGTCCTTCACATCAATAACAGAATAGCAGAATAACATAGTTGGAAGGGACCTTGGAGGTCTTCTAGTCCAACCCCCTTCTCAATCAGGAGACCCTATACTACTTCAGACAAATGGTTGTCCAGCCTCTCCTTAAAAACCTCCAGTGATGAAGCTCTTGCAACTCCTGGAGGAAAACAGTTCCACTGATTGAGTGTTAACTATCAGGAATATTCTCCTTATTTCTAAGTTAGATCTCTTCTTGATTAGTTTCTGGCTGCTGCTTCTTCTCCTACCTTCTTTGGAGAATAGGTTGACCTACTGTTATGAGATGCCACCATCAGATGACCTCTGCCACCATTTTTGAGGAAGGAGTATACAGAGTGTATACGCTGTGTCTTCTCAGATAAAATGACCATAGAGGTATGATATTACTTTTCTCATCTTTATGAGGCATCTTCAGAGGTGAGTAGCCATATGTTGTTTTATGGGAATTGGAAGCCCCTTCAAGCAATTTGGATGTAGTTATGCTTTGGATAACTATATTTAATAGATTGACCTGTTGTTATAAGATGCCCTTCATCACCATCTTTGAGGAAGGAGAAATGTCTCTTTTGAAACAACCCTAACCCTAGCCCTGTTTCATCTTTAAGAGGCATCTTCAGAGGTGAGTAGCCATATGTTGTTCTATGAGAATTAGAAGCCCTTTCAAGGAGTTAAACTCATTAACTTTCATGCTTTGGATAACTATATTTAATCAATTACATTTTAGAGGCCATCTGGACTTGTTACTCTGGTTTCGGGCCCCTAAGAGATGGTCCATGAACATCTTAATTGTACCTTCCCTTCAAGATCTGAACCTCATCCTATGATGGACCTACGCTGATCCCCCTAGGTTTGCTAACTTGAGACTAAATATCTCATGTTCCTTTGGCTCATCCTTATAAGACATGTCCTCAATCTAATAAATCAATTCAAAGAGAGCTGGAAGGAACCTTGGAGGTCTTCTAGATCAACCTCCTGCTCAAGGAAGAAATCCTATACCAAAGAGACCCCATGTCTTCTTGTCACCTTCCCCTGAACCTTCTCCAAACGGAATATCCTTTTCAATATGTGGTGCTGAGAACTATGCAAAGTTCTCCAGGTGTGGTGTCAACAAGGCAGAATAGAGAGGAAGGAGAACCCAAATTGTGATAGTCCTTCTAGCAGCTTTGACCGAGACCTGACCCAGTTGACATGGATCAATGCAAAGGCCGACGCAACTAATCATCTGCTTCACCCACCATGGCTTATTCATCAGCAGGGCAACCTTAGCCACCCCTCTCTTTCCACCCCTACCCCTCCATGGAAAAACCCTCCATGGCCACCAAGAAAAGACTTCACCCATCCTCAAATGACAACCAAGGAGAATGAGGAGTTTGCAATGCAGAATCACTTTTATTCAGGTGCAAGGAAAGAACATTGAGAAAAACCATCAGATGTGCCAAGTAATTCAAAGCAGTCCACAGTTCCTGTTTGAGAAATAGTTTTAGAGGGCAGGGAAGGGACAAGGTCCTAAATGTTGACCGATCTTCTTTCCTTCGTAGCTTCAGTCAAAAACCCTTCCCTTGTCAATTTAGCAGGGGGCTCATTTCATAGGAAGGCATGGTACGATCTGCTGAAGGTGGCCAGGAGACAGAAGAAAGAGACTTGTGAAAGATAGATGTGGGCCAATGTAGGCCCCAGACACGCCTTAGCCAATCTTCTAAAATCCGGTTTGATCTTGGAGAGTCCTGGTTTCCTTAACAGGGGAGGTTGCAAGGACTGCAGAAGCTGCCACGGCGTCCGAGACGTCCCAGGCGGCCTCCAAGGTAGCCAGCACCAAGGCTTCCGATACCTCCAAAGGCACCTGGGCTGTTGCCTCTGACAGCGACGGGCTTACCGCTGGCGGAGAGGATGGGACCAGGGAGGGTGACTATAACTGGAGGTGGCTGGATGACCACCTCGGATGGTGGGACCTGGTTGATGGAGGAAGGTCTGCCTCCAGCCAGGGTGCCCAGGTTTGCTGAGCTTTCAGCCAAGCCGCCAGCTCCGTAGCCATAACCAAGACTTCCCCAGCCAAAACTTCCCGAGCGAAGACCTCCAAAGCTGAGACCTCTGGCACCAGCCATGGCTGGACAGAAGAGCTGTTGGAAGAAGAGGAAGAACCATGGGTTTGGTGATTCACACACAGAGCATGAATTTCCTCAAGGAAAACCCCTCCTGGTATCATGGACAGGTAGCCCTCAAGATAGAGAATAACTAGTGACCTTGGAGGTCTTCTAGTCCAACCCCTGCTCAAGCATGAAGCCCTCTACCGTTTCAGACAAATGACTGTCCCATCTCTTCTTAAAAACCTCCAGCGTTGGAGCACCCACAACTTCTGGAAGCAAGTCATGATCACAGTTGGGACGGTCATAAATAACGTCCTCATTTTGAAACGCTCAAATTTGGATCCCATTGCCCAGTGGTGCAGTCCTTAAGTGAGTCACACACTTGATTTTACCACCTGTTTTGCCTTGGTCATTAAAAGAGCCCATGCTTTCCCTATTGACTTTGCTTCTTGGAAGCCACTTAGAATTGTGATCATGTGAGATCCGGGGACATTCCAACTGGTTAAGCATGGGATGAAGAAGTCATTGTTTCATCTTTTCTGAAAAATCTCCAGAGATGGACAAGCTACAAGCCGTATCAGATGGCTGCTCTACAGTTCTACAAATCTGGAAGTTTTTCCTAACGTCTGAATGAAATACAGGTCACTGTAACTCTCGGTCTAAGACAAACGTATTTTCTGAATGCTCAGAGCTCTGATAGGTCAGAGCAAAAAAATTTTCTAGGCTCTTCCTAAGGGGAGTCAGAACCTTCCTTCCTTCCTTCCTTCCTTCCTTCCTTCCTTCCTTCCTTCCTTCCTCCCTCCCTCCCTCCCTCCCTCCCTCCCTCCCTCCCTCCCTTCCTTCCTACCCCAATTCAGGACACAAAGAGCCATAACAGCTTAGAAGGCATCTGAGATGCAAGGGACTTACCAGAGAGACTCTTAGAGAAGCAGTCAAGAGGAGGAGATGAAGCTGATGGAAGCTCTCAATGCAAGAAACTCTTTTATACTGTTTTCCTGCCCCCACCTCTAGCTTAGAGACGCCCCCTTTGTGCCCCAGGGTTTTATTAATAAGCAGCTTCTGCACAGTTTATGACTTTCATAAGTAGAAATGAGTAGTTTGAAGACATGGAGTTTTGTCAACCACATAAATTGCGGTTGTCCCTTTGATCTTTCCTTGTTTCAATGCATGAAATTCATTCATTCCTTCAAAACACAATGAATGATGCATGACACGTGGAAGTTATTTTGGGGGGACCTGGTCATCACCACCTCTTTTGTATTCTTAAAAGGTGAAGGCAACAATTGGAAATGAAAGGGGGGGAAATTAAAACTCTTTTCTTAATATTTTAGATCAAGAAGAATTGGCATTCATCACGCCATCAATCACTCCACAAAGTCAGGAGTCTCCCAGTGGAGGGACCTCTGCTGCTAGATCTCCATCACTAATAATACCTTTAAAATAATCTACTAGTATTCCTTGTTCCTGTATTTACTGACTCCAAAATAATTTCCATGTGTCATGCCTTCATTCATTGTGTTTTGAATGAATGAATGAATTTCATCCATTGAAACAAGAAAAGATCAAAGGGACAACCGCAATTTATGTGATTGACAAAACGCCATGTCTTCAAACTACTCATTTCTACTTATGAAAGTCATAAACTGTGCAGAAGCTGCTTATTAATAAAACCCTGGGGCACAAAGGGGGCATCTCTAAGCTAGCGGTGGGGACAGAAAAACAGTATAAAAGAGTTTCTTGCATTGAGAGCTTCCATCAGCTTCATCTCCTCCTCTTGACTGCTTCTCTAAGAGTCTCTCTGGTAAGTCCCTTGCATCTCAGATGCCTTCTAAGCTGCTTTGGCTCTTTCTGTCGTAAATTGAGGTGGGAAGGAAAGAACGGAGGGGGGGGACGGAAGGAGGGAGGGATAGGAATGGAGGAGAGAGAGAAGGGAGGAAGATTAGAGGGAAAGAAGGAAGGGGATAAGAATGGAGGGAAGAGAGAACGGAGGAGCATTAGAAGGAAGGAAGGAATAAGGATGGAAAAGAAAGAAAAGGAAGGAAAGGAAGGAGGAAGGAAGGAGGGATAAAGGAGAAAGAGGAGAAAGAGAAGTAAGAGAGGAAAGGAGAGAAGGAGAAAGGGAATAAGGAAGGAAGGGATGGAATAGGGGGAAAAAAGGGAAGGGAAGGGAAAGGAAGGAGGGAGGGAGGGAGGAAGAAGGAAGGAAGGAAGGAAGGAAGGAAGGAAGGAAGGAAGGAAGGAAGGAAGGAAGGAAGGAAGGAAGGTTCTGACTCCTCTTAGGAAGAGCGTAGAAAATTCTTTTGCTCTGACCTATCAGAGTGCTGAGCATTCAGAAAATATGTTTTGTCATGAGTAAGGAAACCTGGGCTCTGTTATTTATTTATTTATTTATTTATTTATTTATTTATTTATTTATTTATTTATTTATTTATTTATTTATTTATTTATTTATTTATTTATTTATTTATTTATTTTATTTTATTTTATTTTATTATTTTATTTTATTTTATTTTATTTTAATTAAATTTATATGCCGCCTTTCTCCGGAGACTTAGGACGGCTTACAATGTGTTAAGCAATAGCGTTAAGCAATATTTTATACAAAGTCAGCTTATTGCCCCCACAAACTGGGTCCTCAATTTACCCACCTTAGAAAGGATGGAAGGCTGAGTCAACCTTGAGCCTCGAACTGGTGCAATTGCAGACAGCTGGATGTTAATAAGAGGCTTTAATCTGCTCATTAGCCTGTTGAGCTATCCAGGCTCT
Organism: Masticophis lateralis; assembly: GCA_030761175.1. Lineage (NCBI taxonomy): Eukaryota > Metazoa > Chordata > Lepidosauria > Squamata > Colubridae > Masticophis > Masticophis lateralis. Next base: position 11,857,102 of record JAUDYJ010000017.1, on the reverse strand, counting down.
TCTTTTAATGACCAACTTGCAGCAATTGCAGGCAGCTGAATGTTAATAACAGGCTACTAGTCTGCTGCGCCACCAGGCTCTTCTTTTAATGACCAAGGCAAAACAGGTGGTAAAATCAAGTGTGTGACTCACTTAAGGACTGCACCACTGGGCAATGGGATCCAAATTTGAGCGTTTGAAAATGAGGACGTTATTTATGACCGTCCCAAGTGTGATCATGACTTGCTGCCAGAAGTTGTGGGTGCTCCAACGCTGGAGGTTTTTAAGAAGAGATGGGACAGTCATTTGTCTGAAACGGTAGAGGGCTTCCTGCTTGAGCAGGGGTTGGACTAGAAGACCTCCAAGGTCCCTTCCGACTCAGTTATTCTCTATCTTGAGGGCTACCTGTCCATGATACCAGGAGGGGTTTTCCTTGAGGAAATTCATGCTCTGTGTGTGAATCACCAAACCCATGGTTCTTCCTCTTCTTCCAACAGCTCTTCTGTCCAGCCATGGCTGGTGCCAGAGATCTCGGCCTTGGAGGTTTCGGCTCAGGAAGTTTTGGCTTGGAAGGTCTTGGTTATGGCTACGGAGCTGGCGGCTTGGCTGAAAGCTCAGCAAACCTGGGCACCCTGGCTGGAGGCAGACCTTCCTCCATCAACCAGATCCCACCATCCGAGGTGGTCATCCAGCCATCTCCAGTTATAGTCACCATCCCTGGTCCCATCCTCTCCGCCAGCGGTAAGCCCGTCGCTGTCATAGGCAACAGCCCAGGTGCCTTTGGAGGTATCGGAAACCCTGGTGCCGGCTACCTCAGAAGCCCCCTGGGACGCCTGGAACGTCTGTGATGCCGTGGCAGCATCTGCAGTCCTTGCAACCTCCCGTGTTAAGGAAACCAGGACTCTCCAAGATCAAACCGGATTTTAGAAAATTGGCTAAGGCGTGTCTGGGGCCTACATTGGTCCACATTTATCTTTCACAAGTCTCTTTCTTCTGTCTCCTGGCCACCTTCAGCAGATCGTACCATGCCTTCCTGTGAAATGAGCCCCCTGCTAAATTGACAAGGGAAGGGTTTTTGACTGAAGCTACGAAGGAAAGAAGATCGGTCAACATTTAGGACCTTGTCCCTTCCCTGCCCTCTAAAACTATTTCTCAAACAGGAACTGTGGATTGCTTTGAATTACTTGGCGCATCTGATGGTTTTTCTCAATGTTCTTTCCTTGCACCTGAATAAAAGTGATTCTGCATTGCAAACTACTCATTCTCCTTGGTTGTCATTTGATGATGGGTGAAGTTTTCTCTTGGTGGCCGTGAAGGGTTTTTCCATGGAGCCTGGATGGGGTAGGGGTGGAAAGAGAAGGGTGGCTAAGGTTGCCCTGCTGATGAATAAGCCACGGTGGGTGAAGCAGATCATTGGTTGGGTTTGCCCTGTGCATTGATCCAAGTCAACTGGGCCAGGTCTCGGTCAAAGCTGCTAGAAGGACTATCACAATTTGGGTTCTCCTTCCCCTCTATTCTGCCTTGTTGACACCACACCTGGAGAACTTTGCATAGTTCTCAGCACCACATATTGAAAAGGATATTCCGTTTGGAGAAGGTTCAGGGGAAGGTGACAAGAAGACATGGGGTCTCTTTGGTATAGGATTTCTTCCTTGAGCAGGAGGTTGATCTAGAAGACCTCCAAGGTTCCTTCCAGCTCTCTTTGAATTGATTTATTAGATTGAGGACATGTCTTATAAGGATGAGCCAAAGGAACATGAGATATTTAGTCTCAAGTTAGCAAACCTAGGGGGATCAGGGTAGGTCCATCATAGGATGAGGTTCAGATCTTGAAGGGAAGGTACAATTAAGATGTTCATGGACCATCTCTTAGGGGCCCGAAACCAGAGTAACAAGTCCAGATGGCCTCTAAAATGTAATTGATTAAATATAGTTATCCAAAGCATGAAAGTTAATGAGTTTAACTCCTTGAAAGGGCTTCTAATTCTCATAGAACAACATATGGCTACTCACCTCTGAAGATGCCTCTTAAAGATGAAACAGGGCTAGGGTTAGGGTTGTTTCAAAAGAGACATTTCTCCTTCCTCAAAGATGGTGATGAAGGGCATCTCATAACAACAGGTCAATCTATTAAATATAGTTATCCAAAGCATAACTACATCCAAATTGCTTGAAGGGGCTTTCAATTCCCATAAAACAACATATGGCTACTCACCTCTGAAGATGCCTCATAAAGATGGAAAAAGTAATATCATAGCTCTACAGTCATTTTATCTGAGAAGACACAGCGTATACACTATGTATACTCCTTCCTCAAAAATCGTGGCAATTTGGTGCAAAGAAAGAACATTGAGAAAAACCATCAGATGCGCCAAGTAATTCAAAGCAATCCACAGTTCCTGTTTGAGAAATAGTTTTAGAGGGCAGGGAAGGGACAAGGTCCTAAATGTTGACCGATATTCTTTCCTTCATAACTTCAGTCAAAAACCCTTCCCTTGTCAATTTAGCAGGGGGCTCATTTCACAGGAAGGCATGGTACGACCTGCTGAAGGTGGCCAGGAGACAGAAGAAAGAAACTTGTGAAAGATAAATGTGGGCCAATGTAGGCCCCAGACACGTCTTAGCCAATCTTCTAAAAACCGGTTTGATCTTGGAGAGTCCTGGTTTCCTTTACAGCGGAGGTTGCAAGGATTGCAGATGATGCCATGGCGTCCGAGACGTCCCAGGCAGCCTCCGAGGTAGCCAACACCAAGGCTTCCGATACCTCTGGGGGCACATGGGCTGTTGCCTCCAACAGCAACAAGCTAATAGAAGGTGGAGAAGATGGGACCAGGGAGGGTGACTGCAACTGGAGGAGGCTGGATGATCACCTCGGATGGTGGGATCTGGCCAATGGAGGAGGGGAGGACTCCGGCCAGGATGCCCGGGCTTGCTGAGGTTTCTAAACCAAGACGTCCAAAGCCGAGACCTCCAAAGCCGAGACCTCTGGCACCAGCCATGGCTGGACAGAAGAGCTGTTGGAAGAAGAAGAAGAACCATGGGTTGGGTGATTCACATACAGAGCATGAATTTCCTGAAGGAAAACCCTTCCTGGTATCATGGACAGGTAGCCCTCAAGATAGAGAATAACTGAGTCGGAAGGGACCTTGGAGGTCTTCTAGTCCAACCCCTCCTCAGTCAGGAAGCCCTCTACCGTTTCAGACAAATGACTGTCCCATCTCTTCTTAAAAACCTCCAGCGTTGGAGCACCCACAACTTCTGGAAGCAAGTCATGATCACACTTGGGACGGTCATAAATAACGTCCTCATTTTGAAACGCTCAAATTTGGATCCCATTGCCCAGTGGTGCAGTCCTTAAGTGAGTCACACACTTGATTTTACCACCTGTTTTGCCTTGGTCATTAAAAGAAGAGCCTGGTGGCGCAGCAGACTAGTAGCCTGTTATTAACATTCAGCTGCCTGCAATTGCTGCAAGTTGGTCATTAAAAGAAGAGCCTGGATAGCTCAACAGGCTAATGAGCAGATTAAAGCCTCTTATTAACATCCAGCTGCCTGCAATTGCACCAGTTCGAGGCTCAAGGTTGACTCAGCCTTCCATCCTTTCTAAGGTGGGTAAATTGAGGACCCAGTTTGTGGGGGCAATAAGCTGACTTTGTATAAAATATTGCTTAACGCTATTGCTTAACACATTGTAAGCCGTCCTAAGTCTCCGGAGAAAGGCGGCATATAAATTTAATTAAAATAAAATAAATAAATAAATAAATAAATAACAGAGCCCAGGTTTCCTTACTCATGACAAAACATGTTTTCTGAATGCTCAGCACTCTGATAGGTCAGAGCAAAAGAATTTTCTACGCTCTTCCTAAGAGGAGTCAGAACCTTCCTTCCTTCCTTCCTTCCTTCCTTCCTTCCTTCCTTCCTTCCTTCCTTCCTTCCTTCCTTCCTTCCTTCTTCCTCCCTCCCTCCCTCCCTCCTTCCTTTCCCTTCCCTTCCCTTTTTTCCCCCTATTCCATCCCTTCCTTCCTTATTCCCTTTCTCCTTCTCTCCTTTCCTCTCTTACTTCTCTTTCTCCTCTTTCTCCTTTATCCCTCCTTCCTTCCTCCTTCCTTTCCTTCCTTTTCTTTCTTTTCCATCCTTATTCCTTCCTTCCTTCTAATGCTCCTCCGTTCTCTCTCCCCTCCATTCTTATCCCCTTCCTTCTTTCCCTCTAATCTTCCTCCCTTCTCTCTCTCCTCCATTCCTATCCCTCCCTCCTTCCGTCCCCCCCCCCCTCCGTTCTTTCCTTCCCACCTCAATTTACGACAGAAAGAGCCAAAGCAGCTTAGAAGGCATCTGAGATGCAAGGGACTTACCAGAGAGACTCTTAGAGAAGCAGTCAAGAGGAGGAGATGAAGCTGATGGAAGCTCTCAATGCAAGAAACTCTTTTATACTGTTTTTCTGTCCCCACCGCTAGCTTAGAGATGCCCCCTTTGTGCCCCAGGGTTTTATTAATAAGCAGCTTCTGCACAGTTTATGACTTTCATAAGTAGAAATGAGTAGTTTGAAGACATGGTGTTTTGTCAACCACATAATTTGCGGTTGTCCCTTTGATCTTTTCTTGTTTCAATGGATGAAATTCATTCATTCATTCAAAACACAATGAATGATGCATGACACATGGAAATTATTTTGGAGGGACCTGGTCATCTCCACCTCTTTTGTACTCTTAAAAGGTGAAGGCAACAATTGAAAATGAAAGGGGGGAAAATTAATGGATGTAGTTATGCTTTGGATAACTATATTGAATAGATTGACCTGTTGCTATGAGATGCCCTTCATCACCATCTTTGAGGAAGGAGAAATGTCTCTTTTGAAAAAACCCTAACCCTAGCCCTGTTTCATCTTTAAGAGGCATCTTCAGAGGTGAGTAGCCATATGTTGTTCTCTGAGAATTGGAAGCCTCTTCAAGGAATTAAACTCATTAACCTTCATGCTTTGGATAACTATATTTAATCAAGTACACTTTAGAGGCCATCTAGATCTGGCAACCTGTACTTGTTACTCTGATTTCAGGCCCCTAAGAGATGGTCCATGAACATCTTAATTGTACCTTCCCTTTGTGATCCTGAACCTCATCCTATGATGGACCTATGCTGATCCCCCTAGGTTTGCTGACTTGAGACTAAATATCTCATGTTCCTTTGGCCCATCCTCATAAGACATGTCCTCAATCTCATAAATCAATTCGAAGAGAGCTGGAAGGAACCTAGGAGGTTTTCTAGATCAATCTCCTGCTCAAGGGGGAAATCCTATACCAAAGAGACCCCATGTCTTCTTATCACCTTCCCCTGAACCTTCTCCAAACGGAATATCCTTTTCAATATGTGGTGCTGAGAACTATGCAAAGTTCTCCAGGTGTGGTGTCAACAAGGCAGAATAGAGGGGAAGGAGAACCCGAATTATAATTGTCCTTCTAGCAGCTTTGACCGAGACCTGACCCAGTTGACATGGATCAATGCAAAGGCCGACGCAACTAATCATCTGCTTCACCCACCATGGCTTATTCATCAGCAGGGCAACCTTAGCCACCCTTCTCTTTCCACCCCTACCCCACCCAGGCTCCATGGAAAAACCCTCCACAGCCACCAAGAGAAGACTTCATCCATCATCAAATGACAACCAAGGAGAATGAGTAGTTTGCAATGCAGAATCACTTTTATTCAGGTGCAAGGAAAGAACATTGAGAAAAACCATCAGATGCGCCAAGTAATTCAAAGCAATCCACAGTTCCTGTTTGAGAAATAGTTTTAGAGGGCAAGGAAGGGACAAGGTCCTAAATGTTGACCGATCTTCTTTCCTTCATAACTTCAGTCAAAAACCCTTCCCTTGTCAATTTAGCAGGGGGCTCATTTCATAGGAAGGCATGGTACGATCTGCTGAAGGTGGCCAGGAGACAGAAGGAAGAGACTTGTGAAAGATAGATGTGGGCCAATGTAGGCCCCAGACACGCCTTAGCCAATCTTCTAAAATCCGGTTTGATCATGGAGAGTCCCTGGTTTCCTTAACACGGGAGGTTGCAAGGACTTCAGAAGCTGCCAAGGCGTCCGAGACGTCCCAGGCGGCCTACAAGGCAGCTGGCACCAAGGCTTCCGATACCTCCGGGGGAACATGGGCTGTTGCCTCCAACAGCGACGGGCTCACAGCTGGCGGAGAGGATGGGACCAGGGATGGTGACTATAACTGAGGGTGGCTGGATGGTCAGCTCGGATGGTGGGACCTGGTTGATGGGTTTGGGGATGATTCCGGACAGGGTGCCCAGGTTTGCTGAGCTTTCAGCCAAGCCACTAGCTCCGTAGCCATAACCAAGACCTCCCAAGCCTAAACCTCCGAAGCCGAAACTTCCCGAGCCGAGACCTCCAAAGCCGAGACCTCTGAAACCAGCTGACCCAAAGCCAACAGCTGGGGCAGAGGCACAAGATGGCACAGCACAGGAGGGTCCACAGTAAGCCATGGCTGGACAGAAGAGCTGTTGGAAGAAGAAGAAGAACCATGGGTTGGGTGATTCACATACAGAGCATGAATTTCCTCAAGGAAAACCCCTCCTGGTATCATGGACAGGTAGCCCTCAAGCTAGAGAATAACTGAGTCGGAAGGGACCTTGGAGATCTTCTAGTCCAACCCCTCCTCAGTCAGGAAGCCCTCTACCGTTTCAGACAAATGACTGTCCCATCTCTTCTTAAAAACCTCCAGCGTTGGAGCACCCACAACTTATGGAAGCAAGTCATGATCACATTTGGGACGGTCATAAATAACGTCCTCATTTTCAAACGCTCAAAATTGGATCCCATTGCCCAGTGGTGCAGTCCTTAAGTGAGTCACACACTTGATTTTGCCACCTGTTTTGCCTTGGTCATTAAAAGAGCCCAGGTTTCCCTATTCACTTTGCTTCTTGGAAGCCACTTAGAATTGTGATCATGTGAGATCCGGGGACATTCCAACTGGTTAAGCATGGGATGAAGAAGTCATTGTTTCATCTTTTCTGAAAAATCTCCAGAGATGGACAAGCTACAACCGCTATCAGATGCTCTACAGTTCTACAAATCTGGAAGTTTTTCCTAACATCTGAATGAAATACAGGTCGCTGTAACTCTCGGTCTAAGACAAACATGTTTTCTGAATGCTCAGCGCTCTGAAAGGTCAGAGCAAAAGAATTTTCTAGGCTCTTCCTAAGAGGAGTCAGAACCTTCCTTCCTTCCTTCCTTCCTTCCTTCCTTCCTTCCTTCCTTCCTTCCTTCCTTCCTTCCTTCCTTCCTTCCTTCCTTCCTTCTTACCCCAATTCAGGACACAAAGAACCATAACAGCTTAGAAAGCTTCTGAGATGCAAGGGACTTACCAGAGAGACTCTTAGATAAGCAGTCAAGAGGAGGAGATGAAGCTGATGGAAGCTCTCAGCACAAGAAGCTCTTTTATACTGTTTTTCTGTCCCCACTGCTAGCTTAGAGACGCCCCCTTTGTGCCCCAGGGTTTCATTAATAAGCAGTTTCTGCAAAGCTTATTACTTTAATAAGTAGAAATGAGTAGTTGAAAACATGGCGTTTTGTCAACCACATAAGTTGTGATCGTCCCTTTGATGTTTCCTTTTTTTGTTTCGATGGACTTCATTCATTCATTCAAAACACAATGACTGAATGAAGGCATGACACAAGGAAATTTTTTTGGATGGACCTGGTCTATTCCTAACACCCCCACCTCTTTTGTATTCTTAAAAGGTGAAGGCAACAATTGAAAATGAAAGGGGGGGGGGAAATCAAAAATCTTTTCTCAATATTTTAGATCAAGAAGAATTGGCGGCATTCATCATGCCATCAATCACTCCACAAAGTCAGGAGTCTCCCAGTGGAGGGACCTCTGCTGCTGGATCTCCATCACTGACAATACCTTTAAAATAATCTACTAGTATTCCTTGTTCGTGTATTTACTGACTCTGGCTTGTAGGCCATTCCAGTCCGAGAAGAAACCTGCACAAAAAGAGAGCAATAGAAAGCAATAGAAATAAGGAGGAGCAATTCTATAGGAGAAGATCGCACCAGATCCATGTCCCTCATCTCTGATCTTCACACCACTGCAAATGTGCTCCAGAAAAAGCCACATTTACATGTTTCTTTGAAAGCTTACTAAAGTTGGGTTGGTCAAAATATTTGGGATAAACCATGGTCAGCAACCTGTGTCTCTGGAGGTGCGTGTGGCTCTTTCACCCCTCTGCTGTGGCTCCCTGTCACTCAAAATATGCATCACAAACCGCCAATGTGTGACACCCACTGGCATGCGATATATTGAGCTTTTCCACTCCCCCAGTAGGCCAACCATGGATAAATCCAAGAAAAGAAAAGTTTCAGAGGAAAACAGAAGGTTTAATTCAACTACATAGGCTAGTTTTGTGGCCGCTCAAGAAATAGTCAGGCACAGGAAGGGTTTTGTGGCTCCCGGTGTTTTCTTTTCTGTGGGAAATGGGTCCAAATGGTTCTTCGAGTGTTTAAGGTTGCAGACCCCTGGGATAAACCAAATAGTTGGACAGAGGGCCTATCATGGAGAAGGTTGAACTCTGAGCTTCTGGAGGGGACAAGACCATCATGAGACAGTTGAACACTGAGGTTCTGGAGATGACACTCCATTGGTGATGGGACCTCCAAGATATCACTGCAGAGTTGGATTTATCTACCCTCCTAAGCCATGTTAACTAACTTATTTGAACAAAGTATCGTTATCCGAGCTTGAGAACTTCTGTGCCAACATCAGTATGCGATCTTCACTCTGCTTCAAACGTGCTCTGGAACAGACATGTTTTCATGGCTCCATGAAAGCTTACTAAAGTTGGGTTGGTCAAAATGTTTGGGTTGGATAGTTCAGAAAGGGGGGGGGCATCATGGAGAAAGTTCAACTCTGAGGTTCTGGAATTGGTGATGGGACCTCCAGGGTGCTTCACCCTCCAGACATTATTGAAGAGTAAAGTCAACCTGGAGCAGGTGGCTTCAGGATCAGAGTGAACTGGGGTTACTGGTTTTCAACAAGGCCTGGAGAACATCATTTTTCCATCTTCCCAATGTATTGGGTAGATTCAGGGATATCTGCAGAGTCATAAACACCCCACCTTGAAGTAAAAAATATTCTGTGCTGATTCAAGGAAATGCTATCATTTTTGTGGAGTTGCTACTGAAGACAATAACCCAGCTTTGATCTTACCTTTATCCCTGCCCCATGGCAGTGGCACATTTCCAAGATCAGATAAACAGAAGCATTTGACCTGCAGTTGGCAAACTTAAAAGGATGCACAGCTCATCCAGAAGCTTATTTGTGGTGACATGATGATTGTACCACAGAATGCCAAGGCAACAATTTCTGCTGAGTAAAAAAGCTTTTCTTTTTCTTCTTCTGAATGACGGTAAAGAAAATTGTATGAAGCCTAATGAAGTTTTATGACTCCACCTTCCTGTGGACGTGATCCGAATCGTATAAAAGCTGCCTCTGTTCTCTGTAGTGCCATTGGCTTTTATTTGAAGGAGTAAGAAGGCTTCATTTTGAAGAGAGAGGTCAGGGTTTAGAGAGAAAGGGAGAAAAAGAGAGTGTCAAAGGGATGGAGAGGGAGTGGGAAGATGAGAGGGAAAGAGAGAATAGAATAGAATAGAATAGAATAGAATAGAATAGAATAGAATAGAATAGAATAGAATAGAATAGAATAGAATAGAATTCTTTATTGGCCAAGTGTGATTGGACACACAAGGAATTTGTCTTGGTGCATACACTCTCAGTGTACATAAAAGAAAAGATACATTCGTCAAGAATCATAAGGTAGATAGATAGAGAAGACCGAAGCCTCCAATACCTCCTTGGTGTGTTGCCTCCAAAAGCGATGGGCTTATAGCTGGAGTAGAGGATGGGACCAGGGATGATGACCACAAGTGAAGGTGGATGAATGGTCACCTCAGATGCTGGGAGCTGGTTGATGGGTTGTGGGTTGACTGCAGCCAGGGTGCCCAAGCTTCCTGAGGTTTCGGCCAAGGCATCAGCTCCGTAGCCATAATCTAAATCAAACCGAGCCCTGCATAGCCAAGTCGAGACCCCAACCAAGGCCTCTGGCACCAGCTGATCTGAAGCCAACAACTGGGGCAGAGGCACAAGATGGCACAGCACAAAGAGGGCCCACAGAAAGGCATGGCTGGAATGGAAGAGCTGTTGAAAGGGGAACCATGGATTTTGTGATTCACAGAGAACACAAATTCCCTCAAGGAAAAAAGCAGACTCTTTCTTATATCATGAACAAGTAGCCATCAACATACAGAATAACAGAGTTGGAAGGGACCTCAGAGGTCTTCTAGGCCAACCCCCTGCTCAAGCAAGAGACCCTATACCACTTCAGACAAATGGTTTTCCAGCCTCTCCTTAAAAACCTCCAGGGATGAAGCACTTGCAACTTCTGGAAGCCAATCATGATCGCACTTGTGGTGGTCATAAATAATGTCCTCATTTTCAAACACTCGAATTTGGATCCCATTGCCACGTGGTGTGGTCCTTATGTGAGTCACACTTGAATTTACAACCTGCTTTGCCTTAAGTCAGGGACTTAAACTCATTGCCCTTCATAGTTTGGACAACTATGTTTGATCAATTACATTTTAGAGGCCATCTAGATCTGGCAACCTGTACTTGTTACTCTGGTTTGGGGTCCATAAGAGATGGTCCATGAACATCTTGACTGTACCTTCCCTTCATGATCCTGAGCCTCATCCTATGATGGACCTATGGTGGTCCCCATAAGTATATTGACTTCAGACTGAACATTTCATGCTCCTTAGGCCCATCCTCATAAAACATGTCCTCAAACTAATCAATCAATAAATCAATGAATCAATCAGAATATAGTGGAAGAGACCTTGGAGGTCTTCTAGTCCAACCCCATGCTCAAGTAGGAGACCCTATTCCAAAGAGACCCCCATGTCTTCTTTGTCACCTTGCCCTGTACCTTCTCCAAACAGAATATCCTTTTCAAAATGGGGTGCCCAGAATTGTACAAAGTTCTCCAGGTGCCAACAAGGCAGGATAGAGGGGAAGGAGAACCCGAATTGTGATAGTCCTTCTAGCAGCTTTGACCGAGACTTGGCCCAGTTGACATGGATCAATGCAAAGGGCAAACCCAACCAATCATCTGCTTCACCCACCATGGCTTATTCATCAGCAGGGCAACCTTAGCTACCCTTCTCTTCCCACCCCTACTCCACCTAGGCTCCATGGAGAAAACCTCCACGGTGACCAAGCGAAGACTTCACCCATTATCAAATGACATCCAAGGAGAACCACTAATTTGCAGTGCAGAATGATTTTTATTAAAGTGCAAGAAAGAAGATTGGAAGAAGCCACCAGGGGTTCCAAACAGTGCAAAGAAATGAACATCTCCCCTTTGACAAATAATCTCAGAGGCCAGAGCGGAGATGAGGCCCTTAGATGTTTGCAGAGCTTTCATTCTTCACATGAAGCCCTTGAACTGATCTGCCATAAGTGCTTGCTGGAATGCCAGAAAAAGATTACAAGCCATGGGATAAGTCTAGAGTAGATGGAGCTGTGATAGCTGTATGCACACAGAGCAGGGCTCAGATACGACTTAGCCAATCTTCTGAAATCCATTTTCGTCAGGGACAGTCCAGGTTAACTTAACAAGGGAGGGTGCAGATGCTACCTCTGCGCCCAAAAGAGCAGATGCTGCCACGGCGCCTGAGACGCCCCAGGCGGCCTCCGTAGTAGCCACCATAATTTCCGAAACCTCCGGAGGCACATGGGGTGTAGCCTCCAACGCCGACGGGCTCACAGCTGGCGGAGAGGATGGGACCAGGGATGGTGACCACAACTGAAGGTGGCTGGATGGTCACCTCGGATGGTGGAATCTGGTTGATGCAAGAGGGGATGACTCCGGCCAAGGTGCCCAAGTTCCTGGCGGATTCACCGAACCGAGCACCACCATAACCGTAACCGTAGCCGAGACCGAGACCTTTGTAGCCATATCCCCATGGTCCACAGCCAGCTGATCCCAGTCCAACGACGGGGGCGGAGGCACAAGATGGAATAGCACAAGATGGTGCACAGCAAGCCATTTTTGGTAGGACAATTAAGGTAGGTCTGAAATGAAACATTACACAACCAAGTTGTCCATGCGAGGAAACAAAGAATGTTTAACCACGGCTTCAAGCTACCGAAGCTTAGCATCTTGTAGGACTGCAAACACTAGATCTTCAACTGACTGTACCAAGCAAACCCAGCCTTTGTGATTCAAAAAAACCAACCCAACCTAAACTAAAATGGAAGGAAGTGTCCATCTGGAACTGCTCTTGAGTTCCAAGTTCTGTGAAGATCCATTATAGGAAAGAACTTCCAGAAGATCTAGTACAAATGATCTGCATTTTTCTGAAGACCACTTGAACATTTTTTGGAGAAGCTCTGAGAGCTTCTGAAGTAGAGACTGTGAAGATACGAAGTGTCCTTCTATGAATCCTATCCTTGTTTATCATTGAGAACTTTGTCTGTCCTCTAGCGTCTTTGTTAAAGGTAAAGGTAAAGGCTCCCCTCGCACATATGTGCTAGTTGTTCCCGACTCTAGGGGGTGGTGGTCATCTCCATTTCAAAGCCAAAGAGCCAGGGCTGTCCAAAGACATCTCCATGGTCATGTGGCCGGCATAACTAAGCGCCAAAAGCGCACGAAGTGCTGTTCCCTTCCCACCAAAGGTGGTCCCTACTTTTCTTCTTGTATTTTTTACGTGCTTTCGAACTGCTAGGTTGGCAGAAGCTGGGACACGTAACAGGAGCTCACCCCATTACACAGCACTCGGGATTCGAACTGCTGAATTTCCAACCTTTCGATCGACAAGCTCAGCATCTTAGGCACTGAGCCACAATTTCAGTCCCTCCAGAGAAGGCTTCTAAGATCTTAACTAAAGCTGAGCAGAAGAGATATCCTAGGCTCAAATTCCTCTCCCTTCAGCTGAACTCCCAAAAGTTATTCTTCTCCAGATCCTACTTCAGAGTGACTGGAAGAGCTTGGAGGGCTAATTCAGCCCCACTCTTATCCTACAAGTACTCTGCTGTTCTAACTCTCTAAGTTAACCCGCTACAGTGAAGAAATTGACTTACCTGCTCAGAGGAGAAGAAGTAGAAAGAGAGCAAGCTGGTCAGAGAAGCTGTGAAGATCTCCCTGAGTAGAGAGGGCTTTTATACCGTTCTGGTGGCATCTGAAGACTTCCCACAGGGAATCCTTAATGAACCGCCAACGCAGTCTGACTCATAACGTGTCAAGATAATAATTACAATTTTAGTTCCTTAGAATGCCATGTGGGTGTTCCTCTATTTTTCGGTTGTTTGGGGTTTACGGATGTTTTGTAAAAATCTCATCTTACCTGGGTGTGTCTCACCACAGCAGGAACCACAGGGATTCACTGTCTTCCTTCCCAAAGAATAGGAAAAGATCGGGAATTGCTTGTAAATTCATTTTCTCGCACTGACCTTCTTAACCCATTGTAGTAAGAAATAGGTAAGGATATGGAATATTAAATCAGGATCTGGAAGGAGAAGAGAAGGATGTTGACCCTGAAGATGACATAGGTGTAGCACTTAACTACACCTATGGGTTTCACTTAACTTTGCTACCAGCTTGCTTACACGCATGTGCTCACTTCACTCATGCATGCACAGAGTGTATTAGATGTGTCCAGGTGGGTGGGCGAACCGATAGCAACCCACCACTGATGTGTAACCATATTATTGTATGGTTCTTGTCTATTCTTTTTTCTTAGCTTTTTATGTTTGCAAGTAAAGGAATTTAATGGTACTTCAGTCTTGCCACTCTCTAACTGTTGAAAGGTTATAGTGATGAGGGGGAATGTTATGTCTAGGGGGCATCCCTTCTTATCTCTTTAACCCTCCTTTCAACAGTTAGAGACTGAAGTACCATTAAATTTCTTGACGATCTGATATGTACAGACTTTAATGGAAAACGGATGCCTCTGACTTTATTTCATGGGACATACTACTTGGTAGCTTGACAAAGGAGGAGAAGGGGAAGAAGGAGAAAGAAGTTGAGGAGGAAAAGAAAGAGATGGAGGAGAAGGAAAATGAAGAGAAGGAAGTCAAGGAGAAGGAGGAGGAGGAGGAGAAGGAAAATGAAGAGAAGGAGAAGGAAAAAGAAGTTGAGGAGAAGGGAAAGAGAAGGAGGAGAAGGAAGTCAAGGAGAAGGAGAAGAAAAGGAAGGAGAAAAATATCAAGATTATAAAAATAAACACGGAAAGGAGCAAATCTCCAGATTTTTCTTTCAAGGAGAGGGTCTTGGGAACTTCAGATCTAACCTTAAATCCCAAGAACTCAACGCTTCTTTGTTCCAACAGGAATAGCAGCTGTAACTAGATCTTGCTCCTCTCAGGGAAATCCACACATCGCGTTATTCTCATTTCTCTTCCGCTTCTAAAATTTACTTTTTTTTTTTTTTTGAAAAAGAGGGGTGCCATATCCTTTGTTCAGGCTTGTTCCCTTGTTTCTGCTGTCAACAGAAATTAATCAACCATTTCAAAAGATCTCCGTAGCTTTCTGCTGAATGTAAGATTGACATGAGATGCTTTGGGGCCAAGGAGTTTTACTGGCATCGATTTCAGAATGAAAAAAACCCCAGTACCACAAATCAAAAAAGAGGAAAAAATTTTAAAAAGTAAAAACGAAATACCTCCACCTCCTCTCCGTTTGGGGAGGTGTTGCGACACAACTCACAACCATACCATTTCCACAACTAAACAAACCAGAGTGGACTCGCACAATCCCAATTGTCCTAGAAATGCCAGGGAACCCCCTGAAAAAATTGTGAGATTCAACAAGTTGGTTAAAAAAAACAAAATGACAGTAATTCTTTCATCTACTGGTGGTTTTTTACTAAATATACTTCAAGCTACATTTGATGGTTTGAATTTCCTTTAAATACGCATTGATTCCCAGAAAAGACACAGGAATTGTCATGGAACCCAAAGAGTATTGATTGATCTTCAGTGTCAGTAAGGGGACATCATGGCTCAGTGGCTCAGTGGTTGAGCTTGTCGATCAAAAGGTCAGCAGTTCAGCGGTTCAAATCCCCGGTGCCACGTAATGGAGTGAGCTCCCGTGACTTGTCCCAGCTTCTGCCAACCTAGCAGTTCGAAAGCAGGTAAAAAATGCAAGTAGAAAAATAGGGACCAGCTTTGGTGGGAAGGTAACAGCGTTCCGTGCGCCTTTGGCGTTGAGTCATGCTGGCCACATGACCACGGAGATGTCTTTGGACAGTGCTGGCTCTTCGGCTTAGAAATTAGCACCGCCCCCAAGAATCAGGAAGGACTAGCACATACATGTGAGGGGAACCTTTACCTTTAGTGTCAGTAAGATTAAAAAATAATTGCCGAAAGAAAAATGAAGTAGAGACAATCTCTCTGAATCAACACTAAAGACATTCTTGATGGGGTAAATACTGTGTTAAAAAGGATAATAGAGTTCTGTTTGGTTTTCCCAAATTCAAGGCCCGCCATTATGTTGTACGTGAATGACACAGGCGTATCAACACAAAAAGCTGACCTGTGGGTTTTCACAAATTGCTTAATCTGCGTGGACAAGATGTTTGCCATTCCACATAGCTGTCTTCTCTCCAGCTCATTTGAACAACCGAAGAGATCAAAAGCTTTGCTAAAGGAATGCAATCTTCAATTATCCATCTCACGGGTTCTAGCTTCCAATTGGGCTGGTTGAATTTCCTTGGAGCTACACGTCAGCAGGAAAAAGAACCAAAAAAATAAATAAATAGTTGACAGAATGACATTCCGGCAATCAGATGCTTACCTCTCCTAGGAAACTTTGAGATAGGATCTTCTTATGGACAGGAACTTCCTTCCCAGTCAGCGACTACTCAGTGGAACTGAAGAAATTCCAAAGAGTATTAGAGCAGAGGAAGGAAATTGGGCCCCTGGGTCAAACGTTGCCAAAAATAAATAAATAAATAAAAATCCTGCTTTTTTGGCATCCGGTTCTCCTACTGGAAGAATGAAAAGGTGCTTTCCACATCTCCTCCAAAGATGGAGGACATTTAGGAGAATTAAAAATTTATTGAGTTAGGGTAGTGGTGGGTATTTTGTTTCTCTCTTGAGAGGAGGAGGAGGAGGAAGGAGGAAGGAGAAAGAAGGAGAAGGAGAAGGAGAAGGAGAAGGAAAGAGAAGGAAAGAGAAGATGAAGGAGAAGGAGAAGGAGAAGGAAGGAGAAGGAGAAGGAGAAGGAGAAGGAGAAGGAGAAGGAGAAGGAGAAGGAGAAGGAGAAGGAGAAGGAGAAGGAGAAGGAGAAGGAGAAGGAGAAGGAGAAGGAGAGGATGATTTAGTTAGGATAGAGTTTCCAAGGGCCACATATGGACATCTAGATCTTTGTACCCCAAATCTGACTCCGGGAGCCCCTGAAGCTGTCTCTTCCTCTGCAAAGTGGACTCTCTCCGGTTCACAAGATGCATAGCGTAAAACATCCTGTTTTAATGTGGTCATTCCTTGCAAGAGTAAAAAAAAAAATCTACTCTCTTGATCCATAATGTCCCATATTTTTTTTTTATTTGTTTCATGTCAGGGACATTTTGGAATTATATTAGAGGGAAAATTCACTAGGTTTTTTTTTTAAAAGTTTGAGTCATTTAATGAACCCAGAAATGATTGAAGACCTTCGTTGGGATGTGAGCTCAAGGTAAAAGGTAAAGGTTCCCCACGGACATATGTGCTAGTCGTTCCTGACTCTAGGGGGCGGTGCTCATCCCCGTTTCAAAGCTGAAAAGCCAGCTCTGTCCGAAGACGCCTCCGTGGTCATGTGGTCGGCATGACTCAATGCCAAAGGCGCATGGAACGCTGTTCCCTTCCCACCAAAGGTGCTCCCTGTTTTTCTACTTGCATTTTTTACCTGCTTTCGAATTTTTAGGTTGGCAGAAGCTGGGACAAGTCACGGGAGCTCACCCCGTTAGGCGGCACTCGGGATTCGAACCGCTGAACTGCCGACCTTTCGATCAACAAGCTCAGAGTCTTAGCCACTGAGCCACCGCGTCCCTCTGTTTTTAATTCTATTATCCGTAAATTAGATTCAATGTTTGGGTATAGCCTCAGCTTGATATAAAAGAAAGAGGTGTAATTAAATGCCACGAAAACTTTCAATGTAGCCACCCCCCACCCCACTCCAAGCTCAATAATATTTGCTACCAAACAGGGATTTAAAGGCGAGAGGCGAATTCTTATTATTATGAATAATAATAGGAAGTCATAATCTACAATGCAGATTAAATTGCTCTACAATGGCCAGTTTATCCAGCTTCCTCTTTTGAAGCCGGGTTCTGCCTTGCAATTCACCGACTCAGCCCAAACAAAAATTGTGTGTCCATGGGAAAATGGTGTGTGTTTACACACCAGGAACAAGAGCTTCCACCCTCCATAACTGCTGGTAAAGGGTGGAGATGGCATACTTGAGTGGAGAAAAACAGGCGATAATGTCTAAGATAGTGTTGAAAAATGATTAAGTGAGTGGGAGGAACAAATGACTGCAAACAGCAGGGATGCCTTTGAAGATGTGTTGCTGAGTGGACTTGAGTGAGTTCCTTCTTGGTTTGTTGAGTGGGAGAGATTCATTAGATCCTCATTGGACCTGAGTGGGCTCCTACCTACTTGTTAAGTGTCCCAAAGGTCCTTTTTCAAGAGGCAAACTGGAATTCCTTTGCTTTTCCTTGAAGGCATTTTATTTCTCATCCAAGAAGTTTCTTCAGTTCTGAACTGAAGAACCGGAGAAGTTTCTTGGATGAGAAATGAAACTTCTTCAAGGAAAAAGAAAGGAAGTCCAGTTGCCTCTTGTAAAAGCATCTTTGGGGCAACCATGACTTGGATGACTGAGGATCTCCACATTGAGTGGGAGAGATTGCACAACAGGTCAATTTCACCCTTTCTGAACCTGAGTGAACTTGTCCTTCATTTCTTTCTCCGCCCCAGTAACCAATTTGCCTCACCTCATCCTCACTCAATTTTGTTTCTATCTGTTTTCAATTGCTTATTTGTACCCTATTAAGTGTTGTACCTTATGATTCTTGATGAATGTGTCTTTTCTTTTAGGTATACTGAGAGCGTATGCACCAAGACAAATTCCTTGTGTGTCCAATCACACTTGGCCAATAAAGAATTCTATTCTATTCTGTTCTGTTCTGTTCTGTTCTGTTCTGTTCTGTTCTGTTCCTCTTCTCTTCTATATTTCTCTTCTATATTCTATTATTTTCTCTCTTCTCTTCTCTTCTCTTCTCTTCTCTTCTCTTCTCTTCTCTTCTCTTCTCTTCTCTTCTCTTCTCTTCTCCTCTCCTCTCCTCTCCTCTCCTCTCCACTCCTCTCCACTCCTCTTCTATTCTATTCCTCTTCTCTTCTCTTCTCTTCTCTTCTCTTCACTTCACTTCACTTCTCTTTTTCTCTTCTATATTCTATTATTTTCTATCTTCTCTTCTCTATTTATTATTTTCTATATTCTCTTCTCTTCTCTTCTCTTCTCTTCTCTTCTCTTCTCTTCTCTTCTCTTCTCTTCTCTTCTCTTCTCTTCTCTTCTCTTCTCTTCCCTTCCCTTCCCTTCCCTTCCCTTCCCTTCTCTCTATTCTATTCTATTCTATTCTATTCTATTCTATTCTATTCTATTCTATTCTATTCTATTCTATTCTATTCTACTCTACTCTACTCTACTCTACTCTACTCTACTCTACTCTACTCTATTCTATTAATTTTCAACATGGTCACCTCTGACCCCCCTTCCATCCCGATACGGATTCACAATTGCATTGGGGCACGACTGAATTCACTCTACCTGGAGGGGAAAAAAAAATATTTCCAGTTTACATTGGAATGTGGCTCAGCTAAGCATTGTAGGAAAACTTCACAGAAATTTACATTCCTAATTTTTTTGCTTTCTTATCTTCCCAATCACCATACAGATCAACCTATTACAGTAAATGACATGGTCCGTTGCCAAGCTTTTAAAAATATGTCCATGCCCATTTCCTTTACGAGTAGAGAATAATACAACAAATCCAGCACCTTTAATTAACCAAGATGCTACCTGAAACAGAGGCCAGGTTGCTACAGGGGTCAAAACATTTAAGATTAATTTTGATTGCATCAACACTTCTGGAAAACTGTTTAAGGCTGTTCCGCCAGGAAATAAATAGTAAAAAAAAAAAACAACCTAGCAACACCCAGAGGAAATGCAGGACTTCAAAGGAGGCAGATGGTTCCCACTGCAAAGTATTTGCCAATTTACTCAAGTGATGCTGACTGTGAGTTCTAACTGTGGGAAGTCACACTATCAGTTTAATCGTGTGTAGGATTCATTTTTCTAAGAGGGAAAAAAAAAATTAAGGCTAGTTTTTCCTGAAAGGAGCTGAGAGAGCTGGCTCTGAGGTTTGCAATATTGGCGAATATCTGGAACTAGGGTGTAGGACGAAGGTTCGTTCTTCGAGGGCTGTAAAAGCACCATGAAGCGGCATATAAGTCTAAGTCAGGGGTCTGCAACCTGTGGCTCTTTCACCCCTCTGCTGCGGCTCCCTGTCACTCAAAATATGTGTCACAACTGCCAATGTGATTTTTTTTTTTAATTAGATTTATATGCCGCCCTTCTCCAGAGACTCAGGGCGGCTTACAATGCGTTAAGCAATAGCCTTCATATAGCCTTTGTATATTTATACAAAGTCAACTTATTGCCCCCACAAACTGGGTCCTTATTGAGCTTTTCAACCCCCAGTAGGCCAACCATGGATACATCCCAAGAAAAGAAAACTTTCAGAAGAAAACAGAATGTTTAATTCTAGTTTTGTGGCTGCTCAGGAAATAGTCAGGCACAGGAAGGGTTTTGTGGCTCCTGGTGTTTTCTTTTCTTTGGGAAACTGAGTTTTTAAGATTGCAGACCCCTGATCTAAGTGCTATTGCTAAGTGCTATTGTGGGTTAGTTTCTTAACGTTTCGTTACTAGGCCGGGTAACCTCTTCAGTGGAGTTTAGGGGAGGTCAGTGTTCTTTTGTTGGTAAGGGTTTGAAGTTGTGTCAACTGAGGATCTTGTGAGCAACACAAAAATAATCAGCCACGCTACCACCCACCACACTGATGAGTTCATCGAAGTCTGGCACTCCACAAGCAATTTGTTGTGGCCTGCCAGTGGCCAGCGAAGTTGGCAGCAGATTCAGACAGTGAGGAGGTTGGGGAGGAACATGGGCCAGAGCCGGGGAAGGCTCTGCATCGGAGGCAGAGAGAGGGGCAGGGCTGTCTGACAGTTATCAGCTTCCTTCAGAGTCATCAGTGAGGCAGACGAACAGCTGGAGCCTGTTCCCAGTGCGTGCATGCACAGAGTTGCCAGATGAAGGGAATGGCTAAAGAACAAGGGTCGACTTGGGAGTAAGGCCACAGGTGGATGATGAATGGCCCCTCCTATAGGGAATTAAAAAGTCTGCTATAGTAGATAGAGATATTTTTGTTGCATTTTTAGAGAAGCTAAGGGGAGGGGAGTTTGCAGGAGACAATTAGTTCGCTTAATTGGTTCGTGACTCTCAGAGAATCCTTGCCAGGTTTTGAAGATATCGGGCCTGGCAGCTCTCCAAGCCAGATAAGGTCTGTGACTGTCAATTCTCCCTTGAAAGACTTTGTTGGATGTGAATGAGAGGAATTCACAGTCACTTAATAAAAGGGGTTTTTGTTGGCACAAGGAGTTTGCATTGTGGTTTGGGAGAGCCTAGGTCAAAACACAATTCCATCAACAGACACACAGACCTACAACCAGTCTACGAACCCCTCAGAATTCAGATCAACCAGAGACACCACCAACCCTCAACCAAGCCACGCAAGATCCCCTCCCCACCAGCAATTCATTTCCCAAGGACCCTGACCTCCTTATCCCAAGACCCATCACAAGGCTCACTGATGACTCATAGCTGATCCATCACAAGATCCTCACTTGACACCCACACCCAAAGCCCTTATAAGCAGAAGAGCACTGACATCCCCTAAACTCTGCCGAAGATGTTAACCCAGCCTGGTAACGAGGTGTTTGGAAACCAATCCACAAGCTCAGAGAACGAACCTTCACCCTCTTCTCAAGGTCTTCTTCAAGCTAAAGCATGGCTTTGAAAAGGTCCCACCACCAAGGAGGACGTCAGTGTGGAGACCCTTCTTCTCAAGAACTTCGAGCTTGGACTTTTTACACTTTTTGAGCCTGGATTTTTTTTGATGCCACTTGAACTACATGAACAAGATGCACTTCTGTCAGGTGCTACAAAAGCCAGCGCTCAGGTGCATAAAAGAATGTCCTAGGGAAGATAGAATTCTTTTCCATGGAGGATCAGAAGTAAAAAAGAAAGTATAACTCTGGCCATCTAGAATTTTCATGGTCAGTTCTGTACACCAATAAAACATTTTGTTTTCTATGGGTGCACTACTTGGGATGCTGACATATTTCTTTGTGGGTTCTCCACCTCTGGAGACTTTTGGGAAGAGGCTGGATGTCCACCTCTCAAGCCTGGATTGTTTGGTTTTTCTTCATGTTGCAGAGGATTACACTAGATGTTCCTCATGATTGTCCCAGCATTCTATGACTAGGTTAGTATTAAGTGTGGGGAGGACTTTTGTGTTGGCGTGTTGAAGAGCTCTGGCTGATGACGTTCATTTAGGGTGTATATATTGTGAGCACAAGGGACACAGTGGCTCAGTGGCTAAGATGCTGAGCTTCTCGATCAAACGGTCGGCAGTTCAGCTGTTCGAAACTCTAGTGCCTCATAATGGGGTGAGCTCCCGTGACTTGTCCCAGCTTCTGCCAACCTAACAATTCGAAAGCAGGTAAAAAATGCAAGTAGAAAAATAGGGACCCCCTTTGGTGGGAAGGGAACAGCGTTTTCCGTGCGCCTTTGGCCTTGAGTCATGCTGGCCACATGACCACGGAGACGTCTTCAGACAACGCTGGCTCTTCGGCTTTGAAATGGAGATGAGCACCGCCCCCTAGAGTCGGGAACGATTAGCATATATGTGCGAGACTGAATGAAACTTCCCCTCTTGAAGGTTTCAAGCTTCTGTAAAAAAAATAAATAAATAAAATAAAAAGGAAAGGAAAGGAAAGGAAGGAAGTATTCTAAGAGGTTTCAGGCCATTTGTGTCCTCCTGTGCTGACAACAGTGGAATCTTTTTCCACGGAAAGCCCTTGAGGTTTTAAAGTAATTTTTTCAAAGGACAGGAACAGCAGATTTTAATGGTGATTAATTACCAGTTAGCCAGGCGAAGGTATTCTTGTCCGCTCCTCGGGATGCTAGGAAGACAGTATAAAAAGACCTGGCTTTCACACAGGATCTCCAACAGCTTCACATCTCGTCTTCTCTTGCCTTCTTCTCCTTCTCAAAGGAACAGGTAAGCCGATCTCTCGTACTTTTGTAGGAAACAGAAGGTTTATTGACAGTTTGGGAATAACTCAAGACTTGGGCTGTAGCATCTGCCTGTCTGGATTTGCTGGAAAGGCTAAACAGGATGAAGTCAGGGAATCTATGGTGGGGGACCTCCATCAAATCTCTGTAAGCTAGACAGAAAAGTTGGAATGAGAAATAGGTTTCAGCAGGTTCTGACCAATTCTGGAGAGCCGGTAGTGGAAATTTTGAGTCGTTCGGAGAACCGGTAGTAATAATTCTGACTGGCCCCGCCCACATCTATTCTCTGCCTCCCGAGTCCCAGCTGATCGGGAGGAAATGGGGATTTTGCGGTAACCTTCCTCTGGATTGGGCAGGGAATGGAGATTTTACAGTATCCTTCCCCTGCCACACCCACCAAGCCACGTCCACAGAACCGGTAGTAGAAAATTTTGAAACCCACCACTGATTGGAACGATACTCGGGAGAAAAACAATGACAAGTCTTTTGTGCGTGTGTTGTTGTTTTTTTGCCAAGAAAACTACGCAATTCTGACCATGGAGCCTCCAGAAACTGAGCTCAGCC
This sequence comes from Masticophis lateralis, assembly GCA_030761175.1. Lineage (NCBI taxonomy): Eukaryota > Metazoa > Chordata > Lepidosauria > Squamata > Colubridae > Masticophis > Masticophis lateralis. The sequence goes on along the minus strand of JAUDYJ010000017.1, from coordinate 11,834,097 downwards.
TGAACAACTATTTAAATTAAAGTATCAGAATAACAGAATCAGAAGGGACCTTGGAGGTCTTCTAATCCAACCCTAGACCACTTGAGACAAATGGCTGTCCAGTCTCTTCTTAAAAACCTCCCAGTGAGGGAGCACCCAGAACCTCTGGTGGCAAGTTGTTCCATTGGTTAATTGTCCTCAATGTTAGGAAGTTTCTCCTTAGTTCTTAGGTTGCTTCTCTCCTTGATTAGTTTCCATCCATTGTTTCTTGTCCTACCCTCAGGTGCTTTGGAGAATAATTTGACCCCCCTCTCTTCTTTATGGCATCCCCTTAGTTATTGGAACACTGCTATCCTATCACCCCTAGCCCTCCTTTTCATTAAAACTATGTTTTTTCATCGTAGTATCTTTAGTTGGTGACCCCAGTTGTTCCTTAAAATTTAGAAATTCCAATGCTTCTTAATGCTCCTCAGATGATTTCAAGCCCAACCCAATGCCTCCAATTTCAGGGTAATTCAGAAGTCAAGATGGGAAATGTTTTGGTTGCTACCATTACTTTTACATTAGGTTCTAACATGGGGGATTTTGGTGGTGTACGCATGCTGCAAAGCTTGGTGAATGAAAATATAATAATTTTTATAAATTTTGGAGAACATCTAAGGTTGGTCTAGTAGACCAATTAGAATTTGGAGGACTTGGATACTCCTATGCCAAGTAGACTTGGGGAGTGTTGACCTCTTAGAACATTGAGTCCAGAAAACCTGATGATCTGATGTAATACCAAAAGAGCTTCAAATCTTCACAGATCATTGAGATTAAACCAAGTGGATAATTCAGAAGATCCCTAATTTTCTTGACTTTGGAAGCCATCCACCTCTCCTGGATGGGATACCATAACTATGTTCTTCCCCTTTCGGGTCAGCCTTGGTCGGTGTACATCAACATTGTCTCCTTCTTCTTTCAGTCCTATCACCAGACATGCCTCACTGTGGACCTTCTTGTGCTGTCCCATCCTGTGCTTCCGCCCCAGTCGTCGGACTTGGGTCAGCTGGATGTGGACCTTGGGGATACGGCTACAAAGGTTTCGGATATGGCTATGGAGCTGGAGCCCTGGCTGAAACTTCCGGAAGCCTGGGCACCCTGGCCGGAGTCATCCCCTCCTGCATCAACCAGATCCCAGCATCCGAAGTGACCATCCAGCCACCTTCAGTTGTGGTCACCATCCCTGGTCCCATTCTCTCCGCCAGCTGTGAGCCCGTCGCTGTTGGAGGCCACACTCCATGTGCCTCCGGAGGTTTCGGACGTTACGGTGGCTACTACGGAGGCCGCCTGGGACGTCTCGGTCGCCGAGGGAGCATCTGCTCTCTGCCCTGCAACCTCCCTTGTTAAGTTAACCCGGACTCTTCATGACCAAAACGGACTTCAGAAAGTTGGCTATGGCGTGTCTGGCCCTTCCATGGGCCTGCATTTAGGTCTCCCAGCTCTCTTCCGTCTACTCTAAAGTTACTCCACCGCTTGTATCCTCCTTTGATATTCCAACTACCATTAGTGAATTTAGCCCTCTGCCAAATTGATCGGTCAGGGGCTTCACATGAAGTTTTGAATGAACGATGCTCTCCCAACATCTAGGGCCTCGTCTCCTCTCATCAGCTGTACCGTTATTTGTCTAAAAGGGAGACATTCATTTCTTGGCACTATTTGAAATCCTCGATGGTTTTTTTCCAATGTTCTTTCTTTGCACTTTAATAAAAAACCATTCTGCTTTGCAAACTAATGTTTCTCCTTGGTTGTCATTTGAAGATGGGCCAACTCTTCTCTTGGTGGCCACGGAGGTTTTCTCCACAGAGCCTGGGTGAGGTAGGGGTGGAAAGAGAAGGATGGCCAAGGGTCCCCTGCTGATGTATAAGCCATGGTGAGAGAAGGAGATCATGGGTTGGGTTTGTCCATGTCAACTGTGCCAGGTCTTAGTCAAAGCTTCTAGAAGGCTGTAGGAAGTTAGCACCTACCTCTCTCCTAGAAAAATGAAATATTAATTTCTAGGAAATATTTAAAAAGGCAGAATGGGTGAGAAAAGGAGAAACATGCCATTGGAAAGCAGCCCCCACCTTTGTTAATAGCCCCAGAAAGACAAAAGATATCTTACCTACAACACAAAAGACCTTCAGCTCCAGGGTGATGGGATTAAGACATGGCCCTCAGAACATGATAGGATTAGACTTCTACCTATCTCACCACATGGCACTTGGGAAGATTACATCACCCAGCAAGGCTCAACCAAGCTTGGGACTCAGGACATCCTACAGAGTTGCCCCTGCATGGCCCCATGGGAGTCTGACAACCAATCAGAATACAAGCTCAAATTGAAAAGCCCAGAGAGGGTATAAAACTCAGGCGCTCTCAGCATCTCTGCCCCTTTTCTTCCTCTACGCCCAACATCATCAAGGCATACGATCCTATCCACCATTAAAACCATCTTTCCAAGCAACTTCCATAAATCCAGTGTCTTTTTCCTCACTTGGAGCTGAACCTAGATGGACATTTCTTCCAACAAGGCTATCACAGTTCTGCTTCTCCTCCTCTATTTTGACTCCCCATTTGGGTACCAGAAGGATGTTTAGCCTGGAGACAGTTCAGAAGAAGGTGACAAAGAAGACACGGGGGCTTGAGGGTGTGTCCTATGAGAACTGGAAAAAGGAATTGGGGGCACTATCTACATCACGAGATCTTTGTTCAGCTCCATAAAGGGAAGGGAAAGGAACGCATTCACGAACTACAGTCACAAGGCCAAGAGAAGAATAACTGGTGCAATATCCAAGATCTAAATGGCTCCTGAAGCTTCATTCACTATACATTCATGGCCAAAATTGTGGAAGCTTTTTGGGAAAAGTGTATTTTTGAGGTTTGATGGCTAATAACATTCCTATTTCATCAGGCTGGTCTGGCTTAAACCTCCCCTTTATAATGGTTTTTTAAAATGTTTTATATGATTGGTTTTATATGTTTGGATTTTAAATTTTTCAGCCTAATCATTTAATTTATCTTAACTAGTTTTAACTTTTGTATGTTCTGTATTTTATTTGGCTGTTCACTGCCCTGAGTCCCTTCGGGGAGTAGGGCGGTATATAAATTTGATTAAATAAATAAATAAATAAATAATAGCACTTTTTGAGGGGGTGGGATTTCAAGATAATCCTATTCCACTGCTGGAACGGCCTGGGAACAGCCGAGACCTTCGCCCAATTGAAAATCGATGGAGACGACTAAAGAAACTGGTTAGTCAGAAGCGACCCAGCAATAAAACCCAGTTAATAGAAGCCATCGTCCCATCTTCATTTCACATTAGAACAGCTGCAAAACTCAAAGACTTGGCTCCCTCCATGGGAAGACGTTGTAAGGCTGTAATTCATGCTAAAGGTTACCCAACTAAGGATTAACTGACATGGTGATCATTTTTGCATATCTCATATTTTCTACGCGGTTCACTTTTCTTCTTTATTCTGTCACTGCTATTCTAATAGCAAATCCTTCCTAAAAATTATTGCATTACATTCTTGATTAAATTATCTCTCCATTGATATATAATTTTATGGTACTACTCCCCCCCCAAAAAAGTGGTGTTATTAGCTAGTTTTAGAAAATACACTTTTCCCAAAAGGTTTCCACAAAATTGGCCAATAGTCCTCCAAACCATGAATGAAAAGAGGGTTTGGGATCTGGTCTGCCAAAACGGATGAAACTGGTCACACAGTGCCTCCTTGTGGACATTGTAACTCAAAACACACAAGATACAGACTAAAAATAGAAAATAATTCTCCTTACTCCAAGCTATTGGTGGAAAAACCTACTTGGTGGAGAAAGCACATTTCCACAAAGCTTAGTCAAGGAATGATGTAGCTGCTACATTTGTGTAAGAAGCTAAGATTTGTTAGAACCGCTGGATAAACAGCATCCGGAAGAAGAATAGAAGGTTCTGGAGTTCATGGAATGTTCTGGAGTTCCCAGGAAGGTTAATAGAATAACAGAGTTGGAAGGGACATTTGGAGGTCTTCTAGTCTAACCCCCTGCTCAAACAAGAGACCTTCTGCCCTTCTGTGTAGGTCAGGTGTTGTGGTTCCTTTGAATGAGGAAACAAATGAATGAACAATTGAATGAATGGATGGATGGATGGATGGATGGATGGATGGATGGATGGATGGAAGACAATAATGAGACAAGCACTGATGGTGTTACCTTCTTTGGTAATGTAGGAAAGCGACCTTCTCTTATTTCTATCACTTATTTTAACTTTTAATCATGTCACCCTTTATTAAAAGACTTTTTCTTTCTATCCTACCTATCTTCTATTCACGTCACTTACCTTTAAAAAAGAAAAGAAGGAAAGAGGAGAGGAGGAGCAAATCAGAACAACAGCATAAAAGATAAATCAACTATCCATCATCTCTTGCCCGCTGCAATACTTTAATTGCTATGCTTTTTTTGACTTGCCTCCCAAATTCCTCTCTTGGATCTTTATCTCTGTCTTCATCTGCTTCTTGGCTGTTGAGTCTAGATATTTCTCTCACCTCTACCCTCTTCCACTGCCTAGTTTCTAAAATTTCTGCCCAGACCCCTATCACCCTTTCAAACGTATCTTCCAACTCTTGAAAGTGCTTTTTCAAGAGGCAACTGGACCTTCTGTTTTTTCTTGGAAGACATTTCACTTCTCATCCAAGAAGCTTCTTCAGCTCTCTGAGAATCTCCATAGGAACAGCTTGCCTTCAGAAGTTGTGAGTACTCCATCATTGGAGACTTTCAAAAAGAGACTGGACATCCATTTATCTGTAATGATATAGGGTCTTCTGCTCGAGCAGGGGGTTGGACTTCTACTCTATATTCTGTGACATCAATTTGCAACTACCATAAAGGTTGACCTCTGGCAGAAACCAACTGTTGGACTAAGAAGGATCTTGACTTGGTTCATCTGAGCTCTTCTTAGGTTCTTTGGATTGTCTGATATGGCTTTGATTCACTGCAACCTGTGCTACAGAGGCTGGAGATCAAAGGAAGACAGAGACGTGGGTTCAAATGATTTACATTTCATTTTATTGGAAAACAGAGAGAAGCGACATGAAGAGACATGCAAGAGCTGGTGAAGGTATGTTTTATATAACACCACACACACACACACACACACATACACACACACATATGTATATATGCAAAGGGGGTGGGAACCTGAGCATTTTAAAGCAAAGGTGAGGGAAACCAACAAGAGGAGTGAGTCCAAAACCGTTGTAGTATCAAAGGGGGGGTTTCGATGCCAATGTCATCCATCTACAGGCAGATGCTTCCACGACGGCTCAGACAGATGCTTCCTCTACGGTTCCATGGGTACCTTTTCCCAAGAAGACCTCCGTAACCCCTGAAGCCAAGACCTCCATAGCCCCAGCTGCCTCTCAGCCCAGAACCACCAACGGCACATGGGGTGTTGCCTCCAACGGCAACGGGTTCACAGCTGGCGGACAGGATGGGACCAGGGATGGTCACCACAGAAGAAGGAGGCTGGATGGTCACCTCAGATGTTGGGATCTGGTTGATGCAGGAAGGGATGACTCCGGCCAGGGTGCCCAGGCTTCTAGAAGATTCAGGGTAGTTGCCGTAGCCCAAACCAGAGCCGTAGCCATAGCCCAGACCGGAGCCCCAACCCCAACCATGACCTCTGGAACCAGATGATCCAAAGCCAACAACTGGGGCAGAGGCACAGGAAGGCACAGCACAAGCAGGTCCACAGTAGGCCATTGTGATGAGTTGTGAAGGGAGTCTAGTATTAAAAAAAAATGGAGAGACATCATTAGAATTGCATTCCATTCAGTTTCCCCATTCCATCTCCTGTCTCTTCCTACAACCAGCAAATACTTCAACAAAATTAGCTAGAACTGAGTTAAACAAACTGATCTTCTCAAGTTAGGCTTCTCCAACATAAAAATAGGCCAGAGAAGATTCACTAGGGTGGGCCATGAAATCTTGAAGGGAGGCCTGGAAAACCAACCCTTGTTTTTATTTAAAAGGGAGAAGAAAAAAAAGAATGGAAGAAAAGACTTAAGACTTCCCTCAACTTCTCCTCATTTTGGAAGCCCACTTTGGACCCAACATGATGGTCCTTGACCAAATGACTTCTTCTGACTATAGTGAGAAGTCAAAAGAAAAAAATGTTCTAGAGGAAATCAGAGGTAATCCGCTTCTTTAACCCTGCCCCCTCAAAAAATGCATGGTTGAAGTCACCACAACTCAACATCAAATCAAAAGCTCAATTGTTTTCACCTTTGATATGAACCTACATTGATATATCTCCTGACTTCTTCAATTGTAAAAATGCCTTGTCAATATTAGCCCATCTCTGCACCAAATCCTTTTGTTTAAAGCTGAAGAGTGTGCTTCTTTCTTTGGCCAGCTGGTGGTCAAAACCCAAGGAGATCAGGAGAAAGGTCTCCCTCATGTTTTTCCTGATCACCCTCTCCAAAATTAAGATTAGAGTACGACTTCTCAACTGGTTTCATGACCTGTGAGTAAGAAGTCAAGGTTGGGTCCAAATCTCTCGTTCTAGTTAACAGTTAGGTTAACTGGAGACCCTCAATCATTTGTCATTGAAACCTGGACTTTATAACCATGACCATCCAAGCTATTTTAAGTTGCTTTTAAGTATCCTAACCATAAACTCTTTGGATGGTAAGAGAAAGAGAGGTGGGGGAAAGTAATACCCCCAATGAAATAATTCCAGGCCTGACACTCAGATTCTGACTTGGAGATTCTACCTCATCTGCTCACAACCAGGAGGGATTCCCTCTGAGTAGATAGTCTTACCTGCTTTGGAGAGAAGTAGTAAAGACAGGAGAATCAACTAGAAGAATTCTAGCCTATGATGAAGTCAATATTTTGAAGTGCCTCAGATTCTGATTTGAAGATCTACCTCAGCTATCTCAAAAAGACTGGATTTCTCTCTCTCTCTCTCCCTCTCTCCCCCCTCTCACTCCCTTTGACACTCTCTTTTTCTCCCTTTCTCTCCAAACCCTGACCTCTATCTTCTGAAACTCAAAATGAAGCCTTCCTACTCTTTCAAATAGAACGCCGTAAGCTGGTTCTGAGAGCAGAAGCATCCAGAAGCATTCTAGCCTCTGATGAGGTCCAAATCTTGCAGAATGTCAGATTCTGGCTTGAAGATCTACCTTATCTCCTTGCAGCTAGGAGGGATTCTCTCTGAGTAGATAGTCTTACCTGCTTCGGAGAGAAGTAGTGAAGATAGGAGAGTCAACCAGAAGCTGATGGCACTCCAGAGAGCAGAGGGAGTTTTTATACGATTCAAATCGCGTCCACAGGAAGTTGGGACTCATAAAACTTCATTAGGCTTCCAACAATTTTCTTTTCCGGCGTTTAAAAGGGGAAAAAAAGGACTTCACTCAGCACAAACTGTCACATCGCCATTGTGAGGCACAATAATCATATCACTGTAAATAAAATAAAACTATTTCTTTTGCGCTCCCTTTCAAGTTTGTTGACCTCAAGCCAAATGTTTCTGTTTATCTGATCGTGGAAGTGAACAACTCCCACAGGTGGAGAGGAAGATCAAAGCTGGATTGTTGTCCTCAGTAGCAACTTCGCAAAAAACAAAAAATGGCAACTTTTCCTTGAATCAGCACAGAGACTCACGGATAACTTTGAGTTCAAGGTGGAGAGCTTGTGACCCTGAAGCTATCCTTGAATCTACCTAATACATGGGAAAATGGGAAAAGTAACATTCCCAAGATCTTGTTCAAAACTAGCAACCCAAACTCACTTTGGACCTGAGACCCCCTGCTCTGGGTTGAATCTACTCTGCGGTATAATGTCTGGAGGATAAAGCATCCTGAAGATCCCATCACCAATAGAACGTCAGCTCCAGAACCTCAGTGTTCAACCTTCTCTATGATGGTCTTCATTCCAAAGCTCAAACATTTCAACCAACCCAACTTTAGTAAGCTTTCCATGAAAAATCTAAGAGTTCTAGAGCACATTTAGAATAGAATAGAATAGAATAGAATAGAATAGAATAGAATAGAATAGAATAGAATAGAATAGAATAGAATTCTTTATTGGCCAAGTGTGATTGGACACACAAGGAATTTGGTCTTTGGTACATATGCTCTCAGTGTACAGTTACCAGTTCTTAGTCACATACTCCTCCCGCACTTACGACGACAAGAAGCTCTCACTCGGGAGTATAGTAAGATCCTTTAAATTCCTCTCTACCCATACATGGATATATTCCTGATCTCTTAAGATGCCGATTAAAGTCAAGAAATCCACCAATCTTGACAGCGCGTAAGTTGATGGCCGATCATCAGAACACTACACAAAAGTGGATGGAGGCGTGGAGTAGCTGTTCCCCCCAAGATGTCTCTGAGCATATCAGTCCTAATAGTATACCTCCAGGATTTAGCCTACCCCGACATATATGGGTGACATATAACAGAATTAGAATGACTCATGGTGTGTGTGCTGACTCCTTGTATAAATGGGGAAAGATACCTTCAGCACAATGTGATTGTGGGGCCCCTTGACAGACTATCCAGCATATAGTGAGGGGATGCCCTAACAGAAGGTATCCAGGAGATTCTAGGGACTTCCTCTGCATAACAACAGCAGCTACTGACTGGATCTCCAAACTCGACATTAAACTTTGAAATGTTATTTCTGTTTTCCTTTTAGGTTTTCTTACTGCTTTTTTTTATTGTTTTAATTGTTTTTAACCTGTAAAAATGAAGTGTTTTAATACTGTGTGTACATACGCTAAATAAATAAATCTCAGTGTACATAAAAAGACAAGATAAATTCGTCAAGAATCATAAGGTACAACACTTAATGATAGTTATAGGGTACAAATAAGCAATCAGGAAACAATCAATATCATATCAATCGTAAGGATGCAAACAGCAACAAAGTTACAATCATGCAGTCATAAGTGGGAGAAGATGAGTGATAGGAACGATGAGAAGACTAATAGTAATAGTCATGCAGACTTATAGTTGAATAGTTTGACAGTGGTGAGGGAATTATTTGTTTAGCAGAGTGATGGCGTTCAGGAAAAAAACTGTTCTTGTGTCTAGTTGTTCTGATGTTCTCTACAGCGTCATTTTGAGAGTAGGAGTTGAAACAGTTTATGTCCAAGATATGAGGGGTCTGTAAATATTTTCACAGCCCTCTTTTTGACTCGTGCAGTATACAGGTCCTCAATGAAAGGCAGGTTGGTAGCCATTGTTTTTTCTGCAGTTCTAATGATCCTCTGAAGTCTCTGTCTGTCTTGTTGGGTTGCAGAGCCAAACCAGATAGTTATGGAGGTGCAGATGACAGACTCCATAATTCCTCTGTAGAACTGTTATCAGCAGATGCCTGGGCAGTTTGAGCTTCCCGAGTCTCCCGTGTAAGATTGAGAGCATACATATGTATATATGTATACATAAATTACATGCACACGTACATATACCTATATATATCAATCTTACAGTTCTCAATCTTACACGGGAGAAGACCCGAATACACCAAGACTAACTAGCACATGCTGGGGTAGACCAGATGTCTCGATAGAAAAACACTTATTCTCTCCCCTGGCTCAAACTGACGAAGGAAGGAGAACTTGTGGCTCAGAGGTTAATACAACTGTCTAACATAAAGGCAGCCCAAGTTCGAATCCAAGTAAGTGTATGGCTATCTGATGAGAGCTAAATAGCTTGAAATAGATCTATATATTTCTTTGTCAGCGAAATATAAATTTGGTATAAAATGGTTTGTTGTGAATGTGGCTGCCTTCAGAATGTACCGTTTACAAATAAGAAAAGCCCAAAGGAAAGTGAATAGTAAATATTAACACCCAAACTAATAACAATAGTAATAATGTAGTAGCAGTAATAATAATATAATCAAAAAGCTTAAACTAAATTTCTTCCTACAATAGCTTATTTACATTTTTATTGATTACTATCCATTCATAAAATTTATTCCAAGTCCGATAATATTCTGAGTATTCTTTATCTTTAATTTTTAAAGTTAATCTGTCCATTTTGGCACAGTCCCAAATTTTGGGGATTACTACCTCTTCTGGTGGGGTGTTCACATTTTTACAGTATTTAGCGTATATAATCCTTGCTGCTGTTCAATATATGTAACACTAAGTACATTTTATAGCCCTCCGATAATATACCTAAGCTTCTTAATCGCCGCTCCTGATGCAACAGGGATGAAGAGACAGAAGAAATGTCAGTAGCCATTGAATAATTGAATCAAATTTTGACATTTGAAATTGTAAAGAGGGTGTATGAATCCTGCTTTGTGTTCAGTAAAGCTAGGCATAAAGTGCATTTACCTCTGTGGAAAGAACAAAAGAAGAAAAGAGGAAGGAAAGATAAGATCACAATGACAACTATGTCGCATGAGGCTGACAAAACGCCAAGTCTTCAATTCATCAGTTTATTTCACCTTATTAAAGTAATTTGGAGTAAAAGAGATGAGTCTGTATACAAACATCTCATTAATGAAACCCTGGGGCATAAAGGGGACGTCTCTAAGCTAGCGGTGGGGACAGAAAAACAGTATAAAAGAGCTTCTCGCACTGAGAGCTTCCATCAGCTTCATCTCCTCCTCTTGACTGCATCTCTAAGAGTCTCTCTGGTAAGTCCCTTGCATCTCAGATGCCTTCTAAGCTGTTATGGCTCTTTGTGTCGTGAATTGGGGTGGGAAGGAAAGAATGGAGGGAGGGAGGGATGGAGGGACGGAGGGAGGGATAGGAATGAAGGAGGGAAAGAAGGGAGGAAGATTAGAGGGAAGGAAGGAAGGGGATAAGAATGGAGGAGAGAGAGAAGGGAGGAAGATTAGAGGGAAGGAAGGAAGGAATAAGGATGGAAGAGAAAGAGAAGGAAGGAAAGGAGTGAGGAAGGAAGGAGAGATAGAGGAGAAAGAGGGGAAAGAAAAGGGAGAGAGGAAGGGAGAGAAGGAGAGAGGGAATAAGGAAGGAAGGGAGGGAATAGGGAGGGAGGAGAAAGGGAGGGGAAGGGAAAGGAAGGAGGGAGGGAGGGAGGAAGAAGGGGATAGGAATGGAGGGGAGAGAGAAGGGAGGAAGATTAGAAGGAAGGAAAGAATAAGGATGGAAGAGAAAGAGAAGGAAGGAAAGGAGTGAGGAAGGAAGGAAATAGGGATAGAAGAGAAAGAGGAGAAAGAGAAGTAAGAGCAGAAGGGAGAGAAGGAGAGAGGGAATAAGGAAGGAAGGAAGGAAGGAAGGAAAGAAGGAAGGAAGGAAGGAAGGAAGAAGGAAGGAAGGAAGGATTTTGCCTCTTCTTAGGAAGAGCCGAGTGAAATGTTTCATTCTGACCTTAAAGCGGTCTTCAGAAAACATGCTTGATCTCAGAATGATACACCTATGTACTGTGTTTCCCCGAAAATAAGACTCTGTCTTATATTTTTTGAACCCTGAAATAAGCACTTAGCCTTATTGCCTTGCGCTCAAAACCCCAATTGGGCTTATTATCAGGGGATGTCTTATTTGGGGGGAACAGGTTATATTTCATTTGAATATTAGCAAAAACTTCCAGATTGTTGCAACTGTTGAGCAGACATCTTAGGGTCTTCCAACAAGATGGGAAGTCACTGTCTAATAAAACGGGTCCACTTTGTGATCCACCAAACGGCAGGCTAAACATCATTGCAGTATTCCTGATGATGTTGTTGTGAAAAGTGCCTTGTGGCCGATCCTCAGACTTATGACCATCATAAGTCATGTGATCAATACTTGGGTGCTTGGCAACTAGATGTATTTATGGCAGAATCAATTGTGGTCACACATTGAAGGCCACCTGTCCATGATACCAGGAAGAGTCTTCTTGTTTTTTCTCATGCTGTGTGTGAATCACAAAACCTATAGTTCTTCTTCTTCTTCTTCCAACAGCTCATCCATCCAGCCATGGCTTACTGTGGACCTTCTTGTGCTGTGCCCTCTTGCGCCTCCGCCCCAGTTGTTGGCTTCGGATCAGCTGGTTCCAGAGGTCTTGGTTGGGGTTGGGGTCAGGGCTCCGGTTTCGGTTATGGCCAAGGTTTGGGCTACGGCGCCTTGGCTGCAAGCTCAGGAAGCCTGGGCACCCTGGCCGGAGTCAGACCTTCCTGTATCAACCAGGTCCCACCATCCGAGGTGACCATCCAGCCACCTGCAGTTGTGGTCACCATCCCTGGTCCCATCCTCTCCGCCAGCTGTGAGCCCGTCGCCGTCGGAGGCAACAGCCCATGTGCCCCCGGAGGTATCGGAAGCTTTGGTGCCGGCTATTTCGGAGGCCGCCTGGGACGTCTCGGACGCCGTGGCAGCGTCTGCTCTCTCGGTCGCCGAGGTAGCATCTGCAACCTCCCCTGTTAAGTTAACCCGGACTCTCCATGACCAAAAACGGATTTGAGGAAATCGGCTGAACCCTTTTCTGGACTGCCTGTAGCTTTTATGACTGTCTTCTTTCCTCCCCATTGCTCTCCTGCGATTCCAACAACCATTAGCACAAATTAGCCTCTTCCTAAATCGATCGGCCCAGAGCTTCACGCAAAGTTTGAAGGAAAGAAGCTTAGCCAACATCTTAGGACACCTCGTGTCCTCTCCGACACCTGAAATTATTTGTCAAAGAAAATATGTCCTTTGCTTTGGACTGCTTGGAAGTCCTCATGATTTATTCCCAATGTTCCTTCTTTGCCCCTTAATAAATGTGACTCTGCATGATTAACCATTGGCTCTTGTGTGGTTGTAATTCGAAGACGGGGAAATCTCTTCTCTTGGGTGATCATGGAGGTTTTCTCCAGGTAGGTTGGGTGGGTAGGGGTGGAAAGTGGAAGTTGGCCAAGTTTTTCTCTGCTGAGGTATAAACCATGATGGGTGAAGCAGATCATGGGTTGTGTGATTGTGTGAAATGGTCTGAACCATTTTTTTTTAATCAGAAGGCCTGAGTTCATACAATACTTTCAGCCAGTATTAAACAAGCCACATTTTCCTCTCCCTTCCTTCCTTCTCCTCATTCCCATCCCCTTCCTTCCTTCCTTCCTTCCTTCCTTCCTTCCTTCCTTCCTTCCTTTCTTTCTTCCTTATCATCTTCCTTCCTTCTCCTCATTTCCATCACCTTCCTCCCACCCTCCCTCCCTCCCTCCCTTCCTTCCATCATCTTCCTTCTTTCTCCTCATTCCCATGTCCTTCCTTCCCTCCCTCTCTTCCTCTTCCCTCTCTCTTCCTCCCTCTCTCCCTCCCTCCCTCCTCCTTTTATCTTTCTTTCATCCTCCCTTCTCTTTCTTGTTTAATTGATGCTTATAAAAGGCCTGCCTTGAAATCAACTGACACCAACATCACTATTTTAAAACTAAACAATGAATTGGCTTCACTGCCTGAAAAAATCTTCACTCTTTTGAGAATAAAGCCTTTTGCTGCCCCTTAGTGGACTCAAGCTGCCAAGTCAACTTCCTATAAACCATTATAACTTTCAAAGTTTATTTAAAAGGGAGAGGAAAATGTTTTGACCTGAAGTTCAAAAATCTGGTGCTGCAGAAGGAAAATTTACACCAATGTAGTCATTCATTGATTATCTCAATTTTCAAAATATCCCAATACAGCTCTGTGAATGATTTCCCGTCAAAGCAATATTTTTTAAAAAGCCAATCCTTATTGAGTATGGAGCGGTGGCTCAGTGGCTAAGACATCGAGCTTGTTGATCGAAAGGTCAGCAGTTCAGCGGTTCGAATCCCTAGTGCCACATAATGGGGTGAGCTCCTGTGACTTGTCCCAGCTTCTGCCAACCTAGCAGTTCGAAAGCAGGTAAAAAATGCAGGTAGAAAAATAGGGACCACCTTTGGTGGGAAGGGATCAGCGTTCTGTGCACCTTTGGTGTTTAGTCATGCCGGCCACATGACCATAGAGACGTCTTCGGACAGCGCTGGCTCTTCAGCTTTGAAACAGAGATGAGCACCGCCCCCTAGAGTCGGGAACGACTAGCACATATGTGCAAGGGAATCTTTACCTTGATTGAGTTAATTTTATTCTTTTTAAAATCATCACCAGTACAATAAAATGTTCTAATAATCTACCAATTGTTTAAAAGGAAATATTAGCTGGATTCATAGACCATCCTACACTCAATTTCTTTTAACCAGAGTTTGTTGACTAAGCCAAAACTAATCCTAATTTACAGATCCCAATGGGTAAATTCTCAAATATTCTTCTGTCCTTAATCTTTTTTTCCACTTTCATTTTCTTCCTCCTTCTAAAGGGATAAGTACCAACCACAAATCCTATTAGGGATGAAAAATTCACCAGTTTCTCCTTTTTAATTTTTTTCCCCTTTTATTATCAAATTTTCTCTGCGTTAAGAAGATCAGCAAAAGACCTAAAGCGTTGCAGTGACACAAAACACACAATTTTACTCGTATTGGGCTGTGTGGTTAAGCAGGTAGGTGAAGCTACCCCACTGAATCTACCCACTAGAAAAAAATGGGTTCCTTCAGACAGCCTTATGTGAACGTAGCCTCTGAGTATGTCAAGAGGGCTGAAGACGAAGAAATAAGAGGAACTGGAGAGAAGAGAAACCAGAACAAGAGTGAAAAAGTGGGAAGGTTATGCAATTTCTTCTCCATCTTGATGTTTCCTCCACTTGTCCACCATTTTGAGGAGGTACTAGAGGATCTTCTAGTGACAAGGAGGTCCACAGGCTAGGGAAAGTTGAAGGATTGGCTGCTAAACCCAACACATCAAACTTGGTTTATTTATTTATTTTTGAATAAGTGATGAGTTTCTTTTTGACATATTATTTGAAGCAGGAAGAACGAGTTAATTTCTTTAGTGATTTAGTGAACCCAACAAGTGATTCTTCTAAAGAAGAAGTCAAGGAAACAATTACAATGCCAAGGAAATTTTTATTAAGAAAGAGTGTGAACAAACAGCGGCCAACAGGGTTTTGCGCAGATGAAGGACAAGAAAACAAGCAAAATGCTTTTGCCTTTGCAAATCTGTTGGGTTGAGAATGAGCGACAATTCATATCTATAGAACATTCTGCATTGTCTCCATGATAATTCAGCTCCAATTCAACGGAAAGGATTATTGTGAAAGCGTAAAGATTTTAGAGGCTCGGTTCCCGAGCGGCGTTAATAAATCAGAAAAGATCGTGAAAGCAAGATTGAAAAACAGAGTCCGGAATGATTTACGCAGACTCTGGTCAGAATTCAGGGCCCACCAATCTTCTACTCATCCTTTTGTTGGCCACTCAGATGAGTTTAAACAGGAGAATAGAACACACTGCCCCATTTCCCGACGAAGTTACGGCGACCAAGACGAGATCCCAGCAGACCACTTCCTAGGAGACCGGTGGGCAACCCTTGGCCGTAACCGCCAGCGGCACATGGGGCATTGCCTCCGACAGCAACGGGTTCACAGCTGGCGGACAGGATGGGACCAGGAATGCTGACCACAACTGAAGGTGGCTGGATGGTCACTTCGGACGCTGGGATCTGGTTGATGCAAGAAGGGATGATTCCAGACAAGGTGCCCAGGCCGCTCGAAGACTCAGCCAAGGGGAAGGGTGAGAGACCCAAGCTTCCGGGGGCCAGGCCTCCCAAACCAGCAGATCCAAACCCAACAGTTGGGGCTGAGGCACAAGAGGGGATGGCACAGGAAGGTCCACAGAGAGCCATGGTGGTGGAGAGATGAAGATGAGCTGAAAGAACCAAAGAAGAGAACCATGGTTGCAATATGTACGAATGCCATTATCATCTGTAGATCTCTTGGCCAGCCCAATCCAATATCCTTGTTCAAGGCTTCTTCACTTCTCCTTGGGATTCCTTCCTGGGGTTTTTTCCCCCCACCCTTTTTCACAGCTTTTGCACACTTAGATGGCAAGAGGAGCCCTGTCTTGCTCCATGCACCCCAAAATAATAAGACCTTCCCGAAAATAAAGCCAAGCGCTTATTTCAGGGTTAAAAAAAATAGAAGACAAGGTCTTATTTTCGGGGAAACATGGTAGGTGCATAAAACTAATCTCCTAGGGTGAATCCTATTTTCCCTGCAAATATTGGATAAAGTCCCTGCCATGGCTCCCACTAACTTACTCTTCTTTTCTGCCACAAATTTTGATTCAAGAGTGTCCAGAAGTTTCTGGTTCATTTTCAGACTCCCCCCACCCCCAGCTCTTTTCTAGCAGACAATCCACTAAATAACCCCTCCCTTTGCAAAGCAAACAGAAAAATACACACCCAAATATTTCTTGTCGTTTTGAGGAATCACTTCCTCCGTCCCCGAATCTCTTAATTTCAAAATTAAGGGGGAAAAAAATAATCACCGTCACCCTTAAATTCCCATCCGGAGCTGAGCATCCAGTTGTGAATACTCCAACACTGGAAAGTTTTAAGAAGAGGTTGGATAACCATTTGTCTGAAGTGGTGGAGGGTTTCCTGCCTAAGCAGGGGGTTGGACTAGAGGACCTCCAAGGTCCCTTCCAGCTCTGCTATTCTAAATTCTAAATCCAAATTTACCCAGCCTTGCTAACAGGGTTCGAGAATTTCCAAAGCCTTCCTAAAACCTGGGAAATCAAAGCCTCCAGTGGAAAAATCAGAAAGGCATCAATTCCTCCCGAGCACGCTGTTAAGGATATTGTTGTTGTGTAACAACTAGCAGAGCGAAGTGCACAGAGAAACGTTTTGAGAGCACTGAGATAGAGATACATACAAACTGGTGTTATCAAAAGTTTTCTTTATAATGGGAAATAAACAATCTCGTAGTCTTCTAAACAGTCCAAGTCTTTACCGGTTAAAGCCAAACAAAGTCTTACCAAACAAACAGTAGTTGGTTCACAAACCCCGGATGGTAGCAGATCCACCCACACACGCACGCAATGGCAGCTTATCATCATCTACATCATCATCATCATCATCATTATTGAACCCCTTGTAGTACCGTGCTTAAATACATTGTTACAGTACAAGTAATTATAGCATGACTCAGCATTACAGCATGATGCAGCATTAAAACTTAAAGTCACAGAACACATATATTGCCTGGACAACTGTTAGGCCCAAATCATATCCTAACATGCTCCCCTTTGGACAGGCCAATATATACAGTTTAAATACAATACATACAGTTTAGATACAATACATACAATTTAGATTCTTAATCCATATCTTTCACAACATGCTTTATGTTTGACAGCACCTTGGCAAACTACAGTTGCCTTATATCGATCTGGTGGATGCCTTTCCCTAGTAGATCTTCTAGGTAATACAGGACTCATTTCAGATGTGTCAGTTTCATCCTCCCCTAAACCTACTTCCTGTTCCTCAACCTTAATAGAGGATTCTACAGTATCTCTATCCTCAGGAATCTCATCAGGGATATGATGCTCTATCCTAACAGTATTATCATGTCTGAAATCTGCACGCTCTAGTTTATCCCATCCTTCGTGCTCTAGAAATTTAAGTGCCCAAGTCTCCGATGTAACAGATGAATACATTCATCATGTGGTTTAACATTCTTATAAACAGACTTAGACTTAGCCACCAATACTGGGTTCTCCCTTAAAATGAATAAATCATTTTCTAAATTTGCAGTAACAACCCTGCCATCTTTCTCTATAAGACACTTATCATTTTTAAATATTACTGTAAACCCAAATTGTACCAAAGATTTAACAGATAATAAATTGAATTTTAAACCAGGAATATATAACAGAGGCAATGGTTCATTACTAAATGACCAATGAGCAACACCCTCTCCAGCTACCTTAACCTTCCAGCCATTTGCTAGTTTAACATGTTGGTTACTCTTCTCCATTTTAACAAAACTTTTTCTATTTCTAGTAATAGATTGAGAAGCACCACTATCAACAACCCAACAATCTTGGTTAACATCAGTAGTTGAACTAGATATAGCTAAATTACAACCCTTCTTGGGTCTATTATTGTTCCTAACAGGCATTTTCTTATTTTTACAATGTTTAGCTATATGCCCTTTAGCCCCACAAGCATAACAACGTTTTACAAAATAAGCAGTTGAGTACATTTCATCTTCTTTTGGTTGTTGCACTCTCAACTGATCCCTTTCTTGTCTTCTTTTGGATTCTTCCAACAACCTACCGGTTATGCCAGCCAATGTCAGTTCATCTCTGGACAAAACCTCTAACGAAGAAACAAAGTTGTCATAACTATCGTCCAAAGAAGAAAGAATTATGTAAACTTGTTGTAGTTCAGAGAAAACAAGTTCCTTTTCATGCAGCTCCTGGAAACTTCTGGTCATGGATTCCAAATGAGCCATCATATCTCCCCCTTTAAGAAGATGTTGTCTAAATAATCTTCGTGTGAGATATATATGAGCACCCACAGAGTCACGAACATATAGTCTCTTCAACTTGGTCCAACACCTAGCAGCAGACTCTTCGCCACGGATATGGACAAGCTGCTGGTCACCCAGTGTCAGTCCAATAATACAAAGAGCTCGTTCATTGTCTCTGTTAAACTTGGCTACTTTCTTGGCATCTTCCTCATCAGCAGGATCCCATGCTGTTACATCCGGTGGATTATTAACTATGTCCCACAGTCCTTCTCTACGCAAAAGTAGACCACATTTTGTAGACCAGGATACATAGTTCGTTCCGTCCAGCCGGGTTATCATGGAAAAAGTTGCTGCTTGTTCTAGTGCCATCTTCACTTAGATTGTTTATCACAAACACAGTTTGTACTACTCACAAACTCAAACTAGCTCTCAGTTTAACTCTGAAAAAATCCTAGTTACTTCTGGTTGGCCCTGGGCCCATAACCAATGTTAAGGATATTGTTGTTGTGTAACAACTAGCAGAGCGAAGTGCACAGAGAAACGTTTTGAGAGCACTGAGATAGAGATACATACAAACTGGTGTTATCAAAAGTTTTCTTTATAATGGGAAATAAACAATCTCGTAGTCTTCTAAACAGTCCAAGTCTTTACCGGTTAAAGCCAAACAAAGTCTTACCAAACAAACAGTAGTTGGTTCACAAACCCCGGATGGTAGCAGATCCACCCACACACGCACGCAATGGCAGCTTATCATCATCTACATCATCATCATCATCATCATTATTGAACCCCTTGTAGTACCGTGCTTAAATACATTGTTACAGTACAAGTAATTATAGCATGACTCAGCATTACAGCATGATGCAGCATTAAAACTTAAAGTCACAGAACACATATATTGCCTGGACAACTGTTAGGCCCAAATCATATCCTAACACACGCAATCAAATTTCAGTCGAGTTTAGTTGCAAAAAAAATTTCAGCCAAGGTTTAGTAGGCGAGCTGTGCTCAAGACCAACTTTACCTGGTTCAGGTGAGGTTCTGAAGCTGTTTGAGAACTGCAGAGGGTCTAACGTCTTATATACGCCTTCAAATCCCTCCCCTTGGCCTTCATTAATTCATAATTATCCCATCTCTCACATTCTGCTCGATTCATCAAGGGCCCAATTATTTTAATCACCCCCGTTTCCATTGTCATCAGCTCGAAGCTTTGTGAATCACAAAAATGAGCTTCCTTTAATTTCTCCCTCTCTCTCTCTCTTCATAAGGATTCTTTTAGGATGGCATTTCAATCCCCATCTGGAGCTAAGAGTCCATTCTACCGTGCGTAGCATTTTCCCTTCCGAGTTTAAAATATTTTAATTGCAAAGAAAATGCTTTATTGAGAGAGGAGAATAAGGGTTTGTTTTTTTTCCCCCTTGCTTTCTTTTCTTGATTTGGAGGACAAAATGTTCAACACAAAGAGATCAACACAGGAGTGAAATCTACTTACCTTCCCTACTGATCCGGAAGTGTGAACACATGTGCATCATGTGCAACTTTGGAGCCTCTGTACATGTGCAAAGCCTTCTGTGCATGCACAGAGGGTAAAAAAACAGGTGTCATGTTTCGAGGTCGTCTCAGATAAATTGCATTTCGAACCAAGTCTTTGATGAAAAAACTCTCATTTACGAAGCACGACATTCTAACTCAGATTCATCATAGCCAACACTGACTTCCGATCCAAAAACCCTCCCTTTCCTTCCCCCATTCCTCTGCACTCATTGGCCATCTTCCAAGTCACTCTATCCCTAATCTACTGCTCCAGCTCAAAGGAATTTCCCCCCTCCCATCCCATCTCCTAGGGGATTATTATCTCCAGGGAAAATAAGTAGGTGAAAAGTCAAACGTCCCTTTCCAGACGCCTCCGCTTCTCCTTCTTATGTCAGCACTAGAGTAAATGCGGCTTGAAGTGCTGACAACAGGTTACGAGTGTACGAGTGGGTGGGTGGGCCGCCGCTACCAATTTTCCAAACCACCTGCCACCACCGCTACCTCTTTGTCCGAACCATCTGCTGCCACCACTGCCAATTCAGCTGAACAAGTCCAAACCAGTAGCATTTCACCCCTGGCCTAACATGACTCATTAAAAAAAAAAAAAAAGATATATTCAACTTCAATCAAGATGAAGAGAAGACTAAAATTTGGATTATTGAGACAGAAAATTATTTGACATAATTGTTACATATTATATATCATATTTTATTATTATATAATAAGGGGGATTGATTTAGGTGAATAATTATTAATATTAGATTAGAGAAATGTTCGATGGGTTTTTTTTTAGCTGATGGGCGCAGTTGGGATATGAAGTTTATAACAACTATGTTGGAAAAAGAAATTGACTTAATTAGGTTACGGTATACTTAACTTTAATTAAGATGAAGAGAAGGCTAAAAATTGGTTTATTGATAAAGAAAATTATTTGACATAGATGCTATATATTACATTTTATTATTATATAATAAGGGGGATTGACTTAGGTAAATAATTATTAATATTGGATTAGAGAAAGGTATGACATTTTTTATCTGGGCTTAAATATTATAAGAGTGGTATTGATTGATAAATGAGTATGGATGGTTGATAAATGAGGCAAAGATTACTATTACTAGTTTTTTATTCTAATATTATTAGTTTTAGGAAAACGTTATTCCTTATAGGTTTATTTGTTATATTATTTTTGTTATATGTACTTTTTCTTTTTTAATTTGTAGCGGAAGCCAAGGGGGGATGAGGGGGGATATGGGATTGGGGGTTGGGGGGAAGTGGGGGGGGGGAGAAATGATAAAAATTTGTATTGTAAAACTTTTTCAATAATAAAAAAAAAAGATAAAGAGGTTTTTATTGGAAGAAACCAACTTAAAATGGGGCATCTGAATTAACCCCGATTCTGGGTTTGTCCAGCCTAAACAGATTGGGTTTGAGAGGTCCTTGGTGTTCCCTCAGCTTGGTTGTAATGCTCGCGCATTACGTCCGGGTGGGTGGACGGAGCATCCGACAGTCGCTACTACCAGTTCGCTTGAATCTGACAGAACTGACTGAATCCCACTGCTAGGATCGTCCCCCTTTCTCCTCCCTGCAAACGTCACTCCCTTCCGGCCCTGAGGATGTTCCCTCGATGGTTCGTGAAACGTTTGCAAGGAAATCAACAAGCTCAGAGAGCACCAAGGACTCTACAGTCCAATCCCGAGCTACAAAGGTTCATCTGTATTGGACTGGCTTTGCTAAGCAAGCCTAACACTCAACACTTTTAAAAGAAAAACAAAACTTGGGAAATAATCCAGGTCAGCTGAAATATACGTGGATGATACCTACAAACTCGGCCAGGAATCCCCATGTAATTTAAGCTCAGGTTTCGTCTCTTTCTCCTGGGTTGCTGAGACATCAGTTTGGGCTTCCAAGAGATGGACAATGGGCAATTAAAGTTGATTTTTTTTTTTTTCAGATTAGCCTTTAGCCCTTCGCAGAAAGAATTCAGATGAGCTCGGCTTTCAGGAATACTTTGATCTTTGCGGAAATAAATAAATAAAAAGAAGCCTTGGAGAGTGCAAAATGTCTTTGATTGCAAATATTCTGGGTAGGTTTAATTATTCTGCTTCAAAGTTAACCACAAACCACAAAGAAGGTGAAGGTTTTAGAGTAATTGCTACCTGAAACCTGAGATTTTTACCACAAGTTTATACAAATGAATTTTTTTTTTTTTTGAAGTTTCCTCTGTTTAATTCTTATTTATTTTGGAGACGGAAATCCATCTTCCTTCCCGTAAGCATATGAGTTCAGAAAAAGTCATTTCTAGCCTGTCTTTGAGAAATGTGCTGAATCATATTACTTAAACCAGCACCTTCCTTTGATTGACTTCCTAATATTATCAATCTTAACCATAGTTTGTGAGTTCGTGGGGGCTACATCCTTGAAGTTTGATTCATTTAGAGACCAGTGCAGAGATTGTGGGTGAATTTCATGACCAGGTTAGGTGAAATGGGGCAAATGCAAGCAGGAGGAAAAAAATTGACCGTTGAGAAGCTAGTTAGTTGATCTCCAGATTAATGTTGAGAAAATAAACCATAGTTTTGGGGGATGAAAAATGGAAGGTAGATCGATGGATGGGAGGGAGGGAGGGAGGAAGAGGGAGACAGAGGGAGGGAGGAAGAAGGGAGGAAGGAAGGAAGGAAAAGGGAGGGAGCGAGGGAGATAGGGAGGGAGAGGGATGGAGGGACAGAAGAAGAAAGGGAGGGAGGGAGGAAGGAAGGAAGGATGTGGGAATGAGGAGAAAGAAGGAAGATGATGGAAGGAAGGAAGGAAGGAAGGAAGGAAGGAAGGAAGGAAGGAAGGAAGGAAGGAAGGAAGGAAGGAAGGAGAACAAAGCTTGAAAATGTAAGCTTCTAAGAAACTGGAAACTGGGTTATTAAAGAAGCCAAATTTGTCCTGAATCTTCATGGTTATTAAAGCAATTTGTTATAAGTGTTGCTGATGATACAATTTGCTAGTGCCTAATTAAAGCTTCAGGCCTCATCAAGGCCATGGAGGAGGAGACCTCTGAGAGTATATAAGCCCATGCTTCGGACTGTCTTCTCAAACAGCTTCACCAGAACCTCTCAGCTTTTCAGCTTCCAAAACAGGTAAGGTTGAGTTGAAGTGAGTCTGCTGGAAGAAGAGAAACATCTTCTCCCAATTTGGTAGGGCTTTCAACAAAAGTTCTCTCCGCTTTTTGGGTGGGTGATGGAGACCGACCTGGAAGCTAGCTGAGACCTGGTCCATGGAGAACATGACTAGGTTCCTTCTCCATGAACGTTGCAAAGCTACTCAATTATAATATAACCATGACTGTTCTCTTGGGTTCTTTCAGGTCATCTCTCCACCACCATGGCTCTCTGTGGACCATCCTGTGCCGTCCCCTCTTGTGCCTCCACCCCAACCGTTGGGTTTGGATCTGCCAGTTTGGGAGCCGGTTTGGGCCTCAGAGGCCTGGGTCTCTCACCCTTCCCCTTGGCTGAATCTTCAGGCAGCCTGGGCACCTTGTCTGGAATCATCCCTTCTTGCATCAACCAGACCCCACCATCCGAAGTGACCATCCAGCCACCTTCAGTTGTGGTCAGCATTCCTGGTCCCATCCTGTCTGCCAGCTGTGAACCCGTCGCTGTCGGAGGCAACGCCCCATGTGCTCCTGGCGGTTACGGCCAAGGGTTGCCCACCGGTCTCCTAGGAGGAGGCCTCCCTCGCCTGGCCTCCCGTTACGGATTTGTCGGT
The DNA here is from genome assembly GCA_030761175.1 of Masticophis lateralis. Lineage (NCBI taxonomy): Eukaryota > Metazoa > Chordata > Lepidosauria > Squamata > Colubridae > Masticophis > Masticophis lateralis. The sequence goes on along the minus strand of JAUDYJ010000017.1, from coordinate 11,810,494 downwards.
AACCGAGGCAGCATCTGTTATTCCCCCTGTTAAACTCACCTGGACAGTCAAAAAATAACAAAAAAAAAAAAAAACCCTGGAAGACAAAAGACCTGAAAGGAATAAGGGGAGAAGCTTTGGTGCCGAGGAGAACATCTACTAGAGGTTCCTCACTCCATATCATCATCCCTCATCTTTCCTTAACCTGAATGTATTCTTTTAAGCATGTGCTTTTCTGGTGATTGTTTATTCACAGCTTCTTTTTTCCTACGACACACATTTTAAAGGACCCTTAGCTTGTTTTGCTTCTCCTGGTGAATCACGCAGGATGAAAGAGACAACCATTTTTGGCAAGAGAAACCTACTGGGTTTTTGCTCCACAGCGAAATCTCCAAAGGGAAATTGTTCAATGTGTTCTCTCGCGTTGCTTTTCTCCTTCCCACACTGTGTTTTAAGAATATGTTTCTTTCATCCTTCCTTCCTAATAAAAGGTTGCATCTCAATTTTGGTCTCTTCAGTTTCTTTTTTAACAACGTCGAGATAGTAGTCCCCGACTTACAACAGTTCATTTAACCAAGAGCCTTGGTGGCGCAGTGGACTAAAGTGCTGTTAATTAGCATTTAGCTGCCAGCTGCCTGCAATTACTGCAAGTTCAAATCTCACCAGGCTCAAGGTTGACTCAGCCTTCCATCCTTCCGAGGTAGGTAAAACGAGGACCCGGATTGTGGGGGCAATAAGCTGACATTGTATAAAAAAGAACACTGCTCGGGGGGGCCCAAAAAGCCCTACTAAGCAGGTATATACATTTATTTATTTTTATTTATTATTTCAATTTATAAACCGCCCTTCTCCTTGCGGACTCAGGGCGGTTTATAAAATGTACAAATGTATGAAGGCTTTTGCTTAACACATTGTAAGCCGCCCTGAGTCTCCGGAGAAGGGCGGCGTATAAATGGAACCAATAAATAAATAAATAAATAAATAAATAAATGAATGAATGAATGAATGAATGAATGAATGAATGAATGAATGAATGAATGAATGAATGAATAAATAAATAAATAAATAAATAAATAACCATTCAAAGTTGCAATGCCAAAGAGAAAACTGACTTACGGTGGGTTTTTCACACTTATGACCGTTGCGGCATCCCTCCCCACTGTCACATCTTCAAAATTCAGACACTTGACAACTGACCCGGATTTATGACAGCTGCAATGGCCTGGGATCATATTTCGCGACCTTCTGATCTTCAATGGGGAAGCTGGATTCGCTTAATGACTGGGTGACTAGCTTAACAACTGCAGTGGTTCACTTACAAACCGTGGCAAGAAAAGTTGTGAACTGGGGAAACGTCTCACTTAGCGGCAGAAATTTTGGGCTCGGTTGCAGTATATGTATATGGTACTATCGTATATGTGGTGCCTTGTTTCAATAGTAGTAACTGTGAGAGGGATCTTGGAGTCCTAGTGGACAAGCATTGAGATAGGAGCCAACCGTGCGCAGCAGCTGCCAAAAAAGGCCAACACAGTTCTGGGCTACATCAACAGAGGGACAGAATCAAGATCACGTGAAGTGTTAAGACCACTTTATAAGGCCTTGGGAAGGCCACACTTGGAATCCTGCATCCAGTTTTGGTCGCCACAGTGTAAAAAAGATGTGGAGACTCTAGAAAGAGTGCAGAGAAGAGCAACAAAGAGGACTAGGGGATTAAAACATAGGAAGAATGGTTGCAGGAACAGGGGATGTCTAGTCTGATGAAGAGAAGGACTAGGGAAGACCTGATAGCACTCTTCCAATATCTCAGGGGTTGCCCCAAAGAAGAGGGAGTCAAGCTATTCTCCAAAGCCCCTGAAGGCAGGACAAGAAGCAATGGGTGGAAACTAATCAAGGAGAGAAGCAACTTAATACTAAGGAGACATTTCCTGACAGTTAGAACAATTAATAAGTGAACAAGTTGCCTCCAGAAGTTATGAATGCCCCAACACTGGAAATTTTTAAAGAAGAGGTTGGATAATCATTTGTCTGAAGTGGTGTAGGGTTTCTATTCTATTCTATTCTATTCTATTCTATTCTATTCTATTCTATTCTATTCTATTCTATTCTATTCTATTCTATTCTATTCTATTCTATTCTATTCCTATTCCTATTTCTATTTCATTTCCTTCCTTTCCCTTCTATTTCTATTTCTATTTTCTATTTTCTATTTTCTATTTTCTATTATTTTCTATTTTCTATTTCTATTTCATTCTATTTCTATTTCTATTTCTATTTCTATTTCTATTTCTATTTCTATTTCTATTTCTATTTCTATTTCTATTTCTATTTCATTCCCTTCCCTTCATTTCTATTTCTATTTCTATTTCTATTATTTCTATTTCTATTTCTATTTCTATTTCTATTTCTATTTCTATTTCATTCCCTTCCCTTCCCATTCCATCCCATCCCATCCCATCCCATCCCATCCCATCCCATCCCATCCCATCCCATCCCATCCCATCCCATCCCATCCCATCCCATCCCATTCTATTCTATTCTATTCTATTCTATTCTATTCTATTCTATTCTATTCTATTCTATTCTATTCTATTCTATTCTACTGGCATTTAGAAGGTTGAAATGGGGCACCCAATGTCCATGCAGAGACGTTAATTTTCCATCTGGGATCAGGTTGAGTATAACTTGCTTGATCATCTAATTTATTTATCGGATTCCTATAGCCATCCAACTCAATCAATATGCAAATATATACTCTGACAGAGAACCTTAAATATATACAGATTGAGAGAAAACAGAAGTTATGATGCTGCAATAAGCTTTATTGTGAAAGAGTGTGAGATCAGAAGGCGATACATGTGTGCTAAGAAACAATGTACACAAGGCAGAAATGGACAATATTGTTCTGTTGGTTTTTTTTTTTCACAGCTATTCAAAGGAGGGGCTTTCTAACCACGTTACAAACAGTGTAATTGAAATGAGTAAAGGGGGAGTAAATTGGAGAGAGAACTTTCCAGCTTTTAGTAGCTCCGTGGAGCTACACACACCATCTCTACTTTCGGCGCAGACTGGAAATGATGAGGCTGGAAGAATTTAGCAAGCATCACATACACCGAGAACAATTCAACAGACCAAAATGGAGATCTCGTTTTCCTTTCCAGGTGGTTCCACACCATGGGGGGGGGGGGTCAACCCTTCACGAGGTTCTCAGTTGTACGTCAGGCATTTGCGGCTGTATCTTCTCCAACCGCCGTAGTTTCCGTAATTTCCATAGCCCAAGTATCCAAGCCGACCGTACACCCCGTAGGAGTTCAGCGGGTGGGTGTAGCTACATGGTGCCACTTGGCCCACTGAGACAGGATCGTGAGTGGACGATATTATGGGACCTGGGATGGACACCACCGAAGCCGGAGGTTGGATGATGAGTTCCGATCCGGTGAGTTGGCTGGCGCAATTGACGTGGCCACCGGTGTAGTAATTGGATGCAAGACCGGTGAGGGCGCCGGATCCATACGATGAGACCAGGGCATAGGATCCGCTATTGGAAGCATAAGGTGTGTAGGAGACGGAGCCACAATAAGACATCTTGGCGTCTTCTGGAAGGCAGGCGATGCAAAAGAAGAAAAAAGAGAGAGAGCAGTGAAGACCAAGATGGAAAGGGTGAGAAGTAGCGATGGGCTTCTTACTTAAAATGGGAAGGGAAGTTAGAGGATTAAGAATCAGAGAGTAAACAACAACCTAGTTGAGGAATTACTAAGGAGAAAACCAAACTCCCACTCCCACTGTAGAAATACAGAGCAAACCCCACTCTCTTCTAGCACTGATGATGTTCCCCAGATGGGTCATGAATTGTCTCCAAGGAAACAATCAACTCAGAGAGCACCAAGGACCCCTACGTTAGAAACTGATTAGAAACTGCTCCAAATTAATCTGATGACGATAAACTAGAATTTTGTTTGACTCTTCTAACACCTCCATCTTTTCTTTTAGAGTCTCACTCCCTTCCATCTTGGATACCTTCTATGTCTGTTTCTACTTTTTATTTTATTCCCTTGATCATGACTGTACCCCATCTCCTGATGACGGTGTCTAAGACCTTGATGAAGCTTGATTTGATCTGACGGATAAAATCAGAGTTGGGATAAATGAGAATGCAAAGATCTTGAGATCCTGAAGCTTCCAACCGGAGAGACTTCTGATCCAACCCACTTGGGATCTCTTGATGTTCTTCAGTAGGGCATAAAACCTCTTAACCCTCACCATAAAAATTTTCATGGACAAGAGAGATGCACACAGCGAGAACTATGATTTACCCTTCCCTTTATGATGGTCTAGGACCACGATAAAGCTTGATTTGATGGATGAAATCAGAGAGGTGACAAATGGGCCTGAAAAGATCTTGAGATCTTGAAGCCTCCAAATGCAGCCTCCCGGAGAGACTTTGGATCCAACCTGCCTGGGATCTCTTGATGTTCTTCACAAGAGATTCCAGGTAAAGCTCTTATCCTTCCACCATTAAAAAAAAATTCACAAGAGGCACGCAGCCAGAAGTACATGGATGATGGAGCAAACAGAGACATAGAGAAAGCCAACCCAACCTCCTGCCAGAAGAGATGGATTTTGAATTTAGCTTACCTGGTTCTCGGAGGAACAGAACGGAGACAGTGATAGGAAGCGGACGCTTACTGTGCAAAGTCTCCTGGCTTTCAAGTCCTTTTATACCTTTCTCCTGACCTCGCATGGGGTGGGAGATGGGAGTGCCAATCCCCTCCCACACAGACCTTCCTTAATGAGAGGACAGGAGGAGAGATGAAACGAATTATCAAATCATTTTCAGTTTTGTTTACCTCTCTGACCATTTGGCATCCGTTTGGATTAGCTACACCGGGTTACATCAATCCCAAAATGTTACACCCTGAAGACGGGTTGATCTTGCAACAGCTGAAACCGCTTCTATTGTGGTGCCAAAGTTGATGTCCAAACCATTTTTTATTCTTGCAGCAATAGAATCAAGAGTGAAGTTTCAGGGACTCACCGATCTCTCGCGCTGGCCAAGTTTGAGGCAGCTAGATTTCACTCCCCAATACTGACATAGGCAATATTGCTTATGGCGAAATTTGTGGGGAGTTTTGCATGGAGGGGTGGGGGTGCCTGTTTTGGAAGAACAAGAAGGGGGAAAAAAAACCCAAGCTGGTTATATCACACGTTCTTAAGAAGATGGGCCTCAGGCCAAGGTTTCTAAGGACTACCAAATCCTGCTTCCTGCAGAATGTCAGCTGATTTTGGGGAAAGGCATACGGGAGATATTTCTAAAGAGAAATAATTTTTTCCAAAAGTTGAAGAAGCCAATGAAAACTGTGTTTAAATTTCCAGCCAGTTGACTTATAAGTCATTTATGTCTACTTAAGTTTAAGGACATTTAAAATTCCTTCCTTCCTTCCTTCCTTCCTTCCTTCCTTCCTTCCTTCCTTACTTCCTTACTTCCTTACTTCCTTACTTCCTTCCTTACTTCCTCCATTCTTGTTATCCTTCCTTCTTTCTCTATTCCTTCCTTCCTCCATTCTTGTAATCCTTCCTTCCTTTATTCTTTCCCTTCTTTCCTTCTTCCCTCCCTCCCTCCTTTCTTGTTCTCCTTCCTTTCTTCTTTCTTCCTTCTTTTCTCCATTCTTGTTCTCCTCTCTTCCTTCTCTCTTCCTACCTTCCTTCCTTCATTCTTGTTCTCATTAATTCATTAATTCATTCCTTTATTCTTTCCTTCTTTCCTTTCTTCCTCCCTCCCTCCCTCCTTCCATTCTTGTTCTCCTCCCTTCCTTCTCTATTCCTCCCTTCCTTCCTTCATTCTTTTCTCATTAATTCATTCCTTTATTCTTTCCTTTCTTCCTCCCTCCCTCCTTCCATTCTTGTTCTCCTCCCTTCCTTCTCTATTCCTTCTTTTCTCTCTCTCTCTCTCTCATTCCTCCCTCCCTCCCTCCCTCCCTCCTTTCTTTCCAATAGACCAAGATAACTCCTTCCTCTGAGTGAGCCAAAATGTTCCTTTTCTTCGTCTTCTAGGACACCATCTCAAGCCATTTGAATCCAGTCTTGGAGCATCTGAATTGACGTCACGTGACCCACGCTGACCCAGATCATTGATTTTTCTAGCTTGCCCCAATGCATGTTGCCATACACAAACCACACCTCTTCACATAGCTTTGCATTCTGCCAGAAGGAAACCTAAGATTAATATGGGTGCTAAAGGGCCACTCATCCTTTTTCCTTCCTTACATTCATGGATTATCCAAAGTGTAGTATTGGATTGGGTTAAAACAAAAGTATGATCAAGTTCTTCTACAGTCCAGCAGGGGGAGCTGCTGGGCCTTCTGAGCAACCATTCCCATCGTTCTCAGTCAACGAGGTTGATGGAAATTGGAAATCCCATTGCATTTTGACAGTACAGATTCTCCCCTTCTGAGTGGATTCATTTACACCAGGGGTCAGCAACCTCTGACTCTGAAGCCGCATGTGGCTCTTTCACCCCTCTGCTGCGGCTCCCTTCACGCAAAATATGCACTATAACCACCAATGTGCGACATCCACTGGAACGCGATTTATTGAGCTTTTCAACCCCCGGTAGGCCAACCATGGATAAATCCAAGAAAAGAAAAGTTTCAGAAGAAAACAGAACGTTTAATTCAACTTCATATGCTAATTTTGGGGTCGCTCAAGAAATAGTCAGGCACGGGAAGGGTTTTGTGGCTCCCGATATTTTCTTTTCTGTGGGAAACGGGTCCAAATGGCTCTTTGAGTGTTTAAGGTTGCAGAGCCCTGATTTACACATTCAATGCCTCACACCACATGAATTGATAAATGACACTTCTTTACGGCAAGTCCATAAATCTCTGATCTGAAGCAGATCTGCTCTTGGAGAAGAAACATGTCACTTACAAGTAATTAAACAACTGGATGTGAAAAAGCTTCGTTGGGAAAGTATCAATCAATGGAGAATATCTCCAGAGGAAATAAATGCTTGTTTTGACTTTCTTTTTCTTTTTCTTTCTTTCTTTCTTTCTTTCTTTCTTTCTTTCTTTCTTTCTTTCTTTCTTTCTTTCTTTCTTTCTTTCTTTCTTTCTTTTTGGCACAATGATGAAGCTCTGGACCCAAAATTTCACATCTGGAATTTTAGAATTCCTGGAGCTTCAGGCGGACGAAATGGATTAGAAGCTTGTCAGGGAAGTCCCTGACAACAGAAGCTTGCTAGGGAAGTCCTCATGCAACCCAAGTTCTCCATTCTTTGGAGAGGTCAAGAAAGCCATCACAAGGACACTGGGAGGGCCTTCCTATGAATGATGGGCCATATCAGGACATAACTAAGCCTATTAAACAAGGATTACAAGGGATAATGTAAGAGAGCATGGGAAAATGCCGAGCACAAGACTTGTGGGCAAACAGCCACTGAGATCTTATCAAGTCTCTCTCCCGTGGCCTCAGGGGAAGGTGAGTCTCTCTTCAGAAACACCCAACCAAAAACACAGTGGTTACATTTTTGCCCCTGTGCCAGGCCTTACTCAGAAGCACCTTGTGCTCTAAGAAAGGATTGTAGGCCACAGATACTGCTGGAGGTCAGATGTGGGACTGAGGCTGCCCCATCCTTGAAGAGGTGAACCTCAAAGCCTGCTCCCCTCCACTACAAAACTGGAATACTCCGCTGTGAATAATGCCTTGACTAAAGATTCTATTTAGATATGTCCAACCTTGAACTTTCAAGCCCATCTTCTTCCTTTCAGGATCTCCTGTGGTCCAGAAATGAGGGCAAATTTCTCCACTATGTGGAGAAAACCAAAGCCACAGTGAGATCCAGCCATAATTATTGTTGACTGAATTTACAACTTCTTAAGAATGGAAAACCAGAGGTGATGGAAATGTTAAGCCAAAGGTCTTGTCGTTTGAGCAATGTGCTGGACTAAGAGACCGACTAGCAGACCCACAAAAAGGCCCATTAAAAGACCCTTCCCTTTGATATGATCCCTTTTTTTTACACCAAGCTACATTTGGCTTGATTTATGGAAGCAAGAAACATCTGCCAATGCTTCCAACCACATGACTTGACTAGAACCATGGAAAGAGGGGGAATTTTTGAGCCACTCTCTTAGGGGTAAGAATTACATGGGTCCAATGTGTCTCTGCTTTTGATTATTGTGTTGGGCAAAAATGGAAGGACAACAGAACACCAGTTATTAAGGATGCAAAGTTGAAGTTTTAATGGATGATAAAGAAGAACTCAAATGCAAATTGAGTCAAAAGCAAAATTAAACATTGGAAGCAAGCAAAGAACATATTCTACAGGATAAGAGAAAGTCTAAAAATATGGCATAAGTAAAAACCAATGAAAAGAACTTCAGGAGTTGAAATAGTTCCTATGCGTTCTCACCATTTCTGAGATACTTAGCAAGGCTTTCTAATTAGGTTTTCCAATTTCCCATTTTTTTTTAATAAGGTCCACTTTTGCCAGAAGATGACTTTTGGCCACTGTCAGAACATGCCCCAATCCCATTATGATATCTTCTGCTAGATCTGTAACCATAACCTGGAGAGGCATATTCTCCACAGCTAAGAGCACAGGGAGAATTTTGAGTTATAGCAATGGGTTCAGTGCTGGCACTAAGAATGGGTCCTGGAATGGTCAGAGCAACTGGGGGAGGCTGGATGACCACTTCCGAAGATGGAATTTGAGAGACGCAGGACACGTTGATGCCACAGAGCCTGGAACTGAAGCTGGCGTAGTCCTGAAAGGCCATCTTACAACAAGGAGGAAAGACCTGAAGAAGAAGAAGAAGAAGAAGAAGATGAAGAAGACAGTTAGGAATGTGAGATCTTCCAGAAATAATTGGAAGAAGACCAATCTTTTCAATAGAAGTGAATCTATGAAGTTCAAGGCTGAACTATGGAGTCCTTGGTGCTGTTCTCCAAATGAACATCCCCAACGAAAGAAGACTCCAAGGCTTGAATTTCCTCAAAGCTCCATTTTATTAGAGATGTCATATTGGCACATGTGGGAAAACCCGAATCTGAACGTGCCGCGTAACAGGTGAGCTCCCGTTCCTCGTCCCAGCTTCTGCCAACCTAGCAGTTTGAAAGCAGGTAAAAAATGCAAGTAGAAAAATAGGGACCACATTTGGTGGGAAGGGAACAGCGTTCCGTACGCCTTTGACGTTGAGTCATGCCGGCCATATGACCACGGAGACGTCTTCAGACAGTGCTGGCTCTTCGGCTTTGAAACGGAGATGAGCACTGTCCTGTGTTATTCTGTCATTATTCTGTTACCCATTTAAACCAATCAAAATGCCCAAAATACAACATCAGCTCTATTTCAAGGCAACACATCCATCCTTTGAGGTCTTTCTGTGAAAGATAGATGTGAATCTCCCTAAACCAGAATGAACCATACATGCTTCACGAATCCAAATTGACTTACCAAACTCTCCAAGGCAAAGATCAAGATGGGGTCGCTGGTGAGTTGGCGAGGATGCTAGAAACGATTTCCAGTAAAGGACATTTTATACCTTCTCTTGAAAGCGTGCGGTGACGAACCCTGAAATTACAGATCATTTCAAACCTGTTATCCACGCAAGACATCCCAATTGTTCTATTGACGAACTAGTGTGATGTTTAGTATTCTAATGAACTAACACAACTATAGGTTGAAGGACAGTATGTCTTTTTTTTTTCAAGTATTGGCGTGACAATCAGACAAAGAAAATTTAGGTCTCCTTCATTACATGGGTGTCTCCTGTCTGGTCTGGACTGTCCCCTCCTACTGGGGGTGTCATGCTGAAATTCTGGGTGATGTTGTAAGTGAGGAATCTCAAAATATGTTCTCCGCATTGAATTGTCGGAAAAGAGAGTGATCTTTGAAGATCTGGACTGTAGAATGGAAGCAATACAACACTCTTGGAGGACTTTCTGGAGCTTGGCCAGATAGATGACCTACAAACTAGAACTAAATTGTCCATCCTGAGGAGGCAAGATCTCCCAAACTTGATCTTCTGAAATGGGCTTCACAATGATGTTTTGCTAACTGGGAAAAAGAGAGACTGGGTTGGATTGCGCTTGGATTTCTACCAAGTCCCCAATCTTTCCCTTTGGGTCAAGACAAAATGCAATATGACTATCATTAAGAGTTGTACCTTATGATTCTTGACGAATGTATCTTTTCTTTTATGTACCCTGAGAGCTTCTGCACCAAGACAAATTCCTTGTGTGTCCAATCACACTTGGCCAATAAAGAATTCTATTCTATTCTATTCTATTCTATTCTATTCTATTCTATTCTATTCTATTCTATTCTATTCTATTCTATTCTATTCTATTCTATCACAAGGTCATATTTTGCATAAAGAAATCAAAAGATCAGTCCAGTGGATATCTCAGGAGGTTCCATATTCAGCAAGGCTGGCTCATTTATGTATAAAGCGAATGAATCAGTCTACCATCTAAAAGTATGGATAGCCATCACAAGATAGTTCTCCCTACATATTGGTGGGATGGGAAGGTCTTAACTTTGAGTGACCTCAGAAATCTAAGCATGTGTGAACTTGGTTTGAATTTAACAGTGTCCCTACCAAGTGGTGAAGGTCCTACATTTCCTCCCATCAGGCCTTAGAGTGGATATTTCTCCTGAGCTGGGGTTAACTAAAGTCTGTGTTTCTGTTACCTACAAGAATACAATGATGCAGTTTTGGCGAGTGAAGAATTAGGAGACAGAATAAAGAATACAGAACAACAGAATTCGAAGAGTCTTTGGAGGTCTTCTAATCCACCCCCCTGCCTAGGCAGGAAACCCTACACCACTTCAGACAAATGGTTATCCAATATCTTCTGAAAGATGGGGCTGGAATACTTATTTTGTCCAGTTTTGGTCACCACATTACAAAAAGAGATGTTGAGACTTTGGAAAAAAAATACAGAGAAGAGCAACGAAGACGATTGAAGTCCTGGAGACTAAAATGTATGAAGAACATTTGCAGGAATTGGGTATGGCCAGTCTAGAGAAAAGAAGGAATGGGTGTGGTGGGACATGATAGCAGTCTTCCAATATTTGAGGGGCTGCCCCAAAGAAGAAGGGGCCAACGTATTCTCCAAGGCACCAGAAGTTATAACAAGAAGCAATGGATTGAAACTAATCAAGGAGAGAACCAACCTTGAATTAAGGAGAATAATAGTGAGAACAATTGGCCTTCGGAAGTTGTAGGTCTCCATCAATGGAAGTTTTTAAGAAAAGTCTGGACAGCCACTTGTCTCAAATACTATAGGGTCTCCTGTTTGAGCAGTTGGACCAGAAGACCTTCAAGGTCTCTTCCAGGTCTCTTTCTGATTCAAAGCTGTGTGTATTGCAGCACGCAACTCAGGACCTAACTTGTTGTTGGTTCTCTCGCTTACACAGCCTGGCCTGAGCCCAGAATCCTATCATGTCATCTTTAACTCAAGGAGCATGTAAAACACAGATAAGATTTCTGAAGAAAGGGAGTTCGCTTTCAGGACAGAAAAATATCAAAGGCAAGAGGCGGCAGTTGTGATTAGCCCAAGGGAAAATAACCTATAATTGCTACTCGCTGATCAAGCAGTTACACCCGGATTACTCCATTCCTGCTTCCTTCTCCAATCAGCCAGATTTCAACTGTGCGTTGAAAGTTACGAAGTCGTCACTAAACGAATGATTGTAAGCGAAGGACTGCTGGTAGACCCCTACCTGGCTGAGGTGGAACCACAGAAAAGATTTTGTAGATTGCCCCACGGGAGAAAACCTCTTCCGACATTAAATTTCGGGCATAAAACGGTTGCAAATGGGGAGAGTTTGAAACCTGGGCTGTGGGTTTGAGCTCCAAGCTTGGCAATTTGGTGGCAAATATGTCATCACCATTCGAGGAGACATTGTCAGTGTGCTTTGAATTGTGCTTGAGCACGGACGACATCTCCTCGAACGGTGATGACACGTTTGCAGCCAAGTTGCTAAGCTCGGAACTCAAACCGATGGCCCAACAACCAACCAGCGCTACTAATATTCAAATGTATTTCCGTTTGAGACCTAAACTAGAAAAAGTTGATTGATTCTCTGTCAATCCTCAGATTGAATTGGAATAGAGTAACCCAGGAAATGTATCATTATTCTTGTAAGATGCCCGGAGTCGCCGAGAGTGAGTTTCGTGGTTAAAAACATCTTCCTCAATCAATCCATCAATAAATGTCAACAGCTGGAGAAAAACAGATCAAAGGTGTCTATCTCCTTTTTGATGTATGAGGTAAATCCGAGGACTTGTTTAGCTAGGCCTGGACCAGCTGAGCATCCGTTGCTCAATGCTTTGGGACAAGAAGTATCTTGCCTCCGGTTGCCTACGAAAAACCTACTTCACTGTCCAAATAATATTACAGAAACCAGAATGAAAGCAGATTGGCAACCTGAAGGCTGCCGCTGGGATTTGGGATTGCCAACTTCAGCGGGAATGAAAGCTCGGGATCTCGAGAGGCGCGCGGTGGTTTGGAGAGCCAGCCAACCTCCCTAGTTCTTTGGCATTTTCGAGTGCTGAGATTTGCAGCACCTACAAGACCAATAAATAAATAAATAAATAAAATGAAATCAGGAGAAAATCCAGAAAGTCATTTTTGCAGAGCAGGAAGTGGAAAAACGGCAGAGTCCGGTGGGACCTCAGGAGAAAGTTCCTAAAGATGAGAAGTTTAGGCAGCAGGACAAATGCAAAAAGACCTTTGAGCCAGGGATGGGCTTCAAGCACTTTACTAAGGGGTTCTCTACCCAGTTGCTGGGTGGGCACGGCTATGGTGGGCGTGGCCTAGTCGGCTTCCTGTACCATGGCTGGGGGGGGGTGTTTTTGCCCTCCCCGGGCTCCAGAGGCTTTTCTCGAGCCTCCAGAAGGGCAAAAATGACCTCCCCAGGCTCCAGAGGTCCTCTGGAGGCTGGAAACAGGTCCATTTCCAGCCTTCTTGAATTTCCAGTAGGCCTGTTTTTCGCCTTCCCCAAGTCTCCGTGTGCCCCCTCCACTTACCTGCATCCAAAACGCGCCACGTAGGGACTCCTGGGTGGAACGGGGTGGGGTGAACAGGGCCAGCCAGGAGTGGGATTTGAGGGTTCTCTGACCTGCACAGAATTTTAGCTAGAGGTTCTCCTATGAACCCTCAGCAATCCACCCCTACTTTGAACCGAATTGGGATTGTACCATGAGGACTAGAAACCCATTTCAAATTAAAGCAGCAGGGTTTTTTTTTCATCCAGCTTGGTGTTATTTCCATAGTATATGTCTCGTTCTTGTTATTATTCAGTGTTTTTAGTCCAGTGTTTATTGCACAAAATGTGGGAAATTGTAGCGTAATTACAGGGAAGGCACATACAATGTACATGCATGTGCACACACACACGGCATGCTTAAAAGAGCAGATCCCCAGAAGTATAACTCCAGCAAAAAAAGATTTATTCTCAATTCGTTCAGTGAATCCTAATCCTTTTCATCCGTATCTCAAATGCTCAGGGCAAGCATTTTCTCCAAAATCTTAAATATCCTAAGGACTAGGAACTTCAGTTTAAAAGTATCTCCCTGTCTGCTACTGCCCACTAGTGGTGTTTGCCAAGTATCGCACATCTGCGACACACCCTTAAAATAATCGGAAATAAATCTGGAAATATGAAGAGAATCCAGCAGAGGTCAGGCTGATACTTCACTATAATATCCCAGATGTTATACTTAGATGATGAGTTAGATGGATAGGTGTTAAAAAAAAAAAAGGAAAATAATAGGTATTACTAAGAGCCTTTAAACAGAGATTTCTAGTTTTTATTGATTGTATTGATTTTGGATGGAAAGAGCTTGAACCCCATGCGAATTTGCATTTTAGAGCATGATAAGGACAAGAATTTTAAGAATTCTGCCTGCTTTTTCCCCTCTTCTCTCCCTGTGCCTTGCTTTTCTTCTCAGAGGTAAAAAACACACTGAAAGTCAGGATTAAGTGTGCAATTCATGAGTCACCAAAAAATGGGCACCTGAGCACCTGCAGAGTGAGGTTTCTTTGCAAGAGGTGAAGGGGGGATTTGATCAGTGCAAACGTTTTGCAAACCAGGTTGGGAAGGTTTCAGGATTGGGAAGAGGCTGGCTCAAAAGCATGTTTCCCCCCTCTAAATAAAATGCTTAAGTCTGTGTTTTATTTAATTCTGCCCAAGCTGTATCGATTCAACCCCCAGTTTAGAATAGAATAGAATAGAATAGAATAGAATAGAATAGAATAGAACAGAATAGAATAGAATAGTAGAGTAGAGTAGTAGAATAGTAGAGTAGAGTAGAGTAGAGTAGAGTAGAGTAGAGTAGAGTAGAGTAGAGTAGAGTAGAGTAGAGTAGAGTAGAACAGAACAGAACAGAACAGAACAGTATAGAGTAGAATAAGGAATGGAATGGAATGGAATGGAATGGAATGTTTTTATTGGCCAAGTGTGATTAGACACACAAGGAATTTGTCTTTGGTGCATAAGCTCTCAGTGTACATAAAAGAAAAGATATGTTCACCAAGAATCATAAGGTACAACACTTAATGATAGTCATAGGGTACAAATAAGCAATCAGGAAACAGTCAGTATCAATATCAATCATAAGGATACAAGCAACAAAGTTATAATCATGCAGTCATAAGCGGGAGAAGATGAGTGATAAGACTGATGAGAAGACTAATAGTAATAGTCATGCAGACTTAGCGAATAGTTTGACAGTGTTGAGGGAATTATTTGTTTAGCAGAGTGATGGCATTCAGGAAAAAACTGTCCTTGTGTCTAGTTGTTCTGGTGTTCTCTATAGCGTCATTTTGAGAGTAGGAGTTGAAACAGTATATGTCCAGGATGCAAGGGGTCTGTAGATACTTTCCCAGCCCTCTTTTTGACGCGTGCAGTATACAGGTCTTCCATGGAAGGCAGGTTGGTAGCCATTGTTCTTTTCTGCAGTTCTAATTTTCCTCTGAAGTCTCTGTCTGTCTTGTTGGGTTGCAGAGCCAAACCAGACAGTTATGGAGGTGCAGATGACAGACTCAATGATTCCCTTGTAGAACTGGATCAGCAGCTTCTTAGGCAGTTTGAGCTTTCTCAGTTGGCGCAGAAAGAACACTGAGATGAAAAAATTGCAAGTGGTACCATTTGGACATGAGTCCTGTTCTTAAGGTCCATCCAAAACTTGAAGGACACCATGTTTTTGGCCAAGGGCTGCAGTTAGCCCTAAATTGGGGCTCTCTGAAAGGGAACTGGGTCCAGAATCAAAGCCTCAACTTAATTTCATTTATCAAATTAATACTAAATGCAAATGATGGAACCCCTCTATATCTCATCATCTTCCTATTCCATCACATGAAAAAAATTGACGGTGGAGAGGTTACATTCTATTCTGCATGGACCCTCTCCTCCAACAGTTTGTTGGTAACCCTCCAATGGGGCAGGACTTTGGGAAGAAACCTACATAAGATCACCTTGTCTGTATGAAGAGAGAGTCAACCTATTCTCCAAAACAACTGAAGACAGAAGAAGAAGCAATGGATGGAAACTATTGTATTTTTCGGAGTATAAGACACACCTTTTTCCCCCCAAAAAAGAGGGTGAAAATCTGGGTGTGTCTTATACTCCAAATGTAGCCCCGCCCAGTTTCTCAAACGGAGGTTTCAGAGGCTGAAAAAAGCATCAGAAAAGAAGCTTCAGAAAAAAAGCCTCCAAACAGAGCTTCAGAAAAAAAGCCTCCAAACAGAGCTTCAGAAAAAAAGCCTCCAAACAGACCTTCAGAAAAGAAGCCTCCAAAAAGAGCTTCAGAAAAAAAGCCTCCAAACAGAGCTTCAGAAAAAAAGCCTCCAAAAAGAGCTTCAGAAAAAAAGCCTCCAAACAGAGCTTCAGAAAAAAAGCCTCCAAACAGACCTTCAGAAAAGAAGACCCCAAAAAGAGCTTCAGAAAAAAAAACCCAAAAAGAGCTTCAGAAAAGAAGCCCCCAAACAGAGGCTTTTTTTCTGAATTTCTGTTTCGGAGGCTTTCAGAGGCAGAAAAAAAAGCAAGGCACAGAGCTCACAACCAAGGAACCTGTTGCTAAAATTCACCTCTGGGAACAGCTGATTGGGGGTATTCCGAGAGGCCAATCCACCTGCCAATCAGCTTTTTTCTTATTTTCCTCCCCAAAAACTAAGGTGCGTCTTATACTCCGGTGCATCTTATGCTCCGAAAAATACGGTAACTAAGGAGAGAACCAACCTAGAACTAAGGAGAAATTTCCTGACAGTGAGAACAACTAACCAGTGCAACGGCTTCCTTTCAGAAATGGTAGATACTCCAACACTGGAGGTTTTTAAGAAGAGACTGGATGGTCATTTGTCTGAAAAGTTATAGGGCTTTCTGCTTGAGCAGGGATTAGGCTAGAAGATCTCTGGAGTTCCTTCCAACTCTGTTATTCTGTTACTTTCATTCTGGAATGAGAACCAGTAGTGAGATTCAGCTGGTTCTGTCCGGTTCGGGCGAATCAGCTGGTTCTGTCCGGTTCGGGTGAATCATTAGTGGCGCATGCATAGGCTCCTCCCACCCGCCCGGATGTAATGTGTGAGTAAAGAGCATGCGTAGAAGGCTATGCGCATGCGCGGAGGAGCTCACATTTGCGAACCGGAAGGGAAAGTAAGTGAATCCCACCTCTGGCGAGAATCTGATAGTAAACTTGGATGACATCACAAAACGAAAAGAAGACCAAAACTGTCATGCAAAGCAAGCTTTATTTTTTGCCCCGTCTCGATTCATTCAGGAGCAGAAATAATAAATCAGCATCAAGACGAGTTTTGCGGACCGGGTTGTGCCATCCAAGGAGAGATGATACATTTTTCACAGGCACCTTTAGAGGTGGGCCAGCAAGTCCTTGAAGGATGGACATCGGGAGAAGAACGTCATTGAAAATAGAAAAGGAAAAAAAAAAAGCAGATGACAAGGTGACTTTCAAGAAGAGCCAAGCCATCGTACGTTCCTTCGGGAATTTCTGAAGACTTGGCCTTTTGTAAAGGCCACCTTTGGAGAGCTTCTCGTGTCACTCAGCAAATCTTCATGGATTCTTCAGGGTTTAGCAGGGCCAACAGAAGCTGCCACGCCTGGACCCGTATTGATACTTAGAGCCATACCAGGGGTTGTAGCAAATGGATTGACGACGGCCGTAGAGACCACCACCATATTTACATCCGTAGTCGTAACCTCCGGAACCGTAGCCCCCGTACCGCAGAGGTGGGCAGTATTGGTTGCCGTAACGGTAACCATAACCGCAGCCGTAATTTATAGGCTGGTAGCAGGTACCTCCATAGGTTGGTCTTTGATAACCGCCATATCCATAACCACAAGAGGGGAAGTAACGGACACCCCGTCCGTAACTACCGTAGCAGCTTCCGCTACTCCAGCGAGTTCTACTCCTGGACCCGCTGAGGCTGCTTCCAGTTGAGAAACGTCTGGAACGGCATGGATCATAACAGGACTGGCTTGGATAGTAGGACATCTTGCTTCAAAGAAGTTGGGTAGGTCTGAAACGAGGCAATGAAAACAATGAAAGGAGATCGCGTTCAGCTCAGAAGAACCTTTGTTGACTTGAGGAAGGATCTCAGAAGGAAGAAACATGTCCTCATTCATTCCTCTAAGACAGGGGTCCTCAAACTATGGCCCGTGGGCTGGATACAGCCCACCGAAGCCATTAATCTGGCCCACACAGGGCCATGAGGCTGCCACATTCACATCACCCCACCTACTCGTCGGCCCCTAACTGCCTTCTGGAGGCTGAGGAGGCCAAAAACGGGATGCACTGAGGCCCCGAGAGGCCAAAAATGGGCCTGTTTTTGGCCTCCCCAGCCTCCAGAGAGAGAGGAGAGGAGGGAAGGAAGGAGAAAGACACACACACACACACACACACACACACACACACACACACACACACATACAGAAGCCCCTCACACACACCCTAAGGCAGCCACATCCCTTCACTAACCTGATTTCCACTCCCAGGAGCATAACAAATTAAAGTTTAATTTGTGTGTATTGTTTAACAGACTGCTAAATTGGCCATGCCCACCCAGTCACATGAGCCCTAGCCACACCCACCCAACAGGTCCACCCCCTCCCCCAAAAAAGTCTGAGGGACCATGTATTGGCCCCCAGTTTAAAAAGCTTGAGGAACCTGTTCTAAGATAACATTCCTACTTTCCCAAAAGAGTGAACTCCAACTCCCCAAATTCCTCAGCCACCATCAGATGGTTTAGAAGGGGTCCGATTCAATACCCTGGTGGGAATTCAGGCCTTCCATCTCCAGAAGGCAACCCAATTTCTCAAGAGGGACAACCCTGGGCTGTTCATTTTGAGAAGTGCCACCAACAGACCCAAAAGGAGATATTTTAAAGAAGGACAGTTGAGAATTGAGGCGATTCTCTAAGCCAAGAAGAGCGTAAGAGGACAGGTGAAGTCTTAGTAAAGAAGACTCCTTACAAGAACTTACTTGGATGTCAGAAGGTTGGAAAGCCCAAGTGAAGCTGTTGAAGCTCTCCTGTGTGTCTTCTCCTTTTATACTTCTCTGATCATGAGGCAGCTCTAGCATGCTAGATTTTTCTAATCTCAATTAATTATAAATCTTGATAAGTTAAGCAGGCAACATCCTAATTGCTTTAATTGTTTGTTTTTTTCTCCTTCTTTGAAGCCATTAGATTATCAAAGGCATATTGCTGTAAAGTCAGCGTGATGCTAGCTAACACCCTCAACTGCCTTTCACATGAATGAGTTTATGACTGGACTTAATTTCACAGCTGTTTGGAAGTTCCATCCCACATCAAACTCGGTGGACCTAATGCCGGAAGAGAATACGGAATAATAGAGTTGGAAGGGATCTCGGAGATCTTCTACTCCTCAAGCAGAAGACCCTAGACCATTCCAGACAAATGGCTATCCAGTCTCTTCTCCATCTCCTCCAGTGATGGAGCACCCACAACTTCTGGAAGCAACTTCTGTTCCCCTGGTTGAAGATCAACTGAAGTCCAACATATTGTTGAAGGTCCATCTAGTCCAACATTTCTTATGGCGGCCACCAAGAGGCCATCACCAAGTGATTGAACACAATCTCTCTGGTAGCTCTCCAAAGTTTTAATTTCGCTGATATGGTGGCCTTCTTGACATAACATGCTTTATTTGAGTTTGGAATAGTGCATTGCATGACCTGTGGCTCATAAGCCATGGTTTGTACCACAGTTTGTATGAAAACACTTTGAAAACACTTGGTCAATAAATTGTTATAATTATTAAGTTAGATTATTAGAAGCAAATGAGCTAACCTAATTTTATTCAAACCATCAATTCACTTGGGATTGCTAAAGGGAATGTATATGACCAACTCATTTAACTCCATCTGATTGGACAAGAAAGTCATCTCGAGATCCAACACACAACTTTGTGAGCTGACTCCAAGGTATGAAGGATTGGGGAAATTATTTTGCAAACCTATTAACAGCAATGAATGGATAGGATACCTATAATTTATTTTTAACTCATTTCTCATTAACATTAATTTCAGCTAAATCCTGCCCTCAGCCTGCCCTTAATAGTGTCCTTTTGACTCATTAAAAAATTTACTTAATCTGATAATAATTTGGCATCTGGACAGGACAGCAGTTTGCTCGGTTTTAAGGAGAATTTACACACTAACATTGCTTCACCTGCAACTGAATTTAAAATGAATCACAAATCCTATGAAGTCACAATGTAAAGTCAGAACGATGAAGCAAATGTGTAATTCCCCATTTAGAGTGGTGGATTAGTCTTGTTCCTTTTATGACATCAAATTATTCCATCCAGGTCTTTGGTTTCCGCCCAATTTTTAATTGTCCCCCTGTTTAATTTTTTTTTTAATTCAGGTGTAAAAATTAATTTAGCTAATCCAGGAGAGAGACAACTAACTCAATTCAATGTAAGAAATTATTATTATAATTATTATTACACTTTATTGTCAGTGCACAACATATGTACGATGAGATTGTTCATAGAGGCATGTCAATCATCCAGGCCAAAGCTGCCTAAAGGTTGAATGGACTAAAGACAACTGGACCAAACTTTGAGCCACGGTTCCGACAGATGCCCTAATTAAATCATGAGCCTTGAGCCAAGCTTCAAAAGAAATCCAGTTATTTATAGGAGCTTCATATTGGCATGTTCCAAGTGAAGCCAACTCTGACTCTACATAATTTACGGCCCAGGCTTGACCCTGTTTCCTTGCTCCCCCCAGGGTGTGTCATCAGTCACATTCGCCAATGAAGCAGCTTTGTGGGTTGTAGAGATCACTCCCCTCCAGCCATTGTGGGTAACCCCAGGAGACAGCCTTGGGTGAGATATGTCTGGAATGTGCTTTTGTTTTTGGCTGCCGTGCTATTTCACTGAAGCTGCAAGTTCGTTTTCCCATCCCGCTTGCCTATGGCAACTCGGGAGCAGGCCAGGGATGCTTTGCGAGTTGACATCTTGTGAATCTGAGACATCTCATTGCTCATCCAAGCAATTTCATCAATAGAATAGAGATGGAAGGGACCTTGGAGTTAAAACAGGTTATCATGTGACCGGACCCCAATTTTACTTCCTTTTTTTGCGGTAGATGCTAAGCAAATATGGCAAGGAACACAGTCAGGTGGTTAGGATGCTGGGCTGATGATTGGCAGGCTCACATTTGAGACCCAGTTGCTCCCATGTGGCGGGGTGAGCTCCCATCACTGGCTTCATCTCCTACCAACCCAGCAAACGGGAGACAGTGAGTAGATAGATAGGTACTACTTCGGTGGGAAATGAAAGGAGCCTCCTATTGATTACAGATTAACAGAGCTAATCTGTAACTTCTGAAGGCAAGCCATTTCACTGGTTAATTGTTCTCACTGTTAGGAAGTTTCTCCTTAATTCTAGGCGGATTTGGAAAATAAATTGGCCAGACAAGGAATAATGGATGTAAACTGATCAAGGAGAGATTCAACCTGGAAATAAGAAGAAACTTTCTGACAGTGAGAACAGTCAACCGGTGGAACAGAAGTTGCCTTTGGAAGTTGTGGGAGCTTCATCACCTGAGACTTTCAAGAGAACATTGGACTGCCATTTATCAGAAATGGTGCTTAGGCAGGGGGGTTGGACTAGATGACCTCCAACTCTGTTAATATGTGCATCCATAGCCATAATTATTGGGTTGACCCATAACCCTAAACCATATCTGACTACATTTAGAAGGTGGCAAGTTGTCCCTTTGTAGAAGTCTTCAAGAAGCAGTTGGTAGGCTCCTATCCCAGGTAGTCTTTCTCCAAATTTCCTATGTTTTTCAGGTGTGCCCAAGTCCTTCCAAATCCTCCTCCCTGTTCTAAGGGCTACAACATCATTAACCAGTCTGGAGACCAATTAATGTTATATTCTACTGCTCTCGTTCAGTTTGTTGTGTCTGTTCTTTCCACTTTGTTACATTGTGATTCACATTCATTTTCCTTCTCTACACTTGCCTCTCCCTTCTGAGACCATTATAAATATAATTAGCTTGGTCTGTTTCCACTGTAGACAAAATACTGCCTTCGCAATAAAACCAGTTTCTCCCAATATATTTGGGACCAAATCTGCACGGTGTTCTGTTTCTCCTTTTAATCAGGTAAGTAGTTCCAAGATGCTCTCCTCCAGTCAGTCCTGGAAGCCATCTTTTACTTTGGATCTCCCAGGCTGCCACATTTAGTGCTGTGGAAAACTGGGAGGGGAGATTGTAAGGAGTTGGAGACAGATCTAGCCATAGTAACATTCTTTTCTCTGAGAGTCAAGGACATCCTGCCCTGCACCTGGAGTGGTGTGACTGGGAGACATCTCCAGGTGGGATGGTACATTGATTGGACCACGTGGGTGCAGGACGAAGGGGCTTGGACTTCCTTTTGGGTGGGGAAAACCTGGAAGCTTTCAGATTCGGGTTTTCCCAGATGTGACATCTTTAATAAAATGGAACTTTGAGGAACTTCTAGCCTCCGAATCTTCTTTCGTTGGGGGTGTTACTTGGAACCCTGACATTAACCCAAATTAACCTGACATTACATTCCATCAGCTTGGAGTCTTTCCAACAGTTGTTGTTATTATTATTATTATTAATAATAATTGGATTTATATGCCGCCCTCTTTCCAAAGGACTCAGGGCGGCTCACATCAAACGAACAATCTATACCACCAAAAAATCTGCGCTAAGAAGGGGGAAAAAAAAGCATTTGATAGAGTAGAAATTAGATAAAGCGGAGATTATGGCTTAGCTTTTTGGCCAGCAAACTCGGACAGTTGAGGTTTGTTCAAGAAACAGCGGTTTGGTTAACCATGCTTTAATCCATGGTGTGAACCTAGCCAGGTATTTGAATTTTGATAGGCCTGGTCCAGAAGTGGTTTTTCTTTTCGCTGCTCTCACACTTGCAATCTGTGTAGCTTCCTTCCAACGAATTTCAGTATCCCATATGGATTTCTTTTCCAAGGCAGATGCTTAGAAGCATCTTCTAACATGCTGAAAGGTCCAGACAAAGCAATTGAGAGGTTGTATCCAAGGAAGGGATAACAAAGGATGTTGGTTAAGCACATCAATCCAAGCAAAGAAAGGACATCATTGCTTTGGTCAACCTTTGCTGAGGATGGAGTGAATAAAACCTAATAATGAAAGAACATCATCCTTCATCTGTTAGGATAAATCTGTATTAGTTATCCTAATTGACAGGATAAACAATACAGACGTCCCCTACCCCCAATTTTTTCCCTGCATTGAGTTTGTTTGTTTGTTTGCTTGCTGCGAAGGAGGAAGTTTGGCACAAGGTGGATGGATGGATGGATGAAAAGAGGGAGGGAGGGGGAGAAAGGAAGGAAAAAGGAAGATTGCTATAGGAGATAATATCAGCAACTCAGGGTTGAACTGTGGAGTGTCGTTGGAGCTTGGTTGTTTGTCTGCAGAAATCTCATTAACCTACTAAGTAACATCATCAGTGGGAGGGAGTGTGGGGTTTGCTCTCTGTTTATCTACAGTAGCTTGTTCTGCTAGGATTGATGGAGGTATGGTGTTTTCTCTGGGTAGTTCCTGATCAGGGTATTGTTTTCTGCTTGTTTGACTGGTATTAATCCCTGCTTATCAGGGTGTTGCCTCCTGGAGAGGATATGTTCTGATCTTTTTGTTTTCTTCTTAGTTTTTTTTAGTTTTTTAAAAAAATTCTCTCTTTCGAATGGGATGTAAATGTAGTTTATCTCTATGAGTCTATTGATCGTTAGCTTTTCTGAATGAAGAAGAATCCCCTTGAGTTTTTGGATTTAGCTTGGTCTAGGATGAAAGATAGTCTACCCAAGTCTCTGAGAGCTTCGGTTCCTCAAATCAAGATGGAGTTGAACAATATGATTGGGGAGTTACAGTAGTTGCCATTGAAAACAATCAGGTTACCTCATTCTTTGCAAATGACAATGGTGACAGATAAGCCAGATGAGTCAAAAGATAAAAAGAGTTCTTGATGGACATGTTCTGTGACTTGTTGACATTTGAATGTGGAAAGATGCCTGGCTTGTGAGCAACTTCCTTTCAATGTCAAGAGAAATCTGATATCTAGCTGGGGTGTATGCCCAGGAATATCTCACAGACGCTATCTTTTGAGAGATACACCATCTCCACACCAACCAGACATTTAAGGTGAGAAGGTGGGGAGGGAAGCAAATCAGGAGACCTCAAATACAAAGGCTTCCATATTTCCTTTTTCTTCAGGGCCTTCTCCTTCTCCTTCTCCTCCTTCCTTTTCTTTTCTCCTCTGCCTCCTCCTCCTCTTCCTTCTCTTTCTCCTTCTCCTTCTTTCTTCTTCTTCTTCTTCCCTTCCTTCCTTCCTTCCCTCCCTCCCTCCCTCCTTTCTTTCTTTCTTTCTTTTTTCTTTCTTTCTTTCTTTCTTTCTCTCTCTCTCTCTTTCTTTCTTTCTTTCTTTCTTCTTCTCTTCCCCCTCCTTCTTCTCCTTCTATTTCTTCTTCCCTTCCTTTCCTTTCCTTCCTTTTCTCCTCCTCTTCTTCTCCTTCTCCTCCCCTCCTCCTTTCTACTTCTGCTATTTCTTCTTCTTCCCCTTCCTTCCCTGCCTCCCTTCTTTCTTTCTTTCTTTCTTTCTTTCTTTCTTTCTTTCTTTCTTTCTTTCTTTCTTTCTTTCTTTCTTTCTTTCTTTCTTCTTCTCTTCCCCTCCTTCTCCTTCTCCTTCTATTTCTTCTTCCCTTCCTTTCCCTTCCTTCCTTTTCTCCTCCTCCTCTTCTTCTCCTTCTCCTCCCTTCCTCCTTTCTACTTCTGCTATTTCTTCTTCTTCCCTTTCACAGATCTCCAAAAAGATTTCTCTTTTTTGTTGACATGATAGTGATTAGCGATGACCAATGCAACCTTCTTTGCAAATTCTTTCCCTGAGAATATTTGGAAGGATTCATCTCCCATACCCTTTCAAATTTTGTTCAGAGAACTTGCTTTGGCTCCTCCAAAAATAACAAAACATGTCAGCTTGTAAATCAGGTTTAGTAGCTTCCTCAGCTAATGAGTTTTTCACCAAATTCCAGGGAACTCCAATATTTTCATCATTTTGCGTGGGATGGAGAATTAACTCTCACCATCATGCTGCTTCTCTGTTTGGTTTTGTTTTTCTAAAGAGCTTTTTTTGTTTAAAAAGCTGCTTAGAAAAAAAAAGATGGTTAAAAAACGATAATAACAAGTGAAAAGAAAAATAGAAAGTGCCAAAAAGAAAAAAAAAATAGAAAGTTAAGGATATAGTAAAGAAAATTTTAAAAAATACTTTTGTTTTGTATGTCCAATATTGTATCTTTTTTCCATTGTCATTTTGTAATGTCTCATTTTTAAATTAAGTCTCAGTTTTGTCAGATAATACTTAACAGAATAATAAAGTTGGGAGGGACAATGGAGGTCATCTACCCCCTGCTCAAATAGGAGATCCTTGTTCTTGTTCCATAACCTCTTTTAAACACCATCTATTTATAGTAGCAGATACTGTTAAAATTAACTTCTGGTTCCATTGTACAAAAATATCCTTCCATATCTTTCAAAGTTCAAATATTTTCCTTCCTTCATTCTGTGTTTTACATTCAAAGAATGAAAGACTAGAAACGCGAGCAGGATTTTTAAAAACATCAGCAGTTAAAATTATCAACCATTATCTAATTAAATCATGTGCAACTTTTCTGCACGTACTTTTTCCCCCCTCTGGAGTACAAAACAGGTTCTTGCAATTTGGACACTCACATTTTAAACTTAACTTCCTTTATTCATTTGTTTCATCCGAGCCTTATTATCTACACTAATACGTCTTAAAGAGGTATCTTCTGAAAACGCTCCAGAAATTGTACGCTTCTTTCATTGCTACTTATTGCTAAAGAAGTTTCTCCCCCCCACCCCTTTTTACTTAATCATTTGCCTTTTTTTTCCCCATCAATTTTTCCTGGGGGTGATGGAGAAGTTGGCAGATCAGCTCTTCATTTTAAACTCCAGAGGAAAATAATTGCAATAGTTTGTCAAGTTAACACGGAACTTTTAATGGTTGCCAGCTAATTAAATAACAAAGGATGTTTCATATCTCCCCCTTAGGCTCCCAAGGAAGACATATAAAGACGCTAAACATTTTTCGCTAAAAAAAATTCCTTCTCTCTGCGCTGAAGCCGGTAAGCCTGTTTGATTCATTTCTTTAGCAAAATATATATATATATCTTCTACTTCTACTCTTCGTCCTTTTCCTGTGTATCTGTTCAGACAACTGGTTTTTTTTACAAGTTTTTCCCAGAAATGTATTCAATCTTGGGGGGTTGAGAGCAAAGCACGTTTATTAAGCAACTGTTGATTGTCTTCCTCCTTTCTCTATTTCAAGGCTTTCTCCCTCTCCGGGAACTTCCAGTTGTGTAATACAATTTGAGGCAATACTTTTCCACATCTTTGCAAAATAAAAATGTCTGGAGATTTTTGCTTTCCTTCATCATTAGGACAGGTTCGCGGCATCTTGGTTTAAATATTTCTTTTTCAGAAGCCAGATCTTTTAATTCACCCAAGCTACCCTTTGAGGTAGGTACAATTAGGATCGTAGCTCCAAATTAAATCCATTCCATGAGAAGTAAAACACTTTGATTTTTAAGAGGAAAGTAATTCATGCATAAATAAAGCTGCATTGGCAAATCCAGCCCTCTAGAGGGCAGCATCGAACAATTCTCAAATAGAACATGGATTCATGGGGATCTTGTAGGAGCATCTGATCTGGAGACCACCAGGAGATCCAAACTGGGAATTAATTCCAGTTTTAATTGTAAATTAAAAGGAAAACAAGAAAACAAGAGAAAAGGACATCTTCTGGCAAGAAAAATGGATAGTTGTGTCTGTGAGATGAGAAATCAAACACAGCTCTGCTTGATTTCCTTAGAATGGTTTAGAGTCCTGTAGGATCGTTATGTCCTTTTTTAAATATTACCTTTGAACATTAATCCAGGTGGAAACTTTTGAATGTGGGTGTTTCAAAGGCATGGACAATAGGAAGGACACAGACAATAGCTGGAAAGCAGCTTGGTAAATAATAGTTTTAACGAAAATAACTCAGTAAACTGTGTTTGAACAAATGATGTAAAGACTAACTTTAAAAAAAAACAATATTCAATATTCAGAGGGTAAATATACAACCATTAGCCTGATTTGTCAAGAAGTAGCTTCATATCACCATATGTGTGTGTGTGTGTGAGAGAGAGAGAGAGAGAGAAAGAGAGAGAAAGAGAGGGAGGGAGGGAGGGGGGGGAAGGATACTGCAAAACCTCCATTCCCACCCCACTCCAGGGAAAGGATACTGCAAAATCCCCATTCCCTCCCCACTCCTGGGGCAAGGCAGAGGTGGTATTTGCCGGTTCTCCAAACTATTCAAAATTTCCACTACCGGTTCTCCAGAACCTGTCAGAACTCACTGGATTTCACCCCTGGTGTGTGTGTATATGTATATATGTAGACATACATATATGTCCATACACTATATATATATATATATATATGTAGGTCTTTGGTTATTCAGTGTTCTCCCGCGTAGAATTGGATGTGTCTTGGTGACGTTTCGACGAAGTCTCATTCGTCATCTTCAGGCTGGTATTCTCAGCTTCGTGCTTCCAGGAGCTTCGTGCTTCCAGGAGCTTCCACGTGCTTCCTTCTTGCTCCTGGAAGCACGAAGCCGAGAACACCAGCCTGAAGATGACGAATGAGACTTCGTCGAAACGTCGCCAAGACACATCCAATTCTACACGGGAGAAGACCCGAATAACCAAAGACCTACATACAAACACCCGCGAAAACCTCAGAAAACACACACACACACACACACACACACATACACACACACACGGCTAGCTGATGAGAGCTAAAATTTCAGTCTATACTCAATTCAATTGGCTGATCTATAAATAACCTAGACTGCAATATATGGTTCATTTATTTATAGATCAGCCAATTTAAGCCGATCTATATAATAAGCAATTTAATTCGCCCCTGAATTGAAGTGACCTGAGTATAGACTGAAATTGTCATAGATGTGCAAAGTCATTGAAACGTCTCAGACTTCCTAGGAGGTTGATTGTCATAATTGTCCACATTTTCTGAATGGCTTTTGAAGGCTTGATGTTTGGAAACTGGTTTGGGTTGTTTTCCAACATCTGGTTAGTCGGCAACATTTTTTAAAAAAATATTCCTCAATTAGAATTACCCCTCCCTTCCTTCAAGGATTTCATGAAAAGACATGTGATTTTCCAAAAAGTCATATGCCTTTCTGGAATTGTTGCCGAGAACGTGTTCAACTGGCTCCGTCTATGAATTCTTGGTCATCTGTAGTAATGCAAAATGGAACCTTAAACATTTTAATTAAATTAAACATTTGCTTCCTCTGGTCAATTTAGGAGCACCAAGTTCCAAGTCTTTGTTTTGCTTACTTGGCCCTCTAAGACAAAAAGTTGGAAAGGAAGAGAGGCCGGCTTAAACGAAGATCACTAGGGCAACATAACACCCCAAAGCGATTGACCGCAATAATCAAGCCAGGGATATGGCTGCCTCTCTAGCCAAGAAGGAGATGAGAGAACTACAAAAGAAAAAAAAAATCCTGACAGTTAGAACAAATAATCAGTGGAAAAACTGACCTCCAGAAGTTGTGAATCCCCCAATACTGGTTTTAAGAAGAGATTAGACAACCGTTGGTCTGAAATGGTGAGCCCTCTGCTCAGACACAAATGCTGTCTGAGCAGGGGGCTGGAGTAGAAGACCTCCAATGTCTCTTCCAACCTGTACTGTTCTGTTCTGTTCTGTTCTGTTCTGTTCTGTTCTGTTCTGTTCTGTTCTGTTCTGTTCTGTTCTGTTCTGTTCTGTTCTGTTCTACTCTACTCTACTCTACTCTACTCTACTCTACTCTATATTCTCTTCTCTTCTCTTCTCTTCTCTTCTCTTCCCCTCCCCTCCCCTCCCCTCCCCTCCCCTCCTCTCCTCTCTCCTTCCCTTCCCCATTCTCTATTCTATTCTATTCTATTCTATTCTATTCTATTCTATTCTATTCTACTCTACTCTACTCTACTCTACTCTACTCTACTCTACTCTACTCTACTCTATTCTATTTTTCATTCCAATATCTATTCTATTCTATTCTATTCTATTCTATTCTATTCTATTCTATTCTATTCTATTCTATTCTATTCTATTCTATTCTATTCTATTCTATTCTATTTTCTCTTCTCTTCTCTTCTCTTCTCCTCTCCTCTCCTCTCCTCTCCTCTCCTCTCCTCTCCTCTCCTCTCCTCTCCTCTCCTCTCCTCTCCTCTCCTCTCCTCTCTCCTTCCCTTCCCCATCCTCTATTCTATTCTATTCTATTCTATTCTATTCTATTCTATTCTATTCTATTCTATTCTATTCTATTCTACTCTACTCTACTCTACTCTACTCTACTCTACTCTACTCTTCATTCCAATATCTATTCTATTCTATTCTATTCTATTCTATTCTATTCTATTCTATTCTATTCTATTCTATTCTATTCTATTCTATTCTATTCTATAGATCTGCCTAAGTTTTGCCAGTGACCTCCTAGTGCAGAATTCGTGAGATATCACTATTTTTTGGAAAAAGTGGTAGGCACCGACATATTTCTCAAAGGGCAACTTTTAAATCTTGTAGGTGTGATTGGGAGCGTGCAGTAAGGAGATCTGACCAGGTCAAATTAAGAATGCTAATGATGAGATCCATCAACTACATTTGCATAAGTAATCTGTTTATTGAATGAACCGCACCTGGGTTGACTTGACACAACCATACACTCATGTTCTTGACAGCTCTGGGTCGCCCACAAAACACATACCTGAACAGAGAGGTGGCCTCTGTTTCCTTATGCTAAGTCACGGGAGAGATTAAGTCAGCGGCTCTCAACCTTTCGTCACCAACACCCCCTTTAAAGAGATTTTGTGAGCACGGATCATGGCCACGGATCCCCCCAAGTCGTAAGATTTAGATCATAACATTTCTTCATGCCTTTGAGAATCCATTGTGATGACAACATGGCCCACTAAATGTCTCTGGAACACGGGTTGAGAACCTCTAAGTCAGTGTTTCTCAACCTTGGAAGCTTGAAGATGGGTGGACTTCAACTCCCAGATTCTGGGAGTTGAAGTCCACCCATCTTCAAGCTACCAAGGTTTGGAAAGACTGCTCTAAGTCATGGGAAAATACTTCTTGAAGATGAGGTTGGTCTACGGTTGTCATCTGCCATGGTCTCCAGTTGGTTTTTCTCCTTCAGGATTTGACCATGCTCCATTCCCTGTCCTTTCATCTCTTTGATCCAAAGGGTTTGTGGGTGGTGTCCAGAAGGACATTGATGAAAAATATGAAGCTCACTTGATATGAAATCCTGTCTTTTCAGACCTACCTCTGCTTCCAGGATCATGAACTTCTACACTCAACCAGAATCCATTGACTCTTATCTACCATACTATCTCTCGTATTATCCACCGTGTTATGCTCCTTGCTATCCCCAGTATGGTTATGGCAGTGGGACCAGCTACTGTGTCCCAGGGGATGGCTACAACCCTGGCTATCAACCATACGGCTACGGTTCAGGGGGTTTAAACACATGTTCTACATCACCTTGTAGTTATGGTTACCGATACACCCGCAGAGGAAGCTGCTACGAACCTTGGAGCTACCGGATGGGCTATGGAGCCAGGCGCAACTTCCCATCCAGGAGATACCATAGCCCCAACCCCTGGTAAACTCCAGGTGGACCTTCCAGAAGACTGAAGATACAGCAACCATCACAGGTGGCCACAGAGGACCTGGTGTTTTTGAAAAGCTGAAGATGAGCAGCTCCCTTGTCCCTCTTTAGATGTTGAAATGTGTCTTCTCCAACTTGGGGAGAATGGGTTGTGAGTCAACCATGATGGGAATTGTAGTCCGGTTATATCTAGAAGGCATCAAACTTGGAAATACTTAGTCCTTCTGGTTGCCAGTTCTTTCCCAGGATGAAAGCTGACCCAATCCACAACCCATTTTCATGCATCTCTGTGGCCACCACCTGTTTTTGAGACCATATCTTTTCAAGACAAGACCCTAGCTTGGAGGAACATATCACATTTCACACCACCTTCTTAACCACGTCCAACCAGCTTAGTGAAGAACCAGACACTCTTGCTGTAATCTTCTCCTGCAATAAAACTTTCCCTACAATATCAAACCATCTTCTCTATTATCTTATTTATTATGCATTGTTTTCATCACAAACTCTGGCGGGGATGGGAGTTGGAGGGAAACACATTCATTGGAATTCTGGTACAATCCCTCCCACCAACCTATGGGTCAGACCTGGAAGCCATCTTTCACATTTGGGCCTTTGGGCTTGCCACATTTACTGCTGTGGGAAACTGGGAAGGGGGATTGTATGGAGCATGGGTGATATGTAGTCATAATAACATTCCTTTCTCAGAAAGTCAAGGACATCTTGCCCTGGACCTGGGAGGCTGGACCTGGGAGGCATCTCCAGTTGGGACGGTGCTTTGATTGGATCATGTGATGGGCTTGGGGGTGCTGGGCAGGGACCTGGACTTTCCTTTGGGTGGGGAAAACCTGGAAACTTTCAGATTTGGGTTTTCCCAGATGTGCCAATATGACATCTCTAATAAAATGGAACTTTGAGGAAACTCAAGTGTTTCCTTGGAGGTGTTACTTGTAACCCTGACTCTATGATCCCATTGTCCTTTAGAAAGGCATGGAAAACCAGGTTTCTACCTTGGCTTCTGGATGGTCTGGAGTTTCACCTGGAGAAGAAGAGAAATGACAAATCCCAGAAGCCTCTTAAAGTCTTCCTATTCCATCTTAATGGGATCTCTTTCTCTTGTCTTGGTTTTTTCGGCTTATAGTCAGCAACCGGCAGTACATAGTTGAAATAGGATGGCCGTATGACTTTAACAAATAAATAAATAAATAAATAAAGGGAGGGGAATTGACTTTGTAGGGGCTTATAGAATAGAATAACAGAGTTGGAAGGGATCGTGGAGGTCTTCTAGTCCAACCCTCTCCTTAGGCAGGAAGCCCTACCCCACTTCAGACAAACAGTTGTCCAACCTCTTCTTAAAAAATCCCAGTGTTGGGCTGGTATGGATCTTTGTTCAGACTGCCTTAAATCCACATATACTAACGGGCGTAATTGCAAATCACAGGCATAATTTGGATTGAATGGATCACCCCTACCCTTAAGTCCAATCCTTCTACATTTGTATTGTCAAGATTGTGTTGAACATTGGAGGTTTTCAAGAGGAAGAGAGAAGTTATCCAGTCCCACGTGACTCCATTCTACAGGTTCCTTTCCTTGTATCCTGCAAAACACATCTCCTATCTGCAAAGAACCACCTGTACAGAGCGCTCAACGTGTAATTACACAACCTACTTTACTCTGACTCACATCAATAGTGACAGAAAGCCAACGTGTTAGGTGGAAACATACAGTAGTCAGCTATTCATGAGACAAACTCATGACAATCCCAAAATTAACAACTGTGTAGGGTGGTGTGAGATAGGATCCTGCCTGCTTTTGATCTTGTCTAATCTGGTTCTATCTCAAGCGTCAGGAAAAGGCATCTCCCATTTTCCGTTGGTGATGGATGCCAAAGAGCTGAACCTCAAGCCTTCTGTACATCATGAAAAATCTCTGCAGCTGAACTGTGAAAATTGCAACCAGATCAAAAAAGAAACAAGATGGCTAATGTGTCATTTGGTTAATTAACATCAGAGGCCTATTTACTTTAATGTAACAGGATCTACAAGAATCTGCATATTGTGTAGGAGATAAGTAGCACAAGGTTGGTCATGAGCCTCTTCTTATTTTAAAGGAAGGCAAGCTGGATCCAAACAGAAGTTGAAGGTCATATAATAACTTCTGCCTACCTCCAAAAGTGTGGATGGATGATCTCAAATTCTCCCTGCTCTGATTCATCAACCCCATAATTCACATCCCAGCCCCTCAGGATTTAGACAATGATGCAGCTTGGTGATTTATGGTCCTCATTTGATCCCAAAGTGTCCACCAGAAGGATGGTGAAGATGGAAATGTGTCCTGTTGCATCCAGAACCCCTCCCTGAGTTGAGTCACGGTAACCTTCATTGCCTTCTGAAAAAGAAGTCCATTTTTTGACTCAGCTTATGAGTCTGCATATGAAGAGCATATGCAGACTCATAAGTCTGCAAATGAAGAGCAGTTGTTTGTGGAGAACAAAGAGGGTTCAAATCCTGCCAGTGGAAGATGTAAGAATGAACACCAGAGGGAAAAATTGGACATGGTACAAGGAAAATACCTTCTTGAACTACAGAAGTTGAAACCATTGGAGAACAAGAGTTTTCATGTTGGTTTCATGCAGGGGTGAAATCCTGCAGGTTCTGACAGGTTTTGGACAACTGGTAGAAGAAATTTTGAGTAGCTCAAAGTTGGCCCCAGAGTGGGGAGGGAATGGAGATTTTGCAATATCCTTCCTCTGCCGTACCCACCAAGCCACACCCACCAAGCCACGCCCACAGAATCG
This sequence comes from Masticophis lateralis, assembly GCA_030761175.1. Taxonomy (NCBI): domain Eukaryota; kingdom Metazoa; phylum Chordata; class Lepidosauria; order Squamata; family Colubridae; genus Masticophis; species Masticophis lateralis. The sequence goes on along the minus strand of JAUDYJ010000017.1, from coordinate 11,777,424 downwards.
GTAGTAAAAAAATTTGGATTTCACCACTGGTTTTATGCAATATGCTGAGCTTCCGTGTGTGTTTGAATTGAGCTTCATGTGTCCTGCAAAGTCAGCCATTTATAAACCAAGATCGAGAAAAAATGTTGGTTTCATGCAATGTGGGAACTGTTGATTCTGAAGCTGGCCATGTTAAGAAACCTGGTGGTAATTTAGGCGGCTGGTGAAGTTTAGTTTTTGGTCTACACAGAATTTTTTTCTTTTTTTTTTTTTTCTTGTCTACATTCCTATTTGGCATTGGAGAAATACGTTTAGTTTAACTGAGTTTACTTTATTATCATTGCACCTCGTACAATAAAATTAAATCCCATCTTCAGTGTACATTATAACTATAAAAATAAACCACAAACACATATTCTTCACATTCTATCTATTATAATTTAATTGAAAACTCCCGATATTGCATTTATGTTGCACTATGCAGTAGAATTCAATATAGTTACTGCCCTGGAATAGCAGCTGTTTTTCAGCCTGTTTATCCTTGTTTTTATTGCCCTGTACCGTCTGCCAGATGGTAATAGTTCCAAAAAAAAAAAAGGATGAGATGGATATTTAAGAATGTTTTGAACTTTCTTAAGGCAGCGGGCAGCTCTTCCAAACAGCGGAGAGGGCAACCCATCATCCTCTGGGCAATGATGTTAACCATCTGGAGCAGGGGTCTCCAACCTTGACAACTTTACGACGTGTGGACTTCAACTCCCAGAATTCCTCAGCCAGCATGGGAGTTGAAGTCCACAAGTCGTAAAGTTGCCGAGGTTGGAGACCCCTGTTCTGGACCGCTGTCCTATCTGCCATTGTGCAATTGGCAAACCATACACAGATGCGGTAAGTTAAAATACTCTCTATGGTGCAGTCAGTGGTGGAAGGTCACCAGCGGTTTCTCAAGATGGAAGAAATGTTCTCCTACTCCAAATATGGATGCCAACCCACAGATTAAAAAACAGCAACCACACAGCACGGAATTCAATGCAGAAGAAACTTTATTGAAGGACAGAGAAATGGAGATACAGAAAAACTAGTTTATGCTAAAGTTGAGATATACAAGATAGTTGTAGATATTTAAGCAAGGATATAGCTTGCCATGCTGGAAGAGACCTCAAAGAATCTTCTAGTATTCTGTTTCTACACGGTCCAGCCATATCCCTTCTGAAGAAACATACAAGAAGGGTGTATACATACATACCTCCCCTCAGTTAGTTCTCCAGGAACTTCTATTGATCAAAGCAAGACATCCTGCTATTGACATAGAGGTAGAATTCTTAGCATGGTATCCATAGTTATATGTCAACTAGTTTCCAGTTAATGGACATTCTTGGAAATTGTGACACCTTTCTGAGTTTGGAAAGCAGTGGTTTTCAACATTTCTTTTGGTGGTTGGGCAAACGAAAGAGAAGAAGGTGGGTTCTCTTCGTTTTTGCATGGGGATGATATCTGGACATATATTTTAGGACGTTAGGTGGCCACTGAATCTGTTCTAGTCTGCTCCTCTCTCTTTGAAGCAAAACTTGATGTCTCCAAACCCATCTCCTTTCTTTGATCTGGACCCAAAGCTGGTCCCAGTTTATTATTCTAAAGTCAGGTGGGACTTTTGATCCTGTAAAATTTCTGTTCCTTGCTTTAGGGTAATTTTCACAGGCGCTGGCTTACTTAGAAGCCGTACCACTTTCCTTGAAGGACTCGTGATAAGCTTGCAGAGACCCTGGGATCCTTTACAATACAGTCTGAAAACCACAGTACAAAACATTTTGGTATCTTTCTTTTTGGTTTGTTTGTTTTCCTCAGTTTATGATCAAAACCAAAAATTGACATGATCTCCCTTTTTTAAAAAAAAAAAATATCAACAGGGGTGGGGAACCTGTAGCTCTCCAGATGTTCTTCAACGATCTGGTGGAATTTCTATGACAAAAACACTTGGAGAGGAATAGGTTCCCCATCAACAAGATAAACGAAGATGAGACAGGACTGAAAAGTCACACTCGGTCAAAGATGCAATGAGTAGAGCCTGGATTTCAGAGGTACTTAGCATCAGATGGAGTATTTTGTTGAACACGAGCAATCCAAGATCTTTGAAAGCCAGGTCCAATCAACATAAGTGATGATGTTGTTATTTGCCTTGAAAGTTGCATTGGGTCTGGGTCTTCTTGTTTTGTTTTGTTGTTTTCTTGTCTTGTTTCTTTGTTTTGTTGTTGAGATTCCAAAGCACCATCTCAGAAGCTGCTGCTGTATCTTAAGGTTCTTCATGAAGGGCAACCATAGAAAAACAAACCCAGGAGACCAATAATCAGTCTTGGAGTTGTATAGCAAGAAGAGATATGGCAGGAACCCTGGAAAGGAGACGACAGCTGGAGCCAGGAAATCAGCAAATGGGGTTGTAGCAAGGATCACAGTATATGAGAGGGCTGCATCTGGATCTGGAAACTTGAGGTCCCCAGTTGCTTATGGAGGGAGGAGACCAACAGAAAGGAGGATAACAGGAACTAGATCCCCAGATTACCCTGGAGGGAGGAGGACAATTTAGACTTCTGCATCGGGGTCTACAGATACGGCTGTAGCCGGGATTGCAAGTACCACATCTGGACCAAGGAAGGGAGGCATCTTGAGATCCTCGCCTGGAAATGGATGGAGAACTGCAACGGCCACAAGGAGCACACGGACTACAAGAACTATGTCTGCGCCATGGAGGACAGAAAGGAGCACACGGACTACAAGAACTATGTCTGCGCCATGGAGGAGAGCAAGGAGAGCAGGGACTACAAGAACTATGTCTGCACCATGGAGGAGAGCAATGAGAGAAGGGATTAAGAGAGCCACGTCTGGACCAGGGAGGACAGCATCTGGAGATGGGCTTATGAGATCCCCATCTGTTCATGAAGGGAGAAGACCAGCTTCCACTTCTGGACAAAGGAGGACAGCAGCAGCGAGATCCCCAGCTGCACGTGGAGGGAGAAGGAGATCTTCGACAGCTAGATCGAGGCCTACAAATGGGGCTATAATGGGGGTTACAGGAACCACATGTGGCCCAAGGAGGAGAGCAGGAGCTGCGGTCTTGGGATCCCTGCCTGGACCTGGATGGAAAACTCCAATGGCAGGAAGGACAGGAGGGATTACAAGGGCCATATCTGGACGAAGGAGGAAAATATCTGCAGGAGCTGCGGTCTTGGGATCTCTGTCTGGACCTGTCTGGAGAACCCCAACGGCAGCAAGGAGCATAGGGATTACAAGGGTCATATCTGGGTGAAGGAGGAAAATATCTGCAGGAGGAGCTGGAATCTTGAGATCCTCGTCTGGATATGGGTGAAGGACCCCAACGGCAGCAAGGAGCATAGGGATTACAAGGGCCATATCTGGGTGAAGGAGGAAAATATCTGCAGGAGGAGGTGGAATCTTGAGATCCCCGTCTGGACCTGGATGGAGAATCCCAATGGCAGTAAGGAGCACAGGGATCATAAGGGCCACATCTGGACCAAGGAGGACAATAGCTGGAGCTAGAACGTTGAGGTCCCCAGCTGCGTATGGAGGGAGGACAAGATCTTGACCGAGTAGACTGGGATCTACAGAGTGGGCTGTAAGAGGGATTATAAGAGCCACGTCTGGACCTGGGAGGACAACAGCTGGGATCTGGGCAGGAAGGAGCCCAACAGGGGGGCCAACATCTGGGTCGTGACCCACTGCTGGCACTTATGCGTGGACCACAGCTATAGCTGTAGGAAGGAGAATCATGTCCGGGTTTATGATCTAAGGCGAAGCTCGTGAGATTATCAGCATAGAAATATTCAGAGGGGAAATTGTAGTCATTTTCATAGTTGATGCCCCAGCTGTCTAGATCCAAGTATTGCTGAGGTGTGTAGAAGATCATCTCAAGAGGATCGAGGTAGGTCTGAAAAGAAGGACACTGAATGAGGGGAAGCCCAGAGTCAAAAAATCATCATAAGCTTACTCAGAGGTGGATACGCCATTAAGAGTACAGCTCTCCAGAGAAATCAAAGAAGACTTACCTGGACCATAGACAACAGACAGTATGAAGGGATCTCTGCAACTTCTCCGGATTTCACTGACCTTTTATAGAATTCCTGGAGCCTGGACAACTCATAAGTCGGAAGCCCGACATTACCACCGATTTATTTCAAGGAGCTTTAATTCCCTTGGTACCTTCAAAAAGTAATTTTGGGCTCGTCTGAAACACACCACACCCTCGCGCTGTCTAATTGTCGGGAATTAAGAGTGGCAGCTGGTCTGAGGGTTCTCATGTGAGCCTTATGCAGTGGTGGATGAAGGGAACGAAGGGTTGACTCAAAGCCATAGGATGACCTACGGAATGACAAGATGCTATTGATGGTAGGAAATGCATACCTAGAGATACCACTGCAATCCACGTGTGTTCACCCAGAAGTTTGCAAGACTCTGGAGAGATTTGGGACAGAGTGAGTCCATTCCTACTCCACAGGGTAGAAGAAGTCTCCATAACATCTTCCAAGGTAAAGATGGGATATAAATATACAGGAATAATAATCCATATAATGTCCAAAGACGTTTCATACCAGGTTAGACTTTGCCTTGAGTCCACCTGTCTCAGAATTCTCCCCACTACCTTCAAAGCTCCCACCAGCCTCAAGGACAGCAGATCATCTCCATCCCTTCCTAGAACCTTTTTATAAACACAACGTTTGGACCATAGTTGAAACGCATATAACATAACATGAATAATGTTGGGTGAGACTCTTCTTCAACTCAAGCATCCATACAACGACTAACTGGACCTCATGGAAAGTCCACCAGCTTGATCAGATGACTCTTGGCTCAGTCCCCAAACATCTCATCTCCCAAGAGGCGTGTTGAGGTGCATTGCAGAAGAAGAAGAAATGGATGGAAACTAGCCATGGAGAGAAGCAACCTAGAACTAAGGAGAAACTTCCTGACAGTGAGAACAATTAACCAGTGGAACAACTTGCCACCAGAAGTTGTGAATACTCCAACACTGGAGGTTTTTAAGAAGAGAATGGACAATCGTTTGTCTGGAATGGCATAGGTCCGTGATGGTGAACCTACAGCACAGGTGCCACAGGTGGCTCAGCTGATTTTCGGGTCTTCTGGACCCACCTGAAGTAGAGAAACAGGCTGGGGGTGGGGGTGTGGGAAGGCCCATTATTTTTTCTCACCTGACTCCAGGACCTCTCTAGGAGCCTGGGGAGAGTGAAAACAGCCTTCCCCACTCCACCACCACCACCCCCTGAGGTCCTCCGGAGGCTGAAAATGGTCCCACCAGAAGTTGTCAAATGGGGCATTTTCAGCCTCCGGAGGATCTCTGGGGGGGGGAGGCCATTTTTGTCCTCCCCAGACTCCTAGAGAGGCCCTGGAGGCCGGGGACAGCAAAAAACGGGCCTTGTGGTTCCACCAGAAGTCGTTAAACGGGCTGGTTTGGCCTCCGGAGGACCTCCGAGGGGGGGGGGGGTTGGGGAAGGCTGTTTTTGCTCTCCCCAGACTCCTAGAGAGGCCCTGGAGCCAGATGAGAAAGAAAAACACGCCTACCAGGCCATTGCATGACAGGAGTAGGAGGAAGAGAGTTGAGTGTGCATGCACGGGAGCAGGGCACATAGAATTATGGGTGCGGGTGCGGGAAAGTACGCACACGAACACCCCCCCCCCCTCCTGGCATGCGATGGCAAAAAGTTAGCCATCACTGGTATAGTTTCTCCTGCTTAAGCATGGGGTTGGACTACAAGACCTCTAAGGGCCCTTTCAACTCTGTTATTCTCTGTAAATGGATCCCGCTAACAACTGCTGAACATTTGATCTTCTGACATTTTCTGGGCACATTCAGAGAGATGTCCTCCAAACTCGCGGTCTTGGCAAGGTTGGATTGTGACCAGCCTGAAGAAAACTTGTTTTCCTTGACTTTAGGTTTCCGCCTTTTCAAATGAGCCTCGTTTCCACATCAGCGGTCGAGCAAAGCGAAGGTTGCACCAAAGGAAGAATTTCGCAAAATGCAAAAAAAAATAAAAAAAATAAAAAATTGTCCATTTTCCCAACTTGCAAACAATTTTCCTGACGTAATCAAGTTTGGCATTTTTTATTAGTAGTAGTAGTAGTATTACGAAGGTCGTTTTTCTTTCTCCATTCGCTTTCCTCCCCCGATGACATTTTGCAACTGGATCGCTGCCTTTCCCGCTTTTGAAAAAGCAGAAATACTGTAGCTTAGTTGCATTTAATTAAGCAATTAGTTTACTCATTAAAACTGAACCAGCCTGATTTCTTCCCAAATCTCAGAACTTGGGTGGAGGGCCTCTTCTGTTTTATTTTTATTTATCTTTATTATATCTTTATTTGCTAATTTGTTAGACAAAAGGCTCTGATTTGCCTGCCAGTGGGAGTTTATATTTTATATCCTAAGCTTATGATTATAACAATCCAAACAACTATTTATAGTCACAGAACCTAACTCTCCCCATTATAATTTTCTGGGGATGCAAAAAGTCACATCCGCTCCTAAATATTACCCGTCTCCCGTCTTCAGAAAATATGTCAGCCAGGTGTCCTGCACTTGGTGGATTTTCCAAAACTGGGTACCCATTTCCTGACTTTTCTTTCACTACGCAAAGTCCCTTTTTGGCGGTGGTGAAATCTGAACTGGTTTGCTACCGTTTCGCTGGCCACGCAGTGCGCACCAAAAGAAGGTTTGAGAAGTTAAGTAGAAATATAAAAGGGGGGGAGGGAATCAGCTGTGCCACGTGATTTAACTTCTCTAGAAAGCAGGATTTCCTGCTTTCTAGCCAAGTCAAACAGCTGATCATTGGAAATAACAGTTCAGAGAAACAGGTAGCTTTTTTAAAACTACCGGTTTGAACGAACCGGTAGCTATTTTTTAAACTACCAGTTTGACCGAACCGGTAGCTTTTTTTTTTTTTTTTAACTACCGGTTTGCCTGAATCGTTAGTTTTTATCACTACTGCTTCGCCTGAACCGGAGCGAACCGGTAGCATTTCACCCCTGCTTTTTGGTGTCCGTTGACTTATTTGGATCACCAAAAACATCTCAAGATGTTTTACTATGGATGTTCCTCTTGGGAAAAACAGGGCTGTTTGTTCCTTCAGCCTGAATCTGTTTTGTGTGTGTGTGTGTGTGTTTGTTTAGGAAAAACACAGCCCATGCCATTAAAAAATATACGCAAAGAATAAACCATTCTTTAATTAACTAACACCCCAGGGTTTTTTTTCCAGGCCTAAAAGCAAAACCTACAATGCTGTGATAAACCCAGATTTAATTACAGTTTATAGCACCTTCTGCTTTATTGGGAAAAGACAGGTGACATCTCTTTCTAAAGAGAAGGGCCAAGTGGTTGGCGGCTTCTTTGAAGGACATCAAGGGTTTGATTCTCAATTTATTTACTTATTTTTATCCAGGCGGGGTGTTGACTAATTGCCACTTCTCGAAGGCATGCCTTTGACTTAATCATGCTCTGTAACTGGCCCCAAAGTCCGTATTATTTCTTTAATCATTGGGTTGTTGCTTTAGAAAATTCTTGTCGGATGACACTGTAGACAAATATGTCTCAACCAAAGTCTTGTCCAAATCATGCATGGATCAGGTTTAGAAGAGTGTCAGGCCTTCTTGATGGTTTTCTGAAGAATATAGAATAGAATAGAATAGAATTTTATTGGCCAAGTGTGATTGGACACACAAGGAATTTGACTTGCAATCAGAAGGAAAGTTGGAGAAGAAATACACTGGGTCCCTCAGGATTCTTCCGTGTTGGGCAAGGCTACACATTACACTGAAAGTCCACGATATTAAATAGTTCTCAATTCCCACTTTTCATTTCACGATAGATGGTAGAATATTGCATGCAACCCAAGGACTGTTCGGCCTTCAGTCCCATCTTCTGACTCAGTTTTCTCATTTGCACAAGATGCGTCTGTTGGGATCCCAAAATACATTAGCTCGGATAGAATAATGTAGACCGAAGAGTGAATGCCATGTGAAAAGTGGGTCCAATGTGGAGTTTGAAATCAGTATTCTTGAAATCAAATTTTTGAAGACCGACGGATGGACGGACGGATGGACGGACGGACGGAAGGAAGGGAGGGGGGAGGGAAGAAGGGAAGGAAGAAAGGTAAAATAAGGGAGGGAGGAAAAGGTAAGGGAGAGAGGGAAGAAGGAAAGGAAGGAATGGAAAGGGAAGAAAGGAAGGGGAAGGGAAGGGAAGGGAAAGGAAAAGGAGGGAGGTAGGAAGAAAGGAAGGGGAAGGGGAAGGAGAAGGAGAAGGGGAAGGAGAAGGGGAAGGGGAAGGAGAAGGAGAAGGAGAAGGGGAAGGGGAAGGGGAAGGGGAAGGGGAAGGGGAAGGGGAAGGGGAAGGAGAAGGAGAAGGAGAAGGAGAAGGAGAAGGAGAAGGAGAAGGAGAAGGGAGAAGGGAGAAGGGAGAAGGAGAAGGAGAAGGAAGAGAATCTCTTCAATGTTCATCCTGTGAAGAAAACATGCTGTGTTCCTAGGGTCATATCATGGCTGCAGTCTCTAAATTATGCAGATCCAGGGCATCAATTAATATAATAAAAAGCTGCTTGCACATCACCTTTTCTTCCCTGACTTTAAAATTAGAAGGGTGTAGAAATGCCCAATATACTTGAGCTAAAAGTTGAAAATTACACGGACGAGGAGAACGATATAGAGACTGCCGATTAGCAACCTGCTATCAAAGTAATTAAACTTGCTGGAGTTGGCATATAATTAGGTTCTCCCCTTTAAAGTTTGAAGTCTTCTGGCTATGGATGAGGGTGGATATATATATATAGAAAAGGGGAACTCTTCCTTTGAACCCTCTTACACAGTTGGCCTCTTTATCCAGATCTCTAGGTAGGTGCAACGCGTCTCGTTTGGTTCGGCAAAATGGCTCATTGGGGGAGACTTTCAGCTGACCGGGGGGGGGGGGGTGCAACAGACTTTAAAATGTTTTTTAAGGGGTGGGGGTGGGTGAGTGGGTGGGAGAATCTGTGAATTTCAGCCTCGTGTTTGTAGGAAAGTGTTCAGCAGGAGAATAGCTATTTCTATTCGACTTTTAAATCCTGTGTTTTAAATGGCATGTATGAGAGAGAGAAGATGAGATAGATAGGTAGGTAGGTAGGTAGGTAGGTAGGTAGGTAGGTAGGTAGATAGATAGATAGATAGATAGATAGATAGATAGATAGATAAAGAAAGAAAGAAAGAAAAAGAAAGAAGGAGGGAAGGAAGAAGGAGGGAAGGAAGAGGGAGGGAGGGAGGGAGGAAGGAAGGAAAGAAGGAAGGAAGGAAGGAAGAAGGAGGGAAGGAAGAGGGAGGGAGGGAGGGAGGGAGGAAGGAAGGAAGGAAGGAAGGAAGGAAGGAAGAGGGAGGGAGGGAGGAAGGAAGGAAGGAAAGAAGGAAGGAAGGAAGGAAGGAAGGAAGAAGGAGGGAAGGAAGAGGGAGGGAGGGAGGGAAGAAGGAAGGGAGGGAGGGAGGGTGGGAGGAAGGGGGAGGGAGGAAAGAAGGGAGAAAGAAAGAAGAGGGAGTGGGAAGAAGGAAGGAAGGAAGAAGAGGGAGGGAGGGAGGGAAGCAGGAAGGAAGGAAGAAGTGGAAGGGGAAGAAGGAAGGAAGGAAGGAAGGAAGGAAGGAAGGAAGGAAGGAAGGAAGGAAGGAAGGAAGGAAGGAAGGAAGGCTTTTTTGTTGCTAATGAAATCTATTGACAATAACTTGCTTTCTCAACAACATAAATGTTTAAAAATCCACATCCTTTCCAAAGAGACATGTTTTAACTGCAAAAGGCATGGCTCATTTCAGAAAAGCTTTAAGATTTGTCCACCCGGTTCACATCTTAATAGTAATTGGGAAGTGAGATCGATTCAAATTCCTTCAAACCATTCGCTTCCCGTTTCTTATACTGCTCCAGATCTAGGATGTTTAAACTTTTAACTTCGTCCTCCTCAGATAACAGATGAATACCCTGGAAATAACAAGACATGAATATAATGAGGCAGCCCTTTAGAGATTGAGGTAGACAGAGCTCATGATACACAGATGGGTAGATAAGAGACAACCTCGCGGGATCTGAAAAGCAATTTCCAGAGCTTGCTTACTCAGTCCATCCTTGCGACTAAATAGTGCTTCGATTTTTTTTTTTAAAGCATCCCAGAAAAAAACAACAAAGGCTTCCACATCACATTGTAAAACTCAGCATTCCCGGAACAAATCCTAGAGTGTCCCCCAAGGCAATTGGAATCAAGCCAACTTCCTTCTAATATCAAATTTGAGGCGCAGCATTCACCATGTTGTAGATGGTTGGGAACACAACGGAGAGCGTGTTGTGGCCCAGGAGGAACAGTATTAAGTCAGGAGATTGCATGCCCCCATCGGAGTCTGACTCTGAGATGGAAGACAAACAGCTGACAGAGAGCGAGAGAGTGGCTCCATTGGCTGTACAGGAAACTGGGGAGTCAGGTTAGGCAGAGCAGGGGAGAGGTAGAACAAGGGAGAGGGGGTTCAAATGAAGACCAAGGCCCATCCCCTCCTCATCCTAGGGCACACAGGGAAGAACAGAAGAGCGCAATGTGGTCTTATGAGGGAGGAAATGACCCCGATTCCTTCACAAGGCACACCTGGGGATGGAGTTTAAAGGAGAGGCAAATAGGAGGGGCAGTTGTCGGGGACAAACGCTGAGTTCATCTCGTGTTAACTGCTTTATCTGAGTTCCTGGCATCCCCCCAACTGGTTTGATTTACTGCCGTGCTACTTCGCTTCTGGAACTCCTTATCTTGCTTGCCCTACCAAATTAATTACCTTATCATGCCTTGTTGGCTTTATAGCTGGAAGTTTTCTGCTTATAACGCTTGGACTGGAGTATTTTCAGCCAAAGGCTGTTTCAGGTTTGTGGGAGAGTTTTTCTACAGACCAGAGAGTAAAAGGGATGTGGTAGGCAAAGTTGGAGCTAATAAAGGGACTCATACCACTTTAATAAGACAGTTACTGCTTTCATTAGAATCAGCGGTGGGATCTGTGTTACCAGGAAGAAGAAGAGAGGGGAGATGGTGATTGAGAGGAGGAAAAAAAGAGACGCAGGAAGGAAAATTGAGGAAGGGTCCATCACAACATGCTTGATACGCTGCATTTTGTCCCTCAGTGCTTGGCCTCAAAACCTGGTTTCCATAAGTGGACCTACAATAAAGCTCACCTCATCGATGATCTGAGGGTGATTAGGAGAACCAAACTTTCTTGTATCACCAAGACCTGGAGGGGATGGTTGGTTCTTCTCTATGAAATGTGTCCTACTGGGTACTGGGAGTGGCACCAGCCGTGACTCCAGGGCAGGGGCAAGGGGTGAAGCGGTTGTTATTTGTGAGTCTCTGGTGGCCTCCAGTGACCCTGTCCACCACCAGATGTGAGGATGGGCTGTAGACATGAGTGCTCCTGAACTTGGGGACCGTTTTATGATTGTTTTAGAGTTTTACTGGTGGTTGTGAGATGCCCAGAGTTATTTAAGGTGGGTGGCCAGATGAAGCTTTTAAATAAATAAATAAATAAATAAATAAATAAACATACCACTTGTGGGGTGCAAAGGGACCTTCTCTCATCCTCACCTTACCTTGTGTTTTGGATTCCAGATGTCCTTCACTCCAAATATGATCGGCATTACCATCCTGAACAATGATCCTTCTGGTGGCACCAAAGCTTTTTATTGCCCACCAACCATCTACAAACCAACTAGCTCCAGTCCCAGCATCTGTCCACCCTACAGCTCCTTAGCTGGCACTGCGGCCAGGTGCTACATTCCACGGAGATACCGTAACCTGTATGGCCTTAACCCCAATTGCTACCTTTCTGACCCATCTACAACCCTTGTCTATAGTTCCTCACCCAGTTATTGGAGAAGTGGCTATCAGCCACGTAATTATGGGTACCTCTACAACAGTAATCAAGGATACTATGATCCATGCATTTATGGGTACCTCTCTAGGGGTGTCCAAAGAAGCTCTGATCCATATGGAGTGGCTTACCTCTACAGCTATCGTAGAAGTTACTATGATCCATGTGACTATAGCTATTCTCCAAGCTATAGTAGAACATGCTATGAGCCATATGTTTATAACTATCCCTCCAACCGTGGCAGAAGCTATTATCCCTCCCGTGGCTATGCCTATCGCTGCGGGTTCAGCAACGATCCGTGTGGCTACAGCTCTGCTCCTAGTTCCTATCAGCCACGCTATGCAGACCGCCGACGCTACAGCTGTCGACCCGTTTCTTGTGACCCTTACAGATTCTCTTCCGAATCGTCCTACTCTTCAGGATGTCGGAGACGCTTCGATTGCAATGACTGTTGCAATGATTATGGCCCTTATTAACTCGCTCTTCTCAGGCCCCCTCCAAGCTAAGCTAAAGACACGCAGAGTTACTACTATGCAGCTTCCTTTACTGTTGGTAGACAGAATCTTGCCAAACTGAAGTAACTGCAGGCATCAATATAGATATACGCTGAAATTCTCTAGGGAGGACCCACCTTAACACTCTTCCTTCCAACTAAACTGTCGCTGTTTCTTGGTCCTCTGGAATGCACCCGTTCCTTTCCAGGAATCCAGACCACATTCCACCACACTGTAGAAGAAACATCCAGCACATCTAAGATCCACCTTCTCAAACATGCTCATGAAAACTCTCCTCTCTTCAGTGCAATTGAACTGATATGGATGGGTTATCCAAGAGATTTTTGGAGACCACAAAGGACCAGTTTTCACAAATTTTAACCAACTTTTGCAAGCTCCATTCTACATGCCGTTGCCCTCATTGTTCTCTTCATTCCGTAACTCATCTCACCTAGAGAAATCTGCACTTTGCGTTGGGTGTTGTCACATTCTTTATTTTCACGCCAAATAAAGCTTGTTCTAAATTGCTGATAGTTGTTTGTGTTCTCTCTTAAATCCTTTCAAGTTGACTGGTGGCGGGAGAAATATTTATTTACAAATTGCAAATAAATCAATAAAACTTGGAGCCCTCTCATATAAGTGTGGGAAGGGGATATGACCAGGGGTGAAATCCAGTAGGTTCTGACAGGTTCTAGAGAACCGGTAACAGAAATTTTGAGAAGTTCAGAGAACTGGCAAATATCACCTCTGGCTGGCCCCAGGAGTAGAGAGGGAATGGGGTTTTTGAAGTTTCCTTCCCCTGAGATGGGGAGGGAATGGGGATTTTGCAGGATCCTTCCCCTGCAATGCCAACCAAGCCATGCCCACCAAGCCACATCATGTCCACCAAGCCATGCTCATAGAACCGGTAGTAAAAAAAAAATGGATTTCACCACTGGATATGACTCAGTTTGAATATTTGAGTTGCTTTGGAAGATCTAAACATTCACCCCAACTCAGCAAATCAGATCGATTTAAGTAAGATCTCCAAATCAGACTGATTCAGACGAATTAAATTTCTAATTGGAATCAAATTGATCCAATGCTGGAAATCTGTTCCCGTGAGTTCATACCTATAGAAAGATCAAATCAAATTTGTTTCCCTGGGAAAAGAATCTAATCAACCAAACCATGCTAAGCCTTACATAAACCACCATAGCCTTCATACTAAGTACTGAGTCCTAAAGCAAACTTGTCCAACCAAATAAATAAACATCATGGTTTAGAGCAAGTTATGAAGGTGTAGTTTATTAGAATGTAGTAACATTATTATCTGATCTAAATAATAATTTAACAATAATATATGGATTATGAAAACCGGTGTGGTGGAGTGGTTAAAGTGATGCATGAAGTTTACAGAGATCCAGAGCATCAACCATGGATATTCCTTTGATGACTTTGGGCCAGTCCTTCTCTCTTGGTAAGGCGAGAAGTTTTGAGGTCCTTCATACCTTCCTTGTGAGAACTTTTTGTTTGGTCCACCAAGGAACGGAAGAGAACCAGAGAGGCCTTTAGTCTATCTAACCCAACCTCAACTCTTCCTCCTGTTCAGGGATGGACTTCAAAAATTTTAGTAAGGGGTTCTCTGCCCAGTTGCCGGGTGGGCAAGGCCATGGTGAGCGTGGCCTAGTTGGCCTCCTGCACTACGGCTTGGGGGGGAGACATTTTTGCCCTCCCGGGGCTCCGTAGGCTTTCCTCAAGCCTCCGGGAGGGCAAAAACGGCCTCCCCAGGCTCCGGAGGCCCTCTGGAGGCCAGGAATGGGCCTGTTTCTGGCCTTCCTGAATTTCCAGTAGGCCCGTTTTTTGCCATTCCCAAGCCTCCATGTGTGCCCTTATCTGCATCCTAAATGGGCCATGTGGGGACTCCTGGGAGGGGTGGGATGGGGTAGGTGTGGAGGGGTGGGGAATGGCGAGCCAGAAGTGGGATTTGGGGGTTCTCCGAATTGCACAGAATCTTAGCTAGAGATTCTCCCGAACCCCTGCGAACCCCCAGCAGTCCTGTTCCCTTACTCTCATGTCCTCTTACTCTCATGTCTCCCATGGCTTTCCATCAGGATAAGCTTTGAACTATGAAACCCAATCCCAGCCACAAGATGATAATTAACCTCAACCTATTTCTCATGTTTGCAGCAATTAGTTGGGATCACAATCTTGTTTTATGAGGAGGTGCAGGGTTACACCCTGCCTTTAATCTTATATGTTTTTGAGAAGGCTAGGAGGAACAAAATGACAAGTCCTCCTGGACTTGTTCTCCTCACAGCAAAACTTCCAGGTGTCTCTAAGTGGGACGCCCTCGTTTTCTCAATGATGTGGTTGGATATCGGTGTGGACACCTCAGCAATCTTCTCCAAACATCTTGACTTTAGGCTGAGTTTACCTTTGGTCAACAACACCTATTTGTTCCATTAACAAATTGTGTACTGACAGACACAAAACAAACCAGAACTTCAGATTCCTATTGTGTGAACGCATCAACTCAGCCAATACACCATTTGTTGATGGAACAAATAGATGTTGATCAAAGGTAAACTCAGCCTTAATGGCTTTGGTCAACATCTATTTGTTCCATCAACAAATGGTGCTCTGGCTTTCCTTCATACATGTTGAACCATGCCTGGTAAAGACTGGTTTGAATCCTGGTCTGTTTTGTGTCTCTGCACATGTGTGAGTGGCTTACCATGGGATGGCACTCCAGCCTTTTTGGGGTTAGTTTATGATCATGGATGGTATGTGAATTCAGATACTGTGGTGGTCAGACACACTAATCACATCCAATATGCTGTGATAATGCATACATTTCTAACTATGGTCAAATATTCCTCCTTTTTAACTTCCTTTTGAAGGCCCCATCTACAAAGTGGGTAGTTCTTCTTGTAGATTTGTCCACTCAGTCTGAACTGCCTTGTAGGACTAGTACCAATGGACCACAAAAGTCTAGTTTTGGTCTTCTTGAGAAGTCTTCTTCTCAAAAGACCAAAAGAAAGTAAGAACAGCTACATCTCGGACCAGGGATGGTCCCAACTAATCCCACATGACATAATATATGGCAGGGGTCTCCAACCTTGACAACTTTAAGACTTGTGGACTTCAACTCCCAGAATTCCTCAGCCAGCTGGCTGAGGAATTCTGGGAGTTGAAGTCCACAAGTCTTAGTTGCCAAGGTTGGAGACCCCTGATATATGGTGACCAGTTTCAACTTTCAAGGCATTTAGACTTACTGATTTGACATGGCTTTCATATTTCGTTTCGGGAGCCATTTCTGGTGACAAAAAAATCTGAGGTGGACGCTGGGACAGAAACCCCAAATATAGTTGTTTTAGGCTTCCTTTCTCCAATGATCAGGTTCCTAGCTCTTGAACCTTACCAGATCTTGCTCAGAATTGGGAACAAGGTTCTTTGATGTCAATCTCATTTTTGACATTAGAAACCAGAGCCTTCTCCTCAGGTGCCACCACCTTTTTCAAAATGACCACCTTAGAGTGAGGCCAACCTTAAGTGGATTTGTCTCTTTTGGCAATCTCTGGGCGGCGTAGGGACATTTTGAAGTAAACAAGTTTTTTTGAAATGATATGTGAACAAGTACAACGATTGTGAAAAGAAATTAAGGGTCCAAAAAAAGCTAACCTCACTTCCTTGGCGTAAACATCATTAGGCTCAATGGGATTTGCTCTTCCCATTGAGGATGTGACTGGGAGGTTTCAACCGATTGCTTCATTTTGGAAACCCAAGCAAAGCGATTGGCCTCTGGCTCTGAATAAGCCAAATGCGTTCTTCTAATTAAAAGTGGAAACCCCATGCCTTTATGTTCCCTTCTGAAAGGGCTCGGTGGATCCAGCAGAGCATTGCTCGCCCTCAAAATTGGGTGTTTCCAGGACACCTCTTCAGCAGAAATGTCTCGGTCTCAATTCACACCCTCCCTTGTCTCTGGAGCTTCTCCTATTTTCCCCTGAAGTGTGGCAATTACGCTCATTAAGAACTCTTGTTTCTTCCATGGTTCCTGTCATCCTCTTCCAATTTAAGCTGCATGGAGTAGCCATTCTCAATCATTAGGACCGACTTGGAGAACCAGCTCTGTGTCAGAAATAACACGGGACAGCCACCGGTCACTGTTTGTTCAGGTTTATCCCTTTCCCACCAAGACTGGAGAACTGAAATATGATAAGGTCTCCTTGCTTCAGCAGAGGGTTGATCTAGGAGGCCTTCAAGATCCCTTCCCATTCTGTTAGAATGATGGAGAAATTTCCGGACGCGGAGAACAATTAACCAGTGGAACAGCTTGCCTCCAGAAGTTGTAAATGCTCCCAATGCTTTTGAAGAAAAGACTGGACAGTCTGAAATGCTATAGGGCCGTGTTGGCGTAGAGATGGCATGTAGAACTCTCTCTGTGGGCATGCACACTGTTGCCAGCTGCTCTCCTGGTTTCTGGTGTGGACATGTGCACTGGGCAGCTGGTTATATTATTCTTTATGCCAAGATTTTCCTACATAAATCAAGATGTTTCATAGCCAAAGTTCAGTGAAATCTCATTCACTAGATTTTTAGGCTTTTTTCAAACATTAAAGCAGCCATTTTGCTGTCTGTTTGAATATCTGGGAGAGACTGGGATAGATCTATTGCTGGCTTCTTTGCCTTCTTCAGCCAGCCACACCTCCTTTTCTTGACTCTGCCCTGTCACAGTCAAATATTTATTATTTTATTTTCGTAGGTCTTTATGTGTATTATTCTTTATGCCAGGATTTTCCTACGTAAATCAAGATGTTTCATAGCCAAAGTTCAGTGAAATCTCATTCACTAGATTTTTAGGCTTTTTTCAAACATTAAATAATAATACAATAATACATAATAATACGCATAAAGACCTACGGAAATAAAATAATAAATATTTGACTGTTACAGGGCAGAGTCAAGAAAAGGGGGTGTGGCTGGGGATTTATCTGTGTCCTCAAGGTCACTTGAATGGTGCAAATGAAGGCACTACTCAAAAGACAGTGCTGTAGGTAGGGGATAGCTTGGGTCGTATCCCTCCTTCTCTGTCGAGGGAGGGCTGTTTAATCTCAGTACAGATGGCCTCTTTGAAACCTGGTTTGAAAGTTCAGCTGCCTTTTGAAAAGTAGCTTTGGAACATATGGGTCCCTCCATCCCATTAGTTGTGGTTTGCTCAGCTACAGCCTTTTGCACAAGCTACAACTGTAGACCCTGAGTAAACCCAATGACAAAGAGTCACAGTGTGTGAATCAGGCCTCTTCACGGATTAGAATCATGACGGCTCAGTTTTGTACTTAGCACAAAGCCACAAATGAGCCTGGAAGCAGCTGAAACATACCTCTGAATCCTCATGACTGTCCTTATGTCCTCCTAGAATATCAGAGTTGGAAGGGATTTAGTCCAACCCTTTGGTCAAGCAGGAAACCCTATACCATTTCAGACAAATGGAGGTCCAGTCTCTTCTTGAAAATCTCCAGTGATGGAGAAGGAAGGAAGGAAGGAAGGAAGGAAGGAAGGAAGGAAGGAAGGAAGGAAGGAAGGAAGGAAGGAGACAGACTAGATATTTAGGTAGGTAGGTAGGTAGGTAGGTAGGTAAGTAGGTAGGTAGGTAGGGAAGGAAGGAAGGAAGGAGACAGACTAGATATTTAGGGAGGGAGGGAGGGAGGGAGGGAGGGAGGAGACAGACTAGATACTTAGGTAGATGGGAAGGAGGGAGGGAGGGAGGGAGGGAAGGAAGGAAGGAAGGAAGAAAGAAAGGAATGAGGGCAGGAGACAGACTAGATATTTAGGAAGGAGGGAAGGAGGGAGGGAGGGAGGGGGGAGGAAGGAAGGAAGGAAGGAAGGAAGGAAGGAAGGAAGGAAGGAAGGAAGGAAGGAAGGAAGGAAGGAAGAAAGGAAGGATAGCAGAAGAACAGAAGAACAGAGTTGGAAGGGACCTTGGAGGTCTTCTAGTCTAATCCTATATCATTTCAGACAAATGGCTGTCCAATCTCTTCTTAAAAACCTCCAGTGATGAAGCACCCACAACTTCTGGAGGCAGGTTGTTCCACGGGTTTAATTTTTAAGGAAATTTCTCCTTAGTTCCAGGTGGCTTCTCTCCTTGGTTAGTTTCCATCCATTGTTCCTCGTCTTGCCTTTTGGTGCTTTGGAAAATAGTTTGACACTCCCTCCCCCTCCTCCCTCGTCTTTGTAGGAGCTCCTCAAATATTGGAACACTGCTATCAGGTCTCCCCTAGTCCTTCTTTCCATTAGACTAGAGAGATATAAACCAGATATATCTTTTTTTTTTTTGCAGCCTCTGCTTGGCTTCTGTCCAAAAACCAGAAACTGGATTTGGGTTTGGACTGTTTTCTGATCCAGAAGTCCCTCCCCCCCTCCCTTTGTCTGGCTTCTTGTCCAATTTCAACCATGGTAATGTGTCTAGGGCCATGGAGATAGTTCTTCCATAGAACAAAGCTCTCCAAAAAATATTCATTAAAGTTTTATTAATGCAAAGCAGCTTATTACATAAACTGCCACGCCTTTCTGCTGGAGCCAACAGTCATATCATGTCTCTCACCCATCTCCTCCCACTTGTGACTGCATGACTAACTTTGTTGCTTACGATTTATATTGATATTGATTGTTTCCTAGTAGGATTTGATTGCTTATTTGTACCCTATGACCAGGGGTGAAATCCAGCAGGTTCTGACAGGTTCTGGAGAACCTTTTTGAGGAGTTCGGAGAACTGGTAGCAGAAAATTTGAGTAGTTCGAAGAACTGGTAGCGGAAATTTTGAGTAGTTCACAGAACTGGTAGCAGAAAATTTGAGTAGTTCACAGAACTGGTAGCAGAAATTTTGAGTAGTTTGCAGAACTGGTAGCAGAAAATTTGAGTCGTTCGGAGAAACAGCAAATACCACCTCTGGCTGGCCCCAGAGTGGGATGGGAATGGAGATTTTGCAATATCCTTTCCCCAGGAGTGTGGAGGGAATGGGGATTTTGCAGTATCCTTCCCCTGCCATGCCCACCAAGCCATGCCCACCAAGCCACGCCCACAGAACCAGTAGTAAAAAAAATTAAATTTCACCACTGCCTATGACTATCATTAAGTGTTGTACCTTATGATTCTTGATGAAGTATCTTTTCTTTTATGTACACTGAGAGCTTATGCACCGAAGACAAATTCCTTGTGTGTCCAATCATAGTTGGCCAATAAAGAATTCTATTCTGTTCTACTTCACAAGGCACTATTCTGGAGCCACCAGCAGGGGGAGGGGGGAAGCATCTGGGCATGTAAAGAGTTCAGAATGAAGCCTTGTTGATCGAGAAGAGGCGTCAAAAATTTTCACACACATTTTTGTCGAGCAAAGCATATCATCCTTGTAAGGTGTCCATCAGCTTGCAGCAACAGAAGTCATATAGTTTCACATGCTCCGGAGCGTTGTGAGTTTCGAGCACAACCGCAAAGCGTTAAAACTGAGTCATGGGTTGTTTTTTTTTAAATAGCTGCTGACACAGCCTGGAACAGTCATCGTGTACTCTGTGCTCGGTCAAACATTGTTGATGGCTTTTAATACCACGATTTGGCAAGCTTGCAAAAACACTTCAAAAAAAAAATACAATTCTTTGGGGTTTTTTTTTCTCACCTGTCTTTTCCCTCCTTGTAACCACAAGATGTAATTATCCTGATTTTCACATTGATGAAAGTTGGGGGAGGGAGGTGTCCCCCCCCCCTCCACCCACCGGCTGTCAGAGCTTGCGATTTCATCCTCGAAACCGCTACCGGTTTTCCCACATTGGTACGAACCGGCTGAATGCCACCTCTGGTCACCATCGATGGCATTGTCCCCTCCTTTCATTTAGCAGCTCTAGAGAGGTGCTTTGATCGTGCCTTTCTCTCTCTCTCTCTCTCTCTCTCTCTCCCTCCCTCCCTCCCTCCCTCCCTCTCTCTTTCTCTCTCTCTCTCTCTCTCTCTCTCTTAATTCCAGACTCACCTAAAAAGATCTGGATTCTCCTTTTGAATCTGAGACCAGGTCTTAACAAACTTTAACCAGGTTTAGCTTTCTGAGATTAGCCAACGTTGCATATGAAATAATCTGGATCCATTCTAAAATGTTAGGTTGTTCCGTATCCCTTTAAAGTTCTACTGAAATAGTTTTTTTTTAAAAAAAAATCAACATTTTCTTGGAATGACTGGAGATTTTCACGAAGAGATTAGACAACCCTTTGTCTGAAATGGCATAGGGATTCCTGCCTGAGCAGGGGTTGGACTAGAAGACCTCCAAGGTCCCTTCCAACTCTGTTATTCGGTTATTCTACTATTCTGAATTTACGGCGATTTCACCCTATTACAAGAACAGAAAATTAAAATACAGAGTGCAAAATCTTCTAGGGGCCCAATTTTACACAAGGAAGGAAGGATTTGCAAAACTGGTTTTTAAAATAACTGATGAACTACTGTCCTCTTGTGGAGAACGTTAGTATTGCATGAAATAATTGTAATTTCTGCCATCGACTGGAGACTTTGGAAAAATATTGAAAGTGTCCACAAATATATATATATATATATATATATATATATATATATATATATATATATATATATATATATATATATATATATATATTTGTTTGTTTTCTGAGGTTTTCGCGGGTGTTTGTATGTAGGTCTTTGGTTATTCGGGTCTTCTCCCGCGTAGAATTGGAAGTATCTTGGCGACGTTTCTGACACCTCCACCCAATCAGAATACAGACAAGCTCACACCCAATCAGCTCACACCCCCACTAGTAGTTAAAAGGAAGGGTCAGCTGCAATCTCACATTGCTCCTGGAAGAATGAAGCCGAGAACACCAGCCTGAAGATGACGAATGAGACTTCGTCGAAACGTCGCCAAGATACTTCCAATTCTACACGGGAGAAGACCCGAATAATTTTATTTATATATATATATATATATATATATATATATATATATATATATATATATATATATATATATAAATTTTAAATCTTTGCTCAGGGTCTGAAGCAATTTTAAGAGAATCAGACTTAAAGATTTAGGTCTGCATGGATTTGAACAAATCAAAATAGGATTCTTCTTCCCTTTTTTCAAAGAAAAATTAATTGTTACAGTCTCATCCAATATAATTGTCTTTTTTCCTGGATCAATTGCAAATAATCAATATTCTGAACATCTGCATTGAGATTCGGTTACACACCTTAGTTTGCCCATCCCAATTCACCTAGAGTAACTTTAGGATCCCAAGAATGAACTCTTCAGACCACGCTTGAAGTTTCCAAAACTTTGGTGATTAAAAAAATAAAGAAACAACAAGTTTAAAATAACTGCACACAGTATCTTCCATATGTAATATGAACCAGGCAATATCAAGGAGAAGAACGTGGCCCTCTAGTGAGAGAACCGAGTATTGCAAATCCCTCAAACAGATTTACAAGTCATTTGAAATCTGAGCGTGAGAAATTAACATATTGGGTCATTTCATTCAGTAATTTAAAGCAGCGGATTAAATTTTGGGGTGGC